>OZ007600.1:36228349-37508349 GCA_963931845.1 Maratus michaelseni
AAAAAAAAAAAAAAAAAAAAGCTTTAAACCTAAAAAATGTTCTAAAAATTATCAAAACATGTTTTAAAAGTGAAAAAAAGTAAATCGTAAAAGCGAAAGAGAATGTTATCAAGTTTTGGACCTTAGCTATTATAAAAATAATGGACTATTTTTATATATCTCTGTAATTACATGTCTAATTATTTTTTCTTCATTTCAGGCAGTTATTGTTGGTTCCTATACCAAAAAGGTTCTTTATCTTGGTGTTAAAAACAAATACTGCTATACTTGTGTCAGGAGAAACTCAAAACATTTAGAGCCCATAGAGCATAATTGTTACAAGAATTGGAACGGAAGCTCATCCGGAATGAAAGCTAGCATTATAGCTGACGGATTTCAAAAAAGCATGGAGATGCATGGAGTAAAATACTCTAAAATGATCGGCGATGGAGACAGTAATGTCTACAAATTAGTGTTGGACTCAAGACCCTATGATGACATTACTGTTGAAAAAATAGAATGCAAGAACCATCTATTAAGGAACTTGTGCAATAAACTAAGAGATGTCGCCAGAAATGGAAAATATGGTCCCATACACCACAGAAAATTATTAGGGGAAAATACTAAGCCTTTGCGGAGAGCAGTAACCGCCGCAGCACGACACAGAAAAAATGAGGTTTATTGCACTGCATCTTCTATGTCTGCACAGCTATCCGACAGGATAAAAAAATTGAAATCGGACATTGTGAATGCTCCAATGCACGTCTTTGGCGACCACAAAAACTGCGACAAATATTTCTGTCGTAAGAAAAGCAGCAATGAAAAGAATTTCATTCCGGATTTGAAGCAAAGTGGCCTGCTATATAAAATTATGGAAATTTTCAATGCTTTGGCCGACAATGCCAGAAGTTTATTATACGATTCATCCAGCAATTCAGCTGAAAGTTTCAATTCTGTTGTTGCTAAGTTTATTGGAGGGAAGCGTATAAATTATTGTTTTAGAGGATCGTACCAGGCAAGGTGTAATGCTGCAGCTGTAGCACACAATTCAAATACACCGCGGTACAAAATTCATAGAACTTTATATAAGTGTAGTCCTGGTAAATATACCAAAATTCTTGAAAAAAAGCGTACCAGAATTCGAGAGTATGCTAAAAAAAAACAAAAAAATTCGCGCTCCCAAAAAATTATTTTCCATAGATCACAAACCATCAACAACAGACAGAAACTACGGGCCTTTTTGTCAGAAGCCAGATATATCAGAAACAATTTTTCTGGAAAAAAAAGAGAAATTTCTAAAATCACTCGAGCTGTCAAAGGAAGAAAGAAATGATTTAGAAAGGGAAACCTTTCTACAACGAGACTCTGCGTTATGGCTACACGAAAGACGAAAGCGCCTGACAGCATCAAATTTCGGCCGTGTATGCAACAAACTTCCGTACACCAAATGCGACAATAATACATAGCATTTTGTACAAGCATTTTGACAATGATGACTTGTCGTATGGAAGGCAACACGAATCGGATGCCATAGAAAGTTTAAAAATCAGTTTAGGAACTGATGTAAGCAAATGTGGTTTTTTTGTGGATAAGGATATGCCATATTTGGGTGCCACGCCTGATGGTCTTGTTGGTGATGACAGCATAGTGGAAATTAAGTGCCCGCCATCCTGTCAATCACTAACACCTGAAGACTCTATAAAAAACAAAAAATTTACATTTTGGAGAACCGAAAAAAAGACAGAAAATTTCACTTAACAAAAAACACAAATATTATTTTCAAGTGCAAGGACAGTTGCATATAACGGAAAGAAAATATTGTTTTTTTGTTTTGTGGACACCCAAGGGTATAAAGGTTGAGAAAATTGAAAGGGATGACAGCTTCTGGGAAGAAAAAATGAAGAAGCAGCTACAGTTTTTTTACATTGAATGTTTGCTTCCAGAATTGATAGATCCACGTTACACTCGATCTATGGACATTCGAAATCCCCCATCCATAATAAACGCTATCAAAGAGAAAGAAAATAAAAAAAGGAAGCAGTAATTGTGCAAGTGTATAAAGAAAAAAAAAATATATAGGAATTTAGGTTCATTTTCTGATTTTTAAAATTTTAAAATATAGAAACATTGCTATATTTCATCGAAAAAGGTTGGACAGATTTGAAAGAATCATAACTCTAAACGTAACACAATTATTTTCTAACACACAATTAGTAAATACAATTATTTTCTTTTCCAAAGTAAATTATCCACGATTTGTTAGATGTAGCTGTTTTAAAGTCGTGTCGTTAGACGATGCGCAGAATCGGTATTATTATGTGTAAATATGTTTTACCCATCTTTTGAAATCCAATAATATTGCTCCAATAACATTGATGAACATGTATATCAACTGTTATATTATTTTTTCAATTTCGAAGCATGTTTATTAATTTTATTATACGTATTAATTTTTTAATAACTTTACTATTTGTACATATGTGTATAGATCTATTTATTATATGTCATCCCACTTTAACGTAAATTTTGCGTTTTGAATCCAACAATATTTCTCTCTCTATATATATTGATGAATCTGGATATCAACTGTTATATATTTTTTTCGACTTCGAAGCACGTGTAATAATTCTATTACGTGTACGTATGTTTCTAGATGTATGTATTATATGTTATTACAATTTAACTTTTCAGTTTTGAAATTCATTAATGCTGCTCCATATGCGTTTTGGTGAATGTGAACATCAGCTTTCATATTTACTCTCAATTTGATATCACTTTTTATAACTTTACTATTTGTACATATGTGTATAGATCTATTTATTATATGTCACCCCAATTTAATGCAAATTTTGAGTTTTGAATCCAACAATATTTCTCTCTATATATAATTGATGAATCTGGACATCAACTGTTATATATTTTTTTCGATTTCGAAGCACGTTTAATAATTCTATTTCGTGTATGTATGTTTCTAAGATGTATGTATTATGTGTTATTACAATTTTATTTAACTTTTCAGTTTTGAAATTCATTAATGCTGCTCCGTATGTGTTTTAATGAATGTGAACTTCAGCTTTCATATTTACTGTCAATTTTATATCACTTTTTGTAATTTTACTATGTGTACATATGTATATAGATATAGTCATTATATGATGTCATCCCAATTTAAAGCAAGTTGGAATTTTGTATCCAATAATATTGCTCCATACATACATTAATCAATCTGGATATCAACTGTTTTTTTTTTTGTTTTTTCCCCCGATTTTGAGCACGTTTAATAATTATATCACGTGTGCGTATGTTTCTAGATGTATGTGTTATATGTCATCCCAATTTTACTGAATTTTTCAGTTTTGAAATTCATTAATACTGCCCCGTATATGTTTTGATGAATGTGAACATCCGCTTTTATATTTTCTCTTGATTTCGAAGCACTTTTTTTTTTTTTATAATTTTACTGTGTGTACGTATGTGTATAGATATATTCATTGTATGTCATACCAATTTAACGCAAGTTTTGTGTTTTGACATCCAATAATATTGCTCCGTATATGATTTGATGAATCTAAGCATAAACTTTTATATTTACTTTTGATTTCATGGCACTTTTTATGTTTACTATGTGAATGTATGTCAATAGATATGTCATACATATTATTTCTGTTGTCATCATCCCTTTTTCTCAACAGATATGTAGCGTACAACGATAAATGATGATGTTTCATTGCATAGGATGTTTTACCCGCACATCTGACATTGCATACTAATTTTTCGTTTAAAAAAATTGTTTCAAATTTCACTTAAATTAAAAATCATATATGTTATTTCTGTTGTCAACATCCCTTTTTCAATTCATTTACAAAGCGCAGAACGATTTAAAAATATGTTGTATCGGCTTTCTATCTTTTAATTTGACTAAAAACGTTACTTTAGATAAAATAACTAGGACAAAACAATAAAATGTGGGGCCAAATTTTTTTAACTTAATAATATTAAAGATTTTTAACATTTGTATGCTGGAGAGGGGGAACAGTTCGAAACGACGATTTATTTCACCCAGGACAAGCATGAATTTTGCCGCAAGAATTATGCACAAAAAAATCTTTTTTTTTTTTTTTTTTTTTTTTTTAAAGATTGAAAATTACATAGTGGGCTGATAAATGCAAGATATGTCCGTGTGGTTAGAAAAGTTTCCATAATCTATTAATAACGTAAAAAAAAAAAATCCGCATTATAAAGCGCCATATAATTTTTTACATTTACAATACAAACCCACGCATCAGAACTGCATATATATAAACACTTTTCTGTGCCGAAGAATCGAACAACATTTTCTATTTCCTATAAAAGTTGTATATCGTAACTTATAATTGATTCCTAAATTAAAACAACATTTTGTGTTCCTGAAAATCAGCCTAAATTAAAAATTTGACACCGTTATCTGAAAGATCCTATGCTTTTATAGGAAAAGTGGAAACACTGTTCGATTGCTTTCTATCGGAATAACAATACATGACAATTATATCTACTTACGAATGAAAGTGACTTCGTAAATGTTCAGAACAGAGCTTCAGGATGATCAGAGTTCGTGATTAAAAATAGAATCACTAACGTTATTTTCATATGAAGAGTAATTATGACTCGTACACAATAGAAGACTAAAAATCTGCAAGCCTAAGTTAATGCTGATTGACTAAAGACAAAAAAAAATTTCATTTCACATTAGATCTCTAAAAAAATAAAATAAAATAAATGTTCCAATTAAAAAATATCCTACTGTCACGAACGAAAAATCTAGTAACAAATAATATTCGTGGCTCTTCCCATTGGCGCCATATCTCCTAATAATCAGTCGTGTCGTAAATATCCCAAATTTTCTTTTAAAGTAGCATTCTAATACTAGAAAAGAAAAAGTAAGATTTCTGTTTCCTCTTCTATTCATTTTGATTAAAATAGCATTAAAATGATTGGAAATAGAACATGTATTTTTTTGAGGTAATGGCCCCTTAGATGACCACTATCTCCCCCCCCCCCCCCTTGAGGCCATTTTAATGATATCAAAAATTTGTCATACATAAATTTCGTCCCTTTTCCTAGAAGTAATAACTTTAAACAGACTCGATATGGATCATTTCCGGACGAATTAAGAAGTTATTGTTTTTTTTTCTGTTTTCACAAAAGCCCCCCCCCCTCAACCCCCCCTGCCCCGATTTGCCCATTAACGAACTTGAGCGAGATTTTGTACCCCTTGATTTTATGTATCAATTTGGAAGAGATTTGTGCAGAATTATGGAAGTTATCGTGTCCATAAAAAAGTGTTATAGATAGATAGATATAAGTTTTGAATTGGGGATGGTTTTGGGTTCTAAGAGTCATAATCTGCATAGAATCTGCAAAAATTTTTCAGAAATCTAACTAAACTAGTCGTTGGGGGCCACCGTAATACTTACCCATCATGGATATGCATAATGTAAAATATTAAAATAAAAATGTGTAAACTACTTATAAAATGCATTGCAATTCGAATAAAATCGTGGCTTGATGACGTCACAAACTTTAAAGGCTCGATTACTGAATTGCTTGAAAGAGGTTTTTCCTTATAACTCCAAAAATAATAATCCTATTAACTAGCGGTTTATTGCATCTGATTAAGCGTCAAATTTCCAATTAAAATATCTCTTTGAAGTGAAATTTGGATGAAATACAGGGTCATGAAAAATCGAAGAGTGTGGAAAATAGGATTCCAAATATCTCGGCAACTCATTATCCGATCGACTTCATTCTTTATGCAAAACTTATGTTTTTTTTATTGTCTTTTATATTCATTTCTTAAAATAAACAATTTCGAAAATTTTTATATACCTTTTATCAGAACGAATATTTCGAGGGTCCGAAAAAAATAGTTCCGGTTAATCGAGGTTATTGAAATGAAATAGGCTTCTTCCCATTATTACATACTAAGTACATACCAAATTGCAAGTCTCTATCTCAATTTTTTCGGGAGATAGAGCGTTTACAGACACACAGACGGACGGCAATTTTATTTTTTCTAAAAATATGTTTTTCGGAATCTCCAGTGTCTGAAACGTGTAAATCCGTCAAAATTTTTTTCCCGATTTTCAAAACGATTACAAGACTTACCCTATACTACATATGATGGGTAAGTAAAATGAGAAATGGAACCGGAATTGAGGCTACTCCTCTGCTATCCACCCATAAAAAAACACTTTTATTAGTTCGCTTAAAAGTAGAAAATAACTTTACTTTTATCAAAAATCTGAAATTATGATTTTACAAAAATTGTAAAAGAATAAGGCGCTGATAGAAATACTTTGAATAAATTGGAATTTTAATCAGATTCATAATACATATAATTTCTCAATGAACGTTTTACAATTTATTTTCTTATTATTTCCATTGTGGCTTTATTTCTTTATCGTACAGTATTCAGCGCCTCAGGCTTTTAAAATTTTTGTTTTGATATCAAGATTTTTGATTTAATTAGTAATTATTTTCTACTTTTAATTTCAGTAAAAAATTGTGATTCTAAAAAATGATTTTTAATTTAATTTTTTACTTTTTATTATATTTCGCCATTCATTAGTATAATTATTGTTGTAATCAGTTTTTCATTGAAAACTTTCATCATTTATTTTTTCCATTATTTGTTTGTTAAAATAAATACATTTATTGTTGCGTCATCGCCATTTCTTTCTCTTATTATTTTGGAATATTGAATGGAAATTGATGGAGATGTATTATGTTGTTGAAATAAACACATTTGTTAAATCTTCGCCTTTTCTTTGTTTATTCATTTTTCCATTGATAAATTAAAATGCCATCGATTAATTTAAATAAATCGATTAGAATCGATTGAAATACTGAAAATTTAAAAATATTATTTTGTCGTCACAAAACACAACACAACTGTACAATGTCAGAATTCTAGCAAGTGAGTCAAATATCGATTACAAAATTTCGTCTTAACATTTATAAGCTAAATAGAAGTGAGTAAAAAAGGCAATAAATTAAAGTTTTCAGTGTTAATGTAATTTAAGAAAACAGAATATAATAATCTAACGTTATAAATCAGCTACAAATAGAAGTTTGTTTCAGGACGTTTTTGGTATTTTCTCGCGTCTAGCGTCAAGAATTGAAAATGCCACCAGGGTACCACCGCATCCAGGGGCCACCGCTGGATATTTTACTGCCTGAGGCGAGCATTATTTTGCCGCCCCTATGCCGTGATTGTTTTTTCAACCCTTCTATTACTTTTTTAATATGCTAAGTATAATTTATTTAAAAGAATATAAATATACATAAAATTAATTTACATTGAAGAAATTTAAAATAATCAAATTACTTAAGAAATTTTGCATCTATTTTGCAAAAATAACAACAGTTAACTTGAAATTAAATGAATAAGGATGTTATCATATTCTAGTAATATTTAACAGAAAACATCATATCAAGAATTAAACTAACGCTTCAAAATCCCATTCGCCTTGCTTTACCTTTTGAAAATGCATTTATTGTATCGACGTTATGAAAATTAGAAAAAAAAATAGTTATATCATGTGAATGTAAGTTTAAAATATGCATTAAGCCAAAATATGCCAAACATTTAAAAACAATCAAGTTACGTATAAAATTTGTATAGAATTTCAAACAGCTAAATAATGATATCAATAACAAGTTATATATCTTTTTGAAATAATATGCACAAAAATAAAATCCCGTATTAGTAGTGTGTATTTAAAAAGAAATAATTATTAAAAATAAAATAGAACTTCAAGATGTAATTTCCCTTGATTTTTCTTTGACGAAGTTATTTTAATATGGAAATCAATATTATAAAACAATCACATTATCAAGCCAAAAATCGATAAACATACTAACGCAAACTACGCATTATATTCTTGAACTTAAATGGAAAAATTATGATCTAAATAAAAAATTACATGATTATTTGAAATTGTAACACATGAAGATTTAATTTTGCTAGAACAATTTAACTAACTGACCCGACCGCCGCCGTTCGTTGCCCGGGCACATAAAAAATAGCACAAAGCGTGAAAAAACTAAAAATCCGTAATGTAAAATAAGATAAAATAAAAAAAGATAAAAGAAAATAAAAGAAAGATATAAAAATCGCTCCACGAATTCCGAATAAACTTTATTGAAAAGTTAAAGTATTGGGCTCATAGGCGTAATGTTTTCAAAGTTATTGGGAGGGCTCAACTCAAATAATTACCCTTTTACTCACAAACATTTGCATGTGCATGTGTGTGTAACATAATCGAAGATCAGTACGTGTTTAATATTACTTTTAAAAAAATTTCTTCTATTAAAATAGAACAGAATAGTATATATTTTTAAAAAAATTACAATTGAATGCATTACATAAGCATACGTAAAACATTAAAACATTGTAAACATTCAAATAATCGAATATGCACTATATGTTAAAAAAAAAAAATCTTTTAAAAAATGCTATATTATTTTTCCCAATCAAGAAGTAGAAAGAAAGTAATTTACAAATTTTGAAAAAACAATTTTTTCGGCCAATATATATGCTTTAAAAAAGTGCTTTAATATTTTTATAAAATCATTAGACAAAAAGTCTGAGAACTTTTATGTAAGCTCTTTTTTAATGTATATTTTTTATCATTTATATTTAAAAAATATAAATTATAAAAAAGAAAAGAAAAAAAGTAGATTCTTCAAAATTATTGGAGGGGGTCAAGCCCCACGAGCCCATATAACTCTAAGCCTATGATTGGGCTAGAAGATTCCTTTTACTAATGTGGGAAAATCGCAGCGAATTGCTGAAAAACGCTAAAAGTTGCATACAAAAATAGAAGAGGACAAAATTTAATATATTAGCCTATGACATTAAAAAATATATATTTTACGAATGTCGAAAGATCGTCTCGAAACGCGAAAAAACTCTAAAAATGGAACAAAAATATTGCAAAAAATTCAAAAATCGCTGAATGAATTCCGAATAAACTTTATTGTAAAGAGGACAAAAGTTACTATATTATTGGGCTAAAAAATAAACACCTGATTCCTTTTACCAATGTGGAAAAATCGCCGGAAAATTCAAAAACAAACTCGCTAAAAATTCAAAAATCGCAGAAGACAAAATTTACTACTGTGTGCTAATGCATTCTAATAGTAATTCTTTTCTGAAAGTCAAAATTCGGCTCGAAAAAACGCTAAAAATTTTATTGAAAATCGCTGAATACAAAATGTAAAATATTGGGCTACATGCTTGAAAACTAATTCCTTTTATGAATATAAAAAAATCGCCACGAAGCACAATAAATGCTAAAAATTGCATTAAAAATCGTAATAAAAATCACAAAAACTTCAAAAATCGCGGAGTAATTTTTTTTATTTTGATAGGTTAAAAGTTTAAAAATTGATTTTTTTTTTTTTTTTTTTTTTTTTTTTTTTTACGAATGTCAAAAATTTTAACGAAAAACGTGAAAACTCGAAAAAACTCTAAGATCGCATTAAAAATCCCCAAAAATTCAAAAATCATGGAGAACAAAGTTTACTACATAAGACTAAAAGTTCAAAACCGAATTCCGTTTACGAATGTCAAAAAATAGTCACAAAACGCTAAAAATAAAAATAAAATCGCAGAGAACAAAATTTGTTAATTATGGACTGAAACATTGTAACAGGAATTATTTCGCGAATGTTAAAAAATTACTGCGTAACGCGATAAAACACTGAAAATCGCTAAAAATGAAAAAATCGCAGCGATCAAAATTTACTATATTAGGCTAAAATTTGAAACAGAATTATTTTTACACAAGTCAAAAAATCGCCACGGAACGCAAAAAAAAGCAAGTTGAAAATCACTTTAAAAATTCAAAAGTTGCGGAGGACAAAATTTACTGTATTACGTTAAAAGTTTGAAGCCAAATGCCTCTTACGAATGGCAAAAAATCGCCGCGGAATGAAACGCGAAAAATCCCCAAAACTCAAAAAATGGTAGAAAACAAAATTTATTACATTAGTTTAAAAGTTTGAAACCGAATTCCTTTTAATAATGTCAAAAAATCGCCGCAAAACGGGGAAAAACTCTAAAAATCGCATAGAAAAATTAAAAAATCGTTGTACGAATTCCGAATAAGCTTTATTGAAAACAGGACAAAATTTACTATATTGGGCTAAAATTTTACAACCGGATTCCTTTTACTAATAAGTAGGAATCGCCACAAAACAAACAAACAAAAAAAAAAAAAAGGAAAGAAAGAAAGAAAAAACCTAGAAATCGATTAAAAACTTAAAAATTACTAAATATTAAAAAATCTGAGAGGAACACATTTACTACAGTTCTTTAAACATTTTAATCGGAATTATTTTCCGAATGTCAAAAAATCGGCGCGAAAAGACGCTAATAATCGCATTGAAAATCGCGGAAGACAAAATGTAATATATTAGGCTAAATATTTGAAACCGAATTCCTTTTATGAATGTGAAGAAATCGCCGCGGAACGCAAGGAAATGCTAAAAATTGTATTGAAAATCGCAGAGGACAAAATTGACTAAATTAGGTTAAAAGTTTTGAACAGACTTTTTTTTTTACAAATGTCAAAAAATCGCAGCAGAACGCGAAAAAAACGCTAAGAATCGCATTGAAAATCGCATTAAATACAGCTATAAATTCCAAAATCATGGAGAATAAAATTTACTATATTAGGCTAAAAGTTTGAAACAGAATTAATTCCTTTAACGAACATAAAAAAAATCGGGAACTCTAAATATCTCGTCAAAAATCACTAATCATTCAAAAATCGCCGAGAACAAAATTTACTAAAGTGAACTAAAACATTGTAACCGGAATTCTTTCACTGTAATTATATGCAACTTCTTTGACTGCAGTTATATGCAATGTACTCCGTATTTTTATTAAAAAAAAATAATAACAATTTCTCTCTCTTTTTTTTCTTAAATTTCCACATATATATTGGCCAAATGCCGCCCTGAGGCGGCTGCCTCATCTGCCTCACCTCTGACGCCGGCCCTGAAATGGAATTTTAAAATACCGTATTCACATCGGAAATACACAACTGTGTATAATATTATTGTCAGTAAAAAAATAAAGCCATCTATTCGCTAAAAGAAGTTGAGTGTACTTTGAAAACATCGATTGTCTTAAAAATAAATATTTTCCATTCAGCCTTGTAGCATAGAATGTCCTAATTTAGATAATTTTTCCTTCTTCCTTCCTTATCTGAAAAACGGTATCTTTTTCTTTCTTCTTGCTTGATCCCCTATCACCCTATTCTAATGTGGATACAAGTCCATCATACACCCTTGGTAAAAATACTAGAAAGAAGAATGTATACTTTTGACTTTGGGTTGGACATTCGAGATCGCGGAGAAAGGGGAGGAAGAACTATATCCTGGTCGCCCGGCAGCGGAAGAAGTCTGTAGTAAAGAGGCTAGGCAGAGGGAACTTCTGCCTCTTTAACACAAGAGGTCGCGCTACTCGCCTGCGATTTAGAAAAGGAGTGAAGATTCCCCTTAACAGCATAATCACATTTTTCCCCCCTATCTTGGAAAAATAAATACAGTAAAGTTTAACCACTGTTTATATTATATTTATTTATATTAGTAACATCCTCCCCCCCCCACTCCCCTCTTTATTTTTAAGTGGGAGTCAAACCGTTTAGAATATAAATTTAGGCTTAAAAATTCTATCATAAATTGCAATGAGGGTTTTATTGAAAGTTGAATATTCATTTAATGTTTTCAACTTGTCAGTTTATATTAGTATGGAGACTTTTTAAGTGTATTTCTGGAAATGTGGAGTTTGATTTGAATTTGGAGACCTTTTTAAATGGAAGAATTGCACTTTACCTAGATAGTAGAAAGTTGTGACCATAACATTTTCTCATATTGCTGCTTTTGTTGATAGTGGCATGGTTTAGCCCTAAATTTTAAAAAATATATTTTATGTATAAAAATAATATGAATTATTTAGTAATAAGACTTTTTGGTACTTTTGTCTTATGACGTCCCTCAAAGATAAATCACCAAGCGACCAAGATTTATCGCCAAAGTATAAAGTATGTGTGACATAATAATATATGATCAATATAGCATTTTGTGACATATACAGGGGTCGATCCAGGAAAAATTTGGGTCTATTTAGGGTCCTTTCACAAAAATCTATTAAATAAAATGGTTCCCTTCACAAAAATATATTTGATAAAAGGCACCCTTCACAAAATTCTATTCCATAAAAACTTACTATTTATTATTTTGTGATGTTTTAAAATGTGTAATTTGTAAACGAACAATATCACCAGAGAGGAAAACTTCAGCAAAAGGTATTAAAAAAGTTTGCTTATAAATGCTTGGTTTGAATTTGATTAACTAGATTTCATCTTTTGTTACAAAATGTTCTTTTTCACAAAAATAACCTTTACATTTCACAAAATGGGCCCCAAGATAAAAAACATGCATCGACCCCTGATATATGGCCAAGTTATAGTCATGTGATGTGTATATGTTATATATATATATATATATATATATATATTATGTGACATGTGTATAAGTGACATAAGATGTATAATATGTATAATGATCGTCGTTCAGGAGATGACGTCTGTCAATTATTCAGGACGTAGTAGCGCATGAGTCCATTAGCTCTCGAACGGTCAAACTGTTATCGCGGTAAATTGTAGTTTACCATATTTAAAGCTCTGTCGTTTTTTTTTTTTTCTTTGGTAGCGCAGCGTTTTTTCTAATTATTATGTTGTTCTAATCTTTATGAATTCTTTAGTTCCTAAAATTTAGTTTATTTCAGTTTTGTTGAAATACCATTTTTTTGTAAATTAACTTCATAGATAAAATAAATAATAAAAAAAGCTTCAGAATACCAATGATAAAAGTATGCACATTCTTTGCCTAACAGACCCTGTAATATTATAAATTTTTATATCTCAAATTTCAACGTAAGAGTGGGGGAAGTATATAAAAGATTTGGGATATCAAGATTATTACTATTTTTTTTAAAAGAATAACAATGTAAGCAAATTATGACATACATTGTAAGAGAAATATGAAGTATTATCTAGATTCATATTTTTAAATTATGAGATTCATTAAGTTTCTATGGGTCGGAGTAATTTTTTTTTGTAGAGGATTGGGTTGAATATATATTTGTTTCGGGTTAACCCGACATTTAAAAAAAAAAAAAAAATCAAGGGAATAATTTTCTTTTAATTTGGATTTTGGGTTGGGTCAATGAACTTTTTTGTGGGTTTCGATTGACTTCAAATAGAATATTCAGATAATCCAACCTGTATATATATATATATTTTTATTTACACGGGATATTTTTTTTTCATTATGTCAGCACAATTTTATATTAAATAACTATATATTTACTCAGTAATATTTTTCTTTCCTTTTTTTCCCGTTTCTTTCGTATCAAAAGTAGATGGCTTGAAAAATACATGATTTTTTTTTTTTAAGTTTAAATTGTATTTTTTTTTTAAGTAAAAATAGTTTAGAAAGAAAAAAAAACACTCTTTTTTACGCATGCAATGTTTATCTTGAAAAAAGCATGTCTAATTTCATAACTGCAATTCACGTTAT
Organism: Maratus michaelseni; assembly: GCA_963931845.1. Taxonomy (NCBI): domain Eukaryota; kingdom Metazoa; phylum Arthropoda; class Arachnida; order Araneae; family Salticidae; genus Maratus; species Maratus michaelseni. The sequence goes on from OZ007600.1 coordinate 36,241,964, forward strand.
TTTTTTTTCAAACTTTTCCATTATAATACACTATTTGGCATGTCCACCGAATTCAGTTATGGAAAATTGATTTTTTTTAAGTGCGAGTCAGTGAATTTATTTTAAAATATTTAATTTTTGATCTATTTCTTTTTTAAGATCATAATTTAATAAACTAAATTATTAAAGAGTATACATATTTTTAATTATACTCTTAATTTTTTGCACTCTTTTTTATTTATATTATCTAATGTTTAATATTTAAAATATTTTGGGTACTTTTCAGTTAGCTGGGTGCCAGTGATATATGTGTGTGTATTATATATGCATATATATATATATATATATATTATATGTGTGTGTTTTGATGTTCATAACTACTCGTTTTATTTTTATATTTTCCATATCTTCTGCCTGCCAATTCGCCATTTCTATTTTACTCAAAAAGTAATTTAAAAAAAAAATGTATAGTTTTTTTTAATGCTAAGCAATTTTGACAAATGAAAACTTAACAAATAATCGTAATGACAAGCACACGAAATAGTTGAGTTAATTTACAAAATAAAAGCCAATCTAAATAAAAAATATAGAAAACATTCTTTTACTATTTATTCATCTCCATGTAGATATAAAAAAATAAGTTAGATTTATTGATTAGAAATTTTTTTTCAAAAGTTTATTACAGGAATTTACAGTCAGAAAATTTATTACAAAAACAGTAGTATATTTTGCTTACTGCCATAACTTTGCCTTTCCTTCTAACAAGGCAGGTCAGAATATTTTAAAAAAAATACTACTCATGTATCATAAAGGATCAGTCAAATTTAGCTGCAAAATCCCAGTAGAATATCGGTAAAAAAATAAAATACTTTCAAGTATTTGGCGTAAAAAGATGCGATATGGCAAGAAACACTTTTTCCTCACCAAATGCAAGCGATTTTAATGCATTTGAAAATTCCTGTTTAAATGTGTAGTACTTTATGAATTTAAACTAAAACAATTAAATAGTTTATTATTTTTTTCATAAGTTTGTATAATATATGTACAAGTTGCGTATTTCTGAAATTATTTAATTTTACACAGTTTTGCTGGCTGGATAGGTTTTACGTGTATTTTAACAATAACTACCCAATTAAGAATGCTCTCATTATGTATTACAGTATTTAGTAAGTTGTTATGTTATGGCAACAATACTTTTCTCTTATTGTCAGGGGCGTGCCGAAGGCTGTTTTAGTGAGGGGGTGTGAACTGAATTTTGCCGAGTACAGGATCGAGGGTGAGAAAGGCTTTGTGATAGTCCCCCCCCCCCCCCCCACCCAGCAACGGAGTCAACTGTTCTACAATACTGTGAATTAAAAAAAAGTCCTAAGTGCTCACATGCATTCTGCCTAACCACAGTCAAAATTAAATGCTGTTATTCAGTATGTGTAAAAAACTGTTTATTCTTTTACTATATAAGTAGAGTTGAGATTCCTGTTATTAATTAGGGTTCTGCTTACGATTTAAAAGGAAATGCGTATGGAAGTACCGTACATTAACCAGTTCTCAAAAGTAACAATTTAAGAACGTTGAAGTACTTCGGAAGTTATGTTTCTATAAATAAAATCACATGCTGTTGTGTTATGCAAGTGTATACATTTTAAAATACATAAAAAAGACAAATCTTGCTTGTTAAAAATAAGATATATATTAGTATAAGAGGCTAAAAATTATCCTTCTCTACATTTTTAAATTACCACCCACCTATCCTTCAGAATAGCCCATTTTCCCGCTAAATTGTCTAAATCCAACATGTCAGTTATGTCTGCTTCACAGGTTAATAGCATCAGTTCATCCAGTTGCTCTACCGACATGGTGGTACGCAAGTACCTTTCACCAAAGTCTCAAATTCTCAGAAAAGCGATACTCTCTATCTTAGCCCTGGACATCGTCCAACAGCGTACACTGGAGTAGGCCATGATCACTCATCCTCCCTCCTACACAGAATCATACACAATCTTCCGTTCTGTGTGAGGAGTTCTTTTTTTTTTTTTCCCCTTTAAAGACAGACAACAGAGAATTGAAATGAAACTGACGACGGGGGAGGGAACTTTTTTGCAGGAAGTGTTCTTAACTTTCCGATTATTCTAAATTTTACCAACTCTTATACATAAGTGTGTGTGTGTGTGTGGGGGGGGGTGTTACACCCCCCCCCCCCCACACACACACTTGTTGTCTCCGATACTAACAATATCGAAGTCAAATTGACAGTGCTCAGAATTGGACATTAACTTTTAGTTAAAAAAAATTTTTAATTTTGTTCTAAACTACTGAAGATGATCGTTATTTTTCTTTATATATACATATATGGCAAAACCGTAGTTATAAAAGTATATTTATTTAAGTTAAACTTACTCAGTATGATGCATAGAGAAAGTTCTTCATAAAAGAGTATATATCATAAAAGTGTATTTTTTTTTTTCATTGTATCGCCAATCAGCAATATCGCCAAAAACACGAAATTTTCATAATTTTTTACAGACATAAGACTAAAAGAGATAACAAGATTTCCTGAACTTGAACTTCAGACCTTTTTGAAATTTTTGTTTATCTTTATTTACAAAATACATATTTTACAATCCTATAAATTTTGTAAAAAAGTTCAAAATTGCAATTTCCAAACAAAAAAAAGTTTTTTTTAAATATAAATGTTTTGCAACTGGATTTCATAAATATATTTTATATATAGGTTTCCACATATAAAGAATGAAAAAAAAAATCAATGGTGCAACAAGACACTGTTAAAACGAACCAACTTTTTGTTAAGGCTGTTTTGAGAAATCCATACGGCTTACTTTCTGACACATTTTTTAATTCAATTTATTTCGCAAACACATGAAATTGGCAGGTGTGCTTATTCAAGAAACTATGTAATCGAATTATGTTTTCCCTCTTTTGGTAAAGGCAAAAGATCTTTCAGAAAACACTGCCAAAGTTGACGTTTTGAACCAAAATTTCGACAACGCAGCACAAGAAAGGAGAAAAACATGTCACATGACACAAATCGCTTATAACTCGATAAGTAATCTATTTAGCAAAGAATGGAAAGCTCATTACAATTTTGAATCGCTTCAATAGTCCGGCTTGCTAATTTTTATGCCTTTGCATTTAAAAATGTGTCAGAGTGTTTTGCATTGTCGAGCTGGTCATTTCAGAACCACCAAAAAATTCTGCAGAATGACTTAAAAGCTAAAAATAATTATTGTTTTTTAAAATGTTTCAACAACATGTTTTCCCATTTTCCATCGTAAAACTATCAGTGGTTAGAGAAAAGAAATTTTGTGTGTGTAGTGAACTACAACTAGTTTATTAAAAAGAATAGTTAACTACAACTAACTTACATGTTTTAAAAGTATCAATTACAAACTACTTCAATACTTTCAGATTTTAGACTCTATCTACACTAAAAATTTAAGACATGGGCTGAGTAGTAAAGGTTTCCCTGGATTAGTATGTGGTTAATTGATCTTTTGCGATATTACCTCACTAACCAAAACACATGAGGCATTCAATGAGAAAAACTACAATAGATCCACCGAAAACTTCCTTAAAACCCAATATACGCAAACAAAAAATATAATGAAGTACTATGATACTGTTTTTGATGTATTATTGTTAGAAAGTACATATTGCTGCTTGAAACTTTTAAAATAAAACTATCTGAGTTTCGTGAACTTTCATTAAATGGCAATCAAGAATCATTTAAACTTAAAATGCAATAGTCTGAATGAGATAAATCCAAGGGCATAAAAAAATTATGAAAGATAACTTGGTAATGGCGCTATTAAATTTGTTTTGGCTTAGATGCTTTACACTCACGCTAAAAAAAAAATTAAAATTAATCGGTTAAAAGAAAGAAAAAAGTCGCCAAATTTAGGGGATTTTTTCATTTAATGGCAACCTAGCCATTGTATTAAGTTATTCGTTTGGGGCAGTCTTGGAAATCACGCCAACCAAACAGTCGCCAATCTTTTGTTTACATTTTAGCGTGAGTGTAACACATCTGTTCCTTTGTTTTTAAATAATATATACTACTAAAAAATATCATTGGAATTTTCTCTTTTTATAATATTATCTCCTTTTGCCCTTCTTTTAGTCCTGTGATATAGGTAAAAAGTCAGAACTTTTATGTTATAGCAGCCACTAGAATTACGATTATGCCAAGGTTGCAGTTATGATTTCGCCAAGAACATCGCAAACCTTATATATGCATATATATACTCCAAACACTCATACATGTGCCATTTACATCATTATTTACATCTTATATGACATATATAATCTTATACACATGTCATATATATATATATATACTGCAGTAAGTAGTAGTGTTGCATTATATTAGTAGGTGCTTGTTGAAGCTAATGTTGAATTTCTAAACCTAAATTTATATTTTTAATGATTTGACTTCCAATTAAAAATAAAAGGGAGGGAAGCAACATTACTATAAAAAAAAACATACAAAAACAGTGGTTAAACTTTACTTATTTTTTCAGGATTAGGGGAAAAAAGCGATTATGCTGTTGATAAGACTGTTATACATGTTTATGTATAATGATACGTTTATTTACATTATTTACGAACATTATACATATTAAATACATCTTATACACATGTCACATAATATATATATGTTGTGTATATATATATATATACAACATATACACATCACATGACTATAACTTGGCCATATATGTCACAAAATGTTATATTGATCATATATTATTATGTCACACATGCTTTATAATTTGGCAATAAATCTTGGTCGCTTGGTGATTTATCTTTGAGGGACATCATAAGACAAAAGTACCAAAAAGTCTTATTACTAAATAATTCATATTATTTTTATACATAAAATATATTTTTTAAAATTTAGGGCTAAACCATGCCACTATCAACAAAAGCAGCAATATGAGAAAATGTTATGGTCACAACTTTCTACTATCTAGGTAAAGTGCAATTCTTCCATTTAAAAAGGTCTCCAAATTCAAATCAAACTCCACATTTCCAGAAATACACTTAAAAAGTCTCCATACTAATATAAACTGACAAGTTGAAAACATTAAATGAATATTCAACTTTCAATAAAACCCTCATTGCAATTTATGATAGAATTTTTAAGCCTAAATTTATATTCTAAACGGTTTGACTCCCACTTAAAAATAAAGAGGGGAGGGGGGGGGGAGGATGTTACTAATATAAATAAATATAATATAAACAGTGGTTAAACTTTACTGTATTTATTTTTCCAAGATAGGGGGGGAAAAATGTGATTATGCTGTTAAGACTGTTGTACATGTTTATGCATAGTGATACATTTATTTATATTTACAGTTACAGAAATTAATTGCATTGAAACATTAAGTTACTCTTTATTCGTGTTACTATTTACCAATAGTTTATGTTTACCTAACTTTTCTGTGTTAATGGTTGTTCATTCACTCAATACTCATACATTCTTGCATACAAACTGCCATTTAACCACAATGTGAAATAATTTCAGTGTTGTATTATTATTATCTCTATAAACATTTTTTTTTTTTTCAAGATAAGACACATTTATTAATGTCAAAATGTCGTGTTAATAATTGTTAAACTATTATTGGGTGAGTAGTAAGGGAAACTCTATTTAAAAAAAGCGATATTTTTGGGGAATGTAGAAATTATGAAGATTTTTGTTTGTTTTTTGCCTTTCATCACAAAAACTAAAAAAATATACATAACCAAATTGGCGTCTTCAAAGACGCTTTCGCAACCAATAGTGAAAGTAACTTATCTTACAGATAGTGTTAATTGGTGCGACATTAATTTAATTTTCACAAGATTAAAGTCTCAACTATCAACATCGATATTCTAATGAGCTGCCTCATGTCTGTCTTATCTTGAAAATTTGACAATATTTAAAGGATATTACGTTAATATACAGAACACTGAAATTATTTCACATACCTGTATTTTCACCGTGTATATGCTTGATTTGTGGTAGAGCTAGGTTTTTTTTTTCTTATTTATTTTCATCTCTAGTTTCTCGTAGCAAAACACTGCACCGTCCGCCATTGCTTTGCATAAGCGTTAAGCGTAGCCGCGTAAGCACTGAACAGCTTGGCTAGCTTATGCGCATGCGCGAAATAGCGCTGTTCTCGCCAAATCATTTGGCGCTCGCCAATGTGGCTGTAAGCTATAGGGTTCGGATATTAGCGTCCCGTTCAAATCTGTGCATAACTAAGAAAGTTACGATTTGGAGGGTGGGGGGGGGGGGGCAGGGGGAGAAGAAAGGGGACGAACTTGAAAAATACAACTTAATAAACTAACTAGATGGCTTCGCCCGCTAGCGGGCCCTTAATTTACATCGGGGCCTCGAATCTTCTAAAACCTCGTAATATGATAAACCTCGGACCGAATGAAACTCCAGATCGGGTCCTCACTGCCTTCGGCACCGTATACCGGTCGAGTTACGCACGCACCGGATAATCACATAATTTGCACATCCAATAGTGTAAACCTCTAACCGAACGAACCTCCGACCCGGGTCCCTGCTGCCTTCGGCACTGGATAATCGCTTAATTTGCACATCGAATAGTATAAACCTCTAACTGAACGAACCTTCGGCACCGTATAGCAGTCGTGCTGCGCACTCGCTGCAATATATATTAGTTCCACGTTCCACTACCAGGTGGCGCAATCTGTTCTACACGAACTTCGAGCACTGAAATCGTTAAGGCTATAGATGTCGAGTCTGGCACCGTATACCGGTCATAATATGAATAAACGAGATTAAGCGTTCACAGACCTTTCCAATGATATATCACAATATGAATAAACGAGATTAAGCGTTCACAGACCTTTCCAATGATATATCGCATGAAGGGTGTGTGCGAAACTCACAAAAGTAACCCCCTAGGGGGGGGGCAAAGTAGGGGATAGACAACTCAGATGCATAATATGATTAGGCGGTCACAGACATTTCCAACGATATATCACATGAGGGGTGTGTGCAAAATTTAGAAAAGTACCCCCTTGGGAGGGGTAAAGTGGGGGGATGGACACCGGATATGCATAATATGATTAAGCGGTCACAGACCATTCCAACGATGTATCATATGAGGGGTATAGGCAAATTAGAAAAGTCCCCCCCCCGTGTGGGCAAAACGCGCCCCCCCCCCCTTGTTCATAAATAGTGGTGACAAACAGTTGCAGATATAATACCAATGTTTAGTTATTAACTAAATGACTTGGTAAGAATGTCAGAAAATGTCCCGTTCAAATCTGACCATAATTAAAAAAGTTATGATTTTGGGATGAGGAGGAGTGGGAGTGCCCCCTAAACTTAATTTTTATCTCACATTCACGATCTTTCATTTTCAGCTGCTTGGGCATCAGCCCTTCCTCTTTCTAAATTTTTATTAAATTCGGACAAGAAATTCTAGCTAAAATATAGTTAGCCCTCTTCCCCCTCCACCCCTTGGTTCCCTATGCGTATCGTACATATTTTGAGTATTATTTCTTTTCTGGATTCATTCTTAGTACCCACTAACTGTAAACTGAAAAGATAACAATTTTGCCTGGACAGAAAAAGGCCTTTAAACAAAATTTGACAGTAGCTAATATATTATACATATAATGCTGTGTAAAAGAAATGAGCGCCAGAAATATCGATTACAACTGCTAACCCCCATTATCATGATTTATGATCAAATTTCCTGCCATTTGATCGATAAGTTTAGGAGTTACTCTTTTTAAGCTATCTGTGTGAGAATCGATTCTGAAACATCGATACTAGAATTTGTTAATCGATTATTTTTTAAATCGATGTTGTTTTATACAGTATCGATGTTGATCGATTATCAAATTTTTCAGAATCGCCCATCGCTAGTGCACCCTACAGGCAACTGACAACATGATAATTGTTAACGAACGAACAATGCAATTTCATTTCGATGTTATTTACATTGATAAGAAGTAAAATTTATGTTTTCCATGTTAAATGCTTAACTGTTTTCATGAATTATATTTTTAGCGACTTATTTTTTTGCCTATTTGCCTACAGATTTTCAAAAGCGTGAAACCATTTTCCTACGGTCGGATATTTTTAATTTAGATTATATTTTTTTTATCATAATTTGTTATACCATATCAATGAAAGCAAGATGGCGGTTAAAATCAAACCTAACAAGTTCAATGTCTACAAAAATATTTAACAGATGAAAAAAAAAAATTCTAAAGTTAGCATCTATTTATAGAATTACAAGATAACATTCTAAATTTTCTAAACATTTTCAACAGCAGAGTTCAAAACGTTTTATTCTTTAAAATATTTCAATTTAAATGAGTACTTAATAGAACGGCGCAGCGTTCGACACCGTTGCACCCCTGATGCAGACAGCGTTATACATGCGCGGCCTCAGAAAAAAAAATCAAGAACCAAGATTGTGCAACAGATATGCCTTAGTCCACTGCCAAGGCCTTTTTTCCTCCCCTTAATGGAAAAGTTAAACATGAAGAAAATTAAACTAATTTTTTAGCTCACAGGCTATCAAAGCCTGAGAGCTAATGTGCCCGCCCGTTCTGTAGTATGTATGTATGTACGTATATACGTAACGCGATAACTCCTGATAGAAATATCCGTTTTGTTTCAAATTTTGTTTATAGGTTCATTGTGATAAGGCGCTTCCCTGATTAGTTTTGGGGGTTTCATTGGTTAAGTATAAAGGGGGGAACGGGGGGCTAATTCCCCCTTAATTTAGATAAATGGGTTTTTCATGCAGAAATATCCTATTTGCTTCAAAATTTGTATATAGGTTCATTGTGATAAGGCGCTTCCTTGGTTAGTTTTGGGGGTTCACTGGTTAAGTATAAAGGGGGGAACAGGGGGGGGGTGTTAATCCCACCTTAATTTATTATCGATTTCTTTATTTTTCGAGGGCATTATTCTTTGAAATAAGAGTATAATGTACAATTAATGTGAATAGCCTGTGAACTCAATGCCATCAGTTTAACTGGGCACTTTTCTTTTTATTTTATATACATATGAGAGACCCACGTAAAAGACAATTTTTAAACATATTAACAACAACAACAACAACAACAAATTACAGAAATGTAAAAATTAAATATGTTATTTCTAGTACAAAGGATGTGAAATATCATTTTACTACACGTAGCGTACAACCAACAGAGGGGGCAAATGTCCAGATCGGGGATCGAACCCGGACACCTTGCTATAGTACAAAGTGCTTTACCATTTGAGCCACCAGGACGACATCCGGTCTAGTATTCTCACACTCTACCCAGTCTGAACATTTTTTTGACTCTGTTGATCGTACGCTGTGTGTAGTAAAGTGATAATTCACACCCTTTGTATATATTAATTAATTCCCAGCGTAATTTCAGCAGTTCAGGGAAATTAATTTCTTTGTTATATATATATTAATTGTTGATTTAGTTTTATTCTAACATATATATATTTTTTTAATTAGCCAAAGTATTCATTGATTATTTATAATCATGAGAAACATGAACTGGCAAGGCTTCAGCAAGTATTATTCATGATAATATGAATAAAGAACTTCTGCTCTAAAATTGTTTATTTCATGATAATGTTATTTTAGTCAATAGTAATTTTAGTCAAATCTGACGTTATTCTAGCTTTTGTTCAATATCTTTTTTTTTTTTTTTTAATCATGACCTCTGATGACCTACACTCTGAAATATCAAATTTCTTGGAAGGATTTTTGCCCAAATATGTTATATAAATATATTGCGATTATAACATTTAATAAAAATAGTATTGCTAACATCTGCGTCCACAAGGGATGTGGAATGGAGGACATTTGCCCCTCCCTTGATTTTCAAATTTAATTACTTAAATTTTGTTTTTCTCGAAGTTAAATTAAAAAAACATGACTTAAATAAAAAAACAAAATAGATTTTTTTTGTCAGGGAGTCACCGTTTCCCACCCTTTTTTGTGCAAGACAAATTTTTGTTCGGTTTTTCTTTTTATGCCGAAGTGTTTTAAAAATATTTTAAAAGGGTGGTTCAAGGGGAGCCCCTCCCCCCTGAAGGAAAAGATGGAAACTGATTCATATCTTCAATTTCAAATAAAAGCCATAGAAGTCTACTTTTAATATACCTTATTTATTATATTTTTGTATCGCTATTTATGTTGATATGATTAGAAATTGTCCTTCACAGCGGATGAACGTTGGTCTTGTATTGTTGCATTATTAAACAAAAAAACATCAACAACAAAAAACAAGTGGGTAAGTGTGATCGAAGATCGCACAAAGGGTTTCGATTAATATTCCTTTCAAAACACTTTATCCTTTCTTTAATAAATTCAAATAAATATCATTTAGCAACAACAACAACAAAAAAAGTCATGTTTTTTGTAAAGTAAAAATTTACCGGTCTATTTTTCCGTTTTTTCGAAAATCTAAACCAGCCAGATAGCGGGCGAAACCCGCTATTATATATTCTGTCATAATGATATCCGTCATACGGACTAAATGCGATATTTAAAAAATATATAATTTCAAAATTAAACATGTTGGACGCCTTCAAAATGTTAAAATATGCGAATATTTCCATAATCGAGTTTTTATCATGATTCAATACATTCCTCAAACTCATATATTTACTATTCTCTATTATTCATATTGATACTCGCTTTGTATTATTCTCAAACATCTGAAAAATTCGTTAAACTTCCAATAGGACGTCAGATTTTATTTTTAATTCTCTAATGACGTGATATTAATCTGCTCTGTGTACATCCACATACTCATACTCCTTGTATTGTTGAGAAATCTTAGACATTTTCCGTTTTATTTACCACTATGACGTCAATCAATTTTATTTAATATTTATCTTTTTTTCAATGGGTGAAACTTTTTATTTCATTTTCATTTTTCACGTGAAAATCGTCTGATAGAAAATTAATTATTGTAGAAAGAATTTCATCGTGGATTTTAAATTTTTGGCATCTGCTATAACGAAAAATGTTTAAATTTAATAGAAAAGGGCTATTAGAATTTTGGTTTTTTTATCTCTATTTATTAAAATAATACGAATTTTTCAAATTTTAATATTTTCAGCTCTTCACAGCTGATATTCTGATTCATACACGAAGTTTCAACTCTGTAAGTTACATAGTTTTCGAGAATGGCTCTGTGACAGACAGACAACGGAGCGGGAGCAATAGGGTTTCGTGAGATGAACGAAACCCTAAAAAGAAAAAAAATCTGTAGTTGTGTTTAAATTACAAATGGATACATGTATAATAATGATACTGTTTCTAATCAATGAATTGGTATCTGTAGTGCACTGATTGTAGGAATAGGAATATTGTGTATATTTTTGTGAAATAATGCAACATATAAAATGCAACAGGAACGTGCGTAGGCGGAGTTAGAGGTATCAAAATGACTTGATTCACGTCCAGCAGTCATGAATACAAGTATCTTATTGTCAAATCTAACACAAACGCACACACAAAGGTTCTACTTTCAGTTCTGGAGGCCAGTATATTCACGATCTTCTTTTGTTTTTCTGGGCTAAATATCTATTATTAGCTGAATAATATAATGAAATAATGTGATCACACTTTTTTTTAATTCCTGACACTATGGGCTGAATTAAAAAAAGGGAAACTTCTCTCAAAGGATTTTTTTTTTTTTTTCGTAGGAAGTTTTTAGCTTCACAATTTTACACTAGTGCATTTTGTCTAGAGATTATTACCGTTACTATTACCGTTTTTAAACTATCGTTGTTAGCTAATTTTTTCCGCCAGGATACTTGGGAAGAGTTTTAATAAGGCAGCTGGCAGTGATTGTTGTAAGAGGCAGTTCTCAATGAAGTGTTTATGCTCATGTGCGCATGCAGAACAAAATCCAAAAGAAGGAAAACAATTTGCTAGAGATGCACCATTTAGTCCGCTGCCAAAAATGTGTCTTTTTTGTTTGTTTTTGTTTTTTCCAGAAAATATAAACAATACAAACTAAACTGAGAATTTTTGTGAGTTCCACACGTGCAACTGATTTTTTTTTTTTTAAGATATCAATATAACAAGAACGAAAAATCATGCGTCAAGCATAGATTATATAGCACTTTCCAATGCTTCCAAAATAATTTTACAAATCATACCGTTTAATAAGCTGAAAGATAACATCTAAGTAAACAATTTGGAAAACGCATAACCTATTTAAAAACATAATTTCAGGAATTTCCAACGTATACAATATTCGGAAAAATATCCGAATACTTTTATTCAGCCCTGTATAGGATCTATAGATTTGTATATATACTACATAGGATGCTAAATTTTAGTTCAGTTAAGAAACGCGTTCGCGAACTTTTGTGTTTCCCTGTATATGATCTACAGAATTTATACACATCACGTAATAAACAAAAAGTGCGTTAATTTTAAAATCGCGTTCAGTAACTTAAAACGCACTTCCAGGAATTATCGTTAACAGACAGTAGAGAATTATTTTGTGTGTCCCTGTCAATGAACGATGACTTCTATGCACAATATTCTGTAGTAAGCCTCTTGTAATGCACCTCAGTGATCTATATAAATTTCAATGCGTTTAAAATAGTGAAACATTATTTAAATAAACCGCAGACGATTTTTCTCCATAGACGTCATATAACGGAATTCTTTTGACTATCCCTGTAAATTAACTATAAGTGCTATGCACACCCTATTTCATATTAAGCTTCTTGTAATACACCATAGTGATATATATCAATTACAATGTGTTTGCAATTGTGTAACATCATTAAAATAAACCGCAAATTATTTTTCCCCATACACCGTAATGTAACGGAATTCTTTTGAGTGTCCCTGCAAAAAAACTATAAGTGCTACACACTTCAGTTGAAATAGGGAACGTGCTATAGATAACGACAATAACATATAAAAATTGCAGTGCAATCCGAGCATATTTACGGGTGTTAGAGCACGGCCAGACGGCCAGACAAACCGAAGTCATGAACACTTTTCAACTAGGTTGGAAAGTGTTAAAAAGAATATAGAAATGTAACAAATATGACCAATTGAAAAAAAAAAAAAAAACTACTATCGGGCTTTTCGAAATGAAGAACTAAAAAATTTATTGATTCTCTGTTGAAGATAATTTGAAACACATGAACGTAAAAAGGAAAATATAGCTAAACATTTTCTGCCATAGGGGAGAAAAAATCCAGTTTTTTTTTTATATTTATTGTTGTTCAGTTATTTAAAACCATTTGAGAAAATAATGTTTAACTAGATGGAACCCGTCAAAACGTGACGGAAAAAAATACTATAACAATATCAGTAAAATAAGCTTCTTTATTATTTAAGTAGGGCTTCGTATGAAACAGTCTTTCAAATATTTTATTTTAAAAAATCCCCCCCCCCCCCCCAGTGAAATGCTATTTCCGATGCAAACTCCAAATGAACACTCCGTGAACAAATGTGTAATGCAAATCAGTTTGACATTACCACCATATTCCCCACGACAAAGAAAAGAAAAAAAAAAAAAAAAAAAAAAAAGGTTATGGACCTATAAAGTACTATACAAATAGTCCTATCATAAAGTATCATACAAATTTCCTACTTTCATCTCATATTCAGTAAATAAAAGAACATAGTATAAGAATCCCCCCCCCCCCCCCCTGTGATAATGCAATCGAATGAGCTCCTATGCGCATATGTATTGCATCTGCCCAAAGACACCGTTGAAATTCGACGTTAAAAAAAAAGTTTTAAAATGTTTAAATTAAAAGTTTTAAAATGTCCTCTTTAATCATTGTTCGTTTCAAATCCATATCTTCTAAAACGCATCCATTGTTTTAAGCTAATCAATTTTTATGTAAAAATGAAGAATTTTTGTTAAAAATAATAAATTAATATGCAGATGAGGGAGAATTTTAATGTTTTCAATTGTAATTTATTTGTATGGTTTCTTCTATCGCTTTACATAATCAGGATGATTATTCCTTTTCCATCACAGTCGGTCTCTTATACAGTTAAATACCCAATGGATCTTTAAAAAAATAATAAATAACAGTTCCTAGCATATTCTGATTCAACATATACATCAACTAATTCAACATATCAATTTTATGTTAATCATAAACTAAAAATAGTTTTTTTTTTTTCTTTTGACAGATTTTATATTAGCGCCAAAATACTCTATCTTATGGATAATCTGATCTTATGATTTATCAGGTTTTTTTTTTTTTTTTTTTTTTTTTTTTTTTTCACTTTTCATGAAGGTTAGGGATACCTATTTTCAATTGTTGCAACTTTCCAAAGGGCATTTTTACATTATTAAAACAAACGGATGGTCATTGTTGAGATAGAATTGAAAAATATTTCATGCTTGAAAATTATTTAAAAATTCGTTAAATTAAGCGGCAGATTTCAAATAAATTTCAATCGAAAGCTATTTTTTTTCTAATTGAGGATGTAAGAATTAAAATTGTAAAATGTAGTAAAAAAATTAAATTTTTAGTATTTAGAAGTGATGTAAGCGCGATGAAATCTAAAGCGATAGTGCCGTTTGTTGTCACAATCGTTATACATTTCTAAATATTGCCACTGTGTTTTGGTGGGCGTCCAAAAGTAGACTACCATTTTTTGACATCGAAAGAAAAATTCACAGTGAAAGAAATAAGACTTTGCCGCTAATAAGGAACTGTTGAATGAACTTATAACAAACCTACCAAAATAATTCCTATAAAATATTAGCCTTACATTGCTTATTCTAGCTAAAAGTTCAAGTTTCAAGTTTTTTTTTTCCTGAAATTCTTTACTTTTGTGAATTTTTTTATTAAAAAAGAAAATCTTAATAATTTAAATCCTATAATTCCTATAACTTAATCCTATAATTTAAAAAAAGTAATTGGTAACATGTAATCAAGGTATGCAATCAAGATGAAGCAACCAATAAAGGCTCCAGTTCTAATCTTTAAAATTGAAAATTGAAATATCAGTTAATATTACGCCATGTTGACACAATCATATAAATTTTTCTTTTTAGTTTTATCAATGTTAAAATGCATTTCAAGCTAAGCATAACGTCATTTTCACCGGTACAAACTTTTCACACGTACATTTATGCTTAAGCACCATGCATACAAATAAAAATATATTTTGCATTTAATTGTAACGAAAACAATGGCATCAACAAAGTTATAATGCTTAATGATAAAATGAACCCAATGGACAATATTTCCGTGACGTCACAGTAAATATGAATTTTTATTTGCTTATAAAACACACGGATAAATATTTTTACCGAAATACTTAAACATTTTAACTATATTTTAACTTACAAATTAAAAAATTCGGCCTAAAAGTCACGTGCTTTCAATATTTAATATTTATTTTTTATGCTCGCAATCATTGAGTTCAGAAAATAAACTCTGTACGTCGCAACAGTGGGCGTTAATCCGATTGGCGACTTTATGACGTCATAAGCAGAAGTAAAATTTTAATTTAAGATTACGACTAATTAATTAAATTTTCGAACAAACGAATGTACGATAACAAATCTGTGACCAAATATCTTTCATTTAAAAAAAGAATGATGTAATTTGATGTAGTAGTTTGTTCTCACGGATTGTCGAAACAAAACGCTTAGCGTTTTAAATATATAGATATTTTTTTCAAAATCATGCTGTAAAAAGAAAGCCTAGTTAAAGTGCAGTGATGGGCAATTGGCTTCCCCTGCGTGCCCTTGCTGCTGCCCATGATTAAGTTTTCGGTTTTTAAGAAATCATTAATTTCCTGATATTGGTAATATATTCTTTTCACACCACTATTTTTATTAGATATATTACTTATACTGTTTCATAGCAATGCCAATAGTTCATCTTTTCGTTTGGAGAAAGTTAAACCAAAGACTTTTTTGGTTAAACCATCCGGTTGAACGCTATCGTAGCTGTTTCTCCGGAAAATGTACAAATCATATACTACTAGCGTCTCAATATAGCTTCGCTCCCTATTGGCATTTTTTGTTTGGTCTCTTGTCTCTAGAATTGGCGCTGTTATTTGAGTGTTGCTGCATTTAAACAAGTAATATAATTTTTTTTTTTAAGTCAATTCCTACTTTTTAATCATAAATATATAAAATAAACCCGTGCAGCATGAATGTCCCACATTATCTTTATTGAACATTATTTTATAATCATCGTTGCGGTATGTTATTTCTGTGGCATCACTCCTTTGAGATAAATCTTTTATTTCATTTATGAAAACAATGGGAGGAATTTTTTTCTCCCATATAAAACTAAAATTAATTAATTACATTTAATTAATGAATTAATATTTGAAAAAATCTGTATTAACATAAAGTGTCATCCAGTACAAGTTTTAAAAAATGTATTTGAACTTGAGTGGATGAATAGAAAATATTTTATTAACGATAGAAAATTTGAACAAGATATATATAGAGAGAGTGTGAGCTAATAGTAGGAATTTAAAGAAGAAGCCACGGCACGGAACACAGAGGAAGAGAGCGCTTTGCAAAAGTTTGTTTTGGTCGGATGATGGCGGAAATTCAATGAAAATATCTTGCTCACATTGTGATCGCGTATTCACAGAAAAAAGAAATTTATATCGGCACATAAGAAAATGTCATCCGAATGAAAAAATAGACTACCAGAAAGTAAAACGGATTCAGTGTTCAATATGTAGATATTTCTGAATCTCTATGAGAGATCTGCATAATCATAATCAAGCAGATCATCCAGATATAAAATTATTTTTTGAAACATTGATATTTCATAGTATTAGTAAATTCAATGAATGGAAAGTTAATATTGAACGCAACACTCGAACATCTTTCATAAAACATCGGCAGGGCAAATTACTATCCGATGAAAGAACTGCTTCATACATACTAAATCAGTGTTGAATTCTGGGTGTGGTCCGGAAGGACATCCCCCCCCCCGGAAGATTTGAGATTTTACGCTTTTAATGGTTAAAAGTATACCCCCCCCCCGGAGCCAAAGAAATCCCTCCCGAAGAAAAGTGTCTGAATTCAACACTGTACTAAACCTCCCCCCCCCCCAAAAAAAATAAATAAATAAATAAATAAATAAAAATAGACACATGGATTTTGTAGGCATGTACATCCTGAATAGTAATCATGCTTAAATAGTCCTTTATTGAAAACTTCAAGAGATGATGGGTATCCCCCTCCTCTGGCAAATATATATATATATATATATATATATATATATATATACTTTCTTCTATCTTTACAAGAAGAAAGTATTGGATTCATGAAAATTTTCTACTTTCGGTTTTCGACGGATTTATACGTTTTAGAAAGTCCTGAACACGATTTGACTGTTTTTAGAAAATGTTTGTCTGTATGTGACAAAAATTTTGTGGGCGCTCTATCTCAAGAACTAGGGCACGAAATTTAATAAAACTTTAGATTCAGTTAGTCCCTAATATAAATTGGTGCTGATTAGTTTATGGGGAAAATCGCCCGACAGGTGGCGCTGCTATGCTGCATTTTTTAGATTTCCACAATAGCTCTAGCTCAAGAACTACTGCAGTTATTTTTATCAAACTTTGACATAAATAGATGCTGATTACATTTTGGTGTAGATATCCCAACAGGTGGCGCTGCTATACCACTTTTTTCATTACATGATTTTTGCGATAGCTGTATCTCAAGAACTAATGCACGGAATTTCATCAAACTTCAGGTTCTGTTAAACCTTGACATAAATAAATGCTGATTACGTTTTGATGTAAATAGTCCAACAGGTGGCGCTGCTATGCCACGTTTTTCATTATTATCACGATAACAATATCTCAAGAACTAATGCACGGAATTTCATCAAACTTCAGATTCTGTTAGACCTTGACATAAAATTGATGCTGATTACGTTTAGGTGTAAATAGTCCAACAGGTGGGGCTGCTCTGCTACTTTTTTCATTATTATCGCGATAACTATATCTCAAGAACTAATGCATGGATTTTCATGAAACTTCAGATTCTGTTAGACGCTGTCCTAAGTTGTTGTTGATTAGGTTTTGGTCTAAATCTCCCAACAGGTGGCGCTGCTATGCTGCATTTTACAGAATTTCCACGATTTTAGCAATAGTCTTATCTCAAGAACTAATGCACCGAATTTAATAAAACTTCAGTTAGACCTTGTCAGATTCAGTTAGACCTTGATATACATTGTGGCTGAGATTCGTTTTTGTTGTATGTGAAACCTGTGTGAGATAGAAGAAAGTTTTGAAATTGGCACATCCGACTAGTATATTGTTGAAAGTGTTAACGGATTAATATGTTGTGATCGTCTGCAATCGATAGAAATAGATTTTTTTTAAATCATGCTTGAAATTTAAAATTTAGATGCTATAATTAATGAGTAAATTGCGATAAAGTTATAAATTGCAATTGAAAGTATATTTTCTTTTCCTACATAACGGTGTAAAAATTAAAAATATGCGCTGTTTAGAAAGTAAAAAATTGCATTAGCAAAAATCGCAAAACCGAAATTTCATCGTCAAGTGTTGCCATTCGCAAAATGACGTCAGCGTTACGTACGGACATGTTTCTCCTTTATAATATAGATATATAGATGGATAAGTTATTTGCAGTTGTAATTAAATACATTTTCTTTCGATAAAGTAATTGTACTTCGCTACATAATAAAAGTAGTTTTTCCAACCAATGTATGCATTTAGTTATAATCCACTATATTTAAATCAAGAACGACAAATCGTGCGTTAAGCATAGGTTATGAAACATTTTCCAACCTATTCAGAATATTGTAACAAAACTTCACAGATTAATAAGGTAAAAAAAGATGTATAAGTAAACATTTTGGAAAATGCATAACACATTTGAAAACCCAATGGCGACAATTACTGTCCATAGTCGGAAAAATATCCGAATTTTTTTGTGAAGTACTGTGTAGTATATATAGCTTTGTGTGTATATTACATGGTATTCTAAAATTTACTACAGTTAGGAAACTAAAATCACAGTCGGAAATTCCCCTACTGCAAATTCCGCCAATAAACGGAAATGTACTCGATATCTTTTGAGCTGTCCTGTATAAAATCTATAGAATTTATATGTACCGAGTAATATGCAGAAAACGACTTAAATTTAAAAACGCGTACCACAACTGAAAACGCACTTCCAGCAAATGTTAATCAATTATTGATAGACAGTACTGTAACCGAATTAATTTATGTGTCCCTGTAAATGAACGATGAATGCTACGCACTATCCTGTACCGTACTTCAGTGATATATATGGAACAGATATGTTACACTCACGCACCGATATTTGGCGACATTTTGATTGGCGCAATATCCAAGCCCACGCCAAACCAGTAACTTAATACAATAGCCAGGTTACCATTAAGGAAAAGATTCCACAATTTGTCGACTTTTTTCCTTCTTATAACCGATTAAAAAAAAAAGTTGTGCGTGAGTGTAAGACATCTGTTCCATATCAGTTTTAATGTGTTTGAAGTAGTGTAACATTATTAAAACACACCGCAAAAGATTTTCCCCCACAGACCGTAGTAGCGCAATTTTTTGAGTGCCCCTGTAAATGAACTATGAATGCTACACACTGTATTTTCCATACCGAACAACAGCAAGCCATAGTAAACCTCCATAACATATATCAATTGCATGGGAATACAAGTAAGGGAAAGGAGGGTAAGAGTACGCAGGGATTTTTTTCCCTGTTGGCAACACTGCAAGCAGAAGCGAATGTGATCATTATCAACACGTTTGTTTTCAGCTCGCTCAAGAGACCGCCATTATTTTTTTCACCCTTGCTGTCATTTATTTATCAGGTAAGATAAGGTTTCGTTATTTTAGCATGTAATTTTTCTGTGAAGAAATCTTAATTTTTCTGTAAATAAAGGACTGATGCTTGCTTTCTAAGTAAATATCATTATGTTCCCTTCCTAACAACGTGGTCACGTTAGAATTCAACTGTTGTGAATGCTACTGCCATCTATGGACGATTTAGAGAAGCAATACATCGGCGGGTAAGAGTACGCACAGACCAGATATGCGTACTCTTATGCGCTCTGTGATTTGAAGCAGCCATTCCAATAAAACTTTGCATTTTATTTTAACATTATTAGTATTATAAAAAACTGAGATTGGGAACTATATTTATGAATTATGGGTTAAAATTTATGATTTTTACTATTTTTCAATATTAAAAAATTATGACTTTTTAATTTTGGAAATAAAAATAATTTGAATTAGGCTATTTTATTTTGCTTATATTTTTATTACTTGAACTTTTTCTCCTTTTTTATAGAATATACCCCTCTTTTATAGTAAATGGCACCCTATAAACGTAAATCTGATCGAAAGATATTCACCAGGGAGATGATGGTAGAAGCTAAACGAAGATTGGAGGCTGGTGAAAGTAAAAGGAAGGTGGCGAATGATTTGGGAATCAACGAGTGCACTTTAAGAAAAAGAATTAAGGCTGTAAGTACTTTTTTTTTTTAATTATTCTGATTCAGCATACATGCAAGCAAACATATATTTTTTATTTGGAACTGGAGATATAATTTTTAGAGTCTCATATCGCAAATCTAACCTATTATTACTTACCTCTTAATCTTTTTTTCTCTTTTTCAGGGCACGGTTCCGACTTCACTTGGACGATTCAAAAGGTTTTAACAGATGAGATGGAAAGGGAACTTGCTCTGCAGAGACTTAAATAGTATGTTTTATGTGTTGACCCGGAAGCACATGATGAAAGTTGCTTTCGAGTATGCTGATGTGAATGGAGTTGCTGGTAGATTTAATAATGAGAAGAAATCAGATGGTAAAGATTGGTTAAAATCATTTTGTAAACGGCATAACCTTTCTGTTCGAAATCCAGAGCAGTGCAGTGTCGCTAGAGCAAAGGGTTTCAACAAAGTGCAAGTGACACGGTTCTATAATAATCTGAAGAGCTGTTGTCTGGAGAAAAAGTTTCCTGCCCATAGTAAATTCAATATGGATGAGACTGGTATCTCAACAGTTCCCAATAGACCACCGAAGGTGATAACACCAAAAGGCAAAAAAACTGTTTGTAAAATTTCTAGTGCAGAAAGAAGTCAAACAGTCACTGCTGTCTGCTGCATGAGTGCTACAGGAGTTTTCGTCCCGCCTGCATTGATTTTTCCTAGAAAGATAATGAATCCTCTTTTGTTCAAAGATGCACCCATCGGAACTTTGCCCTTGATCAGCGACACTGGTTACATGAATTCCGATTTGTTCAGTGACAGGCTGAAACATTTTGTCAAACATGCTAAACCGTCTGTAGAAGACCCTGTTCTGTTAATAGCAGATAATCACGCATCCCACTGCTCACTACCTGCAGTTTTGTTTTGTAGAGAGAATCATATAACGTTCCTTACTCTTCCACCACATACGAGTCATGTATTACAGCCGTTGGATAGAGGTTTCTTCGCCCCTTTGAAAGCTTTATACTCATCTGAAGCTGAAAAATGGCTCGTACGAAATCCAGGAAAAGTTATAATCCTGTACGAACTTTCAGGGATTTTTCATAAAGCTTATAGCGCCACAGCCAGAGTTCAACTCGCAGGAAAAGCGTTCCGTGTTACAGGTATTGAGCCACATAACCCTGACATTCTAAGTGAAGATTGCTATTCTCCTTCACTAGTAACTTTAGCTCCTTTGGATAACGATTGTACAGTTGCAGTAGCACCTGAAGAGAACGAAGTCTCACCTTCCACTTCTCAATTAGATGTCAGTATCCAGTCAATCGTGCCACTTCCTAGACATGAACAACGAGGAACTAAAAGGAAAAGAAAATCTCAAAAATCTGAGATCATAACTTCGTCTCCAGTCAAAAATGTGTTAAAGGAAAAGGTAGAGAGAGAGAGAGAGAATTAGAAGAAGCAAAGGCTAATCGAGCTGCTATGAAAAAGTCCTTCCGGCCTGTACCGGGAGGAAAAGGTAGCTTTCCTATATCTTCGTTTTAAAATTTTAGCTAATGTTACACGAACACAGCAAGTTAAAATGCAAAGAAAATGTTTACAAAAGATTCGTTAATACTGAATTTGAATAAGAAATTCGCCAAATTATGGAGCAATAGCCAAATTGGCTTCATTTATGAAGATTTATTTTTCTCGCCAAATTTGGCGATATTTCGCCAAATGCCGCCAAGTTTGGCGAGAATTTGGCGCTAACGGATATGAATATATAGTTTTATGCGTATGATTGGGAAAATTATTACAACAATGAAATTTTTTGTAATGTGCTGTCTTGTTTCAAAATGTCAGCCACCCTAGAATTTCAAACTGCTCTATCTCAGCCATTTTTTAAGATAGAGGTAAACCAAAATATGCTCTGGAATCCTCGTATCAAGGCCTAACACTTAAGCAAAAAATAAATTTGAATTTTTAAATTTTGTATATTTATTTTAGTTTTAAATTTTTAAGTGGCCGCCATCTTGAAACAAAATGGCGGACCAAGCTGGCCAACGAACTCGGTCGAGACATTGGTGACCTTAATATACACAATTAGTTTCATCAAAATTGATTTATAAATACGAGCGTTATCGTATGACATAGGTCAGATATATATATATATATATATATGGATATATATATATATATATATATATAAATCAACATTTGAACGGAGGGTGGTTTTGGGGTCTGGGGGTCATGATCGGTGAAAATATATCAAAATTTTCCGGAACTGCTTTCCTCCGAACGGCTGCAATAGGTAGCTTTATACTTTTTTGTATTGAAAGCTACCTAAAATAAAAATGGAGCCAAAACTAAAAAAGGACAAACTCTGAAAGCAAAGAAAAAACTTATTCTGAATTGTATCGACAACCCAGTTCCCTCAACAAGTTCAGCAAGCAATGAGGCGACAATATGCCCAGGCTGCGAACAATCATATGATGATGAAGATTGGATCCAGTGTGGATTATATAAGGAGTGGTGGCATGAAGACTGTTCAAGTTACGAAGGCACTGGAGCATTTGTATGTGACTACTGCTAAATTTTCTGGGTGCGTACTCTTGGACGGCGGGTAAGAGTACGCATTTGCCATTTTTTACCTTGCATTCTTTAATATATATATATATTTTTTAAGATAAAACTTACATTTTGTGTACCCTTCTTTCTAAGTTAATAAACTATGATTCAGTCTATTTTCGAGGTTTCTTTTCAATTCTCACTTTTATAACGAAAAATCCCCTAGGCGCGTACTCTTACCCTCCTTTCCCCTACATATACTTGAGTTAGAGCACGGACAAACAAATATATGGCAGACAGACAGACAAACCGAATTCAAAAACACTTTTTGACTATGTCGTAAAGTGTTTAAAAATGAAGGAAAAAGTATTCAGTAAAAGCTTTTTTATCCCCCCTCTAAAACTGCTACTTCCATAATTACATAGACAATAACTATAACTTTAAGAATCAGATTTATGATGTCTGTGTATATGACCAACTGAAATTAAAATTCAGTTATCTTTATTAATTTAACAAGTTGTAAATTGCACGTCAAACGTGACAAATGAGGTGCGTTCGTACTGTTATTATTACAGTGAAAATAATTATATCGTCTGTTATTATGATATGATAAATTTCCGTAATAAAATAAGAACATTTTAAGTTGGCAACATTTTATCTTTTGTTGACATTTACTGAAAATTCAAATGGGAAACCTAAGCCTAGCTTTGAAAATTTCAGAAATTGAAATCTATATTTAGACTCTTTTTCATTTAGTATCTATTTCTCCGGAAACAACTATCCAAAAACTGCCGGTAGATTATAGGATTGCTAATTAAACAATTTTAGCATGCAAATTCGGTTTTTAAATTCAGTAATACGGAAATAATAGGACTCTATCTTAAATGGGACGTAATCACCATGACAACCTAGAATCATTACCAATCATGGGATATCATTGAATTAATTATGTATGATAGGATTTACTAGAATGAATAACGTGACTATAATTTGGTCAGAGTTTATAAAATGTCATATACGTCATATATGACTTTAACTTGGTCATAGAGGTTATAAAATGTCATACACGTCATATATGACTATAACGTCATACATGTCAGATAACTTGACGATACATCTCGGTCGCTTGACGATTAATCCTCAGAAGCTGCTATAACAAGAAAGTACCGATTTTTAAAAAAATCAAATTACTTAATAAATATTTTTATTAATATCTTTTTAAGTTTTGATTCGACTGTCATAAAATTTGAATTACTTTACAAAATTTTGCAATGATTGTATATATTAAATTTCAAACTATTTGGTTGGGTAGTTTTTGCGCTGTTATATGCGGACAGACGGACGGACGGATCAGACGACGACTATAGGTACTACGTATTTATATAATTACGAACGCACCTAAAAATTAACATATTTCGATTCAATGGGTGCATACTTAAAAATTCATGCATGTATGACAAATTTGATAAATAAAGTCATTCTATGAAAAGAAAAAAAATATATATAGTTATTTTAACTTTTTATTCAACATATGTTATTAACATTTTATTCATGACTATAGTTTCAAGTTAAAAGTTCACAAAATATACACATAAAAATCATAAGTATATGATATACAAAGGCATCATCTTTAACATTCTAAGTTCACTTGATAAGTAGTACATATGCAGGGTGTTCCAAAATTCGACCGACAAATTAAGAGGGGTGATAGAAGGCATCAAGAGGATGCAAACATACCAGAGAACATGGAGTCGCAAACCACGTTTAGTGGGAGAAAATCGCAAAAATATTTATGAATGATGTCACACTTGTTTTCAATATTTTGACCCCCCCCCCCCTTAGTCACAAAGTGTCACACTTCACCATACCCCCTCTCCCCTTCTTGTCACATGTCACACTATATTACATAGACATATACTTGCATTTCAGAAACAAAGCACTACGTTATAGATTATATTTCAAATTTTATTTTTAAACTTTAACTAATGACATTTGTGAGCATAACAATAAAAATGATTCATGTACTTATTTTGTATGAAATAAAATTAAAATTTACAACAGAAAACATAATTAAAATACAATAAAGTAATACAATTAGTAATAAAATATTAATATATTTTTTTGAAAAGAAAGGAATATAAGTGAAAACAAATCACATGAAAGTTGTTTTAGCCCCGATTAAAAAACACCCTCAAATTCTGGTAATTTCAAAATAACTTCAAAATTTAATCTGCTGATTTTAAATGATTTTATTTTAACCAAAATGTGTGATGTCACACTTCTTCTTACCCCCTCCCACCCCCTTGTCACAATTTCATGACCCCCCCCCCCCTCCAAGCGTGACATCATTTGTGGATGGCCCCTAAAGTGGATTAATATAGATATATATTTTTAATATCGATCATATTGATTAACCGACCCGTAGTCCGGCCAGTGGCGCACTCACGGGGGGAGCTAAGTGGGCTGAAGCCCCTCGCAAACCCCGAGACAGACTAACAAAAGTGCAGTATTTTTACAATTATATGTTCTCAAACCATTGTATACGAAATTCCAATATTAAAGATAACATAGACAAAAAATTGAATATAGTTTAGGAGAAGAGAAAAATATTATTATAAGTATCATAATTATGACGCTCTATAAAGGAATAAATAAATGTAGATTTTTAAAAATGTCTTATTTTTTAAACCAAAATAAATTTCTACAGATTCCGTTAACAAATGCACAGAAAAAACAGCTAAAAAATGGCACCCAACACATCCCAGAAATAATAAAGTCCTAGCCTGTATATCATGAAAGAAAAATGGCCCAAGCCCAGTCTGTACAGACATCTAAAAATCTAGCTCCTCCCAAAGCCTAATTTTGAGTGCGCCAATGAGTCCGGCCATACACGTCACAGAGGACATTTTTTTTTTTAATTCTATTCGTATCACTTTTTGAAAAATAATCTTGAGAAATCTATCACATAGAATTTTTTTTGGTAAATTTATCTCGCCCCCTTTCTTCTTTTCTTCTCCTCTCCATCGTCGAAACTTGTGATGTTATCAACAGGTAACAAAGAAGAAACTCCAACAGTAGTGTCCACTCGCTGCATATCCGCATTTTTCACACAGCTCTGGAATATGTGGTCGGTGAACTTTACTCCGTGCACGATGATTACCGCTTTTATGATCCGAGTCGGATTTTAGGTAACTAAAACGGGAGAAAGGAAAAGAAACTTGTTAGTGAATAACGCATTTTTCTAGAAATTCGACTCGAAATTCACCTGAAAATGCATACGTTACGAATAGTGTTGACAAGTAGAGTGTCCCAAAAACGGGACAGGGGAAAAAAAAAAAAAGAAGAAGTGGGAAAACGATTTCAACAGGTAAAACACTTAAAGAAAAAAACGTTTTCAATTTCTAAATTTTATGTACTTTTTAAAAATTTTTAACAATTTAAAAATTTTTGTGGTATACACTGTGCACATGCTAAGTTGCATCCAAATAGGTTCATAAATACGAGAGTTACAACATGACAAAAATCAGATATATATACAGTGGTGGACATAATTATAAGACACCTACCTAATTTGACATATAGTGAAAGAAAAGATTCAGAGCTTAAAAATGCTTTATCAAATACGACAAAAACATAAATTTATTCTGTTATCACATGTAATTGTTTTACAGAAATGATATTTTTATAGAGTTTAATAAAAAAAAAATTGAAAATACCATGGACAAAATTATAAGACACCCTAACATTTTAATTAAAACACCTGCTCTTTTTCGAAATATGCAAATTTTCTGCACGCTGTTATGACGTCAGTAGTTTACTAAAGCAGACGATAACCGACTTCACGCATTTACAAACACGCCACGAGGTACAGAATGCCCCAGCACATTTTATAGCATTCTTTAGGTCCTTCGACACATGTAAACTGCCTCCCATTTCGGTAAACCTCACGAGCTAAGATCCCTCACAAGTTTTCGATGGGATTTAAGTCTGGGGAGTGAGAAGGCCACGGAAGAACATTGATACTTTGCTCTGAAAGCCACGTTTTTGTTACGTGTGATGTATGAATCGACGCGTTATCGTGCTGGAAAGTGTAGTTTTCGCTACATAAAAGTTCACCGTATATGGCTAGTTGATCTTTAAGAAGATTCTTATACTTTTCGGAATTCATTCTTGAATGCACAAAAACGATATCGGTTTTCCCTTGAGCCGAAAAACCAACCCAAGCCATTACTGAGCCTCCACCCATTTGGCGGCTCATTTGTACACCAGGAGACTTCCATAAATCATGCCAATAACAGTGAAACCCGTCAGGACCATCCAGGTTAAACTTTTTTTCATCAGCAAATATCACAGAGTACCATTTGGAGGCCCAGAGCATAGTTTTTTTTTAGCGAAGTTTAAACGGTCCATTTTGTGCCGCCTTAGAAACGTTGGTTTTTTCTTCATTTTTTTTTTTTTTTAATTTTACATAGGAAACATTATGCAACACCCTGCGAATGGTTCTCCTTGAACAATTCAGTTTCAAAGCATTTTTATTGCCTGTAGTAGCCATCTTATTCTATGTAGCGAGCAAAAGCACATGGCGTCTGTCTCTCGAGGACAAGCAAGGAGTACGTCCAGATCTTTTAATCACCGATCCATTACTTCCTCTTTTCAAAACATTTAAAATTGCACATCTAGAGCGTTTAATAACTTTTGAAACATTATTAACTGAAGCACCAGCTCCATTTAATCTCCAAATTTCGCGAATTTCACTTTCTTTTAATTCTGTACCTCGTGCCATGTTTGTAAATGCGTGAAGTCGGTTATCGTCTGCTTTAGTTAACTGCTGACGTCATAACAGCGTGCAGGAAATTTGCATATTTCGAAAAAAAGCAGGTGTTTTAATTAAAATGTTATGGTCTTATAATTTTGTTCATGGTATTTTTAAATTTTTTTATTAAACTCTATAAAAAATATCATTTCTGTAAAACAATTACGCGTGATAACCGAATAAATTTATGTTTTTGTCGTATTTGATAAAGCATTTTTAAACTCTGAATCTTTTCTTTCGCTGTATGTCAAATTAGGTAGGTGTCTTATAATTATGTCCACCACTGTACTATATATACAGTGTGTCCACGTATAACCTGACCGACCTTTATTTTCGCAACCTTTGGTCCTAGATGCACATACTTCCAGTTACAAAAATGGTTTAAATAAGGTAAAGAATTATTTTTAAAACGATTTGGGTCAAGAAAAACATTTATTAAAAAGTTACGAAATTTAAATTTTTATACGGTCCCTCCGGTCCTATAAGTGATATTTAGTAAAAGTTTACTGTGACACTAACAAGTAAGACAAAAAAAGTCCTATTCATCTAACATTAAAATTGACCGAGTAATAGCTGTTTAAAGTTGGAGTATATTTTTTGCTACGAAATAGAGGTCATTCACAAATGTAGTAGAAATATAAATAGGTATAATATGGTATAAATATAAATGGTGAAAAGGTCATTTCTTCCGCAATTCCCAACAAACAGGCGTCCCACGGTCTGTGTCTTCGAAATCTACCTGTGTCTGTCGGCCGAGCCGTCAGGGAGTTTTTATATATATATACCGCTAACCAAGCCCCTATCTGCCCGACATGAGGGCCTAGCTTGACGAGTACCTGGGAGCGGGGCGAAAACCGCCTGCAGCATGCAGCATGACTGTGATCCACCTGACTCTAGTTTTGTTCACATCGCGGCAGTGCTCTCTACTGGTTTGCTACAGTGATCCATAATAATAAACGGAGAATTATAAGATTAATAACTTAAATAATTTAAATTTTCGTTTTATAATGATTATTAAGGAAAATTAGATGCTACATAGGAATTGTGTAATTTAATTACAATTAAATTAAATTGATTTAGATACAGAAATAATAATTATAAATCAATGTTGAAAGTATTTATTAATTATGCACATAATTATCACAGGTATTTAATATAACTAAAGTTAAATAATTACATAGTTGATTAACTTGTTAAATATTTGCATTAATCTATTATTTTAAAGTTAAATAATTACATAGTTGATTAACTTGTTAAATATTTGCATTAATCTATTATTTTAAATTTTATAATTATTATTATATTTTGATATGTGTGGTAAAATAAATTGAATTAATATATTTTCTATGTTTAAAATTATTTTAATAAATTATTTATTTATATATTTATATATTTTAAATAATAGATACAGATGGCACCACTATGATACTCAATGCCTATTTTCTAATAATTTCAAGACACTATAGAGGGCGGTAATGTTCTTAAATATACTGTTCTATTTACTGAAGGATAATAATTATATAACTTTTTCAAATAATTGTGTCTCAAAATAATACATGGTTTTATTATTAACTAGCTGACCCACCCGGCGTTGTCCGGGCCTGTGATACTAACTTTAAACATAACTCAAATTTGTAAGAATTTTTTTTAAAGAACCTACGCTCCAAGAAGGAGATTATTATTCAAAATTTGTGGTAGCTGAGGTCCGAGAAATGTTTTTGCCGTGCAAATAGTACTTGGAAGACTTAACAGAAAAAATAAAATATAGTGAATCAGACGATAACTAAGGGAGCAAGTAGGGTCCCAAAAAGAGTCAACTGATAGTTTTTCCCTAAGAGGAAAACATCTTAAAAGGTGCCTAGTGTGATAAAGATATATCACAGTTTTATCTTTTTAATTAATTTTATTTCAGCTCAACGTATTTCTATTTTTATAGCCTTTCCAGTTTAATTTGCCATTCCTTAAAAGCTATTTATCAGCAGTCGCGCTCCTTGTACGTTGCTTTTGCAGCAGTGTTTTCACGGCGTTACTCCATCCCTCCTGAGTTCGTTCAATCGGCGCTGAGCTGTGACGTCATCGTCATTCAGTGGCTCTCACTCCGCACGCGTGTGTTGTGCGCATGCGTCACCGCCGCTCTTGTTCGGTATGTTTTCGGGAGCTGTTTTGTTTTGGCGCTGCGGCCGAAAGGGGCGTGTCTTTCAAATACAAATTAGAATCGTTCTTTTAATTATTAAATGTTAATTTGTTTCTGATTTGCTCTTTTAATTTTCACGTAATTCCTAATCAACAAATTAGTTTAAATTAATCTTGCTGCCACATTTGTGCACCCCTTTTATGGGTATTTATACTAATGTAGCGCATTTTTCCAACATAATTTTAATAAAAATGATGCTGTAAATTTATGCAAAACGTCGTCTGATCTGAGGCCAGGCCTATGCCGGCGCTCGTATCCTAGAATCGTGGCGATGATTCTTTGGAGATCAATTTCGCGTTTTCAGTTTTTAATTATTCTATAAAAATGCTGTTGTAAATTTTAAGTTTAATATTTTAAAAGTTTTAAATCAACTGGTAATTTAATTCTGCATTAATTCTACATCCCTTATTGGATTCTGCCAGAAGGAGTATTTTAAAGATTCTTCGAATTTTACGAAATTTGAGCCAGTACTTTTTAAAGACTTGATGTGCAGCTTTCATCTCATCCTTCCTCCTTCTTCAAGAAAATGTAATAAACATTATTGGATCCTAACCTAAACGAGTTCTTATTTCAAGTAGTATGAGTCTCTTATTTTTCAACAAAGAACAAGTAAGACTGTTTAATTTATTTTATATTTTTGATTCTCTTCTTAAGAATTATTGACCTAAAGAACAGATGCACAAATTGTGCAGGGTTAATTGCTATTTTAATCACAACTGCAATATTTAAAAGTTCACTATACGATCTATTCTTCCATCCATTAAGATAATAATATTATAACGGCACCATCATCAAATATTTTTCATGCCACATTTGGCGCCGTTTATTCTTTTATGAAGAGAAAAGTTGAAAATTTTATTTTGTTCTTAAAAATTATTCTGAAAATTTTGAAACTCATTTTTATGATGCAAATAATAGTAATTGAAGATTTGATGCTCTATTAATTAATTTATATTAAAAATGGAATATAATTTGAAGATTTGCTGATTTTTAATAAATTTTCAGAAGTTAAAAATAAATATTCTTGTGCTGCTGAAATTTAAAAAAAAAATTTCCACAGAAGATCGATGTTTGCAATACATCGTTAATTTCGGAACTTTTATTCTCAACTGGCTTGCATATATTTAATAATTTATTTATAATTGAAAAATGATATTTTAACAGAAATTAATTTTTATTCTGGTATTTTTCCATGATATTTCTTGAATATTTTATGCAAATTTTACTGAAGAATGAAGTTTTTAGAAAATGAATTTATTCTTTTTAACAAATGAAAAAATATGGTGCTTTTTATATATATAAAGTTAAAAATATATAATTCATGTGAATTCAAATATTTTTTGAAAAATGTGAAAATTGTTCTTGTTCTAAGTTTTGAGAACAAAATTTAAAGAGGCTATGGTTGTTCTTATTCTTATTTTGGGTTAATTTTTTATTAATTTATTGGCACTTTTAAATGAAATTGATATATTTTATGAATATTAAAAAATTTTATTGAAGCAAATTTTATTGGAATTAAATTTATTGAAGCTATGTTCTCATCATATTACTAATTTTGCTGCACTTATTCTCAATATGAATGAATTGCCTTCATAGAAGCTCAAGTTTTCATGTGATTTTGTAGTTATTTTTGAGTTCTTGGTTGCTTCTATAAAAGTTAAATTACTTATTGCAATAACACTCCAAGTTCATTGACTCTCGCCATTTTTCTACAAATATTTAGTATAATTATGATGTGCAAGCAGTCTGTGTTCTTTCTAGAAATTAAAATTCAAGAAATGTATTTATATTTGAAAATATTACACAATATTTTGCATTTTCTGTTCTACATTTTGAGAACTCTGTTTTTTTTTTTTATTTCAAAGAATTGTTGCTTCATCCTAATATATATTTTATATTACACAGCATCTGCATCTTTTTAATTGAAATTCTCATACCATAATCACAAAAAGGAGACTGGTATTATTTATTTTCTTTTTTTGAGAAGTTATAGCCATTACCTAACTACTGCATATTCTTGTTCCTGAAATAGTTACTGTCTACTCATGCTATATTTTTAACATTCTACAATCTGAATATATACTGACAACTTCAATAAACTGGTTATTATTATCATCTGACTTTGCTTACCTGGTGGAAGAATCTTCAGAATGTGTTATATCCATTGTTGGCTGATTTTCTCTGCTGTCTGCAAGTATGATGGTTCCTGATAGTACAATAATTACTTACCTGCACTCTTTTGCGAGTTGAAGTGACTGTTGATGGTCGCCATTCATATAAAGCAAATATATCCGTGTGATTGCTCCTCGTCAGTCCTCTTCATCTTGTAGAACTTGTTTCTCCCTCATCAATGTTATCTAAAGTGTTACAAATTACAGCTGTGCCTATTTGCAATAGTTTTCTATCTTTTTCTACCCTCTGTCCCAAAACCCGATTATGGAAGTGTACTGTCATTTATTTTAAAGTTCAGTTTTACAGCATTTACAGAAATTGCTGCTTCCTCAAATGGAACTTCTCAAATTTGGAAAAAATTATTATTATTATTTGAAAATTTTTAGTATGCTTAAATTATAGTGCCTTTTCTTTTTATTATAGTATTATTTCATAACCCAAATGTTTTCTAAATCATTTTTACCATATGCCTCACCTTAAGAAAATTATTTTATAAATGAAGAAAATTATTTTATAAATGAAGAAAATTTATAAATGAAGAAAATTTTTTTTGCATTAAATTATATTGCAAATTTACATGCAAAGCAATATTATTCTTAGAACTTTCCAGCGCATTATAAAGAAATATTCTACCAATTGTGAAATGATTTTGGTGAATATTATTTTCTTCTAAGAATCTAAAATGCTTTTATAGTCTTAGTGACTTTGTCAAATGTCACCAATCCCAATTTTGTCTCTAAAGTGTGCAAGTAGTGTTGTATTGTCTTAAATCTGCAATTTCTGCCTGCTTGAATACACCTATACAAAAAATGTATATAGGCAACTTAGACTTTCCAGCGCCTCTCAACAAGAGTCTTGTGCTCTTTGTGTTATTTTATTCTAAGTGCCACTTCGTCATATTATTCCTCAACATCATGGAATCACAGTTCATGATTTATGTCTGCTAATTACCTGATGTGTCTTCAAATGCTCTTACCTGCTGTGTCTTCAAATGCTCTTACGTGATGTGTCTTCAAATGCTCATCATTGTTTAGTGCTAAAATCTCCTGATAAAGTCTTCAATTTTATTTTAGTGGTGTGTGTTTCAGGCAAAAAGGCCAATTTGCTGCTACACTGCCATTGTGTCAATCAACCAACCAGTGTGCCACTTAACTTGCAAACTTTTCAGCAAGTAGTTACTTTTTCTGAATGTGATTATCTTTTTAAAATCAGACTGATTTTAGAACTTTTAAAGGTATTACATCTGATCATTTGTTATGTAAAAGCAGAACGTTTATATCCTTCATCTGTAAACAAACAAATTTTTTTTTTCCTTCAAGCATTTTATTAGCAATATTCATCTGTTTCTTTACAATAGTTTTAGCAAAAATGTTGTATATTTTTGTCTGGTTTACATACTTGCTAATGGTTTAACGGATCGCTATTAGCATTTTTGTAAGTTTTGATGAATTTATATTATGTTTTATGGTTATTTGATTTACAGATTTGTCATCGGTTCTGGAGATCGCCTTTGACAGTCTTGTAAGTTTTGGTGTTTGTTCAGTTTGCAGATCTACTGATGGCTGATATGATAAGGATAATAAGATAAGGGATGATGATGATAAGGGGGCTATTAGTGTTTTGTGAATTGTAATGAATACATATTAATAGTTTATATTTATTTGATTTACTGATTTGATAATGGTCTCATGACCGAAGGGAGGCCATTAACACTTTTGGTAAGTTTTGTAAATACCACCCAAATAATTCATTTATTGTCAATAGCTGATTTTTCTATAGGATATATTATCCTTTTCATTAATGTTATATAAATTTATGATTATAACATGCTTTACATAACGGTGCACTGTGTTTGTTTTTATACTCTCATAAAATGTGTCATTTGTTTTTAACTTGTCTTTCTTTATGAAAGTTAATGGTTAAATTATTTTTTTTTTTTGAGGATCCTCATCATCTTCTCTCACCTTTTCTCAGTTTTTCTCTGATTATTTTTATGCAAAAAAAAACCATGATATATTAAAAGAAAATTTATTGTGTATGAAAAAAAAAATTTATTGTGTATGACGAGAAAATTTATTGAGTATTAAAAAAAAAATTTATTGAGTATGTTTGAAAGAATTTTGTTGAATATTTCAGAAAGAGTTTTATTGAGTATTTCATGAAAAAATATTTTTACTGAATATTTACGGAAAATTTTTATCAAGTACATTAAGTATGGAGTATTTTACTAAAGAAATGTGTCATTTATTTTTGGTTAAAACTTATTCATTATTTGTTATACATTGAAAAGTTGTTACTAAATCCAACTATTGTGATGATTTTACTTATTTATGACAAATGAATTTTGTTGCAACATAATTTTATGCAATTTTCATATAAATTTTGGGTAATAATTGTTATGCATTTATTATATACTTGTTAGAAATTATATCAGTATTTTGTGCATTATATTGATTGCTTAATTTTACATGATTTGAATTATTACTAATGCAAGGCCTTTTTGAATGAATTTAAAATCCTTACAATGGATTGTTTTTGTGCACATTTATGCTATTTAGAGTTAATTTTATATGCTCTATATTTTAAAAGTCCTAGGCATCAGTCAGAATTTAAAGTATTCTTCACTTTTTGTTGCTTTAAAATTGCAACTTATTATTATTTTAAATATTTATGTCTAGACAAGTCGGATAAGAAATATATTACCGACTCTTTTTATGTTGCTTTACTGTTGCACCTATTTTGATATGATTTCATTGCTAATTTAAATTAAATATTAGCTTTTTTTTTATATACATGATGATATTTGTTTAGAGATCAAGATTAATGGAAGGTATGCCTTTCTTTGCAAAAAAAATGCAATGGGGCTTTTGTATACTATGTTATATTGTATACATTTTGTATAATTTGTGATGAGATTTTTGAATGTACTACAATGATGTATATTCTTTCTCTTTTTCTTTTTGGTCGCTGCACATCACATCAAATTTTAATTAATTTACTTTTCATGGCTCTAAATTTATGTCATTTTTTTTTAACTTTTGCATTTAAAAATTTTGTCTTCCCTTTGTCGAAAAAGGCTTTTACTGTTTTTAACCCTTTTTCTCCTTCTGGTCAGTCAAAATTTTTGTCGGTGAATGGGGGTATTGTGATAAAGATATATCACAGTTTTATCTTTTTAATTAATTTTATTTCAGCTCAACGTATTTCTATTTTTATAGCCTTTCCAGTTTAATTTGCCATTCCTTAAAAGCTATTTATCAGCAGTCGCGCTCCTTGTACGTTGCTTTTGCAGCAGTGTTTTCACGGCGTTACTCCATCCCTCCTGAGTTCGTTCAATCGGCGCTGAGCTGTGACGTCATCGTCATTCAGTGGCTCTCACTCCGCACGCGTGTGTTGTGCGCATGCGTCACCGCCGCTCTTGTTCGGTATGTTTTCGGGAGCTGTTTTGTTTTGGCGCTGCGGCCGAAAGGGGCGTGTCTTTCAAATACAAATTAGAATCGTTCTTTTAATTATTAAATGTTAATTTGTTTCTGATTTGCTCTTTTAATTTTCACGTAATTCCTAATCAACAAATTAGTTTAAATTAATCTTGCTGCCACATTTGTGCACCCCTTTTATGGGTATTTATACTAATGTAGCGCATTTTTCCAACATAATTTTAATAAAAATGATGCTGTAAATTTATGCAAAACGTCGTCTGATCTGAGGCCAGGCCTATGCCGGCGCTCGTATCCTAGAATCGTGGCGATGATTCTTTGGAGATCAATTTCGCGTTTTCAGTTTTTAATTATTCTATAAAAATGCTGTTGTAAATTTTAAGTTTAATATTTTAAAAGTTTTAAATCAACTGGTAATTTAATTCTGCATTAATTCTACATCCCTTATTGGATTCTGCCAGAAGGAGTATTTTAAAGATTCTTCGAATTTTACGAAATTTGAGCCAGTACTTTTTAAAGACTTGATGTGCAGCTTTCATCTCATCCTTCCTCCTTCTTCAAGAAAATGTAATAAACATTATTGGATCCTAACCTAAACGAGTTCTTATTTCAAGTAGTATGAGTCTCTTATTTTTCAACAAAGAACAAGTAAGACTGTTTAATTTATTTTATATTTTTGATTCTCTTCTTAAGAATTATTGACCTAAAGAACAGATGCACAAATTGTGCAGGGTTAATTGCTATTTTAATCACAACTGCAATATTTAAAAGTTCACTATACGATCTATTCCTACCATCCATTAAAATAATAATATTATAACTTACTTATAATATTTTTTCATGTCACACCTAGTACTTAGCGCTTTAGATGTTCAATTAGTCGAAATTAAGCATAGGGTATAAATTAATCATTAGAATAAAATTTTAAAGACATGCTTAAAAAAGGGCCCTAGGGCCCCAGTAAAAATATGAGGGTGGTGGCCCTGGGAGAGGAGTCCAAAACTCAACTTTAAAGTTATGCATTGAGAGGGTGACACAATTAGGGGTAAAAAATGCATGGCGCACAAAAAGTTCAATGGACTCTGTACCGAGCCCTAGGGGGACAGGGTCCTAACTGGAATGCAGAAATGGGTGAATAACTAAATGAAGGAAAGGGCCCAAAAACGAAGAAGATCTGATTAAAAGGGGGCAAGTTACTAACAATTTAGGGAACAAAAACTTCAAGGGTCCTGTACCGAACCCCAGCGAGTCAGGGTCTTAACTGGAATGTAGAAATGGGGGAATAACTAAATGGAGAAAGGGGCCGCAAAAACGAAGTAGAACGGATAAAAATGAGGCAAGTTATAAGCAATTTAGGACACAAAAACTTAAAGGGCACCAGAAGGCTCTGGTCTGAAAGAAATTAAAAATCTGAGCCTCAGATGCATTAGGGACTGCAATGGACTATCCAGATGAGTTGAGTTAAATAAAAGAGGGTGTTAAGAAATAACGTTATTACAAATTGATATCGAAGTTAGACGGTTTTAAAAGTGTAACATTAAGTTAATTTTGGATGGATTATATATATTATGAGTTTACTGTGCATATGTTAGGGATGTAACGAATATTCGACCACTACAGTAAAAATCTTAGGTTTCGGGGAAAAGGGTGGTTTTCCAGTATAGGGGCCTTCGCGAGATAGAGAAAAGGGTCTTGGCAAGAGAAGGGACAACATATTTTCTAGCAACCTGTTCACTGGATTTATTTCTGCTTGTATACGCCCGTGTAAACTATATTTATTTTTTTAGTGGATCTCTATTTATATGTAAACGTTTGACTTATTATTAATATCGTTAATCCATATTCCATGGAAGAGAAAGCGGGTGCTGGAATCTACTCGGAACTCTTCGCATTTTATGCATCCTTGGGAACAAACACAACACCGTTCGATGGAGAGGTGCAGGCTATCTGTATTGCCACACAACAGCTAATTATACGAGAAAAATATTTTTAAAAAGCAGTTATTTTATCGGATTCAATCTCTGCTATTCAAGCAATAACTTCCTTTAAGATCCCCGACTCAAGAAGAATTGAGGACTGCAGGAAAAATTTTAAACGACTAAAAGAGAGAGGAAAGGAAGTGGAACTACAATGGATCCCGGCCCATTGTGGAATATACGGGAATGAAACGGCTGACCAACTAGCAAAAAAAAAGGAACTAAAATAATACAAACACCAAGCAATGAAATACCTTTCCATTCAATATCAAGAATTATAAAGAGAAAAATGGACTCTCAATATGAAAGGAGAAAACTAAGTGAAATCGAAAATAAAAAATGGAAAAATGCAATATCTCATGTCCCTACAGCACCAAGAAGAACAAGTGTTGCCTTATTTAGACTTGCTACGGGACACAATGGTCTACCTAATTACCTTTTCAGATTTGGTATTCTTGAAAGTACAAATTGCCCTATTTGTGGAGAGGATGTAATCTTGAATGCACAGCATTTACCACTGTGCCCCGCACTATCAAGTAACAGTATATCTGGCAGATATTGGGAGGCCAGGGAACTAATGAGGACCTCGGAACATCAGCCTAATTGATTGTATTCCCTGTTTACAGTTCACTTT
The DNA here is from genome assembly GCA_963931845.1 of Maratus michaelseni. Taxonomy (NCBI): domain Eukaryota; kingdom Metazoa; phylum Arthropoda; class Arachnida; order Araneae; family Salticidae; genus Maratus; species Maratus michaelseni. Next base: position 36,280,213 of record OZ007600.1, read on the forward strand.
TTGTTTTCTCTAAAGTCTCTATATTTCACTCTTGTTTCGTTTGTTGGTCTGTTTATTCTTCAATTGATTTGGTGGCATATAATAGTGTATAGATGTTTGTCTAAGTGCAATTGCTTTGAAGAAAAAAGTATTCCATGGTTTGGAGACTTAAAATCCGGAAAACGCTATACAGTAAAATCTTCTAAGACGGAATCGCATAGTCGGGAAGAAAAATCCGTTATAAACAGATTATCTTCTTAGCAGGTAGATTTCTGTTGTAAATGTATTAGTATACTCTTTTCGCACGTATTATTATAATATTTTGGATAGATCAACACATTTTTTTCTGTTTTAGACAGGATTTCGGCATAGGCAGGTTCTTTTTCAAAGGTTTCAGTGCTCTATTATTACATTACACAACTTATTTTATACATATTATTTTATTTAATATATGTACTTACGATTTAAAAAATAAATAAATTCAACATTTTAATTGTAGAGGCAATTTAAAAATATATGCATTTTTTGCAAAAATTGTTTGACTAGGCCAAATTTTACTGATTATTGCGCGGGGCAGACCGGAACGCGGAGGAGCCAATGAATTTCAAACGGGCTAGTTTCATATTTTCATAGCACAAGCAATTTTGTTTTCAATATTTATACAAGTTATTTAATATAAAGAACCCATTTATCTATTTTTATATTACAAACAGAAGTAAATTTAATAGAAAAACAATAATAATAATATATATAAATAAAATGTAAATACATATATAAACAACTATGAAATTTCATCCGCTTTGTTTTCATAGCTGTAGCTGTTTTTATCATACGGCAACAAATCTCACTCTCTGAATCCCGAATTGCGCCAAGTTTTTTGAAAAAAAAAAAAAAAACCGCCAAGGCACCTATTGTGAAAAAGTACCGGAAAAAAGTTCGCTTTTGACGAGTTTTATTCTTTAGGAGGTATAGTTATATGGTACTCCCTTCGTCAGGTGTCATGAGTTTTTCCGTTATAGACAGGTTCCATTTTAAAATATTTTATTGTAATAATAATAACAATAATAATAATAATAATAATAATTAGTAAACATATTTACATGAGAACAGCTTTTTCAAACATTTCTTTTAGTTGATCCACCGGAAAATCGGGGTAACATTCTGCACGACATTTTCTGCATTTCATTTTCCATCTTTTGACAATTTCCAGTTTTTTCAGATTAAACGTTATCCAAGAGAATCTGGATTCCCAAGTACGTCCACATCGTTCACAGTGAAAACTTCCAGTACTAAAGATGTTTTTCCGAGCTCGGTTTAAAGCCACATCCTCGGGTTTTAACTCGTGATTCGCCATAATTTGGCTGAATTCAGACCGCAGATTTTCTTTTTCCTCAGACATACTCATTTTATCATTCAAGAAAACTAAAAGAAAAAAAAATTAAATGCGTTAAGCATAGAATATGTAACATTTTCCAACACTTCCAAAATACTTTTACAAACCTTTTCCTTTTAATAAGATGAAATATGATGCCTAAGTAAACAATTTTGAAAATACATAACACATTTAAAAACCCAACTTCAGAAATTACCAACAGTGTTAGGAAAAGTATCAGATTTTTTTGTGTAGCCCTGTATATGATCTATAGATTTGTATATATACTACATAGAATGCTAAATTTGAGTTCAGTTAAGAAACGCATAACACAGTTAAAAAAGACCCTTATGGAATTTCTGTAATAAACGAAAATGTACTAGAGACTTTTTGTGCTGTCCTGTATATGATGTATAGCATTTATACACACCAAGTAATAGGCAAAAAATTATTTAAATTTAACAACGCATTCCGCAAATGAAAACGCACTTCCAGCAATTATTGTTAACAGACAGTATTTTAACCGAATTCTTTCGTGTGTCCGTGTAAATGAACTATGAATAAAATACACACAATATTCTATATTAACCCTCTTGTAATGCATCTCAGTGATCTATATCAATTTCAATATATTCCAAATAGTAAAACATTATTTAACCTGTTAACCGTTCGCCCCGAGATAAATCGTCGCTAAAATACCTTCCTTTTTCGTTTGCCCCGAACCATATCGGGGCATGAAGACTGTTTGATTTTCGGCAGCCCCGACTTCTGAAAACTTGTATTGCTAGCATCCTTACATATCAACTGCTTCACTCCCCCATTTCGGCGCAGAGAAAGGGAAAGTGATGGATTACTTCAGGGTCTTTTACAAAGGGAGAAGACCACATGCGGTTTTGCATTTGAGGGGAACATGTATGCAATTTCCCAACCTATTTACTTCTGTTACAAAAGAAGACTATTTTGGATGTTGAAAACTAGAACGCAAAACGTTATAATTTGTTTTATTATTTATTCAAATAAAACAAAATATCTTAACTTAATGTAGAATATTTTATTTTGCATAATTTAAAATCATTGCAAAAATTACAATGATAAAAACGTTAATTTTTTTTTCAAATAAAAAGAAAATCAAACGCTTTTATCATTGCAATTTTTGTTTTTTTTTATGAATTTTGAAACTTCATGTATTTTTAAGATTTATTTTCTCTCTAACAAACGTATTAAGATTTTTCTTTTCATATGAATTATTACTGGATGTTGTTGCATTTTGGAATTTTACTAATTCACATTCGAAATTATAACGTTATTTAGAAAGATTTTAATTTTTTTCACTTTAGAGTTTATTTACGAAAACTATTTTAATTTTTTAACATTACATTCGAAATTTTGTCTTACTAGGTGATCATGGGTTTTTTTTTCTAACAAAAAACGCATTTTTAGTGATCGGTGCAATATTAGTTAAATTAAAAATATTATAACATAATTATCTTAATATTATTATTAACTAGTGGACATACACCTTCGATTTTTTTTTCAAATGAAAATTTGTTTTAAAAAAACTTAGATTTGGGGGGGGGGGGCACACTGCCTTCTTTAACGAAAAACCGGGATAGGCTGGGTCTTAAATGTATACCTAAAGTTAGTTTTGGACAAATTTATATATTAAAAAAAAATCTTTCCAAACGAACCTAATAATGAGGACCCCCAGTGCCTTCAGTAGGTTAAAATGTTTTTTTTTCTCGCCTTTTTTTCACAAAGGGTAATTTAATATTGAAAAAAAAAAGTTATTATAGTCCAAACGCTTTGAAATTTTTATGAATTATAAATATAATACTACCTCTGGATAATTTTTGTGCTAAAATATTGATATTTAGCTATAAAATCAGGGTTTTTATCTTCTAGCTTTTTTTTTTCTTTTCACACATGGAAATCGGGAAATATTTTTATAACTGATTATTATGCGGGAAATATTTTTATAACTGATTTTTTACCACTAAATGTTATTATATTTAACCTAAAATTTTACTGGAAAAACAGCTAAAAAGATAGTTTAGGATATTAAAATTTTCGAGCAATAACGCAAAAAAAAAGTTTCAAAGTAAATAAAAGTGCGCAATGTTAGTCCTATGGGATTTTTAAAAAAATCTCAAACTGATAAACTCCCCCCCCCCTCCGCCCCCCCCCCCCGCAAAAAGATAAAAATAAAATAATAATAATAATAATAATCTCAAAATTTCTAAACCAAATTTATTCTTGATCATAAGCTAAATTATCAGCATTGAAGAAGAGCGATAATTCGGGTCACTTTCCCTTCAAAAGTACTCCCTGAAATCATTTGTCCAATTGCAATATGGACACATCTAGCCGACACTTGACTCACAAAATCAATTCCGTTCCATAAGTCGGATACAATCATTATTTTTTAATAATCTCCTTTGTCAATATTTTCTGTGAAGAAATTTTGCGATTATAATCACAGTAGTGTTATTTTAGTACAGCTATGTTTAAAGCCAGAGGTTGTGCGGATTTTAGAATTTTGCGGATTTCTGGTCACTGTTTTGTTTTCATTTTTAAACAGTCATTTGAATTTAGTAATGTACACGAAATTATAATGAATGATTACAATAAAGTAAAATAATAAAAATTAGGATAATTTTAATTTCTTAAGAAAATATTAAAAGTAAAGGTCAAGTTTATATTTTATAATGCATAACTAAATATGCATAATGATGAGATAATTTTTTCTTGAATTATTCAGTGAAACTCTTCTTATAGATATACACTAATAATTCACATAAAATCTTAAAATAACAAAGTTTTATTTCATATGTTTAGCCAAACTTAATAACCAAAAGGTTTGATTAATACATAAATGTATTTGGTAAGATCATGATCGATTTTCAGTGCTATCTCGAAATTTTTCAGAAATAAATTTATCTTTTCTTCATAAGAAAACATGAGTTCAATCATATTAACCAGAATTTCATATTAAAATGTATACAGAATGATTAAAAAAAAATCCTCACATTTTTTTATCTACATTTTAACTGTAAGTTTCAGTGTTTACATCTGAAAAAATGTGCGGATTTTAGGAGTTTGCGGATTTTAGGTTTCCGAATTTGAGGGAGTTTACTGTATTATTATTTTTAAAGGGAAAAAATTGACATTTCTTTTGAAATTTTAATTGACTTGCTTGAAACTTTCATGAACAAGCGGATAAAAAAGATTTAGTGATTGGCAATGTTTTCTTAAAAACATATTATTCCTGTTATAAGAAATTTCAGCTAAGTAAAATCTGATGTGTTATGAACGTCAACTGGTGTAACTGAAACTTTTATGCCGTGTGGATGAGAATTATTTTGTAGTTATTTACATATTTATTTTTGCATTTTTACTTAGACATTATCATACAATAAACATCAAATGTTACAGTGTTTTTTGAAAGACAGATTTGTTTTCTTATAAGAAAAAATGTTTGCGTATGTGTGTGCGCTATTTAATGTGTTCCGCAAAACATTTACTTTCAAAATTATATATTGACGTTCATAAGACATGAGATTTTATCTAACTGAAATTTCTTATAACAGGAATAATATGTTTTTGAGGAAACATTGAATAAAAAAGTTATTATAAAAACAGATTACAAATTCACTAGCCCAATATCCCGTCTCATTTAGGATTACTTTCAAAGGTCGAAAAGAAAGTAAAAATAAATTGTCCATGTTTTGCAATATTTTACATTATCTTAAAAATAGCTAACAACTGGTGACTTGCGGCGTCAAGCATCCCTCTAATTGGGGCGAAGATTATCCCCAACTGATAAATTAGCACAAAAGATGTTGACAACTGAATACAGAGGTGGGAAAACATAACCTAAGACCCAAAGCTGAATTTCGACTGAATATGTTCTTCTGATATATTGAGATATTCACAAACACATTTTTATTCTGAAATGCACAAAATATGCAAATATTCTTTATAGAAACTAAAAAATCTAATAGCGTTTACCAGTGTTCCAAGATGTTCAGAAAATCCTCTCAAAATTAGCATTTTAGGCAGATTTTCCAGACTCGCGAATATTGAAAAGGATGTTAAGATTTAGCTGTCATTTTAGGTAGATTTCGTAAGAAATACTACCTATTACATTCTCACCTAAGTTGGAAATTTTGAAAAATTTTTGCAGATCTACGCCGATCATGACTCCCAGAACCCAAAACCACCCCCAGTTCAAAACTTTATCTATCTATCTATCTATCTATCTATCTATCTATCTATCTATCTATCTATCTATGTCACTTTTTTCTGACCACGATAACTGGAAAAATTCTGCATTAATCTTTTACAAACTGATACATAAAATCAAGGGGCATAAAATCTCGGTCAAGTTCGTTAATGGGCAAAATCGAACCAAGGGGGGGAGGGTGGGGGGGCTTTTTGTGAAAACAGAAAAAAACCCATAATTTCTTAATTATTATACGTATCGAATCCATTTAAAGTTATTAATACTTCTAGGAGAAGGGCCGAAAATTTATGTATGACAGATTTTTGATATAATTAAAAATGGCTCCAAGGGGGGGAAAAAGGGGGGGTTTTAGAAGAAAAAAAAATCATAGCTTCGCCAATTCACAAGATATCAAATCCGCGTAAATTTATTATTAATCCTCTTATTATTATCTAAAACTTTCATATTGACAAGTTTTTTATAGGACCAACCGTTATAGCAAAAAAAAAAATTAAAAACAAAAAAAAATCCCTGCCGGCTCTGCCTGCAAACAAGTTACTTTTCGAAGTAGGCAGTTCCAACTCCCGCATCTTTTCGAAACTGATACATAAAATCAAGGGGCATAAAATCTCGGTCAAGTTCGTTAATGGGCAAAATCGCACCAGGGGGGGGGATGGGGGGGGGGCTTTTTGTGAAAACAGAAAAAAAACATAATTTCTTAATTATGATACGTATCGAATCCGTTTGACGTTATTATTACTTCTAGGAGAAGGGCCGAAAATTTATGTATGACAGATTTTTGATATAATTAAAAATTGCCTTAAGCAGGGGAAGGGGGGGGGGGGTTAGAAGAAAAAAAATCATAACTTCATCAATTCCCAAGATTTTAAATTCGCTTAGATTTATTATAAATCCTCTTAATATTATCTAAAACTTTTATATTGACAAGTTTTTTAAGGACCAACCGTTATAGCAAAAAAAATTAAAAACAAAAAAACCCCTGCCTGTTCCGCCTGCAAACAAGTTATTTTTCGAAGTAAGCGGTTCCAACTCCCGCATCTGTTCGAAACTGATACATAAAATCAAGAGGCATAAAATCTCGGTCAAGTTCGTTAATGGGCAAAATCGTACCAGGGGGGGGGGGGATGGGGGGGGGGCCTTTTTGTGAAAACAGAAAAAAACCCATAATTTCTTAATTATGATACGTATCGAATCCGTTTGAAGTTATTATTACTTCTAGAAGAAAGGCCGAAAATTTATGTATGACAGATTTTTGATATAATTAAAAATTGCCTTAAGAGGGGGGAAGGGGGGTTTTAGAAGAAAAAAATTCATAACTTCGTCAATTCCCAAGATTTCAAATCCGCTTAAATTTTTTATAAATCCTCTTAATATTATCTAAAACTTTTATATTGACAAGTTTTTTATAGGACCAACCGTTATACCAAAAAAAAAAAAAAAAAAAAAAAAAATCCCTGCCGGATCCGCCTGCAAACAAGTTAGGTTTCGAAGTAGGCGGTTCAAACTGCCGCATCATCGTAAAAAAGGTCATTTCTTCCGCAATTCCCGACAAACAGGCGCCCCACGGTCTGCGTCTTCGAAATCTACCTGTGCCTGTAGGCCGAGCCGTCAGGGATTTTTTTAATTTTAGATATTCTACCTTATTCAAAACCTGGGAGACTTTATTCGATCATATATATATATATATATATATATATATATATATATATATAAACTTATTGCAAAAATTAACCATTGAAACTGAAATAACTGACCAAATGCAATGAAATTATTACCCCAAATAGCTATGTCAAATTACACATTATAAAACATAGTCCTAACAAATGAAGTATTTATTCAAAAAGTGAAACATAAGTAAAAAAAAAAAAAAAAAAAAAAAAAAAAAAAAACACAAATGCAAGCTTATAATGTAATTTACTTTTTCAAGGGCTGGGAAACCACATTATAAGCAAAGAATGATTGTTTTCTGTAACTGTCACAAGCTTAAAGCCAAAATTTTGTGACAATTCCAAGCCCTAACAATCATTGGAAAGAAATTGAAAAAAAAAAAAAAATGATACCTTTGAAAATAGAACACTACAAATCAAACGGAAGAAAATAAATCCATTTATAAACAAATAAATACAAAGGAAGACAAAGAAAATCTATACATTACAACATAAATTTGTCCAGAATCCGAAGCCAAAAATGTTTTGTGCTAAGCACATGGTAAAGTGAATAAGTGAATTCAAACGTACAAGTTAAAATTACAGTTAATTTTCTAAAAGTAGCAGTTATTAATATATCCATTGTGATTTTAACTATTTCTAATTTAAAATATAAAAATACAAATAAATAATATAAAAACTATAAATTCATTTACTAAAAATATTTTTTAACTTAAATAATTTTAATATATATATTATATTATTGGAATATTTAAAAATTTCACTTGTATTCCAAGTTTTCAGTTAAAAGAGAAAAAAAAAAATTGTGAAAATTTATATGGTGCTGCCATCTGGTTTTATAATAAACAATAACTAAAAAATAATACTAAAGAATAATAGTAATAGTTTTTTTAAAATCATTATATGGTGCTGCCATCTAGTTAAAGATTAAAACAATATCTAAATAACTATTAATTATTTTGATTAAGTAAATTTTCCAGTATAAAATTATTTTATCTATTTATTTTTACATATGTCAACATTTAAATAATTTCAAAACATAAATAAACCCATAAAATCTAAAATACTATTGTAGAAGTCAAATTAAATTTTCATTTTATAAATAATTATATGCAAGCTTAAAAGATTTACCAATATGACTACATGCACTTATTGGAACTAACATCTTGCAAAATTTTATTAACCCTGAAAAATAAAATTAGATTTTCATTTTATAAATAACAATGCAAGTTTAAAAGAAATACCAAAATGGCTACACGCACTTAATGGAACTAACATCTTGCTAAATATTATTTATTCTGAAAAATAAAATTATATTTCACACACTGATAGCTAAAAATAACCAAACATTTCCAATATGTTAACCTCACGTATTGAATCTAATATCTTGCAAAAAATAAAAAATAAAAAAATAAAAAATAAAAACGCATTTAACTAAATTGTTAAATGTTCTCTACCTGGCAAGGGAAAAAAAAAAAAAAAAAAAAAACCATTAAATCTCCAATATGGCAACGCACTTATTGGAACAATATTATATTTAAAGTTCTCTCCCTAGAAAAGAAAAAAAAAATTAGAATTTACTATTTAAATTTTTTAATTAATAAAAGATATTTAACCAAAATATTCCCACTCAGCTCTCACATAAAGGAATTCATTCTTTAGCCAAATATATCAGTAATCAAAATGTAAGTGTTTTAACAGATAGAATGTGCAAACATATAAACCCCAATGAAAGCAAAATTTATATTCGTAAAATTGACTTAACTAAATAAAAGGGATAGCCATATTCTACTGCATGTTGAAGAATAAGTTTTAAATTTTGAGTTTTAAAATTATTAGAACAAAGATTGTTTATTCTATGTGCAAAATTTAGTAAAATATTTACAAATACTGATTTATGTATACAAGACTTATAATTAGTAAATAAGTTAACTTTAAATGTAAAATCATTTCTTTTGTCATAAATGTCAAACAAAATTTTATTATCTTTAAGAATTATCTTAAGATCAAGAAAATTAATTTCATTATTTACCATAAGGTTGAAACTATAATTTAAATTTTTATGATATTTTATTGGTAGTAAATAATTTGAATTATTATTAAAATAGAAGACAATTATATCATCTATATAACGGTACATTTTACAATTAGCAATATGTGAATTACGTTCATAATAATATAATATATATATATATATGCATGTGTGTGTGTCAGTGACAGTGGCATGCTGTGTTATATTTACCTTGTTATGTGTGAAAAAACCTCCTTACTCAAACCTTTATAAACTTTTTTTTTTTTTACTCTAGTACAGCAAAAGAAATAATTTAGTAATTGTTGAAACCACTCCCATAGTGCTTAAAAAATTATAAAATGCAAAATTTAGAAATCCTTCTTGTGTTAAGATAGGTACTTGATGTGTAAAAATCAACGTAAAGAAAAGAACAAATAAAAAATGTCTACGTTTAAATAGGACATACATTTCAAGATTTCTTAACAATCTAATTCATCGGTGTAAAATGTATGAAAGAGAGAATGATAAATGATAGCAATATTTAAGTGTGCGATCGAATTGCTAGTGTTATTTTTCAATTCTCTTTTATTTTTCTGGGAATGTTAAATTCACTTTGGCTGAATGTTTCTTTCATACGTTACGTATTTACTAAAAACTGTTTTATGAACATGTAAAATCCGTATGAATATATAAGCCAATTGAACTGTTTATTTTAATGAATAATAATTACTCATCAAAAAATCTCCTAGATGAAGTTCTTTTTCAAAATAATAGTATAAATTAAAACACAAATTTTATTACATACATGTTTAAAATAAAAATAAAACATTTATATTTCAAAGTTTGGTGTTTACAATAAAAGAAGGAAATTAAACATTTTTTTTTTCTTTTTAACAACTATTGCCCCTAAATAAAACGTGTAAGGCACTTTTTTTGTAGGATTATTTTTTTCTGTTCAGGATCGGAAAGGAAGTATAAACAGGACTCCCAATTGGTCCGTTTTTTGATTACCAGTATTTGCTAAGAAATTGTTTCGATGTAGGTTTCTAGAAAATAATAATAATAATAATAATAAAATTCATATGAAAAATAAAAGACTTGTATACTTACGTCAATTCCTAGATACGAATGGATTTTATTTTTATAGTTAAAAAAAATGTTTGGCTTATCCTGCTTTGTGTTGAAAGATACGCAAATGACTTTACCTGAAAATTAATCAATTCAAGAAAAAATTACCATGCTTCATAGTAATGTGCCCGTACAAATTTCGTACAACTAAAAGTAGGATTCGAGGCACATAAAAGTTCAGAATAAGCTTGTTTAATTTGTTCAGCTAACTAGGCAAATCTTAATGTAAAATGGAGGGAAATTATAAAATAATTCCCTTGATTTCTACTCCTCTCTTCATTCTTTGTTTAATTCCTTATAATTAACGTTTTTTCTAGAAAACTGTCGCAAGCTGTTATTCATAACAGTTACAGTAAAAAAGTCTATTTTACAATGCATTTAAAAAAATACAACAGTAAAACGATTTCGTAAAGAAAAAGATCCACATGTAATGCAGCTGGCTATCCTTTTTTTTTCAACAAATACTGAATCGATTTCAATACTTTTTAAAAATAGATTTGACAGCAGCTAAACAACAAATTTATCGTTCAGTCAAAAATTAAAATAACAAATACAATATGGAATTTAAAAAAAAAAAAAAAAAAAAAAACCTTGATTCCTACTCTTGACAAAATTGCATAACTATTGAATTTTTATTAGGGTTTCGTTCATCTCACGAAACCCTATTGCCCCCGCTTCGTTATCTGTCTGTCACAGAGCCATTCTCGAAATCTATGTAACTTACAGAGTTGAAACTTAGTGTATAAATCAGAATATCAGCTGTGAAGAGCTGAAAATATTAAAATTTGAAAAATTCGTATTATTTTAATAAATAGAGATAAAAAACAAAAATTCTAACAGCCTTTTCCTATTAAATTTAAACATTTTTCGTTATAGCCGATGCCAAAAATTAAAAATCCACGATGAAATTCTTTCCACAATAATTAATTTTCTATCAGACGATTTCCACGTGAAAAATGAAATAAAAAATTTCACCCATTGAAATAAAGATTAATATGAAATAAAATTGATTGACGTCATAGTGGTAATAAAACATAAAACGGAAAGATTTCTCAATAATATAAGAAGTATGAGTATGTGTATGTGCACAAAACAGATTAATATCAGGTCATTAGAGAATTAAAAAGAAAATCTGACGTCATATCGGAAGTTTAATGGATTTTTCAAATGTTTCATAATAATACAAAGCGCGTATCAATATGAGTAACAGAGAATAGTAAATATATGAGTTTGAGGCACGTATTGAATCATGATAAAAACCCGATTATGGAAATATTTTAATATTTTGAAGGTGTACAAGTTGTTTAATTTTGAAATTAATTTTTTTAAGTATCGCATTTAGTCCACATGACATAGATATTATTATGACAGAATATAATAGCGGGCCTCGCCCGCTATCGGGCTGGTTTGGATATTCGAAAAAACGAGAAAAATAGACCGGTAAATTTTTTCCTTATAAAAAACATGACTTTTTTTTTTTTAGTTGCTAAATGAAATTTATTTGGATATATTAAAGAGAGGATAAAGTGTTTTGAAAGGAATATTAAACGAAACACTTTGGGCGATCTTTGATCACACTTGCCCACTTCTTATTTTTCTGTCTGATAGAGCAATTTATAATTTAGCTACTAGAAAATAAATAAGAAGTGTTTTTAACAAAAAGGTTTACTAATGTCAGCTGATGTACACTAATATATCTTTTTTTCACATGAGAAATTTTTTTTTCGAAATTTCATACACATTGCTTGTTTTGATTTCTTTTTTCAAAAGATTGATTATATTACACAACTTAACTACTGCCAAAACTATTTTAAAAAGTATTGAAATTGTTTTAGTAGTTCACGAAAGAAAAGGTACAGCGATATAATCTGTTTACATGTAATTTTTTACTTGTTATCACCCCTTAAAAATTTTAATCCACTGATTTTCATAACTATCTAAGATGTATGTAATGAAAACACTATCTAATTTTGCAGATTTTTTGTGCGTGTAGGGAGTAGGATGTATTTTTAATGCTTTTTAGATGTCAAACTGCGCACTTTGTAGTGATACTTCATTAGAAAAAAAAAAAAAAAAAAAAAAAAAAAAAAACAGTTTCCTTTCTTTTTTTTTTTTTTTTTTTACATTAAAAATATGCAGCATACTTTTTCGCATTTTTGTAAACATTTAGAATAGCTGAAATGTTTTCCCAAAAAATAAATGGATTCAGAATAAAATCAAATTGTTTGTAAGATTACAATTCTACAGTTGTCTTCTACATATTATTTGCTTCGAAAATAACTAAACACCCCAATCTGAAAAGAAACACAGCCCCTCTTATCCACAGGAGACACTATGGGGGAGATTTTCTTTGGAGATAACCGAGCACAAAAGCAATTGACATCTCAATAGGGGGGTAAGCATTAGCCACGTAGGAAAACAAACATTCTTGTTCTTAGCCCAAGACGATATTTGACCGGAAAATCTCTAGGTAACAGCGAAAATATGGGGTGGCTTTCTTACTATCGCTGTGCCGTTGAACTGGTTAAATAAAACGCAAACGAATTTTCTCCATAGACCGTAATGTAACGGAATCCTTTTGAGTGTTCCTGTGAAAGAACTATATGTGCTACATACTTCATTTTCAATTCCGAACATGCCATAGTAAACTTCAATAAGGTATACCAATTGCATGACAATCCGAGTATATTTACGCGAGTTAGAGCACATACAGACAGACAGACGGCAGACAAACTGAAGTCATAAACACTTTTTAACTAAGATATCTGATGGTAATGTGGCCAACCCGCAATAATTTTATTAATTTCAGTGGAATTGAAAGGATGGCGCTTGAATTTGAATCTAGTCGGTGGAAGTCAGAAGAACATAGTTTAGTACCGGGTTGCCTGCAGGGCCGGCCCAAAGTCATTTTGGCGCCCGGGCGAGCACCCATCGGGGCGCCCCCTGCCCCGACCCCCACACGCAAAAAAAATATAAAAAATGCTTGACAAAAAATTCTTCTTCTGAAAAATTCTTCTTCTTTAAAAAAAAAAAAATATTCGTAATTTTTATACATACTATTAATAATGTTTTAATATATTAATTTAAAATGTTTTAACAGCAGATAAAAGTTTCTAAATTTAATCCTATATTAGAGTTTGTATTTGGTAAATTGTAAAATCAAGTCTGAGAAGGGAAATTTCAATTTTACAGTAATTATCAATCTTAATGTGTACCATTACGATACAAAAGTATAACACAAGGCACACACCACATGCTACTGGACGAAAATAACAAAAATAAGTCAATTAAAATTAAAAAAAACATTTTTTAGAAGAATACTGTTCAGAATGCTACAATTAAAGAAGCAGAATTATAGGTAAATAGCAACTATGAAAGATGAAAACTGTAATCTTGTCTTGTTATTTAGTACATGAAACAAATATAATATAATAAATAAAAAAAAATAATAATGATTAAATTTTTAAAATAATAATTAAGATATATAAATATAATAAATTTCGCATTTAAATATCTATTTTCGTAAAGGTCTCACTTTTCAAGATGAGAACTTAAAAGAAAAAAGAAGGAAAACCCGGGTTTTTCTTCAGCTAATTCCGAAAACATAAACATTCTTATTCCTTCTTTTCATTTTTTGAATGTTTCTCTTTCCCGATGATGATATCCCCCCCCCCCCCCCCTAAAATAAAAATTTACTATTTGTAAATAACCTAAATTAATAAAACACTAAAGAAAAACTGATTGAGAATAAGAGTTGCATTTATAGTAATAAGCAATACATTTTACAAAAAATGCCCCCCCCCCTTCCCAGGGGTGATTCCGAATTTTAAAAGAAAATCTGAAATTCAGAGCAAATTTTCTGAAAAGCAGAAAGAGAGGAAGTGGGGGTGTGGATTCCCTTCGGACATCAACTATGTGTGTTCCCTTTAACGAAATTAGTGTTTTTTCTGCGATCCTTTAACGAAATTCGCTTTTTTTGCTATCCTTTAACTAAATGTAAGTTTTTTTTTCGCGATCTTTTGAAGAAATTTTCGTTTTTATGCGATATTTTGACAAAATTTCGATTTTTTTTCGCGCTTTTTTGACGACATTGACACTTTTTCACTGGATGTTTTGACGAAATTTCTGGTTTTTCGGGATTCTTTGAAGAAATTTGTGCTTCTATTTCGCGATTTTTTGAAGAAAATTTGCGTTTTTTTTCACGATCCTTTTACGAAATTTGCGGGTTTTTTTCTCTGTGAACAATTAACGAAATGGATTTTTTTCGTTGATCATTTGTCGAAATTCGTGACATTTTTATGTTCGATTTTTCTGATTGATGACCGATTTTTATTTAATTTTCGGAACCAAATGCCTTGAATTTTCGGAAAATTCGGAACAGAATCATCCCTGGTCCGCCCCTCGTTAAATCACAGGATATTGGTAAGGACATCATTAAAAGAAGAAAAAAAAAAAACATAATAGCGGATACTAAAGGGAAAAAAAAGTTATTTAACGATAAATGTATTAAAGAAAACATTTTCTCAAGACGATTACAAAATAAAATTAATATGCAGATAAATTAACTTTAAAAAAAATAGTCTAAAGTTTCACAATTCTGCAGTGTCAAGCTTATGTTGAGTTATTCATTGAGCTCTTGGCTCCTGTTAATGAGAAATCAAGGTAAAGTAATTCTACTATAAACTTCTGTTTACCGGATTTACAAATAATAAAGTCATAGTTGCCAACCTCCCGATTTTTTTCATACCAGTATTTTTATGAAAAAAATATTTGTTTTATTGAATCGTGTCATTTCTGCTATTTAATAAAGCTAAAATTTTTGTATGATTTTACTGGTATTCAAAAAATCGGGAGGTTGGCAACTATGTAAAGTGAAATGAACGCCGATGGGAGGGGGGGGGGGAAGGCAAAAAAGAGCCTTTTCTCCACCCTTTTGAAAAACATTCGTCATCGTAGATGATTTTAAAAAGAAAGGGGGGGGGGTACTTTTAGCTTAATTTTAAATTATAAATCACTAAGAGCAAAATTGCGTTTGTTCATAAGTATCTATATATAATAACTAGTCAGATGTGCCAATTCGAAAACTTTTTTTTATCTCATACAATTTAATAATAAATTCCGTGCATTAGTTCTTGAGATAGGGCTATTACTAAAATTCTGTAAATCCTGCAAAATGTAGCATAACAGCGCCACTTGTTGGTTGATTTACACTAAAATTTAATCAGCAGCAACTTATGAAAACGTCTAACTGAATATGAAATTTGATGAAGATTCCTGCATTAGTTTTTGAGTTTGAACTATTGCGGAAATCGGGATAAATGCAGCATAGCAGCGCCACCTGTTGGGCGATTTACACCAGAAACTAACATTGCTAACTAATTTCTTGCATTAGTTCTTGAGAAATGAGATAGAGCGCCCCCTAAATTTTTGTCACATACAGACAGACAGAGTAACTGACTCACTGGCAGACATTTTGTAAAAACATGTTTTTCGGGTTACCTAACCTCTAAAACATGTCAATCCGTCGAAAACCGGAAGTCGAAAATTTTCCCGAATCCAATACTTTCTTTTTGTAAAGATAGAAGAAAGTAAAAAGGGTTGCACAACTTTATTCCAAAGAAACTTTACCCAAGTAGATTTCATTCTTCCAGTTCTTAAGGCTCTAATTATTTGACAAAATAATGAATAATCTCTGTCATTTTGAATAGAATTAATTCCCTTTCAGTTTAGACAAAGTTTGACCAGTATCAAATAATCTGATTCGAAAAAAGTATTTTTTATTTTATTTTAGCTAAATTTCCAGCAATTTTTATTTTTTAATTTACAATATTTGCTTAAAATTTCAGTTATTTTAATTAGAGTATTGCGAAATAATTATCGTGTAATGAGCTAAAGACTATATTATACTAATAAATAATCTCTATTAATGAATACAACAGTGCGTCATTATGACTCAATATGTATTTTTATGTCGTTATTTCTTAATGGCTTTCCGCTCAAACGTCCCTTTCAGACGATCTTTCGGAAAACTGGGGCAATACATAAATTCAAAGAATGTGGCATGGGCGCCGCGCCGGCTGAGATGAGCGAAATCGCTGAAGTGGGAAGATTTTGCAACAAATGTGTGTCTTTAGTAAAAATAGGGGAACTCCGAGCGCCCCCCACTTCTCCGATTAAGATAATAAATATTGGAATAATTAAATATTTAAAGAATTTTACTGGGGGGGGGGGGAGGGGTGTTTACCTTCCACGATATGTGCCGGAAAGAAACACTGGTTCCGATCAAAACATGATTATCGCAAGGGCAAAAGAGGCAGCTGCCCAGGCTCTCATCTCTAAAAAACTCCCCCCCGCCCCCTCTAAACCCCAGAATCGTTTTCTTATTAAGTAGAAATTGTGGCTAAAAACATGATAGGGGGGGGCCATCTGAATCTTTACCCCACGTGCCGCAACGTCCTTCGTAATTTCACGAACTAACAACTTTCAAATACTACGAGCATGTTTTGTAACTTTAAATATTCTACTATGTTTCACATTCGCATGCAAATTAATCATTTAAGCGAAATAAATAAAGGAATCAAGCTACACTTGAAAAATGTTTGGTGTGATTAATTTCTACCTAATTAAATATTCAATTTAAAACAGTTTAATAAAATAATTAGTGAACGACCGAATTGTATTGTCTCGATACGGAGGTCATTTTAATAAGAATCATTTACATACATTTCATTTTTCAATTTCGGCAAAATTTCGGAGAAATTGTTCTCACATCCAGAAGACACTACTAGAATAAAAACTTTTCAAAGACATCTGTTTTTTATTTTTAAATTTATGCACCTCCAAGCTACTAAGGGTTCCTTTTTTCCGGTCATCTGTGGGGCAGTCTCCGATTTCCTGTGGGATAAGAGGACTGCAGAATAATGCGCTTAAATAGCCGGGAGCGATAGAATTGACCATCTGTGAAAGTCGAAAATAATTAGCATCTCGCAAAGAAAGCAGATTTGAATCGGGTGGTTCCTGGGGTTCGTGATTCTGTTTCTTTTCTGAGAATGACGGAGCAATTTGAGCATTAGGTTAAAGGTAGTTCCATTCAGATAAAGAATAGAAGCCGATGTCTGCATGCGAAAATTCGGTGGCCTTGAATTCTTTTTTTAAACACAACGAAGAATCCGACCCCACCCTATAAGTAGTTTTTGTAGCTATAAAATAATATACAGAATTATCTATAGGAATAAAAAATGTTAAAAAAAAATAAGAAAAACGCAGAATATAAAATAATTTTTATGAGTGCTCTTATGGGCACTTATTTCCGTCGGTTCCGTCGGATATTCCGTCGGACTTATATTTCCGTCGGTTTGCCGCCCCTCCGGCTCGGCGCCCCGTGCGGTGGCACACTTCGCTCACGCCTTACGCCGACCCTGGTTGCCTGCAATCCTTTTAATATTATTAATTTCAGTACAATTGAAAGGATGGCACTTGAATTTAAATCTAGTCGGTGGAAGTCAGAAGAACATAGTTTAGTACCGGGTTGCCTGCAATCCTTATAATATTATTAATTTCAGTGGAATTGAAAGGATGGCGCTTGAATTTGAATCTAGTCGGTGGAAGTCAAAGGAACATAGTTTAATACCAGAGGTTGCCTGCAATCCTTATAATGTTATTAATTTCAGTGGAATTGAAAGGATGGCGCTTGAATTTGAATCTAGTCGGTGGAAGTCAGATGAACATAGTTTAGTACCGGGTTGCCTGCAATCCTTATAATGTTATTAATTTCAGTGGAATTGAAAGGATGGCGCTTGAATTTGAATCTAGTCGGTGGAAGTCAGATGAACATAGTTTAGTACCGGGTTGCCAGCAATCCTTATAATGTTATTAATTTCAGTGGAATTGAAAGGATGGCACTTGAATTTGAATCTAGTTGGTGGAAGTCAGAAGAACATAGTTTAGTACCGGGTTGCCTGCAATCCTTATAATGTTATTAATTTCAGTGGAATTGAAAGGATGTCGCTTGAATTTGAATCTAGTCGGTGGAAGTCAGATGAACATAGTTTAGTACCGGGTTGCCTGCAATCCTTATAATGTTATTAATTTCAGTGGAATTGAAAGGATGGCGCTTGAATTTGAATCTAGTCGGTGGAAGTCAGAAGAACATAGTTTAGTACCGGGTTGCCTGCAATCCTTATAATGTTATTAATTTCAGTGGAATTGAAAGGATGGCGCTTGAATTTGAATCTAGTCGGTGGAAGTCAAAGGAACATAGTTTAGTACCAGGTTGCCTGCAATCCTTATAATGTTATTAATTTCAGTGGAATTGAAAGGATGGCGCTTGAATTTGAATCTAGTCGGTGGAAGTCAGATGAACATAGTTTAGTACCGGGTTGCCTGCAATCCTTATAATGTTATTAATTTCAGTGGAATTGAAAGGATGGCACTTGAATTTGAATCTAGTTGGTGGAAGTCAGAAGAACATAGTTTAGTACCGGGTTGCCTGCAATCCTTGATCACGTGCATGCGACGGCAGTCATTGTTGATTCGCTGTTAGTTGTGTTGGCATATTATAAATTTGTCTCTGGTTAGATTGTTACTTTTCTTATTTAAACAAAGCATTTGTATTTGCTGTTATACTTAATATTTTAGCTGGTTTAATGCTCTTTTTAACTCTATAAACGAATTTGAATAGCGGAGTACGCAGACAGAATTACGAACACTTTTATAAAATTGTTTTTGTTGGCAATATGGCCATATGGGCTGTTGGTAATATATCATGAAAATAATCTCCTAAAATTGATTTTCTATGACAGTTTATTTACTTCATTTAAACTTATCAAGATAAAAAGTACTTAACTCAATTTCAAAGAGGAAATGAAATCCATGATGCAATATGAAGAGGTTTTTACAAATTCTTCAACTGAACAAGGAAGTAAGAAACAGAATTTCGTATGAATGACGTGATTTGACTTTACATCATGTCTAACCAATCAAAGAGCTAAAAGATGACATCACCTGAAAGAGACTATAAGACTGTTTACTTTCTGCTATATAGAACTTTAACAGAAGCTTTTTCTCGCGTATTGGAAACGAACATGTAATTTCGTTCTCCCTTAAATTGAATTAAATTTAACTAATGTTTAAAATTAAAAATATGTAAAAGTAAATGTAATTAAAGGTTAATTAAATAATTTAAATTAATTATGAATATTGTATTATTATTAATTATAATTTCTCTATTCCACAAGAAATTAATACTTCAACGAGTACAGCATGAAAATGGATATACCAAATTGTTGGAATAATTCATGAACATCAAACTACTTGTGTAAGTGCAATGATCAGATTAATGTGCATCATACCAATAATGGATTAATTGACGTGGATACCCTTTAGTACCTGGCTTGCGGCACCATGAGGATGATTGCTGAAAAAAGAAGGTAAGCAAATATCTTACCTATCTTTTGATAAAATACAATTGTTTATATATATTGCTAATTACTTTAGAACGCGCTATAGCTACTGGCTACCTTCAAAATTAACTAACATGGGCGAAAAAGCTGTAGCTATCCCGCATAGCATGCACAGTCACAGTGACGTCATTGTGACGTCACTGTGAGTCACGTACGTCACGTCACATCTGTGACCAAAATGCCACCACTTTGCAACGTCAGACTGTGACTAAAATGTGAACGTCTTGAACACATTAAGAAAACTTAAAATAAAGTTTTGAACATCTTATGGCATCAAGAAAATTACTTTTTGACAGCTTTAATTTTTTTGTGACGTTGCAATGACGTCACTGTCATTATGTCATGTACCTAAATCATTAATAAAAACATTGTCACACCCTATTTAAATAAATTGAGTATTTCCAAAATAAAATAATAAATAAATATCTGTCTACATATATGAGACATATAACTTTTTACAATTTTCATTACCATTTTCATGAAATTCAACAAAATATACTATATAATACAGAGGTAAAAATCCTTAAATGGAAATTTAGTGACGTATGAAAGTTTTGGCGGAAAGTAATTCAAAAATAGATCTCTCATTCTAATAAAATTGTTAGCAATTTAGAGGTTTGTTAGCAATTTAGAGGTTTGTTAGCATTTTAAATACAAACATTTAGATTTTTTTTCTACTATCGCATGGGAATCATTTTCTAATTTTGTAATACTACAAATATTTCTTTAAAAATCTCCTATCTTTAATTATTTTGATAGGCCACCCAACCCAATCATCAGCTTCTGGTCAAAAAATAAGGGCACCACTTTTGCGAGTTCATATCATTTGCGGTAAATTTGGAAACACCTGCCAGTTGTTATTTTGTTGTGTTTAAACAATACTGCACGCGCATATTGAATGCAGACGATTTTTTTTTTCATTTCAAGTTCGGATTAGTGTGTATTGCGTTTTTTTCAGTTTGTAGATTTATACTGTGTAAGTAAATTAACATTTTAAAGTGAACCATCTGCATTTTAAAGTAAACCACACATTTTAATATCTCCCTGTGTCTAGCCGGGTGCGTTCATAAGGCCTGGGTTATATTTGACTTCTCAGATCTATGAACACACCTCTTCTGCTGGAATAATTTGAAAACTATTGTAGTGGATTTACAGTCTAATTTTTCAATGAAAGGGAAGCAGATAAGGAGCATTCAAACTTAACCCCTTTACCTATAGATCAGCAGGTAACTTTTAATGTCTTCGCAGTTTTGTTAATAGTGCATGTTTAGTACTAGTACATTTAATAGTGCATTATTTAAAAGTTAAGATGTTTAAATTTTCTTTTAAAAAATCACTTGTATTATTATTATTATTTTTTTTTTTTTACGTTTTAAATTTTTTTAAATAGACTGTTTGAAAAAAAGCTTAAAGTATTTGCTAACAATATGTATTCTAAATGTAAAGTGTTATTCATTTAATATTTTGCGTTTCTTAGTTCAATTTCTATAGTTATTCATTATAATTAAAAACATTGCAATTTTTAAAACTATTAATATTTGATTTGCAATTTGATAATTTCGTTGCTAGTGTAGATTTTGAGAAATAATTTTCTGGTATATTTGAAAAAATTGTGACAATTTAATGCATTGAATAATTTATTTGTCGAGATATGTCAATGTTAGGTGCACAAAAATAATGATATTGATGAAACAATAAAATAACTGTTTAGGTAAGTTAATTTTTCCAGTTGTGTTATCGAATGTTTTTACAGTAAAAATTGATATTTAAGTTCTGCATTTAGTATTCTATCAAAAACTATACATAAAATAATTTATAAAGAAAAAAATATATAATTTTTTTTGGCGTTTATGATCTTAAGTTCTATATTTCATTTACAACGAAAACTGTTTTACTGCTTGATGCAATATTTATTATTACTTAATAATACCGCACATTAGGTATATCTATTATTTAAATTGATTCCTAATATAAAATTTTCAGAATGCTTATTTTAAAATGTATACTTATATTTTCATTAAAGTTGTTCTCAAATCCAAAATAGCTAATTTCTGACATATTTCTGAATTCATTTTTATTCGGAAATACATGAAATTGGCAGGTGTATTTATTCAGAATATATATAATCGAATGGCGTTATCCATTTTTTGGTAACGGCAGATGATGTTTCAGAAAACACTATCAAAGTTGGTGTTTTGAACCAAAGTTGCGACGCGCAGCGTCAGAAACGGGTAAAACGTGAACGAAATTGATCTTAAGTATTACATTTATCTAAAAATGGAAAACGCTATTCATTCCAAATAGCTTTAATAATCAGGCATGCAAGTGCCATGCGTTTAAAAATTTGTTAATAAATGTGTCAGAAAGTTTCGTGACACTGAGCGAGGAGAAATATGGCAAAGTATACACATCTAAAAACTTCAATACTTAACAGCAAAATAGCATAGTTTTAATTATTGTCAATATTTTTGGTGGTTACATAAAACAAATGGAAGTAGAAGTTAATTTAAAAAGTTGTTATTTGCACAATAGAATTTCATATTATTGAAATATTTACTTTTATTATAATTTTTAATGGATTCATCTATTATTTTTATATTAGTATGCGTTTTTTACATTTATAATTTTCTTGCTTAACGGCTACATTATAGCCGGTTTCCCAATCAGATGCAAAGTTTTAATTTGAATACGAGTTGCATCAATAAAACTGATTGCCGATCCAATCCTTATCGTTGATCTTATCCGTATTTGGTGAAATCTTGTTATCCGAATCTAAGCGAAATCATTTATCAGGTTCGGTCGGGTTGTGGGCGTACAGATTTGTTGTTGTTGTTGTTGTTGGGTTAGGGTAAGAATACGGGTTGAATCGAAATATAGTTTCAGACAACCATCATTCATGTTCAAGTAGACATTCAATCATGTTCAAGAAGTATATAACCGGATTCGTGCATGACTCTAGATCCAAGCCGACATCAGAAATTGTATAGTAACACAATTTCTGATAAAATCTGGTTACTCGGTCGTATGCAAGATTCTATTCCGAACAAGACTTGCAGTAAAAACATTATACCTTACTCGGGTCAGGTCGGGTTCACGAAAATCAGGTCACACGACAACTAATCCAAATCTATTCTGTAGCCAAACAAATCCAAAAAGATCGATCCGAAGTTTCTGGATTGAATTCGGGTAAAATCTGGTCACCCGACCCGGTGCAATGTCGTCACAAACGTCACAAACTTGAACCATAAAATTTTTTTGATCCGAACAATCCGTATAGGATTCGGGTAAAATCTGGTCACCCTATCCGATGCAGATTCGTCACATTTTTCACATTGAAGTCGCACGGTGACTTCACAAAGTAGTCACATTGTCAGGTCACAGAAAGCCTTGAAAACGGCCATAGCGACCTCGCATTTAGGTCACAGTGACTTCACATCGACGTCACGACGACGGTCACAAAGTCACAGTGTGACTTCACACTGACGTCGCTGTGACGTCACCATGCCTTACGGGATGAGATTATGTGTTGTTTGTCGTAATTAAGTGCATTATAAATGTGTCGGCCTTACCAGTTAAGATACAGAAGTTTTCATTTGCTCTACGTGTTAATAAAACAAATTAAAAATACTTTATTCCGTAAATTTATTTTAATTTATTTTTAATTTTTGTCTAAATTTACTTCATATTAATTTTCTATTATTTTAATAAATTTTCAAAATGTAATTTCTTTGACTAACTGGTGATTTTTCTGCGTAAAATATAGACAATTCCTTTAATATAAAGTATCTGCGTAAAATATAGACACCTATGGGCATATTACCTGCATATGGCGATATTATACCTTCATCAACTAGCATTTTTTTTTTTTTTTTTAACAAACTGCAACAGGTGTAAGTTTTGACTGACTTAAATTTTTAAATATTTTTTCAGTGCGAAAAAGGGTCCCCCTTTCTCAATCAATTATTATTATTATTTTAAACCAGTTATTACTACTGTTTAAAAATGTCTACCCTTAGGGTGGCCATATTACCTGCAGGTACGTAATATTGGAAAGTGTTAACAAAAAAGAAAAAGAACTGATTTGCAAGAAAAGAACCGATTAGAAAACATTTTCAAGTTAATTTACATAATAGTCATAATCATAAATATTACACAGAGAGTGTTCATCCGAGGTTTGCACGGGCCGAAATTTCCAGGCCCAAGCCAAGCCTGACCCGTAATTTTTTTTTGTCCGGCCCGGTATAAATGTTAAAAATTCAGCCGAAGTCCGGCCCGTACAATAAAAATATTGGCCGAGTTAAGCTTGATGTATAAGCTAATATATCGGCTCGAGTCATGTAAATGTTTGAGTTATCATTAATATCGTTAATCCATATTCCATGGTTTGGAGATTTAAAAATCTGAAAAATGCTATGCAGTAAAATCTTCTAAGACGGAATCGCATACTCGAGAAGAAAAATCCGTTATAGACAGGTTCCCTTCTAAGCAAGTAGATAGTCTGTTGTAAATGTATTATACTCTTTTCGCACATATTATTATATTCGTTTTGCATAGATCTACGCATTTTTCCGTTTTAGACAGTATTTCGTCATAGGCAGGTTCTTTTCACAGGTTTTACTGTACTTTAATTTTATTGCCTAGAAATATATGTACTATTCTTTAAAAAGTATAAATTTAACATTTTAGATGTAGAGGTGATTTAAAAATATATGCATTTTTTGCAAAAATTGTTTGACCGGGCCAAATTTTACTGATTATTGTGCGGGGCAGGCCAGGATAGGCCAGTGATTTTCATACTGACTAGATAGGGACCGGTCCTGAAAATTTCGGCCCGTGCAGATCTGTAGGAAGAATGGAGTTCAGGCCCAGGTCTCCCCGAAAAAAAAATAAGTCTATCCCTGCCCAAATCGTAAGGCTCGGCACGAGGGCCGGACTCGTGTAAACCTCTAGTATTCACTCATTTTTGTAACAATTTCTTTTTTATCTATCGTTAAAATAAAATATAAAATAATGTATATGCCATCAATTTGGAATAGGATTTAATTATCATTTGCAGCATTAAATATATTCTTTGCTTTAAAGTTTAAAATGTCGCTGGAAAATAAACAATGGATCGAAGGCTGTACATATTTATATTTGTGCTTTACGAAGAGAAATAATCTTCTTATATGGAGAAATACTCTTCTAAAAATAGACGTGACAAGCATGGTTTTAATATTCGTACATAAGTAACATGATTAATAAAAAAAAGGAAAGAAACGTCAAAGTTTGCATTTTAATGAGAAAAAGGGGAAAAATGCATTCCCAACAAAGGTACATTTGACCTAAAGTCTCACTTTATGTTAAAAAAAAAAAAAAAAAAAATCCAACAACTTTATCACAAAATCTTCAAACATCTATAAACAAAATGATAAAATATGATTTAAAGATAATAAAAAAGAAAAAATAAACTTGTTCCCCGCCTAATACGAAAACATGTTTCTCAGCGTAGGACCTTGCGCAGATTGCTGTATGAAAATTATTTGGCAGGTGAAAAATGGAAATATATGTAGTTACAATATTTATGAATCTTTATAAAAACTGTAAACAAAATTATAAAATCTAATATAAAGCTTAAAAAAAAAAAAAAAAAACATGATGTTCACCAAGCATACCTCTAAAGTTTAAAACATGTGGTATCTCTAAATCTACTGCTATAATTTTAGAAAAAAAAAAAAAGAAAAAAAAAAAGAGAAATTAATTGAGGATACTCCATTTAAATGCATCCCACCCAAATCCCCCGACCTGTCTCCTATGGATGTCTCCTGTCCATTTGGATTTTTAAAACAAGCTCTTTATAAGTAGTAGCATTCCAAATCATTGGATGGACTCTGGAATATTGTGGTCGAGTAGTGGAACGTTATTAACTTTGATATTTTAAGAAAAACTCTTATCTTGTTAATCAAGAAGTAATATGATAGTTCAACAAAATGACTATCAGACTGAACATATTAGAAAAAAAAATTCTTATCTTTGTTGCCGAAACGGTCAGTTGAGGCTCACTGTGAAAACGCGAAAAGCTTTTGCTTTCTGTCTGTCTGTCTGTTCTGCGATAACTGCCGCAAAAAACTTTCGATTATGTTGATATCTGATAGGTATGTTGGTGAAGTACCCGAAATTAGCTGTGTAATTTTTGGTTAATTTGGTTCACTGGTTTGAAAAATATAGAATGTTTTCTTTTAAAACATAATGTAGTCAGACGATTTTTTAATTTTAACATTCACCAAAAGGAAAATGACGCACTGGAATAATATATTTAAATATTAAAATATGGATGCTAAATTTACGAAATGAAGATCTTAATTTAATCCCATCGCTTGGAGAATTTGCCAATATATGTATTAGAATTCTGCAATTCAAGAATTAATTAATAAATTATTGAGAAATTTTACGCATCAATTTGAGAGAGATAAAACATTTTAATTTCTCCTTTTATACAAAATTTCCAATGTTTTTTTTTTTTTGTTGTTTTTGTTTTTGTCTTTTTTATTAAACGGTTGCCAAGCAACTGTATTTCAAAGAATATCAACAAAAGAAAATTCAAGTGAATTGCATAATTTTGACGCAAAATTTTATTAACAAAACTAGCTGTTACCCGTGACTTCGTTCACGTAACATTAAAAAAAGAATAAACGCATTAATTTAGCAAAACATTTCACTTGATAATTAACAACATATGTAATTAACCAAAGCTTTATCACATTTTATAGGAGACCATACGGTATTTCTTTGCTATAGGGGCCTTGACATAACACAGTCTTAAAAAAAAGTGAAATTTCATGCCAAATAATATATTACAATCTCGAAAATGAAACTGCAACCAATGAAAAAAGGAGGGCCCAGTAAAATCGTGAAAATCGAGGAATTCCTCTTCGTAAAACGAAAAACAACACTGGCAGAATTCTTCTATACAACAGTGCATCTTAGATGGTATTTGGTGTACTATTTGTATATGTGTGCATTGCTAAATGGGCATTATTATATTGTTTATTTGCATAGACATATGTTATATATTTCTTACTACATTATCTTGTTTATGTATATATTAAATTAAGTGCTTCACGCTAAGTGGTGTAAATAGTGAACAAACTGCTTGTGGATTTTATACATTGACTAGTATATAACCCCCGTCAAAAATGACGGATTGTTGATTTGCGTTCCATTTTCATAAGACTTCATACAAACAAACAGCATGAATATTTTATTATTGAAAGGTTTGTATTGTAGAAAAGTACATTTTAAAAATGACAAATGATTTCTAAAAATAAAAATGATGAGGATATATTTACTCAATATTAAATTTCTGAAATAGTTCAACGATTGGACAAAACATTGAAATTAAATATAAAAAAATAATCCATGTGTGAAAGCTTTTGTAAAAAAATGTTATCAATGAGTTTCTAAACAGCTTGACTCACCACATAACCCATTGTTTGATTACATAAGCAAAATTAAATGCAAATTACGCTGTACTATGTATTCCTTATATTTAATTACGTTTCATAAGAAAAATCATTTTATTTACGATGGAAGCAAAATTTCAAAATCCGCTGGTAGATGGCGCCAGTATACTGGATTGATCACCTCAAAGCATCCCTAAGAAAGAAATCGCCGCTATTTCTGAAAAAAAAGTGTTTACAGAAATGTTGATATACATGTTTTATATGAAATAGTTTTTGAAGGTTTTAAACAAAATTAAAATATTTAAAAGGTTTAATATGCTTTTACAAATATTTTAAGAGAAGAAACGTATGATAAACTGTTTTTTTTTTTTTTTAAATGAAGCTTTCAAAAAGTCGTTCATTTGTGATTAATTTGTGATTCTGAATGGCAACAGTGTTCGTTTGTTTATATCTGGGATTCCGATGTTTAATCTGTATTTTTAATTAAGAACTTAAAACATTATAATAGGATATGATATACATATTTTTTAGGAAAATATGCTGAACAGACATGATTTCAAGTAGAAGATATCATTTAGCTGCCATATGTTAACATAGGTTTTTCATTAAGCCTAACATGGCGTTTAACTACGGTCGATTCGCAGACCAGAGTGGTCCTAACCGGAATGGTTACAGACACTTTCTTGCCTCCGGATTTTATTATAAGTAGATAGATAGATATTTCACAAAGATATAACAATCTGAGGCGATTCAAAAATGTAAATAAAGGTTGCTAGAAAGTACTTTAAATTTTGCCCAATTTAACCTCGATATTTTCTCTATCGCGTCAAGAACACTATAAGCAAATAAATACCGACAGACACAAATCTGATGATCTAAATTTACATATTTTTGTTAGTATATAAGATTATTTTAATTTATTTCATGCGCTTGAAATTTTTTACGCTTTCTCTAGGGTTAGGTGTCGAATAAATGTACTTTCTTGTTATTTTATTTTGCCATTTCTATTTATTCTATTTTCCATTCATTCCATTTATGGATATTGATTTAATTTACATATTCGTGTCAAAGAATATTCTTTAAAGTTATTATCAGGATTAGGATAGCATACGATTAGGGTTAGGATTAGGAATAAAAATTGAACGAAAATGGCATGACCGATTCAGGTTTAAAGTATGAAACAGGATGTCTATTTACATCATGAAGCAATAAGAAAATTAGAAAATTATCGGCTAATATTTTTTAATGTGTTTTTCAGTCATAGTTGACATCAAAGGTGAGCGGGGAAATGATCATCTAAAATACCATTAAGTGTTTACCACGCAAAAAACAAATCTGGTTACAACAATGTATTTAATTTTGCGCCAAATTTCACTTGATAAAAAAAAAAAGTCCTTCCGGCCTGTACCGGGAGGAAAAGGTAGCTTTCCTATATCTTCGTTTTAAAATTTTAGCTAATGTTACACGAAAACAGCAAGCTAAAATGCAAAGAAACGTTTACAAAAGATTCGTTAATACTGAATTTGAATAAGAAATTCGCCAAATTATTGAGCAACAGCCAAATTGGCTTCATTTATGAAGACTTATTTTGATCGCCAAACTTGGCGATATTTCGCCAAATGTCGCCCAATTTCGCCAATTTTGTCGCCAATGTCGCCAATTTTGGCGTTAACGGATATGAATATATAGTTTTATGCGCATGATTGGGAAAATTATTACAACAATGAAAGAAAATAATTTGCGAGTAATCGCGTTAATGTGCTGTTTTGTTTCAAAATGTCAGCCACCCTAGAATTTCAAACTGCTCTATCTCAGCCATTTTTTAAGATAGAGGTAAACCAAAAAAAGCTCTGGAATCCTTGTATCAAGGCCTAACACGTAATTAAAAATAAATTTGAATTTTTAAATTTTTTGTATATTTATTTTAGATTTTAAGTTATTTTACATCTTTAAATGGCCGCCATCTTGAAACAAGATGGCGGACCAAGCTGGCCAACGAACTCGGTCGAGACCTTAGTGACCTTAATACACACAATTAGTTTCATCAAAATCGATTCGTAATTACGGGCGTTATCGTATGACATAGGTCAGATATATATCATATATATATATATAAATCAACATTTGGACGGAGGGTGGTTTTGGGGTCTGGGGGTCGTGATCGGTGAAAATATATCGAAATTTTCCGGAACTGCTTTCCTCCGAACGGCTGCAATAGGTAGCTTTATACTTTTTTGTATTGAAAGCTACCTAAAAGACAAATTGACTATGGACCTAATTTTAGACCCCTAACCTTCCTATTCTCGGAAATTTTCTACCTATATGTAAAAAAAAAAAAAAAAAAATCTACTATATAGAACGCGCTTTTACGTTTATACTGTTATGAATTGGCACGATCGGCTTGTTCAAGTTTACACAATTCGGCTGGAAGAAAAGATTCATTACTTTTTGATTTCTTCTTTGCTTTTGTATTACGCGAATTTGTGGTAAAATCGATTTTCTTTTCGATAACATTGTTGTTTTTTAAGTTTAAAAAATATTGTAATTTTACTTAAACATTGCTTTAAAATCTATGCAATTTTTCTTATCCTACAAGACTTTACAAAAATCTATTATGAATCAACTTTAAAAAAAGCTATATTTAAAAACGACAACAAGTTTTTCCTATTTTAAAACTAAAAGAAATGTAATATTAAATTCCGGTACGACGATTTACAAATGTGTTTCGATTGTGGGAAAATGATAGAGGAAAAATGCTGTTACTTCGACATAATCATATTAAATCTTTAGCTTTCATGACAAAAGCAACTTTCTTTTAAAAATTATAGTTATTTTTATTAAGATTTTTCGATTTTCGATACGGATAATTTTGCGACGCATATCATTGACATTTGCCATCCAATATTTTTATTTTTATTTTTTTTTAATTTTTTTTTACTTTTTAAAATTTAAATTAAAAATATGGTAACTTTATGTTAGCCGTGTGCAGACGATAAATCGCCAACCTATCCCATCATTTGTATTGAATTAATTAAAAATATAAATATTTCATTCATTTCATTTAAAACACAGAACTTTAATTTACAACACATACATATAAAATACATATATTACGTACATTTAAAATAATTCCTTTCATGTGAAAAAGAAAAAGAAAAAAATAAGAGAAATTAATCACAAATAATTTGATAACTCAAGATCATTTTATTTTAACATCAAAACAAATCTGTTTTATTTTTCTATATATGACATCATATTCGCTTCTTTTCCATACTTACTCGTATTTATGCACGTAGTATTATTATTAAATATTTGAAAACGCACGTTTTATTTCTAATATGACATCATTTCATATTCTGTTTAATTCTTAAATAATTCATTTCCTTTTCATTTTTCACATGGATATTTTTCACGTGAAAATAAATTGTTGATTAAAAATTATTACTCAAGGGTTTTATTTCATATTGGCAACGATAAAGTATTAGCAACGGTAAAATAAATTTAACCATTTAAAAAAAAAGCTGCAAAACCGGGCCCTTTGGGCCAAACCAAGCAAACCAACCAACCATTTTAAAATGTACGAAAAAATGTCCAATTATTCTCTATGAAAATAATGAAATTTTGAATTATTAAAAAAAATATTGAAATAAAATAAACAAAAACCAGCCTATGTTCATATGAGGGTTATAATCAACTTATATTCAAAGATACAGGATAATTAAATGCTTCATTTTGACGCTGGCTTCAGCCTAACATTTGCGCACAATCAGATTTATAATATTATTAGGATTAGGATTAGGATATCTGATTTTCAGATGATTTTAATCTTTAATATGCTTTTTAACACTTTCCAACCTAGTTGAAAAGTGTTTATGACTTCGGTTTGTCTGGCCGTCTGCCGTCTGGCCGTCTGTCCGTGCTCTAACTCCCGTAAATATGCTCGGATTGCCCTGCAATTTTTATATGTTATAATCGTTATCTATAGCATGTTCCCTATTTCAACGGAAGTGTGTAGCACTTATAGTTTTTTTACAGGGACACTCAAAAGAATTCCGCTACATTGCGGTCTATGGGGAAAAATCATTTGCGGTTTATTTAAATAATGTTTCACTATTTTAAACGCATTGAAATTTATATATATCACTAAGGTGCATTAGAAGAAGCTTAATATGGAATAGGGTGTGCATAGCACTTATACTTACTTTACAGGGACAGTCAAAAGAATTCCGTTACATTACGTCTATGGAGAAAAATCGTCTGCGGTTTATTTAAATAATGTTTCCCTATTTTAAACGCATTGAAATTTATATAAGGTTCATTACAAGAGACTTACTACAGAATATTGTGTGTATAGCAGTCATCGTTCATTTACAGGGACACACAAAAGAATTCTCTACTGTATGTTAACAATAATTCCTGGAAGTGCGTTTTAAGTTACTGAACGCGATTTTAATTTTAAATCGCTTTTTGTATATTACGTGGTGTGTATAAATTCTGTAGATCCTATGCAGGGAAGCACAAAAGTTCGGGAACACATTTCCGTATTATTTAACTCCAGACGGAGAATTTTAAACTGTGCTACGTGTTTCCTAACTGAACTAAAATTTAGCATCCTATGTAGTATATATACAAATCTATAGATCCTATACAGGGCTGAATAAAAGTATTCGGATTACTTAGATGTTATCTTTTAGCTTATTAAAGAGTATGATTCGTAAAATTATTTTGGAAGCGTTGGAAAGTGTTACATAATCTATGCTTGACGCATGATTTTTCGTTCTTGTTTTTAATGAAATAGATAAGTATTTTCTATTTTCACTACTAAAGAAAGATGATCAAATCGGTTTTCCAAACGAAAATTATAAAAACGTTGAATGTGTAAATTAAATATACAGTGTCTCACAAAAGTGATGGGACACTTGTGCTTTATAAAAAGAAACTGCAATAAAATAAATAAACAAACATGTACAAAAATTTTTTGGGTGTGTTTCATATTTAAAGTTAGTAACAATTATTACATAACATACATTTTGTCAAAATATTAAAATATTAATTTAGTAAAAATACAATTGTTCAGAACGGAGCAAAAAATGGCTCACATAAGTGATGGGACACTTACTTTTCCATCAAATATTTATCCAAAAATTTTACTTTTTAAAAGGTTTTAATATTTTGTTGGATTTCCTTTTACTTTTAAAACATGATTTAATCTTTTTGGGAGGGATTCGACTAATTTTTTTGTGATTTCTGGAGTGATTTTACCTCATTCTTCTTGAAGCACCGATTTTAGTTGTTGTTTTGAAGAAATGGTGTGTTTGCGAATTCTTGATTCCAATCCTTGCCAAATATTCTCTATGGGATTTAAGTCTGGAGATTGTGGTGGTGTTTTTATTATTTCAGGACAGTTATATAGCAGCCAGAGTCTAACGTTCAGAGCAGTGTGCTTGGGGTCATTGTCCTGGTAGAATTTAAAATCGTTATGAAGGTTCAATTTTCGTGCTGAAGATTTCAAATTTTGCTTTAAAATATCAATATACTTGTACTGATCCATTATACTGTCAATAAAAACAAGATTACCAACTCCAGCGGACGACATACACCTCCATACCATAACTCCTCCTCCACCATGTTTTACTGTTGGTACCAAGTTCTGTTTGCGAAATTCTTCCCTGGGTTTTCTCCACACCAAGATTCTACCGTCAGAACCAAATATATTAAATTTACTCTCATCAGGAAATATAACTTTATTCCTGTAATCAGAATTCTTATTTATGTTGGATTTTGCGAAAGCTAGTCTGAGTTTTCTATTCTTTTCACTTACAAAGAATTTTTTCCTGGCTACTCTACCGTGATATCCAGCAGATCGAATTACCCTTCTAATAGTCTCAGGATTAACAATTATTCCATATAATGCTTGTAAATCAGCAGCAACTTTTGAAGCACTAATTCTTGGATTTTTTTTAATATTTCGAACGATAAATCGCTTTATTCCATTGGATAGCTTTGATGGTCGGCCAGGTCTTCTTTTATCCTGAATCATATATGATTCTTTTTATATCGTTTAATGATATTGAAAACTGTTGAACGACTCAAGTTAACTGTTTCAGCAGTTTTTCTAATAGATTTTCCACGTTCAATATGCAAATTAATAACTAATTTTCGAATTTCAGGCGAAGTTTCTTTTCGTTTAGCATTCATGGCTACACAGAGCTAAAAAACACAAAAATTCCAAAACAAACTGGAGAGAAATACTGCAGACGATTTTATAAATTATTGCCAATTGCTTTTAAGTAAAAATAAAACCCCCAAAAATATTTTTATTGCTTATTTCAGACGATTTTTGTTGCATATATAATGGTGTCCCATCACTTATGTGAGCTATTTTTTGCTCCGTTCTAAACATTTGTATTTTTATTAAATTAATATTTTAATATTTTGACAAAATGTATGTTATGTAATAATCTTTACTAAATTTAAGTATGAAACACACCCACAAAAAAATGTGTACATGTTTTTTTAATTTATTTGATTAGTTTCCTTTTGTAAAGCACAAGTGTCCCATCACTTATGTGAGACACTGTAAGTGTCATAAGAGGAATTTACATTTGTATATTTCTTACGCAGAATTTTATTCAGTTTCAGCAACATATGATGTTTAGCGGTTAAAAAATAAGTATTCTTTAGAGGATAGACTAAAATATTCTGAGCAAGGAGATGGTTAATCTAATTAAATTACAATAGTGAATGCATTCAGACATATACTCAAATAAAGAAATAGTAAAATTACTAGAAATTGAGATCATAAAATTAATTTGACGGATGGTTCAGGAACACCCCCCCCCCCCCCACCCTGAAGGAATATATTCTTACTCTGAAAAAATACAAGAATAAGTAGTTTATCCTATCATTGCATAAAATTGTGTTTATGTGATACTGCTAAAATTTCCGGAAGCTTCCATAAATCTTATGTGCTTATAAATGTACATACGTATAACTTAAAAAATCAGATTGTAAGATATTAAATATTATGCAGATGATATTAAAAATTAGAGGGATTAATAAACAATGATTTGTAGAGCTGAGGTTGAGGCCTCTGATCTCTAGATTTAGTTGAAGATGTTTTGCTGTAGATGTAGTTGCCAAAACGTTAGTTGAGACGCGAAAGTTTTTGATTTCTATGTCTGTCTGTCTGTTCCGCGATAACTACCGTAAAAATCGTCATATTAGGTTGATTTTTGGTGGTTATGTTGGTGATGTATCTGGAAGTATCTGTATAGTTTTTAGTTACATTTGGTTCATTCGTTCGAAAAATATAGAACATTTCTTTTTAGGTCATAAGGCTTTCCTATGGGAATGCAGACGATTTTCAAATTTCATTTTTAACTGAAATGAAAATCGCATATTTGAATAATGGATTTAAATGTAAAATTATTAATGCTACATTTTCAATATGGAGGTTTTAAATATAGCTTTGAAAATTTGCTGATACATTCATTAGAATTTAGAAATTAAACTGTTTAAACTATTGGAAAAATTTTTGCATCTGTTCGAGAAATATAAAACATTTTATTTTCATATTTTTTTACAAATTTTAAAATGCGTTTCTTTTTACTTTGCTCTTTAATTTATTAGTTGCTTAGCAACCACGTCAAAGAATATCAAAATAATAAAATCAAGTAACTCGCACTATTTTGCTGCAATGTTTTATTATCAAAATAAATTATTTTTTATTCTATTGACATAAATGAAGAATTTATTTTAATACAAGTTTTTTTTTTTTTTTTAATCTAAAAAGTTACATGAATAAGAAGTTCATAAGAATTTCCGAATATCATTGCATAAACCGTGTTTAATTAAACGCTTCTAATTTTTTAAACCTCCGAAGTATTTTATATGCCTATAAATATTTGTAATATAAAAAAATTTAAAAATTTCGGATTGTAAGTTGCTAAATAATATGAAAAGTGAGATTTAAAACAATGACTTTTAGAGCTGACGTTGAGGCCTCTGATCTGTACATTTATTTATATATTCCTTTTCCCAAAATCGTTTAAAAAAAATTGCTATTCACTTATTGCCGAAACTTTAGTGAGGATAGTAGAGGGAAAAAGACAGTTCAACCTCAGTAGGATCAATGATGTGGTGGAGGTGGAGGGAGTGAGTCCGACCCTCGGAGGATCAATGATGTGGTGGAGGAGGGAGTGAAATCATACTATAGTATGATGTGAAAAGAACACATTAAAAAACGAAGGGGTCTTAAGGGTGTACTATAGGAGGAGGGTATAAATGTGAGGGGGCTAACATTTTTTGAGGGGGCTTAATTTTTTTAGGATCAAATTGAAATGTTAGATTGAAGTCTGCTATAGAATGGGGTATTTTTGAAGAGGCGGCTATAAAAGTGAGGGGCTTATTTTTGAGGGGGGGCTTAATATTTAAGGAGGGCTTAATTTTTTTTAGGATCAAATTTAAATGTTAGATTGAAGTATGCTATAGGAGGGGGTATAAAATGGAGGGGCTTATTTTTGAGGGGGGGGGGCTTAATTTTTTTTTTTTTTTTTTTTTTTTTTTTGAATTTTAGAATGGACTTTCAGTTTGAAGGCGAAACGGAGATCAATTTTTTTTTTTTTTTTTTTTTTTTTTGAACCTGCAAAATAGCTTCTTGACTTGATAATTTGTGGTAGGTTTAACTAATCAAGCCAAGAAGCTACATATGAATGTCGAGATTTTAAGTGTTTAAAGAGAGGTATCGCGGTACCGGAAGTGAAAAGTTTAAGGTTTATTTTATACTGAATTTAAATGAAACCGGAAATTTATCTTTTTCAATATGATTGGATTGAATATTAACATATTTATTTTAAAATGTATAGTGGAAGCAATGGTAAAAAGAAGACATCTTTAGGGGTAATTACTGTTTTTATTGTGTTTGGTGTAGAAAACATAGGAAAGAGGTATAGTTAAAAAACAAATTCAATTTTATTAATAATTTTCCCAATGCAATACATGTGGACCCACTTTTCGTTTTTTAGCGGGTTTTGACAAATCTAATGCAGAATCTTGTTTAATGTTTGTTGACAAATATTTATTTTTAATAAAATTTCGCGGAACATTCATTTCGTTTAATGTTTCTAATAATTCGCTCTGTGCCTTGATCGGTTTTCTTTTATTCACAGAAAACAAAAGATTAAATAAATCTGCCAAGTTCGATTCGGGGATAGGTTTTCCTTCGAAACTTACAGTCAAATTTTTATCCTATCGAAATTTTCTTGGACGTGCCATGACAAACTAAACTAATGCTTTGATAATTTAGGATAGCTTTATCTGTTCTAACAACTAAACAAATGATCAAAAATAATAAAAACTGTTCAAATAATAATAACAACTGTTAAAAAATAATAAACGATTGGGTTTATACAACCAACATTTTAAAAAATGGATTCTGCTTTGTTAAGTGCTAATGATATGTCTAACGTGAAGAGTGAATCCTCATCACCGGGATTAAATGACCATGACATGGAATTTTTAATACAGCCTAAAGAAGAACCCGTTTTGAATTGTGAAGTGAAACCCACCTCATCAGGCTTAAAGAAACAGAAATTACCCTTTGTGTGTTCTACTTGCGACAAAGCTTTTCCCCGAAAGGTTAACTTAACGTTTCACATGAAATGTCATCTGGAGAAAATACCTCTTGTGTGTATAATTTGTGAAAAAACATTTGCTAGAAAGTATCATTTATTAAATCATATGAAGGTCCATTCAAAGACCCATGTGATTTATAATTGTAATGTATGTGGCGAAGTATTTTCACAAAAGAGTGATTTATTAAAGCATGGGAAAATTCATAATACTCCCAAGCCAAATCAAAGGAAAAGTAGACAGTCACCCAGTCACTGTAAATGCGACGACTGTTTTGAAACATTTAATAATAGATCTGACTTAGTGAAACATAGAAAAATTCATCTTTCACCTAAAGAACTTAACCCGTCTGATCAACTTTCCTTGGGAAACAGTTCGAGATATGAAATTTCAGACATCACTCAGTTTAGTAAAATATTTAAGTTTTTCGATGTTTTTACTCCTGCTCATTGGAATTTAGGTGAGGAAATGATTGTTGAAGTACAAATGAATAAGAACTATGAGCTTTATGTTCACATACAGAAATACGAAGAATTTGAAAAGAACGGTCGTGAACTTACCCCCACAAATGAAGGCATTACATTATCATGTGCAACATTCGACAAATTTGAATCGAGATTGGATAAATTTAATTTTGTTTCTGAAAAAGATACATTCGTATGTAATAATGACTTACTAATCGCTTATGTAAATAAGGAATCATGCATACTGCAAAAATTATTCAAATCGAAAAAGTTTGGGTTTTGTTTGAAGTCGGATTTTTTACTGCTTACAAAAGATCAATATTTGAAACTAGTGAAAAATGGCTTTAAAATTACCAAATGTCTCATTGAGACGCTTTTAACTAAGCTTATTTCTGTTTCGATTTTAGAAAACTTAAACAAATGTAAATGTACCCACCTAACAATAGAAGAGACTTTGAACTATTTCTTAAAATGTTTCGATGACGAGTTAAAGTCATCCGTTTCTCGCGTGTTTGATTGCTATCGATGTTCAATCGGAGAACCAATTAATGTGAAACACGAGTGTGATAGTTATAATTTGCGTAGAAAGTATAATTGGTGTAGCGACAGTGCACTGCTAAATTTCAACGTGACTGAATTTGTAAAAAACATATTCAAGAAATGTTCATGTAATTATACTCATTTATTTTTTGAAACTATGAATATGGACTTTTATAATAACCATTTAAACAATGTATTTATAAATTAACATAGAAATGTATTTATTTAATAAATATTTGTTTATATATTACATATCTGTTTTTATTTCACATGTCTATTTATTTTTTTATTTTTATTTATTTATGAAATCAATCTTTGAAGTTTTATTTTCAAGGGAAAAAAAAAAGTGAACATATATTTATGAGTAGGCAAAAATTTTTTAATTTTAGTCTTTAAAGTTAACACATTTTGGTTAAATGAAATCTCTTTTTAAGAAAAATTTATTATTTTTATTTGAATAGGTATTAAACTTATTTATTGATAAGAAAGTTTAATTTTTCTCTCCTTTTAAACAATGACATTGCATGTTTTGATAATTTCCATCCCACAGTTAACATTACAGTATTTAACATAGTTAAGAAAATGTTTAACTTAAACCGTCACTGTATTTATTATAGATAAGTAAACATTTTATCTTTAACCTAAATGTAATTTAAATGATTAACTATAACTGTGACTGCTTTTAATCTAGATAAGTAAATGTTTCCAGGAAACACAATCAGTTTACTGTAGACTTTTATCGAGATTACACCAGTTAGTGGAATACTGATTAAAAATATTTTATGACATTAATATGAAGAAAAGATCTCACGAAGAAGTACTTTCACCTTCAAAACGTCTACGTTTAGAAAAACCCATGGAAAATTTAAATACCTATGAGAAGGAGTTAAAAGACCCAAGATTAAAACTTTCTAAAATGGGTAATAACTGTGTAACTTACTGAGGACTTACAAGATGTGAAACCCGAGATCGCTATGAATTTTTCAAACTTTGCCTATGGGAATGATACAACATCTTTCGAGAATCCCGGTCGAATGCCAAATTCTGCCACGGACTATTTGAATACATTTTTCGAAGACACGAATTTTGAAAATTTAGATTGTTCTACTACCTTAGCGTTTCAAGAACCTACAAATAATATTTTACAGACTACTGTTAAACGCGAGGTCAACGAGCTACAAGCAAGCAACCTTTCGCAAACAAGTGGTGAATTACAAACCACCATCGCACCTGCAAATGACATTAAAAGTGATAAATTATGCAATTCCTATGTGTTTCACAAAGAACTAAGTGACTGTTTCTATTTAACTTTGAAGTTAAGAACTAAACAATATTATATACTTATACGAGAATTTAAACGCAATGTATCTACTAATGAAGAAATCCCGACAAACCGCGTGGTTAATATGGATATTCCTAGCTGGTTTGAGTTTCAATATAAACTTATTGCATTTAATTTAAGATACAAAAGCACGTCCTTTGTTTCTAATAACATGATTTTAGTGTTAAATCAAAATTCTACAATGCGAATTAAAAATTTAAAGAATCATTCTTATATTGACTTAAACGAACATCAACTAGAAAAATTAAAAGAAAGTACCTCTCATTTAAATAGAGTACTTTTACAACATATGTATACAAAACTTTTACCATCTCTTATTAAAAAGAAATGTATGGTGAGTAATATATCTACAGAAAATGATGAGGTGTTAAAGTATAAACTTAACACATGTATCGAGAATAATATGTTATCAATACTTAATCAATTGTATGAATGTCATGCATGTGCACTACGACATTCGAGCAAAAGCCTTCACTCCTGTTTCGCATTTAATAATAGGGAAAAATTTAATCAATTAGGGGAAGCTTTGTTAATGCTCGTAGATTTCGATTATGTAACTTCAACATTTCTAAACGGAGTTTATAATGTTAGTGAGCACTTTTTATGTAAGATTAATGAACAAACTATTTGTAATGAATTATTTAAGACCTGAAAATAAAATGTTTTTGATTAAGTTCTGTGTGTTTATTTTTTGCAAAGTGTCTATGAGTGAATTTAATAGTTTATAATTTAGTAGAACTTTTAAGTGAAGTCATGTAATCCAATTAAAAAAAAATTAATCTATTACAAAAAATTAATTTAAATGAAAATATTTACGTTCGAAAAAAAAAATAGAAGTTAATTAAATTGAAATTTACTAGTTCACATGACTAATTCACATGAAAATTAAACTTACATTATTTATGAGCTTGACAACATGGTTCATGCATGGTCTGGCTCTTGCGAGGACTTGTAGAGATTTGAAAGTTAGTACAAGTGTATATCATGTAATATCACAGGTTAATCACGTGACTACGCGATCTTAACCTTCACATTACTAATGATGTTTATATCACATAACTAATTGTAACTATCACAAAATATATTTATAAAAATATATTCATAAATTAATAATTAATTAATTTTTTATTTTAAAATGCTATGCTTTTCAAAATAATACACGAATAAATTAGTTATTAATTTATGAATATATTTTTATAAATATATTTTGTGATAGTTACAATTAGTTATGTGATATAAACATCATTAGTAATGTGAAGGTTAAGATCGCGTAGTCACGTGATTAACCTGTGGTGGATGACGTTACTAGTAACGTCATCATATTACATGATATACACTTGTACTAACTTTCAAATCTCTACAAGTCCTCGCAAGAGCCAGACCATGCATGAACCATGTTGTCAAGCTCATAAATAATGTAAGTTTAATTTTCATGTGAATTAGTCTTTTTCGCTTTCAAAATAAAATTAAAGTAATTCTAAAAATAATGTGTAGTTAAATTGACAATGTTCATTTTTTAACTAAATAAAACCGTTTTGTAAGAACTTATTTGCAAATATGTTGCAAGATCTTTTGTTCGACATTTAAAAGAATAATTTAGCATAATAAAATTTAGTCTTTTAACATTGTGATTTAAAAGTAGCTGGGTATGAAAAGAAATTTTTTCCAATTACTTTATTTTCCAAAAAGAAAAAATGGTACCCAATAAAACTTACCGAACCACAATTCTCGACGGCAGAAGTTAAAATGACCAACATGCTGTTTATAGATGTTATCGGCTTGAACATGTAACTGATAAGGTCTTGACCACGTGCGTGATAAGGAAGTAAACTGATAGTTTAACCTTATTCTGTTATAGACCATACACTTGATGTTAGCAAGCTGAAATGTATGGACCCCTTTTTTAAATTATCCTGTTTTTGTAAGTATATAAATTACATTTCTTTGTTAATGTTTTAAAATAGGAACGATTATTTAAAAATCATAAATTTTCTAAGAATGAAAGATATTCGACTTGTATAATATAGCTAAGGTTTTAAAGTACAACTCAAGTTAGTGCATAAGTCAGTGTTTTTTTTCTGCGCATGTGCAGATGCAAAGTATATGGTTGGCTAGGCAACCAGTTGGTTGGTTGGAAGATGGGTAAGCAAATGATTATGGGGATAAACAGTTAGCTCGATATTTAAAATATTAAAACTTACATTTATATAAAACTAAAAGTCAATTTTGATTAATTTGAAGATTTTTAAACATAACTTAAAAATTTTTATAAACTTTACTTTTGTTAATTTTTATTTTAAAATTTTATTTTATTCAATTCTTTTGTTAACTTATAATTTTTATAAACTTATAACTTTGAAACTTTATTTTTGTAAACTTTTATTTATAATGAATAGAGGAATTATTTATTTATTTTGTTAACTTTAACTTTAACTTTTTATTATTTTAAATTTAAAATAAGCAATTTTCTAAAAGGTTTTATTATTTTTAATAATTGAATGAAGCCTTCATAGCGTAATTGGTAGAAGGCGATCTGTTTTTTCATTAATTTTCGGTTTCACAAACGCTTAGTAACACTGAATAAACCTAGACAAACCTTTAAATGCACTTTCAGAGGTATGAAGTTATGACATAATGATTAAAATAACATACAAATCATTGTGTCTTG
Organism: Maratus michaelseni; assembly: GCA_963931845.1. NCBI lineage: Eukaryota > Metazoa > Arthropoda > Arachnida > Araneae > Salticidae > Maratus > Maratus michaelseni. Next base: position 36,322,163 of record OZ007600.1, read on the forward strand.
ATTTCATTTTGTTAAGTTCGAACCTGTAGACTGTTAAAAACTATCTTCTAAAATAAATTCAAACTATATATGGAAGGACCAAGAATAAAATCTGTCTTGAAAATTTCAATCAAACATATCTTATAATATTTAAATCCGTAATGTGTTTCGTATATATTTGTTAAATTGTATGAAATTTAAAATAATTTTATTAACTTGTGATATATATATATATATTTTTTTTTACTAATTTGTATATTTCCATTCAATAGTTGAATATTTTTGCAACAGTGAAAATTTTTATTTTGTGCTAAGTTATATAGAAAACAAATTCTAACTGTTCACTTAAAAGTTCTACAGTAGAACTCCAATTATCCGAACTCCGACTATCCGAATCGCTGATTATCCGAACCGCTTTCAGAATTTCAGAAAAAAAATAAAACGGAAACGTACTGCGATTCGCAAAATAAGGATTCTGTCTACGCGCGCTATTGTCCTTCCCTCCGCGAATCTAGTGTATTCGCAGCGCGAACATTATTGGGAAGATGAGTCACCGTCTCATAGTGCAATTCGATTATTGGCTGTCGTCCGTCGCCAGGTGGCCGGCCCGGCCCACCTGAGTTTCAAACCCTGATGATTCAAATTCTAAATGATGATGAACTTATTGAAAGTGTGAGAGAAGAAAGTGTCAAGGGAGAAGATGACCTTAGTGTCTAAGTTTAAGCAGACACGGGACCACCAGCTAGTGAAGCATTTGAAGGCCTTGAAACTGCGTTGAAGTGGATAGAGCGTCAGCCTGAATGTGATCACATGCAACTTCTCACAGTCAAGCGGATGCGTGACTTGGCTGTCCGAAAACGGATGAAGACTGTCAAACAGCTTACTTTCACCGAGATGTTCAGCAGGCAATGACTTTCATTTACAGTACGGTATGTACATACTGTACTAATGTACAGCACTTGTAAGTACGCTTAACATGTAAAAGTTCAGTTAAAACATTTTCATTTAATTAATTAAAAGATCTCTTTCTTTAAAAACAGTTTTTTTCTCCCGCTTTCTACATACAAACAGTAATTAATTAAAATAGACCCTTTTTTCGGAAAAAATCCAATTATCCGAATTTTTGATTATCCGAATGGGGTCCGGTCCCAATTGATTCGGATAATTGGAGTTCTACTGTACTTAATGCTAAACTAATAAATACACACACACATGCATTTTGTAAGTTACTTCAATCCCTCTGTTTATAACATATACCTTCTTTTGCTTTATTAATTTTATTTTGTTAAATTTTATTTTATTTTATTTTATTTTATTTTATTATATCTATATATATATTTTGTTTACTTTTACTTTTTTTGTTTACTTTTATTTTCAAACTATATTTCTGTTATCCTTTATTTATTTATTTTTTGTTAACATTTAATTTTGATAAGTTTCAATTTCATTAACTTCTATTTTTTTTTTCGAACGTAAATATTTTCATTTAAATTAATTTTTTGTAATAGATTAATTTTTTTAATTGGATTACATGACTTCACTTAAAAGTTCTACTAAATTATAAACTATTAAATTCACTCATAGACACTTTGCAAAAAATAAACACACAGAACTTAATCAAAAACATTTTATTTTCAGGTCTTAAATAATTCATTACAAATAGTTTGTTCATTAATCTTACATAAAAAGTGCTCACTAACATTATAAACTCCGTTTAGAAATGTTGAAGTTACATAATCGAAATCTACGAGCATTAACAAAGCTTCCCCTAATTGATTAAATTTTTCCCTATTATTAAATGCGAAACCGGAGTGAAGGCTTTTGCTCGAATGTCGTAGTGCACATGCATGACATTCATACAATTGATTAAGTATTGATAACATATTATTCTCGATACATGTGTTAAGTTTATACTTTAACACCTCATCATTTTCTGTTGATATATTACTCACCATACATTTCTTTTTAATAAGAGATGGTAAAAGTTTTGTATACATATGTTGTAAAAGTACACTATTTAAATGAGAGGTACTTTCTTTTAATTTTTCTAGTTGATGTTCGTTTAAGTCAATATAAGAATGATTCTTTAAATTTTTAATTCGCGTTGTAGAATTTTGATTTAACACTAAAATCATGTTATTAGAAACAAAGGACGTGCTTTTGTATCTTAAATTAAATGCAATAAGTTTATATTGAAACTCAAACCAGCTAGGAATATCCATATTAACCACGCGGTTTGTCGGGATTTCTTCATTAGTAGATACATTGCGTTTAAATTCTCGTATAAGTATATAATATTGTTTAGTTCTTAACTTCAAAGTTAAATAGAAACAGTCACTTAGTTCTTTGTGAAACACATAGGAATTGCAAAATTTATCACTTTTAATGTCATTTGCAGGTGCGATGGTGGTTTGTAATTCACCACTTGTTTGCGAAAGGTTGCTTGCTTGTAGCTCGTTAACCTCGCGTTTAACAGTAGTCTGTAAAATATTATTTGTAGGTTCTTGAAACGCTAAGGTAGTAGAACAATCTAAAATTTCAAAATTCGTGTCTTCGAAAAATGTATTCAAATAGTCCGTGGTAGAATTTGGCATTCGACCGGGATTCTCGAAAGATGTTGTATCATTCCCATAGGCAAAGTTTGAAAAATTCATAGCGATCTCGGGTTTCACATCTTGTAAGTCCTCAGTAGTTACACAGTTATTACCCATTTTAGAAAGTTTTAATCTTGGGTCTTTTAACTCCTTCTCATAGGTATTTAAATTTTCCATGGGTTTTTCTAAACGTAGACGTTTTGAAGGTGAAAGTACTTCTTCGTGAGATCTTTTCTTCATATTAATGTCATAAAATATTTTTAATCAGCATTCCACTAACTGGTGTAATCTCGATAAAAGTCTACAGTAAACTGATTGTGTTTCCTGGAAACATTTACTTATCTAGATTAAAAGCAGTCACAGTTATAGTTAATCATTTAAATTACATTTAGGTTAAAGATAAAATGTTTACTTATCTATAATAAATACAGTGACGGTTTAAGTTAAACATTTTCTTAACTATGTTAAATACTGTAATGTTAACTGTGGGATGGAAATTATCAAAACATGCAATGTCATTGTTTAAAAGGAGAGAAAAATTAAACTTTCTTATCAATAAATAAGTTTAATACCTATTCAAATAAAAATAATAAATTTTTCTTAAAAAGAGATTTCATTTAACCAAAAAGTGTTAACTTTAAAGACTAAAATTAAAAAATTTTTGCCTACTCATAAATATATGTTCACTTTTTTTTTCCCTTGAAAATAAAACTTCAAAGATTGATTTCATAAATAAATAAAAATAAAAAAATAAATAGACATGTGAAATAAAAACAGATATGTAATATATAAACAAATATTTATTAAATAAATACATTTCTATGTTAATTTATAAATACATTGTTTAAATGGTTATTATAAAAGTCCATATTCATAGTTTCAAAAAATAAATGAGTATAATTACATGAACATTTCTTGAATATGTTTTTTACAAATTCAGTCACGTTGAAATTTAGCAGTGCACTGTCGCTACACCAATTATACTTTCTACGCAAATTATAACTATCACACTCGTGTTTCACATTAATTGGTTCTCCGATTGAACATCGATAGCAATCAAACACGCGAGAAACGGATGACTTTAACTCGTCATCGAAACATTTTAAGAAATAGTTCAAAGTCTCTTCTATTGTTAGGTGGGTACATTTACATTTGTTTAAGTTTTCTAAAATCGAAACAGGAATAAGCTTAGTTAAAAGCGTCTCAATGAGACATTTGGTAATTTTAAAGCCATTTTTCACTAGTTTCAAATATTGATCTTTTGTAAGCAGTAAAAAATCCGACTTCAAACAAACCCCAAACTTTTTCGATTTGAATAATTTTTGCAGTATGCATGATTCCTTATTTACATAAGCGATTAGTAAGTCATTATTACATACGAATGTATCTTTTTCAGAAACAAAATTAAATTTATCCAATCTCGATTCAAATTTGTCGAATGTTGCACATGATAATGTAATGCCTTCATTTGTGGGGGTAAGTTCACGACCGTTCTTTTCAAATTCTTCGTATTTCTGTATGTGAACATAAAGCTCATAGTTCTTATTCATTTGTACTTCAACAATCATTTCCTCACCTAAATTCCAATGAGCAGGAGTAAAAACATCGAAAAACTTAAATATTTTACTAAACTGAGTGATGTCTGAAATTTCATATTTCGAACTGTTTTCCAAGGAAAGTTGATCAGACGGGTTAAGTTCTTTAGGTGAAAGATGAATTTTTCTATGTTTCACTAAGTCAGATCTATTATTAAATGTTTCAAAACAGTCGTCGCATTTACAGTGACTGGGTGACTGTCTACTTTTCCTTTGATTTGGCTTGGAAGTATTATGAATTTTCCCATGCTTTAATAAATCACTCTTTTGTGAAAATACTTCGCCACATACATTACAATTATGAATCACATGGGTCTTTGAATGGACCTTCATATGATTTAATAAATGATACTTTCTAGCAAATGTTTTTTCACAAATTATACACACAAGAGGTATTTTCTCCAGATGACATTTCATGTGAAACGTTAAGTTAACCTTTCGGGGAAAAGCTTTGTCGCAAGTAGAACACACAAAGGGTAACTTCTGTTTCTTTAAGCCTGATGAGGTGGGTTTCACTTCACAATTCAAAACGGGTTCTTCTTTAGGCTGTATTAAAAATTCCATGTCATGGTCATTTAATCCCGGTGATGAGGATTCACTCTTCACGTTATAGACATATCATTAGCACTTAACAAAGCAGAATCCATGACTCGTTCCGTAATCACTTAAATGTAAACTAACTTAAAACGGAAAACACAACCTTTCACAGTGGTAACAGGAAACAATATAATCATATTAACTCGTTTCTTGGAAGTTCATAAAATGATAGAGGGCGCTTGTTTAAAAATATTAACATTTTATTGGTTTAAAAAGTCACGTGATTATTTTATCATACTCTGTTATAAGTTCAATAGTCAGTTAATTCTTACACATTGATTCAGAAAGGGTTGTGTATCTGAAGTTCGTACAATTGTAAGTCAAAAATGCTTTTATAAATAATATTTTACTGGTCGAATCACTTGTGTATCAGAGGTTCAAATGTTTGTAAGTTAAAAATTCTTATTAATCTCGTATTTAGTGCTTTTATAAATAATATTTTACTTATGTGTTATAAATCTAACTGGAAAAAGTGAATATTTCAAATAAGTCGTGTTAGAAAAAACTAGATTCGATTAACTTTTTTTTTAAATGTTGGTTGTATAAACCCAATCGTTTATTATTTTTTAACAGTTGTTATTATTATTTGAACAGTTTTTATTATTTTTGATCATTTGTTTAGTTGTTATTATATTTTTGAACAGTTGTTCTTTTTTTTCCTGTGCTTTTTTTCCAAACAGACGAAAATTGTAGTTTACAATTCTAAAATACACTTTTAATGAAAGCAGTCTGTTACAAGATAATCACAAAAAGTTAACATTATCTTTCAAAAATAAACCCTCATTTCACAATATAATTGAAACTGAACAAGCAAAATTAAAAATCACGTGTACCACGTGTGTATTCCAAACACAAATATCCGTAATTTAACTACCATGATATCATAACTTGAACAGATAAAGCTATCCTAAATTATCAAAGCATTAGTTTAGTTTGTCATGGCACGTCCAAGAAAATTTCGATAGGATAAAAATTTGACTGTAAGTTTCGAAGGAAAACCTATCCCCGAATCGAACTTGGCAGATTTATTTAATCTTTTGTTTTCTGTGAATAAAAGAAAACCGATCAAGGCACAGAGCGAATTATTAGAAACATTAAACGAAATGAATGTTCCGCGAAATTTTATTAAAAATAAATATTTGTCAACAAACATTAAACAAGATTCTGCATTAGATTTGTCAAAACCCGCTAAAAAACGAAAAGTGGGTCCACATGTATTGCATTGGGAAAATTATTAATAAAATTGAATTTGTTTTTTAACTATACCTCTTTCCTATGTTTTCTACACCAAACACAATAAAAACAGTAATTACCCCTAAAGATGTCTTCTTTTTACCATTGCTTCCACTATACATTTTAAAATAAATATGTTAATATTCAATCCAATCATATTGAAAAAGATAAATTTCCGGTTTCATTTAAATTCAGTATAAAATAAACCTTAAACTTTTCACTTCCGGTACCGCGATACCTCTCTTTAAACACTTAAAATCTCGACATTCATATGTAGCTTCTTGGCTTGATTAGTTAAACCTACCACAAATTATCAAATCAAGAAGCTGTTTTGCAGGTTCAAAAAAAAAAAAAAAAAAAAATTGATCTCCGTTTCGCCTTCAAACTGAAAGTCCATTCTAAAATTCAAAAAAAAAAAAAAAAAAAAAAATTAAGCCCCCCCCCTTAAAAATAAGCCCCCCTCAAAAATAAGCCCCCCCTCAAAAATAAGCCCCTCCATTTTATAACCCCTCCTATAGCATACTTCAATCTAACATTTAAATTTGATCCTAAAAAAAATTAAGCCCTCCTTAAATATTAAGCCCCCCCTCAAAAATAAGCCCCTCACTTTTATAGCCGCCTCTTCAAAAATACCCCCATTCTATAGCAGACTTCAATGTAACATTTCAATTTGATCCTAAAAAAATTAAGCCCCCTCAAAAAATGTTAGCCCCCTCACATTTATACCCTCCTCCTATAGTACACCCTTAAGACCCCTTCGTTTTTTAATGTGTTCTTTTCACATCATACTATAGTATGATTTCACTCCCTCCTCCACCACATCATTGATCCTCCGAGGGTCGGACTCACTCCCTCCACCTCCACCACATCATTGATCCTACTGAGGTTGAACTGTCTTTTTCCCTCTACTGAGGATTACTGTTGAGACAATAATGGCTTTGGTTGAGACCCGAAAAGACTTTGGTTTCAGTCTGTCTGTTCAGCGATAACTGCCGCAAAAATTGTCCGATTAGGTTGATATTTAGTAGGTATGTTGGTGAGGTACCTGGATTTAGCTGTATAGTTTTCGGTTAAATTTGGTTGATTCGTTAGGAAAACATAGAACATTTTGCGCCATAATGCTTTTCATGGCAATTCAGACAATTTTCAAATTTCCATTTATTGAAATAAAATGGTGCATTTGATTAATGGATTTAAATGGCAATTTATGGATGCTAAAATTGCCCAATAAGGGCCCGATTAGGTTGATATTTAGTAGGTATGTTGGTGAGGTACCCGTATTTAGCTGTATAGTTTTGGATTAAATTTGGTTGATTCGCTAGGAAAATATAGAACATTTCCTTTTGCGCCATGCTTTTCATGGCAATTCAGGCGATTTTCAAATTTCCATTCATTGAAATAAAATGGCGCATTTGATTAATGGATTTAAATGGCAATTTATATGGATGCTAAAATTTCCCAATAGGGTCTTAAATTATCCCTATTATTTCGAAATTTTGTCAATACATTTGTCAGATTGTTTAAGTTAGGCGTATAACTTTTGGTGGAATTTTATGCATGTGTTCGAATTATATAAAACATTTTGTTTTATCGCTTTACTTACATAATACCCTTTGACACGATGCATATTTCATATTTTATGTTACACTACTTTCCTAGCAACTGTATTTCATAGCCTATTAAAAAAAAATCATTAAAATAATCCCAATTACGAAAGATTAAGCAGAAAGTCTGGTTGAGAGAAATAAAATGTTAGTTTATCGTTTGTAGAGTGGTTCGCGGAATAGGTTTGCGTCAAATATGAACGATGTTAATAACATTACGGTCAAATTGAATGTGGATACTTATTAAAAGGCTATCATAAAAGCCACTTTATAGGGCCATATCACGTTTGCTATTTGGTCAATTGGCAATGGACACTATGATGAAAGATTACTCTAATATGTTTAAAAGTTTCCAAATATGCCAGTATTTGGGTGATTTTAACATGCTATTGTTATCGAGTAGATTAGAATGTATTTAGATAAGAGCTTACAAATAAATATTATAGAATGACCAACAAACTATTTTTTCGAAACAAAAATTTTAAAAACATTTTCTAATTAGATATAAGTTAGATATAACAGATTCGATTTCCATAAGTTCCTTTCCTACATTATTTTATTCAACTTATCCATCAGATGCAGGTGTTTCGGGGTTGGCAGGTAAGTAAATATTGATATTTTGGATATTAGGATAACATAAAAGGATTGTCCAAACTGTTTCTTATCCTAATAAAATCACAGTGTATAACGAAACCCAAGATATACTATAAATAATCGCACAATCAATAGAAATTACGAATGTAAATTTAATGAGATTACTAGGGGTTGTACTGAGAAATGTACTTTTTATCTAATAAATTACAAGAATAAGCAATTCATCAGAATTTCGTTGCATAACACCGTGCTTAATTTAACGCTTCTAATTCCAAAAACCTTCGAAGTATTTTACATGCTTATAAATATTTATGTAATTTAAAAACTTTAAATTGCGGTTTGTAGAAAGTTGAATATTACGCAAAGTGTGTTAAAAAAAAACAATAAATTACAGAGACACTGAGGCTCCTGATCTGCAGATTTACTAGTTTTTTTTTTTCTTTTTTTAATTATGGAAGTCAAAAGCAATACAGTCTAGCGAATAATGAAAAAGAAAAGTTGCACAATCACTATATTGAAACAATGGAAATAATATAAGTATTAAAATGACAGTATAGCACTTTTGTGCTTATAGCAATTTCTAATTTGTGTGCCTCAACCCTCGTATATATTTATATTTTAACACGTTGACCGCCGTACAATTCACGCTAAAGTATTGAAGAAATGTAGTGTGAATCGTATTTGATTCATACGGCAGTAGAATGGTTAATAAAAGTTGGGCTATGATGTCTTACACTCACGCACCGTTTTTTTTTTAAATTGGTTATAAAAAGGAAAAAAGTCGCCAAATTTTGGAGATTTTTTCCTTTAATGGTAACCTGGCTATTGTATTAAGTTATTGGTTTGGAGTCGGCTTTTAAATATCGCCAATCGAAAAGTCGCCAAATATCGGTGCGTGAGTGTAACACATCTGTTCCAAAAGTTGAATAGAATCACCAAGAAAACGATTTTTTTCTCCAAAAAAAGAAGGCGTTTTCCATTCGAAAGTTATTATTGTACATACATCAATTATTGCCGAATTACACAAGCTTCTTAGAGTCAGTTAGAAAAGCGAGAGGTTTCTTAAAGCTCTTACTTTTCTAACAATAAGCCAAAAGGAAGGAAAATGAAGTATCTGAAAAAAAAAAAAGAAAACAAAAAAGTATTCATACCTGATTGATAGAAATTTAATATACACTAACTTGCGAGCCTTACGACGATTTTAATTTTTAAGAGATAATATAGAAAACATATCAAGGTACACAAATGTATGCAACTATACTGATTTTAATATGATAGATAAGCCCTTTGTAATATATTCTGCCAATCATTCTGCAATCAAATTATCGAACTCTGCGTATTATCATATCTTATTAATCTGATTATTTTTAGAATATTTGCTTTTTAAATTTAATTACCGGGATTCTTTGACGCAATTTTTCAAAAAGAATTGATGAAGTCACAAAAAAAGTGAGATAATAAAATCAAATGATTTACTGGAAATTATATCACGAATGATACATGTGTATTTTTCACTACTGAAACTTACTCCATATTCCATTAAACAGTACATTCCAGAAACAAGTTTAAATTTCATTAAAAGTTAATTAAAAAAAAAGAATTTTATGTAATTTTTTTTATTAATTAGAATAATTGTTTAGACCAGTAATGCTTAGATAATATTTAAAATGGGAAGATTGAACTTTGTGCCGTTATATTAAAGAATAAATGAACAACGTTAAAATAGCACAAATGAAATACATGTGAAAATGTCATACAGCTGAACTTTTAAAGCTCCATCATCAGTGGCAAGGTTAAAAATAGATGTAGGTGTTTAAGCCATAACAGTATGCAAGCGTCTCCGCTCGCGGCCAAGGTGAAAAGGTGATGAGTGTTGAAAAACAAACAGCTGAGTCAAGAGTCTCCGTGTGACGGAGGAGACCAATGAGAAGCTCTTAATACAGTAGAGTCCCGCTATTTCGAACCCCGCTATTCCGAAAATCCGCCTATTCCGAACTGAGATCAGAAAATTACCGATTTTTTTAAACTTAAAAACAGGAAAAATTAAAAAGACGTTCGTGAAAAAACGTACATTTATTGTTATACAAAGAAGTTAAATAGAGACATATATCGAGCCTAAGCTTGATGAAAACGCTTGAAACCAAATTGAAATGAAAGCTGGTTACTCACAGTACATGTCGGCCCCATTTATACAATTCTGTAGAATCATTTTTAATCACTGCTAATCACAAAAAATAATTAATTTACACACACTTAAGAAGTAAAGTCAGTGATTTTTTTCTAACGAAGAGCACTGAATCGACTTGAGGATGCAATGTTCCGCCATCGCCGCATGAACATAACATCATTTGGTGTTGATTAAGCGTGTTGTTCGACGTAGCGTAAAGCGAGGTCAAGAGCATTTGTCGAGTCTGTGTGTGATATCAGTTCAACTTGAGCGTTCACCTCCTCCTCGTTTTCCTCCAAGTCGATCTCAGCTGATGAGTCGTGGACCATTGCTACGATGTCTTCGTCTCCTTACTGCTGTGGCTATTCTCGTCAATAGCAGTACACTCCTCAACACAGCTTTCTTCTGCATCTTCACAGCCAGGGATATTCTGGACTAGTGGAAGAAGATGACAGCCTTTCACTGGTGCAAAAGGTGTTTCAACAAATTACAATGTAAGCCAGAGTGATAGGTAGGGTGGGTGGGGTGATGAGTGGTCGAAGGTCACTGCCCTTCCGTTCCCACTTTCACTGAACCTGTTCACCACGAGCCGATCAACGCTGCATAGGGGTGACACTTGCAGATGTCCCCGCACTTAATTTACGCCTTAACAAGTCAATACATTGATTATTATTAATGAAATCCGCCTATTCCGAATTCCCACTAAACCGAACAGTGATCGGCCCCAATTAGTTCGGAATAGCGGGACTCTACTGTACTTAACTGGTGTGTCAACGTATTATTATATTTCAGGCACACACGCCAGTGTTGGCAGCAAAAATAGTTTTAGAGGCATTTAGGAATATGTCACAGATATAAAAGCCGCCTTTTAGTCCAGTAATTAGGTAGAAAATAAAAGAAAATTTTGGTAGAGTTTTGATATTTGGTACCTTTATTTTTTGGGTTGCTGAACACGCGTCTGAAGTTTGCCAACAAGAACTTTTCCGGGAAAAACTTTCCTTTAAAAAAAAAAAAAAACATATATATATATATATATTTTTTTTTTTTTTTTTTTTTGAGGGGAGGGGGGGGGGGGAGATTTTCCAAAATTTATATTTTTTCAAATTAATTTTCAAAAAAAGATTAATAGTAACCTATGAATGTTTTAAGAGAAATCACTTTCTAGAAGTTTAATGTTGCGCATCCAAATTTTACAGCTCGTATCCGAGTTGTGCTTAAAAAACTAACCCGCATTACAATCTGTATTGCAACGATAAAAATGAATTTAGTATTAAGAGTTTCAAACTTCAGATTTTCATAATTCTTGAAACACTCGACCGAATAACATCTCGTTTGGTATACTACAGTAAAATTTATCGAAAAAGTCAAATATGATGTAACATAATTAGATGTTCATATCGAAAATTTCAGAGTTTTGCACGATTTCAATATGCAGACAATACCAGAAGGTAACTTTCTTCTATCTTTACAAGAAGAAAGTACTGGATTTATGAAAATTTTCGACGAATTTATATGTTTTAGAGCAGCCATACTCAACGAGCGGCCCGGCGACCTTTTATGTGCGGCCCGAGAAAAAATCATTAATCGCTATTTATAAAATTAATTGAGATGTGTTTAAAAAAATGTCGTTTCCTTAGTCAAAGTTCTTTTTACTTATAGTTTTACTTGTGCTACAGTAATGTATACATTTTTTAATTCTGAACACAAAACAAACATTATTCCAAATTAATTTAATTTGCACTATATATTTCTACATTAAAAGAAAAGTTTTTGCATTGAGAAAAAAATGGATTTATTAGAAAAAAAACCTTGATTTTTTTTTCTTTTGAGAATTTGGAATTGCTGCATTCTTATATTGTTACGTTTTATACTTATCATATAGCTAATAAGGCTTATTAGGGTTAAATATTTGTCGCAGAAAAAATTGGAAGCAAAAAGTTTTATACCACTATTTCTGAACAACAATCTTCGTGGCATTTGCTATAGAAATCTATAATTTTTTACATTATTATACAAGTGTGTGTTGCGACCCGCCTAACGTCACAAATATATATTTGCGGCCCGCGAGTTAAAAAGGTTGAGTAACGGCTGTTTTAGAGGGTCCTGAACACGTTTTGACTGTTTTTAGAAAATGTCCTGTATGTGACAAAAATTTTGTGGGCGCATTTATCTCAAGAACTAATGCACGGAATTTAATAAAATTTTAGATTCAGTTAGTCCCTGATATAAATTGGTGCTCCTTATGTTTTGGTGTGAATCGCCTAACAGGTAGCGCTGCTATGCTGCATTTCTCGCGATTTCCTCAATAGCCCTATCTCAAGAACCAAATCAGCACTGATTTTCATCTTCATTTTCAGTTAGACCTTGGCTTAAATAGACGCTAATTACATTTTGGTGTAGATATACCAACAGGTGGCGCTACTATGCTACTTTTTTTCATGCTTTTCACGCTAGCTATATCTCAAAAACTAATGCACAGAATTTCATCCAACTTTAGATTCAGTTAGACTTTGGCATAAATAGACGCTGAGTACGTTTTGGTGTAAATAGCACAACAGGTGGCGCTGCTATACCACTTTTTTGATGATTTTTACGATAAGTATATCTCAAGAACTAATGCACGGATTTTCATCAAACTTCAGATTCAGCCAGACGTTGACATAAGTTGTTATTGATTAGATTTTAGTATAAATCTCCTAACAAGTGGCGCTTCTGAGCTGCATTTTTCAGAATTTACACGATTTTAGCGATAGTCCTATCTCAAACTAAATGCACGGAATTTAATAAAACTTTAGATTCAGTTAGAACTTGATATAAATTGGTGCTGAATCGTTTTTTGTGTATGCGAAACAAGTGCAAGATAGAAGAAAGTTTTGGGATTGGCACATCCAACAAGTTTTTTAACATAAATTAAAACAAGAACGAAAAATCATGCGTCAAGCATAGATTATGTAACACTTTCCAACGCTTCCAAAATAATTTTACAAATCATTACCGTTTAATAAGCTGAAAGATAACATCTAAGTAAACAGTTTGGAAAACGCATCACATATTTAAAAACGTAATTTCAGGAATTTCCAACATATACAATATTCGGAAAAATATCCGAATACTTTTATTCAGCCTTGTATAGGATCTATAGATTTGTATATATATTACATAGGATGAAATTTTTTAGTTTAGTTAGGAAACGCGTAGCACAGTTTAAAATTCTCCTTCTGGAGTTTCTGTCAATAAACGGAAATGTGTTCGCGAACTTTTGTGCTGCCCTGTATATGAAATACAGAATTTATACACACCCAGTAATAGACAAAAAGGGAGTTCAATTTAAAATCGCGTTCAGCAACTTAAAACACACTTCCAGGAATTATTGTTAGCAGGCAGTAGAGAATTCTTTTGTTTGTCCCTGTAAATGAACGATGACTGCTATACACACAGTATTCTGTAGTAAGCCTCTTGTTACGCACCTTAGTGATAATATATAAATTTCAATGCGTTTAAAATAGTGAAACATTATTTAATTAAACCGCAGACGATTTTTCTCCATAGACGTAATGTAACTGAATTCTTTTGACTGTCCCTGTAAAGTAACTATAAATGCTATGCACACCCTATTCCATATTAAGCTTCTTGTAATGCACCTTAGTGATATATATCAATTACAATGTATTTGAAATTATTGTGTAACATCATTAAAATAAACCGCAAATGATTTTTCCCCATAGACCGTAATGTAACGGAATTCTTTTGAGTGTCCCTGTAAAGTATTAAGTGCTACACACTTCAGCTGAAATAGGGAACATGCTATAGATAACGACAATAACATAAAAATTGCAGGGCAATCCGAGCCTATTTACGGGAGTTAGAGCTAGGACAGACGGCAGACAAACCGAAGTCATAAACACTTTTCAACTAGGTTGGAAAGTGTTAAAAAGACACAATTTCCAATCGACTGGCTATTTCCGTGGGACAATTTTGGCATGAAAATATATGAAGTGTTCTCTTTCTCAATTTTTTTTTTTTTTTTTTCATTTTAACGATTGTACATGTAGAAGGTTCATTACATGTCCATAAGAATTGAAGTAAAATCAGGAAATATAAGTTACTTTTTGCTGTACTCTTTATATATATTTATTTTATGATTTTAGTGGACTGTACCTTGCAGCTGCTCGGATTGCAAAGAATCGCTAAAGTGCGAGACTTACACACGCACAAAGGGTTCCGTGCAACAAATTTATTAATTACTAACTACAATATTACAAAAAATCATTGCTGAAAGAATAATAAGACTTTGTAGAAAAATGTGACCTTAGGATAATATCGCTATAGTTTTCCTAAAAGGTTTAAATAAAACCCTATACTATCCTCTTTAATAAAAAGGTACATGTTGCTGACGACTGGGATCGTTGCCACAGATTAATCTCGGAAAATGAAACATTTGAAGTTACTGAAAAAATTAATAGCTCGAAAAGTATTTGTCAAAAAATTGTTGGACAAACTGCGTTAGAAAGGTAAAAAATTGTATTTTTCTTGATATACACTTCAAATCCACTGATTATGCCATTTTTCAAATATTGAATTTCAAAAATTACCAAATTTCACAATGGAGTTTATTGAGTGAAAATTTCACGCGTGAAAAAATAATAATAACAGCAATGTATCAGCACGAGTCACAAATTATAGTAACCGTATTATTCTGTTAAAATATAAAAGTGAATTATGATGTCACGAGTGCATGATTTTTATTCAATTCTCGACAAATACTAGATGTGCCATTTCTATTAAGTTGTGAATAATATAGCTTTATTTCTGTTATTAAAAAATGTAGCTATAAAACATATAAATCAATGGAAAACGGTAGGTAATAAATTGTAAACGTAATAATAAACCGTATTAAAAAAACATAACTTAGTGAAATAAGTACCCGTTTTTATGTTATTATAGGATATCTAGGTAAAAGTACAGATTACTTTAAAATACAAGGTTAAATTCACCGATATATTTCGTTTGATTCAAGGTTCTTTTCGAGAAACCGACCAGCGCAGCGGGCGTAGTCTGCTAGTATACAATATTACAAAAAATCGTTGCTGAAAAAATAATAAGACTTTGTAGAAAAATATGTGACTTTAGGATAAGATCGCTATCGTTTTCCTGCAAGGTTTAAATAAAACCCTACTATATACAATATTACAAAAAATTGTTGCTGAAAGAATAACAAGACTTTGTAAAAAAATATGTGACTTTAGGATAAGATCGCTATCGTTTTCCTGCAAGGTTTAAATAAAATCCTACTATATACAATATTACAAAAAATCGTTGCTGAAAGAATAATAAGACTTTGTAAAAAAATATGCGACTTTAGGATAAGATCGCTATAGTTTTCCTGCAAGGTTTAAATAAAATCCTACTATATACAATATTACAAAAAATCGTTGCTGAAAGAATAATAAGACTTTGTAAAAAAATATGTGACTTTAGGATAAGATCGCTATAGTTTTCCTGCAAGGTTTAAAGAAAATCCTACTATATACAATATTACAAAAAATCGTTGCTGAAAGAATAACAAGACTTTGTAACATAATATGTAACTTTAGGATAAGATCGCTATAGTTTTCCTGCAAGGTTTAAATAAAATCCTACTATATACAATATTACAAAAAATCGTTGCTGAAAGAATAATAAGACTTTGTAAAAAAATATGCGACTTTAGGATAAGATCGCTATAGTTTTCCTGCAAGGTTTAAATAAAACCCTACTATATACAATATTACAAAAAATTGTTGCTGAAAGAATAACAAGACTTTGTAAAAAAATATGTGACTTTAGGATAAGATCGCTATCGTTTTCCTGCAAGGTTTAAATGAAATCCTACTATATACAATATTACAAAAAATCGTTGCTGAAAGAATAATAAGACTTTGTAAAAAAATATGCGACTTTAGGATAAGATCGCTATAGTTTTCCTGCAAGGTTTAAATAAAACCCTACTATATACAATATTACAAAAAATTGTTGCTGAAAGAATAACAAGACTTTGTAAAAAAATATGTGACTTTAGGATAAGATCGCTATAGTTTTCTTGCAAGGTTTAAATAAAACCCTACTATATACAATATTACAAAAAATTGTTGCTGAAAGAATAACAAGACTTTGTAAAAAAATATGTGACTTTAGGATAAGATCGCTATAGTTTTCCTGCAAGGTTTAAATAAAACCCTACTATATACAATATTACAAAAAATTGTTGCTGAAAGAATAACAAGACTTTGTAAAAAAATATGCGACTTTAGGATAAGATCGCTATAGTTTTCCTGCAAGGTTTAAATAAAACCCTACTATATACAATATTACAAAAAATTGTTGCTGAAAGAATAACAAGACTTTGTAAAAAAATATGTGACTTTAGGATAAGATCGCTATCGTTTTCCTGCAAGGTTTAAATAAAATCCTACTATATACAATATTACAAAAAATCGTTGCTGAAAGAATAATAAGACTTTGTAAAAAAATATGCGACTTTAGGATAAGATCGCTATAGTTTTCCTGCAAGGTTTAAATAAAATCCTACTATATACAATATTACCAAAAATCGTTGCTGAAAGAATAATAAGACTTTGTAAAAAAATATGTGACTTTAGGATAAGATCGCTATAGTTTTCCTGCAAGGTTTAAATAAAATCCTACTATATACAATATTACAAAAAATCGTTGCTGAAAGAATAACAAGACTTTGTAACATAATATGTAACTTTAGGATAAGATCGCTATAGTTTTCCTGCAAGGTTTAAATAAAATCCTACTATATACAATATTACAAAAAATCGTTGCTGAAAGAATAATAAGACTTTGTAAAAAAATATGTGACTTTAGGATAAGATCGCTATAGTTTTCCTGCAAGGTTTAAATAAAATCCTACTATATACAATATTACAAAAAATCGTTGCTGAAAGAATAATATAAGACTTTGTAAAAAAATATGTGACTTTAGGATAAGATCGCTATAGTTTTCCTGCAAGGTTTAAATAAAACCCTACTAGCGTTAATTTTTTCACAATTTTAGTTTTAGTAGATTTGGAAATAGAGGGGGGGGGGAGGAACATATTTTTGCAGTACATTTTTAGCGATATCCCTTAAAATATAATACCTAAAATAAAAACAAATATATTTTTGAGTTCGGTGTTACCAGATGTTTTTAACGATACCTCACACAATATATATATTATATTCTAATACGAGCAAATCTTGTGTGTGGTTATGTGTATATATATATATATATATATATGCAAATTTTATCTCAAAAACGGCTCTAACGATTTTGACGAAATTTCGTATCCTACCGTTTTGAGGCACCAGAAAACCATTGGGCTAAGTCACATGTTCGAGAAAATTCGATTAGTGGGTCATTTTGGGTCATGGTCTAGCTAATTGTATCTAAAAAACGGTTCAAACGATTTTGACGAAATTTTGTATCAGACCATTTTCGGGCACGAGAAGACTATTGGGCTGGGTCACATGTTCGAGAACTTTCGATTAGTGGGTCATTTTGGGGTCAACGCGAGTCAAATTAATTTTATCTAAAAAACGGCTCTAACGATTTTGATTAAATTTTGTGTCCTACGAGTTTTGAGCACGATAAAATCATTGGGCTAGGTCACATGTCCGAGAAAATTCGATTAATGGGTCATTTCTGGGTCAAGATCTAAAAAGCGGCTCAATTTACACTAAATTTTGCATCCAATGGTTTTCGGGCACGAGAAGACTGTTGGGCTAGGTCACATGTTCGAGAAAATTCAATTAGTGTGTCATTTGGGATCATGGTCAAGCTAATTGTATCTAAAAAACGGTTCAAACGATTTTGACGAAATTTTGTATCCGACTATTTTCGGGCACGAGAAGACTATTGGGTTGGGTCACATGTTCGAGAACTTTCGATTAGTGGGTCATTTTGGGGTCAAAGCGGGTCAAATTAATTTTATCTAAAAAACAGCTCTAACGATTTTGATTAAATTTTGTATCCTACGAGTTTCGGGCACGCGAAAATCATTGGGCTAGGTTACATGTTCGAGAAAATTTTATTAGTGGGTCATTTCTGGGTCAATATTTAAAAAGCGGCTCAATTTAAACTAAATTTTGCATCCAATGGTTTTCGAGCACGAGAAGACTAATTGGGTTGAGTCACATGTTCGAGAACTTTCGATTAGTGGGTCATTTTTGTATCAAAGCGAGTCAAATTAATTTTATCTAAAAAACGGCTCTAACGATTTTGATTAAATTTTGTTTCCTACGAGTTTCGGGCACGCGAAAATCATTGGGCTAGGTCACATGTTCGAGAAAATTCGATTAGTGGGTCATTTCTGGGTCATTGTGGGTCGAGATCTAAAAAGCGGTTCAATTTACACTAAATTTTACATCCAATGGTTTTCGAGCACGAGAAGACTGTTGGGCTAGGTCACATGTTCGAGAAAATTCAGTTAGTGGGTCATTATGGGTCAAGCTATTTTATCTTAAAAACGGTTCAGAGGATTTGAAATAAATTTAGCACCCTACAGGTTTAGGGAACAAGAAGACTATTAGGCTAGGTCACATGTTCGAGAAATTTCGATTAGTGGGTCATTATAGGTCAAGCTATTTTATCTTAAAAACGGCTCAGACTATTTACACTAAATTTTGCATCCTATGGTTTTCGGGCACGAGAAGACTGTTGGGCTAAGTCACATGTTCCAGAAAATTCAATTAGTGGGTCATTTTGGTCATGGGTCATGATATTTGAACTCAAATTTAATTTTGACCGAGCATAGCTCGGTCTTCCCTGCTCGTATACATTTTTAAGTAACTTAATTAACCATTCACTAAAAAAAAAATTTTTGATTTTACAGTATAATACTAGCATGCCAGTATTATACTGTAAAATCAACATTTTTTTTTTTTTTTCAGTGTAAAAATATTTGTGAATGGCTAATAATCTATAAATATGTGAGTCAACAGCCTTTATAACTCTGCCAAGTTTGAACTTTCCACGTACCACAGTTTTCGAGAAAAATGACTGATAGATGGACAGACAGACATACGAGTGATCTTATAATGGTTCCGTTTTTACTTTTTAAGTACGAAACCCTAGAAATATGACTAATTTTCAAATATGTATTTATGAAATTAACTGAAAGTACGTTAGTTTAAATTCAGCACAAAAAGACAAATTATTTTGAACATTTTATTGCATCTTAAAAAGCAACGCATAACCTCAATAATGCAATAAAAAAATATTTACATGAAGTAACTGAAAATTATAATCACACATAAAAATTTCTAATAAAAATATATACACACTGGAAAAATATTGCGTAACATCACATATATAAAATTGAATAATAAAAATTTTCCTTAACCCTCTTTGCTGCGACCATCACGTAATACGTGTTGCATTCACATAGGATGCGTATAATCTTTAATTTTGATTACCACTAATTTTGAATCTAACATTTTTTTTTGCGATTAAATAAGGCAGAGATTGTAAATATCGGTAGTCAAAAAAAAAAAAAAAATGTACACGAGATGGTCGTCGCAGAAGGGTTAAGCTAAATGATTTCTTGTGTAAAAAGTATATAAATGTAATTACAAAAATAGAAGAGTACAAAATAATACAGTGTTATACATAGAAAAATACACACAATTTTAAGATCGGTTAAACTAAAAAAAAATTAAATCTTCCATGTATTATAATAAATGAACAAGTCTGACTTAGAAATATAATCACCTACATTAAGAAATAAGCAAAACCTTTTATTTTTATTTTTTATTAAATAAATGAGTATTTTTTTAAAAGTTATATTACACTTTTTAGTTTTTGTTTATATTTTCTACTATTTAGTGTTTAAAATATTTCCATGTTGCAGTTTCACAGTCAGTTGGCCTGTTTTGGCGAGAGAAGTTTGGCGCGTAATTAACTCCATCGTTTTTGAAACTCGTAAACAGTTGTAACCTCAGAGATTACTTGGCGATTTATCACCTGCGCCCGACTAACGGGAAAATGCCTTAAAATAACTTCTGTGCTGCATTGAAAATATTTCCACTGTACTATCAATATTTTTGCAACAATGGTTATTACACTATAATTATATACAAGGCAATATAAGTTCTAAAAATCATTAAAATGTTTTTTAAAAAAATGTTATCCTTTACAAGGATGTAACGAATATTCGGTATTCGACCCTTTTGTCGAATACTGAAGGTTAGTTGCAAAAACTAAAATATTTTACTAAAAACAATGCAAGTTTAATAGCATTTAGATTAGTGTTTGAATGATGCATTGGATATATTCAAAGTTACATATTTTTCGAGTTAAAATTAGAGAAAAACTATAATAATTTAACTACACTCCCGTAAATAAAACATATACCTTTATATTTGCCAGGACGGTTTTTACCTGTTTTTTCCATTTTTGGCAAAAAACTTGCCAACACTTATCGATACTGAATAATTTGTAATTTGGGAATACACAGCTAACTTTATCTATCACTATTTTTTCTGATATTGTTAAATTGTTCCCGTGACTTTGAAAGCATATAAATGGTTAATATGGGTAAGATATAGGAATAAAACGGGGAAGTGTTTTTATATAAGACCAAAATTTTTGCAGTGGTGGAACTGCACAGTAAATATTTCTATTGTAATCAATATTTTTGCAACAATGGTATTACACTATAATTATACAGAAGATAAAATCGATAAGTACAATGTTGTACTATTGTAAATTGTTCTCGTGAGTTTGAAAACATTGTTAATATTGGTAAAATACAGGGATAAAACTAGGAAATGATTTTATATAAGACCAAAATTTCTGCAGCATTGGCGGTGCTGCATTGAATATATTTCCACTGTACTGTCAATATTTTTGCAACAATGGTTATTACACTATAATTATATACAAGGCAAAATTCATAAGTACAATGTTGAACTACTGTAAAGTGTTCTCGTGACTTTAAAAACATTGTTAATATTGGTAAGATATAGGGATTAAAAAAAAATAAAACTGGGAAATGTTTTTATATAAGATAAAATTTCTGCAATATTAGTGGAACTGCATTGTAAATACTTCCACTGTAATGTCAATATTTTTGCAACAATGGTATTACACTATAATTATATACATGGTATAATACATAAGTACAATGTTGTATTATTGTAAACGGTTCCCGTGACTTTTAAAACATTAATACTGGTAAAATACAGGGATTAAAAAAACCGGGAAGTGTTTTTCTATAAGACCAAAATTTCTGCAATATTAGTGGTACTGCATTGTAAATATTTACATTGTAATGTTAACATTTTTGCGACAATGGTTATTACACTATAATTATATGCAAGGTAAAATCGATAAGTACAATGTTGTACTATTCGTGACTTTGAAAACATTGTTAATATTGTTAAAATATAGGGATAACACTGAGAAGTGATTTTATATAAGACCAAAATTTTTGCAGCATTTTCGGTGCTGCATTGTAAATATTTCCGTTGTAATGTCAAAATTTTTACAACAATGGTATTACACTATAACTATATACAAAGTAAAATCGATAAGTACAATTGTAAACTGTTCTCGTGACTTTAAAAATATTGTTAATATTGGTAAAATATAGGGATTAAAAAAAACTGGGGCCAACATTTCTGCAATATTGGTGGTACTGCATTGTAAATATTTCCACTGTAATCTCAATATTTTTGCAACAATGGTATTACACTATAATTATATACAAGGCAAAATCGATAAGTACAATGCTGTACTATTATTATTGGTATATGTTACTGAATTATATAATGCTTAAGGGGCCGCTTCACTGAAACTCCCCGATCGCAAAATCCCATGGTTAACCTACAGAAAAACTTAAAAGCGCGTTTACTCATTACTTAATGTAATTATTAAAATACGGTTTTCACCATCAATATGTACACGTCAGATGCCAACAATGTGCGTTTTAAAAAATTGTCTAGATAAATTATAAGTACTTTTAAAAAAGTGATAAAATTTCATGAATATAGAAATATAGTTTATAGAAAAATTTTAAATACTTACAATTTATTGAGACAATTTTTAAAAACGCACATCGTTGGCATCCGACGTTTACATATTGATGGTGAAAACCGCATTTTAATAATTACATTAAGTAATCAGTAATCGCGTTGCTGAGTTTTCCCATAGGTTAACATGGGATTTCACGAACAGGGAGATTCAGTGAAGCGGCCCTTTGACAATTATACAGTTTCATATATTTTCTGTATTTGACATTGATTTAATCTCTAAAGACAATTATGACAGGTAATGATGTAGCGTGTGATCTACCGCTTTTTAGTTAGTTAATTAGTTGTATGTTTGATGGTGCCACTGAAATATGCCAATGTATTGTTTTTTATCGAGTCATAGGGAGAAAAACACTATTTTTAAATATGAAAATAAAATAAAAACAAATAATTAAGAATAAATAAATGGAAACTTCCTTATTACAGTATACAAA
The DNA here is from genome assembly GCA_963931845.1 of Maratus michaelseni. Classification (NCBI taxonomy): domain Eukaryota; kingdom Metazoa; phylum Arthropoda; class Arachnida; order Araneae; family Salticidae; genus Maratus; species Maratus michaelseni. The sequence continues at coordinate 36,345,035 of OZ007600.1, forward strand.
AACTATGAAATAATTGAAATTAAAAAGAATAATTATGATTTTTAAAAAGCAACGGAGAAATCTAAAAATAATTTACACTCAGTAAACATTTTAAAATATCACTTCATTTTTTAGCATAATAGGTAGGTATACAGAGTATAAACTTTTGTTACTTTTTTTTAAAAATAAAAGGAAATTAAATTAAAAAATAAATAAAATATATATTTTTTTAAATATTGCTTTGCTGCTTTTTAATATCTGTCTAGCTTTTAAATTTTCAAAGTAATTAAATCTCTATGTAGATTGTATTAATAAGCATAACACACAATCTTTTTTTTTAAATTTGTAGTTTAAACTATTGAAATAAATAAACAATTCTATTAATTAACAATTCTGTTAATGCAAGAAATACAAAAAAAAAAAAAAAAAAAAAAAAAGAAAAAAAAAAAAAAGAATAATAATACAACAAAATATTTTGGTAGTTTTCTGACACCAGTAAATTGTAAAATCGCTTTAATCACATAAAATTAAATTTACATAAAATTCGCATACTAACAAAACTAAACAGAATGTAAGAAAGAAAAATCATCACACAATTATTTATATTTTTTGGTAATTATGTAGTGTAAACTACAATCAATTCCAGTGGCGCCATCTATGACACAGCTAATTAATTAACTAAAAAGCGATAGATCGCATACTACATCATTACCGACACTTTTCTCATAATTTCAGATATGGATCATGGTAACTTGGAGTATTAAATACAGCCGATTAATTAATTGAGTTAGTGGCAAATTGCCACTGGCAACTTCAGTTTTAAACAGGAAGTTCATGCCCTGTAGAAGATTACAAAGGAGGCAGATGCCCCCTTCGCCCTTCATCGTCAACACTGGTGTTACTAAGAGAAAAAGTTCCTCCAGCAGCAGTTTACTCCCCATTCACATTTTTCGCATAGCTGTGGCATGTGTGGTCGGTTAAAATTTCGGCGTGCACCATAACCAATATTGATAGCTCGATCTGATCTTGGCCTTAAGTATCTAAAAGAGAAAGAGGGGAAATAACATTTTAGTAAGCAATTAACCCTTAGCGGTCGAGAGCTTTTTTTTTATTTTTAAATAATCCTATAATAGATGACAGAAAATTAGGTGAAAGTCTTTTAAACGTTTATTTGCACACTCGTCTGTACCATTTACTAGCAGGCTTCGCCCGCTACGCTGGTCGGTTTCTCCAAACGAACCTTGAATCAAACGAAATTATCGGTGAATTTGACCTTGTGTTTTAAAACAATATGTACCTTTACCCGGAATGTCCTTTCTCATTGCTGAAAAGGATACGAACTCCATTGCGCGATTATATTTTCTAATCTGTCAGACAAATTTGGGGCTGTTAAGGATCAACTCTTTTGGTTGATCATTTATAATAGGACTTGGTAAGAAATGCTAGAACGATATGCACTATATTAAAACCGTCCTTGATAAATTATCTGACTAGCAATGCAAGTCTCATAAAAATCCCTTCCATAGAACTAAGAAGGCTAGTCTTTCATAATCTAACTCCTGACATCTTACATAAGCCTCCTGCAAGATTTTTTTTAAATATCTGTCACTGTTTGAAAGTTATTCAATTTTAAAATCATTCATTCCATTTTAGTAAACACTGAATAAACAGAAACAAAACATACTTACGAGTTCACAGCTTTCTCAAACATTTCTTCCAGTTGTTCCACCGCGAATTTGGGGTAACATTCTCCATGGCACTCCTGGCACAACATTTTCCATCTTTTAACAATCTCCAGAATACTCAAATCGAACGTTATCCAAGAGAAAGCGGATGCCCAAGTACGTCCACATTCACAATGAAAACTTCCTGTACTGAAGATGTGTTTTTTAGCTCGGTTTACAGCCACGTCCTCGGGTCTTAATTGATGAGTCTTCATAATTTTGCTGAACACTGGTCGTAGATTTTCAACGTCCAGAGGCGTACTCATTTTATCGCTCTAGTAAGCTAAAAAGGAACGAAAAATCATGCGTCAAGGATAGATTATGAAACACTTTCCAAAGCATAACATTTTTCAAAACACAATTTCAGCAAATACCATCAAAATATCAAAAATCAGAAAAATATCCGAACTTTTTTGTGAAAATCCTGTATAGGATCTATAAATTTGTATATATACTACATGGTATGCAAATATTTATTTCAGTTAGGAAACACGCATAACAGAGTTGAATATTCCCCTTCAGCAATTTCCGTCAATAAACGGTAATGTTACTCGAGATCTTTTGCGAGATCTATAGAATTTATAGACACCAAGTAATATGCAAAAGTTAAATTTAAAAACGCGTACCACAACTGAAAACGCACTTCCTGCAATTATTGTTGTTTATATACAGTAACGTAATCGAATTCTTTTGTGTGCCCCTGTAAATGAACGATGAATGCACACCATATTCAATAGTAAGCATCTTCTAGCGCACCTCAGTGATATTTATCAATTTCAATATGTTTGAAATAGTGTAACATCATTAAAATACCTCGCAAACGATTTTTCCCCATAGAGTGTAATGTAACGGAATTCTTTTGAGTGTCCCTGTAAACAAACTATAAATGTTACACACTTCACTTTCGATACCGAACGTGCCATAGTAAACCGCAATAACATATATCAGTTGCATAGAAATCGGAAAATATTTACGCGAGTTGGAGCACGACAGACAGACAGACAAACCGAATCCATAAAAGCAAGAGCTCGTAAAGTATAGAAAATGGAGTAGATGAGAAAAATACGGAAAACAAAAATGAAAACTGCGAAAAATGTTCGTACCACAGATACTGATACACTGCAAAAAATAATTGTTGATTTTACAGTATAAAACTGGCACCCAGCTGCCAGTATTATACCGTAAAATTAACAGTATTAAACAGTAAAATAAGCAGTAATACGCTGCCGTGCAAGCAGTAATACGCTGCCGCGCGGGTGCCAGTTTTATACTGTAAAATCAACAATTATTTTTTGCAGTGTAGAATGGAACTTTATACACACCAAGTTGCGGAATGTTACCTACATTGATTTTTTAAAAGATATGTAGAAAAAAAAAACAGGTATGCAACTACAGAGTTAACATGCCAGATAAAACCGACACTTCTGATATATTCCGCAGACTAATATCGGACTCTGCGTGTTTGTTATCTTATCACAATTTAGTCAGATATTTTTCCGAGGTTTTCGATCTTAATTCCCGGGATTCTTTGTATGATGCAGTTTTCCGAAAAGAATTGATAAAGTCATAAACGTGTGAGATAATAAATAAATGAGACAAGTTATTGAAAAGTTTCACGAAGCGTTACAGGATACTTTTTACTTACCCATCATACGTAGTATAGGGTAAGTCTTGTAATCGTTTTGAAAATCGAAAAAAAGATTTTGACGAATTTACACGTTTTAGACACTGGAGATTCCGAAAAACATATTTCTAGAAAAACAAAATTTTGCCGTCCGTCTGTGTGTCTGTAAACGCTCTGTCTCCCGAACAAATTGAGATAGAGACTTGAAATTTGGTATGTACTTAGGATGTAATAATGGGAAGAAGCCTATTGAATATCAGTAACCTCGATTATCCGGAACTATTTTTTTCGGACTCTCGAAATATTCGTTCTGATAAAAGGTATATAAAAATTTTCGAAATTGTTTATTTTAAGGAGTGAATATAAAAGACAATAAAAAAAAACATAAATTTTGCATAAAGAATGAAGTCGATCGGATAATGTGTTGCCGAGATATTTGGTAATCCTATTTGCCACACTCTTCGATTTTTCATGACTCTGTATTTCATTCAAATTTCAATTCGAAGATATATTTTATTTGGAAATGAGACGCTTAATCAGATGCAATAAACCGCTAGTTAATAGAATTATTGTTTTTCGAGTTATAAGGATGTTTCTTTTAAGCAATTCAGTAATCGAGCCTTCAAAGTTTATGACGTCATCAAGCCACGATTTTATTCGAATTGCAATGCATTTTATAAGTAGTTTACACATTTTTTTATTTTAATATTTTATATTATGCATATCCATGATGGGTAAGCATTACGGTGGCTCCCAACGACTAGTTACTACTTAAGCTTATTCCATTTCCATATCCATATTCCATTAAATAGTTACATTCCAAAAACACATTTAAATTTGATTAAAGGTTAATTTAAAAATTCGAAACGAGAAATTTTACTTTATTATTATTAATAATTAAAATGATTGCTGCTGAAACGTCAGTTGAGACCCGAAAAGTTTTTGTTGTGTGTCTGTATGTCTCGCGATAACTGCCGCAAAAAGCATCCTTTTAGTCTGTAATTAGGTAAGTATGTTGATGAAATACCCGAAATTAGCTGTATAGTTTTTGGTTAAATTTGGTTCATTCGTTCGAAAACTATACGACATTTTCTTTTCATAATGCTTTTCCATGGGAAGTCAGGTGATTGGTAAATTTTAACATTTGAGGGAGTTAGAATGACAGTGGAGTAAGTCAAAAATTTGAAAATTCTAGCTAACCCCATTTTTATTGAGCGTATATTAATTTCTGTTCAGTGAGATAGTCAAATAAGTCATAGTTCACTTAAGGAGTCGCTACATGGCAAAACAAGTTGGACCACGTAATGCAACGGCAATACGGCAAGTTTCACAAAACCCTTCATTTATCAAATAACTAAATATTGACTTACTCCACTCTCATTCTAACCCCCTTCATTTGTCGAAAGTAAAATAACTTATTGGGACAATTGATTTAAATGTTAAATTATGGTTGCTAAATTTCCGAAATGGAGATCTTAAATTAATCCGAGCGCTTTGAAAATTTGCCAATATATTATTTCAATTTCGAAATTAATTGTATAAATTATTGGGAAATTTTACGAATCAATTTGAGAGATATAAAACATTTTAATTTCTCCTTTTTTACAAACATTTCCAATCCATTTCTCTTTTTTCCTCCCTTTCATTAAATGCTTGCCTAGCAACTGCATTTCAAAGAATATCGAATAAAGGAAATTCAAGTAAATCTCATTATTTTGGAGAAAAATTTTATTAACAAAATAGCTGATTTTCGGTTGATTTTAATTTTTAATATGCTTTTTCTAATGATATTAACCTTTAAACAAATTTAAATGTGTTTTTGAAATGTAACTATTTAATGGAATATGGATATGGAAATGGAATAAGCTTAAGTAGTAACTAGTCGTTGGGAGCCACCGTAGACCGTAATACTTACCCATCATGGATATGCATAATATAAAATAAAAAAATAAAAAAATGTGTAAACTACTTATAAAATGCATTGCAATAGATTGATGAGAAATTGCTATTTTAACTACTAACGTACAATGACGAAGTCGTTTTTCAAACGAAAATTATAAAAACGTTGAATGTGTAAATTGAATATAAGAGTCATAAGAGGAATTTACATTTGCATAAGTACATTTATTACGCGAAATTTTATTCAATTTCAGCAACATATGATGATGTTTAGTGGTTGAAAAATAAATATTCTTGTTAAGGATAGGATAAAATCTCCTGCACAAAGTGATGGTTAATCAAATGAAATTACAATAGTAAATACATTCAAACATATATACACTTGAATAATGAAATAGCACAATTACTAGAACTTGAGAACATACAAAAATTAAAGCGACAATGGGGAGGGGGGGGGGAAGGGGGGTTGAAAGAATGTCTTCTTATTCTGAAAAAATACAAGAATAAGTAGTTCATCATATCATTGCATAAAATCGCGTTTAATGCAGGGTTAGCAAGGTTTTGATCACAACGATAAAATCACGGAAAAATCCATGGTTTAAACCGCACTGCCCAAAACCCTTCAGTCTAAAACTGTCTAAAAGTACATTTTGTAGTAAAATTGTATTTTATCAGAAGAATGCTAAAAATTTAAGATTATAATACAAAAATAACAATTTAGTATTAACAATCTAATTACCCTACGATATACTACCTAAAGGTAAAAAAAATCCCTGACGGCTCGGCCTACAGGCACAGGGAGATTTCGAAGACGCAGACCGTGGGGCGCCTGTTTGTTGGGAATTGCGGAAGAAATGACCTTTTTTGCCATGATGCCACAGTTGGGACCGCCCACTACGAAATCTAACTTGTTTGCAGGCGTAGCCGGCAGGGATTTTTTATTTTATTTATTTATTTATTTATTTTATTTTTATTTATTTTTTTTGCTATAAGGGTTGGTTCTATAAAAAAAACTTGTCAATATAAAAGTTTTAGATAATATTAATAGGATTTATAATAAATTTAAGCGGATTTAATATCTTGTGAATTGACGAAGTTATGAATTTTTTTTCTTCTAAAAACCCCCTTCCCCCTCGGGATATTTTTAATAATATAAAAAATCTGTCATACATAAATTTTCGGCCCTTTTCCTAGAAGTAATAATAATTTCAAACGGATTCGATACGTATCATAACTAAGAAGTTATGGTTTTTTTCTGTTTTCACAAAAAGCCCCCCCCCCCCCCCCCTGGTTCGATTTTGCCCATTAACGAACTTGACCGAGATTTTATGCCCCTTGATTTTATGTATCAGTTTGGAAGAGATTTGTGCAGAAATATGGGAGTTATCGTGTCCATAAAAAAGTAACATAGATAGATAGATAGATAAAGTTTTGAACTGGGGGGTTGTTTTGGGTTCTGGGAGTCATGATAGATCTGCAAAAAGTTTTCAAAAATTCCAACTTAGGGGAGAATGTAATAGGTAGTATTTCTTACGAAATCTACCTAATACATGTTTAAAAAAATAACTTCTAGATTTTAAATTAAATATTTGTGCTTTCTTTCATTATCCTATAATCTAGAAATGATAATTTTCAATGAAACATTATTTATAAGAAATTTATTTGAAACATTTTCTTGCACAAAAATTACACAAAAACAAAAGCACCAGTGTTGAGTAAAGCTCCCCGCCACTTTAAAACTACATGTGGTATTATAAAGAATTTCTTATTATTATAATTCAATTTTAACAGAAACCGAACATTTTATATTACACAGATATTGGAAAAGTTTGAACTTTTTTTCATTTAATAAAAAATTAAATGAAATATCAGTAAAATATATTGTGAGATATTTATATTTATTCATATGTTTAATAAGTGTGCAGTGGTTACATGTAGAATGTTGCCTTTTTTAAGGTTTTGGACACTTTAGTACAGTTTTGGATGCTTTAGTACAGTTTCGGACAGTAAAACTCACATGTCCTGTCCAAAACTCCAACCCTGGTTTAATGTGATTCTTCTAAAATTTCTGGAAGCTTCGATAAATCTTATATGCTTATAAATGTACATATAACCTTTAAAAAAAATCGGACTGTAGAATATTAAATATTATGCAGATTATATTAAAAATTAGAGATATTTATAAACAATGATTTGTAGAGCTGACGTTGAGGCCTCTGATCTCTAGATTTACTACACTGCTCAAAACAATTAAAGGATATTTGAAGTTTTATATAAAATAAAGATATAAACGAAATTTTTTTTGCCGAAAATAGAAAAAGAGAATCACAAATGCAAATTTTTCTGGTTTTCAAACTGTGGAGTATGCAAATTTTGAGTTCGACGTCAAAAACGTCGCTTCAGCGGCAGCGAATGAAATTTGACTTTCAACTGGATAAAAGAGAATGAAGACAAGGATGATCGGCATTCAGTGATTGCTTTGTTTCGATGAGTACGATGTCTCAGCGAAGTCATTTGACAGATTCAGAAGCTTGGAGAATTGTTGGTAGGTTAGAAGGGGGCCAAACTCAAGCCGAAGTAGCGCAAGCCATTGGAGTGTCACAAATTGTCATTTCCAGGATCTGGAACCGTTTTTTGGAGAGTGGATGTGCAGGCCGAAGACCAGGGCAAGGTCGTAGACGGGCAACAACGCCCAATGAAGATCGGTATTTAGCGTTAACAGCTCGGAGACACCGAAACATGAACGCTACTCTTCTCCAACAACACCTTCGCTCGGCTACAGGCACCACGATTTCAACTCAGACTGTCCGAAACCGGCTCCATGCTGTAGGTCTGTATGCTCGCCGACCGATGGTATGTGTTAGATTAACATCAAGGCATCGTCGCGACCGCAGGGAGTGGGCAACCGAGCATGTCAACTGGAGGAGAAATGAATGGAGCAATATTCTGTTTTCTGACGAGTCCCGTTTTTCTGTGCATCCGGATAATAGGCGTATTTTCATCTGGAGGGACCGTGGCAGTGGGAATAATCCTGCGTTCGTGCACGAAAGTGTCAGATTTGGCGGTGGAGGAGTGTTGGTGTATGGTGGCATCTCCATTGACGGGTGCACTGACCTCTACATCATTCGAGATGGAGCTCTGACTGGTCGCCGATATAGGGGTGAGATCCTCAGACCTATTGTAGTCCCTTACGCTGCAGCAATCGGAGATAACTTCATTTTAATGGACGATAACTGCAGGCCACATCGTGCAAACCTGGTGGAGGATTTCCTTTTCGAGGAAGGAATCGTTCGAATGGAATGGCCAGCGTGTTCTCCAGACATGAATCCAATCGAGCACGTTTGGGACGCTCTAGGAAGACGAGTTTCTGGCCGCCAACAACCCCCACAAACTCTCCAAGAACTGGAAAGAGCTGTTCTGGAAGAGTGGGGCAGAATACCCCAACTCGTCATTAATAGCCTCATTGAGTCCATGCCTCAAAGGTGTTCAACGTTGCTGGCCGCCCGTGGAAACCATACCCCCTACTGAAAATGATTTTCTTTGAAGAAAACTCCTTTTCTTATTCTTTTTTTCTCATATGCACAAATTGTGTTTTTTTCCTTTTGTACACAAATGCGCAATAAAATGCATTTTTTTCTGCCAAACATGTGTAGTTTATTCTCATATAACCTACTGTGTCTGTCGACCATGTATCAATCAGCTAAAAAGTTTCCCAGATACAAAATCCACCTAAAACTGCAATATCCTTTAATTGTTTTGAGCAGTGTAGTTTAGAATAGGACACGTTAGTCACGCGAAGACACCCGCACGCTAACGTTAAACCTTCCTATGGGAGCGTTCTTTACAAATTTCTCGCTCGCTTTTTAATATTTTTTAATATTTTTTTTGCATAGGATAGCGATAACTGAGGTGGGACAACCCGACCGATGCAGAACTCTATTCAACGACCCCGAGGTGGCCGCCATGTAGAGGTTTTACTATATTTGAATATTAAACAATATTAGATAGGTCGATTTTTCTATATGAAAGATAAAATTGTTAATAGAAATATAATTATTGAATACTTTTCATAAATGCATTAAAACATAATTTACATTCCGGGTTCGGGTTGAAATATGTCGAGTTCGGGTCAGACGTGAGAGTAGGGTTAAGCAGCTTACAGACTTCGGCGAAAAAAATTTACTGAAGATTACACAAGAATTTTATGACGAAAACAAGTAAACGCGGTCTGATTTAGATTTTGATTCTATAGAATTAGATTCAGCATAAAAAAAATGAATATAACAAATACTTAATGAGGTTTGATACGGATAGATGCTTTTGTTGTTAACAACTGCAAACGCATGTCCCCGACTAAGGGGGAAAAAAGCAGCTGTCGATAATTTTTCATTTTTGTAAACGTATATTTAATGCGCAAAAAGGAAAATATAATTAAATACTAGTGATAGGAATATTTATTAGTGATATTTGGATTTGGATATTTAAAAACCCAATTTTATACACATTTAATTTATTTAATGTGCTTCACGATGTAACGATAGCCTTGATTTAACGAGGATTTTCAAGGAATGCAATCGTTAAATCGAGTTTCGGTCGTAATAGCATTATTTGTGATAGTCTGATGGGTTAAACAAAATGTTATTTCATTATAGCAAAAAGGAAAATATATTTTATCTATATAACGATTATCAAAATTAAACTTTTCGCGTGCCAGAGAAATTGTTGTACGTGCCAACTTGGGCACAACATGCTGGTATAGGTTAATATACAGGGTGATTCGCTAAAGTGTGTACTTTGAGGGGTATTGTACAGCTCACTAAAACAAACCGTTTTTGTATAGTAAAGCTGACCTGCATTCCACTTATTCAGTTATAAATATAGGATGTCTCACTGCAAGTCGAACTGTAGTTTTTGATCACAACTTTAACGTTAATAAACATATTTCACTGATGTAGTCAACAGACTTACTTTACTTTAAGTGAAATGTGATAGATTTAGAGGTCTGCACGGGCCGAAATTTTCAGGCCCGGGCCCGGCCCGATAAAAAAATTAAAAGTTCGGCCCGATTTAAAAGTTAAAAGTTCGGTCCGATCCCGGCCCGGCCCGGTATAAAAGCTAAAAGTTCGGCCCGCGCCCGGCCCAGAAAAAAGTTAAAATCTCGGCCTGAGCCTGGCCCGGCCCGACCCGAGTGAATTTCTACAAAACATTGATTTTTACGTGGATTTGGTAAAAAATTGCCTCGTAGGAGGAGATCTAAGCAAAAATTCCTATCTTAGTATTTTTTTCATGTTTATTATCTTCATTTTTATAGAGGTGCCGCAACCTGGAATATTTATTTTTCTAATAAATCTCTATTTGTTGTATGTATGTGTGTAAGTTATCATTAATATTGTTAATCCATATTCCATTTATTGAAGTGTTAAAAATCAGGAAAATGCTACACAGTAAAATCTTCTAAGATGGAATTGCCTAGGGAAGAAAAAAAAAATGAGTTATAGACAAGTTGCCTTCTTAACAGATGTAAATGTATTACATATTCTTTTCTTACGCATTTAGAATATTCATTTTTCATGGACCAACACATTTTTCAGTTTAAGACAGGATTCCGTCATAAGCAGGTTCTTTTTCGCACGTTTTACTATAATTTAATTTAGCCATATTTTAATAAGTGCATAAATCTACTATTCTTTAAATAGAATAAATTTTAATGTTTAATTGTAGAATAATGGCGATTTAAAAATGTATACATGTTTTGCAAAGATTTATGTGCCAAGTCTTATTTTATTGACCTTCGAACGGAACAGGCCACGCCGAGAAAATTATTTGCATACGAGTCAAAACCAGGACTGGAAATTTTGGGGCGTGAAGACTAGGAAGAATGAAACCAGTCCCGGCTCTGTACGGAAAAAATAATTTAAGGCACAGCCTTATCCTTCAGGAAAAAAGAAACCCTGGCCCGTAAAGAGTAATTACCTCCCGGCCAGGCCCGGCCCGAGCCTTCAGAAAAAGTATGGCCCGTGGCCGGACCGGACCGAAACGATTGGAGACCCGGCCCGGCCCGAGTGCCCCGAAGGAAACTAGGCCCGGCCGCGCAGATCTCTAATAGATATCACGAAACGCCCACTGTAATTAGTTCAATAACCCATATACGTTACCGTGAACTACATTTCAAATGACGAAGTGTCCAGGTCAGTGCTGTTTGGACGCAGATCGTAGCCATTTCCAGCATTTCTTGGGTCGTTATAACATTCCATAGAAAGCAAAGGATGTTCGTTGAAAATATGCATAAAAAACTTTCATTACTGCTAAAGCGAATGAACGGAAACTAGGGTTCGACTTCAAATGAGACACCCTGCATTTATCACTGAATAAATGGAATGCTACTCATACTCAGCTTTCTTTCCTATACAAAAAAAAAAAAAAAAAAAATGTTCGTTTTAGTGAGCTGTACTAACCCTCAAAGTTTGTACACGCGGTAGCGAATCACCCTGTATACGGTCGAACTCGTGTAATACGAGCACGGCTTAAACGAGTACACGGTTAAAACAAGCAATTTTCACGTTAAGACTGGTTCATCATTTAAATTATGTTAATATTTTCCAGCTTTTCACAAGCTAACAAAAGCAGGATCATGGCTAATACGAGCAAAACATATATTCATTTCAATGGGATTTTCAGCGAAAAGTAGGGAAAAAATAGGGAAAAAAATCCCTTTCTTATAGAATTCTGTTCTCTCTCAGCAATATTTCTACAGTACAACTGTCTGTCAAAATGTAGTAATTTATCAGTTTTACCAGACAGAATTTCAGAGAGACCCACACACACACGACAAATAAAATGAAAGGAATTTTCTGAGGTCTTGAAAAAATGAAAGAGAGAAGGGAAATGTAAGGACGTTTCAAATAAAGCCCTTTGTAATATTTACAACTGAGCCATGGAAAGGCAGAAGCATAGAAAAAACCACTTTATGAGTTTCTTTCTTTAAATCCGGACTCTGGATTATTATTAATCATCCTTTAATGTATTTTACTGCACTGCTAAAGATATTTGAAACCAATAGTTTGAAAACTCCAGTGACTATTGGAATGGTAGCCGAAATTTTATAATATTACGTTAATTTCACACTGAGATAATAAGAACAATTAATAGTGGTAAATAGTTTAATTATGTGTGTGTTTTTAAGGTATTGCGAGTAACAGTTAAAACGAGGTCTTTTATAATTACCTTGCTTTTCGTATGAACCGAGTTCCGACTGAATCTGCAATGGTCTCTCCAAAATCAACCAGCCGCAGTGGCACCAAATGTCTTAAAACGGACCAAATTAGAAAATGGACATGACAGAAAATTCATGCGTCAAGCACATATTATGAAACACTTTCCAAGATATTCAGAATTAGTAACGAAACTTCACTGTTTAATAATGTGATTTCTAAATAAAAAAAAAGCATAACACATTTGAAACCACAATTTCCATCTATAGTCGGAAAAATATCCGATTTCTTTCATGCAGTCTTGTATATTATCTACAGATCTGTAGTATGCAAAAGTTTAATGCAACTAGAAAACGCGTGGCACAGTTGAAAATTCCCTTTCAGCAATATTCGCCAATAAACAGAAACGGGCAGGGAAGACCGAGTTATGCTCGGTCAAAATTAGCTTTGAGATCAAATATACTGACGCATGACCAAAATGACCCACTAATCAACTCCTGCCCAAAAACCATAAGAGGCAAAATTTAGTCTATAGTCTGAGCCGTTTTTAAGACAAAATAGCTTGACCCATAATGATCTATGACCAAAATGACCCGCTAATTGAATATTCTTGAAAATGAGACCTAGCCCAACAGTCTTCTCGTGCTCAAAAACCATAGGAGGCAAAATTTAGTCTAAATAGTCTGAGCTGTTATTAAGATAAAATAGCTTGACACATAATGACCCATGACCAAAATGACCCACTAATCGAATTTTCTCGAACACGTGACCTAGCCCAACAGTCTTCTCGTGCCCGAAAACCATAGGATGCAAAATTTAGTATAAATAGTCTGAGCCGTTTTTAAAATAAAATTAGCTTGACCCACAGTGACCCAAAAATGACCCACTAATCAAATTTTCTCGGACATGTGATCTAGCCCAATGATTTTGTCGCGCCCGCAACTCTTAGGATACAAAATTTAATCAAAATCGTTAGAGCCGTTTTTTAGATAAAATTAACTTGACCCGGGTTGACCCAAAAATGACTCACTAATCGAAAGTTCTCGAACATGTGACCCAGCCCAATAGTCTTCTCGTGCCCGAAAATGGTAAGATACAAAATTTAGTCAAAATCATTTGAACCGTTTTTTAGATAGAATTAGCTTGACCCTCCAAAATGATCCACTAATCGAATTTTATCGAACACGTGACCTAGCCCGATGGTTTTCTGGTGCCCCAAAACGGTAGGATACAAAATTTCGTCAAAATCGTTAGAGCCGTTTTTAAGATAAAATCTGCATACACACAAGATTTGCTCGTATTAGAATATATGATATAATAGAGACCTTTTGTGCAGCATTTTCTAAACCTTGTATATAGAGAGCTATAGAATTTATACAAACCATGTAATATGCCAAAAAAGAAAGAAAAAAAAAGTTAAATTTAAAAACGTGTACAAATTGAACAACGCGACAAACTTAATTCACATATGAAAATGAACTTCCAACGGCAATTATTGTTCATAGACAGTATTGTAACCGAATACTTTGTATGTCCCTGTAAATGAACAATGAATGCTATTCACAATATATTCTATAGTAAGCATCTAGTGGTGCAACTCAGTCATATATATCAATTTCAATACGTTTGAAATAGTGTAACATCATTAAAATACACTGCAAACGATTTTTTCCCTTAGACCGTAATGTAACGGAATTATTTTGAGTGTCCCTGTAAGCGAAATATAAATGCTAAACACTTAATTTTTAATACAAAATATTCCATAATATACCTCAATAACATATATCCATTGCATTGGCAATCCGAGTATATTTACAGCTTATATTATCGATAAGTACAGCACGGACAGACAGACAAACCGAACTAGGTGCAATTTCGCATTATAAGTCCATATTCCATATTAATCTGACCTTGGATATTTTGATTACTGCCTGCCTGATCTGATTAGCAATCTGCGTTTTATCACTGAGATCGTTAACTTTCGTATAATACAAATAAAAATAATTGAATTAATCGGAATAACAGTCAAAAGAAATAATGTTTGTATTATCAAATTGCCATCGTTATTATTAATATAAAAAATGCAGTTTTCCCCTTATTTTATACAGGGTGTATCTAAAAGTGGGCAAAACTTTACGGGGTGATAGAACGCAGCAATACGAGCAAATTTCGTCATAGAATGTATGGTCGGAACGCAAACAGTGAGAAGTTAAAAGGTAGTTTTCCACTGTCGCAGTTAAAGAATTAACACAAGAATGAGAGGAGTTACTTCAAAAAAAAAATTATTAACAAAAATGTAATTAATGTACATGCTCAAAGAAATTGCTCAAAAGATCTTCCGCTAGCTGTAATGCACGCTACACCTGCGGGATAGGGAGAGACGCACATTTGCGAAGACACCAGGCATTTCCCGAATACTCCCGGCAACAGCCGCAATCCTGGCGACTAGATCCATTTCGGCTTCAATGGGGCACTCATAGATATGGCCCCCTCACAGGAAAAAGTACAAACACGAGAGATCCGGCGATCTTGGTGGCCAAGCTATGGGACCACATCGACCTGGGAATGTTGCATCTAAAGTGTTCCGCACATCCAAGGCAAAGTATGCAAGCGCACCGTCGTGTTGAAACCACATTCTCGACCTGATGGGGATTGGAATCGGACGCAGAAGCTCCGGCAACACTTCTCGTAGGAATGTGTCATACCATTTACAACGCCACCTAGCGGCTCGCACGGCCATACATTCTATCACGAGATATGCTCGTAAAGATGCGTTCTATTACCCTTTAAAGTTTTGCCCACTTTTTCAGATACAATCTGTATAAATCAAATCGTCTGCAATCAAAATTAAATGACAATCTAAACGTTCTCGAGACATAGCTATTACGGAAATCGTGAAAAAAAAGAGCACAGCAGCGACACCTGTTGGGCGGTACACATTCAAACCTAATAAGGATTTATTTATTTCAAGGTCTAACAGAATTGAATATGAAGTTTGTGAAGTCCGTGCATTAATTCTCGAGATATAGCTATCGCGGAAATCATAGAAAATGCAGCATAACAGTGTCACCTGTTGGGCGATTTACACCAAAACCTAATCAGCACCAATTTAATGTCAAGATCTAACTGAATCTGAAATTTTAATAAATTTCGTGCTTTAAGTCTTGAGATAGACCGTCCACAAAATTTGTGTCACATACTGTCAGACATTTTCTAAGAACAGTCAAGTCGTGTTCAGGACCTTCTAAAACGCATATACAGTGTCTCACAAAAGTGATGGGACACTTGTGCTTTATAAAAAGAAACTGCAATAAAATAAATAAACAAACATGTGCAAAAATTTTTTGGGTGTGTTTCATATTTAAAGTTAGTAACAATTATTACATAACATACATTTTGTCAAAATATTAAAATATTAATTTAGTAAAAATACAATTGTTCAGAACGGAGCAAAAAATGGCTCACATAAGTGATGGGACACTTACTTTTCCATCAAATATTTATCCAAAAATTTTACTTTTTAAAAGGTTTTAATATTTTGTTGGATTTCCTTTTACTTTTAAAACATGATTTAATCTTTTTGGGATGGATTCGACTATTTTTTTTGTGATTTCTGGAGTGATTTTACCCCATTCTTCTTGAAGCACCGATTTTAGTTGTTGTTTTGAAGAAATGGTGTGTTTGCGAATTCTTGATTCCAATTCTTGCCAAATATTCTCTATGGGATTTAAGTCTGGAGATTGTGGTGGTGTTTTTATTATTTCAGGACAGTTATATAGCAGCCAGAGTCTAACGTTCAGAGCAGTGTGCTTGGGGTCATTGTCCTGGTAGAATTTAAAATCGTTATGAAGGTTCAATTTTCGTGCTGAAGATTTCAAATTTTGCTTTAAAATATCAATATACTTGTACTGATCCATTATACTGTCAATAAAAACAAGATTACCAACTCCAGCGGACGACATACACCCCCATACCATAACTCCTCCTCCACCATGTTTTACTGTTAGTACCAAGTTCTGTTTGCGAAGTTCTCCCCTGGGTTTTCTCCACACCAAGATTCTACCGTCAGAACCAAATATATTAAATTTACTCTCATCAGCAAATATAACTTTATTCCAGTAATCAGAATTCTTATTTATGTTGGATTTTGCGAAAGCTAGTCTGAGTTTTCTATTCTTTTCACTTACGAAGAATTTTTTCCTGGCTACTCTACCGTGATATCCAGCAGATCGAATTACCCTTCTAATAGTTTCAGGATTAACAATTATTCCATATAATGCTTGTAAATCAGCAGCAACTTTTGAAGCACTAATTCTTGGATTTTTTTTAATATTTCGAACGATAATTCGCTTTATTCCATTGGATAGCTTTGATGGTCAGCCAGGTCTTCTTTTATCCTGAATCATATGATTCTTTTTATATCGTTTAATGATATTGAAAACTGTTGAACGACTCAAGTTAACTGTTTCAGCAGTTTTTCTAATAGATTTTCCACGTTCAATATGCAAATTAATAACTAATTTTCGAATTTCAGGCGAAGTTTCTTTTCGTTTAGCATTCATGACTACACAGAGCTAAAAAACACAAAAATTCCAAAACAAACTGGAGAGAAATACTGCAGACGATTTTATAAATTATTGCCAATTGCTTTTAAGTAAAAATAAAACCCCAAAAAATATTTTTATTGCTTATTTCAGACGATTTTTGTTGCATATATAATGGTGTCCCATCACTTATGTGAGCTATTTTTTGCTCCGTTCTAAACATTTGTATTTTTATTAAATTAATATTTTAATATTTTGACAAAATGTATGTTATGTAATAATCTTTACTAAATTTAAGTATGAAACACACCCACAAAAAAAATGTGTACATGTTTTTTTAATTTATTTGATTAGTTTCCTTTTGTAAAGCACAAGTGTCCCATCACTTATGTGAGACACTGTATATCCGTCGAAAACCGAAAATTTTCAATCGTCCTATTCAACAATCGCACTAAACGTGACACTGGCTCTTAAAGTTAAAGCTGTTAGTAGAAGATGTGTTTTCTCCTTTATACGTTAATGTCATGGCCAATTAATTTGTTGTATAAACAAGAATTTTCTGACGACTTTTTTGTTTGTTTGTTACTATATCAAGTGTTCTGTTTCATTGTGAAAGTTGCATTGATGTGCATTATTTTATTGGAGAAGATGCAAGCATAATTTAATAAATTAGTTACTTCTTAATAAACTAGGGGTCTCTGTCCCAACTAGCTATGCTCGCCAACCCCCCCCCCCCCCCCCCCTTCATCCAGACCCTCCAAACTCTAAAACCACCCTGATTTGCTTTCATTAATATAGATTACCCGATTACGAAAAATTAAATGATATTATGACATCCAGTGGCAATTTTCTGTAATCGGGTTACCATTCATTTCCAATTGACTGGGGGATTTTTCAGTAGCCAAGGCCGCATCCACCGTTGTCGCAACAGCTGATGGCTGTTTACGTGATAGATTAAGAATGATCAATTTCACATTTTAAAATCAGCTTGTATAAAATGGTTAAGAAAAAAATGTCGCTGCCACCCGGACTTTTATAACGTTCAGAAGAAAAGTTTTATTTTAGATGCTATAAGAAAATCGTTTATATGACGTAAGTATAACGTATCACATATATAGTTTTAAATGTGACGTAATTTTCACCATTAAATGCTTTTGGAACGTAATAATTTAATTATTTTAAAGTTACCCTTTTTTTTTTTCGAATATTCACGTGTAAATACATTTTCCTGTTGAAAAGTGTTTGGAAATATTATTTGGGCTTTTTAAAATCTGGCATCAGTAGGCTAAAAAAGGTTGTTTCAAACTATGAATTAAATCTCTGTTCAGATAATGAAAGTTTAAATTAAAAAATTGAAAAAAAAAACCCGCAAAAATTAGATAAATTTAAAAATTGATTCTACATTGCACACCACAGTCTAGTCAAGTATGCGCCTACAAAAGATAGTTAAATTTCTATGTATTGTTTTTGGTTCTATAAAACTTTTTAAACTGAACTATTTTGACCGAATTAAACATTAAATAGCGCTAAAATAATTCCTCTATTTAAAAATTATCTGCTTCAACATATTTATCAAACATTTCTCTATAAAACAACCAGTTTTCATGTTTTTACATGCAATAGTTTTTTTTTTATTATTATTATTAGCCGAGACAGTGAAACGGTCCCAATAAATTAAATTACGATAGAGGTCCTTTTTTTTTAGAATAGAGGGAGGAAGTTATTTTTGTTTTCTCTGGTAAACTAGTCTTTCATTGGAAAATTCATAGTACCTTTCTTACTGTTGTTCTTACTCCTAGGGAATTCAGAGAATGGCGGGGGGCAATTCCCGCTGCAGCTTCGAAATCCCCCTCCCCGAAAGATTTGGGATTTTACTCTGCTAATTCCTCTACTTTTACCGTATGGGGACCGGACAAAAATTCCGCTTCAGACTGATTTCCGTGTTGCGTAATGTTCTTTTCACCGGGGCGATGAAAATTTTGTTTCCAGCAGGATTCCGTTATAAACAAGTTAACAAAACTTTTCACATGTTCCTGCAACTGGTTCCTCATGGATTTACCTGTCTATAACGGAATCATGTTTTAAACGGGAACATTTCACATTCTCGACTCGAAAGAAGAACTACCATAACAACTGATCATGAGATAAACTTGTCTGAATCGAATTTTATTTGTGGCCCCTTTTGTAGAAAAAAAATGAATTTACTAGAACCCGACATGAAAAAAAAATTTACTCGAAAGAAATACTATGTATCATTTCACCCGACTCGCAGCAGAAAAAATACACTCATCGCATCCCACTCCCAGATTTAGCCCGCAGAATAAATAAAAATAAATAAATACAAGCCGATTAACAAAGAACAAGGCTGTAGAAATTACCTTTTATTAGTTTCAACTAGAAAGAGACTCAAATCAATACTACTAGACAACCGATAGAATTTTATAAATAAGGGGATTTCCCCAAATGCAATAATTCGATACTCGAGCCGAGCTATTTTAGGAATGCAAGACTAATAATAATTAACATGTACTTCCCATTTAAAGTAGTCTTAATTATTCACATACTGTTAATTTAAACAATAGATCTCAACTATTTTTAAAAAGTAACATACTGTATAATATAGATTAAGAAAAATAAAATTCAAAATATTACATGCTTTTTACATGCGAAAAAAAATTCTTTACTCTGTTCTAAAAAAAGGGGGAAGGGGGGGGGAGCAAACTCATTATTTTCTACAAGCATTATTTTTGTAATATACTGTGCAAGCAAAATATTACAAAAAATTTTAGAAACTGGTGAATCAATAGGAATTATAACGTTAGTTGTAAAACCCTAACTGATTATAAATTATTACACAAAATCTTACTGATAAATATTTAAAAAAATTAAAGAATACAACTGTAAATAAAACTTATATAATGAAACACTACTCAATTGCAAACTTGGTAAAAAAATATATAAAACCTGAGTGAGGAGGGGGGGGGGGCAGAAAGATAACTCAACAAAACTGAAACGAAAGATAAATAAAACACTTACCAACCGTTGCCAATAAAACAACTAAATTCTACAAGCACACACACAGGCGATAAAAAATTGTCGTTTTTCACTTCATAAAAGTGCGTACTTCCAAAATCGAAACATCACATTAAAATAGATTGTAAAGTGTAGGTTTAGAGTCCTGCTTTAGAAGAGCAAAGTTCTGCTAATTAACTAAACAGAACGAAACTTACACGACTGATTTTTTTTTTTTTTTTATTCTATCATTCATTAGAATAGATATTTTCGATAACGCATTTCTATTGTGCTACTCATTTCAAATTTATTTACATCTTTCGTCAAATCAGCAACTGAAATGAAAACGACATAAAAGGGTTGCATTAGTTTTTGAATATCAACAGGTTGACGTGCCAGAAATTTACATCGATCGCTTCAAATGGGAATTTAAAAGTATACTTAAATTGTACAATACGATGAAGCTGTAATTTTTTATTAAAAAGTATACAACACTACGCATATAGACAAGCTGTGGCTTTTGAGTGTTACATATTTAATTAACTTTGAATTAAGCACATAAGTTTTAATTTAAATAGATGTTGTATTATTTAAATAAAAGAAACGATGCAATTTAGTTTCATTATAGATTAAACTCTCAATAATCCGGCATTACACTGATCTGTCTCTTTGTATAAACCGTCGATGTAAATGGCTTGTTGTAAACTCAAAAGTTAGTATGATAGAATGTCTTTATATGCGCAGATATACTGTGCAAATATATTTCAGTAATGTTTGGAAAACATAATTCATAATTAAAGGTTTATTTTATATTTTTACTTCATGTTATTTTCTAATAAATAAACAATATAATACAGTAGTTCTTTTTTTTCCAGAAATTTCTGACATATTCTGTAAGTACCTGGCTCGAAAAGAGAGAGAAAGGAGTGGCAGAAGGGGGGTGGAGTCGGTACAAATTATCGGGGCCAGGCTCCGGCTTTTTCTAAAAAAAAAAAAAAGAAAAGAAAAGAAAAGAAAAGAAAAGAAAACAGAAAAAAACAGACTCGGGCTTTTTTAACGGATTTTTTTAAAATTAAAATAACTAACAAAATCAAAAAGAAAAAATTTGTTAGAACATCTTAACCCTTATCGGACAGTCCAGAAGGCCCGGGCTTAGGGCTCCTAATCCTGTGTATATTTCAAATATTTGACAGTTTGGAATTTAATGTTCGTAAAGCAGGCCTTTTTAAGAGTTTACGGGGGGGGGGGGGGCAAAGTTTTCTTTGAGGCGAGTAAGTTTTCTTTTGAACTCGTTGCACACAGCAATTGTACACTAAAGATGAGTTCGGGCTCTTTTATCGGTGCACGACCTTATACGGGACCCAAAACATTTTGTGTCATTAGATCCCGGGGTTAGAGACAGTACAAATGACCAGGGTGCGGGTCTCCAACTTTTGGTACTGGTTTTTAAAAATATACCAAAAAAAGTAGACTGGTATTTTTTACATAAAAATTTTAATTAAAATGACTAATAAATAATAAAATTCAAAAGTCAGAAGTTGCTTGAACGTCTTTACGGACTGGCTAGGTGGGGGAGGGGGGTGGGTGCTCAGGAGACATTTTACGTTCGAAACAAAATCCAGCTTTTATTTAAAATCGGCAGAACGCACATAGCAAAGAAACAGGCATTTATTTATTTATATTTTATAGAACAAATATTTTCTAAATTGTAAAATACAATAACTAAAGTTGCAATAGCGTCAAGCAATCGGCGACTTAACTGATTAATTGAATTAAAATTTAACTCAGGGTTCGTACGGGTACCGTTACTTTTCCAGGTGACACACCACTATATTTTTCTAAAAAAATACATCAACTTCAAACGTGCGAAATTTCACCTTATTTAAGAAGAGATTATTTATAAGAAAATACTGGTACCGAATAATTTCCTGGCCTTAAAATTCCAGGACCCGTACGAACTCTGTAACTATATTTTCAATATTTTCAATTTCTATTTGAAGTACTTATATAAAAAGGCTTTACTTATGCATCATAAACTGTAATACTACTGTAAAATACTGTAAAAGAAAAATAAGAAAATTGTAAGAAAATACTATATAGATTTTCTAAAAAAAGTACTATCCAACATATTTATTTTCTAATACAGTAAAGGCTGTTTATAATGGAATTCTGCTGTAAACGGAGAAAAAATCATGGTCTAGCCAAAAAAATTCCATGCATTTATACCTTTTAAGACAAATAAAAAACCTATTTAAAACGGAATTTCACGTAACGGAATTTAAAAGTAATTTTAATTGGTTTCTATCATGCACAAATTTAGTGATTTTTTTCTTCTTTTTATTCGTTATTTCCATTGAAAATATTTATATGAAAGTTTATCTCTCATTTATTAGGGATAATACTTTCATCAGCTTTTAAAGAAAATATTCCAAATGATTGTAATTTGTCTGTATGACACTTATTATTATTGCCATTTCTTTGTAACTTTTGGATAAATGCTCAGATCGTTGCAATATATTAATGCGTTTTGTATGATGTCGAATATGTCTATCACAACAAAAATAGTTTATGTGGTATTATTAAATATATATATATATAAATGTAAGAAGATGATATGTAAATAGTCGATTTACTGGAATTATATGAACAAATAGACGATGAATAACAAAATATGAACTTTAATACAGTACTAGACAGATAACTCTATAATACTTTACTCATAATTTCTCTTCAACTAATACACTTTTCGCCCAATATATACAATATGTTTATTTTCCAAAAAACCAAATAGGCCTAACAGCGCCTTTACTGGCTATTTCTCCTTTAATGCTTGCTTCACAATAAAAATTAGAAGACTGGCTCTTTTCCAATTTTGAAGAAGTTCAAATCTTGATCTCGCGATCCAAAATATTCATAACTCGTGCATTTAAATCATGGATAATAATAATAGTAGAGTATCGGTTAATTTGATGATCATCTACGTCATAAAGGAAATGAAGTGTTCAAACTGAAATCCTACATATATATGACTGGTTCTATTTTTATACTTTAAATAAACAAAATAGTAGTTGCCCTTGTATAAATCTTCTTTTATTATTGTTTTAGCCTTAGCAACATTAGAAAGTCTTATTTTAAGTCAAAATTTTATCTTCTTAAATGCATTTTTAGATATTAAATGATAGAAATCGATAATGAATGTATATATAAATTCTGTTGGTACTTCCTGGTACCTACCGTTTACGTTGTATCGATTTAATAATGTGCGATTAATATTGATAGTTCGAAAATGAAACATACTTTTAATGACGTGGATGGTTTCAGACGCACGGAATCAGCTGCAAAATTGGATAACGTGAATAAACACGTTGAAATTTCACATTTTTGGGGAGTTTTTTTTTTCATACTTTTAGCTTTTTCATTCAAAATAAATTTTATGAAATCAAGTAAAATTTAGTTATATTTTCAATATTTTTAATTTCTATTTAAAATCTCTACATGAAACATCACAATCTGTAACACTGTAAAAGAAAAAAATATATAAAATTTTAGGCAAATATATATTGATAGTTCGAAAATGAAAGATACTTTTAATGACGTTGGATGGTTTCAGACGCACGGAATCAGGTGCAAAATTGGGTAAAGTGAATAACACGTTAAAGTTTCACATTTTATTTTTTTCATTACTTTTAGCTTTTTCATTCAAAATAAATTTATGAAAACAATTAAAATCTAGTTATATTTTCAACATTTGTAATTTCTTTTTAAAATCTCTACATGAAACATCAAGAACTGTAATACTGTAAAAGAAAAAAAAATAAAATTGTAGGCAAATATACAGCACTTTAAAAATATATATATATTATTCAGCAAATTTATTTTCTAAGATAGTAAAAACTGTCAATAACAGAATTATGCTTTAAACGGAAAATTTTCATGATTCCGCGAAAACGAATACCATACAATTATACCTTCAAAGACTGAAACAACCTGTCTAAAACGGTATTTTTCACTGATGTTTGCGTTTCCGTCTTAGCAGATTTTATAGTATAGGAGCGCGGATTCTCTCTTCGGCCATGGTAATCACTGCCAGATCCAAGGAGGTGCCTCAGCCCCTCACTCACTTTAGAACAGAGGTTTTCTTTATTATTATTATTATTATTATTATTATTATTATTATTATTATTATTATCTCACAAGGAAAGTCTCCTTACACTGCAAAAAAAAAAAAAAAAAAAAAAGGTTGATTTTACGGTACACCACAGTAATACAGTTTTACTGGCATCCCAGCAAATCAACACTTTTTTTTTTTTTTTTTGCAGTGTAAAGCGTATCTAAAAAAAATATGAAACAAATATTGAAGAATCTAAGTGTATATAATAAAAGATCAATCAAATTTAGCGACGGAATCTAGATAGATTTCTCAAAATAAAATAAAAAACTTTTTGTTTTATTGCTAAAACCACTAATACTTCGTATACACTTTTGCAAACGATTGTTGGCACGGTTTACGAGTGAAAATTTGTGAAACACTTGTGAATGTAATGATTTTGACACTACTTTTTAAACAAGTAAATTTTGCAATTTCTTTCAATTAAAATGCAACTAATAATGTAGTTTATGTACGTTTAAATAATAAAACACGTTAAGATTACCTTCAAACACTTAACTTTGGTTCTTTATTATTAAGATGTTATTTTATTACTTTCTTCTATAAACAAGAAGAAAGTATTCGATTCATAAAGATTTCGACTTCCTGTTTTCGACGTATTTATGCGTTTTAGAACGTCTTGAACACGAATTCACTGTTTTTTGAAAATGTCTGTCCATGAGTTTGTCTGTCCGTCTTTCTGCATGTGACACAAATGTTATGGACGCTCTAACTCACAAACTACTACGCGGAATTTAATAAAACTTTAGATTTACCTTGACATGAATTGGTACTGATTAGTTTTTGGTGTATATCACCGCCCAGCTGGCGCTGTTATGCTGCATTTTGCACGATTTCTAAAATAGCTATATCTCAAAAACTAGTGCACGGAATTTCATCAAACTTCCTATTATGACATAAATAGATGCTTATAAGGTTTTGGTGCGTATCCCCAAAATGTGGCACTACTATGGTGGATTTTTCACGATTCCCAAAATAGCTATATCTCAAGAACTAATGCACGGAATTTCATCAAACTTCATATAAAGACATAAGTAGATGCTTATAAGGTTTTGGTGTAAATCACTCAACAGGTGGGGATGTATTGCTGTGTTAATCACGATTTCTGCGATAGTTATATCACGAAAATTAATACACAGAATTTCGTCAAACTTCATAATCTGTTAGACCTTGACATAAATAGATGCTGATTCAATTGTGACTTTTTTGACTAATCAACAGGAGGCGCTTCGGTTCTTGGGGGAAGATTCCTACTCTTGTTCACGATCAATTGATGCAATTTAGCGAGTGTGATTTTTTCTATTAATATTCACTGCGATCACTGTAATTTTATATGCTAAATTCAAAGAAAGACATTATACTTCATATCCATGCTGTGTGATTGTGCTTTTTATATTAAAGTATTATAATGATATAGAAGAAAGTTTACTAGTTTTTTTTTCTCGACTCTAGTATAAATTTTCGTTTAAAAATATAAAATCTTATAAATTTTAGAGTGTACGCTGTCGAAGGCAGTGAAGACTCCAAATTTAAAAATAGAAAATCATTCAACATTGATTTTAGGTATATTTATGGTTATTATTACAGGCCCGGGCAACGACGGGCGGGTTAGCTAGTGTTTAATATAGTCAAAGTCCGACAAACAGGATCGCAGAGAAAATATACGGCTCCCGGTAATGATTTGAATGCGGGTAAGTAAGGCGTAGAAAAAAAAAGGTGGGCAGTAAATTTTTATGCAGTAAAACCTGTAAAAACGGAATCGCTTGGAATCGTGAAATTTTTCTGTTCTAAACAGTTTTTTGCCTTAGCAAGTATACAGTATTCTTTTCCTTAGTACCTAGCAGGTATTATAGATTATTTTTCTTATGCAGGTATATATGCAAATTTTCCTTATATGCAAGTATTTCCTTATTTGTAGGTATAGGTATGTTTTCATTAGTATCCAGCAGGTATGCTAGACTCCTTAGTAGCTAGCAGTTTCTTTAGTATCTAGCATGTGTATTTTCCTTAGTATATAGCAGGTCTGCAGTATTCTTTTCTTACAGTATAATTTTGTATTGAGTTCTGATTTTTGTATTCTTTATATTCTTAGAAAATACTACTTAGAATATATTAAAATATTCCAGTATACTATTAGTTATACTTTTCCAGTATACTATTAGTTTCCAGTATACAATATTCTTTTCAGTACACTTAGCAAGTCTACAGTATTCTTGTCCCAGGAACTGTAAAAATTTTTCGTTACAGACCCCTTTCGATATTACAGCTTTTACTAATTATTTTATAAAAAATACATATGATGTATTTTATTTTATTTTAATAGCTTTTTACTAGCGCCGTGTAATAATATTCATTTGCGCAATTTGTACAATTGTTCTAACGATTGTTTGAAGTTCTAACTTTTCAATTTCTTTCTAGTTAGTTATCTTATGTTTCATTTAAATAGACTTATTTTTAACATTAAAAATTACGCAAGAGTATTTTTATTAAATTCCTACTATTAGCTCACACTCTCTCTATATATATATATCTTGTTGGAATTTTCAATCGTTAATAAAATATTTTCTGTTCATCCATTCAAGTTCAAATAATTTTTTTAAACTTGTACTGGATGACAATTGATGTCAATACAGTTTTTTCAAATATTAATTCATTAATTAAATTTAATTAATTAATTTTAATTTTTATATGGGAGAAAAAAATTTCTCCCATTGTTTTCATAAATGAAATGAAAGATTTATCTCAAATGAGTGATGCCAACAAACAATAAAATACCACAACGATGATTATAAAATAATGTTCAAAAAAGATAACGTGGGACATTAATGCTGTACGGGTTTATTTTATATATTTATGATTAAAAAGTAGGAATTGACTTAATTTTTTTTTTTTTATATTACTTGTTTGCTATTTTATTTAAAAATCAGTACATGTGACAGATCAGTTTAACCCCTTGAAGTGCGGTTGGACATTTTTTATATTACTTAATGTTAGGGATGCACCGAATAGTGATTTTGGCCGAATACCGAATACCGAATATTCGGCCCACAAGTAAACCGAATACCGAATATTCGGCTAGCCGAATAGTAACAGTGAGGCCGAATACCGAATATTTGGCCAACCGAATAGTAACTATTCGGCCGAATATTTATTTATTTCAGAGTTTAAAAATATTAAATGTTAAATTATAAAAGAATTTTACATAATAATATTTAACACAGATACTACCATTTTATGAACTAGACCTTTTTACAAGAAATCTTTACATAAAAAAATATCTGTGGTTTGAGCTATAACTTAAAAAGAGGATAGCCTTAAAACTTTTTTAATTAATAAAGTTTTAAGCTTCGTAGCTTCTTCTGTGAATTAAAATAAATTTATAAAATGTTCTTACATTCTATAACAAATATTTTAAAATCAAAGACATTTTTTGAATGAATTAGAAACATTTTGCAGTGTGTATTTGTCAGGAAGGGACTATAAAGTAAAACAATACAATGTATTAAAATGCTGGCAAATCAGCAAGAATAACTTTCCTGCTCCTTTTGATTTGGCAAGGAAGCTTTTAAATGAACCAGAGAGCAGGTGTCTGGAATGGGAGATCATATTCAGAGGTTGTAAACATACAGGGTGTTCATACATCTTGGAATAAACTTTGTGTAGATAATGTGGTCAAGGCAAACATTTTTTGAGCAAGAAACATTATCTCAAACCACTTATTCCATCAAAAATACAATACATTCAATCAAAAACACAGAGGGTGTCACCGCAAGCTGAAACTGAAGTTTTGTTTAAAACTATAGCAACAATGAAGATATTTTAGCGATATTTGCATATCGTATTAATTTTGATTGTAGAAAATATGATGATACTATTGGAAGTGGCTGAATTTTGGCCAGTGACAGAGTATAAGTATAGTAATGTCAGCTGCACTCAGAATAAAGGAATGTCTAGCTCAGTGTTGTTTAGAAATGAATGGTGGAAATTTCCAGCACTTATCGTGATTAACAGAAATCAAAGTAACTATCTTGAAAATATAGTTACAGTATCTTCAATATTATTAAAGTAACAAACGTAAATTCAAATTTAACCTGGAGTGTTCTGATTCTGGTTTCCTGGATAAAAATTATCTGTCTTGATGGTTATTATCACCTGAGAAAGTTTTTTTCCATTTTGTTTAGAAACATGATGTTTGTAAAAAAGCAAGAAACAGAGTATTTACTAGACAATAATCAGGAACTTGCATTTATTTGTACATCATTAATTCCTATGAGGGTCATCATTAATGGTTAATTTTCTTAAGTGACACTTTTCAAACAGCGAATAAGTAATGTAAAAGCATTCTCTTTCATTGAAATACGATTTTATTTCTAATTTTCTTTTAATATCGTTATTAATTGACAGTTAAAAGTAGAAATTGTGAGTTTAAAAAAAAAGTTTTTTTAAATATTCGGCATGGCCGAATATTTCGATATTCGGCCAAACCGAATATTCGGCAGACCGAATAGTTTGATATTCGGCCTAACCGAATATTCGGTAATATGGCCGAATAGGCCGAATACCGAATAGATACCGAATATTCGGTGCATCCCTACTTAATGTTAATCAAGATTTGTACCAGAATGTTTGTACAAAACTTTACTTCAACTTTAGAGAGGTGGGGCGGTTAAGAAAGGCTGTAAAATTGCATTCAATTTTTTCCCCCAAAATTCTGGGATGAATTCAATAAGCAGAAATGTACTCGAAGTTTTTTGTACAGCCCTGTATATGATCTATGTAATTTATACACACCAAGTAGTATGCAAAAAATTAGTTCAATTTAAAAACGCATACCACAATTGAAAATACACTTCCAGGAATTATTGCTCATAGACAATACTGAAACCGAATTTTTTATATGTCCCTGTAAATGAACTATGAATGCTATGTGCGCCCTATTCTATAGTAATCATCTTGGCGTGCACCTCAGTGATATATATCAATTTCAATATGTTTGAAATAGTGTCACATCATTAAAATACACTGCAAACGACTTTTCCCAGTAGACTATAATGTAAAGGCCTTCTTTTGAGTGCCCCTGTAAACGAACTACAAATGCTGCACACTTCAATTTCAATACCAAACATGTTATTGTAAAAATCAATAACATACATCAATTACATGGCAATTCGATTATATTTAAGCGAGATAGAGCCCGGATAGACACGCAGACAGACGAACAGACACAGTGAACAGACATTTTTCTCCGGGAGAGAATTTTGTAGCTCCAGGATGGGGGGAGACTGGAGAATTGAGGGGGGGGGGAATTAGCACTTTTGACTATGCATAGCTTAAAATCTCAAATATTCCGGAAGGAACATTTCGATGCTCTGGTGGGGGATAACCCCCTCCCCCATGCACTCCCTGAATTCCTCACTGAACAGACATACAGACGTCCATTACAAACTGAATTCATAAACACTTTTCAACTGCGTTAAAAAGTGTTAGAAAAGGCTAACAGATGATAAACAAATTTTTAAATTCTGTTCAGTATAGATCCGTTATCTTAAACAGAAAACGGCCTTGATCATTCTATCTATGCATAGTGACTGTTTCACGTTTCGAAATTATCTTTAAAAAAAAAATAAAGCGTTCCGACTGTGAAAACATTTGACAAAAAATTAATGAATAAATAAATAAATGTACTGTTGAATATCTCACGCAAATGCGTGTGAAAGGAAACTGTTGGAAAAAGGAACTCATGCAAATGTTGTCTAGAAAGCGATTGTTTAGGAGTAGAAGCAATAAAAATTACATGCTAAATTCCAATAAAAGGTTTGAAAAAGCTATATAGTCTGAAAATTTTTAAAACAGATTTTTTTTTTCAGTAGTAAAAGGAAGGGCTCAAGCTAGAGTTCTGTGCCGGGTCATGTAAACCGATTTTCCCGGACCCGACCTGACCTGAGCGTCTGGACGACGCTCATTTTTAGGTAGCTTTCATTACAAAAAGCTACCTATTGCAGCCGTTCGGAGGAAAGCAATTTCAAAAAATGTTGGTATATTTTCACCGATCATGACCCCCAGACCCTCAAACCACCCTCCGTTCAAAAGTTGATTTAATATATATCTAACATATGTCATGCTGCAACTCTCTTATTTATGAACCTATTTGGATGTGACTGAGTATGTGTATAGAACATACCAAGGTCTCAACCGAGTTCATTGGTCAGCTTCATCCGCCATCTTGTTTCAAAAATGGCGGCCAGTTAAAAATTTTTACATTTTCAAAAAAATCAAAAAAATGTACAAAAAAATTATAAATTGGAAAATTTGTTTCTGTTAAGTGTTCGAACGAGATACAAGGATTCTGGAACATTTTTTTGTTTTAGCTATATCTTAAAAAATGGCTGAGATATGGCAGTTTGAAATTCTAGGGTGGCTGAGATTTTGAAACAATCTGACATTTGTTATGCTGTAACTCTGGTACTTACGAACCAATATGAATGTGACTGATCATGTGAACATACCAAGGTCCTGACCGCGTTCGTTGGCCAGCTTCATGCACCATCTTATTTCAAAACGGTGGCTAATTTATTTTTTTTATTTTTTTTTAAATTTTTAAAAAGATATATAAAAAGTTATAAATTGAAAAAGTTGTTTCGGTTAAGTGTTAGATCGTGACACAAGGATTACGGAACATTTTTTGTTTTGTCTTTATCCTAAAGCTGAGATATGGCAATTTGAAATTCTAGGGTGGTTGACATTTTGAAACAATCTGATTTTTGTTATACTGTAACTCCCATGCTGAAATTCGCATTCAAATTCAGTATTAAAGAAAACCGGGATTGAATCTTCTATAATTGGGTTCCAAGCATTTTAGATTCGGGTGTTTGAGTAAAATGAGTTGAATTTTAAAACAAGAACAAAAAATCATGCGTAAAGCATAGATTATGAAACACTTTCCAACACAGCCAGAAAACTGTAACGAAACTTCACCGTTAAATAAGGTGAAAGAAGATATGTAAGTAAATAGTTTAGAAAACATATAACACATTGAAAAATACAGTTTTCGAAATTACCTAACAGTGTCAAAAAACTAGCCGAATTATTTTGTGCAGCCCTGTATATGATTAATAGATGTGGATATGTAGTATGATAAAATTTAGTTCAGTTAGAATATTCAGATATAACAATTTTCACCAATCGATGGAAATGCACTCGAAATCTTACGTACAGCCCTGTATATTATCTGAAGACTTTTGTACATACTACATATTAAGCTAAAAGACAACTTAAAACTCACTCACAGCAATTACCAACCGTAAACGACAATGTATCTTTTTCTTTGCGTAAGCCCTGTATATGAATGTATTTATATTCCACAAACTTCTATTAGTCTACTAAATATAGTTCAGCAGGAAAATACGTAAACACAATTAAAAACTACCCTTAAGCAATTCACTCCCATAGTCTGTAATACTTATGTAATACCCTTGTGTAGCCCTGTATACGATCAACCGAGTTTATAAACATAAACGTACAATGAAAAAAATTTAGTTAAACTTAAAAACGCAAACCAAAGTTGAAAACACACTTATCACGCATAGACTGTAAATATCGCACATGTACTGTAGCCAATATATTTTGTGTGTCCCTGTAAATAAACGCAATGCTCATAAGAGAGCAATTTATAGTTCACCTCAGTAATGCATATAATTTCATTATGTTTCAAATAGAGAAATATCACTAAATTACACTGCAAACGATTTTTCTCCATTGAACGATGCATAACAGAATTCATTTGTTTGACCCTGTAAATGAATAATAAATGCTTTGCACCTCATATTCTACAAAAAGCATGTTTTAATGCGCTTCATAATTATATATCAACTAGTATATAACCCCGTCAAAAATGACAGATTGTTGATCTGCGTTTCTTTTTCATAAGACTTCATACAAACAAACAGCATGAAGACTTAATTATTGAAAGGTTTGTACTGTAAAAAAGTACATTTTAAAAATGACAAATGATTTCTACAAATAAAAATGATGAGGATATATATATATATATATTTTTTTTTTTTTTTTTACTCAGCATTAAATTTCGGAAGTAGTTCAACGATTTGGACAAAACATTCAAATTAAATATTAACAAATAATCCATGTGCGAAAGTTTTTGTAAAAAAGTGTTATCAATGAGTTTCTAAGCCGATTGACTCACCACATAACTCATTGTTTGATTACATAAGCAAAATTAATTGCAAATTACGTTGTACTATGTATTCCTTATATTTTAATTACGTTTGATAAGAAAGAATCATTTTACAGTATATAACCCCTTATCCGGAATTCCAAAATCCGGAAATACCCGAAGTCAGCAAAAAAATTTCGAAAATTTTCTAAATTTGTATATTTTTACAAAAATTTTAGAATTTTTTGAAAAATTTACCGATTACTAATTTTTTTGTCAGTCCATTGTGTTTCAGTGTGTAATCACTAAAATATTGTTACTTCGGTAGCGGGTGAACACGCCCCCCCCCCCCCCCTTCTTCCCGAAATTAGAAACAAATCATTTTTCTCTCAAATTTTAGTTTAAAATTAATTTATATTACGATTCGTTTGAAACAAAAAATAGTTATATATTTATTTCATCAAGGGTGATTCTGTTCCGAATTTTCCTAAAAATTTAAGGCATTCGGTTTCGAAAATTTTAGTCTTCAGTCCAAAGATTGGAACATAACAAAATCTCGAATTTTGAGCGATCGTCGCCGAAAAAAACAATTATGTCTATCGTTCGAAGAAAAGTAGACAATTTCTTCAAAGGATTGCGGAAACAACTTGAATTTTGTCAAAGGATTGAAAAAAACGCAAATTTCGTCGCAGAATTGCGAAAAAACGCTAATTTTGTTAACAAATCGCAGAAAATACGCGATTTCCGACAAAGGCTTGCGAAGAAAACGCAAATTTCTTCCAAGGACTCCGAAAAAATGTAAAATTTCTTCAAGGGATCACAAAAAAAACCCACAAATTTGGTTAAAAGATCGGGAAAAAAAAAAAAAAAAAAAAAAAAAAAAAAAAAAACGCGAATTTCGTCAAATAATCGCGGAAAAACATGAATTTCTCCAAAGGATCGCGTAAAAAAGCGCAAATTTCTTCACAGCACTGCAAAAAAATTTCTAATTTCGTTAAGGGATCGCGAAAAAAGTGGAATTTCGTCAAAGGATCGAAGGGAAAAAAAACACAAATTTTGTCAGAAGATCACAGAAAAAATGCGAATTCCGTCAAAGGATCGCGAAAAAAAAAACCCGCTAATTTCGTCAAAGAATCTCAGAAAAAAACACGAATTTTGTCAAAGGATCGTAAATAAAAGGTAAATTTCGTCAAAGAATAACAAAAAACGCAAATTTCCTCAAAGAATCGCAGAAAAAAGCAAATTTCTTCAAAGGATCGCAAGAAGAAAACGCAAATTTCTTCAAAGGACCACGAAAAAATTATATTTCGTCAAAGGATCGTAGAAGAAAAACGCAAATTTTGCCAAAGAGTAGCAGAAAAAAATGCAAATTTTGTCAAAGAATCACGAAAAAAAAGCATGAATTTTGTCAAATAATCATGAACTTCGGGAGGACCCAAAATCCGGAAAATTCCAAAACTCGGAAAGCTTTTGGTCCAGAGGATTTCGCATAATAGGTCCTGTACTGTATTTAAGATGGAAGCAAACTTTCAAAATACGCCAGTAGATGGCGCCAATGTACTGGATTGATCACTCAAATTCTCCGTACAAAAGAATTCACCACTATTTCTGAAAAGAAAAGTGCTGACAGAAAAAAATATATACAGAAATGTTGATATACGTGTTTTATATGAAATAGTTTTTGAAGGTTTTAAACAAAATTAAAATATTTAAAAGCTCTAATATGCTTTTACAAATATTTTAACAGCATAATCGGATGAAGCATAGCTTTTTCATTAAGCCTAACCTGGCGTTTAACTATGGTCGATTCGCAGATCAAGAGTGGTCGAGCCCGGAGCCGTTACAGACACTTTCTTACCTTCGGATTTTATTATAAGTAAGAAAGATTTCCTTATGTTTTTAATGACGTAGCGTCATCAAAATGCACTTGAAACGATTATTTCCCATTGACTGTAATGTAACGGAATACTTTTGACTGTCCCTTTAAAAAAACTATAAGTGCTGCACACTTCAGTAGAAATAGGGAACATGCTATAGTAAACGACAATAACATATAAAAATTTCAGAGCAATCCGAGCATATTTATGGGAGTTAGAGCACGGCCAGACGGCCAGATAAACCGAAGTCATAAACACTTTTCAACTAGGTTGGAAAGTGTTAAAATCATGGACTATGAAAGCTACCTTTTCCTCCCGGTACAGGCCGAAAGGACTTTTTTCTTTGGGAGTCGAGTTGACTTGAAATGTTTCGGGTTAGGATCAGTTTCGAGTTGGGTATTCACACTTTCGGGTTGGGTACGGGTTGACACGATTTTTTAAAAGAAAGTCCTGTATATTTTTCAAATGAAAAAAAAAACAAAAAAACAACTACATATTTGAATGTTAATGATTGTACATGTATTCATTTTCATACAAAAAATGTATAATACAGATTTAATTGTAAGACTACTTTCCCATAATTGTATTATAGTAAGGGTTAATTTTCTTTCACTTTGGGATCGGTTCGGTTTCGAATCGGGTTTCGGTTTGACTTTAAGCAGATATTTCCGGTTTCGGGTTGGGTACAACCAAACCAGTGAATTAACTCTAATTTGAGCGCCTCGCACAATTTTTGAATTGCTACGCTACTGTCGCCTGTCCCTAAGCGATTCAGTTTTCAGAGGTTTTTACTGCATTTATGATAAGAAAAATTACTAATTCTAATTTTCAATACTAAATATGATGAAATAACGGTAGAAATGCAATTACTATTCAAACTGTCATCACCCATAGATATCTGTTTGGAAATAGTATCTATTTCACTTTCATTGTTTATTGAATAAATTTAATATTTATTTTCATTCTGATAAAAACACGATAAGGTAACTATATTACATAACAGCTTTGTGTGCAAAAAATAGCAGTGAGAATGATGCTGTTTATTTTCGTAAAATGTTTTCCTGGGTTATTTTTTTTTTTTTAAATTTGTTATTCAATAAATTCAACAAGACTAATTGGGAGGTTTAAGGGTCATTTAATAATTACGTCACGCTTCAAGATGAGGGGGCGGGGCGCTATGCTGTTTCTTTTCGTAAAGAAATGTTTTCGTGGGGTTTTTTAGGTAGATTTCGTAAGAAATACTACCTATTACATTCTCCCCTAAGTTGAAATTTTTGAAAAATTTTCGCAGATCTCCGCCGATTATGACTCCCAGAACCCAAAACCACCCCCAGTTCAAAAGTTCAAAACTTTATATATATATATATATATATATATATATATATATATATATATATATATGTCACTTTTTACGGACACGATAATTTCCATAATTCTGCACACATCTCTTCCAAACTGATACATAAAATCAAGCGGCATATAATTTCAGTCAAGTTCGTTAATGGGCAAAATCGAACCAGGGGGGGGGGGGCAAATGGGGGTCTTTTTGTGAAAACAGTAAAAAACCCATAACTTCTTAATTTTTATACATATCGAATTCGTTTAAAGTTATTATTACTTCTAGGAAAAGGGCCGAAATTTTATGTATGACAGATTTTTGATATCATTAAAAATGGCTAGGGGGGGGAGGGGGTTTTAGAAGAAAAAAATTATAACTTCGTCCATTCACACGATATCAAATCCGCTTCAATTTATTATAAATCCTCTTAATATTATCTATAACTTTTATATTGACAAGTTTTTTATAGGACCAACCTTTATAGCAAAAAAAAAAAAAAAAAAAAAAATCTTTGCTGGCTTCGCCTGCAAACGAGTTAGATTTTGAAGTGGGCGGTCCCAACTGCGGCATCATGGCAAAAGGGTCATTTCTTCCGCAATTCCCAACAAACAGGCGCCCCACAGTCTGCGAATTCGAAATCTACCTGTGCCTGTAGGCCGAGCCGTCAGGGATTTTTTAAATTTGTTATTCAAAAAATTCAACAGGGCTAAATGAGAGGTTTAGAGGTCATTTAATATTTACGTCACGCTTCAAGATGAGACGATGGAGCGACAAAGCGTGACACAGTGTGACAGGGATAGGGTTGCCATGTGTCTCGATTTACGCGGGATGTCAGTGACTCCAAGACCTGTCCCACGTCACCACTGCGCGGGACGCCAGAAGTCCCGGTTTACATGATGCATAAATTCTTTTAAATTTCTTTTTGTACCACATTAGTCTTTATCGAGTGGAACTTAACACAATAAAACCTGTGAAGACATGAAGACAGACAGGGCCCTCGCTAAGGGGGTGGGGGGGAGCCTCCCCCCAAACGTTTTCGAATGCTGTTACACTTGGCAAATTTACAAACTTAGTTACCAAATTTGTTTAAAACTTTAATAAAAATTATAATACACTTTCTATTTCTGATAGACTTGGCAAAAGTTACAAATCAAATTAAGAATATTATTAACCTTTTTTACAAATAAGAACTATTTTACTTTCTCTAATTGTGGTAAATTGGCAAAATTATAAAACTAGTTGGCAAACTTGAAAATACGCTAATAAATTGGCGAGAACTATTTATTTTTGCTTCTCAATGAGTTGGCAAATACTGAGATTTGACATGGCAATTTAAGGTCTTCTCCCCCCTCCCCCCAATAAAAATTCTTAGCGATGGCCCTGAAGGCAGAACCTATCTATAACGAAAATTGTTATAATCCCTTTCAAGGGGAAATCTATAACTGCCTAGACGAAAACCTGTCAAAAATTAATTTTTTGCCGTTTCTAGCTGTTTTGTTTTCATAAGTTTTACTGTATTTTGTTCAGTAAAACCTCTGTAAACGAAACCTCTTTATAACGGAATTCTGTTTTAAAAGTAAATATTTCGTTGTCCCTATAAGATAGGAATACTATACAATTATAACTTGCTAAATTGGAAATTTGTTTTAGTCCCTATAGCGATTTCGCTTTCACAGGTTTTACAGTATAAGATTGTTGTGTTTATTTAGTAAAAAAAACCCTGCAAAGACGAAATCGTAAGGTAAGGAGTAAAGTTCCATTTTAAACAGGGTTTCGTCATAGCAGGTATAATTGTATCATATTTAATACCGCAAGGACAATGAAATTTTTACGTTTACGCTTATTACAGGATTCGGATATAGACAGGTTCCGTTTTCATAGGGTTTACTATAATTTTATGTCCCGATTTAGAACCCGCTGTCCCGCCTTTTTTTTCTGACTCCCTGTCCCGCTTTTTGTGACACGGGATCTGGCAACGCTAGGGATGGGTTAATATATGTTGTGACACCACAACTAAAATATGAAAATAAGTAGGAATTACTTGCAAACAGCATAATAAAGTTAACAAATACATCGAACTCCAACTCTTGAACAAAGAACAACCCCGTAAAAGATAGTCTAACATCATTAAAATCTACCGCAAACGATTCCCCCCTCCCCCCCCCCCCCATAGACCATAATGTAACGGAATTATTTTCAGTGTCCCTGTAAAAGAACGAGCTTTTAACAGTCTTAAAGAATATATGAAAAAAACGGTACCTGTCTCTAAATGAAAGCTTTCATAATATTTTTAAATTATACATCTAAGACAAAAACCTGTCTAAAACGGAATATTTCATACGTTCCTTGAGATTCCTTATTATAAGTTTTACTGTCTTTGTATCTATGATTCCGTGAATGTTTCTTGTTCGGAGAGGGGAGGGGTACAGCGCCCCCCGAACTCTACCCTTGGCTGTGCCACTACCCTAACAAAAAAATCCCCCCCCCCCTAGAATTTTCCGAAATGGCACACCTGCCGCCCGTCCGCATATAACAACACAAACATTACTCAACCGAATGGTTTGAAATTTAATATATAGAATCGTTGCAGAATTTTGTCGAGTCACTTCAAAATTTATGAAAATCGAATCAAAACTTAAAAAGATATTAATAAAAATATTTATTTAAGTAATTTGAATTTTTTAAAAATCGGTACTTCTTTGCTATAGCAGCTTCCGAGGATTAATCGTCAAGTGACCGAGATGTATCGACAAGTTATCTGACATGTATGACGGCATCGTGATATATGACGTATATGACATTTTATAACCTCTATGACCAAGTTATAATCACACTCTTCATTCAATTAAATCCTATCATATGTAATTAATTCAATGATATCTCACGACGCTCACGACAGATAAGGATTCTAGGTTGCCATGGTGATTACTTTCTATTTAAGATGGAGTCCTATTATTTCCGTATTACTGAATTTAAAAACCGAATTTGTATACTAAAATTGTTTAATTATAGCAACCCTATAATCTACCGACAGTTTTTTGAATAGATGTTTCCGGAGAAATAGATATTAAATGGAAAAAGAGTTTAAATATAGATTTCAAGTTCTGAAATTTTCAAAGCCCATTGGAATTTTCAGTATATATCAACAAAAGATAAAATGTTGCCAACTTAAAATGTACTTATTTTATTACGGAAATTATTCATATCATAATAACAGACGATATAATTAGTTTTTTCATTGAAATAATAACAGTACGAACGCACCTCATTTGTCACGTTTGACGCACAACTTCCAACTCGTTGGTGTTGTTAGTTGGCAATCTAAAAAAATATATCAAATGTAAAAAATCTATTACAGATTTCAATATGAAAAAAAAAAAAAAAAAAAAAAAAAAAAAAAAGGTTTTCAACTACTATATTCTGTCACCCGGGAAGCCCGGATTGAATCTCCTACTATTTTTAATTGCCTTGCCTCTTTATAGCAATTAAAAATATATTTAATCTTGGAACAACGATTTTTTGGAAAACTTTCCGTTTTAACAAAATGGC
Source organism: Maratus michaelseni (assembly GCA_963931845.1). Taxonomy (NCBI): domain Eukaryota; kingdom Metazoa; phylum Arthropoda; class Arachnida; order Araneae; family Salticidae; genus Maratus; species Maratus michaelseni. The sequence continues at coordinate 36,384,131 of OZ007600.1, forward strand.
GGACTTTCAAATTTATTATATTAGTTTTCAAAAAAAAAAAAAAAAAAATCTTTTGTTTATAAAAACAAACAAATTAAGAATTCTATCCCAAAAGAAAAAAAAAATAGCATTGATTAAGGATTAAAGAATGTGTAAGCTTTCATTAAAATAATAATAATAATATAATAAAGAAATCGGTTCATAGTGGTCCCCAAGGTACCAATACATTTCTAGTACAAACTTAAAAAAATATATTGTTTCGAGAAAATCGTTTGCTAAAAAAGAATTTAACAATTGCCTAGTCCTTGACCAACAATTTTTAGAAAATTTTCAGTTTTAACAAAACGGCGGATTGTCAAATTTATTGTATTAGTTTTCAACAAAATAATTTATTTGGTTTTATTTAAAAATGCAAACAAATTAAGAATTCTATACCAAAAGAAAAAAAAAAAAAGGCGTATTGGTTAAGGATTAAAGAATGTATCAGCTTTCATTAAAATAATAATAATAATAATATAATAAAGAAATCGGTTCAAAGTGGTGCCAAGACATTTCTAGTACAAACTTAAAAGAAAACATTGTTTCGGGAAAATCGTTTGTGAAAAAAGAATTTAACAACAACAAATGGTGAGTGCTAGCTCGCGAAAAGAATCGCTGTATCTTCTACATGTGATTATTTTTTTAAAAAACAGTTTTCAGAGAACATATAAAAGGTATTTAGAAAATGCACGAAAAAAAAAAATTAAAGCAGAAACTCTCGTTTAAAGCTTTTTCACTATTATTTTTTTGTGCAACGAGAAAAAAAATAAGAGCCGCCCCCGGGTGGGCTCGAACCACCAACCTTTCGGTTAACAGCCGAACGCGCTAGCCGATTGCGCCACGGAGGCTCGACATACGTGTTGAAATGTAACTTTGTAAACGAAAATTACAAAAAGTTGAGTACAAAGTTTTAAATATTTAAAAATAAATACATTGTAGTATGTAAATTCGCTTATTTAAGACACTTTTAAGACATCCCATTTTTTAGCCTTTGTAAAACCCCATTAATTTCTGCTTTTTTATTTAATTAGATTTTCTTTATTATAAGTTATTGGCTATAAATAATTCATCATAAAAATATAAATGAAAATGAAATAAATATTTAAAAATTGAATATAGTTTAAAAAACTTTAAATAATACGCCATAGTCGATATGGTACTAGGTGGACATGGGATACGTTAAAAAAATTATATACATTTAAATTTATTTTTATTAAAACCGTCCAGAATATTAAGTTTCTGAATTTATTTTGTATAATTAATTCAAACAGCAGTTTCCCATAAACTTTTTTTATATATATTTTTTGCACGCTAACATTATTGAAGGGCGTTCTTTTTTTTTTTTTTTTTTTTTACGAATTAATGTGTTACTGCCAAAACTGCTTTAATTCTAACAATATGTTCTCGTCACTTCTGTTTAGAAACTGCATAATGATTTCCATATTATTAATCGTAGCACAACACAAGTTATGATACGAAAATAAAGATTTCTTTTCAATTTTATGATACGAAAATAAAGATTTCTTTCAAATTTCAATTTGCGCAACATTGATAATCAACAAATTATCCGGATAAGCGCAAATTTTCTTGTGCAAAATTCCTTCCATTTCTAGGCTATCATAGTAATACTTTCATAGAATTAATATTTCCTTTTAATTTTTAGTGGTAAAATTATTTCATGTGACATTTAAAACATTTACTTTATTAATGCGTAAAAATTATTCATTTGTTCGATTGAAAAAATATTTAGTACACTTTTTGTTGATTATAGAAACGACAGATGGCGCCATGTAATTTACCTTCCTGCAAAGAGATCGATTTCTGTGCCCACATGCTGACACGTCAATTTCCTTCTTGCATCACACGACCTTCATAGTATGAAAGAAGCGATTTCCGGAGAGAAAATAAGCGCTTCGAGATGTGCGCAGTTGCTATTGGATTGGGTAGCGATTTTTTTTTTCTCTTTAATCTACTACAATGTTGCTTGTTGCTAATTGTATACGTGATGCAATATTTCAGAGATTTTCAGTTTGTGAATCTCGAAGATAACAGACAAACACCATTTCTTAAAGCATAGAAACGTTTAGATTAATATTATTCTAAATTTTGTATTATCTAAAAATATTTTTATTAGACATTTTTACAAACTTTAAAACGCGAAACATTTACATTGATTACAATTTAAGTATAAGAAAGCTTAATTTAAAAGAAATTAATTTAATTGTTTTGTGGACATTTTCCTCATTCGAGAGAAGAAGGGGGGGGGGGGGGTGATGCTTTTCTCGCTTGATATTTGAGGCTCAAATTCAAACTAACTACTTTCTGGCTCATTTGACATTTCTGAATTTATTTTTATTCGTAAATGTATAAAAGTAGCAGATGTTGTTATTCAGATAATAAGTAATGGGATAGTGTTTCTTTTTCTTTCCTGTAATGGCACAGAATCTTTCAGAAATTAGCTTCAAATTTGACAGTCTGAGCTAAACTTTCGGACGCAGCTGTGGTAATTTTACCACATTCAGGTTCCGTATAGCGCAGTTTATTTTTTGTTTTCCCTTCTCTCTCCTTTTATTTATTTATTTTTTATTTGCCTGGCAGACTTTAATCATAGTTTTCCTTTTTGTTTAAAAATTATTATTTGATTAAGTTATCCTATTTAGCCCATCGGCTTCAAAACGTTTATTTAGTATTCTTTATTTTCAATTTCGTCTTTGTGACGTCAGGTTGATTTCATTTCATTTTTAACAAATCAGATTCATATTTTTTTCCGTTTGTTTTAAATTTTAATTATACCCTCCCTTTGGCATATATTTAGCCCTATGTTGGCATTCCTTTATTTTTTTTTACATCTTCTCAATGAAGCTTCCGTGCGTGTATTGGCAGTTGTCATCTGTTTGGCGAGTTTTTCCATGTTACGGCAACCCTGTCCTTGCGCCAATGATAGGTTCACATTTCCTTTGAATTTCGGAGTTGTTCTTTGGTTTTGTTGTTGGAGATGGAGTGTATTATAAAATACGTAATTTTGTGTGTCATAGATGCATCATATACATATTAGATTATGTTATGTCAGCTTGTATATTGTAATAAGTATGATGTGGACCTCAATCTGGTTAATTTTGTCTTGTTCGTCGAATTTTCAAGAAAAAAATGTTTAAAATTCATCAGCTTTCCACTGGTTAGTTACGGGATGGAATTATTGATAAATTAACATATATATTGGTCCAGTTGAAGTGGATATAGCCAAACTAATATTGGCATATCACGTTAAAAATTCTCACAATTTGTATTAAGAAAATAGTGGTAGCAACATGAAGATTATTGATAAGTATAATTTTTCTTGTTCTTATTTGGTTTTACATCGCATTGATATACCTTTTTTTTTTTACAAGTTAAATCTGTTTCTGTCGCACAAATAAAGCAATTGGTGTATTATATATAAAAATATATTTTACTTAACCTTTTATTGTTATTCAGTGAACATATTTTTGAGGATAAAATATATCTATTTTCGTCAAAAGAAAAATAAACTGTTCCTATAGTTAATTAAGTCTCCCTTTTTTTTTTAATGTAATGTTGTTGTTATTTTGTGGATAAAAATTAAAAAATATATTAATCAACTAAGTTATTTTTTTGAGCATAGAATCCTCTGAAGAAACAAAAATAGAAAATATATTCTGTGTGCTCAAATAATTAAAGATATATATGTTCTTAAAAAAAATAAAGAACAGATACCTGGGTATACTAGAACATTATGAATTATAATGCAGCTCACCCTTTATTCTTTGAACTAAAAAAAAAAGAATTTAATAAAATCACAACACTTGGTGCCTTGGCCACTTTCTTTAGAGGATTTATTATTATTATTATTTGTGTGCAAATACTGAAGAATTTTTTTTTTTTTTTTAAATGAAAACGAAAGTTGTTCTCATTGATGATGGAACATGGATTATTTTCCATTTCAAGATCATTTTACGTTTTTTTTTTTTTGTGCCTGGCTTCTTAATAGAAAAATGTTCTTCCAATATTTTTTTTTAGAGAAAATTTGTTTATTTAGGCTGTGCTCTTGAATATAGTTGTGTTCTTAATAAATATACATATATGAAGTAGAACCGGTATTAATCTAAGTTAAAAAAAAAAAAAAAAATCTGAGTGTTTTATCTATATTTCTGTTTTAATTCACAAACTTTTTGCAACATGTCGAAATCCAAGAACACTATTAGTCTAAATATTCAACCATTTGATGGTAATCCATCTACTGTCGAATTTTTTTTCGACCAGCTTGAAGACATTCAACAGCTAAATAATTATAGCGAAAAAGAAATGCTAGCACTGTTTAAAACGAAACTCCTTGGCCCTGCTCTTCATTTTTATTTAGATTCACAATTTAATACTCAAACTAAAAAATTGGCAGACATAAAAACTGAATTTATCCAGTTTTTCGCTTCAAAGGAGAACAAAAATTTGGCCTTTCGTTCATTAGATAAGATGAAATTGGAACATAATGAATCAGTTAGAAATTTCTCATACCGATTAAACAAGAATCTAAAGTTAGCTCATCCAACAGTTGATGATGCTTCGCTCCAAATTTTGAAATTCACATATTTTATGAATGCTTTACCCAAAAATATTCACGTAAAATTATTAGAGGAAGGTATTTCTGACTTTACTAATGCTCTTTCAAGAGCTGAACAATTACAAAATATTTACAACTTCACTGAATCACCAACCACCCCTGCTCCTGTCACTTTACCTGTATATAATATGGAACATTCAAATAATTCGTTCCCTAATCCCGGTGCATCTGATTATAAACATTCTGAAACTAAAAATAAACGAAAGTCATTTTGTGATAGAAATTTCTCTTCCTATGGCAAACATCATCCAAAACAAAATGTTAACCAAATTACGTTTAAAAAACCATTCTATAAAAGAAATCTTCGTAATTCATTTCGTCATAGGACTGTAAATCAATGTGCTTTTTGTGGACGCCAGGGGCACTTAATGAAAACATGCTTTGAATTTAAAAATTTTGTTCAAAATATGAACCAGGCTAACTCTCATAATGGTGTTAACATGCTTCAAAATACTGCTAATGAATACCAAGCTAATCAACAAAATACTCATGAATATAATGATGGATTTTCTAAAGATAAGCGTTTAAACTAATGCAGGAGGCAGATCTATCTGGCACTCTGTCCTCCAATACTTCACATTTGCCAGAAAATACCTCAAAAACTCAATTATATAGAGTTACTTCTCAAGGAATTTTATCTTCTGAGAGTATACTTAAAAATGACCAATGTTTACCAAAAAATGGTATGCTCAAAGATGCAGAATCACAGACTATTTTTCAAAATGAAAATACTTATGATTATATTACGAATTCTGGCAATTGTTCTCAAGTCGATAACGCAAATACTTTAGTTGCTGAATCCCAAAATGATAGTGATGCCATTGAAAACTATGTAATTTATAGCACATTTAATTACAATGACTCTCTTCCTTGTATTACCTTAAATGTACAACATCATAATGTTATTTCTTTGTTAGACACTGGGTCTATTATTTCTTTAATTGATCAACAACATTTCAATATGTTAAAACCCACTATAAAATATAAATTTCTCTCTCGAAAAGTATCTATTTCGACCATAAACTCCCAAGTTGAATTTTTTGGATGTATTCGTTTGTCTTTCAAAATAGACAAATTGTTTTTCAATCATGTATTTTATATTACTAACATACGTAATAGAAATTTTGATATCATTTTGGGTTATGATTTTATTTGTAAATATGGTATTTCCATAACACCATCCTTTAATTCCATTCTACTGAAAGAAATTCTTGTTCCGTTAGTAAACAAACACCAGATATCCAATGATTCTCATATGGATCAGGCACAAGTATTTATGTGTCAAAAAAATGACGTTCCTAATACCTCTACTTGTACTATGGACCCTCAAAGTATAAATATGTCTGCACCAGTAAATGATTTTAGTGAACATCAGCAAACAAAAATTGACAGCTCTGGGATTGTTCATGAAAGTTCAAATTCCCCCCAAAATGAGTTAAAAATTTCAAACTTTCATAAAGTAACTATTCCAGCCAACACATGCATGTACATGCAAGCTCAATATTCTTCACAACCTGAGGAACATTTCATGTTTATTCCAACACTAAATAACCGTAATATTGTATTTATGGAATCTCTCCATTCCTTATCAGCCATAAAAAAAAATTCTTTTCTGATTGTAGTACAAAATATTTCAAACAAACCATTTCACCTCAACAAGGGAACTGTCTTGGGTGTATATGAAAATATTGATGAAAAAGATATTCAGCCTTACGATTTTAATGATGAAGCTGATGAAATGTGCAATTTAATCCAACCATCAGAAGACATTATAAAAATGAGAATAAATGATTTAAGTCCTACAGACTTTAAATTAGAACATCTTGATAGCAAACAAAAAGAGACTCTATTGTCCTTGCTATGTGGAAAAGCCCAAGCATTTTCGAAGTCTCTGCGTACTCTTGGTCATACTGACCTAGTCATTCCACAAATAAGTCTACTTAATTCGCATCCTATAAAATCTCTTCCATTTCCGGTGCCACAAGCATTAGAGGAAGAAGCCTTAAAACAGATTAATGAGATGTTAGAAGCTGATATCATTGAGCGTTCCAATTCATCTTGGGCATGTCCCATGTTATTGGTTAAAAAAAAGTCAGACCCATCAAAGCCTCAAAAATATAGACTTGCCTTAGACCTCCGTCTACTAAATGCTGTAATTATTCCATCTACCTATCCTTTACCTAAAATTCCAAATTTACTAGTTCAATTGTCTAAAAAGAATTTTTTTACAACGCTGGATCTCCCTTCTGCATATTGGCAAATAGCTATGCCCAAAGAGCTACAAGATAAAATGTCGTTCACAACTCCATTTGGCGTTTTTACCTATAAGCGATTAATGTTTGGTTTACGCACAGCAGCGTCTACATTCCAGCAACTTATTGACACGATAATTCAATTATCTGGTGTAGATGCTTATGCTTATCAAGACGATATTATTGTTGGAGCCAACTCATTTGAAGAAATGATCCATAATTTAAAATTACTTCTTGATACATTCATCAAATACAACATAACATTATCACCTGAGAAATGCTCATTTTTTCATACCAGCATAGACTTTTTAGGTTTCCACATTCAAGAGCATAAAATTTTTCCTATTTCCAGCAACATAATAAAAATTACATCTTTTCCTCATCCCAAAACCAAGCGACAAGTTAAAGCTTTCATTGGTGTATGTTCATTTTATCGATCACTTATTCCATACTTTGCAGATCTAATTAGCCCTCTACTCGAGTTAACAAAGCCAAAAACTAAGTTCAGTTGGCAATCTGTACATGAAAATGCCTTTCAAACAATACAATCATTATTTTTTAAGAAGCCCGTGTTAAATCTACCTAATTGGGATAAAGAATTTATTGTTAATACCGATGCTTCACAAACTGCGATTTCAGCTGTCCTCATGCAGGAACAAGATAATTTAAGGGTACCTATTTCATATTTTTCAAAGGCTTTGTCTGATGCTGAAAAAAAATTCCCTGCCATAAAATTGGAATTGTATGCATTATACAAGGGTATCACCTCATTCAAGTATTACCTTTTTGGAAGACATTTTCTCGTTCTATCTGATGCTAAACCACTTGACAACTACAAAAGTTCTTCTTCTCCTGCAGATGTCACGACCAGATGGCTCATGGAGCTCTCTCAATTTTCTTTTTCCTTTGCTCATATACCAGGCAAAGAAAATGTATTAGCGGACTTTCTTAGCAGAACTGCTCAACCACCTACACAGGACTTGACATCTAATCCTGAAATTATAAATTCTGAAGAAGTTCTACCAGTAACGATGAATATAAATGATCTACACGATGAAATAGATGGTCAACTTCAATCAATCAAATCACTAGTAGAATCACATCCCACAAAGCTGGATAAAGTACCACAGCAACAGGAAGATAAGTGCCAAATTAATTGCTTGTCACAGGCAAACTCATCTACTCAAGATCCATTATTAGAAATTTCAGATGCAACAATAGCAAGTGAACAAACCAAAGATTCAAATTTAAATAAAATAATACTTGATTTACAACAAAATATTAATCTCCAGAAACACAAGGGTTATTATATCAATCCAAATAACAATATTCTTTGCTACAATAATTTTTTTCCTGCTGAAGAAATTGATCTGCATCGTGCTGTCTTACCCACCTCATTGATTCCCAAAGCACTTACCATTGCTCATATTACTCATCCAGGAATAAACAAAACCTTACAGAACCTCCGAAAACGTTTCACATGGAAAACAATCATTGCTGATACTCAGAATTATATTAATTCATGTGAACTATGTCTTATTCACAAAAATCGCAAGAAGAAAATTGCTCCATTTATGGCTGCTCCTGTTCCAACTGCTCCAAATCAAAAAATATCATTAGATATTGTTGGTCCTCTCAATAATCACTCAAATGTCCTAACAATAATTGACCACTGTTCTCGTCATCTAGAATTGGCTACTCTTAATAATATCTCTGCTCCAACTGTGACCAATGTTCTTTTAAACTACATTGCTACCCATGGTAGACCTGATATAGTATTGACAGACAAAGGATCCCAGTTTACTAGTGACATATTCTCGTTTTTTAATAAAACATTAGGTATCAAGCTGAATCACATCACAGTGGCCCACCCAGCCGCAAATGGCCTTTCAGAGAGGGTGAATTCTCAAATCAAATCATCACTGAATACTATGACTTCACAAGGTTTTGACACCAAAACTGCTGCCAAGATACATCAATCAATATACAATGCTACAGTACATCCTGCCACCAAATTCACTCCTAATCTTATTCATTTTGGGCGTGAAATTAATGATGTTTACATGAATTATAAAGGCCACCCCTCTTGGAAAATTCTTGACACCGCCCATGACATCTACAAATTAACAGATCTCTTGGATAAAATTTATTATCAATCCTATCTCAATAATGAAACAAATCGTCAGAAAGTCTATGAAAAGTCTAGACAACAGCACAAATTTTCAGATATAAAAGTCAATGACACAGTATTCATTACACTCCCTAATGTATTCAAGAAAAAGCCTCAAGGTCCATTCATAGTGCAAAAGATAATTTCACCTGTTTTACTGCAAATTGTGTCACAAAAAGACAGCCGTTCCTCACCTATCCTTATACATACCAACCGAGTAATAAAATTACATCCTAGAGCTCCTAAACTACAAGATACCACACAAGCAATTCCACAAACTGACAGCAACAATAATAATCAAGCTGCAACTACATCTCAAAATTTCTCTTCTACCAATCAACAGTCCAGCTCCTCTTATGCTCTACGACCTAAGCGACCAAAATTTGTGCCACACAGTGATGAATTCCAGTATTATTAACCTTTTTTTTTTTTCTCTTTCAGCTGTTGTCCAGTCATGCCTGCTGATAGTGTTTGATCGCGTGCCTTAAACACTATCGAACTCATAAGAACCTAAGAACTCTTTTTTCTGCTGGTCAGAAAGTCTTTTTTTTTTACTCCTCTTATCACAGACATGTGGACTACCTGCTGTATAAGTATTCCTTTTTTTTTCCTTTTAATAATTATCCATCAATAGCCCACTTGACTGTATATTATCAAGCTCTGCATTTTGCACTTTCTGAATAATAAAAATTTGTAACTTTTCTTCTTTTTGAAATATATAATTCATATTTAAAATATGTTTAAGCTAAAATTGTAATAACAATACAATAGCATTTTGATTTATTGCATTTCTTTACATAATGTTGCTTGCTATAGGTCACCATCAAAATATATAATACATGTTACTATTTAACTCTTGCAATATTCTCATAGTTATTCTGTTTAAAAAAAAAAAAAAAAAAAGTATGGGTGAATTATTTTGTTAAAAAATATTTAACAATATCAGTTTGTCACCTATTGTAATTTACATGGTTTTATCATGTGGATCATGTTACTAGTGGAATTGTGAAAGCACAACTTAATGGTACATTATATATGGTATGTTCATAATTTTATTGCTTTCTTTTGTATATATGTATATTATATTATGACCTGAATGACATTTAATTAAAAAGTCCTAGGCAAATGTTGTATTATGAATAAGGTCTGTTTAGTACCTTGCCAATTCTGTTAGATTGGTTTTTCTCTAGAGTGGCCACTCATTCAAAAACTTTTTGAAAATGATTAACCATGGTATTTTATGAATAGTTATAACTTTTGTATTGTTTGAATGTGTATTTTACTTTTGTTTATATTTTTGCATTGATAATGTGTATTGTGAAATTAGGTTATTACATCTCACTTTGGATTTTTGTGTAATAACTATTAACTACATCTTCATAAAAATGTGTTGGTAAAAGTTGAGTTTTTGTTATTGTATTATGTATTGTGTATTATATTAGATTTCTTTTTAGAAAAAATTATAGTTATAAGTTTTATATAGTGTTTGCATAGACAGAAATGAAAGAGCATAAGTTGGTTTTACTTGACATAGTTATGTAATTGTAAAAGCAAATATTGTTTCTGTCAACATGTTACATAATTTATGACTTATAAAATTGGGTACAATTACTTTATTCTTTTTCTCATTATGATACAGGATATATACAAATATGTTGTGGTATGTTATTTTCTTGATATTTTATGCTGTATTTGGACTCCATCATTCATTCTGCCCCTATCCATCTCTGGCTCAATTAAAAAAAAAAAAAAAATGGCTTGTGAAAGTGCTTTTAGTGCCTCGCACTTCCCCTTCTCCATTTTTTTTTGTGGAGGTGTGGGTGAGTGTGGTAATTTTACCACATTCAGGTTCCGTATAGCGCAGTTTATTTTTTGTTTTCCCTTCTCTCTCCTTTTATTTATTTATTTTTTATTTGCCTGGCAGACTTTAATCATAGTTTTCCTTTTTGTTTAAAAATTATTATTTGATTAAGTTATCCTATTTAGCCCATCGGCTTCAAAACGTTTATTTAGTATTCTTTATTTTCAATTTCGTCTTTGTGACGTCAGGTTGATTTCATTTCATTTTTAACAAATCAGATTCATATTTTTTTCCGTTTGTTTTAAATTTTAATTATACCCTCCCTTTGGCATATATTTAGCCCTATGTTGGCATTCCTTTATTTTTTTTTACATCTTCTCAATGAAGCTTCCGTGCGTGTATTGGCAGTTGTCATCTGTTTGGCGAGTTTTTCCATGTTACGGCAACCCTGTCCTTGCGCCAATGATAGGTTCACATTTCCTTTGAATTTCGGAGTTGTTCTTTGGTTTTGTTGTTGGAGATGGAGTGTATTATAAAATACGTAATTTTGTGTGTCATAGATGCATCATATACATATTAGATTATGTTATGTCAGCTTGTATATTGTAATAAGTATGATGTGGACCTCAATCTGGTTAATTTTGTCTTGTTCGTCGAATTTTCAAGAAAAAAATGTTTAAAATTCATCAGCTTTCCACTGGTTAGTTACGGGATGGAATTATTGATAAATTAACATATATATTGGTCCAGTTGAAGTGGATATAGCCAAACTAATATTGGCATATCACGTTAAAAATTCTCACAATTTGTATTAAGAAAATAGTGGTAGCAACATGAAGATTATTGATAAGTATAATTTTTCTTGTTCTTATTTGGTTTTACATCGCATTGATATACCTTTTTTTTTTTACAAGTTAAATCTGTTTCTGTCGCACAAATAAAGCAATTGGTGTATTATATATAAAAATATATTTTACTTAACCTTTTATTGTCATTCAGTGAACATATTTTTGAGGATAAAATATATCTATTTTCGTCAAAAGAAAAATAAACTGTTCCTATAGTTAATTAAGTCTCCCTTTTTTTTTTAATGTAATGTTGTTGTTATTTTGTGGATAAAAATTAAAAAATATATTAATCAACTAAGTTATTTTTTTGAGCATAGAATCCTCTGAAGAAACAAAAATAGAAAATATATTCTGTGTGCTCAAATAATTAAAGATATATATGTTCTTAAAAAAAATAAAGAACAGATACCTGGGTATACTAGAACATTATGAATTATAATGCAGCTCACCCTTTATTCTTTGAACTAAAAAAAAAAGAATTTAATAAAATCACAACAGCAGCAGCCTTAAAAAAGAAGAAACAGAATTCGATTATAACTGAAAATGTATTAGAACTCTAAAATGGACACTATGAGACATTTATCGAAAAGTAAAAAACTCTGTTATATTCCAAATCAGTTCAATAAGGATGCCTACTCTACTACTTGCTAATTGCATGCTTTGCGTCTGAAAATGAGTCTATGAATGTGCCAGAAAGTTTCGCGATTTTCAACGATATTTGAAAATCGTCTTAGATTAATGTTATTCTCAATATTTTTTTATTAAAAAGTTTTAGGATTAAAACGACAAAGAATTTAATGTCATTACTTTTTATCTGGCAATTTTTAACTTTAAGGAGGAGAATGTTTAGCTTTATTTACATTTTAATTATAAGAAAACCTATTCTAAAAAAAAGTATAGTTATTATTTTGTATACATTTTTAATCATTTGAACAAGTTTTTAAAGTTTTTATCTTATTTTATGTTTATTTTTACAACTCGCACTTGATTTATACTAAACAGAAACCAAATTTAACCCTTAACTGCAGTTAGCGGTCTCATAGACCGCTGCATTTTTTTTCTTTTTTTCAATTTTCAAAGTTTAATTTCTAATTTTCAGTTTAACTATAGATTCTAGGGAATTTTGTTTCGTTTGGAGCCGTAATACTATCGCTAGAGGCTTCTGAATAGATGGATTGTTTTTTAGCTAATAAACCAGGGCTAGGCCCGGGTTTTATTGTTTTTTGCAGACTCGAGTCGGGTCGGGCGCGGGCCAGACTTATTTTTTTTCCGTGTCGAACCGGGCCTAGACTTCGATTTTTCTGAAGGGCCGAAATTTCCATACGATCCCGTCGTGGGAATATTGAAGGCTAGGCATGACCCGGCTCCAGACCGATGAAATAAATCTGGTCCGAGCATGGACCGCGGCCTGGGACGGTTTCGTGGCATACCTGGGCCTGTCCAAACCTCTAAGTTCTTACTCCCAAGCCCATGTTGGGCTGGCATTTTATTTATTTATGTTTCTAAAAATTATAGGGATGTTGTACATTTGTTTATCGAAATCTTTAGAAATTTAATTTGATTTAATAAATTACAGAGATATTAAAATCTACCTTTTTTTCCCTTGTAAAACTTTAAAATTAGGTTTATATATATATATATATATATATATATATATATATATATATATATATATATATATATATATATATACGGTCTTTTTCTTTTATTCTAAATTACGTTGATTTTCTTACTGAATCTTCATTTGAACCTTATTCTCTAAGTCATTTTTTTTTAATCCGTGGTTATGTACGTAATTGTCAAAGTGGTCCGTAATATTGCTCTTCTGTATTCCAAGCATTTCGCACATAATCTGAAAATAAAATCTATGCATAAGTGTGCTTTTTGAATAATTTTAACTGAAGGATAATGTTGCTTCAGAAATATTGGCATGTTTTATTGAAATTCGGTCGGACAGCGCTTTTATACCGGTCCGGACCGAGCTAATAAAATGTTTGTACATGTCGGACAGCCTCGAAATTTCGGCCCATGCAGACCACAAGGCTATCCTACAAAAAAATGTTTGTATTTAAAGATAAAGCAAGATAATAAAACAAAGTATCAAACATTAAGGTAAGGATATACTAAATTAAAAATTCTATATCACCTGGATGAAATACTGTACAATTATGGCGCAAAAATAAGAGGTCGAGATTTTTGTCGCGCTTATTGTAAACAATTATTTAATCCGTTTAATGCACATGCATATTAGAGTGCACGGGTCGGGTTGTACCCGACCCAAACGCGAAAATCTACTGAAAGTCAAACCAAAACCCGAACCGAACCCGACAAAAAAAATTCGTCAACCCGAAATTGTCGCACTTCAACCTGAAACCGACCCGAACCAGAAATATTTAAACCCGAACCCGAAGTGAAAAAAACTTCGTCCATATTTTAATATGATTATGGAAAAGTAGTCTCTAATATCAATTTTATCTTTTTGATATAAAAATGAACTCGTATACACTCATTAATATTCAAATGTATAGTTTTTTTTGCATTGAAAAGAATTCAGATCTTTCTGTTGAAATGTACGGTGAAACCGATTCTTAGCCGAAAGAATCAAAACTCAACCCGAAACCGACCCGAACCCGAAACATTTGAAGTACACTCGAACCGCACCGAAAAAAATTAGCATCGTCAACGAGACCCGACTTGAACCGCGGTCGGGTCGAGTTCGGATAAAATCGGGTAACCCGATACAATCCAAAACTCATATTCATTTAATGTTTCTGGGACAGTGGGAAATTTTTGAAGCATACTTAAAAATCAGTCTGAAAGGAAATTGAATTGTTTACTAATGGGATATAAGGAGAAATACTCTATCTGTTCCAGAACACTTTGCACATCCAGTGTTAGTAACAACACAAATAAGCCTGGGATATCCATTGTATATATTCGCTTTCCGTTTGAAGTCTGAAAAACAGAACTCGTTTATTTATGACATAGTTGTACAGTGATATTTTAAAAGAATAAGAGTTATGACTTTTGAAGATTTCTGCCAGTGGTTGGGTATAAAAAACAAATTTGCTATTTTAAATAGATTTTCGGGGACATGAAAATCTCGAAACGTTGTCACGAGTGAGTATTTAGGATTAATCCCTATTTCTATGTATGAAAAGATTTTTTAAATGACAAAATTAATCTTGAAAGAATTTTAAAATGTTATTATCAGTTTTCTATTGTATAATTTTGGTATCGGGCCTGAGCTCTGATGACATACAATTTTTCAGTCTCGGGCGGGTTCGGGCACCGAAAAAAGATCCGGAACTTATCTCTAACGCATACACACACACACACACACAAAAAAAAAAAAAAAAAAGAAGAAGAAAAAAGAAAGAAAAAGAAGAAAAAGAAAAGAAACAGAAAGGAAAGGAAGAATGTTGAATCTTATCAGATGTTTTCGTGTGCTGCAAAACAAGTTGCACTTAGAAAACAACAACAAAAATTGAAGGAATCTTAACTGGATGTTAACGCTGATTATTCTAGTTCAAGTGAAACTCTCATCGTTACACGGATTAACCCTTTAACGGATAAAGCACTTCAATTACTAAGATGTTGAAATAAATGATTGACACCGGAAATTATAAACAAATTTATTTTTATATAATAAAAAAGCGATATTTCACATATATAATAAATGAAAAACATTTCTATTAAAATTCTGCTGTCAGTGTTGAGTTTCGTAATTAAAGTTTTGTGGTTTCGTGGGGAAACCAATGAACGTTAAAGGGTTAATTCGTTTTGGACGCAATCCTGATAATTGAAGCAAATATTTTTCTTTTTAATTGCTAAAAGGTGTAAAATAGAAAGATAACAGTATAATAGGTTTTATTAGACTGTTGACATATGTTTTAGCTCATTCTGAGCCATTATCAAAACAAACACAAATATTCTATAAATGCACGGAATATGAAGTTATTTGAAACGCAATTATTTAATTTTTCACGTCTTTAGAAAAAAAAAAAATGCACGTTATTTTTAACACTTTCCAACCTAGTTGAAAAGTGTTTATGACTTCGGTTTGTCTGGCCGTATGGCCGTCTGTCCGTGCTCTAACTCTCGTAAATATGCTCGGATTGCCTTGCAATTTTTATATGTTATTGACGTTATCTATTAGCACGTTCCCTATTTCAACGGAAGTGTGTAGCACTTATAGTTTTTTTACAGGGACACTCAAAAGAATTCCGTTACATTACGGTCTATGGGGAAAAATCATTTGTGGTTTATTTTAATGATGTTACACAATTGCAAAACACATTGTAATTGATATATACCACTAAGGTGTATTACAAGAAGCTTAATGTGGAATAGGGTGTGGATAGCACTTATAGTTACTTTACAGGGACAGTCAAAAGAATTCCGTTACATTACGTCTATGGAGAAAAATCGTCTGCGGTTTATTTAAATAATGTTTCACTATTTTAAACGCATTGAAATTTATATAGATCACTAAGGTGCATTACAAGAGGCTTACTACAGAATAGTGTGCGTATAGCAGTCATCGTTCATTTACAGGGACACACAAAAGAATTCTCTACTGTCTGTTAACAATAATTCCTGGAAATGCGTTTTAAGTTACTGAACGCGATTTTAAATTTAACTCACTTTTTGTTTATTACGGGGTGTGTATAAATTCTGTAGATCATATACAGGGAAATACAAAAGTTCGCGAACACATTTCCGTTTATTGACAGAAACTCCAGAAGGAGAATTTTAAACTGTGCTACGCGTTTCTTAACTGAACTAAAATTTAGCATCCTATGTTGTATATATACAAATCTATAGATCATATACAGGGCTGAATAAAAGTATTCGGATATTTTTCCGAATATTGTATACGTTGGAAATTCCTGAAATTATGTTTTTAAATATGTTATGCGTTTTTCAAATTGTTTACTTAGATGTTATCTCTCAGCTTATTAAACGGTATGATTTGTAAAATTATTTTGGAAGCGTTGGAAAGTGTTACATAATCTATGCTTGACGCATGATTTTTCGTTCTTGTTTATTTTTTACTTGGATGTTTATTTCCATATTTGTAACCATGGAGTAACTCGAACCACAATTTTAATAAATTAAATGCTGCTGCATTCGTTACATATTGTATTTTTACGTGTTTACAATCTCTATGGTTTCTCTTATAATGGATGGATAGTATAGACTTGGAGGGGGAAATTATTTTACTTTCATTGAAATTTATTTGGATGGTTTCTTCTTGGTATAATATTGCCAGGGCTGTTGTTTTTCTATTACACTTAATATCAGCCATATACTCCTTTTTTCTGTATCTAAATTTCTTGCTTGTCATGCCAATATAGTAATTCTTTGATCCGTCTTCTTTAATAAATGATATTTCATATACTCCTGAATAATTAATTCTCAAAATTAATTGGGTCAATTTCACTGCAAATGATATGTTCTTTAATTTCTGAGGGGGTTTGGCTATTAAACACATATTGAAACATTTAAGGCTGTATTTTAATTTTTCAAAAAAACTTGGATAATGTTGAAGAGTACAAAGTTTATATTTTTGCGAATCAAATTTGTTTTCAGGTTTCTAATTCCACGGTTAATTTATTAATATGGTGTGCCTTAAAACCATTATTACAAACAATTCTACCAATGTTATCTAATTTATTATTAAATTTACTTCCAGTACATACTTATTATACATCATATACCTCAACAGTGGATTGTAGGAGAAGTGATAGCTATTAAACCTTCACACTGTTAATTAATGAATCGGAATATACAGGGTGATTATAATTAAAGTCCCACTTTCAAAATGCTATGAAAAAAGGAACCACTGTCCGAATGACTTCAAATTTGAACTGAATATAGATCAGTTTCAACCACGTGATAACCAGCCCACCAAGTGTTATCCAACCAATCATAATCGTGGATTTATAGCCTGTATTACGAGCCAACCAATCACAATCCACCATCTTTGGCGGGCAAACAAAAAACAAATCTAGTTGCTAAGGTGGTTGCTAGGGTGTGACGTCAGTTGAACTTGATGTATACTGGAAGAAGGGGAAACGGTATGGCATAAGAAAATAAAAGTTCCAAAGTGTATCAATAGATGGCGCTGTAAGCGGTATACTATGCAAATTAAAAGACACTCATGCAGAATTAAAAACCGAATTATTATGTGCTTTTTATATGCGGCTTTTGGCCCAAGGACTATTAAAAACCGATTTTTCCCATCCAATGTGGTACGACCTTGCCGTGGTGGATGGGCTTTCTACTAACAGTACCACAACTGTTGACTGATTTGGAAGTCATTTTTTTCCGACCAACAACCGAAACACTCATGCGCATTGAACAGTACTGTTGGTTTACTGTGCAACTCATGCCAAAGCCGTCGTATTTCGATTAAAAATGTCACTTGTAGCCGAATCCACTTTCGTTATGCCGCTTACAGAGCCATCTATTGATACACTTTGGAACTTTTTTATGTCATACCGTTTCCCCCTTCTTCCAGTATATTCAGTTCAAATTGGAAGTCAAAGGACCAGTGGTTCCTTTTTTACAGCATTTTGAAAGTGGGACTTTAATTATAATCACCCTGTATATTTATTGTAAGATTTAGCTTTAACTAGCATTTTTCAAAAATGGACTTGTTCCACTTTCGAAATAAATGGCTCATATATTGGAATTATCCTTACTATTTTTCTCACGATCATTTATGAAGTATGTTAAACAATATTCAACACTGCTTGCTTTCCTCTTAAAAATCCACACATTTCTAAAATATAAGTGAATTATTTGGATTTTCGTAGATTATGAAAACAGAAAAACATAGTACTTATATAAGGATGTACCAAAAACGTCAAAATTCGATTTCACTTTTTACCAATTGGAGATAAGTAACAGGCTCTGACTATATCGCACGGGGCCGGTCACGAAATTTTTTATAATTTCATCTAAATTTCCATTAAAAAAATGATTTTGTCAACATTTCTTTTGGGACTTTTGTCTGCACTCAGTATCAGCTTAATTTTATCATTTAATATCAATAACATCATTATTAAGTAGACTTCTTATCAGTATTTTCTTGTAATTGATGTTCTGTTTTTTTTTTTGTTTTTTTTCTAGTCATTCAATTTTATCATATTGTCCATTTATTCGAAAAATGACACAACTGAAAAAATGTGATACTTGAGATTAAAATACGATAAGTATATAATAATAATATAATACGATAAAATGACAAAAATATATCTCAATCTATGGTTAAAAAAACACATTCTAATAAATAGAAAAAATATTTTATTTTTATTCCTGGAACCGTTTTTCAATTTTTCATTAAATGTAATTTTTGAGTTGACACTTTTTGAATAAACGTGCAATATGTAAAATAATAATAATAATAATAATAATAATAATAATAATAATAAAGCAAAAAAGCATTAGTAAATAAATCAATCTAGGGGGGAGGGGGGAATTGAAAGTGCCCTGGGCACGAAAACTTGCTAGTCGGGCCCTGAGAAGTCGGTAATCTAAATTGCAAAAATGTTCAAAGAAAGTTGGGAAATAAGGTTACACTAATGAAGTAGTCTTGCCGTTCATTTTCAAAAATATTGCACTTTTTAAAAGTACGACCCCGTTAGCCAAAATTGGTCAATTATTTTTTTTTCCCTTTTGCTACAAACAAAACATTACAAAAAAAAAACTGCATAGTATCTTATGCACCTTACCAAGACTAAAAAAAAAATCTTTATTTAGTACCATTTACCAAAAAAAAAAAAAAAAAAAAAAAAAAAAAAGAACAGAAAAGAAAGACAGAAAAGAAAAGAAAGAAAGAGAAAATCAAAGGGACCATAAGTTTTTTTTCCGTTGAAGGCAGTATTCCGTTACAGACAAATTCTGTTTTCACAGGCTTAACTGTATTATTATTTCGCCTATTTTTAGGCTCTCCGATATACAGTAATACCTCGGTTTTCGTTGACTTCGGTTATCGTCGATTTTTTCCGTGAAAAATTTGTTTCGGTTTTCGTTGGTTGCCTCGGATTTCGTTTACTTCCTGTGTATTTTTGTGCTTTTTTTTATTGATTGCGAGTGCTCCATCATGGAACCAAAGAAAGTTTCTTGTAAGTGTAAGCAACTAGTTTAATAATAATGTCTTGCCCCATTTTAGGCAAATCTTAAAGAGGCGGCAGAAACAGACCACTTTTGACAGCTTTTTTGAGCGACATAGATCCCCTGACTCTGAAGCTTAGTCCTACTGCCAAAAAACGAATAAGGGAAGTAGTGCCTTGATATTGATACCATACGCAAAGAACACTATATTAATTTCTTATTGTTTTTAATATTAAAAGCTATCCTTATTATCTATAAAATGTGTTTTTTATGTGTATTTTGGAGTGTTTAGAACGAATTAATTGGATTTACATAGATTTATTTATATTGATATAATTGACTCGGTTTTCGTTGCTTTCGGATTTCGCCGATTGTTTTCGGACGGATTATCGACGAAAACCGAGGTAACACTGTATCTCTTTATTTCTTAGTTGTTTTTTTCTTAAAGTAAAAGCAAAGAAAACTAGATTTTATGTATGTGTCAGAGTAACAAAGATTCACATATATATATACATTTTTTTAAAATATATAATTTGTCCCTCTCAAGTACGTCAATAAAATCTGTAGATGAGGTAGATATTCAACATTTCAAGCGATAAAAAATCAACCTAATAATATATCCGCATTTTTTTAATCTGTATATTCTGGACACTTTATTAGTTCAACGAACCTCACTTTGTCTGGCTTATTTTGAGTAAATTGTTTGAAGAAAAGCTTTTAGGAACATTTATGATAATGAACTACTTGCGTTACTGTCATATAATCTCATCTCATAAAAAAAAATATTAAGAAAAATATGATAATAATAAAAAAAAAAAAAAAGTAGAAACAGAAAGAAAAAAACGCTAGACGAGCAAGAAAAACACCTTTCATCCTTCTCCAATTGCGACCGATTTTTATTTGGAACGGAGCCAAGAAAAGGTTTTTAAAAAAACTATCCGCTTTTTCTAGATATCCCAAAGCAATGGGGAATGAGAAAATAATCCGATTTTCAAATTGCATTCAAAATTTTATTCAATTTTGTTTCTAAGACATTATAACTGCAGTATAATATGTAAAATTTGTATATAATAATAATCGAAACCTGCCTCTAATAATAAACGGAATTTGTCAATATATATCCTGTCTTAATCTTAAATTCCATGATCCCGAAGGAAGGAATATCATACAATTATACCTGCGAAGTCAGAAACCTGTCTAACACGGAGTTCTTCCGGTACCTTGCGTTTTCATTTCAGTAGTTTTTTTTTTTTCTTTTTTGCCGAATAAAATCTATTAAGGGGTTATATTTACTACTTTCAAACTTTCAAAAAATGCAATTTTATTTTATTCATTTTCTGAAAATAACCGGACCGGAGTTTTTCCAGTCCCTTGCGTCTTCATTTCAGTACTTTTTTTTTTTTTTTAGAATAAAATCTATTAAGGGGTTATACCTATCTGCAAACTTTCAAAAAATGCAATTTGTTTTATTGCATTTTCCGAAAATACAATTAGTAACGAATATTCTGTTACATCATCGAGTCATCGATCTGATAAAAATTAACCATTCCCTGCTAATGGTGCGCCATACAAAATAAAAGTGCATGAAAAAAAAAAAAAAAAAAAAAAAAAAAAAAAAAACCTGCCCAGCTACCATTATTTTAATATGTTAAAATATACTTTATTTAATGACAAAAACTTTGCTATTAAAGATACCGAATATTATCTTTCAGAATTTTTGGTGGCAAACGAATTTCAGTAAAAACATTGAAGACCGCCCATATAGTTTCGGCAGTTAATGGGTTAAGAAAGTTACACAGTTTTATTTTGTTCTGTCAGACATAAATCATAACTTAAATCTTTAAACTTAATGAAATCGAGTCTACCTCAAAACTATGTTTAAAGTCAGTGATCACGTTCACGATAGCTCGAACAAATCTCGACCAATCTTTTTTTCAAATTTTGAGCAATTTTTAAAAACAACATTATCTAGAGAGTAATCGTTCATTTTGAGGATCTCATGATTTTTTTTTTCTATTTTTTTTTATAAACAATCAAAATTCTTTTTTTTTTTTTTTTTTTTTTTTTTTTTGTGAAAAACGGAATTTTAATTTTGAACGGCGGCTGTTTTGTTCCAAATCATTTTTTTTCCAAAAAACGAAAGATTACTCTTTAGTTTTAAATCTTCGGAGTACAGACATTATGCTTTTTACTTACCCATCATACGTAGTATAGGGTAAGTCTTGTAATCGTTTTGAAAATCGAAAAAAAGTTTTTGACGGATTTACACGTTTCAGACACTGGAGATTCCGGAAAACATATTTTTAGAAAAAAAAATTTGCCTTCCGTCTGTGTGTGTGTTTGTGTGTGTGTGTGTGTGTGTATGTTTGTCTGTAAACGCTCTATCTCCCGAACAAATTGAGATAGAGACTTGAAATTTGGTATGTACGTAGTATGTAATAATGGAAAGAAGCTTATTGAAATTCAGTAACCTCGATGATCCGGAACTATTTTTTTCGGATTCTCGAAATATTCGTTCTGATAAAAGGTATATACATATTTTCGAAATTGTTTATTTTGAGGAGTGAATATAAAAGACAATAAAAAAACATAAATTTTGCATAAAGCATGAAGTCGATCGGATAATGAGTTGCCGAGATATTTGTAATCCTATTTTCCCCCACTCTTCGATTTTTCATGACCCTGTATTTCAACCAAATTTCAATTTAAAGATATATTTCAATTGGAAATGAGACGCTTAATCCGACGCAGTAAACCCTCAGTTAATAGGATTATCAATTTTGGAATTATAAGGATGTTTCTTTTACGCAATTCAGTAATAGAGCATTCAAAGTTTATGACGTCATCAAGCCACGATTTTATTCGAATGGCAATGCATTTTATAAATAGTTTACACGTGTTTTATTTTCATATTTTATATTATGCATATCCAACTTTATTTAATCATTACAAAAAATCAATTTCTTTCTTTTTTTTTTTTAAGTGTAATAAACAAAATACAAAAATATTTTTTCAAATATCATGTTTCATTTTCCTGAATTTTTTTTTTTTTTCAAAAATACATGTTTTTTTTTTCTTCTTCCCTCTCGATTTAACCGACTTAAGACGAAGAGTCAAAGGGCTGAAAATTTTCGTTTTAGACAGTTTTTAGTCTATTGAAACTGCATTGCATCCTTTTCGCCGAGACGAAAATTTTTTTTCATTTAAGACAGGATTCAATTATATTAATAGATTTTACTGTAAAGTAAAAAGTAAGTAAACAAGTTATGGCCGCCTTCTTATAAAGTGGTCCAGTCCAGTCCAGGTTTAAAAAAAAAAAAAAAAAGTTAACCCGGGTCGATCGAAAAATCGCAGAAATCTTACTTTCGTTTTTCCAAGTTTTTCTTGGGAAAACGGAATTGCTAGGGACTGGAAAAATATTCCGTTTTGGGCAGGATTTGGTATTAGCAGGTATAACTGCATGGTATTTCTTTTGTTGGAATCATAAAAGTTTTCTGTTTAAAACAAAATTGAAGTTTGCGTTTTCACAGGGATCTGTAACTGTAAAGCTGTATAAACTTATTAAAGCTCACTTATAGTAGCTTATTTAAGCTATATTACTTAAACTTATATAAGCTTATTAAATCTGCATAAAATATTTTTTTCTCTTCAATTCTTCTGCACAGCATTAAAGCTAACAACAAATCAATCTAACAACATATTCGTAGTTTTCTACCGTTATCTTTATTCTGGACACTTTATTTAGTTTAACGAACTTCACTTTGCCCCGCTTTATTTTGAGTAAATTGTTTGAAGAAAGCTTTTACAAGTCTTTATAATAATGAACTACTTGCGTTACTTCCATCTCATGTCATAAAAATATAAAACAAAAATAAAAATATTGAGAAAAAAAAAATAAAGAGAAAAAAGAAACAGAAACAAAAAAACGCTAGACGCACAAGAAAAACTTTTTCTCTCAGGAGCGATTGTTATTTGGAGCGGAGCCAAGAAAAGGTTTTTTAAAAAACACTATATGCATCTTTTTCCAGAAATCTTGGTGCAAAATGGGATGAGAAGATAAGCCGATTTCGATTTTCCTTCAAAACTTTATGAAGTTTCCTTTATTAAATTTTATTGGTGAAGATTTCTGTGATTTTTCGATCGACTCGGGTTGACTTATTTTTTTAAAACCTGAACCTCTTTTTAAAAGAAGGCGTCCCTATATATACCCGAAAGAAAACTTTTTTTTTTTCTTCTTTACAAAAAATTTCAGAATTTTATTTCAGATGAAAATAATTACATATTAAAAGGTGCATTTTTTTATACATTCGATTTACTTTATAACAAATAAAATTTATATTACTGATATTGTAGATTGTAGGCAACTTCTTCCATATTACATTCAAGCATGGAATAATTTTTATTCGTTTCAAATTACGGACCAACGAAAATCTTTTCCGCGAATTTGGGTCGGGTTGCGGATTGACTCGTTACTTTCTAAGCCTCAATGCATTTTCGCTGGGTTCGTGACATCACAAAACGGAGCCGGTTTCCCTCCCTAGAAACGTAACGTCACGAACTCCAGAAAAAATACATTAAGGTATAGTGTAACAATCACCAGCCAAAAAGTGCTAAATAATTGTATCTTATAAATGTGTATTAATGCTGAACGATTAGTGCCGAGTAACAATGCTGAACGATAAATGCCGAGTAACAATGCTGAACGATAAATGCCGATCGCAGCGACATCTGGTGGTTCAAACGTAAACATGGATTGAATTGAAAAAGCGTTTCGGCCAATGAAAAGCTAGAAGATGTCGCTGCGATCGGACATTTATCGTACAACATCGTTCAACATTTATGGGATAAATTTTTTAGTACTTTTTAAAGCATTACTGAAATAGTGCGTTGCCAGACCATATCTAAAATTTTTGTGGATTTAACTTTGTGCCGTTACATTAAAAAATAAATTAACAACGTGAAATAGCACAAATAAAACATATAAACTGGCAAACAGCTGTTTCGGAGCCCCTAAAGATTCATCATCAGTGCCAATTCAAAAGATTAAAACTAATTTAAAATCCTAAGTCATGTCAATTTGCCTGCGTCTTTCTCACGATGGAATCCAAGATGGAATGGCGGCGACCGCTTCAAAATCAACAGCGGAGTCAGAAAACACATGTGACGGAGGGACCAATAGGAGTGCCCTGCCAGCCCGGGCGAGTTTAAGTACGGAGGCGAATAAAGGGGGGATCAAGAGAATGAATTAAGTGAAAGGTAGCCAGACGTTTGAAACATTTGGTACGGAGGAGAAAAAAAAAGGGGGGGGGGTGAAGAGAATGAATTAAATGAAAGGTAGCCAGACATTTGAAAAATTTGGTGTACTGGACATATCATTAACTAAGCTGCCTGAATTCTTCCATATATGATAAGCCTCCCAAAAATCAAGGTCACACATTTCATAAGGTTTTTCATACATGAAAAATCGCGTTCTTTATATGACGTCGCATTCCCAGTAAAAACAATATATTTAACTTCAAATTTGTTATGTAAAAATTTAATTTTTTCTCAGTTTCTTTTAAGAAGTGGGGGGAAAAAACAAAACAATTTTTATATTACTGTAAATGTTACTTACACTATTGTAACAAACAAATATTTATCGTTGAGTCACGTACCAACATATTTTTAAAAAAAAATGAAGCCAGAAAATTAATTAAACTTTCTAGTACTTTCTAAATTGTTTTATCAACGTATAATGGAAATTTAATTGAAATTAACCACCTATTCGCTCGCTAATGGTATTCCGTCTGGGAACGAAGAGGTTAATCTATTAAATGGTAATTAAAGCCTGAAAATATGATTGTATTGCCTGTCATTGAAAACACGGGTACATAATTTCTAGCACATTAGGAAGTAGGTAAAAAATGAATTTCAAAATTCCGTCTCTGCATACATCAATTAAGTTAAGTTTAAAATAAGCTTGTAAAAACATTTAAAAAAGGCCTTATTGGCAGATTTTATTTACTCACTAGAGCAGTGGTTGTCAACGTGGGTCAATTTGATTTTAAAGGGGGACACTTCCACATTTGTTATTAACCCATGCCTTGCAAGTTCTTTTTTTTTCTTTCTTTCTTTCTTTTTTTTTTTTTGAAAAGTAATGTTGTAGGCTAATAATGAAACAATAATTTTTATATTTAAAAATTTCTATAATTTTTTTTTGTTCCAGTTGTATTTAAAATTTTTTATACAATTTTTATTTCTGTTCGCTCTGCAGTATATCACAAAAAAAAAATTTTGCGCGTGAAACTACTTAAGTCTATGTCTAAACTGACTGTCTTGAACCCCTTTACCTTGAAAGTGGCTCTGGTGCAGGCGTCATACATAGCATATACGTATACACTAGGACATAAATTTGAAATTTTAAAATCAGTTTATACTCGGCCGTCAACTATACTCTATGTAATTTCAATTGGTTTGTCCAGGATATCCGCCCTCCTCGCTTCATCTCCTCGTTGCCATGGCAATAGAAGACGCAAGCTCCAAGTCCCGTTTTTCCCACTGCTACAATCGAACAAAAGATGAAGATTTCTACTGATCTCAAGTAGGTTGGGAAAAAAGAGTGGTCAGTCAGCAAAATGCAATGTTACCATAATTACTGACCTAACAACTGACCTTGAAAAGTCAATTGAAATTAGACATAGTATAGAGAAAAGAAAACCCGCTAATAGAGAGGTGTATTATGGGGGGAAAGAAAAAAGGCTAATTAAAAGAAAGCAGAGTCGAAACCGGTTTCGAAAGTAAAAGTACCTTTGTTATAAAAAAAAAAAAAAAAAAAAAAAAAAAAAAATCTGCCACGAAAATCAAAAAAGTAAAAAATGGCCATATTACAGATCGACTTCAACTATCCCAATGCAAAGAAACTGAACAGTCTCCTGAAGTGAAAGAATGGAGATCTAAAGAAGTTTCAAATACAGCTTTTTTCTAAGATTTACAACTGAGCCATGGAAAGGAGGGATCCTAGTAGAAAACCTTTATTTGTTTCTTTCTTTCAATACGAACTCTATATTAACCAGCCTTTTTTTTTTTTTTTTTTTTTGTCTCTTATTGCACTTTTGAAATGAAAAGAATATGTGAAATCAATAGCTCGATAATTGCAGTGATTATTGCAATGTTAGCCGATTTTTTTCTCGAAACTTTATGACATTTATGTTAAATTTAGCATTAAAATAATTACCGCAATTAATAGTACCAATTAGTTTAATTATGTGTGTGTGTTTAAGATTTTTTTAAAGATTTTTCTTCGCGGGTATTATACGAGAACGGTTAATACGAGGATATTTATAATTCCTTTGCTTCTCGGCCCCCTTAACTGCTGTGACAAAAATTGCCGCATAACTACAGTGTCTCACAAAAGTGATGGGACACTTGTGCTTTATAAAAAGAAACTGCAATAAAATAAATAAACAAACATGTGCAAAAATTTTTTGGGTGTGTTTCATATTTAAAGTTAGTAACAATTATTACATAACATACATTTTGTCAAAATATTAAAATATTAATTTAGTAAAAATACAATTGTTCAGAACGGAGCAAAAAATGGCTCACATAAGTGATGGGACACTTACTTTTCCATCAAATATTTATCCAAAAATTTTACTTTTTAAAAGGTTTTAATATTTTGTTGGATTTACTTTTACTTTTAAAACATGATTTAATCTTTTTGGGATGGATTCGACTAATTTTTTTGTGATTTCTGGAGTGATTTTACCCCATTCTTCTTGAAGCACCGATTTTAGTTGTTGTTTTGAAGAAATGGTGTGTTTGCGAATTCTTGATTCCAATTCTTGCCAAATATTCTCTATGGGATTTAAGTCTGGAGATTGTGGTGGTGTTTTTATTATTTCAGGACAGTTATATAGCAGCCAGAGTCTAACGTTCAGAGCAGTGTGCTTGGGGTCATTGTCCTGGTAGAATTTAAAATCGTTATGAAGGTTCAATTTTCGTGCTGAAGATTTCAAATTTTGCTTTAAAATATCAATATACTTGTACTGATCCATTATACTGTCAATAAAAACAAGATTACCAACTCCAGCGGACGACATACACCCCCATACCATAACTCCTCCTCCACCATGTTTTACTGTTGGTACCAAGTTCTGTTTGCGAAATTCTTCCCTGGGTTTTCTCCACACCAAGATTCTACCGTCAAAACCAAATATATTAAATTTACTCTCATCAGCAAATATAACTTTATTCCAGTAATCAGAATTCTTATTTATGTTGGATTTTGCGAAAGCTAGTCTGAGTTTTCTATTCTTTTCACTTACGAAGAATTTTTTCCTGGCTACTCTACCGTGATATCCAGCAGATCAAATTACCCTTCTAATAGTCTCAGGATTAACAATTATTCCATATAATGCTTGTAAATCAGCAGCAACTTTTGAAGCACTAATTCTTGGATTTTTTTTAATATTTCGAACGATAATTCGCTTTATTCCATTGGATAGCTTTGATGGTCGGCCAGGTCTTCTTTTATCCTGAATCATATGATTCTTTTTATATCGTTTAATGATATTGAAAACTGTTGAACGACTCAAGTTAACTGTTTCAGCAGTTTTTCTAATAGATTTTCCACGTTCAATATGCAAATTAATAACTAATTTTCGAATTTCAGGCGAAGTTTCTTTTCGTTTAGCATTCATGGCTACACAGAGCTAAAAAACACAAAAATTCCAAAACAAACTGGAGAGAAATACTGCAGACGATTTTATAAGTTATTGCCAATTGCTTTTAAGTAAAAATAAAACCCCAAAAAATATTTTTATTGCTTATTTCAGACGATTTTTGTTGCATATATAATGGTGTCCCATCACTTATGTGAGCTATTTTTTGCTCCGTTCTAAACATTTGTATTTTTATTAAATTAATATTTTAATATTTTGACAAAATGTATGTTATGCAATAATCTTTACTAAATTTAAGTATGAAACACACCCACAAAAAAATGTGTACATGTTTTTTTAATTTATTTGATTAGTTTCCTTTTGTAAAGCACAAGTGTCCCATCACTTATGTGAGACACTGTACTTACTGTGAGCGGTCGCTGAGACGTCTTAGTCGAAGGATGAATAAATGGTTCGATTTACTAACTCATATTAGGATACTGTTTCTGTAATAAATTTTATGTACGGGACTATAATAAAAATATGCGTATTCAAAAGTCTCTAGCAATAGTATTAGGGCTCCAAATGAAACAAAATTCCATTAGTATCTATAGTTTTAAACTGAAAATTACAAGCTAATCTGTGAAAATTGAACAAAACAGCGGTCTGTGAGACCAGTTAAGAGTTAACCGAGTTCGAATTTATGTACAGTGTCTCACATAAGTGATGGGACACTTGTGCTTTACAAAATGAAACTAATCAAATACATTAAAAA
Organism: Maratus michaelseni; assembly: GCA_963931845.1. Taxonomy (NCBI): domain Eukaryota; kingdom Metazoa; phylum Arthropoda; class Arachnida; order Araneae; family Salticidae; genus Maratus; species Maratus michaelseni. Next base: position 36,413,394 of record OZ007600.1, read on the forward strand.
AACATGTACACATTTTTTTGTGGGTGTGTTTCATACTTAAATTTAGTAAAGATTATTACATAACATACATTTTGTCAAAATATTAAAATATTAATTTAATAAAAATACAAATGTTTAGAACGGAGCAAAAAATAGCTCACATAAGTGATGGGACGCCATTATATATGCAACAAAAATCGTCTGAAATAAGCAATAAAAATATTTTTTGGGGTTTTATTTTTACTTAAAAGAAATTGGCAATAATTTATAAAATCGTCTGCAGTATTTCTCTCCAGTTTGTTTTGGAATTTTTGTGTTTTTTAGCTCTGTGTAGCCATGAATGCTAAACGAAAAAAAACTTCGCCTGAAATTCGAAAATTAGTTATTAATTTGCATATTGAACGTGGAAAATCTATTAGAAAAACTGCTGAAACAGTTAACTTGAGTCGTTCAACAGTTTTCAATATCATTAAACGATATAAAAAGAATCATATGATTCAGGATAAAAGAAGACCTGGCCGACCATCAAAGCTATCCAATGGAATAAAACGAATTATCGTTCGAAATATTAAAAAAAATCCAAGAATTAGTGCTTCAAAAGTTGCTGCTGATTTACAAGCATTATATGGAATAATTGTTAATCCTGAGACTATTAGAAGGGTAATTCGATCTGCTGGATATCACGGTAGAGTAGCCAGGAAAAAATTCTTCGTAAGTGAAAAGAATAGAAAACTCAGACTAGCTTTCACAAAATCCAACATAAATAAGAATTCTGATTACTGGAATAAAGTTATATTTGCTGATGAGAGTAAATTTAATATATTTGGTTCTGACGGTAGAATCTTGGTGTGGAGAAAACCCAGGGAAGAATTTCGCAAACAGAACTTGGTACCAACAGTAAAACATGGTGGAGGAGGAGTTATGGTATGGGGGTGTATGTCGTCCGCTGGAGTTGGTAATCTTGTTTTTATTGACAGTATAATGGATCAGTACAAGTATATTGATATTTTAAAGCAAAATTTGAAATCTTCAGCACGAAAATTGAACCTTCATAACGATTTTAAATTCTACCAGGACAATGACCCCAAGCACACTGCTCTGAACGTTAGACTCTGGCTGCTATATAACTGTCCTGAAATAATAAAAACACCACCACAATCTCCAGACTTAAATCCCATAGAGAATATTTGGCAAGAATTGGAATCAAGAATTCGCAAACACACCATTTCTTCAAAACAACAACTAAAATCGGTGCTTCAAGAAGAATGGGGTAAAATCACTCCAGAAATCACAAAAAAATTAGTCGAATCCATCCCAAAAAGATTAAATCATGTTTTAAAAGTAAAAGGAAATCCAACAAAATATTAAAACCTTTTAAAAAGTAAAATTTTTGGATAAATATTTGATGGAAAAGTAAGTGTCCCATCACTTATGTGAGCCATTTTTTGCTCCGTTCTGAACAATTGTATTTTTACTAAATTAATATTTTAATATTTTGACAAAATGTATGTTATGTAATAATTGTAACTAACTTTAAATATGAAATACACCCAAAAAATTTTTGCACATGTTTGTTTATTTATTTTATTGCAGTTTCTTTTTATAAAGCACAAGTGTCCCATCACTTTTGTGAGACACTGTATTTTTCTTCCCAAGCTTCAGCAGACGATAATAATTTCGTTGAATGGAATGTTCAGCCATTTTTTTCAAAGCGTCCATGATGTGAATGTTGCCACCCGAAGCTATAGAAAATGAAAGGGAGAAAGTCTGGAAATAAAAAAAAAACCGGTTGTGCAGGTCGTCAATTACGGGCTGTTTTGATCCCCAAAAGGGCTTCGTGTTCGTGTGCTTTCGAGAACACGATGCGAACGAACTGTGACTGATTTCCGACATCAACTTTGCTGGAAGGATCACTTTCACTAATTCTCTTCACTACAAAAAAGAATAAAAAGAACAAATAAGTCTTCTTTTCGGAAGAGCCGCTGGTAAAAGAATTCGACTAGCGTGAGTGATTGCGTCTGAAAGAAGACGGGTTTCTTTATAAAGATGTATGATTTAATAACATCTACCAATGTCTCTGATCGCAGATGGCAGATACTGTCAGTTTTTCTGAAGTAGAATCGGTTTATTTACTTTAGCACAGACTGTTCTGTCTAGTTGTTTTTATCATGCGCTTTTTTACTTATAAAACATTATCTATCTCTACCTGCAGGTCGGGTCTGACTAATGCAGGTGGATGCGGGGCAGCTGCCCCCGGCCCCCCGTTTCAGGAGGCCCCCATGGGAATAATCAGGATTGTATTAAGAGGGTGCCAAAGGGTTAAAATTGTTCAAAAGTGACCAATATTCTTATATTTTCGAAGATTTAGGAAGGTAGTGCGGTCTTACCTTTCCCGTTTTCGCTTCCAATAATCCCCCCCACACACACACCGCAAAAAAGAACGAATTATATTATTAGAATACTAATGGTTAAAGTTTTATTATAACAACTTAGTAGACCATTGTTTTCAAAAGAAATTCATTATTGGTATTTTCCTAAAAGCATTTATGATGACCAATTGGGAGCATTTTTCTTTCAGACATCACATGACTAACATTGATAATTAAAAGAAAATTAGCAAATAAATACTCCCGTCAACCAATCCATAATTTTTTCCTACTAGTACTTTTTCTTACAGTACTACACTGTAAAAAAAATTTGTCAACAATTACGGTACATATACTGGCAATTTTATGACCAGTACATATACCGTGATTTAACTGGACGGTATATGTACCGTAAAATATTTAAAGTCTATGTACCGGCTGCACTCCCTCCTCTCCTCAGGCCTGCACGCATTACGTAACAAGAGAAAGAGCAGCATCACTTCAGTGCTTGCAGTACACCGAGGCGGGGCTACCAGATTTTTCCTTAATGAAAAATAGTTATTTTACGGTATAAATAGAGATTTTTTACTGAAAAACAATCATTTTACAGTATAAATACCGTTTATAATCGAAATGGCACATATACGGTTTTTTTACGCTTAAATATACCTTAGAAGTACGGTACTCATACCATAAAGAGTGAAAACGGTACAAGTACCGTTAATTTACGGTACATCTACTGAAATTTTACGAAAATTTTTTGCAGTGTAGTTGGAATTCATCTTTTCCATCTTGACCATCTTTCTTGTAATACCCTGTATACAGATGTGAATAGTACCCGGTACGAAATCATAAGAGACGGTAGTCTCTTGAGTGACGCAGCGAAAAACCGAAAACCGTAAGCCCAAAACCGAAGATTCCGTCACTCTCATATATACAGCTAGCAGGACATCAAAGGAAAATCGAAACGCCGACATTTAATATCTCAGTAAATATGAGGCATACCGTTTCGATTTTTTCACATTAGTCTTATATCTATGGCCTAACTCTATCCTGAAATTTATAGATTTCTACATGCAGTAGATTTTGAGATCTGGAAACCAATTTTTAAGCGAAAATGGAAGATGTAATGGTGTAATGGGCACAGAGTTGTTATCTCGAAAATGGATCGAACGATTTTTTTTAAATTAATATATTATATTAATCAGTTTTAGATGAAGCGTTTAAGATATTGCGCTAACGTAGGAAAACTCTTGTTTTCAATATAATCCACTTTTAAAATCGGACTATTTTCTAATGCTTTTTCTGGTAGACTAACATTACAGATCTTCAGCCTTTTCACTACTTTTTATTACTGCGCAATAAGGAAGCTCTTGCCTATTACGGTTACAGTTAAACGTTAAAGCATATCCATATCGCTGAAAAACTATTTAGATTCTTTTTTTTTTTTAAATACGAAAACAGTTTTTAATGCAATTTTTAATATGTAATATATATCAGTACAAAAACCCTTAACGAGTTAAAAGTGTTGACGCAGCACTTTCTTTTGGCTCTATGAATTTTAAATATGGGTCTTAAAAGCAATGATATCAAATTTAAGTGACGCTATGTTAATAATTTTTTTTTAAATCATAATTTTCTTTTTAGATTTATTTATGTTCACAGGTGCAATCATTATTATCTTAATATGAAAAAATATATAAAATTTATTCGCTGATGCTTTTTCATTCACATCTCTCATGAATTCAAAATATGGGTTTTAAAAGAAATGATATCAAAATTTGAGTGACACCTTGACGTTAATTTAATAGGACTCTTTTAAAATTCAATTTAAATTATTTTTGGTTTGTCTTCTAAAGTATATTTACACATACAAACAATACTTTTAATTTTTCAATACACTTTTAAATATATTACTTTCACTGAGCCTATATTATGTATTGAAATGTATTTATTTCAATAAATTGATTTATCTTCTGTGCCACGCTATCAAAATCTGCCAAAATCATAAGTAAAATTTATGTAAATGATTATTTTGCGTCATATTATCCACTTGAATACATTTCCCTTTGTTTGGATACTATGACGCAAAATAATCATTTACATAAATTTTACTTATGATTTTGGATAGCGTGGCACAGAAGATAAATCAATTTATTGAAATAAATACATTTCAATACATAATATAGGCTCAGTGAAAGTAATATATTTAAAAGTGTATTGAAAAATTAAAAGTATTGTTTGTATGTGTAAATATACTTTAGAAGACAAACCAAAAATAATTTAAATTGAATTTTAAAAGAGTCCTATTAAATTAACGTCAAGGTGTCACTCAAATTTTGATATCATTTCTTTTAAAACCCATATTTTGAATTCATGAGAGATGTGAATGAAAAAGCATCAGCGAATAAATTTTATATATTTTTTCATATTAAGATAATAATAATTGCACCTGTGAACATAAATAAAACTAAAAAGAAAATTATGATTTAAAAAAAAATTATTAACATAGCGTCACTTAAATTTTATATCATTGCTTTTAAGACCCATATTTAAAATTCATAGAGCCAAAAGAAAGTGCTGCGTCAACACTTTTAACCCGTTAAGGGTTTTTGTACTGATATCATTACTTTTTTAAGGTTATTGATGAAAATGTCAATTAGTCGAAATTAAGTATAGGGTATAAATTAATCATTAGAATAAAATTTTAAAGAAATGCTAAAAAAGACCCCTTGGACCCCAATAAAATATGAGGGTGGTGGCCCAGGGAGAGGAATCCAAGACTCAACTTTTAAATTATACAGCGAGAGAGTAACACAATTAGAAGGATGAAAATGCATGGCAAAACCCGTTTGTTCCATCTTCCTCCGCCAAAGGGCGCAATCTTTTCTATACAAACATAGCTGAAAATTTTCAGGCTGTCGATTCCGAATCAAATGAGCCATACATCGTCGTGATCGGTCCCATAGAACGCGATAGGGAAGTGCCCCTGGTGGTGAAACTTGGAACTAAAATCAATATATCCTGTCGATGTCTAGTCGAATGAATCAAACTGCATTGTGATGGGACCCATAGGACTTGAGATAGCTGCAAAATCCGTTAGTTCCATCTTCCACCACCAGGGGGCGGACTCTGTTCCATGCAAACATAGTTGAAATCTTTGAGGCTGTCGATTTCGAGTCGAATGAGCCATACCTCGTCGTGATGGGGCGCATAGGACCCGAGATAAGAAAGCGCCCCCTGGTGGTGAAACTTGTAACTAAAATCTATATATCCTGTCGATGTCGAGTCGAATGAATCAAACTGCATTGTGATGGGACCCATAGAACTCGAGTTAGCAGCAAAATCCGTTAGTTCCATCTTCCACCACCAGGGGGTGCTCTCTGTTCTATACAAACATAGCTGAAATCTTTCAGGCTGTCGATTTCAAGTCGAATGAGCCATACCTCGTCGTGATCAGGCCCATAGAACACAAGATAGGAAAGCACCCCCTGGTGGTGAAACTTGTAACTAAAATCTATATATCCTGTCGATGTCGAGTCGAATGAATCAAACTGCATTGTGATGGGACCCATAGAACTCGAGTTAGCTGCAAAATCCGTTAGTTCCATCTTCCACCACCAGGGGGCGCACTCTGTTCTATACAAACATAGCTGAAATCTTTCAGGCTGTCGATTTCAAGTCGAATGAGCCATACCTCGTCGTGATCAGGCCCATAGAACACAAGATAGGAAAGCGCCCCCTGGTGGTGAAACTTGGAACTAAAATCGATATATCCTGTCGATGTCGAGTCAAATGAATCAAACTGCATTGTGATGGGACCCATAGAACTCAAGTTAGCTGTTGTGGGTTTGGGGTTCTTTCTAGAATAATTTATTTAAATTTAAAAAGCACATTTATTATTCAATCTTCACTTGACAATTAAATATTTAAAAAAAAATAAGTATACCCTGATTAGCTCCACTGAAATCTGTTGCCATGGAAAAGGGAGCAAATTATATTAAACTAATCAAAATATCAAAACTTAAGAATCCGAATAGGTTAATACAACAATGATAATTTTGAACTCATCATTTTAAGACAATGTTAAATGTAGTAAGGGGCAACAGATTTCTAAATCAAGTAGCATACTGATTTGCATAAAGAACACCCAACTCCACTCCAACCCAATCAAGCTCAAATCTCCATACACATTAAATTAACAAAAGTGTAATCATCATATAATTTGGAAAAATGCAGACAACCTGAAATTCCTCCAATATGAGGACCAAAAGGAGAAAGAGTTAAATCCGTTAATAGAGTAGGGATATGATGATGTACTAAATTTTAGAACAACTATGGAGATTGTGAACAAGATCAGATCGGTTAACCAAGGATCGTATAGTGGCTATAAAATAACTGAAAACTTTTTTTTTTTTTTTTTTTTTTTTTTTTTTTGTTAAAAAACAACCATTTTGTTGTTTGCCTTGAATAATACTTCAAAGAAAGGATAATTAAAAATTAAATTAATCAATTATGAAATTAGACTTAATTTTACTTTAGCATCAATTATCAGTATATCCATTTCTGAGATAGGAACAATAATTACATCTAATAACCTTGCGTAAACCTCAATTAATTTTCAAATAAATTATTACCATGAATTAAAAATTTAAGAAATAAAAAAAAAATATTAATTTAGCAAAATTATAGCTTTCATATTTTTAATCTCACTTACTGAGAGGTTAATTCCTCCTTATAGGTATGTTGTAATTATAGAAATATTAATTATTTAAAAATTATATATAAAGAAAAACATACCATATTTGAGAATAAACAAAAACTTTCTTTATTTGAATAATTAAAAATTATAAAAGTAAGGTAGTTCTCAAACAAAATATAATAATAACATAATAACAAAGTTGATCAAAAAAAAAAAATACTGAAATTACTTATTACAACACTTTACATTAAGCAGCAAAGTCCCTAAAATTACCACAATACCATGATTTAAAGATGGATCAACTTTTCAAAATTTAATTATTGATTAATTTTCAATTAAATATCATAAATCTTAAACTATTAACAAACCAACAATTCAAATGTCGTTCAATCATAAACAAAAAGGTTACATGTTAATCATCTTAAAATACCAATAATTATATTTTTTTGTTTCTCCAGGTATTTATAAATATCACAACAGTAGACAACATGTAATAAAGAAGAAATATGGGTTACTTACAATATACTTTGATATTTACTACCGTCAATGTGGGCACACTTCATTGCAGATATGTTGATCTGCCATAATCTCCTTTTTTTTTTTTCAACCTATTCTTTTCAGCTGCCTCTACGAGTCAACACCGTTACTCCATACATCACTTGGAGATTTTGATTTATTCCCGATTCAAAACGTCGTCACATCACCGATACCTTGTAAAGCGGGCAAGTCTACTCAGCTAGTCTCGCCAGCCTTCTTAGTCTAGGATTGATAATGCCCCATCTCCAGAAATGATGCTCGTCTAATCATTAATTCATTTTTCGTCAAGGTATCATTAACAACCGCCGCTTAAGAAGTCAACACAAGACAACACTTTTTCTAGGAACGCCGCTACTACATGATGGGTCAAACATATTTTCTTTTCATTCGCCCTCCATCAGATACAGATCCTTACTTCGAAAATGCCCTTATAGCCTCTTTTCATCATAACCTCATGATTTAGGATAATTAAAGTAGGCCATCAATGCCCCACTCTCAAAACAAAATCTTCCAGAAACCTGTCCGCCTTCAACAACTTCGCGATCCAGCCCACAGGCCAGTCTTCGAGCCCCGTAATAAGTCGAATTTTTTTTTTTTTTACGAGTCAAACGACAGGTCTCTTGGCCAAGCAACAAGTGTCGTAAACATTCATTCTCCCGCGCTGCTTGAAAAACGGGACCGAACCACTCCGCCAGGGGTACGGGAATGGAAACAAAAGGGAAAATGGACTCTCCTTGAAGGCACCAGCCTGTCGTTCCACCCTGCCAGCCGCTTCATGGGGGAAGGCAGCCATGTTTCACCCCCATGGCGTGTGCTGAAGGGGGTCCTGTGAGCCTCTGTTGACCTGGGCGCCAGCTATCCGCCTGATAGCAGAGCTCATTGAAGCCTGTCGTAAGCTTACAAAGCCTAATTGCGTATATAGTACACTCATAAGATAACGTAATTCCTATACAGGGCGGTCGGTCATTCTTATATCAAAGTCAGACTAGATGACTCCAACACATGATTCAAGGGTATGGGAGAAAACATACACGACTGCCCAATACACTATGTGTGGTCTTTTACTGAGAAACCTCCCTCCCTGCTATCTTATCTTTCGTATTTGAAAACAGGAAGCTATGCTAGACTAAAAACGTTGAATTTACTTTGCAAAAAGAAAGAAGAAAAAATAAAAACTGATTTTATTATTATTATTACAATTACTTTTATTTATTTAAATTTTTATTAGAAACAGAAAAAAAAAAAAAAAAATGCTTTTAAATAAATGTTGAGAAAGTGATTTAAATAATTAATGTAGATTAAAAAAAAATGTTGAAACCAACCGTAACAAGATTGCTCCCCCCGGCTAATTAAAAAAAAATTTTTTTGAGAAAACAAATTATTTTTTTTTTGAAAGGTAACTGGGTACCACATGGCATGCTGGGACCTCAACACTGAAAAAACTGACCCACAAACACAGATCATACATCGATCCGGGACGGGATCCAGAGAGTTCACCGCTGAAATACCACCCTGACAATATATTCCGGATATATACAACCAGAGCTCGCACATCCGTAGAAACCATTACCTAAAATATTACCTGAAACATGACCATAAAAGAGTACTACCAGAGGAGGGACCACAAGGCTGATTTTACCACTAAAATGACCAAGATATTCTCTGCACCTGTAAAAGAACACATGTTCCACCTGACTGTGAAACCTCATTTCCCTACTACTGTCATTCCTACGCATAACTGCATCCTACCTGAAATTTCTGGTAACAGAACTGTAAATAATACATAAATTGAATTTTGAGAAAAAAAAAAAAAAAAAAAAAATAGCCGAAAAAGAAGAGAAGTGCCCACTGATTAATTGTCATTATACTGCTTATATACATAACTTCAATAATTGGCATCACAGTATATTACAACACTATCTATTAATGTAAATAAGTACTAGTAATATCATAGTTACAACACTGTAAATGTCAATGAAATTTGTAAAACACATATTAATTCTATTATACAAAAATACACAAGAGCAACTGGTGACACACAAACAAAATATATACATATACATCTGTAAGACACAAATTATGGTATCACAGACCATGTTAGAGAATTACGCACACAATTGTAACAATTTTATATGAGAACACATGTTTGTATTCGAACACAGTCTAATGATTCGGGATATTATGTAGATTTTACAAATGCACGTACAAGTAATGTGTATGGGAAAGAGTATCTCTGCCTCTGTGCTACTTATAGCAAAAAGCAGTTTCGGGCCTTTTGGGCACTACAGGGAAAACATTCCACAAAATAAAATAAAAAACAGGGGTGGTGACATATATCACCAGGAAGGAAAACACACATTCCACAAAAATAGGAAGTAGAATAAATAAAATAGTTAATTTTAGCACTTTTAGCCACACACAACAACATACAGGCATGTACATGAGACAGTATGTACTAGAAAAAGAAAAAGGGCCCACACTCCTTAAAGTTTAAGCTCAAATAAAACCACAAACTGTATAGTAAATAATAAATCTATCTAGTTAAAATGTAGAAATTAAAGTAAACACATACTTAAAAAGTTATATACAAAACACTGATGCATTAAAAAAAACTGAACTAAACAGATCTACCTCGGCAAAATTTATGATCACTTCTGATGGTTAAGAAGTCATAATCTTGGAGCGCCACTACGCCAAAAAAAAAAACGGGCTACACATATCTAAAGGCATACAAAACACAACATCCTAAAAAAATTTTAAAGTAACAAAAATTACATTCGTTTCTTTTTTTTTTTTTTTTTTTTTTTTTTTTTTTTTTTTTTTTGCAAAAATATACCCAAAATCTACGAAAACGGGGTGCGGACGGGTATATACCACATAATCTACCATAAAACAGACAAAAACCTTAAGTATAAGCATAAAAAGGGTTAAAAATGCCTACATGAAAGTATCAAAACACAACCAAAACAAACCTTTAATACGCTAGAAAGACTAAGTTCCGTTTTAAAATGCCCAAGAAAATAATTAAATATACATACACATTAACTAAACTATAAATAAATACAAATAAACAAGGTAAAATTGATAAAAATGCCTGAATAACGAAAAAAAATAGTTAGTATTTATAACTCGGACGGTCTCTTCTATCCCGTAGCGAATAGTCGGTTCTAGAAATCGATATTGAACGACTACTTCTATTCGATTTAGCAGCTGGACGAATCGATGAACGAGACCTGCGCGAATCGCTGTGCGCAGCAGCTGAACTGCTTTCTGCCGTGGCTGAATTTTTACCTACGCGCATCTCGCTGCCTTCTGCCGTTGCTAAATTTGTATTTACGCACATCTCGTTATTCTCTGCCGCTGCAACCTCCGGAGAAATGGGAGGTGGGGGAGAGGGATTTATGATTTCAGTCGCGTCGCTGTCTGTTTCCTCCACTTCTGGCGCTACCGGAGTTTCGCTATTGTTGACGTTCACTACTGCTGGTGCGCGGTTACTATCATATGGTGCCCAGGGAATGAATCGGTTACGCTTGCATCTGCGTACAGGAGGAGAATCGCGCGGTTGGTGTGGTGAATCGATGGTCACGTTTTCAGTCGATCCCAGGCCAATTGTTTGTTTTGGTTCACTGGACCAGATGGGGAGTCTGTCTTTGAAGGAAGACAACCTGTCAACATGGACAACCTGACAATTTTTGGGATTAGCAACTAGCGCTATTTTAAAATTAACTTCATTTAGCTTCTCAATTATAGTAAAAGGACCATTATTTTGCTTGCTTAATTTTTTTGTATTACCAGGGGCGACTGTGGGTGTAAATAACCACACAAGATCTCCTATTTTAAAATTTTTATCAACAGCTGTCTTTTCACGGTATTTTTCCTGCTGCTCAGAAACTTTAATTAAATTACTATGTACTTCAGTGTATACTTTTTGAAGAGCTGGGATTAAGAGTTCACAAAAAGAGGGTGCATCATTATAATTAAAAGAAGGTGGTTGAGAAAAGAGATTATATGGTAGATTCATATTTCTGCCATACATAACTGCAGCTGGGCTAAGTTTAGTTGATGAGTGGACAGCTGAACGCATAGCTAGTAGCGCAAATTTTAGTTTAGTGTCCCAGTCAGATTGATTTTGGTTGACTATGTGACAAAGTGCATTTTTAAGAGTACGATTCTGTCTCTCCACTTGCGAGTTGCCAGCCGGGTGGTAAGATGAGGTCTTAATATGTTTAATACCAAACATTTTATATACGTGCTCTATCGCATCTGAAATTAGATTCTTCGCATTGTCCGTCGTAATAAAACAGGGCGCACCGTAGCGTGATATGAAATCAGCTAAAGTGTCCGCAATGACATCTGAAGTGGTTGAACTAACCGCATATGCTTCTGGCCACTTAGTAAATGAATCTATATATGCGACAATATACTTATTTCCCGAAAAAGTTTGTGGTAAGGGTCCAATGAGATCCAAATGAACCTTGTTCATGGGAAACTGGGGGGTCGGCATACGTTGCAGAGGGGCGAGCTGGTTCGCTCTATAAGCTCTCTTCTGCTGGCAACTAATACATGACTCCACTAGATGCTTGACATCTGACGACATTCCTGGCCAATAGAAGTGCTCACGAATGCGATCAATGGTCTTTTGAAAGGCTTGATGACAAGCCGCTAGGGACTCATGTGTTAGTGCAAAAACTTGAGTAACCAATTCTCTTGGCACGACTAACTTTACAGGTTTATTCAAAATAGCTGACTCCCTCGTATCCTCACAAACTAAAATGTCATCTCTAAAAAAAAATTTCATGTATTTAGGAGCAATTTCTACACCTTGGTCTAGTTTTCTTGCAATCTCGCAGCATTTCTTGTCTGATTTTTGTAATTCACCAATTTTTTCAAGTAGATTGGAATGAGGCATAAAAGTAACTTCCTTTTCGACTTGTATACAAAAATTACAATTAACAGTATCATTGGAGTTATCATTGTTGACATACCTCGAAAGGAAGTCTGCGACACTGTTACACTTACCTTTAACAAACTTGATTGTAAAATTAAAGTCTGAGAGAGTGCAGATCCATTTAGCCATGCGAGATGTAGGGTCGTGAATTTTTAACATAAATGTTAGAGGTGCATGGTCTGTATAGATGAAAAAATGGGTATTAGCAATGTAACATTTAAAGTGGGCAGTAGCCCAAACTAAAGCTAGTAATTCCCTTTCAGTGGTGGAGTAGCGGGTCTCAGCATCTTTCAATTTTCTGCTGGCAAAGGCAACAGGATGGAGCATGTTATTTTCATCTAATTGTGATAACACTGCCCCTAATGCTTCGCCACTGGCATCAGTATATAAATGGAATTCTTTCTCAAAATCAGGGAGTGCAAGACATGGTTTTGAAATAAGAGCCATTTTAAGGTCTTCAAATTCTTTCTGTGCATCTTCATTCCACGAAAATTTTCCTGTCTCTTTCGTTAAGTTGATTAGATTTTTGGCTCTCTTAGTAAAATCTGGTATAAATCTCCTATAGAAAGATAGAGTTCCAATAAATGACCTAACAGCCTTTCGGGTAGTTGGAGGTTTAAAATTTTCTATTACGGCAATATTTTTATTGATAGGTGATACTTGGCCACTACAAATCTCAAAACCTAGATATTGTATTTTATTCGAAAGGAAAGTGCATTTACTGGGCTTAAGTTTAAGTTTATGCAGTCTTAACCTTTCAAAGACCATGCTAAGCTTCTCAAAATGAGAATTAACATCACTGGAGGCAATTACAATGTCGTCGATATAAACAAGAATTCCAAGATTGCCTAAATCACCGAAAATAGCATTCATAAGTCTTTGGAAACTGTTACCTGAATTTGAGAGCCCAAAACAGTTACGGGTCCACTCAAAAAGTCCTTTGTGGGTGATTATAGCAGTTTTATGCCTATCCTCTGGGCGAATAACCTGTTGAAAAAACCCACTAGTTAAATCTAGCGTTGAAAAAAATTTAGCCCCACTTAAAGCATCAACAGAGTCGGTAATGTTAGGTATTGGGTAAGCATCTTTAACAAGATTTTTATTTAATCTTCTGTAGTCAACAGCAAGTCGATATGAACCATCTGACTTCCGAACCAGAATAACCGGAGAAGCAAATTCAGACATGGAAGGGGAAATTATGTCCGCCTGTAACAAAGTATTAAGTTGGTCTTCCATTTCTTGACGTAATTTGTAGGGGACTCTATAAGCTTTGCCTTTAACTGGTTTATTTGAAGTTAAGTTAATTTCATGCGGGATTGTATCACAGCCGGGTAAATCTAAGACCGATGCTGCAAATACATCTTTGTTTTTGTCTAGAAAATTTTGCATTTTAAGTTTTAATGGGGGTTCTAAATGATCTAAATTAATTTCAGAGCTCCAAGTGAGATCAGCGTGATCAAAGTCACCAATTGGAGGGGCCAAATTTATATTATAGGTTAATTTATTATCAGTTACGGGTATATTTGACTGGTCTACACATTTTTGAATTTTGGCAACAAAGGTTCCTTTATTTAAATGAATACTATTGTCTGAAAAATTTGCAAATGAGATATATAGGCCATGTTCTTTAGTGCAAATGGCTCTGGAGGTAAGGAGACCTTGATTTAAATTTTTCGCCAAAGGTTCTAACATAACAATATCATTTTCCTTAATAAAATTTTCCTTATAACTTTTAACCTGGGCTAACATTTTTGACTGCGGGGGAATTGAAATTTTGCTACATAACACAGCGAAACTTATATTTTTATTTTTATTGGTATTATCACTACTGCTATCTTCATTGCTCTCCTCCTCGACTTCAGGTACCTTATCCTCTATACTTACCAAATCTTCACTTTCATCAATATTACAAATTTCAGTAGTCTCTTCAGCTAAATTACCCTGAGTTACCTGACTCGCTGCTGAAAGAATGTTGTCGACACTTTGAATACTTGAAAGATTTTCAGTGTTATTACCCTCAGAGCTACCGCCTGATGTTGTTTGCATGCAAAAGTTCTGCGCAACACTTTCAACTTCCTTATCTGACTCAGTTTGAATGACTATCTCAACATCTTTTCTCATATTACTCAACTGCGGGTCCTGAACTACCATATTTTCACTACTATGATTCCCATTTTCAATATTAACTGAGTCATGAACTTTCTCACATGCACAATTTTCAGGAGGGCTATTTGCATTACTACTTTTTGAATTCTCCCCTACTTTGTTGACACATTTTATATTTACAGAATTATTTTTAACACAATCATTATTTATACAATTATTATTAGAATTTACACTATATACAGAGTTAGAAATATTTACAGAATTAGTAGCAAGACAAGTATTACACCCTGAAGTATTACTTGGGGTTTCTACGCTTTGTTTACATTGGCCTGAAACTGGCACTTTAAGAGCGACAGCATTTGTATCACAATTTATACTTGCCCGGTACTCTTTCAAAAATGGCATTCCCAAAATCATATTAAATTCCTCTGCTAATTTACCTTCCACTACATAGAATTCAGCTTGACATTGAACATTATCAAAAACAAATTTTAAAAATACTTTCTTATTTAGGTGAACTTTCTCACCGGTGACAGTCATAATGGGGATATTGCAATTCTCCATTTCAAAATTCTCTAAACAGTTACAATCAGTACCACTCAGGAGATTAATTGCAGAACCCGTGTCACATAATGCATTTAGGCAAACTTTATTTATGTAAATTCTTGCAGTTGGTAATGTATATGATTGGGGCTGAAACATACTATACACAGTTGGGGGGTCCAGGGGCCTGTGGGGGATCGAGTTGACCACATTTGATCCGGCCACTAATAGTTTAAAGCCTCACTTTCACTGTTAGCTACTGGGGTGTTATTTACCGCCTGCACTTCATTTCTGTTCGCAGCTGTGCTCCTATTGTTTTGGTAATAACCACCTCTTCTTCCCCTATATCCGCCTCGCTGATTGTGGTTCCCTCTAGGATTTTCACCTCTGTTTCTATAATTTTGCCCACGGCTCCTGAAATTTTGACCACCTCCCCTTCTAAAATTATAGTCGACAAAATTTAGTGGACAATCTCTGGCATAGTGGCCTTGTACGGAACACCTATAGCAGGTTACGGGTCTTACTTCCTGGTTATTTTCCTGCATATCCCTAGCCCTAAGATCAACTAAACTGTCTATCTTAGCTGCTAAAACATCAATTTGAGATTTTAGTTGGTCTATCTCCTTCTTTTGTGATCTATCTTGCTGAAAAACAGCAGCACAGGGTAGGTTTTGGGTCAAATTTGGGTTGAGAATTTCCTCGCGGTGGTTGTAGAAAGGGTTAATGCTCCTATAAGCCTTTTCCTCAAGAAGCGCAATTTTGAGGACCTCTTCTGGGGATTGTGGATTTCTCGCAATTACCCCCTTTCGCACTTCTGGTGTAAGATTGCTCAACAGCATGGAGTGTAGTAGAGCCGTTCGGCTTTTATCGACTACTTCACCCTGGATACCTTCAATTACAAGGGCTCTTAATGACATATCATATGCCTTGTCATAAAACTCCTGAACACTCATATTGGGTGGCTGTTTAAAATTTAAAAAATGACTGAGGGCAACATCTGGTGTGGTCTGTGAAGTATAACTCTCTTTTAAGATTTTTAATAGCTCATCAGATGTTTTTGCTTTGTGAATTTTTATTCGCCTAGAAGCAGCTCCTGAAAGTCTAGCAAGTAAAACAAACTTCTTTTCCTCCTCAGTCCAGTCGAATAATTTTGAAAAACTCTCAAATTTCTCAGAAAAATCTGAGAAGCAGACTGAGCTGGCCTCTCCATTGAATGGGGGAATATTAGACAAATTATCCACTAAAGCATTTTTTCGCTGAATAGTGGCAATTGCTTCCGAGTGCTTATCAGCCATAGTTAGAGTTAGAAAATGACAAACAAACCAAAAAAAAATGAAAAAAGGGGGGGGAACAACTTAAAAATGAGAAAAAGAGAGGGGAAAGGAAAACCTTATAAATACATAAAACTTAAGTACAGGACTATGCTTTTTGTAAATAAGAAAAGGTTATGCTCACAAGACATAATTTTGACTGGGAATTGTCGCTTACTAGCACAGAGAGAGAGCCTAGACCTCTTTTTACACTTGAACATATAAATAAAATTTTAATTGCAAAAACACCCAGTTGCTCTTTGATACATAAATACATACAAGTAAAAAAAAATCAATAACCCAGAGACCGAATTGTTACGGCTCCATTTGTTGTGGGTTTGGGGTTCTTTCTAGAATAATTTATTTAAATTTAAAAAGCACATTTATTATTCAATCTTCACTTGACAATTAAATATTTAAAAAAAAATAAGTATACCCTGATTAGCTCCACTGAAATCTGTTGCCATGGAAAAGGGAGCAAATTATATTAAACTAATCAAAATATCAAAACTTAAGAATCCGAATAGGTTAATACAACAATGATAATTTTGAACTCATCATTTTAAGACAATGTTAAATGTAGTAAGGGGCAACAGATTTCTAAATCAAGTAGCATACTGATTTGCATAAAGAACACCCAACTCCACTCCAACCCAATCAAGCTCAAATCTCCATACACATTAAATTAACAAAAGTGTAATCATCATATAATTTGGAAAAATGCAGACAACCTGAAATTCCTCCAATATGAGGACCAAAAGGAGAAAGAGTTAAATCCGTTAATAGAGTAGGGATATGATGATGTACTAAATTTTAGAACAACTATGGAGATTGTGAACAAGATCAGATCGGTTAACCAAGGATCGTATAGTGGCTATAAAATAACTGAAAACTTTTTTTTTTTTTTTTTTTTTTTTTTTTTTTTGTTAAAAAACAACCATTTTGTTGTTTGCCTTGAATAATACTTCAAAGAAAGGATAATTAAAAATTAAATTAATCAATTATGAAATTAGACTTAATTTTACTTTAGCATCAATTATCAGTATATCCATTTCTGAGATAGGAACAATAATTACATCTAATAACCTTGCGTAAACCTCAATTAATTTTCAAATAAATTATTACCATGAATTAAAAATTTAAGAAATAAAAAAAAAATATTAATTTAGCAAAATTATAGCTTTCATATTTTTAATCTCACTTACTGAGAGGTTAATTCCTCCTTATAGGTATGTTGTAATTATAGAAATATTAATTATTTAAAAATTATATATAAAGAAAAACATACCATATTTGAGAATAAACAAAAACTTTCTTTATTTGAATAATTAAAAATTATAAAAGTAAGGTAGTTCTCAAACAAAATATAATAATAACATAATAACAAAGTTGATCAAAAAAAAAAATACTGAAATTACTTATTACAACACTTTACATTAAGCAGCAAAGTCCCTAAAATTACCACAATACCATGATTTAAAGATGGATCAACTTTTCAAAATTTAATTATTGATTAATTTTCAATTAAATATCATAAATCTTAAACTATTAACAAACCAACAATTCAAATGTCGTTCAATCATAAACAAAAAGGTTACATGTTAATCATCTTAAAATACCAATAATTATATTTTTTTGTTTCTCCAGGTATTTATAAATATCACAACAGTAGACAACATGTAATAAAGAAGAAATATGGGTTACTTACAATATACTTTGATATTTACTACCGTCAATGTGGGCACACTTCATTGCAGATATGTTGATCTGCCATAATCTCCTTTTTTTTTTTTCAACCTATTCTTTTCAGCTGCCTCTACGAGTCAACACCGTTACTCCATACATCACTTGGAGATTTTGATTTATTCCCGATTCAAAACGTCGTCACATCACCGATACCTTGTAAAGCGGGCAAGTCTACTCAGCTAGTCTCGCCAGCCTTCTTAGTCTAGGATTGATAATGCCCCATCTCCAGAAATGATGCTCGTCTAATCATTAATTCATTTTTCGTCAAGGTATCATTAACAACCGCCGCTTAAGAAGTCAACACAAGACAACACTTTTTCTAGGAACGCCGCTACTACATGATGGGTCAAACATATTTTCTTTTCATTCGCCCTCCATCAGATACAGATCCTTACTTCGAAAATGCCCTTATAGCCTCTTTTCATCATAACCTCATGATTTAGGATAATTAAAGTAGGCCATCAATGCCCCACTCTCAAAACAAAATCTTCCAGAAACCTGTCCGCCTTCAACAACTTCGCGATCCAGCCCACAGGCCAGTCTTCGAGCCCCGTAATAAGTCGAATTTTTTTTTTTTTTACGAGTCAAACGACAGGTCTCTTGGCCAAGCAACAAGTGTCGTAAACATTCATTCTCCCGCGCTGCTTGAAAAACGGGACCGAACCACTCCGCCAGGGGTACGGGAATGGAAACAAAAGGGAAAATGGACTCTCCTTGAAGGCACCAGCCTGTCGTTCCACCCTGCCAGCCGCTTCATGGGGGAAGGCAGCCATGTTTCACCCCCATGGCGTGTGCTGAAGGGGGTCCTGTGAGCCTCTGTTGACCTGGGCGCCAGCTATCCGCCTGATAGCAGAGCTCATTGAAGCCTGTCGTAAGCTTACAAAGCCTAATTGCGTATATAGTACACTCATAAGATAACGTAATTCCTATACAGGGCGGTCGGTCATTCTTATATCAAAGTCAGACTAGATGACTCCAACACATGATTCAAGGGTATGGGAGAAAACATACACGACTGCCCAATACACTATGTGTGGTCTTTTACTGAGAAACCTCCCTCCCTGCTATCTTATCTTTCGTATTTGAAAACAGGAAGCTATGCTAGACTAAAAACGTTGAATTTACTTTGCAAAAAGAAAGAAGAAAAAATAAAAACTGATTTTATTATTATTATTACAATTACTTTTATTTATTTAAATTTTTATTAGAAACAGAAAAAAAAAAAAAAAATGCTTTTAAATAAATGTTGAGAAAGTGATTTAAATAATTAATGTAGATTAAAAAAAAATGTTGAAACCAACCGTAACATAGCTGCAAAATCTGTTAGTTCCATGTTCCACCACCAGGGGGCGCACTCTGTTCTATACAAACAGCTGAAATTGTTGAGGCTGTCGATTTCGAGTTGAGTGAGCCATACCTTGTCATGATCGGGGCCATAGAACCTGAGATAGGAATGCACCCCCTGGTGGTCAAACTTGAAACTAAAATTGATATATCCTGTCAATGTCAAATTGAATCAATCAAACTGCATTGTGATGGGACCCATAGAACTCGAGTTAGCTGCAAAATCCGTTAGTTCCATCTTCCACCACCAGGGGGCGCATTCTGTTCTATACAAACATAGCTGAAATCTTTCAGGCTGTCGATTTCGAGTCGAATGAGCCATACCTCATCGTAATCGGGCCCATAGAACACGAGATAGGATAGTGTCCCCTAGTGGTGAAACTTGGAACTAAAATCGATATATCCTGTCGATGTCGAGTCAAATGAATCAAACTGCATTGTGATGGGACCCATAGAACTCAAGTTAGCTGCAAAATCTGTTAGTTCCATGTTCCACCACCAGGGGGCGCACTCTGTTCTGTACAAACAGCTGAAATTGTTGAGGCTGTGGTTTCGAGTTGAGTGAGCCATACCTTGTCATGATCGAGGCCATAGAACCTGAGATAGGAATGCACCCCCTGGTGGTCAAACTTGAAACTAAAATTGATATATCCTGTCAATGTCAAATTGAATGAATCAAACCATGTTGTGATGGGACCCATAGAACTCGAGTTAGTTCCAAAATCCATTAATTTCCCCTTCCACTGCTAGGGGCGCACTCTGTTCTATATGAACATAACTGCCCCTGGTGGTGAAACTAAAATCAGTAAGTTCTATCGAGGTCGAGTCGAATGAGCTAAACTGCATCACGATTAGGAATGCACAACCTGTGGCCCGTGATGGGTAACTGGTGGCCCGCAGAGACCATACATGCCAACCTATCCAAAATTTTCAAATTTCCTTAATAATTCGTGAGAAAAATGCGCAAATTTTGTCCATAGATCGTAGGAAAATATGAATTTCATCGATCAGGTGCATAAAAATATGAATTGCATCGACTGGATGCAAATTTTGTCGAATGGGCATGGAAAAATCACAAATTTCGCCATTTTGTCGCTAGAAAAAAAAAACGCAAATTTCAATAATCGGTCAACAGAAACCAGAGATGCCAAAATCGGTAATTCTGGAGTTGTAAATTTTGTCAATCACTCAAAATCTTGAATTTTGTAAATCAGTTGAAAAAACCTGCAAATTTTGTCGATAAGGCACTTAAAATCGCAAATTTCATGGATCGAGCAACGAATTTCATCGAATGGCATGGAAAGATCGCGAATTTCAACGAACAGTCGCGGAAAAAATTTGCAAATTGTCCATAGTTTGTGGGAAAACATTATGAATTTTGTCTATCGGTTCTGCAAAATTATGAATTTTGTCAATAGGCATGGAAAATCGCAAAATTTCGTATATTGGGCGTGAAAAAATCAAGAATTCCATCGAATGTTTGTGAAAAAATTGTAAATTTCAACAAACGGTAAAAAAAAAAAAAAAAAAAAAAAATGAAAATTTTGCCTAGAGTCTAGAGAAGGAAAATTGTGAATTTCATTAAATGGCCGACGGAAAGCATATCAATTGAAAATCACGAATTTTGTCAATCAGGCACAGTAAAAACATGAATTTTGTGGATCGGGAGAAGGAAAATCATAAATTTTGTTGAACGCATGCATAAAAATAATGAATTTTGTTTATCGGCATATAAAAATCATTAATTTCGTCAAACGGATCCATAAAAATCAAGGAAGTCATCAATCGGGTGCGTAAAAATCTTGAATTTCATCGATCAGGCGTGTAAAAATATAGGACAAAATTGCCATTCGTCAATCGGCGAGTAATACTGAAAATTTGGCGACTGACTTTACTGCCACCACTGGTCAAACTTAATAGTCCCAATTGCGATGATTGAATGGAAAAAGATTTTTTCCCCGCTGTCGCTCGACAAATTTCAAAACCCTTTGGCGAATTTCACGATTTTTTCCCCGAAATTATTTGACGGATTGTGACTTTTTTTCTTCTCGAAGCCATTCGACGATATTCGAAAAAATTTTCCCCTGAAACCAGTTGATGAATTTTGTGATTTTTCCACTATCAATGAATTTTGTGATTTTTCTGCTATCGATTGATGAATTTCGTGATTTATCGACTATCGATTAATGAATTTCACGACTTTTTCCATGAACGAACAAATTGTGCACTTTTTTTCCACTGCTATTCGACGAATTTTGCAATTCTGTTCCGCGATTGTTAGACAAATTTCACTATTTTTCTCCCGAGATCATTTGATGAATTTTGTGATTTTTTTCCCCCGAACGTATTTGACGAATTTCTCTAATTTTTTCACGACAGTTAGACATAATTAATTTTTTTCCTGCAATGCCTGATTTCTTTCCCGAGACCATTTGACGAATGTCGCGATTTCTTTCCCAACACTATTTGACAAATTTCGCCGTTTATTCCACAATCGTTTGACAAATTTCTTAAATTTTTTATCAAGTATTTGTAAATTTGTTATTGGTCATTGCTGAAAAACAGGAGTAAAAAAATCCATGTACTGGCCAGTGGTCACTGAGTAAAAAAGTTGAAACCTATACATAAAAGTTGAACCTATACATAAAAATCATGAATTTTTTAGAACGGGCACATAAAAATCACAATTTTGTCAAGTAGCCGCATAAAAATCACAAATCCATCTAGTGGGTGCATTCTTCCAAATTTGCAACCGAACAGTGCTGTATGTATGGATAATGCTAATTATCCCCCCCCCCCCCTACCCAACATCTCCTCGAAACAAAATTCTCTCTGTGCTACTGATGGTGGTCCTCGACAACCCAACAATTTTTTAAATGGCCCTTCGCCTAAAAAGATTGGGCACCTCTACTATCAATTAACAATAAATTAACCTATCGCTTGTGTCATGTATTCATGAGCGGTGATTGCAATGCAAATTCTTGTTTACAAGAATAAGACTCATATTAGGTATTTTATTATTTATTTATTGTTTGTTTACTTATTTTGATTTGATTTTCTTGTCCTTTTAGAAATTGACTTTAGATTGTTACTTAAATGGTGAGATGATTGTCAATTACCTGTTTTATCGATAAAAATGATACAAGGTAAGGAAATTTCATCGTGTCGAGTGAATATTTAGGAAGTATTTTAAAACCCGCAGACTAAAGAAGATTTGTGTTTTACTTGTTAGCTATATTTTGCAACTCTCCAAATTACTGCAATGTAAATATAGTATGAAGTTAACTTTCCTCTGTTGTATAGCTAATTTTATTGGAAAAAAACCCTGAAAATGCATTGTTGTAGTAATCAATTATTTTTGCAGTTGTGTAAATTCTGTCATAACAATTTTCAACTAAGGGAAATCTTACATTGGACATTTAATCACAGTATTTTAAATAAGAAAACTTAAAATATTTGCAAATTAAAGAAATGAAAAGAGATTTTGTTTAAAATTACATCTAAAGATTTCTTTTTTTTTACAAAAAATGCAAAATTCGCCAGTCATTCGGGAAATTATCACAAAATTCTACTAATAAAATGGGACTGTAAACAAACCGGTTCAAAATGTGTCTTTTTTAAAAATTAAATTCCATCCCAGCAGCCCTGTTGTTATGTTAGTCGAGCACTAGCTGATCGACAAAATTTTTTAATCTCGCCAACCTTTTTTTTTCTGACCAATCTTTAACATAAGCTAATAAAGTATAGCCAACATTTTAACATTGCTATATAGTATCTTAAAAAACTTACTTAAAAATAGCTGAAATATAATCTTGATAAAATACGTAAACACAAACATATCAATACAAATAACAAAATCTCATGTAATCGGGTAGGGGAGACCGGTACACAGTGGACCACTTTTTCAGTTAAATTTTTTTTTCTCTTTAACAGACTGACCAATCTGTATGAAAATATTTTTGAATATTCCTTAAACCTTCTTACATCCATCATAATTTTCTCACAACATAGTTTTCAATACATTAAAAAATATATATATCATAAGAGACGGTAGTCTCTTGAGTGACGCAGCGAAAAACCGAAAACCGTAAGCCCAAAACCGAAGATTCCGTCACTCTCATATATACAGCTAGCAGGACATCAAAGGAAAATCGAAACGCCGACATTTAATATCTCAGTAAATATGAGGCATACCGTTTCGATTTTTTCACATTAGTCTTATATCTATGGCCTAACTCTATCCTGAAATTTATAGATTTCTACATGCAGTAGATTTTGAGATCTGGAAACCAATTTTTAAGCGAAAATGGAAGATGTAATGGTGTAATGGGCACAGAGTTGTTATCTCGAAAATGGATCGAACGATTTTTTTAAATTAATATATTACTAGATGGAACCCGTCAAAATTTGACGGCAAACAACTTGATAGTACCATAAAAATAAAATTTATAGTTGCTTTAACTTGACAAATTTCATAGTGGGGAGCATAATATGATTAAGCGGTCACTGACCTTTCCATTGATATATCACATGAGGGGTGTGTGCAAAGTTCAGAAAAGTACCCCCTTGGGGGGTCAAAGGGGGGGGTGGACATGGGAGATGCATAATATGATTAAGTGGTCACAGACCTTTCCAATGATATATAACATGAGGGTTGTGTGCAAAATTTAGAAAGTACCCCTTGGGGGGGGGGCAAAGTGGGGAGATGGGCATCGGAGATGCATAATATGATATAAGTGGTCACAGGCCTTTCCAATGATATATAACATGAGGGTTGTGTGCAAAATTTAGAAAGTACCCTTGGGGAGGGGGGGGCAAAGTGGGGAGATGAACATCGGAGATGCATAATATGATTAAGCAGTCACAGACCTTTCCAACAATATATGACATGAGGGGTGTCAACAAAATTTAGAAAAGTATCCCTTGGGGGGGTGGGGGGGGGCAAAGTGGGGAGTTGGACATTTGAGATGCATAATATGATTAAGTGGTCACAGACCTTTCCAATGATATATAACATGAGGGTTGTGTGCAAAATTTATAAAGTACCCTTTGGGGGGGTGGGGTGGGGCAAAGTGGGGAGATGTACATCAGAGATGCATAATACGATTAAGCAGTCACAGACCTTTCCAATGATATATAACATGAGGGTTGTGTGCAAAATTTATAAAGTACCCTTTGGGGGGGGGGGGCAAAGTGGGGAGATGGACATCGGAGATGCATAATATGATTAAGCAGTCACAGACCTTTCCAACAATATATAACATGAGGGGTGTCAACAAAATTTATAAAAGTGCCTCCCTTAGGGGGAGGGGGGGTGGCGGGATGAACCCCAGAGATGCATAACATGAATAAGCGGTCAAAGACTTTTCCAGCGATATATCACATGAGAGGTGTTTGCAAAATTTAGAAAAGTGTCCCACTTGGGGGGGGGGGGATAGACCCGAGATGCATAATATGATTAAGCAGTCACAGACCTTTCCAATGATATATAACATGAGGGTTGTGTGCAAAATTTATAAAGTACCCTTTGGGGGGGGGGGAGGGGGAGTGGCGGGATGGACCCCGGAGATGCATAACATGAATAAGCGGTCAAAGACTTTTCCAGCGATATATCACATGAGAGGTGTCTGCAAAATTTAGAAAAGTGTCCCACTTGGGGGGATAGACCAGAGATGCATAACATGAAAAAGAGGTCACAGGCGTTCCAACTTGCAACTTTTTCTCGAAGGCATTTGACAATATTAAATTTTTTTTTACCCAAGACAATTTAACGATATTCTTAATTTTTTTGCATAATTCGTCAAACGATCATGGAAAAAATCATGAAATTCGCTAATCAATAGTTGATAAATTATAAAATTCAACAATCGATAGCAGTAAAATTGGTCAATCGATAATGGAAAAATCACAAAATTCATCAAATGGTTCCCGTAAAAAAAATTGTCCTGCACACTGATGATATGATCAAAAGGGTTTTGAAGTATAGGACAAAATTAGCACTTGCCAAACAGCGAGTAATGCTGAAAATTTGGCAATGGACTTTATTGCCACCACTGGTCAAACATAATAGTCACACTCACCAATTGCGATGATTGAATGGAAAAAGATTTTTTTCTCCGCTGTCGCTCGACAAATTTCGAAACCATTTGGCGAATTTCACAATTTTTTCTCCGAAATTGACGGATTGTGATTTTTTTTCTCGAAGCCATTTGACGATATTCGAAAACTTTTTCCCCCGAAACCAGTTGATGAATTTTGCGATTTTTCTATCAAAGAATCGCTGGAAAATGCGAATTTCGTTAAGGATCACGAGAAAAATGCGAAATTCTTCAAAGGATCGCTGAAAAAACATGAATTTCGTCAAAGAATTGGTGAAAAAACATGAATCTCGCCCAATAATAGAAAAATCATGGTTCATAATCATTATATCTAGTAGTATATGTAAATACAGTTTGTGATATAAGACAAAATTAAGACTCACCAATCGGCGAGTAATACTGAAAATTGGTAATTGATGTTATTGCCAGTACTGGCTAAACTTAATAGTCACACTCGCCAATTGCGATGATTGAATGTAAAACGAAATTTTTTTCCCGCTGTCACTCAAAGAATTTTTAAACCATTTGGTGAAGTTTTTCCCGAAACCATTTTGTGAATTTCCTGATTTTTTCTTCAAAATCATTTTTCAACAATATTCGACCCAATATGCATGCGTCAAAAAAATCGCCGGCCAATGAGGTGAGAGTCTATTACTGTCTCTATTAACGTGTTTGGGATCATCTCCTGTTTTTTTTTTCTTGCACATTGCATTAAACCTAGGAAGGTATTTATATAGAACTCACTGTGGAGTGTTTAGAAGGTATTTATTTTATTTATTATAATTTGTATGAATACTTAGGTGTCCATTTCGGATTTACTGTTTAAAAATGAATTTAGGCTCATTTAACATTCGCGAAATCAATCCCGATGGAAATTGTGTTTTTAGATCTCTATCATTTTGTATATATAGTACAGAAAATAATTATTCAAACGTACGTAAAAATATCGTAGAACACGTAATACAAAATTGGACCACTTATAGTCCGTTTATTCTCGGGGATGAATCTTATGGTGTTCCGATTGCTAATGAAAACGATTATGTAAATATATGGTTCTTCATAGAAGTATGTGCTTCTTCACACTTCAATAGAAGCATTGTTTAAATTAATATAATTCTACAAATATGATGCAGTTTTAAAATATTGAGTTATGATTAATATAGTCAAGGAATCTACTCATATACGTAATTAAGTTTTGGTACTTCTCTATTATCTCATCGACCACTTTTCATAACAAAAAACTATCGCCAAACTGTAACGCCAAATAAACGGGAGAACGTTGTCATTAATGCGCGCAAATGTTGAATTAAAAACCACTTGACGACATAACAAACACGTATAATGCTTCCGACATCAAGTAAATGGGATTGCATTTTTGGCATTTAATCATACATTTTGGCAATAGTATTTTGTTATGAAAAGTGGACGATGGGATAATAGAGAAGTACCTAAGTTTTTTATACCAATTTTGAAAATTTATCTTTTTTTGACATTTAAAAAAAATAACAGAAAAAACATTACAAATTTGCCCATTTGCTCAGCGGTCAAAGGATTAAGAAAATATTAATGATTAGCGGAACTGGTTCTAGCTATGAAGTAATGTTATTTTGCTCAAAAACCCCCAGCAAAAAAATTATTACAAAGAATAAGTAATCGTCTTTAAATATACAAAAAACAATGTGATTAATGGCCAGGATTTTTTTACATATAACATTTTTTATATACAAAATAAAAACCGAAATAACCTCATTCATTTCACCCGATGTCAAAAATAGTTTTTTTTTCCACATTCTTGGGCAAAGCACTAAATCAATAAAATCACCAATTTGTGACAAATTATGAGTTTCATATGAATCGCCCATGAACGGACATGCAAACTGGTAAAAAATGAATGTAATAAATTAAAACATTCAAGATTTGTATACATACAAACAATACAATGTAAATATTAATATTGTTACATGATACATTGTTTGTATATATACTTCTTTGTATACATATATTGTTTGTATACATACAAACAAATATAATGTAAACATTATTCAAATATTAAGAGTTTGCAAATCAAAACATTCTAAACATTTGTATGCATACAAACAATATAATGCATACATACTCTTTACAAATAAAATAGCACACTTATGTAATGACAAAACTTTTAAATCGAATAGAGATAATATATTTCTGTTAAAAAATAATGCTAAAGTTCAGACTTACATATATTATACATTCACATAAAGCTAGTCACATTCCTGCATATTTATTAAATATTTAGTTGCTAAATATAGAAATAATATTTTATAATTTATATTCAGGCGCTCAGATTCGCTTTTTTCGAACACATAATAATAAAAATATTACTACCGTGCGTACTGTCTTTTGACATTATATTTACATAATAGTTTTCATTAGCAATCGGAACACCATAAGATTCATACCCGATCATAAACGGAATATAAGTGGTCCAAATTTGTATTACATGTTCTACTATATTTTTATTTACGATTGAATAATTATTTTCTGTACTATATAAACAAAATGATTTGATTTCGCGAACGTTAAATGAACCTAAATTCATGTTACACAGTAAATCCGAAATGGATACCTAAGTATTCATACAAATTACAATAAATACAACAATAAATACCTTCTAAACACTCCAGAGTTTATTATATAAATATATTCCTATGTTTAACGCAACGTGGAGGAAGCCATCAAAGATCAAAACAACAGGAGTTGATCTTGATCCCAAATACGTTTGGACACAGGAATATACCCTCGTCTCATTGGCCGGTCCTTTTTTGACGCATGCGTACTCGGTCGAAATTCGATGGAATATTTGACATTATTAGCAAACTGCTTTAAATAGATGGATATTAATCAGTTTTAGATGAAGCGTTTAAGATATTGCGCTAACGTAGGAAAACTCTTGTTTTCAATATAATCAACTTTTAAAATCGGACTATTTTCTTATGCTTTTTCTGGTAGACTAACATTACAGATCTTCAGCCTTTTCACTACTTTTTATTACTGCGCAATAAGGAAGCTCTTGCCTATTACGGTTACAGTTAAACGTTAAAGCATATCCATATCGCTGAAAAACTATTTAGATTCTTTTTTTTTTTTTAAATACGAAAACAGTTTTTAATGCAATTTTTAATATGAAATATATATGTATTAAATTAAATTATTGTTTGTATATTTTTCTTTTTTGTTATAATAAAGAATTTCTTATTTCAAAATCTTCATTAAGTCGAAAAATATTTAGATTCCTTGATTAAAATATTGAAATATTTTATAATTATATATATACAATTTAATTGTTATTTATATATTTAATTTGTCATTTTTTAAAGGAAAAAAAGATTCAGATTTTTTTTTTTTATCAGTTAATTTGAAACAGCCTCTAATCAACAAATCAATCATCTGTTTGTTTTCAACGAGTCTCGAATGTTGTTTTTGTAAGAATAACACTCATATGGTTTGGATCATTCGAGACGACAGCCCTGCCGCTATAGGTCTCATAGCCCACCCCACCCCCCTTCAAAGTTCAAACACTCATATGAGGTATTTTATTATTTATTTATTTATTGTTTGTTTACTTATTTTGATTAGATTGTCCTTTTAGAAATTGTCTTTTGATTTAGTGGCGTAAATGGTGAGATAATTGTCAATAGTATTACCTGTTTTATCGTTAAAAATAATCAGTGAATCTTTTAAAGAAGTCTTTTAAATATCTGATGACGATAGAAGATTGGTTTTTTACTTGTTAGCTATATTTTCCAACTCTCCAAATCAAACTTTCCCATCATTCACCTCACACAAATTTAATAACTAAAACTTTTTATTTCAGTGTGATTGAAATACGTTTAATTGTTATGAAACTTTGGTATATTATATAGAGAATTTATATAACGTAAGTTTTCACTTTTATGTATATAAAATTAGATACCATGTTTTCATTATGAAATACAATGTTTCTAATTTATGTTATGGCTTACTTTAACATTTTTTTTATTGACTAAGCCTGTCATTAATAAAGGGAAGACCGGTACACAGTGAACCTATGGACACAGTGGACCACCCCCTAATATTTTATTTATTTAATTTTTTTTTAAGCTTCTCTTTTATCCTAATAAACAACAGCACTGCAATGATTATTTATAGCCTTCAAAAAGTATGTTTAGCTCAGATTGAACTATTTTATCCTGCTTTGTTGTTTTGAGCTTCTAAAAGTAAAATTTTTCATCATCATATTTTTATTTTTTTAGTAATTAAAGGTTGTAGATAAATAAAATAAAACAGCTTTTTTGAAAAGCTAAGATACTTGTTTTTATTTTACTTTAAAGTTATTATGTTTAAAAGAAAGCTATAAACAATATTAATATGATTATTTATTGAACTTCAACATGTGGTACAGTGGACCACCCACTCCTGGGGCACAGTGGTCCACAATCCACTCTGCTCCTCTAATGCAGAATGTTCAAAATATGTAATAATTGTTTTCTATAAAGAAAGATTGTTTTAAAGTAGAATTAACTGTAAAATAAAGTAAACAAATAAAAATAACAATTTTTTTAACATAGTAAGAAATATTTTGTTTTGTATTTACTGCCTTTGATAAATATAACTGTAGTCTAATTGTTGATGATTCTATTCAAGTAAGATTCATGAGATGCAAATTGAATGGAAATCAGTTTATTTCTCCCGTAACTGTAGATGAATCTGCTGTTGATGTCAATGATTTCATAATGTTGCTCGCAGACCCAAAATTATTTCTTGAAAATTCCAGGCTCAATCTTACTGATAAGTATTTTGGAATTTCATTTGCAAATTTTATTGTGAGCTGATTTTTTTTGTACTTAAGTAATAACTTCAACTAAATTGCAATTGTTCCTGTATTAATCTGTTATTATTTTCAAAATATAATTAATTTTTTGTTTTTGTTTCAAAATTTATATTACTATGTTATTTTGCGAATGAAGAGGCAACAAAAAAGAATTAGATTAATGAAAAATAGATTTATATTATATTTTAGATAATACCTAATAGTGGTCCACTGTACCCTGGTGGGTGGACCAGTGTATATATATATATATATTTTTTTTTAATGTATTGAAAACTATGTTGTGAGAAAATTATGATGGATGTAAGAAGGTTTAAGGAATATTCAAAAATATTTTCATACAGATTGGTCAGTCTGTTAAAGAGAAAAAAAAATTTAACTGAAAAAGTGGTCCACTGTGTACCGGTCTCCCCTACCCGATTACATGAGATTTTGTTATTTGTATTGATATGTTTGTGTTTACGTATTTTATCAAGATTATATTTCAGCTATTTTTAAGTAAGTTTTTTAAGATACTATATAGCAATGTTAAAATGTTGGCTATACTTTATTAGCTTATGTTAAAGATTGGTCAGAAAAAAAAGGTTGGCGAGATTAAAAAATTTTGTCGATCAGCTAGTGCTCGACTAACATAACAACAGGGCTGCTGGGATGGAATTTAATTTTTAAAAAGGACACATTTTGAACCGGTTTGTTTACAGTCCCATTTTATTAGTAGAATTTTGTGATAATTTCCCGAATGACTGGCGAATTTTGCATTTTTTGTAAAAAAAAAAAAAAAAAAAATCTTTAGATGTAATTTTAAACAAAATCTCTTTTCATTTCTTTAATTTGCAAATATTTTAAGTTTTCTTATTTAAAATACTGTGATTAAATGTCCAATGTAAGATTTCCCATAGTTGAAAATTGTTATGACAGAATTTACACAACTGCAAAAATAATTGATTACTACATCAATGCATTTTCAGGGTTTTTTTCCAATAAAATTAGCTATACAACAGAGGAAAGTTAACTTCATACTATATTTACATTGCAGTAATTTGGAGAGTTGCAAAATATAGCTAACAAGTAAAACACAAATCTTCTTTAGTCTGCGGGTTTTAAAATACTTCCTAAATATTCACTCGACACGATGAAATTTCCTTACCTTGTATCATTTTTATCGATAAAACAGGTAATTGACAATCATCTCACCATTTAAGTAACAATCTAAAGTCAATTTCTAAAAGGACAAGAAAATCAAATCAAAATAAGTAAACAAACAATAAATAAATAATAAAATACCTAATATGAGTCTTATTCTTGTAAACAAGAATTTGCATTGCAATCACCGCTCATGAATACATGACACAAGCGATAGGTTAATTTATTGTTAATTGATAGTAGAGGTGCCCAATCTTTTTAGGCGAAGGG
The DNA here is from genome assembly GCA_963931845.1 of Maratus michaelseni. NCBI lineage: Eukaryota > Metazoa > Arthropoda > Arachnida > Araneae > Salticidae > Maratus > Maratus michaelseni. Next base: position 36,445,332 of record OZ007600.1, read on the forward strand.
CCACTTAAAAAATTGTTGGGTTGTCGAGGACCACCATCAGTAGCACAGAGAGAATTTTGTTTCGAGGAGATGTTGGGTAGGGGGGGGGGGATAATTAGCATTATCCATACATACAGCACTGTTCGGTTGCAAATTTGGAAGAATGCACCCACTAGATGGATTTGTGATTTTTATGCGGCTACTTGACAAAATTGTGATTTTTATGTGCCCGTTCTAAAAAATTCATGATTTTTATGTATAGGTTCAACTTTTATGTATAGGTTTCAACTTTTTTACTCAGTGACCACTGGCCAGTACATGGATTTTTTTACTCCTGTTTTTCAGGAATGACCAATAATAAATTTACAAATACTTGATAAAAAATTTAAGAAATTTGTCAAACGATTGTGGAATAAACGGCGAAATTTGTCAAATAGTGTTGGGAAAGAAATCGCGACATTCGTCAAATGGTCTCGGGAAAGAAATCAGGCATTGCAGGAAAAAAAATTAATTATGTCTAACTGTCGTGAAAAAATTAGAGAAATTCGTCAAATATGTTCGGGGGAAAAAAATCACAAAATTCATCAAATGATCTCGGGAGAAAAATATTGAAATTTGTCTAACAATCGCGGAACAGAATTGCAAAATTCGTCGAATAGCAGTGGAAAAAAAGTGCACAATTTGTTCGTTCATGGAAAAAGTCGTGAAATTCATTAATCGATAGTCGATAAATCACGAAATTCATCAATCGATAGCAGAAAAATCACAAAATTCATTGATAGTGGAAAAATCACAAAATTCATCAGCTGGTTTCAGGGGAAAATTTTTTCAAATATCGTCGAATGGCTTCGAGAAGAAAAAAAGTCACAATCCGTCAAATAATTTCGGGGAAAAAATCGTGAAATTCGCCAAAGGGTTTTGAAATTTGTCGAGCGACAGCGGGGAAAAAATCTTTTTCCATTCAATCATGGCAATTGGGACTATTAAGTGGTGGCAGTAAGGTCAGTCGCCAAATTTTCAGTATTACTCGCCGATTGACGAATGGCAATTTTGTCCTATATTTTTACACGCCTGATCGATGAAATTCAAGATTTTTACGCACCCGATTGATGACTTTCTTGATTTTTATGGATCCGTTTGACGAAATTAATGATTTTTATATGCCTGATAAAAAAAATTCATTATTTTTATGCATGCGTTCAACAAAATTTATGATTTTCCTTCTCCCGATCCACAAAGTTCATGTTTTTACTGTGCCTGATTGACAAAATTTGTGATTTTCAACTGATATGCTTTCCGTCGGCCATTTAATGAAATTCACAATTTTTCTTCTCTAGACTCTAGGCAAAATTTTCATTTTTTTTTTTTTTTTTTTTTTTTTTTATTTACCGTTTGTTGAAATTTACAATTTTTTCACAAACATTCCATGGAATTCTTGATTTTTCCACGCCCAATATACGAAATTTGCGATTTTCCATGCCTATTGACAAAATTCATAATTTTGCAGAACCGATAGACAAAATTCATAATGTTTTCCCACAATCTATGGACAATTTGCAAATTTTTTCCGCGACTGTTCGTTGAAATTCGCGATCTTTCCATGCCATTCGATGAAATTCGTTGCTCGATCCATGAAATTTGCGATTTTAAGTGCCTTATCGACAAAATTTGCAGGTTTTTTCAACTGATTTACAAAATTCAAGATTTTGAGTGATTGACAAAATTTACAACTCCAGAATTACCGATTTTGGCATCTCTGGTTTCTGTTGACCGATTATTGAAATTTGCCTTTTTTTTTCTAGCGACAAAATGGCGAAATTTGTGATTTTTCCATGCCCATTCGACAAAATTTGCATCCAGTCGATGCAATTCATATTTTTATGCACCTGATCGATGAAATTCATATTTTCCTACGATCTATGGACAAAATTTGCACATTTTTCTCACGAATTATTAAGGAAATATGAAAATTTTGGATAGGTTGGCATGTATGGTCTCTGCGGGCCACCAGTTACCCATCACGGGCCACAGGTTGTGCATTCCTAATCGTGATGCAGTTTAGCTCATTCGACTCGACCTCGATAGAACTTACTGATTTTAGTTTCACCACCAGGGGCAGTTATGTTCATATAGAACAGAGTGCGCCCCTAGCAGTGGAAGGGGAAATTAATGGATTTTGGAACTAACTCGAGTTCTATGGGTCCCATCACAACATGGTTTGATTCATTCAATTTGACATTGACAGGATATATCAATTTTAGTTTCAAGTTTGACCACCAGGGGGTGCATTCCTATCTCAGGTTCTATGGCCTCGATCATGACAAGGTATGGCTCACTCAACTCGAAATCGACAGCCTCAACAATTTCAGCTGTTTGTACAGAACAGAGTGTGCCCCCTGGTGGTGGAACATGGAACTAACAGATTTTGCAGCTAACTTGAGTTCTATGGGTCCCATCACAATGCAGTTTGATTCATTTGACTCGACATCGACAGGATATATCGATTTTAGTTCCAAGTTTCACCACTAGGGGACACTATCCTATCTCGTGTTCTATGGGCCCGATTACGATGAGGTATGGCTCATTCGACTTGAAATCGACAGCCTGAAAGATTTCAGCTATGTTTGTATAGAACAGAGTGCGCCCCCTGGTGGTGGAAGATGGAACTAACGGATTTTGCAGCTAACTCGAGTTCTATGGGTCCCATCACAATGCAGTTTGATTCATTCAATTTAACATTGACAGGATATATCAATTTTAGTTTCAAGTTTGACCACCAGGGGGTGCATTCCTATCTCAGGTTCTATGGCCCCGATCATGACAAGGTATGGCTCACTCAACTCGAAATCGACAGTCTCAACAACTTCAGCTGTTTGTATAGAACAGAGTGCGCCCCCTGGTGGTGGAACATGGAACTAGCAGATTTTGCAGCTAACTTGAGTTCTATGGGTCCCATCACAATGCAGTTTGATTCATTTGACTCGACATCGACAGGATATATCGATTTTAGTTCCAAGTTTCACCACCAGGGGGCGCTTTCCTATCTTGTGTTCTATGGGCCTGATCACGACGAGGTATGGCTCATTCGACTTGAAATCGACAACCTGAAAGATTTCAGCGATGTTTGTATAGAACAGAGAGCGCCCCCTGGTGGTGGAAGATGGAACTAACGGATTTTGCTGCTAACTCGAGTTCTATGGGTCCCATCACAATGCAGTTTGATTCATTCGACTCGACATCGACAGGATATATAGATTTTAGTTACAAGTTTCACCACCAGGGGGCGCTTTCTTATCTCGGGTCCTATGCGCCCCATCACGACGAGGTATGGCTCATTCGACTCGAAATCGACAGCCTCAAAGATTTCAACTATGTTTGCATGGAACAGAGTCCGCCCCCTGGTGGTGGAAGATGGAACTAACGGATTTTGCAGCTATCTCAAGTCCTATGGGTCCCATCACAATGCAGTTTGATTCATTCCACTAGACATCGACAGGATATATTGATTTTAGTTCCAAGTTTCACCACCCGGGGCACTTCCCTATCGCGTTCTATGGGACCGATCACGACGATGTATGGCTCATTTGACTCGGAATCGACAGCCTGAAAATTTTCAGCTATGTTTGTATAGAAAAGATTGCGCCCTTTGGCGGAGGAAGATGGAACAAACGGGTTTTGCCATGCATTTTCATCCTTCTAATTGTGTTACTCTCTCGCTGTATAATTTAAAAGTTGAGTCTTGGATTCCTCTCCCTGGGCCACCACCCTCATATTTTATTGGGGTCCAAGGGGTCTTTTTTAGCATTTCTTTAAAATTTTATTCTAATGATTAATTTATGCCCTATACTTAATTTCGACTAATTGACATTTTCATCAATAACCTTAAAAAAGTAATGATATCAGTACAAAAACCCTTAACGGGTTAAAAGTGTTGACGCAGCACTTTCTTTTGGCTCTATGAATTTTAAATATGGGTCTTAAAAGCAATGATATCAAATTTAAGTGACGCTATGTTAATAATTTTTTTTTTAAATCATAATTTTCTTTTTAGTTTTATTTATGTTCACAGGTGCAATTATTATTATCTTAATATGAAAAAATATATAAAATTTATTCGCTGATGCTTTTTCATTCACATCTCTCATGAATTCAAAATATGGGTTTTAAAAGAAATGATATCACAATTTGAGTGGCACCTTGACGTTAATTTAATAGGACTCTTTTAAAATTCAATTTAAATTATTTTTGGTTTGTCTTCTAAAGTATATTTACACATACAAACAATACTTTTAATTTTTCAATACACTTTTAAATATATTACTTTCACTGAGCCTATATTATGTATTGAAATGTATTTATTTCAATAAATTGATTTATCTTCTGTGCCACGCTATCCAAAATCATAAGTAAAATTTATGTAAATGATTATTTTGCGTCATAGTATCCAAACAAAGAGAAATGTATTCAAGTGGATAATATGACGCAAAATAATCATTTACATAAATTTTACTTATGATTTTGGATAGCGTGGCACAGAAGATAAATCAATTTATTGAAATAAATACATTTCAATACATAATATAGGCTCAGTGAAAGTAATATATTTAAAAGTGAATTGAAAAATTAAAAGTATTGTTTGTATGTGTAAATATACTTTAGAAGACAAACCAAGAATAATTTAAATTGAATTTTAAAAGAGTCCTATTAAATTAACGTCAAGGTGTCACTCAAATTTTGATATCATTTCTTTTAAAACCCATATTTTGAATTCATGAGAGATGTGAATGAAAAAGCATCAGCGAATAAATTTTATATATTTTTTCATATTAAGATAATAATAATTGCACCTGTGAACATAAATAAAACTAAAAAGAAAATTATGATTTAAAAAAAAATTATTAACATAGCGTCACTTAAATTTGATATCATTGCTTTTAAGACCCATATTTAAAATTCATAGAGCCAAAAGAAAGTGCTGCGTCAACACTTTTAACCCGTTAAGGGTTTTTGTATATATATACACTGGTCCACCCACCAGGGTACAGTGGACCACTATTAGGTATTATCTAAAATATAATATAAATCTATTTTTCATTAATCTAATTCTTTTTTGTTGCCTCTTCATTCGCAAAATAACATAGTAATATAAATTTTGAAACAAAAACAAAAAATTAATTATATTTTGAAAATAATAACAGATTAATACAGGAACAATTGCAATTTAGTTGAAGTTATTACTTAAGTACAAAAAAAATCAGCTCACAATAAAATTTGCAAATGAAATTCCAAAATACTTATCAGTAAGATTGAGACTGGAATTTTCAAGAAATAATTTTGGGTCTGCGAGCAACATTATGAAATCATTGACATCAACAGCAGATTCATCTACAGTTTCGGGAGAAATAAACTGATTTCCATTCAATTTGCATCTGATGAATCTTACTTGAATAGAATCATCAACAATAATACTACAGTTATATTTATCAAAGGCAGTAAATACAAAACAAAATATTTCTTACTATGTTAAAAAAATTGTTATTTTTATTTGTTTACTTTATTTTACAGTTAATTCTACTTTAAAACAATCTTTCTTTATAGAAAACAATTATTACATATTTTGAACATTCTGCATTAGAGGAGCAGAGTGGATTGTGGACCACTGTGCCCCAGGAGTGGGTGGTCCACTGTACCACATGTTGAAGTTCAATAAATAATCATATTAATATTGTTTATAGCTTTCTTTTAAACATAATAACTTTAAAGTAAAATAAAAACAAGTATCTTAGCTTTTCAAAAAAGCTGTTTTATTTTATTTATCTACAACCTTTAATTACTAAAAAAATAAAAATATGATGATGAAAAATTTTACTTTTAGAAGCTCAAAACAACAAAGCAGGATAAAATAGTTCAATCTGAGCTAAACATACTTTCTGAAGGCTATAAATAATCATTGCAGTGCTGTTGTCTATTAGGATAAAAGAGAAGCTTAAAAAAAATTTAAATAAATAAAATATTAGGGGGTGGTCCACTGTGTCCATAGGTTCACTGTGTACCGGTCTCCCCTATATTAATGACAGGCTTAGTCAATAAAAAAAAATGTTAAAGTAAGCCATAACATAAATTAGAAACATTGTATTTCATAATGAAAACATCGTATCTAATTTTATATACATAAAAGTGAAAACTTACGTTATATAAATTCTCTATATAATATACCAAAGTTTCATAACAATTAAACGTATTTCAATCACACTGAAATAAAAAGTTTTAGTTATTAAATTTGTGTGAGGTGAATGATGGGAAAGTTTGATTTGGAGAGTTGGAAAATATAGCTAACAAGTAAAAAACCAATCTTCTATCGTCATCAGATATTTAAAAGACTTCTTTAAAAGATTCACTGATTATTTTTAACGATAAAACAGGTAATACTATTGACAATTATCTCACCATTTACGCCACTAAATCAAAAGACAATTTCTAAAAGGACAATCTAATCAAAATAAGTAAACAAACAATAAATAAATAAATAATAAAATACCTCATATGAGTGTTTGAACTTTGAAGGGGGGTGGGGTGGGCTATGAGACCTATAGCGGCAGGGCTGTCGTCTCGAATGATCCAAACCATATGAGTGTTATTCTTACAAAAACAACATTCGAGACACGTTGAAAACAAACAGATGATTGATTTGTTGATTAGAGGCTGTTTCAAATTAACTGATAAAAAAAAAAAATCTGAATCTTTTTTTCCTTTAAAAAATGACAAATTAAATATATAAATAACAATTAAATTGTATATATATATAATTATAAAATATTTCAATATTTTAATCAAGGAATCTAAATATTTTTCGACTTAATGAAGATTTTGAAATAAGAAATTCTTTATTATAACAAAAAAGAAAAATATACAAACAATAATTTAATTTAATACATATATATTACATATTAAAAATTGCATTAAAAACTGTTTTCGTATTTAAAAAAAAAAAGAATCTAAATAGTTTTTCAGCGATATGGATATGCTTTAACGTTTAACTGTAACCGTAATAGGCAAGAGCTTCCTTATTGCGCAGTAATAAAAAGTAGTGAAAAGGCTGAAGATCTGTAATGTTAGTCTACCAGAAAAAGCATAAGAAAATAGTCCGATTTTAAAAGTGGATTATATTGAAAACAAGAGTTTTCCTACGTTAGCGCAATATCTTAAACGCTTCATCTAAAACTGATTAATATAATATATTAATTTTAAAAAAATCGTTCGATCCATTTTCGAGATAACAACTCTGTGCCCATTACACCATTACATCTTCCATTTTCGCTTAAAAATTGGTTTCCAGATCTCAAAATCTACTGCATGTAGAAATCTATAAATTTCAGGATAGAGTTAGGCCATAGATATAAGACTAATGTGAAAAAATCGAAACGGTATGCCTCATATTTACTGAGATATTAAATGTCGGCGTTTGGATTTTCCTTTGATGTCCTGCTAGCTGTATATATGAGAGTGACGGAATCTTCGGTTTTGGGCTTACGGTTTTCGGTTTTTCGCTGCGTCACTCAAGAGACTACCGTCTCTTATGATGTATTAAATTAAATTATTGTTTGTATATTTTTCTTTTTTGTTATAATAAAGAATTTCTTATTTCAAAATCTTCATTAAGTCGAAAAATATTTAGATTCCTTGATTAAAATATTGAAATATTTTATAATTATATATATACAATTTAATTGTTATTTATATATTTAATTTGTCATTTTTTAAAGGAAAAAAAGATTCAGATTTTTTTTTTTATCAGTTAATTTGAAACAGCCTCTAATCAACAAATCAATCATCTGTTTTCAACGAGTCTCGAATGTTGTTTTTGTAAGAATAACACTCATATGGTTTGGATCATTCGAGACGACAGCCCTGCCGCTATAGGTCTCATAGCCCACCCCACCCCCCTTCAAAGTTCAAACACTCATATGAGGTATTTTATTATTTATTTATTTATTGTTTGTTTACTTATTTTGATTAGATTGTCCTTTTAGAAATTGTCTTTTGATTTAGTGGCGTAAATGGTGAGATAATTGTCAATAGTATTACCTGTTTTATCGTTAAAAATAATCAGTGAATCTTTTAAAGAAGTCTTTTAAATATCTGATGACGATAGAAGATTGGTTTTTTACTTGTTAGCTATATTTTCCAACTCTCCAAATCAAACTTTCCCATCATTCACCTCACACAAATTTAATAACTAAAACTTTTTATTTCAGTGTGATTGAAATACGTTTAATTGTTATGAAACTTTGGTATATTATATAGAGAATTTATATAACGTAAGTTTTCACTTTTATGTATATAAAATTAGATACGATGTTTTCATTATGAAATACAATGTTTCTAATTTATGTTATGGCTTACTTTAACATTTTTTTTATTGACTAAGCCTGTCATTAATATAGGGGAGACCGGTACACAGTGAACCTATGGACACAGTGGACCACCCCCTAATATTTTATTTATTTAAATTTTTTTTAAGCTTCTCTTTTATCCTAATAGACAACAGCACTGCAATGATTATTTATAGCCTTCAGAAAGTATGTTTAGATCAGATTGAACTATTTTACCCTGCTTTGTTGTTTTGAGCTTCTAAAAGTAAAAATTTTCATCATCATATTTTTATTTTTTTAGTAATTAAAGGTTGTAGATAAATAAAATAAAACAGCTTTTTTGAAAAGCTAAGATACTTGTTTTTATTTTACTTTAAAGTTATTATGTTTAAAAGAAAGCTATAAACAATATTAATATGATTATTTATTGAACTTCAACATGTGGTACAGTGGACCACCCACTCCTGGGGCACAGTGGTCCACAATCCACTCTGCTCCTCTAATGCAGAATGTTCAAAATATGTAATAATTGTTTTCTATAAAGAAAGATTGTTTTAAAGTAGAATTAACTGTAAAATAAAGTAAACAAATAAAAATAACAATTTTTTTAACATAGTAAGAAATATTTTGTTTTGTATTTACTGCCTTTGATAAATATAACTGTAGTCTAATTGTTGATGATTCTATTCAAGTAAGATTCATGAGATGCAAATTGAATGGAAATCAGTTTATTTCTCCCGAAACTGTAGATGAATCTGCTGTTGATGTCAATGATTTCATAATGTTGCTCGCAGACCCAAAATTATTTCTTGAAAATTCCAGGCTCAATCTTACTGATAAGTATTTTGGAATTTCATTTGCAAATTTTATTGTGAGCTGATTTTTTTTGTACTTAAGTAATAACTTCAACTAAATTGCAATTGTTCCTGTATTAATCTGTTATTATTTTCAAAATATAATTAATTTTTTGTTTTTGTTTCAAAATTTATATTACTATGTTATTTTGCGAATGAAGAGGCAACAAAAAAGAATTAGATTAATGAAAAATAGATTTATATTATATTTTAGATAATACCTAATAGTGGTCCACTGTACCCTGGTGGGTGGACCAGTGTATATATATATATTTTTTTTTTTTCATGTATTGAAAACTATGTTGTGAGAAAATTATGATGGATGTAAGAAGGTTTAAGGAATATTCAAAAATATTTTCATACAGATTGGTCAGTCTGTTAAAGAGAAAAAAAAATTTAACTGAAAATGTGGTCCACTGTGTACCGGTCTCCCCTACCCGATTACATGAGATTTTGTTATTTGTATTGATATGTTCGTGTTTACGTATTTTATCAAGATTATATTTCAGCTATTTTTAAGTAAGTGTTTTAAGATACTATATAGCAATGTTAAAATGTTGGCTATACTTTATTAGCTTATGTTAAAGATTGGTCAGAAAAAAAAGGTTGGCGAGATTAAAAAATTTTGTCGATCAGCTAGTGCTCGACTAACATAACAACAGGGCTGCTGGGATGGAATTTAATTTTTAAAAAGGACACATTTTGAACCGGTTTGTTTACAGTCCCATTTTATTAGTAGAATTTTGTGATAATTTCCCGAATGACTGGCGAATTTTGCATTTTTTGTAAAAAAAAAAAAAAAATCTTTAGATGTAATTTTAAACAAAATCTCTTTTCATTTCTTTAATTTGCAAATATTTTAAGTTTTCTTATTTAAAATACTGTGATTAAATGTCCAATGTAAGATTTCCCTTAGTTGAAAATTGTTATGACAGAATTTACACAACTGCAAAAATAATTGATTACTACAACAATGCATTTTCAGGGTTTTTTTCCAATAAAATTAGCTATACAACAGAGGAAAGTTAACTTCATACTATACTTACATTGCAGTAATTTGGAGAGTTGCAAAATATAGCTAACAAGTAAAACACAAATCTTCTGTAGTCTGCGGGTTTTAAAATACTTCCTAAATATTCACTCGACACGATGAAATTTCCTTACCTTGTATCATTTTTATCGATAAAACAGGTAATTGACAATCATCTCACCATTTAAGTAACAATCTAAAGTCAATTTCTAAAAGGACAAGAAAATCAAATCAAAATAAGTAAACAAACAATAAATAAATAATAAAATACCTAATATGAGTCTTATTCTTGTAAACAAGAATTTGCATTGCAATCACCGCTCATGAATACATGACACAAGCGATAGGTTAATTTATTGTTAATTGATAGTAGAGGTGCCCAATCTTTTTAGGCGAAGGGCCACTTAAAAAATTGTTGGGTTGTCGAGGACCACCATCAGTAGCACAGAGAGAATTTTGTTTCGAGGAGATGTTGGGTAGGGGGGGGGGGGGGATAATTAGCATTATCCATACATACAGCACTGTTCGGTTGCAAATTTGGAAGAATGCACCCACTAGATGGATTTGTGATTTTTATGCGGCTACTTGACAAAATTGTGATTTTTATGTGCCCGTTCTAAAAAATTCATGATTTTTATGTATAGGTTCAACTTTTATGTATAGGTTTCAACTTTTTTACTCAGTGACCACTGGCCAGTACATGGATTTTTTTACTCCTGTTTTTCAGCAATGACCAATAACAAATTTACAAATACTTGATAAAAAATTTAAGAAATTTGTCAAACGATTGTGGAATAAACGGCGAAATTTGTCAAATAGTGTTGGGAAAGAAATCGCGACATTCGTCAAATGGTCTCGGGAAAGAAATCAGGCATTGCAGGAAAAAAATTAATTATGTCTAACTGTCGTGAAAAAATTAGAGAAATTCGTCAAATACGTTCGGGGGAAAAAATCACAAAATTCATCAAATGATCTCGGGAGAAAAATAGTGAAATTTGTCTAACAATCGCGGAACAGAATTGCAAAATTCGTCGAATAGCAGTGGAAAAAAAGTGCACAATTTGTTCGTTCATGGAAAAAGTCGTGAAATTCATTAATCGATAGTCGATAAATCACGAAATTCATCAATCGATAGCAGAAAAATCACAAAATTCATTGATAGTGGAAAAATCACAAAATTCAACAACTGGTTTCAGGGGAAAAATTTTTCGAATATCGTCGAATGGCTTCGAGAAGAAAAAAAGTCACAATCCGTCAAATAATTTCGGGGAAAAAATCGTGAAATTCGCCAAAGGGTTTTGAAATTTGTCGAGCGACAGCGGGGAAAAAATCTTTTTCCATTCAATCATCGCAATTGGGACTATTAAGTTTGACCAGTGGTGGCAGTAAAGTCAGTCGCCAAATTTTCAGTATTACTCGCCGATTGACGAATGGCAATTTTGTCCTATATTTTTACACGCCTGATCGATGAAATTCAAGATTTTTGCGCACCCGATTGATGACTTTCTTGATTTTTATGGATCCGTTTGACGAAATTAATGATTTTTATATGCCCGATAAACAAAATTCATTATTTTTATGCATGCGTTCAACAAAATTTATGATTTTCCTTCTCCCGATCCACAAAATTCATGTTTTTACTGTGCCTGATTGACAAAATTCGTGATTTTCAATTGATATGCTTTCCGTCGGCCATTTAATGAAATTCACAATTTTTCTTCTCTAGACTCTAGGCAAAATTTTCTTTTTTTTTTTTTTTTTTTTTTTTTTTTTTTTTTACCGTTTGTTGAAATTTACAATTTTTTCACAAACATTCCATGGAATTCTTGATTTTTCCACGCCCAATATACGAAATTTGCGATTTTCCATGCCTATTGACAAAATTCATAATTTTGCAGAACCGATAGACAAAATTCATAATGTTTTCCCACAATCTATGGACAATTTGCAAATTTTTTCCGCGACTGTTCGTTGAAATTCGCGATCTTTCCATGCCATTCGATGAAATTCGTTGCTCGATCCATGAAATTTGCGATTTTAAGTGCCTTATCGACAAAATTTGCAGGTTTTTTCAACTGATTTACAAAATTCAAGATTTTGAGTGATTGACAAAATTTACAACTCCAGAATTACCGATTTTGGCATCTCTGGTTTCTGTTGACCGATTATTGAAATTTGCGTTTTTTTTTCTAGCGACAAAATGGCGAAATTTGTGATTTTTCCATGCCCATTCGACAAAATTTGCATCCAGTCGATGCAATTCATATTTTTATGCACCTGATCGATGAAATTCATATTTTCCTACGATCTATGGACAAAATTTGCGCATTTTTCTCACGAATTATTAAGGAAATTTGAAAATTTTGGATAGGTTGGCATGTATGGTCTCTGCGGGCCACCAGTTACCCATCACGGGCCACAGGTTGTGCATTCCTAATCGTGATGCAGTTTAGCTCATTCGACTCGACCTCGATAGAACTTACTGATTTTAGTTTCACCACCAGGGGCAGTTATGTTCATATAGAACAGAGTGCGCCCCTATCAGTGGAAGGGGAAATTAATGGATTTTGGAACTAACTCGAGTTCTATGGGTCCCATCACAACATGGTTTGATTCATTCAATTTGACATTGACAGGATATATCAATTTTAGTTTCAAGTTTGACCACCAGGGGGTGCATTCCTATCTCAGGTTCTATGGCCTCGATCATGACAAGGTATGGCTCACTCAACTCGAAATCGACAGCCTCAACAATTTCAGCTGTTTGTACAGAACAGAGTGTGCCCCCTGGTGGTGGAACATGGAACTAACAGATTTTGCAGCTAACTTGAGTTCTATGGGTCCCATCACAATGCAGTTTGATTCATTTGACTCGACATCGACAGGATATATCGATTTTAGTTCCAAGTTTCACCACTAGGGGACACTATCCTATCTCGTGTTCTATGGGCCCGATTACGATGAGGTATGGCTCATTCGACTCGAAATCGACAGCCTGAAAGATTTCAGCTATGTTTGTATAGAACAGAGTGTGCCCCCTGGTGGTGGAAGATGGAACTAACGGATTTTTCAGCTAACTCGAGTTCTATGGGTCCCATCACAATGCAGTTTGATTCATTCAATTTGACATTGACAGGATATATCAATTTTAGTTTCAAGTTTGACCACCAGGGGGTGCATTCGTATCTCAGGTTCTATGGCCCCGATCATGACAAGGTATGGCTCACTCAACTCGAAATCGACAGCCTCAACAATTTCAGCTGTTTGTATAGAACAGAGTACGCCCCCTGGTGGTGGAACATGGAACTAACAGATTTTGCAGCTAACTTGAGTTCTATGGGTCCCATCACAATGCAGTTTGATTCATTTGACTCGACATCGACAGGATATATCGACTTTAGTTCCAAGTTTCACCACCAGGGGGCGCTTTCCTATCTCGGGTCCTATGCGCCCCATCACGACGAGGTATGGCTCATTCGACTCGAAATCGACAGCCTCAAAGATTTCAACTATGTTTGCATGGAACAGAGTCCGCCCCCTGGTGGTGGAAGATGGAACTAACGGATTTTGCAGCTATCTCAAGTCCTATGGGTCCCATCACAATGCAGTTTGATTCATTCGACTAGACATCGACAGGATATATTGATTTTAGTTCCAAGTTTCACCACCAGGGGCACTTCCCTATCGCGTTCTATGGGACCGATCACGACGATGTATGGCTCATTTGACTCGGAATCGACAGCCTGAAAATTTTCAGCTATGTTTGTATAGAAAAGATTGCGCCCTTTGGCGGAGGAAGATGGAACAAACGTGTTTTGCCATGCATTTTCATCCTTCTAATTGTGTTACTCTCTCGCTGTATAATTTAAAAGTTGAGTCTTGGATTCCTCTCCCTGGGCCACCACCCTCATATTTTATTGGGGTCCAAGGGGTCTTTTTTAGCATTTCTTTAAAATTTTATTCTAATGATTAATTTATACCCTATACTTAATTTCGACTAATTGACATTTTCATCAATAACCTTAAAAAAGTAATGATATCAGTACAAAAACCCTTAACGGGTTAAAAGTGTTGACGCAGCACTTTCTTTTGGCTCTATGAATTTTAAATATGGGTCTTAAAAGCAATGATATCAAATTTAAGTGACGCTATGTTAATAATTTTTTTTTAAATCATAATTTTCTTTTTAGTTTTATTTATGTTCACAGGTGCAATTATTATTATCTTAATATGAAAAAATATATAAAATTTATTCGCTGATGCTTTTTCATTCACATCTCTCATGAATTCAAAATATGGGTTTTAAAAGAAATGATATCACAATTTGAGTGACACCTTGACGTTAATTTAATAGGACTCTTTTAAAATTCAATTTAAATTATTTTTGGTTTGTCTTCTAAAGTATATTTACACATACAAACAATACTTTTAATTTTTCAATACACTTTTAAATATATTACTTTCACTGAGCCTATATTATGTATTGAAATGTATTTATTTCAATAAATTGATTTATTTTCTGTGCCACGCTATCCGGCTCAGTGAAAGTAATATATTTAAAAGTGTATTGAAAAATTAAAAGTATTGTTTGTATGTGTAAATATACTTTAGAAGACAAACCAAAAATAATTTAAATTGAATTTTAAAAGAGTCCTATTAAATTAACGTCAAGGAGTCACTCAAATTTTGATATCATTTCTTTTAAAACCCATATTTTGAATTCATGAGAGATGTGAATGAAAAAGCATCAGCGAATAAATTTTATATATTTTTTCATATTAAGATAATAATAATTGCACCTGTGAACATAAATAAAACTAAAAAGAAAATTATGATTTAAAAAAAAATTATTAACATAGCGTCACTTAAATTTGATATCATTGCTTTTAAGACCCATATTTAAAATTCATAGAGCCAAAAGAAAGTGCTGCGTCAACACTTTTAACCCGTTGAGGGTTTTTGTACTGATTTATGTATACATACAACAGGTATGAAGATTAGTAGCAGTCACTCCAGATAATTCATGAACAG
Organism: Maratus michaelseni; assembly: GCA_963931845.1. Lineage (NCBI taxonomy): Eukaryota > Metazoa > Arthropoda > Arachnida > Araneae > Salticidae > Maratus > Maratus michaelseni. The sequence continues at coordinate 36,460,598 of OZ007600.1, forward strand.
TTTCTATGGATAGTTAGAAAGGGGCCCCCTCAGAATGATGCTAGCCCCGGGGCCCTACATAGACAGTCTAAGTCGACCCTGCCTGCAGGAGCGCAAGGTAAGGTGCTCAGGTCCTCCTCATTCAATCATATATATTATTTCTGTTGTCCACATCACTTTTTCTATGTATTTACAAGAATAAATAAGGTAGCATTCAAAATGTTTTTTTTTTTTTTTTTTTTTTTTTTTTTTTTTTTTTAACCGGCTTCTGACATAGTACCCTCACATTTGGATAAGACATGTTTTTTGATTAAAAAATTCTGTTAAATTATAATTAAATCAGCATTTTTTTTTAAAATGAAATGAAACGTTCTTTTTTTTAATCAATGTTGCCACAAAAATAAAACATCGCATTATATCGTGCGCAACAATGTTTATAAAAAAAAAAAAAAATGGTACAAAAAGGATAAAGTGGGACGTCTCCGCACGCGTTTATTTTACACTTATGATTAAAAAGCACAATTGATAATTCAAATGTTTAGAAGAAATGAAATCAATATCAATAATAAAATTGATTCACATTACTAAGGTTTATTACAAGATACTTTCTGTAGAATATGACGTGCATAACATTTATCATTCTTTTACAGGGACACATAAAAGATTTTGGATACAGTACTGGATCCGAAGTACTGTCTATTGACGACAATTACTGGAATTGTGTGCAATTTTGGCTTGCGTTTTTAAGTTTAACTAAATTTTTGTATAGTACGCGGTGGGCATAAATTCTGTTGATCATATACAGCGACACACAAAAGAATTCGTAAGTATTACTGACTATGGAAGTGACTTGCTTAGGGGTGTTTTTAATTCAGTTATGTATTTTCCAGCTGAGTTATGCATGTTGATCGTGGAATATACTTAGTATACTCAGATATGTTTATAGAATATAAATAAAATCATATACAGGGCTACTCAACGAACTAGATACATGATCGTATATGCATGATAATTACTGGAAGTGTTATTTCAGTAGTTTTAAGTGTGTTTTAGCCAGAATTAAGTTTTAGCTTAATATGGGGCGTATATAAAATCTGTAGGCAATATACAGGGCTGTAACAAAATAATTCAAGTATGTTTCCGTCTATTGGTAGAAATTGCTGAAGGTGAATTTTCACCTGTGTTATGCGTTTTGTTACTAAACTAAATTTTAGCATACTATGTAGAATATATAAAAAATCTATAGATCAAATACACAGGGACCGATTTACAAATTTGGGGGCCCTGGGCACAGATGCGTTTTGGGGGCCGCCTTGCACCGATGCTTACAGAGGCCTAGAGTAAAAAAAATATATAATACTGAAAGCAGTACTTATTAAGGTAACCTCTATTGACTATAAAATATAAATTTAAAAAATTTAAATTTGATAATCATTAATTTATTTTTAAATAATTATTTCATAATTATGACATTTTAATTGAATTTTATAATAAACTGTGTGGTGCTGATTACCTTTCTGTATGCAAGTCCATACATCTGGAATGATAAAGTATGCAACAACTAATAATAAATTTACCGCAGTACCAAGCTATAATTATTTAAAATATTAGCATATCCTATTAATCAAATAATGATTTGTTTCTAATACAAGCTTTCACTGAAAAAAAAAAAATATATATATACAACCACGTGGTTTTGTTCATGTTAACCATGAGGGCCTTACAGGTTAAATAAATAAAAATGGAATAATATGGCTATCCCAAAAACGGAGTTTTGTACATTCCTGCACATAAATTGTTAAAAGACAATCAGGAAAATATGAAGTTACTTTGACAAATCATAGACAATCTTTGACAAATTTTTCCATATTAATTTTGTTTTTTAACAGTTAAACTGTTTTGGTCAATAATTGAAAAATCTTCAATAGCATTTGGGGCCCTTGAAAATCGGGGGCCCTGGTGCGATTTTCATTTCAGTTAAAAATGAAATTTGAAAATCGTGCCCCGAATGCCCTGCCGTAAATCAGGCTTCACAAAAGAATTGGAATATTTTACCGGCTATCGACGGTAATTGCTGAAATCTGCTTTTCAAATGTGTTATACGTTTTCTAAAATGTTTACTTATGTATTTTATTTATCTTATTAAACAGCGAAATTTTGTTAAAGTATTCTGGAATGTGTTGGAAAGTATTTCATAATCTATGCTTGACGCATTCATTTTTCATTCTTGTTTAATTCAAGCAGATAATACCGATAACGAGATTCGGAAATATCTAGCATGTATTTTGTTTTTCTTCCAAGATATATTTCTGGCTAGCATGTCTTTCAATATCTGAAAAGAAAGTTCCATTCAATCTTTGTTTTCGCTATGACGTAGTTACTTATGCTGAATCATTCCCGCCATTTAATAACCCAATGGATGAAAAACCAGGCTAAGACTGGTCAACTATAGATGGTAATTCCTGAAATTGGGTATTTATATCTGTTCTGTGTTTTCCAAATTGTTTAATTAGACATCATCTTTCGCCTTATTAAAGGGGAAAGTTTCGTTACACTGTTTTGAATGTGTTGGAAACAGTGTTGAATTCAGACACTTTTTTCTGGGAGGGATTTACGTTGCTCCAAGGGGGACATGGACTTTTTAACCATTAAAAGCATGGAATCTGAAATCTTGCAGTTGGGGATGTCCCCCCCCCCGGGCCACCCCCTGAATTCAACACTGTTTGGAAAGGGGGAAGTTTCGTTACACTGTTTTGAATGTGTTGGAAACAGTGTTGAATTCAGACACTTTTTTTCGGGGGGGGGGGGGGGGAATTGGACTTTTTAACCATTAAAAGCATGAAATCTGAAATCTTCCAGGGGGAGGTGAATGTCCCTCCCCCGGGCCACCCCCTGAATTCAACATTGTTTGGAAAGGGGGAAGTTTCGTTACACTGTTTTGAATGTGTTGGAAACAGTATTGAATTCAGACACTTTTCTCCGGGGGGGGGGGGAATTGGACTTTTTAACCATTAAAAGCATGAAATCTGAAATCTTCCAGGGGGAGGTGATTGTCCCTCCCCCGGGCCACCCCCTGAATTCAACATTGTTTGGAAAGGGGGAAGTTTCGTTACACTGTTTTGAATGTGTTGGAAACAGTATTGAATTCAGACACTTTTCTCCGGGGGGGGGGGACATTGGACTTTTTAACCATTAAAAGCATGAAATCTGAAATCTTCCGGGGGGAATGTCCCCCCAGACCACCTCCTGAATTTAACACTGTCTGGAAAGAATTTTATATTCTACTATGCTTGATGGGTGGTTAGCCTTTTTTGTTGAAATTTAAAATCAATAATATTAATATGGATTGCTAAATAAATTAAATAAATTGTAAAAACTTAAAACTTTTTTTTTTTTTTTAAATATATAAGAATTGAAATTTAGCAAGCTGTGATGGTTCTGACAAGAATTTAAGGTTATTCTCAAATTCAAACTTGCTGCTTTTTAACGTATTCATTTTAATTTCCAAACACTTAAAATTGGCAAATGTTTTTATTCAGAAAATATGAAATCTAATAGCGTTTCCATTTTTCGATTAAGGCAAAAGATTCCGTGTTACGGTGTTTCAAACATAATGAAATTAATATGCATTACTGACGTGGACTGCAGCATGCATTTACCGGGGTATACAATTAATAGCATTTATAATTCATTTACATGGACGTACAAAATAATTCTTTTACATTATGATTTATGGGGGAAATCGTTTGCAGTGCATTTTGAACATGAACTTGAAACATAATGGAATTTAACAGGATCACTAAGGTTTAATACAACTTTTTTTTTTATAAATCATTGGAGTGCGTAGGATTTATCGTTCATGTACAGTATACAGAGACGCACAAGGTAATTCGGCTAAAAAACTGACTATGATAGGCGATTACTAGAAGTGCTCTTGTGTTGTGATATGCATTATGATATGCATGTGATTCATTGTGTGATGCATTATGCATGTGATATGTATTATGTAATTTTTAGTGTATTAAGTGTTGTTTACGAATTCTGTGGATTACGTACAGAGCTGCACGAAAGGTTTTAAACGTGGGCTGCAATTGCTAAAAATGGATTGTTACTGAATTATGTATCTTTTTAATTGTTTATTTAGATATCTCATTACGTCGAAAGAAACAATTAAACTAGTAAATCTGCAGATCAGGAGCCTCAACGTCAGCTCTGAAAGTAATTGTTTTTTAATCTCACTTGTCACATTATTTAACATCTTACAATCCGCAATTTAATTTTCTTTTATGTTACATACATATTTATAGGCATATAAAATACTTCGGAGGCTTTAAAAATTAGAAGCGTTCAATTAAACACGATTTAAGGAATGATATTCTGAAATTCTTGTAAACTTCTTATTCTTGTAATTTTTTAGATAAAAAAAAATGCATTTCTTATTTTGATATTCTTTGAAATAGGGCTGCTACGCAATTAATAAAATAAAGAGAAAAGAAAAAGAAATGCATTTTAAAATTTGTAAAAAATAGGAAAATAAAATGTTTTATATTTCCCGAACCGTTGCAAAAAAATTTCCATTAATTTAAACAATTAATTTCTAAATTCTAATAGATGTATCGGCAAAATTTCAAAGCTATTGCATATATTTAAGACCTCTATATCTAAAATTTAGTATCTGTAATTTTACGTTTAAATCCATTATTCAATTATGCGATTTTAATTTCAGTTAAAAATGAAATTTGAAAATCGTCTGCATTCCCATAGGAAAGCATTATGACTTAAAAAGAAATGTTCTATATTTTTTGAACGAATGAAACAAATTTAACCAAAAACTATACAGCTCATTCCGGGTACCTCGCCAACCATAGAATAAAGAATAAGTTCCTACTTTTAAGTTCCTAACTTCTAGGTCGCCAACATACCCACCAAAAATCAATCTAATGGGACGTTTTTTACGGCAGTTATCGCGGAACAGACAGACAAATAGACAAACAAACAAACAGACAGAAACCAAAAACTTCCACAGTGACCCTCAACCGACGTTTCGGCAATTTCTTAATAATATTCTGTTAGTGTTATAAAGTGTTTCATAATCTATACCGGATGAATGATTTTTCGTTCTTCTTGTCAGTAAAAAAACAGAAGATTTTTCAGAAAATGCTGTCAAAGTTGGCGTTATGAGCCAAAGACAGACATAGAAAGGTCTTCATGAGAGAGCAACATCTTATAATTCAAGATCTTCTTGAATATATTTTTATACTTCTGTAAATTTTTTTTTAATTAAGAATAAAAAAATTTTTAATGAATATATTTCATAATAAAAGTGTCAAGATTTTTATATTTTTAAAAGTTAATTTGTAATTTGTAGTTCCATTTCAAACATGCATTTAGACATTTTTATAGGTATGTTACTGACTTCTTATTGAGTATATTTTTATACTTCTGTTATTATTATTATTTTTTTTAAATAAATAATCTTAATGAATATATTTTAAAATAACTGTGTCAAGATTTTAATTTTTTTAAAGTTAATTTTTAATTTGTTATATCGTATTTAATTTGTTTCAAACGTACATTAAAATATTTTAATTGAGACTAAATTGCATATTTAATGAATACATTTCTATACTTACTTTCGGATTTTAATTACGAAGAAATGAGATCTTAATATAAGTTTTTATTCTTGTGTTGATAATTTTTATTCAGAACAAATTACTTTTTTAATGAGTACATTTTTAGACATGCATTAATATTTTTTCGATAGAGAATAAGTTAAATTTTTAATGAATGCCTTTTTATACTTATTTTAGGACATTTACTAAGAACCGCACTGTAAAAAAAGACAAATGTTTCTTAATATAGGAAAATACAGTCGAGTCTCTATATAACAAAATCCATTGTTCTAGTAAAAAATTCGTTATATAGAGAAATTCGTTATACAGAGAATGAGTAAAAATACCTATTTAATGTGTAAATTTTGAACAAAAATTATTTTTGAAGTGTTAAATTAAGAATTTTAAATGTTTAACTATAAATATTTATCTAATATTGTATTTCTTAATTAAGTAATTTAAATAGTTTTAAAAAAGAGAACCGAGATTTATTTGAAAGCATAATAAAAATCACATAAGGAAAACTTACAATAATTTTAGACGAAGATATCTGTAATTTTTCGCTGTTTTGATTTCAAAATTGTTACACTCTCGAAAAAATGTTCACACTTTAAGCAAGGAATGAAAAATTGTATCGGGAACATTTTCCTCCATTATAAGATCCTCGCCTTATATATAAGATCAAAAGGACTCATCATTTCACTGCGTGATGGTTTTTTCTCTCGTAGTATGTTTCGTTTTCATGCTCATTGTCACTCTCACCATCATCGTTCATAACGCTTCTTAAAATATCACTGTCAGTAGGATACTCCGCAATACTGAGATTGTCATCCACTTCTAAAAAATCTGAGAGAGTAACATTTTCTTCGCCATTTCCACGTTCCTTAACCCCTTAATTCTCGCGCCCGTCATATTGACGGGCTGTGTATTCAACTTTTTTTTTAATTCAGATTCTTTGATTCCCACCAGTTTTTTAAAAGAGTGAAATTATCTTTATTCTCGCATCATTTTATCAGCCATTAAATAAGGTGAATATTTCTACTTCATAAAAGTGGTGGCAATCAAACAATTTGAAATTTAAAAAAAGTAGCCTACACAAAAATATAGCGACACTGAAGGGGTTAATTAATTTCCATTTCTCTTTTAAGTCTGCTATAGCCACATCTTCTTCGTCCTCAGAATCTGCATTATTCTCCAGTTCAGAAAAGTCGGCCTTTTTGAAGCAATTGTAGATTGTTTTTTCAGTTACATCAAATCTCCAAGCTTTATAAAGTTCCGCAATGCAGTTTCTAAGACTAATGATGTCTTGGGTGGAATCATTATTTTCAATAGCTATGATCAGCTCTTTAAGAATTCTTTTCTTATAATGCACCTTTAGATTTTTTATTATTCCCAAGTCCATGGGCTGCAGTTTTGATGTGCAATTGGGTGGTAAGAAAATAACCTCAACATTTTGCAGTTTTTTTCCACAGTTTTGTGAGTGAGCTGGCAATTATCAATAAGCAAAGCAATTTTTCGGTGTTGTTTTCTCATTTGATTGTCAAGTGCTTTTAACCATTTGTCAAAAATTTCAGTGGTCATCCAGGACTTTTTATTAAAGTCATAGTCCACTTCTAAGGACTTCACGCCTTTAAAATATCGAGGAGATTTACTTTCCCCAATGACTAACATCTTTAATTTTTCTTTCCCTGTCATGTTAGCACACAACATAATAGTAATCATTTGTTTGCTTTGTTTGCCGCCAAAACATTTATCTTCTTTAAACTCTAGAGTCTTGTTTGGGAGACACTTGTAAAAGAGACCAGTTTCGTCAACATTTAAAATGTTTTCAGGAGCGAATTTTTTTAGAATTTTTGCTACTTAAGACTCCAGTTCTCACATGCTGTCACCGGAGCATCCGCACTTTCACCGCAGATAGTTTTCTGGGATGACCCATGTCTCTTTTTGAACTTTTCTAGCCAACCAATACTGGCTTGGAAGTCAGAGTGCCCAAGAGATGAAGCATATTCTAGAGCCTTTTCTAAAATCATTGGTCCCGAAAGTGGTAGATCCCGGTCCCTTATCCCTTTAATGCGCTTAAACATTGCTTCGTCCAAGTCCTCGTATTGGCACGTCTTCTTTCTTTTTCGCGCCGAACCAAGATCCGAATTCTGCTCGATGATTGACTATTTCTTATGATTGTTGACAGAGTACTTGCCGGAATCCCAAACTTTTTTGCTACATCTTTTTTTTTTCAATCCCTTATCGATTTCTTTCAAAATATTCACTCAGAGAGTTATGCAATTCCTAGGAGACATTTTTTGTTGAAGCAGTAAAAAAACGCACAAGTTTTGTGAATCTTTCACGCTAAAGAAATTGAGAAACCATAAGCATCTACTTTAACAGTAAGGGTTGTGAGCTTTAGTTTGGATAGATGAAAACGTGTTCTAAATGGTGACAATGATCTGCTCTCGCGGCTGCAGCTGTCGAGGGAAAATTTTCCATTCGACCAATAGCGTGCTTGCGCTTTTTTTTCCCGGCGCGCATCAGGTCACGTGTCATGCCAGTGGATCTCGGGAACTTAAGAAGGATGTTGGAAGGTATGGAGGAGGGGGGGGGGGGAGAGATGAATTCGTTGGACATTAAAGAACAAGGATAGAAAAGTAAGATAAAAAAAAAAAACTTAGCACTGAACGATAAATCAGGAATCAGTGATAGAAAATTGATTCTATGTGATTTGGAAACTTTTTTAAGACTGAATAAATTAAGAACATTTTATGAAAAAAATTCGTTGATATATAATTTGCTATATGGAGACTGTTTTTAATGAAATCATGGGAAAAGGGAATCGTTCCTACTAAAAATTCGTTATATAGAGAAATTCGATGTATGGAGTTTCATTATAGAGAGACTCTACAGTATAATATGAAAACGAACGAAAATATACAATTTAACCTCTTCCGAGTAACCCACGATTCCGAAAAGTGTTCTTTATGAACGTCAGAAATCTCATTATTATTATTTATTTCCTATATTTAAAGTAACATTTAAAAAAAAAAAAAAAAAAATCCTTCACGGCTCGACATACAGGCACAGGTAGATTTCGAAGACGCAGACCGTGGGGCGCATGCTTGTTGGGAATTGTACAAGAAATTACCTGAAATGACATTTTTGCCATGATGCAGCAGTTGGGACCGCCCACTTCGAAATCTACCTTGTCTGTAGGTTGAGCCGGCAGGGATTTTTTTTTCTATAAGGGTTGGTTTTATAAAAAAACTTGTCAATATAAAAGTTTTAGATAATATTAAGAGGGTTTATAATAAATTTAAGCGGATTGGATATCTTGTGAATGGATGAAGTTATGAATTTTTTCTTTTTCTGAAACCCCTCTTCCCCACCCCCCCCCACTTCCCCTTGGGGCCATTTTTAATGATATCAAAAATCTGTCATACGTAAATTTTTGACCCTTTTCATAGAACTAATAATAACTTTAAACGATTGGATACGCATCATAATTAAGAAGTTGTGGTTTTTTTTCTGTTTTCACAAAAAGGCCCCCATCTCCTCCCCGCCGGTTCGATTTTGGCCCATTAACGAACTTGACCGAGATTTTACGCCCCTTGGTTTTATGTATCAGTTTGGAAGAGATTTGCGCAGAATTATTGAAGTTATCGTGTCCATAAAAAAGTGACATAGATAGATAGATATATAAAGTTTTGAACTGGGGGTGGTTTTGGGTTCTGGGAGTCATGATCGGCATAGATCTGCAAAAATGTTTCAGGAATTCCAACTTAGGGGAGAATGTAATAGGTAGTATTTCTTACGAAATCTACGTAACAAGGTTTCTTTTGCTGCTACTGATTTTTGGAAACGTTTCCGAGTAGTTTTTATAGTGTTTTAATCAGTTTTTTCTGTATGGAGTAAGTTTTTTGGATGATATCCATTCTCAAGTACACATTCTCATGTTCAACAGAAATGCTATACAGACAAACGTGATAAATTAACAGTATTAACATTAACATTAAATTGATATTATTTATTAACTCTTGCATGTATAAATTCAATTACGCAGCTGAATGTTTAATTGAGACTTGATAGCATCGTAAAAACCGATATCCCAGTTTAAGAAAACTGATTAATACACTATAAAAACTGCGCGGAAACGTTTCCGAAAATCAGTTGCAGCAAAAGAAACTTGTTTTTTATAGATGCTTCTTTAAATCACGAAAATATATTAGTTTCCGTGGTTTCTAACGATAAAGGGTGGCTTTTTGGAATCGTGGGGTAACTCGAAAGAGGTTATGGTTTATTTTCGGTCGCGATAATAGTATTATATGTTTGTAGATTAAGGAACACTTTTTTTTTTTTTTTTTTTTTTTTTTTTTTACAATTCTAATTCTGAGTGTCATTTTCTTTAACCGGACAAAATCACAATGCTGAATTCAAAGCCTCTAATGTATTAGTAATTCCAAAGGACATGAACAACGTACAGTAATGCAACTGATCACTTTTTCTTTTTTCCTGAAAACCTCGGCTAATATTGCAATAGTCATTGCCATTTCCAAGCTAATTGACTTCACATATCCTTTTCATATTAGCAGTGCAATGAGAGGCATGAAAAGGCCTTTTAATATGTCCCAGTGTCCGGATTTAAAGATAGAAATAAATCAAGATTTTCTTCTATGCTCCTTCCTTTCCATGCCTCAGTTGTAAACCTGACGAAGACAGTGTATTTGAACAACTCTTATCTCTCCCTTCTTTCTTTCATTGTAATCGAGACCACAGGACATTCCTATGCATTTGCTTGTTTGGAGGAGGGGTGGGGGGTGTCTTCTTGTAGGTTGAAATTCTGTCCGCCACAACTGATAAATTATTACATTAGCTAAGACAGATAGTTTTAATTTAGAAATATTATCGCTAAGAGAGAACAATGTACGATTAGAAAAAGATTTATTTCCTAATTCTACCCTATATTTTTCGACATGAACAGGTGTTTTGCTCTTAGCTAATAGCCATTACATCCTGCTTTTGTAGCTTGTACAAAGCGTGAAAATCTTAATATAGTTTAAATGATGAACTCTTTCTCTTAGGTATGGGCGGTCTTAACAGTACAAGTCAGTTTTTGGTCAAACCAGTACATTTGCATATTTCACGGTGAAAATAGAATATCTATGGACGGTTAAATGAGTTATAAGTCAAGGTGGGAGGTGACGGTCTGTTTTAGCGACATAACAATACATAACAATACAAGAAAGAAATGTTCGCTATTATTGCCGAAACGTCAGTTGAGGCTCACTGGGGAGACCCGAAAAGTTTTTGGTTTCCGTCTGTCTGTTTGTTTGTCTGTTTGTCTGTCCCGCGATAACTGCTGTAAAAAACATTCGATTAGGTTGATTTTTGGTGGGTATGTTGGTGAGGTACCCGGAATGAGCTGTATAGTTTTTGGTTACATTTGGTTCATTCGTTCGAAAAATATAGAACATTTCTTTTTAGGTCATAATGCTTTCCTATGGGAATGCAGACGATTTTCAAATTTCATTTTTAACTGAAATGAAAATCGCATATTTGAATAATGGATTTAAACGTAAAATTACGGATGCTAAATTTTCGATATGGAGGTCTTAAATATATGCAATAGCTTTGAAAATTTACCGATACATCGATTAGAATTTAGAAATTAATTGTTTAAACTATTGGAAAATTTTTTGCAACTGTTCGGGAAATATAAAACATTTCATTTTCCTATTTTTTACAAATTTGAAAATGCATTTCTTTTTCTTTCCTCTTTATTTTATTAGTTGCTTCGCAACCCTATTTCAAAGAATATTAAAATGAGAAATGCATTATTTTATCTAAAAAATTACAAGAATAAGAAGTTTATAAGAATTTCAGAATATAACTGCATAAATCGTGTTTAATTTAACGCTTTTAATTTCTGAAACTTCCGAAGTATATTATATGCCTAATAAATATGTATGTAACATTAGAAAAAATTAAATTGCGAATTGTAAGATATTAAATATTGTGAAAAGTGAGATTAAAAGACAATGACTTTCAGAGCTGACGTTGAGGCTGCTGATCTGCAGATTTACTAGTTTAGAAATATTACCGCTGAGAGAGAACAGTGCAGTGTCTGATAAGAAAAAGATTTTTTTCATAATTCTACCCTCTATTTTTCGACATGAACAGATGTTTTGCTCTTAATAGCCATTACATCCTGCTTTTTTCGCTCGTAAAAAGCGTGAAACTCTTACTAGTTTAAATGATGAACTCTTTTTCTTAGGTGAGCAGTACAAGTCAGTTTCTGGTCAAATCAGTACATTTGCATATTTCACAGTGAAAATAGGATAATATAGGGCTTTTAAAAGAGTATAAAAGTCAAGGTGGAAGGTAACGGACTGTTTTAGCTAGTGATTATATAACAGTACAAGAAAGAAATGTTCTCTATTATATATATTACAGTACTCACTGCACAAAACTAAACAGTAACAATTATTACTTTACACTACCAAAAGACATTCTATGGTTAAATACATTGATAGTAACCAAAACAGCCTGTACCCAGTTAACCCTTTCAGGGGCAAGCACTTGTGCTCCTGTAACGTTGAATTCCCACCGGAATTTAGGAAAGAATTTAGTTTAAAATAAGAATAAGCAATTGTTCAACTTTTTCCCGTCAAAGTTAAAAAAGTAAAATTTAATTAAAAGTTTCTGGTTTGAATTGGATTATAATTAGGTGGTATATAATATATATCACCGCCCCTCAGAGGGTTAAACCAAAAACAGGCGTACACAATTTTTTCACTTTCCTCTAAAATTGCAATTTCGGACCTGTACCGCCTACCTAAAAACTATTCTTAACGCACAAATTGCTCGTTGTAACCCTGTGCCTGCCTGTTCTCATTTTAGACGTGCTCGTCTGCTCGTATTAAAAGAGTTCGACAGTATTTTGCACCAAATCTAAAAAATTCGACTATTAATCTAATATATTGAAGCGAGAAGCAAGTCTTAATTTTTCAGTCCAAATTAGACCTTACTGAGCATCCCTCAACTTTTTTTTGAAGGGTGAATAAAGCAGGAAATATAATTAAGAAGAATCAAGAGGGTTGGGGGAAAGAATAGCTCGCTTATTAGCCTTCACTGCTCACAAACCTAGCCCTAGGAAATACTCCTTCTAAATTCTTCTTCATTCTATTTTTGTTCCCTCTTCCTGGAGGGAGCATCCATTCTTCTACCTGCTTTGTTTGAAAGATGGGTGAACAAAAGGGAAAGGGATGGATGCACTTTCACTTTTTTTAATGGCTGGAAAGGGAAATGGGAGGGCGGGAGTTTACCCCTTCTATAGAATTGGAAAAAGGGTTTTTTTCTGAAGAAGAAAACATATTTATTTTACAACCAGGTAGAACCAGATAACAATATGTCTGACGTAATTTTTCCACGGGCTGTAAAATCTTTATATTTATAACATTAAAAAATTTCAAAGGGTTTGGACAACCAAAGCTTTTTTTTTTTTTTAATGTTTTCTTATAAGCACTTTTTTGACTAATTATCAGTATTTTGTATTTGTTGTTCATTTAAGGTTTTGTCACGGACACGGGCAACGCCTGGCGGGTCAGCTAGTTAAGGCAGTATTGAATTCAGACACTTTTCTCCGAGAGGGATTTCTGTGGCTCCGGGGGGGGGGGGGGGGAGGGAATTGCACTTTTAACCATTAAAAGCATAAAATCTCAAATCTTCCGGGGGAGACACTTTAAATGCTCCGGGGGCCTTGAATTCTACACTGAGTTAATGTATTAAATAAATTTTACATCCGATTATTTTAATGAGACTTTAAAGTTCCGTGGGATCATAAAGGGTTAAACAGGACAACGAATTTCACAAACAACTGAGTATTATCACATTACGACCATCACTATAAACAAACCACTGTTAATAAAACCCGTCAACATTCTTTTTCCAACAATAATCTTTCCGCTAGTCATTTTTTCGAGTGCGATGATTCCGAGTTTCAACAGTTCTGATCGGTCATGACCCATTACGTGACTTAATTTTCATCACTTGCAATAGATGGCGGTTACGTCGTCAAAAATAATTAAATACACAGGAAGTTTTAAAACTTTAAAAAAGAACAGACGACTGTTATCTTCATGGCAAAGAGAACAAAACTGTTCCTAAATACAACAAACAACGCCTGCAATCCGTTGGCATGGGAACACGCAAAGGGGGGAAAAGGAGAGGGAAATTATTTCTCCATGAATTTTCAAATACTATTAAGTAAATTTCCTTTTTCTTTCATGATTTTGGAAAAATATACTTATAACTTATTCTTACCGCGTGATTTGAAATCACTAAACACTAGGAGAAAAAGGAATTGAGGATTTTCTTGGCACGAGGGGTGCAGGTGTGGGGAGGGGGAGAGATAGAAGTCTGCACGGACTCGGCCCGAAGACAAACTTTCGAACGGAACGGGCTGGGTCCGAAAAATAAAGACAATTTTTTTTAACGGGGCGGGTCGATAGAAAAAATAAACGGGACGGGCGGGCCGATAAAAAAATTAAGCTGGTCCACCGCACCGATATAACAAATTTAAACGAGTCGGAAAAAGCCGACAAAATATGAACATATTTGACTGGGCTGAGAATAATTTAAAAATGTCGTTCCGATGTTAGTTTGAAAACATCAATACAGATATTTAACATATCCAGCGTAAAGATCTGCATCGGACAGTTACATCGTGTCTGAGTTCGAGCTTATTTTGTTTCAGCAGACTTGGCCTTACATTTTTTTTTCTTCATGCTCAGGACCAGAGCCGGATGCGGACTTAATTGTTCCCAGAACGGGTAAAGGCAGTAAATTTTATTTGTAAAATTAGTTAGTGATAATAAATTTTTGCTAACGTAATCTTTGGAAATATACTGTAATAACTTACAGAGAAATATTTCAAATATGATGTTTCAACCATTATTATTATTATTATTATTGTTCTATATTACATTATTTGTTTTAACGAGTCTTTATTTGAATAATATCTAAGAGACGAGGTGATCATTAATGTTGCTAGTCTGCATCCCAAATCTCGCCCCAGTGTTGTCAGATTGGGGATTTTGTCCCCATTTTGGGGGATTTTGTACCTGTAGGTGAATTTTTGGTTGACAATTATAATGGGGAAATTTTTGGATAACATCAACATTTTTTTTTGGGGGGGGGGGAAACTTGGGGAATTTTTTTATTGTTTCAGATTTTCGAAATCGATATCGATATTAAAAGTAAACTTTACCCAAGTTTACTGTTTGTCACCTGGCAACATACACTGGATGTCTATCTCGAATTCGTCGTTTACAGTTTACGCCAGTTTTAAGTTCTAATTTTTTATTTATCTAATTCTAATAGCCATTTATCTTTTCGTAATTCGTCTTATTTTCTTCTAGAAAATTCTTCTAGAAATTTTCTTCGATTACAACAAAAATGTCGGTTTTCCACTTCGTTTTTAGGGTTTCGTTCATCTCGCGAAACCCTATTCGTCCCGCTACGTTGTATGTCCGTCACAGAGCCGGTTCTCAGAAACTATATAACTTACAGACTTGAAATTTTGTGTACTTATAAGCTGAATACCTATACTATGAAGCTCAAATCATAAAATTTTGAAAAAAAAAAAAAAACGTATTATTTTAATATAGAGAGATAAAAAACCAAAAATCTAACAGCCTTTTCCTATTAAATTTAAACATTTTTCGTTATAGTAGTTGCCAACCATTAAAAATCCACAATAAAATTCTTTCTACAATAATTAATTTTCTATTGAAAGATTTCAACGTGTAAAATGAAAATGAAATAAAAAGTTTCACCAATTGAAAGAAATAGTAATATGACTTCATATTGGTAATGTAACGGAAATTTCCAGACATTTCTCAATAATACAAGGAGTATGTGTATGTGTAAGTACAGAAAGCGGGTTAATATGACATCACTAGAAAATTAAAAAGAAAATTAATCTGACGTCCTATTGGAAATTTAACGGACTTTTTCAAATGCTTGAGAATAATACAAAGAGAATATCAATATGAGTAATAGAGAAAGCAAGCAGATAGGACGTCATCAAGTGATTATAACGTCATATGAGTTTGAGGAATGTATTGAATCAGGATAAAAAAAAAACCCGATTATGGAAATATTGGCATATTTTAACATTTTGAAAGTCTTTATATAACATGTTTAATTTTGAAATTGATTTTTTTAGTCCACATGACAGATATTATTATGACAGAGTATAATAGCGGGCTCGCTCGCTATCGGACCGGTTCAGATATTCGAAAAAACGAGAAAACTAGACCGGTAAATTTTTACTTTATTAAAAACATGATTTTTTTCTGTTTTTGGAAAATGAAATTCATTTGGATTTATTAAAGAAAGGATAAAGTGTTTTGAAAGGAATATTAAACGAAACCCTTTGTGCGATCTTCAATTAGACTTGGGCACTTGCTTTTTTTTTTTTTTTTTTTTTTTTTAAATGGGGATTTATTTATTTATTTATTTATTTGTTAAAGGCTTGATTTGGGGGACATTTTTGAGCTTAAATTAGTTAAATATTTTTTATAGAGGAAAAGAAGTAACAACTAGCTTTTTAACACTTTCCAACCTAGTTGAAAAGTGTTTATGATTTCGGTTTGTCTGGCCGGATGGCCGTCTGCCGTCTGGCCGTCTGTCCGTGCTCTAACTCCCGTAAATATGCTCGGATTGCTCTGCAATTTTTATATGTTATTGTCGTTATCTATAGCATGTTCCCTATTTCAACGGATGTGTGTAGCACTTATAGTTTTTTTACAGGGACATTCAAAAGAATTCCGTTACATTGCGGTCTATGGGGAAAAATCATTTGCGGATTATTTAAATAATGTTTCACTATTTTAAACACATTGAAATTTATATATATCACTAAGGTGCATTAGAAGAAGCTTAATATGGAATAGGGTGTGGATAGCACTTATAGTTACTTTACAGAGACAGTCAAAAGAATTCCGTTACATTACGTCTATGGAGAAAAATCGTCTGCGGTTTATTTAAATTATGTTTCACTATTTTAAACGCATTGAAATTTATATATATCACTAAGGTTCATTACAAGAGGCTTACTACAGAATATTGTGTGTAGAGCAGTCATCGTTCATTTACAGGGACACACAAAATAATTATCTATACTGTCTGTTAACAATAATTCCTGGAAGTGCGTTTTAA
Organism: Maratus michaelseni; assembly: GCA_963931845.1. Classification (NCBI taxonomy): domain Eukaryota; kingdom Metazoa; phylum Arthropoda; class Arachnida; order Araneae; family Salticidae; genus Maratus; species Maratus michaelseni. The sequence goes on from OZ007600.1 coordinate 36,477,400, forward strand.
GCTACTGAACGCAATTTTAATTTTAACTCGTTTTTTTTCTCTTACGTGGTGTGTATAAATTCTGTAGATCCTATACAGGGAAGCACAAAAGTTCGCGAACACATTTCCGTTTATTGACAGAAACTCCTGACGGAGAATTTTAAACTGCGCTACGCGTTTGCTAACTGAACAAAAATTTAGCATCCTATGTAGTATACATACAAATCTATAGATCCTATACAGGGCTGAATAAAAGTATTTGGATATTTTTCCGAATATTGTATATGTTGGAAATTCCTAAAATTATGTTTTTAAATATTTTATGCGTTTTCCAAATTGTTTAATTAGATGTTATCTTTTAGCTTATTAAACGGTATATGATTTGTAAGATTATTTTGGAAGCGTTGGAAAGTGTTACATAATCTATGCTTGACGCATGATTTTTCTTTCTTGTTTGAATAAAAACGAGTTGGGGACTTTTTCGGAAAAAATCCCATAGAGTTAAAAGAAAGAAAAAAACTCTGATTTGGGGAAAATTTCAGAACTTTCGGAGAAATTGACTTTTGACTATCTGACAACCCTTGCCACTCGCCGTATTTTATTTTGAAGTCGCCCCTGCCTGTTTGGCATATGAAAATCCAAACTCTTTTTAATGCCTTTTGTAAGTCGAAGGTTAAGAATGTATATATTCATTAATTTAATTAGAACTGACGAAAGCGATCAGGGGTTTGTATGCCGGTTTTGTTTGTTTGTTTTGTGTTTATCCGTATTCAATCTTTGCGATTATGTTATCTTCTTGAAGGGAATGCCAAGGTTAAAACAGATTAAATTAGACAACCAAGGCGAAGAAATATAAAACCAGGGACTGCGCTTAATTTGATTGGCATTTTACATGTAAATCGAAATCGATACTTATTGACAAAACTGACTCGCCATTTTTTGTAGTAGAGCGTTAAATTTGAATCACAAAATTTGACAACAAATAATTTAATTTATTATCGCAACTTTACCATTTAAGGGTTCTATTTTTTTTTAGCTTAAATTTCACGTGATTTTTACGATTTTTGTTAGGTTACAAAGAAAAGAGACTTTTTTTGCATTATATTTATTGATATTTCACTTATACATTTAAATTTTTGTGTGTAAAATAATAATAATAATGATGATAATGATGAATAATGCCTTGTGTGACCTGCAGGTGCGCGCCATGAACTTCCAATCGGTTTGACCATTTTTCTCAGGTCACAAGTTTGGACAAGTTTGGTCTGAAACAAGTTTGGTCGCCAAATTATAAAAGATACTCAATTTTCTGGAGGTTATATTATATATACATATATATATATATGTGTGTGTGTGTGTGTGTGTATATATTGGCTGCTAGCTGAGGTCGATCTTTACAAAGACCTTTTTTTTTTTAAACACTTTCCAACCAAGTTGAAAAGTGTTTAACGACTTCGGTTTGTCTGCCGTATGGCCGTATGGCCGTTTGGCCGTATGTTCGTGCTCTAACTCCCATAAATATGCTCGGATTGTACTGAAATTTTTATATGTTATTGTCGTTATCTATAGAATGTTCCCTATTTCAACTGAAGTGTGTAGCACTTATAGTTTTTTTACAGGGACACTCAAAAGAATTCCGTTACATTACGGTCTATGGGGAAAAATCATTTGCGGTTTATTTTAATGATGTTACACAATTTCAAACACATTGTAATTGATATATATCACTAAGGTGCATTACAAGAAGCTTAATATGGAATAGGGTGGGCATAGCACGTATAGTTACTTTACAGAGACAGTCAAAAGAATTCCGTTACATTACGGCTATGGAGAAAAATCGTTTGCGGTTTAATTAAATAATGTGTCACTATTTTAAACGCATTAAAATTTATATAGATCACTAAGGTGCATTACAAGAGGCTTACTACAGAATAGTGTGTGTATAGCAGTCATCGTTCATTTACAGGGATACACAAAAGAATTCTCTACTGTCTGTTAACAATAATTCCTGGAAGTGCGTTTTAAGCTGCTGAACGCGATTTTAAATTTAACTCACTTTTTGTCTATTGCTTGGTGTGTATAAATTCTGTAGATTCTATACAGGGCAGCACAAAAGTTCGCGAACACATTTCCGTTTATTGACAGAAACTCCACAAGGAGAATTTTAAACTGTGCTACGCGTTTACTAACTAAACTAAAATTTAGCATCCTATGTAGTATATATACAAATCTATAGATCCTATACAGGGCTGAATAAAAGTATTCGAATATTTTTCCGAATATTGTATATGTTGGAAATACCTGAAATTACATTTTTAAATATATTATGCGTTTTCCAAATTGTTTACTTAGATGTTATCTTTCAGCTTATTAAACGGTAATGATTTGTAAAATTATTTTGGAAGCGTTGGAAAGTGTTACATAATCTATGCTTGACGCATGATTTTTCGTTCTTGTTTCTTTTCGATTTTGGTTACTTTTTTTTATGAGGACACTTTTACATTCGAAATATTGTCTAAAAATGAAAGTATTCTCACAAAAAAATATAAATAAATAAATAAATAAATAATAAATGATAATAATAATAATAATAATAATAATAATAATAAAGAAATAAAAGAAATAAAAGAAAAAAAACCTCTGCAAACAAAATCGAAAAAGTAAAAAATGACCTTTGTAGAGATCGGCATCAGTTATCCAATGCAAGAAGAAACCGTTTATAGATGCAAACTAAATATTTTAAAACTTTCCCATAGGATTAACATTAGCGTGCGAGTATCCTCGCGTGAGTAACTCCTTAAGGTTTTTCCATGTCCGAACACGAAATCTTATGATAACCTATGGAAAAAATTAATTAGGTGATAAATCAACACTTAATATAATTATCGAAATGCGGCTTTCACCATCAAAAACTAAACAATCGATGGCGAAGGAGAGTGTTTTTAAAAAATATCTCCTTAAATTTTAAGTATACGTATGCATGAAACCTGTAAACTTCAAAACCCTGAAATTTTTCAAACTTTATCATCTTCTTAAAAAAATACTTAAAATTTAAGACGACGATTTTTTTAAACGAACCACGCTGGCATCTGATTTCTACTTTCTGGTGGTGAAAACCATATTTCGATAATTATATTAGATAATATATAATCACTTAATAAAAAATTTTCATGGGTTGAAACGGAATTTCGCATCCAATGAAGCCAAAGTGAGGATCAAGGTTTGATTTCATTATTAGAAAGTTCCCTTCCTGTATCATCAAAAAAGAAAGAAAAAAATTCTCGATGTTCTATATCTGGAATACAGATTAGAGTCCTGCACGGGTTGGATTGTACTCTTATCCGATACAATTCAACTCGAACCCGAAATATCCCTACCCGAACCCGATCCGATTTGAAAGAAAATCAATCCATATTTTAATACAATTTTGAAAAAATAATCTACACTGAAAAAAAAAAAAGTGTTGATTTTACAGTATAATACTAGCATCCCAGCTGACAGTATTATACCTTAAAATTAACAGTAATAAACAGTAAAATAAGCAGTAATACGCTGCCGCGCAAATTAACAGTAATAAATAATAAAATAAGCAGTAATACGCCCCCGCGCATTGAAATGCAAACGGGATATTAGAAAAATAATGTCCCATAGTATTAACATTAACGAGCGGGTCTTTTCGCGTGAGGGGAGAGGACCCTTACCACACTACAGCAGAATCGTTCGGGATACGGAGAAAAAGAAGACATTTTTAAATTTCGTACTTTTACGACTTAAACGCTGCAATCCGTTCGAAAAAATATATTGTTATTAACCGTTTGAAATTTTTTTTCAAAAAGAGTCGTTTTCGCGTTCGACTTACGTCTACATTTTCCTAGGGCTTGATTTCTGAGGTATCGATTTACAAAAAATACCTATTTAAAGCTGAGGCATTCTACTCTTCGACAGTGCATAATCGGTTTTGAAAAGTACAAATTTTAACTCTTTCGATTTTTTTTTTTTTTTTAATCTACACTAAAATAACTTAACGTCGGTATTTTGACACAATCTTTTTAGAACATATCGGCAGATCGTGCTTACATCAATGTTCAAACGAGTAGAATTATTTAAAAATAATAATAAAATCTGAGAAATGTTTTATGAAAACGCTAAAACGCGAGCTGTTTCAGCGCGGCTTCGCTCATGTTTTCACTATTAAATATGCATATTTTTTTTCACGAAATTTTAAAGAGAGCTAGCTTGGATACAGTTACATTGATAACCGATTAAAATTTAAGAGAGTTCGGACAATAAGAACTATTACTTCCACATCATACGTAGTATAGGGTAATTCTTGCAATCGTTAAAAAAAAAAAAAAAAAAAAAAAAAAGACGGATTTACACGTTTCAGACACTGGAGATTCCGAAAAACATATTTTTAGAAGAAAAAAAAATTGCCGTCCGTCTGTGTGTCTGTAAACGCTCTATCTCCCAAACAAATTGAGATAGAGACTTGAAATTTGGTATGGACTTAGTATGTAATAATGTAAAGAAGCTTACTGAATTTCAGTAACCTCGATTATACGGAACTATTTTTTTCGGACTCTCGAAATATTCGTTCTGAGAAAAGGTATATAAAAATTTTTGAAATTGTTTATTTTAAGGAGTGAATATAAAAGACAATAAAAAAAACCTAAATTTTACATAAAAATTGAAGTCGATCGAATAATTAGTTGCCGTGATATTTGGAATCCTTTTTTCCACACTCTTCGATTTTTCGTGACCCTGTATTTCAACCAAATTGCAATTCAAAGATATATTTTAACTGGAAATGAGACGCTTCATCCGACGCAGTAAACCGTTACTTAACAGGATTATCAATTTTGGAGTTAAAAGATGTTTCTTTTTACGCAATTCAGAAATAAAGCATTTAAAGTTTATGACGTCATCAAGGCATGATTTTATTCGAATTGCAATGCATTTTATAAATAGTTTACGCATGTTTTATTTTCATATTTTATATTATGCATATGCATGATGGGTAAGTATTACGGTGACCCCCAACGACTAGTTTTTCTTTATGTTAAAGGACCCGACCCCCCCCCCCCCCCCCCCCAAAAAAAAAAAAAAAAAAAAAAAAGCGTAGAAGAAACATATTTATTTTACAACTAAATATCACTATTTTTATACGAAATTTTCACACGGAGCCGTTATATTTATAACCGATAAAATTTTGAGAGTTCGGACAAAAATAACTATTTTTTTTAACTATAAAACGACTCTACGTGGGAAAAAAAATCTTCTTACGAGCACTTATTAAATTTCAATATTTTTCCCCGGATTTTTTATTAAAAAAATTAAATTCATACAAAATCGGGTTAAAGATATAAAACCATACAAATTAGAGGTTTATTTAAGGTTATTTATTATCAGGAACCCGGGCAAAGCAACGCCGAGCGGGTCAGCTAAATCCTCTTTAATCCTCTTTAATAAAAAGGTATGTGTTGCTGACGACTGGGATTTTCGTGAATCGTTGCCACAGATTAATCTCGGAAAATGAAACATTTGAAGTTACTGAAAAAAATTAATAGCTCGAAAAGTATTTGTCAGAAAATTGTTAGACTAACTGTGATAGAAAGGTAAAAAAAAAAAAATATTTTTCTTGATATAAATTTCAAATCTAATGATTATGCCGTTTTTCAAATACTGAATTTCAAAAATTACCAAATTTTACAATGGAGTACTATAGCGAAATCTTCACGCATAAAAAGATAATGATAACAGTAAATATAAAAGTGAATTATGATGTCGCGAGTGCATGATTTTTATTTAATTCTCGACGAGTAGCATATTTTTGTCCACCTCAGTGAGGCATATCAATTTCATTATATTTGAAGTATTGTAAATTGTAACTTCAATCGAATCCAATTTGAATCTAACGGAAATGATTTTTCCCCATACACACCATAATGTAAACGCCATAGACACCATAATTTAACACAATTATTCTTTTTTTTTTTTAATGTTGACCTATTCCATAATAAAGTATATACAGAGAATTGGCCTAATTTGTCCTTAACAGCCCAAATTTGTCTGACACATTAAAAATGTAATAACGCAATAGCGTTCGTATCGTTTTCAGAAATGCAGAAGGACATTCCAAGTAAAGATCCATGGGGTTTTAAAATACAAGTTCAAATTCAAAGTCAATTTTTAACTTGATTAAAGGTGCGTGGAGAGAAATTGACCAGCGGAGCGGGCGTAGTTTGCAAGTATTTAATATTTTACCATTTCTCTTGTTATATACTTGGAATGCCTCACCGGTAACTCACCTGTCGGAGTTTACTTGTACTCTTTTTTTTTTTTTTCACGAGAATCTGTGACTCACTGTTGTTACTCATTTAAATCTGAGAAATAATATATTACCGTGTTTGATAATATACTACTGTATATTTCAGTTAGTCTGACGGAATAATATAAGCTTTCCAGAAACGAGCCAGTTCTAAGTAAGAGGTACAAATCGATAACGTGTTTCACTGAAGAATATGAAAAGCCTCTGAGTCAGAGTCATCATATCACACATTTTCATTTCTTTTTTAAGTGCGTTCGTAATTATATAAATGCGTAGCACCTATAGTCGTCGTCTGGTCCGTCCGTCTGTCTGTCCCTCCGTCCGCACAAAACATAGCGCAAAAATTACTTAACCGAATGGTTTCAAATTTTATATATATATTATCGTTGCAGAATTTTGTCGAGTCATTTCAAATTTTATGAAAATCGAATCGAAACTTAAAAAGATATTAAAAGTTTTCTTTATTCTATTAAATTTTATCGTACGTAATCTGTATAATAAAATCGCAAGTCATGTGACTAAGGAAAACATATACGGGCAAACCCCGTCTTCTTCCATATGCCAGGCGAATAAAATTCGAATAAAATTGCATAAAAGTTAAATTTTTAGAAAGATCGTTCAAAAAAATTGCTTGCTTGAGAGATGACTTACATTCAAAAATGTATAAATTCTGAGATAACTTCAGTGGAAATTAGGTTAACAGCCGAATATCTCAATCCATAAACACGGGAGATTCGTTCATTATGCGTCATAGAAATATTAAACCATGGAGATAATCATTCGCAAAGCAAGATCTCCATGGTGAATTTTGCAGCGCTATCTGGTGTCGAAAAAAAATTCGCATTTGCAAATGTGGCATACGTAATAAGAAAAAAAAAGGCATGCTCATTTCGCTGATAGCAGACGATATAATTCATTTCACTGAAATAATAAGGATGTTTTTAGGTGCGTTCGTAATTATGTACAGTGTCTCACATAAGTGATGGGACACTTGTGCTTTACAAAAGGAAACTAATCAAATAAATTAAAAAAACATGTACACATTTTTTTTGTGGGTGTGTTTCATACTTAAATTTAGTAAAGATTATTACATAACATACATTTTGTCAAAATATTAAAATATTAATTTAATAAAAATACAAATGTTTAGAACGGAGCAAAAAATAGCTCACATAAGTGATGGGACAGCATTATATATGCAACAAAAATCGTCTGAAATAAGCAATAAAAATATTTTTTGGGGTTTTATTTTTACTTAAAAGCAATTGGCAATAATTTATAAAATCGTCTGCAGTATTTCTCTCCAGTTTGTTTTGGAATTTTTGTGTTTTTTAGCTCTGTGTAGTCATGAATGCTAAACGAAAAGAAACTTCGCCTGAAATTCGAAAATTAGTTATTAATTTGCATATTGAACGTGGAAAATCTATTAGAAAAACTGCTGAAACAGTTAACTTGAGTCGTTCAACAGTTTTCAATATCATTAAACGATATAAAAAGAATCATATGATTCAGGATAAAAGAAGACCTGGCTGACCATCAAAGCTATCCAATGGAATAAAGCGAATTATCGTTCGAAATATTAAAAAAAATCCAAGAATTAGTGCTTCAAAAGTTGCTGCTGATTTACAAGCATTATATGGAATAATTGTTAATCCTGAAACTATTAGAAGGGTAATTCGATCTGCTGGATATCACGGTAGAGTAGCCAGGAAAAAATTCTTCGTAAGTGAAAAGAATAGAAAACTCAGACTAGCTTTCGCAAAATCCAACATAAATAAGAATTCTGATTACTGGAATAAAGTTATATTTGCTGATGAGAGTAAATTTAATATATTTGGTTCTGACGGTAGAATCTTGGTGTGGAGAAAACCCAGGGAAGAACTTCGCAAACAGAACTTGGTACCAACAGTAAAACATGGTGGAGGAGGAGTTATGGTATGGGGGTGTATGTCGTCCGCTGGAGTTGGTAATCTTGTTTTTATTGACAGTATAATGGATCAGTACAAGTATATTGATATTTTAAAGCAAAATTTGAAATCTTCAGCACGAAAATTGAACCTTCATAACGATTTTAAATTCTACCAGGACAATGACCCCAAGCACACTGCTCTGAACGTTAGACTCTGGCTGCTATATAACTGTCCTGAAATAATAAAAACACCACCACAATCTCCAGACTTAAATCCCATAGAGAATATTTGGCAAGAATTGGAATCAAGAATTCGCAAACACACCATTTCTTCAAAACAACAACTAAAATCGGTGCTTCAAGAAGAATGGGGTAAAATCACTCCAGAAATCACAAAAAAAATAGTCGAATCCATCCCAAAAAGATTAAATCATGTTTTAAAAGTAAAAGGAAATCCAACAAAATATTAAAACCTTTTAAAAAGTAAAATTTTTGGATAAATATTTGATGGAAAAGTAAGTGTCCCATCACTTATGTGAGCCATTTTTTGCTCCGTTCTGAACAATTGTATTTTTACTAAATTAATATTTTAATATTTTGACAAAATGTATGTTATGTAACAATTGTTACTAACTTTAAATATGAAACACACCCAAAAAATTTTTGCACATGTTTGTTTATTTATTTTATTGCAGTTTCTTTTTATAAAGCACAAGTGTCCCATCACTTTTGTGAGACACTGTAAATACGTAGCACCTATTGTCGTCGCTTGGTCTGTCCGTCTGTCTGTCCGTCTGTCTGTCCGTCCGCATATAATAACGCAAAAACTACTCAACCGAATGGTTTGTAATTTAAGATATATTATCTTTGCAGAATTTTGTCGAGACATTTCAATTTTTTTAAAAATCGAATCAAAACTTTAGGAGATATTAATAAAAATATTTATTAAGAAATTTGAATTAAAAAAAAAAAAAATCGGTGCTTTCTTGTTAGAGGAGCTTCCGAGGTTAAGTCATCAAGCGACCGAGATACTTATTTTATGACAGAAATTAATCCGTAGACGATATAATTCATTTCACAGAATTAAAAATCATCAAGATCTGAATATTTATATAACTAGCTATAGTACGAACGCACCTCATTTGTCACGTTTGACGTACAATTTCCAACTTGTTTTACATTGTGAAACTAATTATAAAACGTTGTATTTGTCACGCTTAACGTACAATTTCCAATTTATTAACACTTTCCAACATAGTTGAAAAGTGTTTATGAATTCGATTTGCCTGTCTGTCGGTCCGTGCTGTAACTCGGGTAAATATACTCGGATTGCCATGTAACTGATATAATGTTATTCATGTTTATTATGGCATGTTCGGTATTGAAAATAAAGTATGTATATGTAGCATTTATTACACAGAAAAAAAAAAAAAAACCCAATTTGGGTCGAAAGATTCTTAGGTCTGTGCCCTAATTGGACCATGCCTGTTTTGGTTACCAGTGTATATCCATTTTGGGCACTGTTAAATACACATAAAAAAAAAAAACCCTTTTTTTTTTTTTTTTTTTTTTTTTTTTTTTTTTTTTTTGAAAATGGGTATTTAACAGTGGCCAAAATGGATACACAGTGGTAACGAAAACAGGCATAACCCAATTTGGGCACAGACCTAAGAATCTTTCGACCCAAATTGGGTTTTATTTTTTTATGTGTAGTTCGTTTACTTTACAGGGACACTCAAAACCACTCCGTTACATTGCGGTCTATGGGGGAAAATCATTTGCGATGCATTTTAATGACGTTACACTATTTCAAATATATTGAAATTGATATAAGTAGATCACTGCGGTGCACTACAAGAGGTTTACTTTGAGCAATTTGGTGCTATTTCAGCTTCTTCTTCTTTTTTTTTTAGCTTTTCTTTACGTTGGTTCTTACACACCAATTATTTATCGTCGTAATGTGTGAGTTTTTGAATTTATCTTACCTATTTTAAATTGGATTGGGAGAGAATTTTACCATGGGCCCAGGCAAAACGAAGTCCAGAAACGGTTAGATTTTGAAACAGATATATGTCTGTGTGGTCCTCAGAATAAGCTTGATGATTTTTTCGAAGCCGAGCTTCTAAAAACGAAAGCCAAGCTTAAAGTCTGAGGGAACTGTACTTGTCAAAACAGCGATCACTTAAAAAAAAAAATATATATTAAACCTGCGTTTCTTAAAAATGAGAATATATACATGAAATAGGCTAAACTACGCGAATTTTTCGTCAAAATCGTAAGACAATTTTTAAACACATAAGCATAAAAAACTAGTCGTTGGGGGCCACCGTAATACTTATACCCATCATGGATATGCATAATATAAAATATGAAAATAAAACCTGTGTAAACTATTTATAAAATGCATTGCAATTCCAATAAAATCGTGGCCCCACCAGTGGCTGAGAGGTTGTGCTCTCGAAGCTGGTAGACGGGAGGTGCTGGGTTCGATCCCAATCGCGCCCGTCGGCCTAATCGTTCGGAGTTTTCGTGGTTTTCTTCGAGCCGTGGATTTATCCATGCGTAAATACGGATTAGATTCCCTTAGAAAGACCCCCACGAAGGGCACTCCCCCCCGGGCCTATATCCCTAGTGTAGATAATTGGCCGTCAATAATCAACCCAACCCAACCCAATAAAATCGTGGCTTGAAGACGTCATAAACTTTAAATGCTCTATTATTGAATTGCGTAAAAGAAACATCCTTATAACTCCAAAAACTATAATCCTATTAACTAACGGTTTATTGCGTCGGATTAAGCGTCTCATTTTCAATTAAAATATATCTTTGAATTGACCTTTGGATGAAATACAGGGTCATGAAAAATCGAAGAGTGTGGGAAATAGGATTACAAATATCTCGGCAACTCATGATCCGATCGACTTCATTCTTTATGGAAAATTTATGTTTTTTATTATTGTCTTTTATATTCACTCCTTAAAATAAACAATTTCGAAAAATTTTATTTAACTTTTATCAGAATGAAAATTTCGAGAGTCCGAAAAAAATAGTTCCGGATAATCGAGGTTACTGAAATTCAATAAGCTTCTTCCCATTATTACATACTAAGTACATACCAAATTTCGAGTCTCTATCTCAATTTGTTCCGGAGATAGAGCGTTTACAGACACCCAGACGGACGGCAAAGAATTTTTTTCTAAAAATATGTTTTTCGGAATCTTCAGTGTCTAAAACGTGTAAATCCGTCAAATTTTTTTTTTTTCGATTTTTAAAACGATTACAAGATTTACCCTATACTACGTATGATGGGTAAGTAATAATACAAAGGTTTAAGAATTAAGATTTATTAATCTTAATTTTTGTTGTCATTCTGACTCCTGACACCCCCCTCCCCCCCATTTAAACAAAAAAATCGTATTTTCTCTTTCTCTTTTTATTTATTTAATTATTAGCTGACCCGACAGGTGTTGCCCGAATCCGTCAAAAAATTAAAAAACGCTGTAAAATTGTAAAAGTCGCATTAAAAATAGCTAAAAACTTAAAAATCGCAAAGAACAAAACTTTTATATAAAAGGGTAAAGATTTGAAACCGAATTCCTTTTACGAATGTCAAAAAATCGCCGCAGAACGCGAATAAACGTTGAAAATCGCATTGAAATACTCAATTAAAAATTACTAAAAATTCAAAAATTGCAAAGAACAAAATTTACTATAGTTATTTTAAGTAGCATTTATTTTAGCAATAGTTATCACTAAAAATATCGTAAAGGACAAAATTTACTATAATTTGATTAAAAGTTTGAAATTTAATTCCTTCTATGAATATCAAAAAATTGCGCGGAATATGAATAAACGCTGAAAATCGCATTGAAAGCCTTGAAAATCGCATTACAAATTACTAAAAATTTCAAAATCACGAAAAAAAAAATGTCAAAAAAAAAAAAAAAAAAAAAAAAAAAAATCGCCGCAGAGCGCGAAAAAACGTTAAAAATCGCATGGAATATAGTTGAAAATCGCCAAAAAATTAAAAATCGCGGAGGATAACAATTTACTATATAAGAATATAAGTTTGAAACCGAATTCTTTTTACGAATATCAAAAATTCGCCGTAAAATGTGAAAAAACGCCAAAATCACAAAAATCGCATTAAATGTATAGTAAAAAGAATAAAAAATCCCAGAGGGCAAAATTTACTGTATTATAGATTAAAAGTTTGAAAACGAATTTCTTGTACGAATGTCCAAAAATCGCTTCGAAACGCGAAAAATCGGTAAAAATCGCATTGAAACCATTAAAAATCACAAAAAAATTCAAAAATCGTGCAGGACAAAATTTAACAAATAAATGTACAAAAGTTTAAAACCGACTTATTTTTACTAATTAAAAAAAAAAAAAAAAAAAAAAAACACCGCGAAATAATGATTAAAAAAAAACCCGCTTAAAATCACATTAAATTACGCTAAAAAAAGTGAAAAATCGCAAAGTACAAAATTTACTATATTATGCTAAAAATTTGAAACTGTATAACTATTACGAAAGTAAAAAAAATCGCCGCGAAGGCGAAATAATGCTAAAAATCCCATTGAAAACAGCATTAAAAATCGCTAAAAATTCAGAACTGGTGGAGGACAAAATGTACTATATTATGGTAAAAGTTTGAATACGATTGCTTTTTACAAATGTCAAAAATCAAAATGTTAAAAATGGGATTCAAATACGCATTAAAAAAAGCTAAACATTCAAAAATCGCAGTAAATAAAAATTTGCTATAGTGGGCTAAAACATTGTGACCAGAATTCTTTCACAAATGTTCAAAAATCGCCGACAAATGCGAGAAATACTAAAAATCGCGTTAAAAATCACTAAAAATTAAGAAATCGCGGCGGACAAAGTTTATTATATTAGGCTAAAAGTTTGAAACCGAATTTGTTTTATGAAAGTTAAAAAAAATAGCTATGGAACGAAAAAAACACGCTAAAAATTGCATTAAAAATCGTTAAAAATTTAAAAATAGGAGAGGCGAAATTTTACTATAGTGGGCTAAAACATTGTAACTGGTATTCTTTCACAAATATTAAAAAATAGCAACGAAACGCGAAATAATGCTAAAAATCATATTAAAGTCGCTAAAAAAAAAATCAAAAATAGGAGAGGACAAAATTTACTATATTTAGTTAAAAGTTCGAAAAGGAATTCTTTTTTTTTTTTTTTTTTTTTTTTTTTTTTTTTTTTTACGAATGTGAGAAAACCGCCGCGAAACGCGAGAAAACGCTAAAAATCGTATTAAATTAATTAAAAAAACAAGGAGAACAAAATATATTATATTTGGTTAAATTTTGGAAAGGAATTCCTTCTACGAATGTCAAAAAATCACCGCAGAATGTGAAAAAAACGCTCAAAATCCCATTGAAAACATTGAAAATCGCATTAAAAATCGCTAAAAATTAAAAACCACGGAGGACAATATGTACTAAGTTAGGGTAAAAGTTTGAAACCAAATTATTTTTACGAATGTCAAAATTACGCGCGGAACACAAAAAAACGTTAAAAATCGCATTGACTATCGTTAATCACAGAGGACAAAATTTACTATATTAGGTTTAGAAGTTTGAAACCCAGTTCCCGTTATGAATGTGAAGAAATTGCTACAAAACGCGAAAACCGCTAAAAATTTCATTAAAAATCGCTAAAAAATCAAAAATAGGGGAGGACAAAATTTACTATATCAAGACAAAAGTTTGAAAAGGAATTCTTTTTGCGAATGTCAAAAAATCGCAGCGGAACGTGAAATTTTTTATTTTAATGGCATTGAAATGCGCATTAAAAATCACTAGAAATTCAAAAATCGCAGAGAACAAAATTGACTATAGTGGGTTAAAAGATTGTAATCGGAATTCTTTCACCAATTTCAAAAAATCGCCGCGAAAGACGAAAAAATTCTAAAAATCTCTAAAAATTAAAAAAAATTACTGCAGACAAAATTTACTACATTAGGCTAAAAGTTTGAAAACGAATTCGTTTATGAATGTCAAAACATCGCCGGAAACGCGAAAAAAAAGCTAAAAATCGCTAAAAATTCAAAAACTCTACTACAGGGGGGGGGGTAAAACATTGCAACTGGAATTATTGCCAAAATGTTAAAAAAAAAAAAAAAAAAAGAAAAAAAAAAAAAAAAAATCGCAGCGAAACGCGAAAAAACACTAAAAATCACATTAAAAATCGCTAACAAAATAAATAGCAAAGGACAAAATTTACTATAATTGGTTAAAAGTTGAAACCGATTTCCTTTTATGAATGTCAAAAAATTGCTTACGGAACGCTGAAAAACGCTAAAAATAACATTGAAATCCGCATTAAAATTCGATAAAAGATCAAAAATCGCAGATAATAAAATTTACTTGAACCGGAATTTTTTCATGAATGTAAAAAAAAAAAAAAAAAACGCCTCGAAATTAAAAAAAAAATAATAAATAAATAAATAAAAAATAAAATAAAATAAAATAAATAAATCGCCTTAAATTCGCAAAAATTGAATAAATTGCGACTGACAAGATTTACTATTATCAAGCTAAAAGTTTGAAATCGAATTCTTTTATGAATGTCATAAAATGACCGCGAAGTGCCAAGAAGCACTAAAAATCATGTTAAAAATCGCATTAAAAAACTCGAAAAATTTAAAAATTACGGAAGCAAAATTTACAATATTAGGCTACAAGTTTGAAACCGAATCCGTTTTATTTTTAAATCGCCGCAAAAGGCAAAAAAATGCTAAAAAACGCATAAAAAACTCGGAAATAGCTGTACGAATTCCGAATAAACTTTATTGAAAAGAGGACAAAATTTACTCTATCGGGCTAAAATATTGAAATCGGATTCATTTTAATAATGTAAAAAAATCCCTGATGGCTCGGCATACAGGCACAGGTAGATTTCGAAGACGCAGACCGTGGGGCGCCGGTTTATTGGGAATTGCAGAAGAAATACATATTTGCCATGATGCGGCAGTTGGGACCACCTATTTCGAAATATACTTCTGCCTGTAGGCGGAGCCAGAAGGGATTTTTTATTTATTTATTTATTTGTTTATTTTGCTGTAAGTGTTTGTTCTATAAAAAAACTTGTCAATATAAAAGTTGATGATAATATTAAGACAATTTATAATAAATTTAAGCGGATTTGATATCTTGTGAATTGGCGAAGTTATGATTTTTTTTCCTTCTGAAAGCCCTATTTTTCACCCCCTTGAGGGCATTTTTAATTAAATCAAAAATCTTTTATACATAAATTTTTGGTCCTTTTCCTAGACGTAATAATAACTTTTTTAAACGGATTCGATATGTATCGTAATTATGGAGTTATGGTTTTTTTTTTCTGTTTTCACAAAAAGCTCCCCCGCACTAGGTTCGATTTTGCTCATTAACGAACTTGGCCGAAATTTTATGCCCCTTGATTTTATGTATCAGTTTGGTAGAGATTTGTGCAGAATTATTGCAGTTATCGTGTCCATAAAAAAGTGATATAGATACATAGATAAAGTTTTGAACTGGGGGTGATTTTGGGTTCTAGGAGTCATGATCGGTGTAGATCTGCAAAAATTTCTCAGAAATTCCAACTTAGGGGAGAATGTAATAGGTAGTGTTTCTTACGAAATCTACCTAAAAATCGAAAAAAAACGAAAAAAAAACCGCTAAAAATCGCAAAAAAAAAAAAAAAAAAGAGGGAAAGAAAATCTAATTAAAGTATCCAAAATCGGGCTGCGAGGTTCATAGCTACAGATACAGGTACTTTTCGGCGAAATCTTGTAGTTCTGTGCGCAGCGATCGCTTCAAAACATAGCGGACAGGAACACTCACACGCAAACTTCTTTCCTTTATTATTATACATTTTAAATGTTTTGCGATGAATAAATTTTGCTTTTTTTATTCAAATTTTTTAGATAAAGCAAATTTAGTTCATTAAATTCCAGGAAGAAGTAATATCTCCCCCCCCCCCTCATCCACCCCTCGCTTGCCGGTGCCCACGACCATGATTTTTCTAAAGAAAACGGGAGGAGGGGGGGGGGGGATTGAATAACAAGACTCTTTCCTCAGTAAACAATTGAGCTTGAGCCAGACAGTCGAAAAAGCGAAAAAAGGTTTGTTTTTTCCTATCACAAATGCATCGTGATTAGTAACGTGCGCCGTTGCGTAGTAACTGGTATTTTCACCGGATCGTTGAGCCTCCGTCCAAAGGCGAACCTCGAAAGGCTTCCGCCGAAAGACGAAATTCTCTCTGCCTGTCCGTCAACAACTCTCCGGCTGACACCTACATATGAGCCAATAATAGAAAGCCCTCTTATTGCACCATACATTCGCAGGAAAACGTCTACGTCACGTCGCTCCGTCGTCCGTCCGCCGCCATTTTTCGATATCGGATTTGTAGAAAATTTTGAACGTGTTGATTTGATTTTCTGTGAACATACACCGTTGTCTTACTGATCTTAAACCACAGTTGTGTTAAATAGTGATTAGTTGTTTAAAATGGATAAGTCGGGTTTGTCTGAAGAAGATATACACAAGCTCGTGAAATTGGTAGAACGAAGGCCCGAAATCTGGGACAAATCGTGCAACAAGGACACCGTCGAGAAGAGAAAAGCTTGGATAGACATATTTCATCATTTCATTGAAATCGATTGGGATTTTATATCTGAAGCAGAGAAAAAGAAAATAGGTATGGCTTATTTATTTGTTATTCTTATATTTATTCACTTGCATTAATACAGTAAAACCTGGGAAAACGAAACGGAAAAAAATCGTGGTTCCGACGGAAAGCCGAAACCGAAGATGTAACCCAGGGACCAAGCCCCTCCCCTGCCCTCGAAATGAGTTGAAAAGAGTAAATTCATATTTAAAAGAAAGGTGTTGAGTCTTTAAATATATGATTTTTTTTTATGCTTCGCTAATGCCATTTGTCCCAATTTAGGCGGGACGTCCCGATTTGCAAGACCTGTCCTTGTCCCGTTAGACGCCACATGTCATACATTTTTCATGATGCATGGATTCTTTTAAATTTCTTTTAGTGCCATGCTATTTGTTACTCTCAATATATATCGAGTGGAACTTAATACCGTAAATCCTGTGCCGAGATAACCTGTCTATAACGGAATATTTTTATGATTCCGCCGAAAGAAATGCCGTACAAATCTACCTGCTAAGACAGAATATTTTTACCGGTCCCTAGCTATTCTGCTTTTACAGCTTTACCTTACTTTGTTTAGCAAAATTTGTGAAAACGGTGCCTTTTTATAACGGAATCCTGTCTAAAGCGTAAAAATTTTAATATCATACAATTATGACTGATCAGTCTGTATTTTTATGTCCCGAATTAGAAGCTGCTATCCCATCTTTAGTGATAGAGGACCTGGCAACACTGGTTGGCGACTCCCCCCAGCCCCCCAAAAAAAATCTGACTGTTGTCATGACACGACATAAAGAAAATGGGCGCGGACCGGCCCCTGAATTTCGAAATTGAATTAATTAGTCTTTCTTCTTCTATAATGATTTTTAAAAAATAATAATGAAATTTATTCTCTCCAAGTAATTTAAATATTTAAATACTAAGATAAAAAATAACTAGGGGGCAGATATTCTTCTTCTTTCATGTGTTTAAAAATTACCTTAAACTGGGGGGGGGGGGGGGGGGGGTATTCCTTGATTTAAAAAAAATGAGCATCATTATTGGCGACTTCCTGTTAATATTATCAACATTGAAAAATGGGTGTAGAAGCTTATTTTTGAATATTGAATATTTCTTAATTGTTAAATTTCTCTCCCCTGTTAATTCAAGGGATTAAGTGTTAATTTAGATGTTAAATCAGGGGGCAGTATTCTTCTACTTAAGTGTGTTTAAAAATTACCTTAAACTGGGGGGGGGGGTGTTATTATTCCTGATTAAAAAACGGACATTTTTTGTTTGTTCTTGTTAATAGTATCAACATTGAAAAATGGTTCTAGAAACTTATTTTTGAATATTTATTATTTATTAATTGTTAAATGTCTAAATTGCGTTTTTACGTTATGTTTAAAAATTGTCTTACACGGTGTGTACTGACAAAAAAAAAAAAAAAAAAAAAAAAATCTCAGTGTAGCTTATTTCCTGGTTATTATTCGCAATTTAAAGAAATGTGGCCTAAATTGCGGACCATGGGTACATATATCTTTAAAAAAAAATTCGATGCGTTTATGAGAAGGAATAAGTACCACACAAATCTATCTGACTAAACTTAATTTTTTCGGGTCCCAGCGTTTCAGTTTTCACAGGTTTTACTATAATTAGTTTTGTATGCAGCAGAATTCCCCCCAGATTTTTTTTTCTTTTCTCTTATAAAAAAAAAATAAAAGAGTGGGAAAAAGGTACGTTTTAGATTTATAAGCGTACATTTTTAACACCTCCAACATAGTTGAAGAATGTTTATGAATTCGGTTTGTCTGTCTATCTGTCCGCCTGGCCGTGCTTTAACTCTGGTAAATATGCTCGCATAGGCGTAGTATGGGCTCGTGGGGCTCGAGCCCCACCATTAATTTTAAAATGGACACTTTTTTTCTCCTTTTAATATAAAATTTCAAAAAAGTTTAGTTTTTTTTTTTTTTACTTTCTAGTATTTTATAGAATTTTTAAATGTTTTATTTTTTCTTATTTTTCTTTTGTTATAACGACATTAAAAAAACTTTTTCATTTTTTTTTTTTTTTTTTTTAATTAAAATGTTTAATGTTTGAACCTTTTTATATAAGAAATGAAAATAGAAGAAAACAAGTTGGAAATTGTACGTCAAACGTGACAAATGAGGTGCGTTCGTACTATAATTAGTTACATAAATATTCAGATATTTCCTGATTTTTAATTCTGTGAAATGAACTATATCGTCTCCAGATTAATTTCTGTAATAAAATAAGTATCTCGGTCGCTTGACGATTGAACCTCGGAAGCTCCTATAACAAGAAAGCACCAATTAAAAAAAAAAAAAAAAAAATCAAACTTCTTAATAAATATTTTTATTAATATCTCCTAAAGTTTTGATTCGATTTTAATAAAATTTGAAATGTCTCGACAAAATTCTGCAAAGATAATATATTTTAAATTGCAAACCATTCGGTTGGGTAGTTTTTGCGTTGTTATATGCGGACGGACGGACGGACAGACAGACAGACGGACGGACCAAGCGACGACAATAGGTGCTACGTATTTATATAATTACGAACGCACCTAAAAATACATATTCCGAAAAGAAAACAAAAACAAGACGTTATTCAAAATCAATTTTCGTTGTGTAATTTTATTATAAACGATTCGCGAATATCATTGAGTATCATTTTATAAACAGGTCTATACATTGGAATTTTTATATTGTCTTAATGTTTCATTTAACTTGTGATTTTTTATCAGTATACGATTCTGTTAAATTTCTTTAAAAGGGAGTTAAAAAAGCAACATTAAATTGGTAATCTATCTTTTTTTTTTAACACTCACATGCACATATTTGTGTAAAAAAAAGAGTTAAGCCCCATGAATAATTTTCAAAACTGTACGCCTATGTATGCTTGGACAGCAATGTAATTTTCATATGTTATTGAAGTTTAGTATAGAATGTTCGGTATTGAAAATGAAGTATGTAACATCTATAGTTCGTTTACAGGGGCATACAAGAGAATTATGTTACATTATGTTCTATGGAGGAAAATCGTTTACGCTGCCTTTCATTGATGCTACGTTATTTCAAAGATTTCCGCAGGCCCTGCGGAGCTTGATATGCGGCACTAAGATGGAGTACAGCATGCTTTCTTTCAAGTATAGAATAAGTAGCGTTTATAGTTCGTTTACAGGGATGCACAAAATAAATCTTTACGTTCTTACGATCTGTGGGGGAAAATCAGCTTCGGTGCATTTTAATAATGTTATAATACTTCAAACATAATAAAATTTAAAGGGAAAACTGATGTGCACTACAACATGCTTTCTATAGATTACGGAATGCCAGAGCCCGATTAAGGTTATATGGAGCCCAAGGTCCAGTAGCTTTTCAGGGCCTTATCGCACCAAAATAGTAGCAATTTTTTTTTTTTTTTTTTTTTTTTTTTAAATCAGGGGCGGGGGCGAGAGAGTATTCAAGGCTTATCAGTCATTAGATATTATGATACGGTTGTTAAGTTAACAAAAATCATTTTTGGTTTTTGAGAAAATAATTACAGAAAACTGCAATTTTAAGATTTTTTTCTAAATCACTTTATTTATTTTGGGCCCCCTATCAGCAGTGGGCCCAAGGCCACGGCCTAGTTGGCCTGTGTAGTAATCAGGCCCTGCGGAGTGCGTAACATTTATCGTTCATTTACAGAGATGCACAAAAGAATTCGGTTACACGACTGACTATGATCGATAGTTTCTGGAGGTGCGCTTGCCGCACTTTTAAACATATCTAATTCTTGTGTATTAAACATGGTGTGTATTGAAATATTTTATTTATATATCTTATTTCATTGCTAAGAAAAACAAAATTTCTTAATAATATTCTGTTAGTGTGAACCTCTTTTATAATCTTGCCTGATGCACTATTTTTCGTTTTTAACACTTTCCAACCTAGTTGAAAAGTGTTTATGACTTCGGTTTGTCTGGCCGTATGGCCGTCTGTCCGTGCTCTAACTCCCGCAAATATGCTCGGATTGCTCTGCAATTTTTATATGTTATAGTCGTTATCTATAGCATGTTCCCTATTTCAACGGAAGTGTGTAGCACTTATACTTTTTTTACAGGGACACTCAAAAGAATTCCATTACATTGCGGTCTATGGGGAAAAATCACTTGAGGTTTATTTAAATAATGTTTCACTATTTTAAACGCATTGAAATTTATATATATCACTAAGGTGCATTAGAAGAAGCTTAATATGGAATAGTGTGTGCATAGCACTTATAGTTACTTTACAGGGACAGTCAAAAGAATTCCGTTACATTACGTCTATGGAGAAAAATCGTCTGCGGTTTATTTAAATAATGTTTCCCTATTTTAAACGCATTGAAATTTATATAAGGTTCATTACAAGAGACTTACTACAGAATATTGTGTGTATAGCAGTCATCGTTCATTGACAGGGACACACAAAAGAATTCTCTACTGTCTGTTAACAATAATTCCTAGAAGTGCGTTTTAAGTTACTGAACGCGATTTTAATTTTAAATCGCTTTTTGTATATTACGTGGTGTGTATAAATTCTGTAGATCCTATACAGGGAAGCACAAAAGTTCCGGAACACATTTCCGTATTATTTAACTCCAGACGGAGAATTTTAAACTGTGCTACGTGTTTCCTAACAGAACTAAAATTTAGCATCCTATGTAGTATATATCCAAATCTATAGATCCTATACAGGACTGAATAAAAGTATTCGGATTACTTAGATGTTATCTTTTAGCGTAATAAACGGTATGATTTGTAAAATTATTTTAGAAGCGTTGGAAAGTGTTACATAATCTATGCTTGACGCATGATTTTTCGTTCTTGTTGTTTATTGCTAAAGGCACTTTTAAAAGCTAAGGGCAATTTTTTTAAGACAATGAATCTATTTTGTCGTTGCAAGCAACTTTTTTAATACAAAATAGGGTGAGGGCACAATTATTTTTTTTGTTTGACTGAGATGCAAAAAAAGGCGCATATATATATATATATATATATATATATATATTTTTTTTTTTTTTTTTTCTGGCAAGAAAGGTGCTATTTTTGAAACCAAAGACAGTGGTGTAGTCGAAGGGAGACGCGGAGTTGACGGCGTACCCTCACTTTATTTTATTGCAAGCGTCCCCCCACTTTTTATTTTCAAGGGGACGGTACGGTCGCAGACTTTCCAAACTTATTAATTTTGTAACGAAATAGACACGCTAATGAATTAACAATTTTAAGAAATAAAGCATTGATTTTTAACACTTTCCAACCTAGTTGAAAAGTGTTTATGACTTCGGTTTGTCTGGCCGTCTGTCCGTGCTCTAACTCCCGTAAATATGCTCGGATTGCCTTGCAATTTTTATATGTTATTGTCGTTATCTATAGCATGTTCCCTATTTAAACTAAAGCGTGTAGCACTTATAATTTTTTTACAGCGACACTCAAAAGTATTCCGTTACATTACGTCTATGGAGAAAAATCGTTTGCGGTTTATTTTAATGATGTTACACAATTTCAAATACATTGTAATTGATATATATCACTAAGGTGCATTACAAGAAGCTTAATATGGAATAGGGTGTGCATAGCACTTATAGTTAGTTACCTTACAGGGACAGTCAAAAGAATTCCGTTACATTACGTCTATGTAGAAAAAATATGGAAAATGCATAATTTCAAATACATTGTAATTGATATATATCACTAAGGTTCATTACAAGAGGCTTACTACGGAATAGTGTGTGTATAGCAGTCATCGTTCATTTACAGGGACACACAAAAGAATTCTCTACTCTCTGTTAACAATAATTCCTGGAAGTGCGTTTTAAGTTGCTGAACGCGATTTTAAATTTAACTCACTTTTTGTCTATTACTTGGCGTGTATAAATTCTGTAGATCATATACAGGGCAGCACAAAAGTTCGCTAACACATTTCCGTTCACTGACAGGAACTCCAGAAGGAGAATTTTAAACTGTGCTACGCGTTTCCTAACTAAACTAAAATTTAGCATCCTATGTAGTATATATACAAATCTATAGATCCTATACAGGGCTGAATGAAAGTATTCGGATATTTTCCGAATATTGTATATGTTGGATATTCCTGAAATTACGTTTTTAAATATGTTATATGCGTTTTCCAAATTGTTTACTTAGACGTTATCTTTCAGCTTATTAAGCGGTAATGATTTGTAAAATTATTTTGGAAGCGTTGGAAAGTGTTACATAATCTATGCTTGACGCATGAATTTTCGTTCTTGTTAATACTTTTCAACGAAGTTGAAATGTGTTTATCACTTCGGATCGTTCGCTATGTCTGTCTATTTGTCTGTTCTCCCTCTATTTCTGTAACTTTGTTTGAAATGTAACAAAATTTATGTATATGTTTGTGTTTCTTTGCGTTATTATCTCTACTGAAAATGATTGACTTAATTTTATAGCTTCAATGAACTTTTCAATTCGGAACAAGCTATTGAAAACATTACAAGTAAAAAAACTTTAATTAAATTAAATTAAACTGTTTAATTTTTTTAATTATTTTTCTCTGCAGTTCAAAATGATAGGTAACATTCAGTATATCAAGTTTTTTATCGGTGACACATCCCTATGTTCGGAACTATGAGCGTCCTCCCACTTTTTTCCCCAGGACTACACCACTGACCAAAGGGTAATGCACCTGAAACTGTCTCACAGGAACTCTGATGCAGTTGAACAAATAAAGCTTAGAATTAACAATTTAGGTAATTCTAAGTTAATAAACGAATTAATAACAATAATTATTGTTATGGAAAACTCTATAATGCTAATAAAAATTGATCATTATTAGTCGAAAAAATCTATTATTATTAAACATCAATTATAATTATTATTGAATTATTATTAAACATCGATTATTATTATTAATGAAAAATCGATTATTATTATTATTATTGAAAAAATGATTATTATTATTAATTTAAAATATCAATCACTATTATTATTATTATGAAAAAAATCGATTATTAATAATAAATTGATTATTAAAATATATTTATAAATTATAAATATAATAATAATATAATAATAATTATTATTATATAATAATTAATATAATTTTATAAATTATATTATTAAAAACAATAATCACTATTTATGAAAAAAATCGATGATTATAAAAATTGATTATCCTATATATATTTATATATAAAGTGAGGCATTTAAACTGCAAGAACCTATATTTTAAAGCAGTTGACAGGTTGGCACCACCTTTTACATATATGAAAGAATTAATTTGCTGAGTTGATTAATTTATTTTCTGTATTAGCTTTATTAATAATATACACTTGTTTACATCAATAACGAAAGCGTAATGAATCAATATTTACCTAGAGTTTTTCTTTGAAGCATTGATTGTCTGTGATATGCATAAATAATTCATTTTCGAAAATTACGTAATTTGCATTTAAAGGAAGTGTTGTGCTGTTATTATTTTACAAATAAAAGAAAAAGTGATTTGTAGCAAAATTATTATTTAACGACCGAATGATTTAGTTTTGTGCTTTTCTGTCGTATTATTTCTGATTATTTACCATTTTATAAGAAATTTATTTGATCAAAAAGGGAATGCATATGAGTATGTTACTGATATTGAAAACAAGCCCAAAAAATAAATTTAAATTAAAACTTGTGGAAATGGAACCAAATTTACCATCAACGAAAAAATTTTATGGTTTCAACGAAAAGTATATGCAGTAAATTCTGTGACACCAGAACCTGTCTATACCGGAATCCGTTTTAAAGAGAAAAAAATGTCTTGCTCCAGCCGGAAGGAAACCATACAATTATACCTCCTAAGACGGAGTTATCCAAAACGGATTTTTTTTTTTTTTTTTTTTTTTTTTTTTGCCTCCTGCTATACCGTTTTTACAGGTTTTAATGTAATCTTATCTAAAACATAATGTACCTGCATTTTATGCCAGAAACCTTTCTAAAATGAAAAATTTCTCTTTTTCGCTTGTGATTTTGTTTTAGCAGGTTTTACTGTATTAATTTTATCTTTAACTAGCAAACCTCATCGGATTTTTCCGGGTCCGGTCCTGTCTGAGTCTTTAAGCTTGCCCAGGCCAACTGCAAAGAGAAATAATAATAAAATAAAAATGTGTAAATGACTTGATTCTCAATTTTCAGATTTATGTAATGTATTTATTATTCAGCATATAAGCAAATACACATTTTATTACCATAAGCAAAGAAAAGTTGCTAGAAAATCTTATTGGGAACATTACAGACTTGCCAAGTCTCCGGCTTTTTGCACACCAGTATTATTTTAGAGATAATGTTGTTCTTTTAAATCGCAGAATGTTCCGATTACTTAAAACAACATTCTCTGTACTAAAATACTGGTGTCCAAAAAGCCGGAGACTTGGCAACTCTGTATGCAAAGAAGCTTATATTCTAAATTAAAAAGTTGAAAGTAAATTTAAAAGCTTTGTAGCTGTTCACTTATCTTGTTATTGCAGAGAGCCCCTCAATTACATCCGAGCTCCGGCACTTTCCATCTCTAAATGCATAAAAACGGAAAACATAAAAACGACCTCCAGAAAAAAAAAAAAAAAAAAAAAAAAAAGGTAAATATCCATATTTTTTTTAAAATGAAAGATACCATCAGTACCGTACCCTACGGCTGCGACCATACAAAATCCCAACCCAACCAGGTTTTTTTTTTTTTTTTTTTTTTTTTTTGTGTGTGTGTGCGTGTGTTTGTGGTTTTTTTTCTGGGTTTTCGCGGATTTTCTCATTTTTAGGTTATATTTGTTGCTAATACTGTTTGAATTTGTCAATTATGTGTAATAAATTTAAATGTCAATTACATTTTCTCACTATCAAAGAACTAAAAAAAAAAAATCCATTTAGTAGAAGAATCAGGGTTGCAAATGAGATGGCTAACATTTAAAAAAAGCACCGCCGATGCCTTTTATTGGTTTTAACCTGCTTTTTATTTTGTCAAAGTTGGCTTTTATTCAGTGAAGCATTTTAATTATAAACATTACATTCTTAACTGTTTTTTAAACTAATTTTAAAGATATTTTATTCAGTTAAAATGTAATAAACAACATAATTTCTCAATAATTAAAACATTAATATATTGCAATAATAATGCATACATTGAGCTAGTATGATTTATAGTCAGAATTGCAAATGTTTCAGCTAAATAGCAATACTTTAATTGGTTTACGGTGGTCTTTATCACTATTGTTTTTATTATTATTATTATTATTATTTACTGCTTAAAATAATGAAATTTTTAATTTTTAAGACAATAATTGTTTAGTTATATATTTTATTACTTAACTAATAATTTTAACGGTTAGTAATATGTAATAGTCTTATAATTTTCTTTTTCACAAATATTTATAATCATGCATGAAGTCATTTAATAAATCACAATATTTCTCACTATTGAAACAATTATTAGGAATAAGATATGCATGAATAATTATTTTGAATAGTAACAAGCAATTCCATATTTTGTTTTAACAAGTTTTATTTTGAAAACAATTATTATTATTATTATTATTGTAGTCTCTCTTTTTTTTTTTTTTTTTTTTTTCCTTTTCTACGCCTACATGTACTAAAATTTCCTCAAATATTATCTTCTACATAATTGACATTGATGATTCTACGATTTAATCTCTTATCGGGAAATAGATTACTAAATCGCTTAAAGTCATCAGAATTCACTGAGTAATTTGCTAACTAAATATGAATGTTCTCAAGTCAGATATTTTCATTTATTAACTCAAGTCAGATAATTTAATTTATTAACTCAAGTCAGATAATTTCATTTATTAAATACTATATCATATAATTTCATTTATTAAATGAAATACTATATCAAAAATAATTTCATTTTTTAGATACATATAAATTAATTAACTTTAAAAGTAAATAGTTTTAGGGTCATTTTCAAAATTCGCTTACATATGCTGTCCCAGAGGAAAAAAAAAGAACATTCAAACATACATTAATATTTAATATGTAATTTGAGCTATGCATTATATAATAAAGAAGACTATATTAAATATTTATAGTATTAAAAATTAAAAAAATCAATAAAAATTTTTAAGATATAAATCAGTATAAATGGTTTTGTGTCAAATCCGTTACCAAATGTCAAGTCCATTCCCGCACATTGTTTAAATGTATCTACAAAAACAACTTTTCAAAAGTAAAAAAAAAAAAAAAAAAAAAAAAAAAAAAAAAGTTGTGGCTAAAAAATGGTGTGATATCAAATTTCCAAGCTATTATATTACTTATTTAACTTTTTTCCATTAAATAAGTTATCATATATGTAAGTCGAGTGCCTACGTATATGTTAATAGAAATCGTTTTCTCCTGTACTAAATACATCCTAACGAGTTTCTGAAAATTCAATTTTTTTTCAAATTATGCATGATGGGCTTGGCGGCCATCTTTGCATATTATTCACAAAATTCTAAGCACCCAAATCCGTTGTTAAAATCCGAAGTTCAGGAAATTTGATATCACACCATTTTTTAGCCACAACTTTTTTTTTCTTACGCTTGGCTTTTTTTACTTTTGAAAAGTTGTTTTTGTAGATATCATTTCTTTTTTTTTTTTTTTAAATAGATTAAACATAATTTAAATAAACTAAACATGAGAAATAATTTAAAATTACATTTTACTTTCAGTCATTGTTTAAAGGGTTAACTAGAAATACCAGTAGATTTTTCAATTAAACTAATTACACTCTTAAAAACAACATACTAAATGTGGCTTGTTATAATACTTGTTATCCTCCATTAAAAATATCACTGACTTATCCATGAAATGAATAAAAATGGAATACGTACATAGCGTGTCAGCGCTGCATTTGAAATCAAACGTGATATCACGCTCTTTTATTATTAGCACTAGCTGGCTTCGCCCTGTAGCGGGCCCCTAATTTACATCGGGGCCTCGAATCTTGTAAAACCTCGAATAAGATAAACCTAGAACCGAACGAACCTCCGACCTGGTTCACCCGTGACTTACGTTATACATGCTGGCCCGATCACGGTTTGACGTCAGGGTAATGACGTCATGATTATTGGATCAACTCTGAGAGAATACAGATCAAATTTTGAATAGAGTTATGCGTAATGAAATGTGTGTTTACATTTAGAAATACGCCTTATCGATGGAATAAAGGTTTGAAAAGTGTATTGCTTCCTGTAAAGCAAGATAAATTTCTAAAGTTTTTCTTTATTATCATATTTGTAATATATTACTATTAAATTAAGGAATTGTTTGTAGCAAAGTTGTCGTCTTATGTTGCTTTTTCTGAAACGAAAGCTTTGCAGCTAATCCGATTACAGAAATCGATACTTTTCCGTTAAACGGACAATATGCCAAAATGTATACTAATGCATAATGTATGTAAATGCATGTATGTAAATGTATGTATCTAAATGTATGTAAATGTATATTAAATGTATGTAAATGTATGCTTGGCGACAATGGTTTCCGTATAACGGAAAAGTACCCAGAAATCGTGTCATCATCATCTACTATATTTATAAAGCACAAAATCGTATTTCATTCTGATCGGTTAAAACTCAAGTTCTAACGAACAGATTTTTTATAGGATTTCAGTGTTAGTTTTGTAGTTTGTAAAAGTTCTATCATCAATGGATTTTAGATGTGATTTACACTGTTAGCTAAATTTTGAGGGAAGGTTTTAGTGTATAACATATCGTTTTTTATGTTGCTTAATTTTAGAATTAGGGGGGAATTTCTACAATCAATTGATCCCGATTATGAAACATTAGCCTTTTTAAAAGATTCTGCTGAATGAATTTCGATGAAACTTGCATCGCTAATTTTTCAGGGATAGTTTTAGTATACATTGCATATCGTTCTTTGGGAAATCTTACTGTAAATGATTAAATAAACAAGTTGTCTTTAACAGCCTAAATTTTGGAAAAAAAAATATGAGTAATAAAAAATATGGTACTTTTCGTTTAGCCGGGCGCCAGTAATATATATACATGTATATATATACACATATATCTACATACATGTATATACATACATATATATTATACACATATATGTATGAATATAGATATATATATATAGATATATATATTTATATACATATATATTTATATACATATATATTTATATATGTACATATATCACTGGCGCCCGGCTAACCGAAAAGTACCAAAAATATATATGATAATAATATAAAAATACAATATAAAAATATAACCCGGCGACATTGGCGATATTTTGTTTTGTATGGTAACCCGTTAGAGCAATTTGCGTGTGTTTTATATTAAATTAAACATTGTGTATTTTACAATAAATTAAGTATTGTGTATGTTTTATAATAAAATAATTTGTGTGTCTTTATAATAAAAATTTGTGTGCGTTTTACAATAAAATAAACTGTTTCATAATAAAATAAAACTAACAAGTACCCGAAAGCTCGGTTTTTCTCGCCAAAATGGCGCAAAACAAAAATCGCGCCAACAATGGTGCGTATGAGATAGCAGTTCCTTTTAAAGTATTAACAGATGCTTGTAAATTTATATTAAAAAAACTAAACAAATATATATAATTTGTGTAATTTCCTATCTTGCAGCCAACACTTGGGATTGCTTGTAGATCACCATTAGTAAATTTAAGAGATTTAAAAAAAACCTGTTGTATATTTGTAAACTTTTTACTTGTGTCCATCCAAAAATCATGTATTTTGTTATTCGTGCTTCATCTCGTCGTTTAAAGATGATCCAGTCCCTGTGACGTCATAAGAGTCATGATGCGGCCATGTATAACGTAGGTCACGGTTCACCGCTGCCTTCGGCAACGGATAATCCCTTAATTTGCACATCGAATAGTATAAACCTCTAACCAAACGAACCTCCGGCACGGGTCCCCGCTGCCTTCGGCACCGTATAGCAGTCGTGCTGCGCACGCTCAAGTTCCATCTTCCACCACCAGGTAGCGCAATCTGTTCTATATGAACCTCGGGCACTGAAATCGTTAAGGCTATAGATGTCGAGTCGAATGAGCTATACCCCGTCGTGATCCAGCCCATAGAACCAGACATAGGAAAGTGCCCCCTGGTGGTGAAAAACGAATTAAAATCGGAAATCTCTATCGATGTCGAGTCGAACGAGCCATACCCCGTCGTGATCCGACCCATAGAAACAGAGATAGGAAAGCGCCCCCTGGTGGTGAAAGCTAATCGCGTTTGGGGGGGGGGAAGTGGGGGGCTGAACACCGGAGATGCATAATAGGATTAAGCGGTTACAGACTTTTCCAACGATGTATCACATGAGGGGTATGTGCAAAATTTAGAAAATACCCCCCTCCCCCTGCATAATATGATTAAGCGTTCATAGACCTTTCCAAAGATATATCACATGAGAGGTGTCGGCAAAATTTAGAAAAGTGCCCCTTTTAGAAGGGGGTGAAAGTTGGAGGATGGACCCCGAAGATACATAATATGAATAAGCGATCACAGGCCTTTCGAACTCACATGAGTATTTAACATTATCAGAAAAAGTTAGCGTGAAATTAATTTGCTTCTTACCAACATTATCCCATTAAAACAATGCTGACGAAACGAAATACTTATATATTTTCTTCTTGGGTTTTCAACAATTCTAAAATGAAAATTATTTTATTGAATCTTTTGTGGCTATTTCGTCTATGGATGGAAGACCAGCTGTGGTAAAATAATACTGATCCCGAAAAGAATTGTGCCTTCTTTCTTGAATAATTCACTATCCCTTTTGGACTACAAAACAAGATAATACTTGCAATGAGGCGTTTCTCTATTTAAATTCTGTTAAAAACATTTGTCATAGGAAAAGTAAGTAATAATAATGTGTACAAGTATGTAAGAAAAAGCCACTTAGATGTTTAGTGCTTATAAATAACAAGATTTATAAATATGAAAAACAAAGAAATTACTTAATTGTTTAATAAATGTTCAATGACCCTGAATAAAAGAAAAAAACTATTGTACCCAGAAAAAAGTTTTGTTGAATCAACAAAAATTTGGTTGACCCAACAAAACTTTTTGTTTAAATATAGGTCAATGAAAATTTTGTTTGAATCAACAAAAACATTTTTTTTTTTGCAATTCCAAAAAAAAAAATTGTATCGTCAGCAAAAAATGTTTTGTTAATTCAAGTAAAATGGTTCAATTTTACTTGAATTTTGCTAAAACAACCAAAATGTACTCAACAAAACATGTTTTGTAGTTTTAATCAATTCCTTTTTCTGGGTGTGATATGTGCATTAGAATAGGCAGAAAACAAAATATGATTAAATTTCAATACTTAAATTACTTCAAAGCATTTTTTTTTAAAAGTAACTTTGACTTGATAAATGAATTTAAATCTGATGAATTTAACACTCGAATGACAAAATTATAATAATTTAAAGTTTTTGTTCTTTAAGCAAGCATAAAATATAAATGTTACTATAGAAATTGAAAACGAGAAAATATTCGGCCGGATGCCGAATATTCGGTAAATTTTTGTGCCGGATATTCGGTATCTGGCAAAAATCTACATCCGGTCACCTTTAAGACCTTCCTCAAAATCACAATCAGATGAGTGAAAAACTATTTAATGCATCATAAATTGCGGTTCATAAGCTTAGCATAAAGTAAGCATAACTTTAATTCAGTATGGAAGGATTTAATCATTAGTATGAGTGTACAGTAAGCCCAGGTATCGAGGCTTATCTTCAGGCTTATCACATACTGGTTCAAACGTTCAAAGACAAAAGCAGCAGGAAACTGCATTAATTATTAGAGGATGGGTTGGGTTGGGTTGATTATTGACGGCCAATTATCTGCACTTGGGATATAGGCCCGGGGGGAGTGCCCTTCGTGGGGGTCTTTCTAACGGAACCTAACCCGTATTTACGCATGGATAAATCCACGGCTCGAAGAAAACCACGAAAACTCCGAACGATTAGGCCGACGAGCGCGATTGTGATCGAACCCAGTACCTCCCGTCTACCAGCTTCGAGAGCAGAACCTCTCAGCCACTGGTGGGGCAGTTATTAGAGGAACTTCGAGTATTATGGAATATATGGAATTTTACGTTTGAGGCCGTATCACAGCCAGATATATTTTTTTAAAACACGAAAAACTTATACAATCACAAACTTCAAGTATCTGTGATTAGTTATTTGTAGACACAAATCATTTTACGAAATTTCATCACATGCAAACAAATAATAATAATGAAAAAAATTTTTAACCTTTTTTTATATATAATGCTAAAAAATATTAGACTGCAATGCGAAATCTTCGCAGTTAAAATACGATTGTTAATTGCGCGTGCCTTTTGCTATATTCGATCAATTTTTACTGTACTTTTGATGCAATACATGAGATCATATTCGAGCTTGACTAAGGTTGTTAGGAGATTTTTTATCCTTAATTTTCCTTTAGAAGTTTAAACCTGCATCTAAAAAATATTAGATAATGCTAAAAAATATTAGACTGTAGCGCGAAATCTTCGCACGGGTCCGCTGGTAACATTGTTATTTATTCTAATACGTTAAATAACTCTCATCTTTAGTTTCCCAAGTCAGATAATTTCATACGGCTAACCATAATATATTATAGGTATTATAGTCGCCGTGGTTGCGAGCACACGAAAATCGTTTTTTGTGCGTTCGGCGCAGGTTGCGGTTTTCGAATTGTACAGGTTTCTATTTACGATATGGAAGCTGCCAATATCCACGGATCTGTAAAGAGCTTCAGGTAGGATAATTTTTTTTTCTTATTGCTTTTATAATACAGTAAAACCTGTGTAAAACGGGAAAAATCCGTAATCGCGACAGTTGTAAATACTTTACAATGTTACCATATATAAGATGAAATCTCCCTGAAACGGATGTTTTCCCCATTCCTAGCGATTCCGTATTAACAGATTTTACTGTATTATCACTGGCATAAATAAATAATGTATGTCCTAAAAAAGTAAAAAATAAAATAAAAGTATTTAGACAAAAACAAAAAAAAATACTCTTTTATTAGAGTTTTTAAAAGTAAAAAATATTTTTTAAAACCAAAAATCTGAAAGTTAAAAAGTAAATAAATGCGCGAAGCGCTGAAAAACAATACAATAATCAAATGAAAAGACGATGAAAATCACAAGAGAACAAACCAAACATTTATTAAAAAATTAAATATATGATGATTTTGATTATAATTCCAATTTACTTATAACATAAGAGTATTTCTATCAGTGTCTCACGCTTTTACGAGTTTTGTTTTGACGTTCAAATTTTTTATGAAAAAAATTACTTCCTGCATTTTTAAGTATACTAAAAAAAGCGTGTTATTAAATAAAAGTTTTTTTTAAACTTTTATTTTATTTTAAACTTTTTAATGTATGTATATTCCATAATTCATTATTATAATGGCTAATTATTATTGTAATCAATTTTCCAATAAATATATCCATCATTTATTTCTTCAAAAAGATACGAATAAATAAATTTGAAAATATTAAAATACAGTAAACTATCATTAAACCGTAATAGTCCTTATCTCTACTCCGTTTGAATAATAATAATCTATACTAATATTATAAAGGAGTAACGTTTGTTTGTTTGTTTGTTTGTTTGTAGGGGGTAATCTCTGGAACTACCGAACCGATTTCAAAAGTGATGGTGGCAAATTGATGGTGACAATCCCTGCTCCAACATAGGCTATATTTTATGTCGGTGCCACTAACCCCAATGGGGTGCAGGAGCGAAAAATGTTCGAAAATTGCGACTTTTTTATACTGAAGGAGCTAGAAATTTGAAATTTGGCATTGTAGTTACTTATAAGATGTAAATGCTCTCTAAGAATAAATTTAAAAAAAATCGAAATTTAAAAGGGTGAAATGAGCGAAAAGCGTTCTAAAATCACTCTAAATTACAATTTCTATTTTACAATCGCTGGAACTACAAAACCGATTTCAAAAGTGATAGTGACAAATTGATGGTGACAATCCCTGCTCCAACAGCCTCTTTAATAAAAAGCTATGCGTTGCTAACGACTGGGTTTCTCGGTAATTGTTGCCACAGATTAATCTCGGAAAATGAAACATTTGAAGTTACTGAAAAAAATAATAGTTCGAAAAGTATTTGTCAGAAAATTGTTCGACAAACTGCGTTTGAAAGGTAAAATATTGTATTTTTCTTGATATAAATTTCAAATCTAATGGTTATGCCGTTTTTCAAAAAAAAAAAAAAAAAAAAAATATTGAATTTCAAAAATTACCAAATATCAAAATGGAGTACCATAGCGAAACTTTCATGCGTAAAAAGATAATGATAAGGGCGAATTGTCCTGACGTGTATATTGGCACGGGTCACAAATTATAGTAGCCTTATTATTCTGTTAAAATATAAGAGTGAGTTATGAAATATCAATATTTTGTTTGATTAAAAGTTCGTTAAGAGAAATGGACCAGCGTAGCGGACGTACACTATAAAAAAAAATTCGGAAAAGTTTCCGGTAGGAATAGGATTTCCAGTTGCCCGTATAGGACAGGAAACTTTTCCGAACCAACACGGAAAAAAAAAAAAACGAAAAAAAACGAAAGTTTTTTCTTTCCGTCAGGAAACTTTTCCTGTTTGATTCAGAAACTAATCTTTAGACACAGAATAAATTCCTGAGTCTTACGGAAATCTTTCCATTCACATAAAGAAACGTTTTGGTAGAACGGTAGAATAGACAGAAAGTATTCCGTTTTAAAAAGGAAAACTTTCCATTCACACTAAGAAATGTCTTGGTAGAACGGTAGAATAGACAGAAAGTATTCCGTTTTAAAAAGGAAACTTTTCCGAATCAGTCAGTAAACTAATCATGAAAAAATTAAAAATTCCTGTGTACTATAGAAACTTTTTCTTTGCTTTACGGAATTTTTTTTCATTACGATCGGAAAATTTTCTGCATTGTAAAGAAACTTTTGTTTTAAAGAGTAGGAACATTAACAGATGAAAATATTGCTTTTGGACACTGTTTTGATATCCTTTTATCTCAATTAAATATTATTAAGAACTTTTTTGAATACATACACACATTTTTAAGTATTTGTTATCATAAAATGCATTACATGTAATGCATTTTATGATAACAAAATACTTAAAATGTATGTATGTATTCAAAAAAGTTCTTAATCATATTTAACTGAGATAAAAGGAAATCAAAATAGTGTCCAAAAGCAATATTTTCATCTGTTATTGGTCCTACTCTTTATAACAAAAGTTTCTTTACAATACAGAATCAGCTTGAAATTTTATTTATTTGTTACAAGTATACTGATACGTTTAGCTCATGGGTATTTACATTTTTTTTAAATAAGTATTTTATACAAGGAATGCTAGAGAAGTATCTTTATAAACAAGGAGAAGTAATTCTCGTAAAAGAAAAGTGTATAAATAAATAAAAAGTACACAATGAAATGGATTTTATGTTCATAAAATACATAATATACTTTTATTTTCTTTAGAATATGTGTATATGTTTCCTAGGAAAAAAAAAATATATATATATTTTAAGCGATATAAAAGAAAATCCAAATAGTGTCCAAAACAAACCTTTTCATCTGTTGTCTGTATAGCAAAGTGGACTGTACAGAGATGCCAGCTTATTAGTGCCAGAATATGCATATAGGTGTAGCCAGTGGTGAAGTGTGTGTGGGAGATAATTGCCCCAGGCACTAAATATTTAGGTGATGCCAAAAAACTGTTAAATAAGATATTAAAAACGGAACAAAATATTTTCAATTTGGACTGGATATTTAAAACCCACACTTATGTAATTGGGTGTAGCACAAGTGTATGACATGTTGCATGCGTATGAAGTGTATGCAACTAACATTGAAGTTTTATTGGTACTGGAAAGACTTTCTATTGCTGTATATCCAAAACAAAGAGGACATACAAAACATTTTTTAATCACAATAGTGACCGCCCCTCCTTAAAAAACTAGAACTTCTTTTAATTTACGCCTAAAAAAAAAACAAAAAAAAAAAAAAAAACAAGCTTATGGGGTTGTCTTCGTTCTTAAGTTGCACAGAACTCCAAACTTTTCAATATGTACATCTAACTTTGACATATTTGCCTCTTTCGGTAACTTTTTCTCAAAGATACCAAAAGGGAAGTCACTTGGTCAAAATGTTTAAGAATTATGAAGTTTAAAGTTTGGAACTCTTAATGTTAAACAGCTGGTGGAGTTTTTTTTATATAATTCAATACTTGACGTAATAATTTTATATTCGTATATTTTATTTGAAGCTTTTCGAAATCTATTTCGGTTAAAAAATTATAGATTATGGTTTATATTATGGTTTAATTTTTTAAAAAAATGTATTTTTAAATTAATTAAAAAATTGATTTTAATAGAAATAGATTTCTAAAAACTTCAAATATGCAAATCAAAAATCACAGCTGATTCCGCTAAGTAGTTTTTAAGTTATGCTTAAAACACTACCCACATTACAGTCTGATTTGCAACGATTACAGATTAGGAGTTACAAACTTTAAATTTTCATAATTTCAAAACTACTTGACTGAGTGAATTCCAGTTTGTTATCATAGGGCAACATTTACTGAAAAAAACAAACATGAAGCCCCAATTAGATGTATCTATTGAATTTGCTACAATTTCGGCATGAATATGACCCTCTAAGCTTATTTTTTTCAACATTAAATTAAAAAAGACAGTTTCCAGAAGAATAACTTTGTTTTTTACTGTGACAGTTTGGAGATTAAATGTTCTTTTTTGTCCCCAAATACACCCTGCGCATATGATATTTCAAATTTGTCACTTTTTATACCCAATTTGTGTCACAGAGACACTTTCCAATTAGGAACATTGCTGCACCTAACTATTATAACCCAATTTGGGTGCTTTTCTGCTCTATTACACACACACACACACACACACACACACACACACACAAAAAAAAAAAAAAAAAAAAAAAAAAAAAAACCAGAAACTATTTTATAAATTTTGAAAATTTATATAGAGCAGCATTGAAACTTTAATTTTTTATCTTTTATGTGGAAGGTAATTTTTTTCTCCTGTCTAAATTAAAAACGCCATAAAATAATAATAATAATAAAGTAAATCTAAAAACTTTTGAAGTCATGTAAATTATAAGAATATACAGAATTCAGCTAACCCTAATAAATACGTTGATGATAAACAATTTTCAGAAGCCATACAATTTAAAAATGTACAAGACTTTGAACTTGAAGCTCAACTGAAAATTACATAACAAAAAGGCTCAGTAAATGAAAATCATTTTTTGTTAAAATTTAAATCAGCTATTTTTTTTTCAAAATACAATTCAAAATACAATTTTAAAATTACGCGTTTTAAAGTAAAATAACCTTTACTAAATCATTAAAATTAATAATTAGAAAAGCTCATTTAAATTTATTTGAAATTAAAAATATATAGAGAAACTCATTCACTTGTTTAATTTGAAATATTTTAATCATATAAACAGTTAAAAATATAGTTAAAAAATGGAGCAACAGAAAATGATATAATTTGAAAATGTGAATTCTCTTTTACTTTTGAAAACATGAAATAAAGTAAACAAATTGTCTTGTGTTATATATCACTTATTTACACTAACTGCAATTTAACAATATACTTTTTATTGACCTATTCTGTATAAAATATATACCACCTTAAATTACCCCTTTGATAAAATAAAAAGCATATAAACTCTTCATTACTAAAAGCTAAATCTTTTTGTTTTGACCAAATTTCTCGATTAAAAATCTTAAAATATAAAAGATAATGTAAGAATTTTATTCAAAAAAAAAAAAAATGAAATTTTAAGCATTCTATTCTAGATCTGGATTATATACAGTATTCCTTTAAACATACCTATTCCAGATTATATACACTACTCTGAAATACATACACTAATTCATTTAATGAAGTTGGAGCATATATTAAAAATACTTAAGATAATTATGATTATCTGGGTATAAATTTCAATGGATCTGAAAAAATTATTCTTTGTTATTAAAATGTTTGAAAAGAAACACCAATTTTCCAGCTTTATGAGTTCTTTATAAGCGATTACAGAGTTTGCAGTGAATTAAAGTTTGATTTTTTTTTTAATTTAAAATAAAAGATACTTTTAAATCAGGTGTTTGATTTTTTAATGATTTTAAAACTTTAGTTGTTTATTAGTTTACATTTATAAGTAATTAAAATTATATTAAAAAAATATATATAAACATTTCAGAGTATTACTAACCATGGAATCTTTATTTTCCGAGTCTTTCCATAAATAAATTACATTGGAATATCGAACCATTTGTTATTTACATGTGCACAATGAAGTCATGAGATATCAACATAAATAACAATAAATATACTTTTGATTGACCTATATTTATTTATTCTAACGTTTTACAAATCATCGCAGAAACTCTCCAAGTTTTTGTATTAAAAAATTCACATAAGATTTGTACATATTTTTTTAACAAATAAATTTATGCTTTAATCTTTTAACATTTCTCAGCTGAGATTCTCTATTTTTAAATTAGAATTTTTATTTTTAAGTGTGATATTTGATTTAAATAAAATTCAAAAAGCAAGGATTTTGAGTGTTGTCTCCCCCAGTCCTTAAATTTACAATGTATTGTTGTCAAAAATAATATTTATAATGAAATATCTTAACCTAAATTTGAAAAAAAAAAAAAGTGTATTTAAATAAATCAGTTGATTTAAATCAGGATTGAAATCCAGTTGATTTAAATCAATGAACTCTGATTAAAAATTGTTAGACTACACAAGTGTTATTTAGCAATTATTTAATTTAAATTGAGATTATAGTGCTGAAATATAATTTCAATTATTGATCTAAATATTTTACGATTTCTGAACTTTCTGTATTATAACTGATTAGATAACGTTGAAGAAATTGGCAATGAAACTATGCTTAGATTTCAAAAGATACCAAAATTTACCAATTGCTGTAAAAAAAAAATAATTAAAAAAAATTTCTTTCCAAAATCATGTACTTGCATACAATATTTTAACAAAAGATTATATTGAAGTAAAAGTTATAACACCAATCTGGTGAATCAGCTAAGTAAACTTATCAAAAGCCAATTTGATAACTTAAAACCTGCATTTTATTTTGAAGAAATAAAATAAGGACTTGTGAATAATACTTATAAACTCTTTACAAATGAAAAAAGCAAAAATATGGAATATATAAGCACTTACTTAGAGGGAAGTCCAGTTGCCAGTATATATATATATA
Source organism: Maratus michaelseni (assembly GCA_963931845.1). Lineage (NCBI taxonomy): Eukaryota > Metazoa > Arthropoda > Arachnida > Araneae > Salticidae > Maratus > Maratus michaelseni. The sequence goes on from OZ007600.1 coordinate 36,516,624, forward strand.
TATATATATATATATATATATATATATATAATATACATATATTATATATATATATATATATATATATATATATATATATATATATATATATATATATATATATATATATATATATATATATATATATATAAATTAAAGTAAAGATACTTAAAAAAAATATTTAAAAATTAAGGAAATTTTAAAAAATGTACACTACTAGTATTGGACATCTGTTTCCTGCTGGTGAAAGCTATATTTTGATAATTGTATAAGGGAATTTATCACCTCTTTAAAATTTCCGTAGGTTACCATGGGATTTCACAATCAGCATTAAAGGGGAAAAAATGATGCCACAGGAATATAGTAGAAAAACGTGAAAATTTTACAAAATGTAACAAATAGAGATTTAGCAGACTATCAAATATTCGGCTGAGTACTAACTTTTTAAAAAGTATATTGATTACAAATTTTTTTTATCATGATTAATAACAAAGAAATAAATGTTTCTGAGTCTTTTATTCCTCAATGGCAGATCACTTAATAGCAGAATATTAAAAATTGCAAATAATTCAGAAAAAATATCTATAAAATAAGAGTGAATTCAATAAAAAATCGGTCTTAGCAAATATGTATGTGCTATTTTTTTTTTTTTTTTTTTTTTTTTTTTTTTACTTAAACTTATTAAAATAAATCAAGTGCATTTAATTTACACAAACGTTAAATTGCACGTATTGACTAAATACTTTTTTTTTTTTAAATTATAAATTACTCGATTTTTTCTGGCTAACAACAAAAGACAGAAAAAATAAAACAAACATTTATACTGAAAAATAAAATTTATTTTCAACAAAACTATAAATCAAAATGTTTTAATAAAACAAATTACAGCACTGTATTTATGCTATGTATGCTATTGGCTTTTATTCCTTTAGAATTGATGCAGTTAGTAAAAAAGCCTGCCTAGATTCCGGTCTGATAACAGTCTTAATTAAACACCCAGTAGGATGCTACAGCAACGAAATTGACTCAGTTGAACATTTCTCCGAAAAAAGTGTCACACCATCAACATACGAAAACACCTTGACGTCCTTTCTAACATCCTCATTCTCTATTAGGCAAGGATGATCTGTTCTAGCTGTAAGACGACATTGATCACTTCAGTATTATCCTGTAATAATAACAGTATTAATATTAATTTTTTTTATTGTACAAATTGCTAGTGACCATGTATATTTAAAAAGATAAAAAACAGCACAAGAGCAAAGAATGATTAAGGGGACACTTCGTCTTCAGCGATAAGTATTTTTAAGAACAAAATATTTGAAAATGTTCCTTTGAATAAAGAATTCAAAATTCATAAAATTTTTAAAAAATTTAAAAATTAAGGAAATTTTTAAAAATGTACTCTACCAGCATTGGACATCTGTTTCCTGCTGGTGAAAGCTATATTTTGATAATTGTATAACGGAATTTATCATTTCTTTAAAATTTACATAGGTTACTATGGGATTTCACAATCAGCATTAAAAGAAAAAAAAAATGGTGCCACAGGAATATAGTAGAAAAACATAACAATAATTTTACGATATGTAACAAATAGTGATTTAGCAGATTATCAAATATTCGGCTGGATACTAACTTTTTAAAAAGTATATTAATTAAAAAAATTTATATATATTAAATTGGAAATAAAATAATAAAAAGAAAAGTGCTCAGTCAAACTGATGGCATTGAGCTCACAGGCTATTCACACTATTTGCATATTATATTCTTATTTCAAAGAAAAAACACATTTATATAAATTAGAAGGGGGGGGGGGGTCATTAGCTCCCCTATTTACGTCCTTTATACTTAACCAATAAACGTCCAAATCTAATCAAGGAAGCGCCTTATCAAAATAAACCGGTATACAACATTTGCATCAAATTGGATAATTCGGCATGAAAAACTATTTATCTAAATTAAAATGGACAATTAGTCCCTGTTCCCCCTTTATACTTAACCAAATGACCCCCCCCCCCCCCCCCCAAAAAAAAAAAAAAAAAAAAAAAAAAAAACGAATCAGGGAAGCATCTTATCAGAATAAACTTATATAAAAAAAAATTGAAGCAAATCGGTTAATTCTGCATGAAAAACCCATTTATCTAAATTAAGGGGAGGGAATTCGTCCCCGTTCCCTCCTTTATACTTAACAAATGAACCCCCAAAACTAATGCGGGAAACGCCTTATCACAATGAATCAATATACAAAATTTGAAGCAAACTAGATAATTTTGCATAAAAAACCCATTTATCTAACTTAAGGTGGATTAGCCCCTCGTTCCACCCTTTATTCTTAACCAATAAACCCCCAAAATTAATCAGGGAAGTGCCTTATCACAATGAAAATATATACCAAATTTGAAGAAAACCGGATAATTCTGCACGAAAAACCCATTTATCTAAATTAGGGGGAGCATTAACCCCTTTTCCCCCCTTCTATATTTAACCAAAGAACCCCCAAAGCTAATCGGGGAAGCGCCTAATCAGAATGAACTTATATACCAAATTTGAAGCAAATCGGATAATTCTGCATGAAAAACCCATTTATCTAAATTAAGGAGGGGGGATTAGCCTCCAGTTCCCCCCCTTTATACTTAACCGATGAACCCTCAAAACTAATCAGGAAAGAGCCTTATCACAATGAACCTCATACAATATCTGAAGAAAATTCGATAATTCTGCATGAAAAAACCATTTATCTAAGTTAGGGGGGATTAGCCTCCATTCCCCCTTCATACTTAACCAATGAACCCCAAAAACTAATCAGTTAAGCGCCTTATCAGAATGAACCTATATTCAAAATTTGAAGCAAATTTGATAATTCTGCATGAAAAACACATTTATCTAAATTAAGGGGGGATCAGCCCCCGTTCCACCCCTTTTATACTTAGCAATTGGACCCCCAAAACTAATCAGGGAAGCGCCTTATCACAATGAACCTATATGCAAAATTTGAAGCAAATTGTATAATTAAGCATGAAAAATCAATTTATCCAAATTACGGGGGATTGGACCACGTTCCCCCCTTTATATTTAACCAATGAACCCCCAAAACTGATCCGGGGAAGCGCCTTATCACATCGAACCTATATATAAAAATTGAAACAAATCTGATAATTCTGAATAAAAAAGTCATTTATCTAAAGTAAGGGGGGGGATTAATCACCGTCCCCCTCTTTATACTTAACCAATGAACAACCAAAACTAATGAAGGAAGCGCCTTATCACAATGAAGCTATATACAAAATGAAGTTCTGATACTGATAAGTTCCCAGTCTAATAAAGAAAACACAACTTTTTAACAAAACATTATGACTTTTATAACTTTAATAAATAACATAACTTTAATAGTAAATAATAATAATTTAATAATAATAATTTAATAAATAAATAAATAATAATAATAATTTAATAAATAAATAATAATAATAGTTTAATAATAAATAACATAATTTTATAACGAAAAAGCTCCAAACAGTGTTCTAAATCATTGACTCGTTGTTGTTTTTGGTCAAAAGTCAACACGCGCGGCAGCCACTTTGACAACAGCTTTTTCATAGACAAATGCTCATTCAAAATAAAACCTACACGTTTCTTGGATATCTTCAGAGTCTGAGCTATCGCCTGCAACTTCACTTTACGGTTCCCCAAAACGATTTTTTGGACTATTTTTATGTTTTCCGGAGTAACCACCTCTTTTGCGTGGTGCATCACTGGTGTCCGTACGACCATGTTTAAATTCAGCAAACCAGTCAATAATGTTTGATTTACCTGGTGCAGTGTCCGGATAATGCTTATCAAGCCAAGCTTTTGTTTGAACGGTGTTTTTTCCCATCAAAATACAATTCTTGAAATTCTTGTTTATCCATTTTTTTTGTTTATCAACAAAGTTGTTCAAATAAAACCACTCTAACGTTTTATCCACACGGCAAATCATCATGACATCTTTTCTGCGACCTTTTAAAGGTTAGTATTTACTAAAAAAAAGCATCGGTTCGGCAATTGCAACGCCATCTGTGTGCCAGACCGGGAACTTATCAGCCCATGTGTTATATACAAAATTTGAAGGAAATTGGGTAATTTTGCATGAAAAACCCATTTATTTAATTTAGGGGGATTAGCCCTTGTCCCGCCTATATATTTAACCATTGAACCCCCAAAACTGATCAGGGAAGCGTCTTATCAGAAACAATCTATATACAAAATTTTAAGCAAATCGGATAATTCTGCATGAAAAACATGCAATTTGTAATAATATGTAAATTAAGGGGGGGGGGAGGATTAATCACCGTTCCCCTCTTTATACTTTACCATTGAACTCCCAAAACTAATCAGGGAAACGACTTATCACAATGAACTTATGTACAAAATATGAAGCAAATTGGGTAATTTTGCATGTAAAACCCACTTATTTAATTTAGGGGGACTAGCCCCTGTTCCCCCTTTATATTTAACCGTTGAACCCCCAAAACTGATCAGAGAAGCGCCTTATCAGAAACAACCTAATACAAAATTTTAAGCAAATCGGATAATTCTGCATGAAAAACCCATTACATAAATTAAGAGGGGATTAGTCCCATTTCGCTCCCTTTATACTTTACCATTGAACCCCCAAAACTAATCAAGGAAGCACCTTATCAGAATGAGCCTTTTATAAAAAAAATTTGAAACAATTGGATAATTCTGCTTTAAAAAATCATTTTTCTCAATTGAGAGGGGGGGGGGGGAATTAGTCCCTGTTCTCCCCTTTATACTTCACCAATGTACCTACATACAAAATTTGAAGCAAGTTAGATAATTCTGCATGAAAAACCAATTTATCTAAATTAAGGGTAGGATTGGCCCCCGTTCCCCTCGTTTATACTTTACCATTGAACTCCCAAAACTAATAGGGGAAGCGACTTATCACAATGAACTTATGTACAAAATACGAAGCAAATTGGGTAATTTTGCATGAAAAAACCATTTCTTTATTTTAGAGGGGGGGGGGTGATTAGCCCCTGTTCCCCCTTTATATTTAACCATTGAGCCCCCAAAACTGATCCGGGGAAGCGCCTTATCACAATGAACCTATATACAAAATTTGAAGCAAATCTGATAATTCTGCATAAAAAACTTATTTATCTAAATTAAGGGGTAGGAATAATCACCGTTCCCCTCTTTATATTTAACCATTGAACCCCCAAAACTGATCTGGGGAAGCGCCTTATCACAATGAACCTATATACAAAATTTGAAGCAAATCTGATAATTCTGCATAAAAAACTTATTTATCTAAATTAAGGGGGAGGAATAATTACCGTTCCCCTCTTTATACTTAACCAATGAACCCCCAAAACTAATAAAGGAAGCGCCTTATCACAATGTAGCTCTATAAAAAATATGAAGAAAATAGGAAATTTTGCATGAAAAACCCATTTATTTAATTTAGGGGGAGATTAGCCCCTGTTCCTCTTTTATATTTAACCATTGAACCCCCAAAACTGATCAGGGAAGCGCCTTATCGGAATGAACCTATATACAAAATTTGAAACAAATCGGATATTTCTGCATGAAAAACACATTATCTAAATTAAGGGTGGGGGGGGGATTAGCCACCAGTTCCCTCCTGTAAACTTAACAAATGAACCCCCAAAACTGATCAGGGAAGCGCCTTATCAGAATGAACCTATATAGAATATTTGAAACAAATCGGATAATTCTGCATGAAAAACCCATTATCTAAATTAAGGGGGGATTAGCCCCCCAGTTCTGCCCTGTATACTTAACCAATGAACCCCCAAAGATAATCAGGGAAGCGCCTTATCAGAATGAACCTATATACAATATTTGAAACAAATCGGATAATTCTGCATGAAAAACCCATTTACCTAAATTAAGGGGGTGGGGGGATTAATGACCGTTGCCCTCTTTATACTTAACCAATGAACCCCCAAAACTGATGAAGGAAACGCCTTATCACAATGAAGCTATATACAAAATTTGAAGCAAATTGAGTAATTCTGCATGAAAACCCCATTTATTTAATTTAGGGAGGGGATTCGCCCCTGTTTCCCCTTTATATTTAACCATTGAACCCCCAAAGCTGATCAGAGAAGCGCCTTATTGTAATGAACCTATATACAAAATTTGAAACAAATCGGATATTTCTGCATGAAAAACACATTATCTAAATTAAGGGGGGGGGGGATTAGCCCCCAGTTCCCTCATGTAAACTTAACAAATGAATCCCCAAAACTGATCATGGAAGCGCCTTATCAGAATGAACCTATGTATAAAATTTGAAACAAAACGGATAATTCTGCATGAAAAACCCATTTATATAAATTAAGTGGGGATCAGCCCCCGTTCCCCCTCCCCCTTTTATACTTATCAATTTAACCCCCAAAACTAATCAAGGAATCGGATTATCAGAATGAACATATATATAAAATTTGAAAATTTAAAATCGGATAATTCTGCATGAAAAACCTATTTATGTAAATTAAGCGGGGGGGGGGGGGGGGGTAATGATATTTCGGGTTCTGTGAACTCGAAAAATAGCTGATTTTTCAGAACATTTATGATTTATATGTTGACATTATGACTCATTTGAACATTTTTTTATTTCTTGAAATTTGCACAGTATTAACACGTGCATTTAAATACATGACAAGATTTAGTTAAAGGGAAGCACAAATATGAAATAAAATCAAATTAGATTTTTTTTTTTTTTTTTTTTTTGTTAGAAACCCACATACAAGATAATTTTTATATAAATTAGGATGAAAAACAATACAGAAATGTAACAAAAGCTATTACAGGTTTTCTTTTTCTTTCTTTTTTTTTTTTTTTTTTTTTAAATGAAGAATTGAAGCTTTATATTTTAAAAATAAATCCCCCCCCCCCCGCACCTCTACTGACAAAAATTCCCTGTTTGCTTTTTTTATTCTTTTTTTTTTAAATTATTAGAAAAGACTAAAAGTCATTTTTTATTTTCAAAATAATGTGAGAAAAATAAAATTTAATCAATTAAATTTGAATATACAGGGTGGGGCAGTTGAAAGCTTCTGCATGCAAGCTTTTACAGCATGAATATAGGTAAAATCAACCTCAAGGTATTAAGCATATTCTACTTTACGTTTTTCACAACTAAAATATTGTCTGATATTAAAAGACTACTGAAATTTATTTTACCATATACCATTATAAATTTCGTTATAGCACCCTGACATACATTTCTCAATTTTTTAATCAACATTATAGAATTTAATGGACATTCCTTTTTAATTGAATTTTAATACACTACAAATAATAAAATGTTAAATTGATTCTATAATAATGTAGTACCTGAAAAAAAAGACAATATATGATTCTGATATGGCATCGAACACAGAAAAATCTCATGAATTTATTTTAAGAACATAGGTATGTTATTGATATCTTCAGTGTTGAATTCAGGCATTTTTCTCCGAGAGGGATTTCTGTGGTTCCTGGGGGCATATTATAGAGTTCCGAGGGGGGGGGGGGAATTGCACTTTTTGACCATTAAATCATAAAATCCGAAATCTTCAGAGGGGGTGGCCATTTCAATGCTCCGGGAGAGAGGAATGTCCCCCCCCCCCCCTCCCCCGGCTATCTCCTGAATTCAACACTGGATGCCTTACAGAATTAAACAAATAAACAAGTACCTGAATTTAGAATAAGTTAAAAACTACTTAAAAAGCAGTCTACAAAAATTGAGTTTTCATTAAGATAATATCTAAGTTAGAAATTTCTGGCACATCAAAATATTTTTTTGATTGGGGATATTTTTCTCATAAAAAATAAACTGAGCGAGAAATAAGATAATATGCATTTTATTTCAGGCTACGCAGCTCCTTAAACATGTTATTCGGCTTGATAATCATGCACTGTAAATATATGGACATATCAAATCCCAAATATTAAAAATCACATAAATTTTAGTACTTACCATTGCGAAGTTAGAACTACGTCAGTCAGTCAGTTAGTCAGTCATTCAATCACCCGCCTTGAGGATCCGCTTTTGGCATATGATCGGGACAAGCCCCAAGCTCAAGGCAGGAAGGTCTCTACCGTCCAAACGACACCACCGTCTCCGGATTAACTAAAATTTCTTACACCATCAATCATAAGTGGCAGCCCTATTTATCAGGGCGTGCCATGGGAAAATATTTACAAATTGAAAAGTAAATTATACAAACTCTAATTCACAAATGGCAGCCCTATTTATTCAGGGCGTGCCTAAAAGTTAGAACTAGTTAGAACTACGTAGAACAATTGTCCAATATTTAACAACATGGCGGACATCTTCTTCATCGAAAATCTCGATTCTGTTCTGTTATCAATCACGTGACGCCACGCCTTTCATACGTCAGCAGAGAGCGAGACTGCGCAGTAAGTCCGGTGAATGTTATTTTCCATCATTTCGGAAACTAATACGATATAAAAAGATTATTTTTATGACTGTAGGAAAACTTTCTGTTGTGATTCGGAAAAAATATTTTATCGGTTGTTTTCCGTATCGTAAAGGAAATTTATCTTTTACGAAACGGAAAAGGGTTGGAAATTTTTTACAGTGAGGTTGCTAGTAATAATAATAAAATCGGAGTATTTAGTTTGATAAACACAACTGTAGAATAATAATAATAAAAAATTTCTTATACATTTGAAGTAATACAAATGACAATTTACACACTAACATGTAAGAAATCAGTACATAAGTTATATGATATTTAATTAGATCCTTAAATGTAATTTTAAGTTGTATTACTCAAAATATTGGTAAATATACACTGCCACTAGAGACATGTACGAATCCGAAAATTCTGTTTAAAGTCAACCCGACCCGAACTCGACCAAAGAAATTTCGTCAACCCGAAATCCCACCCAAAACCCGAACACGAAATGATAGAAAATTAATCTGTATTTTAATACAATAATAATGGAAACCTAGAATTGTATCTCTAAAATCAATTTTATCTTTTTATATAAAAAGGAGCACATATACATACACTAATTAACAGTCATTTATATAGTTATATTTTTCATTTGCAATATATAGGCCCAGTCTTGCTTTTTCTAGCACCCTATGCTTTGCTGTTTGTCGCACTGAAGAAGAATCTCGCGTGAGGATTCGAAACAGTTGTTTGCTGCTTTTTTCTATATTATTTGTGCATTTTTAACGTTGGTTTCCTGCATTTTAATATATAGGACCTTTTTTTTTAAACATAGGATCAACTCGAACCCGACACGAAAGAGTCAAAACGCAACCCGAAACCGACCCAAACCGGAAACATTCAAAGTCAACCAGACCCGCAACGAAAACCATTAGCGTAAACCCGAATATACCCGTACCCCGCGACCGCGAGATCCCTTACAAAAATTTCTTATAGAATTCTATAAAAAATATCTATAGAAAATGCATTATAGAATCCTATAGAATTATGGCCCGTTTTTCTATAAGCTTGTTTAACCGAAAGCTATAGAAATATATGTAGAAGTTCAATAGAAATGTCTATAGAGCGTCTATAAAAATATCAATAGAAAATGCATTATAGAATCCTATAGAATTATGGCCCGTTTTTCTATAAGCTTGTTTAATCAAAAGCTATAGAAATATCTGTAGAAGTTCAATAGAAATGTCTATAGAAGTTCAATAGAAATGTCTATAGAGCTTCTATAAAAATATCTATAGAAGAAATATACAGCTTCTATAAAATTCCGATAGCATTTTATATAGAACCCATGTGGTCACCCTCCTAACTACTAACCACGCTCGATGCGGCTTGACTTCAACGACCGGACGAAGAACGAATACTTTCAGCACGACACAACTATTGACAGACTTTGAAGTCTTATTACACTATTTCAACTTTATTTCTTTTGTGATTTGCATTACCAATCATAATAGTCTTGTAAAAATATTTAAAGTCTAATAAATTATTATTTGTTAAAACTGAAACAATTGTTTAAATATTTATATTTCAGATTAAAATATTTGAATAAAAAATACAATATTATTAGTAAAAAAAATTTATTAAATTAGATGTGTGGTTTTATAAATTTAACAGCAAATTAATGGATTATAAAATTAACCAAAAAATTAATGAATTATAAATAAATTAATTAATCATAATTTAATTCAATAGTTTGACTGATATAATATTACATCAGGGGCGTAGGAACGGGGAGGCTGAAGGGGCTCAAGCCCCCTGCTCCCCCGATGGAAATCAAATCTTTTGTTGTTGTTGGATTATAGTGTCTCTTTTAAAGTGAACGTTAAAAGTCTATTAATTTAAATATATATATATATATTTAAAAACCATGAATTTTTTTTTCTTTTGTAACAAAGTTGCTACCTTTTTATTTTCTTCTATCTTTACAAGGATAAAGTACTGGATTCATGAAAGATTTCGACGATTTATACATTTTAGAAGGTCCTGAACACGATTTGACTGTTTTTAGAAAATGTTTGTGAGTCTGTGACTGTCTGTATGTGACAAAAATTTTGTGGGCACTCTATCTCAAGAACGAATGCGCGAAATTTAATAAAACTTTATATTAAGTTAGTCCCTGTAATAAATGGGTGCTGATTAATGTTTGGTGAAAATTGGCCACTAGGTGGCGCTGCTATGCTGCATTTTTTGCGATTTCCGCAATAGCTATATCTCAAGAACTAATGCACTTATATTCATAAAACTTCAGATTCAGTTAGACCTTGACATAAATAGATGCTGATTACGTTTTGGTGTAGATATCCCACCAGGTGGCGCTGCTACACCACTTTTTTCATGATTTTTACGGTAGCTATATCTCAAGAACTAATGCAAGAAATTTCATCAAACTTCAGATTCTGTTGGACCTTCAAATAAATGGATGCTGAATACGTTTTGGTGTCAATAGCCCAACAGATGGCGCAGCTATGCTACTTTGTTTATTATTATCACGATAACTATATCTCAAGAACTAATTCACGGAGTTTCATCAAACTTCTGATTCTGTTAGACCTTGACATAATTATATGCTGATTACGTTTTGGTGTCAATAGCCCTACAGGGGCGCTGCTGTGTTACTTTTTTATTATTATCACTATAACTACATCTCAATAATTAATACACGGATTTTCATTGAATTTCAGATTTAGTTAGACGTTGACATAAGTTGTTGTTGATTAGGTTTTGGTCTAAATTTTCCAACTGGTGGCGCTGCTATGCTACATTTTGCAGGATTGACACAATTTTAGCAATAGTCATATGTCAAGGACTAATGCACGGAATTTAATAAAACTTTAGATTCAGTTAGGCCTTGATATCATTGGTGATGATTCTTTTTAGTGTATACGAAACCTGTGTGAGATAGAAGAAAGTTTTGGGATTGGCACATCCGACTAGTTTTAATCTGTCTCATTGTCGCAGTTTTTCATATACAAGGCAAGTAACACATCAGCCCAAAAGTCCCGGAACTAACACACAGATGGTGCCAAAAAAAAAAAAAAAAAAAAATTCATATGTATGTTAGATAGTACTAACCTTCAAAAGATACGTGTCAAAATTTCATGATATTTCGACCTTTACTTATCGAGGCAAGTGAAGTTTTAGAGACGCTACTTTTGATTTTTTTAAATCAATGGAAAAAAATTCGTTTGTTGATTAAATACTGTTTTTCGATAGAAAAATATACCGTTCAAGCTTAACAATGGTTTGAAAAGTGTTACAGAGAATTTTCCCCGTCAAAAGTAATGATTAGTTACTGGTTTGCTGAATTTAAACGTGGCCGAACGGACACTAATAATGTTGAAACTCTCGGGACGTACAAAAAAGGTGACTACACCTGAAAACTTTAAAAGAATTCTCAAAATTGTTTTGGATGACCATAAAAAGAAGTTGCAAGAGATATCTGACATCATAAAGATATGAAAAGGCAGTGTGTAGAACATTTTACAAGAAAATTTGGGCTTCAGGTAACTATTTTCCGCATGGGTTCCGCCTTTGCTCACAGTGGAACAAATACTAAAGAAAAAGTGTTGTTCCACCAAGACAATGCACAGTGTCAAAAGACCAAGGTTATCAGGGCAAAATTGTATGAATCGAAGTTCGATTTGTTTCTCCATCTGTCATATTCTCTAGATCTGGACAGCAGTGACTACTACCTGTTCGAAATGTTAGAGAAGCGTTGTTTGTATCACTATTGAAGGAGACTAAGTTGATAAATAATGTTAAATTTTACAAAAAAAAAAAAAAAAGTTTTTTTATTAGGTAGTCCCGGGATTTTTTGACTGACGTGTTAATATACCTGGTCGCTTTCAGAATTCTTGGAATGTTACCAGAAATTTAGAATAGACTAGGGGGAATTTGTAGCGGGAACCAATCAATCAATGCAAGAAATTCTGAAGCTCCTACAGAGAACATTCTGTTCTCTGTTCACCTTCCGTCTACTGTGCTGTGATTAATCGAACATTCTCGATGCGTCTTTTCTACATTGCTGTCATATTTTACAAAATTCTATAAAATCTAATTTATTCCTTAATGTTTACTTTGAAATAATGCGCACACACACTTTTAATTATGAATAAAATTAATTATTAATTCATCAATATAATTAATTATTAATAATCTACATAATTACTTATTAATGAGACATTTTATCATTAATTGATTTTCTCATTTCGCAGTTAATTTGAGCATACTGAGTTAGAAACTATTTGCCCCCCCCCCCCTCCATAATTTTTAAATCGCTACGCTACTATATCACATTGACAATTTAATCATAATGTATTAGAATTGAATTAAATTATATATATCTATATATATATATATGCAATCATATTAAATCTATGGAGTACAATTATATACTAAACTGATGTATTACAAATTAATTGTTATTTTTAAATTTTAATATATAGTTATAAATAAATTACTGCATACATAAATTTTAAAAGACCAAGAAATATTTTTTTAATTAGAAAAAAAGTCTATAGAATCATTAGTCTATAGAATTTATTTCTATAAGATGTATAGAACCCTATAGAAAAACTGTTCTATAAAAAAAAAATTCTATAGAACTTCTAAGAATTCTATAGAAACATTTTCTATACAAAAAGTATTCGATAGAACTCTTTAAAACTCTATAGAAATAATATTCTATAGAATGGCTATTCTATAGAACTTGTATAGAATTCTATAGAGTTCTATACAGCTCTATGAACTATTTTCGTAAGGGATAGGTCGGCCGGATTCCATTTAAAGTTCGGTGACTCGACTTGATTCAAGACTCTATGCCGCACTAAAGCGCACACTGATTTGTAATGAAAGAGCTTTACCACAATTCTGCTATTAAATAAGATGAAATTTTCTTTTCGGAAATAGTGGTATCCTCCCCCTCTAGGTACGCCAATGTGAACTATTAGCGCACGCAAGTGGCTCAGATATTTCTAATATTCATTTATGATTCCATTTTAGGTAGATTTCAGGTAGTCATTTTTAGGTAGTCTTTGCAAGCAACTTTTAGGTAGATTTCGTAAGAAATATACTACCTATTACATTCTTACCTAAGTTGGAATTTTTGAAAAACTTTTGCAAATCTACGCCGATCATGACTCCCAGAACCCAAAATCACCCCCAGTTCAAAACTATATATATCTATCTATCTACGTCACTTTTTTATGGACACGATAACTGCTTAAATTCGCGTAAATTTATTATAAATCCTCTTAATATTATCTAAAACATTTATAGGACCGACCCTTATACCAAAAAAATCCCTGCCTGCTCCGCCTGCAAACAAGTTAAGTTTCGAAGTGGGTGTTTCCAAATGCCGCATCATGGTGAAAAGGTCATTTCTTCCGCAATCCCCAACAAACATCCCAACAAAAGCAGGCGCCCCACGGTCTGCGTCTTCGAAATCTACCTGTGCCTGTCGGCCGAGCCGTCAGGGATTTTTTTATTTGTATTTGTGGGTGCTTTTTTTAGGTAGATTTCGCAAGAAATACTATCTATTACATTCTCCCCTAAGTTGTAATTTTTGAAAAATTTTTGCAGATCTATGCCGATCATGACTCCCAGAACCCAAAAGTTCAAAACTTTATCTATCTATCTATCTATCTATGTCACTTTTTTATGGACACGATAACTGCAATAGTTCTGCACAAATCTCTTCCAAACTGATACATAAAATCTCGGTCAAGTTCGTTAATGGGCAAAATCGAACCAGGGGGGGGGGGCTTTTTGTGAAAACAGAAAAAAAACCCATAATTTCTTAATTATGATACGTATCGAATCCGTTTGAAGTTATTATTACTTCTAGAAAAAGGGCCGAAAATTTTTATATGACAGATTTTTGATAACATTAAAAATGGTCCCAAGGGGGGGGGGGAAGGGGGTTTTTAGAAGAAAAAAATTCATAACTTCGTGAATTCCCACATGATATCAAATCCGCTTAAATTTGTTGTAAATCTTTTTAACATTATCTACAACTTTTATTCTGACAAGTTTTTTATAGGACCAACTCTTACGGCAAAAAAAAAAAAAAAAAAAAATTAAAACAAAAAAATCTCTGCTGGCTCCGCCTACTAGCAGACGTGAAAACAGATAAAACCCCTAAATTCTTAATTTTTATATATCGAATCCGTTAGAAGTTATTATTACTTCTAGGAAAAGGGCCGAAAGTTTATGTATAACAGATTTTTGATATCATTAAAAATGGCCTCAAGGGTCGGAGAAATAGGGGTTTCAGAAGAAAAAAAAATCATAAATCCGTCAATTCCCAAGATATGAAATCCGCTTAAATTTATTATAAATCTTCTTAATATTATCTGCAACTTTTATACTGAAAAGTTTTTTATAGGAACAACTCTTACGGTAATAAAAAAAAAAAAAAAAAAAAAAAAAAAAAAAAAAAAAAAAAAAAACTGCTGGCTCCGCCTACAGGCAGATGTATTTTTCGAAGTGGTTGGTCCCAACTGCCACATCATGGCAAATAGGTCTTTCTTCTGCAATTCCCAATAAACAGGTGCCCCGCGGTCTGCGTCTTCGAAATCTACCTGTGCCTGTAGGCCGAGCCGTCAGGGATTTTTTTAATATAAAATTATAAAACTTCCCAGATTGCAGCAAAAATGAAATATATTTTCTATATGTAAAATGTAGTTGAAAATCACTCAGTTATTTAACCGGTAAAGGATTCGAATACATAATACCCGGCAAAATGAATATCATGCAATTATAGCTGCTAGGATAGAAACCTGTCTAAAACGATTCCGTCTTAGCAAGCTTCCCTGTAATTAGTTTAGGCTGAAATACAGTAAAACCTGTGCAAACGGAAAAGTTACAGACGCTTGGACAGTTTTCACTCTTAGCATAGGTAAGGCCCTGGAAAAAAAAAGTTTAAGGTTGCAAAATTTAAACTTAGGTTTACTGCAAAATTTAAACATGCTAATTTTTTGGCCTTTTTTACCATTATTTTGCAATATTATTGCGTCACAGTTTACAATGGAGTTGCATTTTTGTTACATTAATTGTTTTTGCATTTGCAAAATTTGCATAAGCCGAACGTGGGCTTTTTCACTCGACCTTTTTTTTTTTTCTTCCGGTGCCTTATATCTGCGTGGTATTTCTTCTGTCGTACCATAAAATTTCTCCGTTTAAGACAGGGTTTTCTAATAATAAGGTTCCGTTTTTACAGGTTTTGTTGTATTGAAAAAATAAGAAGAGATAAAAAGAGTCGATATTGCAATTTGGCACCATATAAATATATATGGTATACTTGCAAATGATCAATAGTCTAAAAGAGTTACTGTATGAATGTGTGTGTTTATGCATTTCTTAATACGGTATAATCTGAAAAAACGCAACTTGCTTATCAAAGAAAAAAAAATGTGTCTTATGCAGGTACATATTTATTGTATTCCCTCCGTTAAGTTGGTGAATATTTTCCTTTTACAGTAAATGGCCATTAATGGCGGGAACTTTCAGTTTTAGACATTTTTTCGAATATATAAAAATATACATGTCAGATTCTTTTGGAATTTTAGGATTAAAAAGAACAGGTTTGACTTCATATTTATCAACGTCGATTTGATAAGACGACAATTAGGGGACCAACAAAAAATTAAAGAAAAAAAATAATACTTAGTATCACCCTGTAAAATAAAATGCACGAAATGGTCTATCGCTACAGAATATACATAGGCAGACATTGTATAATATGTGTATTTATTTGTGTAAGAATAGCATGTATATTAATAGAAATATAGCGATTTTTTAAAAAAATTAAAAACATTCTTGCATGTTTTTTTGCTTATAACATACAGGGGTTTTAACCAAATTTAACGCCAATTTCAGAAAAGTTGACAAAATATAGTAGAAACAATATAGTGCTACATTAGAATATAAATATATTAAATATTTAAGGAAATATGGGCAGTTGTATAAAATAATTTTTATCTGCGCATGCGCGAACGATAACAAGGAACTTTTTGCATGATTTAGTAGTCTAACTCTCTGGAGCAACTTATTAAAAAAAAATCAGTCAAATATCGTAAAAATTCAGAGAGATATCGGCATTAGAGTGAGCTGTTGTTTTGATTCTCACTAAAACTCGCTGAATGATAAGGGATTGTCCACAAATTGTTATTTTCAAGTTATCTGAGAGCAAGGTTTTTGAAAAAGCTATTTAATTATAGTTTACGGTTATGTTTAGGAAGATTTTGAGTCTAAATTACGATGAAAAGGAAATTTAGTCCATACATTGATTACATTTAGGTAAATTGAGGTGTTTATAATAAAATTTTGTGAAATTTAGCCCAATACGCAAAACACTCTACAGTAAATTCTGTCGCATACATATGTATTTTCTGTATACACGTAATTTGTATGCCAGTTGTGAAGATGATGAACTAAAATCTAAGATATATTATACATTTTTCATAAGTTATGAGTCAATAACTTGCAATTTAATTTTTATAGTGATATTTCATTAGCTTTTTGAGAAATTACGCTTTGCGTATTAGTCCAGTCAAATTAGGAAAGTTTGCCATAAAAATGCTAAGGAGATAAAAACTGGTACAGTTGTTCATTGATGGCTACTGATGACTATGTAAAGAGTCCTGATGGATAGGAGGTGAGCGCGGGGAGGGGAGCTAAATAATTTACTTTTTGAAGTTTTTTACAAAAATTTCAGAAACAGTTGGTTTTCATGAAAAAATTACTCGGATATAAATTAAAGAGCATAAAATTCTCTACAAATGACAGGTATATACAGTTGAACCTCGATTATCCGTCAGTAACGAGATCAGAGCCTTGACGGATTTTCCGCAAAAAAAAAAAATCACTTTAATTTAAAATTTATTTAGTTAATGTGTATTAAAATTTATTAAATACCAATGGACCCGTGCGAAAATTTCACATTGCGGTCTAATATTTTTTAGCAATATCTAATATTTTTTAGACTCAGGTTTAATTTTCTAAAGGAAAATTAAGGATTAAAAATATCTGCAAACAACATTAGTCAAGCCAGAATATCATCTAATTTATTACATCAAAGTTACTATTGAAACAGCCCGTTAATTTTAAAAACTGTGTTATTATTATGGATGGTGGTTTCTTTCTTCACAAAGTCCCTTGGTCAAGAGGTTCCACATTTATTTCAATTTGTGAAGGTTACAACAACTATATCTCTACACATTATAAAGGATAAAGCTGTACAGTGGTTTTTGATGGCTACTCCGACATTGCCAATAGCACGAAATCAGCAGAGCAAAACCGAAGATGTGCACTGAAAAAGTCCGTGGATATTAATTTCAACGGGGACACAGAGTTTCCGTCAAGCAAGAAAGCTCCCTTTCAAAGGAAAAGAGCAAATCAAGATTAATTGCTGTGCTTTCTTCCAAATTGAAAGAGAATGGAATATATTGCTAGGAGAGTACTGGCGATGCAGATACCGTATTCGTAACAACAGCCATTGAAATGTCTTCTTCTAGTGACAGAGTGGCAATTGTTGGTGAGGATGTTGATCTTGTTGTCCTCCTAATCGCCCTAAATCCGCTTGAACAAGAAATTTTCGTTAAGCCAAGTCGTGGAAAAATTAAAAGAAAGATTATTTCCTCACAACTCTGTTAATTCAAGAAACAAGACTGAAAGACATCATTCTAGTCCTTCATGCATTCACTGGATGTGATACGATGTCACCCGCGTTCAAAAAGGGAAAAACAAAATTTTTCAAGCTGTTTCAGCAATGTGAAGATGTACACAAAATTGCTGATAAGTTCAATAACAGGGAATTTGACCATGATGCTGTTGCAGAAGCAGGAAACCAACTTTTTTTTGAGATTGTATGGAGCACCTCCCACATCTACATCTCTCAACACTTTCCGATACCATTATTTCGCCAAATCTGTATCGAATGTCGAACCTGACATTTCATCCCTTCCACCAACAGAAGTAGCGACTAGACAACATTCTTTCGGGTGTACCATCAGGTACAGCTGTGGCTTGGCCAGAAACAACATGCCGAACTATGTCTTAAATACCATCTTCTGCAAATGCACCACTGGGTGTGGAGCTAAGTGTGGGTGCAGGAAAGCAGCCATTAATTGCACACTCAATCTGTAACATTTGTCATTGTGAATGCTACACTTATAGGTATAAATACAGATAAACAGGATGAGGAAGACGACGAGGATGTGATTATGGATTCAGTCATGCTGAGAACGCCTTCTAATGCACCGTCCTCTTCAGCTGATGATGATGTGTCAAGAAAAAAAAGAACGTTATGACTTAGTAAGTATTTGCTTAATGATAAATTAGTACTTTCATTGTTCTCTATTATGTTTTGTCGCGATTACAAAATTTCACGTGAAATAACATTTTATTAAGGATAAATATAAATATTTGTCTTCAGTACCAGGGTGATAACAACAGAACAAGGAAGATGAGGTGATGATTATGAATCCTAATGATCCATCCACTTTCATAATTACATATTTTATATATATATATATATATATATATATATATATATATTTAATTATAAATTAAAATGTACCTACTTTTAGTTTTCTCCATGTTTTATATTCGCAATTATAATATTTCACATTAATAAAAATTTCATTAATGATAAATATTTATCTTTCATAAACAACGTACCTGGGATTATTTCATGCAATATTAAAGTGTTTTCCTCTTTTTTTTTTTTTTTTTTTTTTTTTTTTTTTTTTTTTTTTTGAAACAATATTTAATAAATTTGAATAGACATTAAGTAAATAAATATGAAATTAAAATGATTTTTTTTTTGCGGAAAATCCGTCAACGCTCAGGCTTCCTGACTGACGGATAATCGAGGTTGTACTGTATATACCTTTCTTTTGTAGAAAATTTTGTGTACTTTAATTTATGTCAGAGTAATTTTTTCATGAAAACCAACAGCTTCTAAGATATTTGTAAAAAACTAAAAAAGTATTTTGCTCCCTCCCCTCCTTCACCTCCTATCCATCAGGACTTTTTACATAGTCATCAGTAGCCATCAATGAACAACTGTACCAATTTTTATCCCTGTAGCATTTATTATGGCGACATTAAGTAAATAAAATTGAAATTAAAGTGATTTTTTTGCGGGAAATCCGTCAAAGCTCCGGTTTTCTGACTGACGGATAATCGAGGTTCAACTGTATATATCTGTCATTTGTAGAGAATTTTATGCTCTTTAATTTATGTCCGAGTAATTTTTTCATGAAAACCATCAGTTTCTGAGAGTTTTGTAAAAAACTAAAAAAAGTAATTTATTTTAACCCCACCCCCCGCTCACCTAATATCCATCAGGACTTTTTACACAGTCATCAGTAGCCATCAATGAACAACTGTACCAATTTTTATCTCCTTAGCAATTATTATGGCAAACTTTCCTAATTTGACTGGACTAATACGCAAAACGTAATTTCTCAAAAAGCTATTGAAATATTACTATAAAAATTAAATTGCAAGTTATTGACTCATAACTTATGAAAAATGTATAATATATCTTAGATTTTAGTTCATCATCTTCACTACAGGCATACAAATTACGTGTATACAGAAAATACATATATATGCGGCAGAATTTACTGTAGAGTGTTTTGCGTATTGGGCTAAATTTCACAAACTTTTATTATAAATACCTCAATTTACCTAAATGTAATCAATGTATGGACTATGTTTTCCTTTTCATCGTAGTTTAGAGTTAAAATCTTCCTAAACATAACCGTAAACTATAATTAAATAGCTTTTTTCAAAAAACTTGCTCTGAACGCTCTCAGATAACTTGAAAATAACAATTTGTGGACAATCCCTTATCATTCAGCGAGTTTTAATGAGAATCAAAACAACAGCTCACTCTAATATTTGATTGATTTTTTTTAATAAGTTGCTCGAGAGAGTTGACTACTAAATCATGCAAAAAGTTCCTTGTTATCGCTCGCGCATGCGCAGATAAAAATTATTTTATACAACTGCCCATATTTCCTTAAATATTTAATATATTTATATTCCAATAGCACTATATTGTTTCTACTACATTTTGTCAATTTTTCTGAAATTAGCGTTAAATTTGGTTAAAAACCCTGTATGTTATAATCAAAAAAACATTCAAGAATTGTTTTAATTTTTTAAAAAAATCGCTATATTTCTATTAATATACATCCTATTCTTACACAAATGAATACATATATTATACAATGTCTGCCTATGTATATTCTGTAGCGATAGATCATTTCGTGCATTTTATTTGACAGGGTGATTTCAAGTATTATATTTTTTCTTTAATTTTTTGTTGATCCCCTAATTGTCCTCCTTATCAATTCGACGTTGATAAATATGAAGTCAAACCTGTTCTTTTTAATCCTAAAATTCCAAAAGAATCTGACATGTATATTTTTAAATATTCGAAAAAATGTCTAAAACTGAAAGTTCCCGTCATTAATGGCCATCTAGTGTAAAACAGTATTTAGTTATAGACAGGTTACGATTTCACAAGTTTTACTGTACTATTCGTTTATTATCATAAAACCTGTTAAAACGGAACTTGTCATAAACTGAAAAATTTCATCGTCCTGACGGAAGAAATAGTATACACATGTTTTGATGGAAAACTATTTAAAACGAAATTTTCTGGTTCCTATTATACTGTTAAACATTTGAAGTAAACTAGCCCAAGCCATTCGACCGTTTTTATAGAAAACGGTTTATAATCGCAATTTAAATCTATTCTGACCATAATATGAGCAATAGTATGATGAGAATAAAGTTAAATTACAGTTATTTAACCGTTTTCTATAAAAACAGGCGAATGACTGGACACTTTGCTGCAAATTTTTAACAGTATAGCAATTTCCTTATCATAGGTTTTACTGTATATCACAATTATTATCTTTATGTTTTATCCCAAAAATTGATTTGGATATTCCTTTATCACGTAAATAAAACTACATATCTTCATATGAGTTCTAATTTTATAACTTGGTCAAAAACTGTCCAGTTCAGGATTCGAACCAGGCATCCTTGGCGTAAGCTGCCAGTGTCCTACCAACCGAGCTATCCTGTACAAATATAGCGGACTTTTCTCACCCAGTGAAACTTGTTGATTATGTTGAGCTGATTCAGATATAAGACCAGATGTCAGAATCAACAAGATTCACTGGGTGAGAAAGGTCCATCAGATTTGTCCAGGATAGCTCAGTTGGTAAGAGCATTGGCAGCTTACGTCAAGGATGCCTGGTTCGAATCCCAGACTGGACACTTTTCATCCAGTTGGAAAATTACAACTCGTATGATTTATTTACCAACTACAATAATTGTGTTAAAATTAATATAGTACATATATATGTATATATATATATATATAATTGTAATACCTTTGTATTTCAAATTAAATTAACAAGTTATTGCAACAAATCTAATCTAATCTCCTATTTAAAGATAGGTAATCATAAAGTGTACACAGAATACATATATATACAGGATGACTATAATTAAAGTGACAGCACTCAGCGTAATCCGTAGCGCTATCTAATTGCTTGAATGGAGTCAAGTTTTGTATTATGATTAAACAAGATGGGAGACGAAGGATTCTGCGAAAGAAAACTAGCTTCAAATATCACCACTAGATGGAAATGTGGTGCTTTGTAATATAAAAAATAATTTTGAAATAAAATTGAATGTGCAAAATTAAAGTTAATTTTATTTCAGTGTTGATTAGACTTTTTAAAATCTTATTTTTCTATTACACAGCGCCACATTTTGACCTAGCGGTGACTTTTGGAACTAAATTTTTTGTCGCGGAATCCTACGTTCCCCGTCTTGTTTAATCATAATACAAAACTTGGCTCCATTCTGGCAATTAGATCGCGCTACGGAGTACGTTGAGTACTGCCATTTTAATTATGGCCACCCTGTACATGTTTTTAAATAATTGTGATGTTTTTATATTTGTAATTTTTTTCACTCAAAGCAACATTTCTTTTACAGAACAAGAACTGACTGGAAAATGGCAAAACCTAAGAGACACATTCATAAAAGCGGTGAAAAAAAGGCGGGAACAACAGTATAAGCATTACGAGAGTATGAAGTTTTTATTGAAGAATTTTAATTCATATCCATTGCCATCCACTTCAGAGGAAGAACAACCTCCAGTTAACGAAACCAATAAATCTCCTTTCTTTAAACGCACGAAAAAGACTTTGCCTACACTGCGCATAAATTTGATTAAAAAGCGAAAACGCTTACCTTTTGTATCAAAAACTGTCAAAGGAAGAACTTCGGCTTTACGTCTGAAAGCACTTAAACTGAAAACTGCTACAACTGACGTGAAACCTCCAGCGACTGTTACAAATGACGTAGCACCTCCAGAAACTATTGCGAATAACGCAATGCATCCAGTGACTGTTACGAATAATGTAATAAAATCATCAGAACAGCATCACAATAATATTGTTATCGATCCAGATGAGTCTTTCTTTTTTTCAATCTTGTCAAGTGTGAAGAGATTATCTGATGCCGATAAGCTAGAATTTCGAATGGGAGTTCTACAAGCCCTTAGAAACGTCACAAACAAGTCCTAGGTACAACCCATTTAGAAATTCCTGCAACATTATGAGGTCAAAATGTGATTTTCAGTGATATCGTGTGATATGGATGGGACATTGCAGTGATGTGGCTGCGAGCTGCGACATCTTTTTGTCCCCCTTTTAAACGCACAAAAAAGTCTTTTCCTACACTGCGCATAAATTTAAATAACAAGTGAAAACGTTTACCTTAAACTGTGAAAGGAAAATCTCCGGCTTTACGTCTGAAAGCACTTAAACTGAAAACTGCTACAACCGACGTAAAACGTTCAGAGACTGTTACAAATAACGTAACACCTCCAGAGACTATTGCGAATAAACACAACGTCTCCAGTGACTGTTACGAATAACGTAATAAAATCATCAGCACAGCATCACAATACTAATGTTATCGATCCGGATGAGTCTTTCTTTTTTTCAATCTCGTCAAGTGTGAAGAGGTTATCTGATGACGATAAGCTGGAATTTCGAATGGGAGTTCTACAAATCCTTAGAAACGTTATAAACAACACCTTTAGAAACCAATGCAACACTATGAGGTCGAAATGTGATTTGCAGTGACGTCGGGTGATATGGATGGGACATTGCAGCGATATGGCTGCGACGTCTTTTTGTGTGTTTTCAGCTTGATTTGCGAAATCAATTGAACCCCTTAAAAAGCGGTGGTGTACTATGTATACCACTTATTTTAATCTCCAAATGCCACAATTGCAATTCTATTTAAGCATTGAACTTAGGTAAATCTTTTTATGTATTGCAATCAATGCCTCATTTTTTTTTTTTTTTTTAATATTTTTATGTTGGGTTTTTTTATATATATATATAATGTAACTTTTGGAAATTTACGTCTTGAATATGTGAATGTCACGCAAACATAAATTATGTATATTTTATAAGAATTGTACAGAAACGTAATTATCTAATATGTCAGTCCTGTGAAAATTTCTGAAATTCATCTATTTCATCCCACAGAGAATCCAATACAGATATCCGCTACTGCAGATTTATGCCCGCGAGATTCGGGCGGGCCTCACTAAATGTTCAGTTAATAAAAAAGAATTCAAATACAATAATTTATGCCTTGATGAGGATTGTGATCTAACGAATAGTATAAGACCTTCGCCAACTGCTACAGATGTCGTAAATTTATCTACAAAATCATCATTATAACCGCATCACAACTATTTTAAGCACCAAAAAGTATAAAAATTATGTACACAGGTGCATTTCCGATGACAATGCATTTTAACACTTATAGTGCTTAATTATAAATTAATTTGAAAATATTTTTCATTTAACAGGGCATAAACGATAAATCAAAAATATTCTTTAAAAATATACAATTGTATACGAGTTACAACAACAATGCGGCCAAACCAAGCTTACTAAAGTATACAAACTGGCTGTGAAAAGACAACAATGAAATATTTTAAGCAATATAAAGTATAAAATAAAATATAAATAAAAGGTGAAGAGTGTAATTATTTTTTTAAGTTAAATTTTATTTTAATCATACTAAGTGTGAAAAGGTTGTCTGATACAATAAAATAGAATTTTGAATGGGTGTTGTAAAAACCCTTAGAAACATTGCCCGTAAAACATGTGGTTAAAATGTTTTTGTGGCTTTCGTGTGATGTGAATTCCAGTGATATAAATGTGATGTCTTTTTATTCATTTTCAGTTTGATTTGTGATGTCAATCAAAAACACATACTTCTTGTAATTAGGTAGCTGCTTATACTGCTGTACAAATATACAAGTCTGAGATATAAAATATTAAAAACATTTTTAGATCTATTTAAAGATTGAATTGCATCATGTCTTTACTACATTTGTAATTGATATTATGTAATAAGTTCATATTATGTAATAAATAGTACGTAATTATTGTTAATTTATAATGATTGTAGATGATTAAAATTACTTTGTAAATTAGCAAAACTATTTGTTGTTATAATAAAAAAATTCTTTTACACTGCAAAAAAAAAGTGTTGATTTTACAGTATAATATTGGCATCTCAGCTGCCAGTATTATACCGTAAAATTAACATTAATAAACAGTAAAATAAGCAGTAATACACTGCCGCGCATGCTTGGTAGTGTATTACTGCTTATTTTACGGTTTATTACTGTTAATTTTACGGTATAATACTGGCAGCTGGGATGCCAGTATTATACTGTAAAATCAACAAATTTTTTTTGCAGTGTAGTTTCTGTACATTTTCTACACTGTTCCTCCCTAAACAAGGATAACTTGCAATGGCGAACCTCTCATCCTCACCATCATACACATAAATGTGTTTATTGCTCAACAATCTATAGTTATTAGCATTTTTTTTGCGAAGTAATGATATCGGTAAGACAAGATGGAACATATGAGGCTAAATACAACTGTACTGACTAAAAGTAAACATTCACTTGCCTTATAACATTTTGTGCAAATAAAGTGAGGATACAGAGGGTGTTCGCACATTTTTTAGAGGATTTCGGCGTTTTTTTTTTAACTTTTAAAATATGAATATTGCTTTCTGAAATAATCTATATGATAATCTTGATTCTAATTCTGCGTAATGCTTTCGATGGTAGAAGGTTTTTTGTAAAATTTACAGGGTTATTGCTTCCCATGCCTCTTTAAAAACTTTCCAGATTCGATCAATCGTGGTGGTTTTGCCCTTTGAAAGAGCTCTTTTCAGCAGACCAAATGCACAATAAACCAAAAGAGAAACGTCAGGTGACTTCTTAGGAATATATTTAAAGGTATAAATGCAATACCTGTGTGAGTTTTTAATGTTTTCAACGAATACAGCGGTAGTTTTTGTAGTATGAGCGGTAGCTTTGCTTTGATGCAGTTTCACCCTTTAAAAGTCGTTGAAATAAAGAAAAGCATTTTTTTCTGTAAATATCGGATGTAATCATTCTCTTAATAATATAATGAATTGATTGTAACATTTTTGTCCAATATTCTTATTTTTATTTTCCCATTGTAAGATAAATTTGCGACAGTCATAAATCCTTACCTGAAACTTCGTTTTCAGCCTTGTAATGGGCTCTTTTTTTAATGTTTTTTTTTTTTTCTCATTTCGAGTCTTTTTACTAAGAATAAGTACTGATTTTCGGGATAGCTCTTTCCAATTAATACTGATGTTTATTTTGCACTTAGAAATTTTTATACTATGCGCTTTACACTCATTGTAAACTTCCGAATAAGAATATTTCTTTTCGGAAACAAAAAGCAAGAACGATGCGTCAAGCATATATTATGTAACACTTTCCAACGCTTCCAAAATAATTTTACAAATCATACCGTTTAATAAGCTAAAAGATAACATCTAAGTAAACAATTTGGAAAACGCATAACATATTTAAAAACATAATTTCAGGAATTTCCAACAGATACAATATTCGGAAAAATATCCGAATACTTTTATTCAGTCCTGTATAGGATCTATAGATTTGTATATGTACTACATAGGATGCTAAATTTTAGTTCAGTTAGGAAACGCGTAGCACAGTTTAAAATTCTCCGTCTGGAGTTTTTGTCCATAAACGGAAATGTGTTTGCGAACTTTTGTGCTTCCCTGTATAGGATCTACAGAATTTATACACACCACGTCATAGACAAAAAGCGAATTAAAATTAAAATCGCGTTCAGTAACTTAAAACGCACTTCCAGGAATTAGTGTTAACAGACAGTAGAGAATTCTTTTGTGTGTCCCTGTAAATGAACGATGACTGCTATACACACACTATTCTGTAGTAAGCCTCTTGTCATGCACCTTAGTGATCTATATAAATTTGAATGCGTTTAAAATAATGAAACATTATTTAAATAAACCGCAGACGATTTTTCTCCATAGACGTAATGTAACGGAATTCTTTTGACTGTCCCTGTTAACTAACTATAAGTGCTATGCACACCCTATTCCGCATATTAAGCTTCTTCTAATGCACCTTAGTGATATATATAAATTTCAATGCGTTTAAAATAGTGAAACATTATTTAAATAAACCGCAAATGATTTTTCCCCATAGACCGCAATGTAACGGAATTCTTTTGAGTGTCCCTGTAAAAAAACTATAAGTGCTACACACTTCCGTTGAAATAGGGAATATGCTATAGATAACGACAATAACATGTAAAAATTGCAGAGCAATCCGATCCTATTTACGGGAGTTAGAGCACGGACAGACGGCCATCCGGCCAGACAAACCGAAGTCATAAACACTTTTCAACTAGGTTGGAAAGTGTTAAAAAGTATCCTCTGATTCACAGCTTGTTTGAATGCGCCATCTTGATAGAAGAATAAATTTGAAAGCATCGGACAATAATATGAATTACAAATAATAAGTTGTTGAAAGAAAGTTTTCCTCTAAAATAATTCCATTTTTTTAAATCATTTATCAAATTTGTCTAAAAAATGTGCGAACAGCCTCTGTATTTTAACAGATATTTATTTCTTCTTAAAAAAAAAAAAAAATTGTACGTCAAACGTTACAAACGAGGTGCGTTCGTACGCACGTTTTAGAATTAAATTCATGATATCCCGTGCGTAGAACGGGTTAAACAGCTAGTTAAGTATATATTTTATGACACTCTTCATACAAATATCTTAACTAGTTATATAAATATTCAGATATATATGTATCAGCTAGTTATATAAATATTCAGATCTTGATGATTTTTAATTCTGTGAAATGAATTATATCGTCTGCAGATTAATTTCTGTCATAAAATAAGTATCTCGGTCGCTTGACGATTAAACTTCGGAAGCTCCTATAACAAAAAAGCACCGATTTAAAAAAAAAAAAAAATCAAATTTCTTAATAAATATTTTTATTAATATCTCCTAAAGTTTTGATTATATGATGTATAAGTGTATGTATATGATGTATAAGTTTGAATATCTTAACTAGTTATATAAATATTCAGATATATATGTATCAGCTAGTTATATAAATATTCAGATCTTGATGATTTTTAATTCTGTGAAATGAATTATATCGTCTGCAGATTAATTTCTGTCATAAAATAAGTATCTCGGTCGCTTGACGATTAAACTTCGGAACATTGTCCCTAATATGGGACAATGTTCTAAACTTTTCTTGTTACTTCTGATCTATTGACTCTAGGCCTAAATTAAAAAAAAAAAACTAATTTGTGATTTTATTTCATTTATCTGATATGAATATAAAAATATATCTTGTCATACAAATGAAGGTAAAAGAAAATTAATGCCTTTTCTCATATTAGCCCGACTGAATAAGGCTAATAGGACTAAAGGACGTCTATGGGACTAAAGTGAGACACCATTATTTTTAAGCATTTTTAAGCACTAAAGAAATGAGAGAACTTTCTCAATGTTGACCCGGGTCTAACGTTTCAACTGTATTAGTTTGATTTGATATTTTCGTGTTATAGCGGCGACCAAGATTTAACGCCAAATTAAGCATAGGTGACATTATAATACATGCTGTATATAACATTTCGCGATGTATATGACAAGTTATAGTCATATATGACGCATATAGGGTGTATATATATGACATGTGTATAAGACGTAATATGATGCATATATAACGTATAAGACGTAAATAATGTTTATATAATAACGTTATATGTCGCATTGGGTATATATGATGCATACATGAGCTTTGCGATGATCTTGGCGAAATCGTAGCTTCAATCTTGGCATAATCGTAATTGTGGGGGCCGCTATAACACGAAAGTACCATAGATATTTTTTTTATATTTCATTTTAATTGAATTTCGGAAAATCTTTCACGCATCTAAACACTTGTTTTAGGAAAGAATAAATTAAAAAAATAATATTCTACGATCTTATTGACTATTAATTCATTGTTCATTAATACTACTTATATAGCCAGGAAAAGTGTAAGTAATTTTTATGTTTCTGAGTGTAGTTCCGGGAAAGGCGATACTTTTTTAGACAGTAGTTGCGCTAGTCTGACAGATTTTGTTAAAGATATGTTATTTATGTATTTCTTTAATTGGTAATATTATAATTATCATGAAATATAAATGATAAGAAAAAAAAAGTAGCTGCTTGTGTAAAAATCATGAGCGGTGAGGGCGAAGCCCTTGCGGCCCAAACAGACCGTCCTGACGGCCATATTACCTG
Organism: Maratus michaelseni; assembly: GCA_963931845.1. Classification (NCBI taxonomy): domain Eukaryota; kingdom Metazoa; phylum Arthropoda; class Arachnida; order Araneae; family Salticidae; genus Maratus; species Maratus michaelseni. The sequence continues at coordinate 36,545,870 of OZ007600.1, forward strand.
AACGACGAGGGACCCCATCTCCGTGGTATTTATCCTGTACTGGACATGACCCGCATATCCATTTGACATCTGGACCGCTGCTAAACAGAGCCACCCACCAGAGCTATCTCAATATATCTCAAAACTAGTACAATATTCAGCGAATAAACAATTCGTATAACGAATACAACTGCTTTTTATCCTTATTAGTGAGTTATTGTAATAAAACAAAATTCGTTATACGAATTATTTATTCTCTGTATCAGAAACAAACAAGCAAACAAAACCTCAAGAAATAAATTGATTAAACTCCATAACCTTTTATTCGTGATGCCCTTTATGCACATTTAATATATATGTAAATAACAAAAAACTACAAATAAAAGAATATTATCATTCGATTTCATTTTAAATTTATTGAAAAGGAAAGATTTAAACCTGAATTTTTAATAAAGATTTAAATTTTTGTTTGAGTTGTGTGATAAAAATATTAGAATAAACCATTTTTTATACATTCAGTTCATTTTTAAACATTAATGTGATTTTTTTTAAATTTATACAATAATATTTTCTTTTTAGCACTTTCCAACCTAGTTGAAAAGTGCTTATGACTTCGGTAAATATGCTCCCGTAAATATGCTCGGATAATAACTCCCGTAAATATGCTCGGATTGCTCTGCAATTTTTATATGTTATTGTCGTTATCTATAGCATGTTCCCTATTTCAACGGAAGTGTGTAGCACTTATAGTTTTTTTACAGGGACACTCAAAAGAATTCCGTTACATTGCGGTCTATGGGGAAAAATCATTTGCGGTTTATTTAAATAATGTTTCACTATTTTAAGCGCATTGTAATTTATATATATTACTAAGGTGCATTAGAAGAAGCTTAATATGGAACAGGATGTGCATAGCACTTATAGTTACTTTACAAGGACAGTCAAAATAATTCCGTTACATTACGTCTATGGAGAAAAATCGTCTGCGGTTTATTTAAATAATGTTTCACTATTTTAAACGCATTGAAATTTATATAGATCACTAAGGTGCATTACAAGAGACTTACTACGGAATATTGTGTGTATAGCAGTCATCGTTCATTTACAGGGACACGCAAAAGAATTCTCTACTGTCTGTTAACAATAATTCCTGGAAGTGCGTTTTAAGTTATTGAACGCGATTTTAATTTTAACTTGCTTTTTGTCTATTACGTGGTGTGTATAAATTCTGTAGATCCTATACAGGGCAGCACAAAAGTTCGCGAACACATTTCTGTTTATTGACAAACTCCAGACGGAGAATTTTAAACTGTGCTACGCGTTTCCTAACTGAACTAAAATTATCATCCTATGTAGTATATATACAAATCTATAGATCCTATACAGGGCTGAATAAAAGTATTCGGATATTTTTCCGAATATTGAGTATGTTGGAAATTCCTGAAATTATGTTTTTAAATATGTTATGCGTTTTCTAAATTGTTTACTTAGATGTTAGCTTTTAGCTTATTAAACGGTATGATTTGTAAAATTATTTTGGAAGCGTTGGAAAGTGCTATATAATCTATGCTTGACGCATGATTTTTCGTTCTTTTTGAAATTTGCATTTACTTATTGTGAACTAGTTTCTGCAAGTTGATTTGCCATATATGTTGGTGGAGGCAAGTAAATTTATATTTATCTGTTGTTTTTATTTTTTTTTTTTTTTTAATAAAAATTACAACAAAAAAATTAAGTACTGAAAAGCAATATGATTTTTATTTATGAAATCAACGACAGTAAATAACAATATATATATATATATATGTGTGTGTGTGTGTGTGTGTGTGTGTGTGTGTGTGTGTGTGTGTGTGTGTGTGTGCGTGTTAATATTTTACATGTAAACTTCATATTGTAGCATAGTGGATATAGAGTTCAACCTTCCCTCCATTCCTCTAGCGGCGAAAACGCTGCCCCTGCCTGTTATATCAAGATGGCCACTCATACGCACGAAAGGGGCCGAATCAGGTACGATTCCCGGGAGAGAGTCCATGGCATAATCGCCCCCAAGCACCTCTGAAAGCCACAAGAGCAACCAGAGACTCGAAAACTATAATTAAGGGCTCCCTCCTGAGATTCACTCTACCCCAGTTCAGAAGAAGGGTCGCCTTAAAAGTTACCCCTTGCTCCCTTCCAGGGGAGAAAACAACACAAAAACATAAAAAAATTGGTAAACTTAAAAACTAGGATAGACATAAAAAGAATTAGGAAAATTGTTCCCCCACCACCGGTACCTGCCCCCGTCTGGGACCCCGCTTCGGCTTCCTCTCAAAACTGAAAGGGTCGCTATGGCGTCCTCGGCCGAGCTCCCGGTCATCCTCCCGCGCATAAGCCGGGTTGAGTCGGGACCACTATTAGGGGCTACCCCCCCCCCCCCCTACCTGCTTGGGTAATCTATTCAATCACATTACATTCCTGTGTAAAACTAAAGGGTTAAATGAACTAGATAGCATTTTATATCAGTTGATTACAAATTGGTAACAAGCGTACAAGAATATACCATTAAGCTTGGAATAAAAGAAAAAAAAACATACCCGGCACAATAAAATAAAAAGACAATTAAAGATTAACATTTTCTGTTTTCTATTTGTGGTGGATGTTTCAAGTTATATAATAGAACAGTATTGTTACAGCATCAATTACTCTCTCATATTAACCCCATACACTAACTTATATTAGCCCCTGAGTTTGTTTATTTATAACTCTGACTATTTTAAGCATATTCAAAGTTTAATGTCTAAAAAAGATTCCTCACTGAATAAATGCCAATTAGAATAATTTACTTAAGATTTTACTTAATTGTTTTACAGAAAAAAAAAAGGTTTGAAGTCTGACAGAAAAGTTTTTCTTATCAAAAAAGTAAAGTTATGCGACGATATTTTTTCTTAAATTTTGAGTTTATTCGTAATAGATATAAATAAAATGATATATAGCTTATAAAATAGTCGCAAAGCTAATTTCACTACTATAAAATTTTATACATTTTCCTGTACGTCTCATATTAGCCCCATTTTTTGGGGTGTATCATATTGCTTTGATTGACCGTACTGGCTTCGAATTGAGAACCAAAATTCTGTAAGCAGTTTTTTAATGATATTTTCAGGACCCGATCAAGACAAAGGGAGGGCCAGGACCTGGTATTCATTCAGGGCCCCCTTTTACTATACTTTGAAATATTCTTTTTGGTTCTATCCCTTCAAAAAAAGTAAATGTTTTCTACATCTTAGAATACAGATAGTATTATATCAATACCTATTTAGATAAGTATATTTTTATAAGATAATATGATACATAATATTAGGTAAGTATATATAATACTCTCCCATTTCTTCTCTATTGTACTTGGACTTCTCGTGCATCTTTTGGTCGAGTAACTCAGTTTTACCTGAATCTGACCCACCCAGACCATTGACATCTCATACAAATATTAGAAGTCAATGGCCCAGACCTGACGGGTGGCCGCTTTTAGATAGATTTCGTAAGAAATACTACCTATTACATTCTCACCTAAGTTGGAATTTTTGAAAAATTTTTGCAGATCTACGCCGATCATGACTCCAGAACCCAAAATCACCCCCAGTTCAAAACTTTATCTATCTATCTATCTATCTATCTATCTATCTATGTCACTTTTTTATGGACACGATAACTGCAATAGTTCTGCACAGATCTCTTCGAAACTAAAACATAAAATCAAGGGGCATAAAATCTCGGTCAAGTTCGTTAATGGGCAAAATCGAACCAAGGAGGGGGGAGGGTGGGGGGGGCTTTTTGTGAAAACAGAAAAAAACCCATAATTTCTTAATTATGATACGTATCGAATCCGTTTAAAGTTATTATTACTTCTAGGAGAAGGGCCGAAAATGTATGTATGACAGATTTTCGATATCATTAAAAAGGGCCCCAAAGGGGGGGAGGGGAAAGAGGTGTTTTAGAAGAAAAAAAATCATAACTCCGTCAATTCACAAGGTATTAAATCCGCTTAAATGTATTATTAATCCTCTTAATATTATCTAAAACTTTTATATTGACAAGTTTTTTATAGGACCAACCCTTATAGAAAAAAAAATTATACAAAAAAAATCCCTGCCGGCTCCGCCTGCAAACAAGTTATTTTTCGAAGTAGGCGTTTCCAACTCCCGCATCTTTTCGAAACTGATACATAAAATCAAGGGGCATAAAATCTCGGTTAAGTTCGTTAATGGGCAAAATCGAACCAGGGGGGGGGGGTTGTGAAAACAGAAAAAAAAACATAATTTCTTAATTATGATACGTATTGAATCCGTTTGAAGTTATTATTACTTCTAGGAGAAGTGCCGAAAATTTATGTATGACAGATTTTTGATATAATTAAAAATGGCCCCAAGGGAGGGGGGGGAAGGGGGTTTTAGAAGAAAAAAATTCATAACTTAGTCAATTCCCAAGATTTTAAATCCGCTTGAATTTATTATAAATCCTCTTAATATTATCTAAAACTTTTATATTGACAAGTTTTTTATAGGACCAACTCTTATAGCAAAAAAGAAAAAAAAATCCCTGCTGGCTCCGCCTGCAAACAAGTTAGGTTTCGAAGTAGGCGGTTCCAACTGCCGCATCATGGCAAAAAGGTAATTTCTTCCGCAATTCCCAACAAACAGAGGTGTCCCACGGTCTGCGTCTTCGAAATCTACCTGTGCCTGTAAGCCGAGCCGTCAGGGATTTTTTTTTTTTTTTCATTGCGGTTTGAGTTGGGTTGACTCTAATTGGTTTCGGATTAGGTTTGATTCTTGCTGGGTCGGATTCAGATTAACTTGATTTTTCAAAACAAAGTTCTGAAAAATTTTCAAATCAAAAAACACATATTTGAATAGCTATGAGTAAATACTTATTTTTCGACTTAAAAGAGTAGTTTTGTAACCAAATTATAGTTATTCCTGTAACCGAATTATTTTGTCCATATCTGTAAATAAGCGATAAATGCTTCGCGCTGTATAATCTATAGAAAACCTGTTGTAGTTCACCTCTTTGATACTTTTTAATTTCATTATGCTTGGAGTTATCATCATTTCAAAAATGCACCGCGAACGATTTGCACCCTTAGATCATAATGAAATACAATTATTTTGTGCATCCCTGTAAACGAACTACAAATGCCACTTAGTCTGTACTCCTAAAAAATCCATGGTGTAATTCACCTCAGTGATGCATATTAATTTCATTATACGAGATTAATTTTTCCATCTGAGTGAAACAATGCTTAGGCCATAAGTCGAACCCAAGACGTTTGACTTAAATTGCCAACTCTCTACCTATTGCGCTACCTGGACCGACAACCGGCGGACACATTTCACTCAGATAACTTTATTCTCAATAGCATCTGGTCTACCATGTAGATAGCTCAACAAAATATACCGCAGGTAATGGAACTCCATTAAACGAAAAGGGAACGTAGTTTACACTTTATTGTTTTATCATTGAGTTACAGTGAAATACAGTGTAAGAGATACTCTAAATGGTATTTTAGTGCAAACATTTTTACATTCCCATATTTCTAATGCAATTTTTACGTGTCTATAGTATATTCTTTTTGTCATAAACTAAGGTTGAAATTTTAAACTGCAATTAAAGGTGTTTGCCATGTTTCATAATGCAATTCTCTTGAGAAAGGTGTCCCCTATATAACCTGTGTGCCCCAGGTACCGCATAGAGTTGATTAGGCCCTGCCCGATGCAGGACTCTAACCGGTGTCGTGTTGGAACTCAAATAGAATGTTCGGGTCGGGTATAACCGGGACCTCTGAGGTCACGCTGTGTGTTTTCTCAACCGGGCCTGCTACAAGTATTAGTGACGTCACAAGTCACAAGAGTGATCCAGTTTGGTCAATGTATCCCAGCATCAGAAAGATTTAATAAAGAGAGATGTTTTGAATTTCCTGTCTTAAAATTTGTCATTATATAAATAATAGTATTAAATTTCATAATCGTGAAATAAAAGGGAGTTTATAAACTTGTTTTATAAAAGGAAATTAAAAGTTTTAAAAAATTGCTAAGATTAATAGATCAGATTGAACACATTGACTTACCTTTTCCTAAAGACATTATTTTACAATAAATATACGTACAAAAAGTATAATAAATCTACCAAAAACTTATCAATCCCCCCCCCCCTTTTTACCACTACATACCATAATTTAACCACCAAAACACAGTAAATGTCAAATTAAATAGAGAAATCGATATTTTTCAACTATAGAGACCTTGGCACTTTTTTTTTAAAGCTTGGCGCAATTCGGACTTCAAAAAGTTAGATATGTTTCCAAATTACATACACAGCTATGAAAACAGACCTAATGAACTTTTATGTTTATTTATATATACAATTCTGTTCTATCTGTATATGAAAATAGATAAATGGCTTCTTTATATTAAATAAATTGTATAAACATTGAAAAAAATGTTTATTTATATAAAACAGCAAATAGGTTGCCAGAAAATATGTTTCCAAACTTCCTTCTTTCACCATAAGCCATTTTCTCTAAATCCTGTATTTGCTTTCTGTTGCATTTGATAACTTATTTACAATATTTTCAAAAATTGTCTCTTTTATTGTACTTGTGACCAGAACATAAGAACCACTCAAAGGAACTTATCAACAGATTTATTTTCATAATATATTTGTACTCTTAAGTAAGCTAAAATTTTAAATGGAACTAGTAATTTGGGGAAATCAGTTACTTTTAATTTTATAAACAAAAGAACACTCACTTCTAAGTTCTTCCAGACTTTATTCAATTTATTACCGTATATTTAAAATCTTCGAAAGGTCTGTTATCATCGTTGCACCATTTTTTAAACTGTTTATCATCTGCTTATTTTTTCCCCCAAAGATCATTTATCTCTTTTCGTTTTGGAAGTACTACATATTAATTCAAATATGCAGGAATATTTTCATTACAGTAGAATACACATTCGTTGTTAGGGTTAATTTTTTTCTCCGCACAACAAGTTCAGTACCATCATATTAATTTTAGCTTCATGAATTATAAAACGTATTTCGATACGTTTAAATGTAGATCACTGCTATTGAAATATGAGTAAAATTATCACAATGTAATTTTCGTAGCTAAAATTTCTTCTTTTCATTATAAGTTGGGAATTTGAAACTAGGAGCGCAACATTTTTTTCTCATTATTTTATAGATATAATCTACACTTTCTTTAATAGTTATAATCTATAATTATTGATAGCGTTATAATCTAAATACACTGAAAAATATTATTAATTACTAAATAAAACAATAAATAATATCAAAATACTATCGTAAACAATCCGTACAAACGAACAAAGTACATGGAAAATTTTAAGTAGTATGGATCACTCTTGTGACGTCAGCAGGTTGTGACGTCACTTGTAGCAGGCCCGGTTGAGAAAACACACAGCGTGATCTCGGAGGCCCCGGTATAACCCGTTCAGTGCAGGATTGTAATCTGTTCTATCGCATTTTTATTGCTATATTGTGATAATTAATCAGTTTCTTTCTCTTCCTATTTTAGAAGACCTTTATCAGGGGAAGTGGAAGAATTTGAGAGACACCTTCATAAAATCTACAAGGGGGACCCAGCCATATAAGTATCACGAAATTCTCAAGTTCTTGCTGAAGAATATTGACACAAAAAAGCAATCCTCACCTGTACCAGACGCCCAAGCAGGCCCGAGCAACGAACCCTGCACGAAAAGAAAACTGAAGAGGCCTAATTTCTTAAACAGAACGAAATTAGCATCTAAGCAGAAACGCAGGAAGTTGACCAGTGTACAAACCTCCGTGCCACCTGAAGAAGACGCTAGGAATTCCGCTGTGCCGCTTCCGGAAGCAACGTACATTCCGACGAGCAGCGTACATTCGACGACAGAAGCGCACGAGGACAGCGAGAGTGCTGTCGATGGAGACGAAAGTGACAAACATTTCTTCATCTCCATCTTACCGTTGATCAAAAACTTTTCAACAACCGAACAACTTGACTTTCGATTAGGTGTTCTCAGTGTCATCAAAGACATTAAAACTAGTTCACAAATGTCGAATAGTCCATCCGCCTTGGTAACTGACGTTAAACAAGAAGTACTTGTTTCTGATTCTGATTCTGAATAAGGAACAGATGTCGCAGACGCACCGAGGTTGGCGCCATTTGTTTTTGTGCTAATTTGACGAGAAAACCCCCGTCTTCGAATACCTATTAGGCCTCGTGTGCAAAAACAGCATGATGGTTTTATTTTATTGTGAAATTACATTATAATTTTATTATAAAGCACACCCATCTTTAATTTGATTTAACACACGCATTTTATTATAAAACACCAGGTTGCTATACGAAGCAAAAATCGCTGGTTTACCACACCAGGCAAAAAATCGCCATTTTGGCACCAAAAAGAAACCCCGGTCACCTGCAACATCTGTAACCAGAATCAAACTAAACTTTTCTGCACCCACGTAGTACAAAATGGTTGGACGAATGTTGGCTATTATTATTATTATTAAACCGCAGACCAGGCCCCTACCTGCCGGGCATTATGCCCAGCTTAACGAGTTTGTATACCTGGCCGCGGGGCGAAATTCGCCTAATCTCCTCATAACGGAGATCCACCTGATTAGCTTCTTGGGTGTCCTTGGCTGCAACGGTATTTCGTGAGAGTTACTTTGATACTGTGTTGGCCGGTTCTAGTTTGTTATTAATTATGGGTATCTGGGTATGTTGTCGAATAAGGAAAGGGGCTTGCTTTCGGGCCATATTCACACTGACTATGGTTGCTAATATAGACAGGTTTATATAATTCAGTTTAAATGTTTGTGTTTCCGCTATGTATTACATCTTGTCTGTAGTGTTCTCTAGTGGTTTGCTACAGTTTCTCTACTTGACAGCTCACGGCATCCATCCAACCTCGCTGAAATGGCAGGTTTAAAAAAGAAATTTAAATTTTAAAAAAGAGAAAGGAATTGGTCTCGTAATTTAGAACCTTGATCAGGTGACGAGACCTTCACCTGACTAGGCACCTCCAGAGGTATAATTCAAAGGGAACTTGGAAGACTTTGCACCCACGACGGATTTTACATGCACCAGGCGCCATTAGCGTACATGGCTTCGTTAATTTTTTTTTTTTTTTTTTTTTTTTTTTTTTTTTGTGCACATTGTGCTTTTAGTATATATTTTTTTATAGTTTTTTTGGTGCAGTAAAAGTAAAGTTCTTTTAATATTATTGAGTCTGACTGTTAGACGACAGTAAGAAATGTTTGCCTTGTCGTATCATTGGCCAACAAGCCATTTGCTAATAAAGACCCAACAGTCTATTTCGACAAAGGTCCAACAATATATTCCTATAAATGCTCAACAACAGTATCTCATCAATTGCCCTACGAATTCGGATTAAACCACTGAAATAGAAAATTTTTCAGGGTGTGTTGCTCCATGCCATTTGAATGTGTCAGAACCTGATATTTTTTTTTTTTTTTTTTTTTTTTTTTTAATGTAGAACTAAACAGTCTTTAGGTTTTTATTATTATTATTATTATTATTAAGAAAAGACATTTATACCAGGTGATACATAAATTATATATAAAGAAAGGACAGCTGACGTCACTGTGGGATAAATCGCCACCCCCTAGATACGAGGCTACGCACTGACACAAAGGTGGCGGCTGTCGTAGGCGTATTTTTTATTTATTTTGTTTTATTTTACTTATTTTTATTTTTATTTATTTTTTTGCGTTTGAACGGTTTTCTGAATTTAAACACCAGAATTTTCTAAAAGTTTTCTTTGACTTATTTAATATGAGAAAACTTTTAGATATTATTGGTATTCAAAATCAAGAGACCGTACAAAAGCTGAAAAATATTCGCCTACGACAGCCGCTATTTTTGTATCAGCGCGCAGGCCTAGTATAGTATTCAGGGGGCGGAGGATAAATTACTGTTGGGAAACAAGAAATACCTGTTCGCGTTTATAACTCCTACTGTATACAAAAATTCAGGTGATCTTTTTGGTCTACCATTAAAAGATATGTAATACGATTGGTCCACGTCTCCATGACGATTCCTGAAATGATCTCTAAGGCAAAAATGTAGCGGGTTGATTGGTTGACGGAAGTATTTGTCTTTAAACATGCCCTATCCTTATATTAGCTCATTAGGTACATTTTAAAATCCATGGATGTAATTATCTAATTTTTATTTTTAATTTACAGAAATTCCATGTGACTGCTTAGTTCTACCTCAACATTCCCAGATTCTGACAAATTTAAACAATAAGAAGCAACATATCCTAAAATTTTTATTTGAATGGTATCAGCCGAATGTGCACAATATTTATTTTCTGTTTGCAAAGTGATGTTATGTTTTGTTACTTTTGACATGTAATATATATTTGTAAACAATTGTATAAATAAATATTATTAATATTTGAGATAAGATTGTTTTATGTTTACTCACTTTTAAAATTCTTTTATTTTTATGTTCAGACATATAACTGTAAATAAGGCTTATTATGACTATTTATTAATTATTTACTTTAATTATTAAATTCTATTATTATTATTAGTTATTTATTTATTAACTGAATCACTAGCTGTTGATTTAAGAGAATTTAAATGTACCTTAAATTCTACTAGATGGAACCCGTCAAAACTTGACGGGAAAAAATTACTATAACAACAATATCAGTAAAATAACCTTCTTTATTATACTGTACAACAAATTTGGACGTTTTTTCTGACGTTTAGATGAAACTATGTGATTCTGTATAAACAAAAAGTGCTTGATTCATATATCAAAACCAAAATGGTCCATCATTCACCGTTTTTATAGCAGACCCATTTTCCATATTTATACAAATTGGTTACAGAGAAACAGTGGCGGCTCGCGACTGTCTTTTTTGTGGGGGGGGGGGAGGGGGCACTAAATGCATGCCTGAAACACATATTTCCATACCACTATTATTTACACGAATATTTTCCTTGTTTAATGGCAGAACTTTCTGTCAGTAAATAAAATAAAGTATTCCTTTTTAATAATAGTGGTAAGAAAAGAATAAATTTAGCAGCCATGCATTTAGTGCCTTAAACAAAGCCAGTCACGAGCTGCCACTGCAGAGAAATGTAACAGAGGCTTGATTATATAAAACACAAACACTAAAATGATTTTTTTGGCCGTTTCCTCTTGTATAGGCATCTGTTGATGTGTCCCTGATAACAGGCCAACAATATTCAGCTAGCATACTTCCGTTCCATCGTCCAATGAAACGCTTTTCAAACATAGACATGTCCTGGTGAAACCTTTCATCATGCCCATCGCTAATTGCACCAAGGTTTTGAGAAAAAAAGTCCAAAAAAGGTAGTTTTAACCCTTTCCGGCACAGTGGTCCCGCTCCGGCCACACCTAATTTTAATTTCAAACTTGTTTTCGGCACCAAGAATATTTTAATAAAATTTTGCTTTTACAATGAAAGCTTAAAATAAGGAGTTCGTACTTTCTAAAAAAGTCGTTTGTAAATTCCGGTGTCAGTCAGTAATTTCATATTTTACGAACAGAATTTGTCTGTGCCGGAAAGGGTTAATGACATATATTGCAACCTATAACACGAAAGCATTGCACCATGCCACCAACAAGATGTTCATAGTTTTCACCTTTTTCATTTCCAAGGAAACGTGAGCACTCTGGTTTGAATGCCAGCCAGGCTGCTTTTTCTGCTTATGATAGTTTATTTTCAAACTTTTCATCATGATAGACTGTTTTAATTTGTAGGCCCAATAAAACCCCCTTCTTTTACCTTTGCCTCACGAAATTTGTTCTTGAGATGCAAGAAACCCCTGTCCAGAGATTTTACAAATGTTTTCGTCAAGCCAAGTTTAATGTGCAATGATGGAAGAAAGACAGACAAGTGGTTCATGTGATATGCTAAGAATAAAGTTTTTTCTTGGAGGCCACTGTTTACGGCTGTAGTGAATTTTTCTGTCACGGCTGTCCCATTCGCAGAAAAAAGCATATCTCTGTTGCATGACTGTTAATACGTGAATGACTTTCAAATCTCCACAAATGTGCCCTTTGGAGGTAATGTATAAAATTGGCCCGTCTGTCGGGATGCAGTAAAATAAACCGAGAGTATTAAAAAATTAAGAGAGATAATCTTAAAAGAAAATGTTTTGTGTTTGTCTCCAAAATGTTTGAACACATTACAAATTTCGTAGCAAAATTAACACTTTGCCGTCCGGCGACACCACCACAGTGGTCGTACATAAAGTAACTTAATTCTAATCCTTAAATGCAACATTGGCATCAGAATTTTGGAATGAAAAATTCCCTTTTATCAAGTACATGAAGAAAAGATTTTACTTATTTTCGAATAAATTTGTTTCTAATTTCTGGTGTCAATCAATCATTTCAACATTTTACGAATAGAAGTATTTTTACGAAACATGCAAAGTGTTAAGAGAGATATTATAATCTAGAAAATTACAGAAAACAACTCTAAATGGAAATGATAAATAAATATGTAAATAAAGCAATTCCGAATAATAAGAAACCAGACGTTATAACATGAAAATCTAATAATGTATAAATAGACAAGTGTTGCCAGCAAGAAAATTAATTCCTTTGGTGGGTTAGTACCTGATTATAGCAGCAAATGTCAATGGAAAAAATGTATGACTTCATGCGATGCGTTACTATACACTTCAGCTGAAGTTTGCAATTGAAATTCTCAAATTGTGAAGCAGAACACATTTTGCACAAAAGAAGCAAGTTTTGACCACATAATTTGCAGAATGGAATGTTTTTCTCTCCTGAAGCAGCGTCGATTTTCGCAACAAACTACCATTTTTTTGTTTTGCGCTACACGCTACACTACATTGTTCCAAATGTAGCGCGCTACACTACAAACTACTGTAAACAGTAGCGACTACTGTAGTTTCGCTACTTCTAGCGCACTACTTCCGATCTCTGCGATTCACTAATACCTAAGGTATTTACGATTAATTCCATCTTTAAAGTTAAACTGGAAAAAATTCTGGAATCTATACTAATAAAACAAAGTTATTTCTGTGTGTGTGTGTCTGTGCGATGGCTAGCGAAATCTACTGCACGTAGAAGTCTGAAAATTTGGGTGAGGATAGTCCAAGGCAGGTCCTGAGGCTTAGAATTTTAATTTTTTAAGACCCCGGACTCCTGGGCCCCTTTAAGTTTTTGTGTCCTAGATTTTTAATAACTTGTTCCCTTTTTATCCGATTTTCTTCGTTTTTGGAGCCTTTTCTACATTTAATTAGTCCTCATTTCTCTTGAACTTTTTGTGCACCATGCTTTTTTTACCCCCGTACTTGTGCCACCCTCTCAATGCATAACTTTAATGTTGAATCTTGGACTCCTCTCCCCAGGCCACAACCTTCATATTTTTATTGGGGCCCTAGGCCCGTTTTTTAAGCATTTATCCCTATTTTTGGCGCGTTCCTTTAAAATTTTATTCTAATGATTAATTTATATCTTACGCTTAATTTCTACTAATTGAAGATCTAAAGCGCTAAGTACTAGGACTTTTTAACATGTTTTCATTTTAGGACCTTGCTCTTAACTATCAGTTGGCCCCTATTGGGCCCTATACTACAGCTCCCTTAAAAATGGTCCGATTCACTAGCTTTTTTTTTTCTAATAACTTCTTACGTTCCCCAGCTACGACATTGGACCTTACGGCTGACGTTCAAGCAGGGTGTCCATTAACGACAGTAAAATTTTTCAGATCTCAGCTACCACCAATTTTGAATATTAATCTCCTTTTTCGGCCCTTGGTGCAACTTATTTGAAAATGGTCCGATGCTGTTGCAATTTTCTTTAACATAGTTCTAGAGTCCTTCGGCTATTTTATACAACTACTAAAAATTTCCTTAGATCCCAGCTACCACCTTTTCTTAACATTAATCTTTTTTTTTCGGCATCAACTTAACCAACTTACGTTTACTCATTACAGCTGTAAATTAAAAATCACGTTGCTGTTAAAAGTAAGGTAAGTGGTCAAGTTTAGAGTAGAGGGGGGGGGGGGATTTCATCCGTAAATTAAATATTTCGTTTATGTTAAAGGTAATTCGTTAAATTTACAGGAGGGGTGCACCTTTCAACGCCTGGGGGCGCATTCTTTTCTGGGGTTCTATGGGCTCGATTTCAACGAGAATCGGTTCATTCAACTTAATTTACGATTGTTTTACAGATTTTAGTTCCATCTTCCACGCCAAGAGGCGCATTGTTATTTCGAGTGATATGGGCCCGATTACAGCGAGGGTTGGCTCATTCAACTTGTTTTTCCATTGGCTTACATATTTTAAGTTTCACCGCCAGGGGATACATTCTTATCTCCGGTTCTATGGACCAACAATCACCCACACCTGGACTCCTGGACAACCCACCGTTGCCGGCTTAGAGCTGAAAAATCCAGGAGGAAAAGACCATATCCATCACCATCTAGGCCACAGTCAAGACCGGGCCCAGAAGATAATGGAAAGGCCAAAGGAACTCGGAGAACCCAGAGCGGTCGGCGCCTCCCGATTCTCGGTGAAAATTTTATTTTATAATTAAAGAGAAATACAAATGACATAGAGTGATCCGCGTTCGGATGCACTGATTATAAGATAACTTACAAATATACAATAAATGAACATATATAAGTAATGAAAACTCTTTAAATGCTGATGACGCTGAATATAAAATTAAGTAAATATATAGTGATCAGTATTCAGATACACTTAATAGAAGATATCTTATAATTACACAGTAAATGAACATTTATAGTAATGAAACTCTTCGAATGCTAATGACACACAAATTATACAGTAAATGAACATATATAGGTAATGAAAACTTTTCGAATGTTAATTACACAAAATGTAAAAATAAGTCAGTAAATGAACATATATTAGTAATGAAAACTCTTGGATTCCTGCTGACGCTGAATATAAAATTAAGTAAATATATTATAAAAGAGGAATACTAATGACATATAGAGAACAGCATTCAGATACATTTATTAGAAGATACCTTATAATTGCACAGTAAATGAACATTTATAGGTAAGGAACTCTTCGAATGCTAAGACACACAAATTACACAGCAAATGAACATAGGAAATGAAAACTCTTCGAATACTAATAACACACAATGTAAAAATAACTAAATGTAATATTTCATGACTCAATGAAGACTGAATTAATTGAGATTAAAACAATAATTACTGTATAACAGTAAAATTACTTCAATTTGATTGTATTTGAATGATTTAGAATTATTTTTTGCAAATTTACTCTTAATGTTTGATTTTTATTAAAGGTAAAATGATTTGGCATTATTGGGCAGCTTCCAAAAATATAATGCGTGACGTCCCCCTTGCTTTTGGCACAAAGACAAAGTGGGGAGCTACGTTTTTTTAATTTTAAAGAGGCAAGCTGGAAAGCTTCCATTCCCACTAAGATAATAGGCCATGACTGTATTGTTACAGATAAAATTGGGATTAACATTTACTACTCTTTCAACTTGGTGTGGCTCTTTCAACTTGGTTTTCGATTGTCTCCGCCGCGTGAGGAGCATTCCCGGTATATGCTGCATTAGGCAGCGGGAACACAGGTCACAGATTCGTTCGGAAAGAAGTTTGTTGGGAACACCCTAGACGCTGCCGAAGGCATTGGGTCCTCGGAACTAAGTTCTTTTGAATCATTCTACGCTACTGAAGGCAGTGGGGCCTCCGAAACTAGGTTCATTTGAAAGATTTTCCGAAGATATAAAATTATACAAACTTGAGTTTTGTTTAAGGTTATTATCATGGGCCACGCCAGGCGGGTCAGCTAGTTTTAGTATAAAATTAACATTACTCAAAATTAAAAAAAAAATTTACTTTCAACATGTCTTTTATTTTGCTCATAAGTACAATTTAAATCATTTATTTTTATTTAATTATTTATTTATTATTATTAATATTATTTTTTGTTGTTGTTTATTATTAAATTCTCTGGTAATCAAAGAGAATTGTCAAACAACAAATAAAGAAACAGAAAATACCATCGATCGTAATAAGCAAATGGCACCAAAAAACAATACAGGTAATTGACATATACCCAGAGCTCATCGTTTTGAGTTTTAAAATTAAGTTTCATTGAACCAGGTAATTGCATGTTACCACATCATGATGTTACAAGATTATACCATATAAAGGGGATTTACCCCGAGCTGAGCAGCTATTTCTGGTGGTACATTATATATTCAAACTAACTGGAGGGCCCCTAATTTACATCGGGGTCTCTAGTTGTATAAAATCTCGAATATGATAAACCTCGAACCGAACGAACCTTCGGCTCGAAGGTGGTTCGAACCTTCAGCGAACAAACCTTCACCTTTCGCTTCGGTTCTTTTTTAATTTTTTATTGAATTCATACAACAGAACAGCCACCAAGATGGTGGAATAACGTAAATAATAAAAATTATTTTTATAGCCCACAGTCCCCTTAAGGGTGTTCTTAAATCTAAAGAAGCTACTTTCAGACGCAATTTTTAATTCATTTTTGTTCGGAAATGCGTGAAATTGGCAGGTGCTCTTATTCAAAAACTATGTAATCGAAATAAGTTTTCCATTTTTGATAAACGCAAAAGATATTTCTAAAAATGCTGTCAAAATGGGCGTTTTGAAACGAATTTCCAGACGTGACTGAGAGAGAATGGAGAAAAACAGATTGCTTCTCATTCACTCTACTCATTCACGTGACACGAGTCACTTATAAATCGATAAGTAATTTATTTATTTAAAAAATGGAAAACTCATTTCGATTCCAAATTCCTTTCATAGTCAGGCCTGTCAATTTTATGCCTCTGCGTTTAAAAATGAGAGTCAGAAAGTTTTGCGTTGTTGAGCAGATCATTTGAGAACAACCGTAAATTTTGCCTTTATCGAATAGGGAAAAATCTGTTCGATACCATAGTTTCTGAATAAGATCATGTGCCATTTTCATGCGTTTGCGGGAAAAAAAAAAAAAAAAAAAAAAAAAAACCCTGACGGCTCGGCCTACAGGCACAGGTAGATTTCGAAGACGCAGACCGTGGGGCGCCTGTTTGTTTGGAATTGCGGAAGAAATGACCTTTTTGCCAATGATGCTGTAGTCGGAATCGCTCACTTCGAAACATAACTTGTTTGCAAGCGTAACCGGCAGGGATGTTTTTTTTGTTTTTAATTTTTTTTTGCTATAAAGGTTGGTCCTATAAAAGTTTTAGATAATATTAAGAGGATTTATAATAAATTTAAGCGGATTTGATGTCTTTTGAATTCACGAAGTTATGAATTTTTTTCTTCTACCCCCCCCCCATTTCGATTCCAAATTCCTTTCATAGTCAGGCCTGTCAATTTTATGCCTCTGCGTTTAAAAATGAGAGTCAGAAAGTTTTGCGTTGTTGAGCAGATCATTTGAGAACAACCGTAAATTTTGCCTTTATCGAATAGGGAAAAATCTGTTCGATACCATAGTTTCTGAATAAGATCATGTGCCATTTTCATGCGTTTGCGGGGAAAAAAAAAAAAAAAAAAAAAAAAAAAATCCCTGACGGCTCGGCCTACAGGCACAGGTAGATTTCGAAGACGCAGACCGTGGGGCGCCTGTTTGTTTGGAATTGCGGAAGAAATGACCTTTTTGCCAATGATGCTGTAGTCGGAATCGCTCACTTCGAAACATAACTTGTTTGCAAGCGTAACCGGCAGGGATGTTTTTTTGTTTTTAATTTTTTTTGCTATAAAGGTTGGTCCTATAAAAGTTTTAGATAATATTAAGAGGATTTATAATAAATTTAAGCGGATTTGATGTCTTTTGAATTCACGAAGTTATGAATTTTTTTCTTCTACCCCCCCCCCCCCCCCCCCCTCGGGGCCATTTTTAATGATATCAAAAATCTGTCATACATAAATTTTCCTAGAAGTAATAATAACTTTAAACGGATTCGATACGTATCATAATTCAGAAATTATGGGTTTTTTTCTGTTTTCACAAAAAGCCCTCCCCCCCCCCCCCCTGGTTCGATTTTGACCATTCACGAACTTGACCGAGATTTTATGCCCCTTGATTTTATGTATCAGTTTGGCAGAGATTTGTGCAGAATTATTGCAGTTATCGTGTCCACAAAAAAGTGGCATAGATAAAGTTTTGAACTGGGGGTGGTTTTGGGTTCTGGGAGTCATGATCGGCGTAGATATGCAAAAATTTTTCAAAAATTCCAACTTAGGTGAGAATGTAATAGGTCGTTATTTCTTACGAAATCTACCTAAAAATTAAATCTGAAACGTGTCAGAAAATAGCCTGTGTGGATTTGAGAACAGCCTTAACTGCGTTTCTTTGCCATTTTTTCAAAAAATTTGGCCGTATCTCCTCCATTCTATGTTTTACTTTGCCATTTTCAATTTCTCTACTCTCCTAGCAGTTATTGAATAATTGTGGGAGAGGGGAAAAAGAAAAAAAAGGTCTAGTATTTCAATCATAATGGAGACAGCTGGGAGGAAAAAAAAAATGTTAGATAAGACAAACAGAAAAAGGAAGTCGATGGGAAACCATCTAAAATCAGGCAGGAAGCATTTTATAATGGAAAGTTTAATCATGGCTTTCCAGGTACTACTCATTTCGTTTGCCTTAGATAAGATGAGAAACAGCCCTTCTTACATTTTTTTTCCTGTTTTCTTGCTATTTTATATTTTAGTAATAAAATATTGTACAAGTAATAAAAACTAATAAAATGTATGATTTTCATTGTTGAAATGTTAATAGGTTCAGTATAAAGATAAGACTGGTTTTAAATAGTGTCTTAAAACTTTAAAGGAGTTTTCATGTAATTATTCTGGTGTCGATTCTATTTTCAACTTTTGATTGGGAATTTTTTTTTAAAGTTCAATACAAAACTTGTTTTTCTTTTTCTTTTTGATTTTTGTACTTACTACTGTTATTTTTGGTCTGCAACATTATTTTTCCAAAAATAAGGCAAAAACTGCCAAGAAATGGGTCAGTAACAATTTTGGAATTGCCCCCTAAAAAATGAAATTACACCCATATGGGACAATTTGATTTTTTAGGGGGCAATTTCACATTTGTAATTCACCCCTTCGCTGTCAGTTTTTTTTTTTTTTTTTCCGAAAAGTAATGTTGTAAACAAAAATTATAAATAATATATACAAAACTTAAAAAAAAAAAAGTTGTGTTAATTAAAAAAAAATTCTCAATAAAAAGTTTAAAATAGAATCAGAACCAGAATAATTATATGGACATTTTTCAAAAGTATTTTGACCCCCCCCCCCCCCTCCTTCTGACAAGAGTAAGGATATTAAAATGTTATGACGTCACATTTAACATTTGAAAACAAGGAACAGATGTACTCACGCACCGATATTTGGCGACTTTTCGATTGGCGATATTTACAAGCCGACTTCAAACGAATAACTTAATACAATAGCCAGGTTACCATTAAAGAAAAAAATCCCCAAAATTTGGCGACTTTTTTCCTTTTTATAACAGATAATAATAATAATAAAAAAAAAAAAAAAACGGTGCGTGAGTGTAAGACATTATAGCCGAAAACAATTAGATAGGTATTAATTTCACGCAGTATAATAAAATTAATTAAAAAACTTATGTGTTGAAAATCGAATAGAGGAAAAATTATATTTTCTTGATAGTGCGAAAATAGTTCTTGATTAAAAATCCATTTTAGAACACTTTATAACGTCGTTTTACTTACAAATATATTTTATTGTTAAGCCTTGTTTCTATTACGTTAGAGCCTGTTGTAAAAGACACTGAACATATTCCCCTTTTTTTTCTTTTCATTTTAATAGTTAATGGCAACACAGTTGCTTGGAAGTTAAATGCTGATAGATGTTATCTTTTCCAGAATAGATAAGAATGATGTACAATAGAAAAATCGAATTCGGAATTCGATAAGGTAACAGCATAATCGGATAGTCGAATTCATTTACATTCTAAGAACTAAATGGGTTTGTCATGTTAACCGGTTGAAAGATGATAACATACATTAAAATTTATATTGCAAGTCCAACCAAATGATATTGTAATAAGATGCTAGTTGATGTTGATACAGCTTCGAAAATCACTCGTGTGTTATGACGAAAAGAAAATAACATTGAGAGAAAAAGAAAGGAAAAGAAGTACTTATTAAAAGTTAATCAGATTTCAGATGGCAACATCCTTACTTCTTTAACGAATAACGTTCTTTTAGTGAAGAATATAGCAGTATTCAGCTACAATAAAACCTGTGAAAACGGAACCTGTCTATAACAAAATCATACTTTAAATAGAAAAATTTCATAGTCCCAACGAGTGTTGTAGGGGTTCCGATTTCCAATGCTTTTAAGATCCGTTCTGTGTTAGTAGCAGTGCTGGGGATGCCAAAAGTCACAATTTTTCATGGTGTCGCGTCAATTTGTCGCGCACAATTCATCGCGGAACAATTCGTCGCGCACAATTCATCGCAGCGTCAATTCATCACAGCGTCAATTCGTCGCAGCGTCAATTCGTCGCAGCGTCAATTCGTCGTGGTGTCAATTCGTCGTGACGTCAATTCGTCGCAACGAAAATGTTTTTGAAGGTTATGATGATAAAATAAAGATAATTTAGTAAAATTATTTAATGATAATTTGTTTTTTAGATATAATCGCATGTAAATTGTTAGTTATAATTATGTATATCTAAAAAACTAATTATCATTAAAATTTTTTACTAAATTGTCTTTATTTTATTATCATAGCCTTCAAAAACATTTTCGTTGCGACGAATTGACGTCACCACGTATTGACACCACGACGAATTGACGCTGCGACGAATTGATGCTGCGATCAGTTGTCGCCGCGGCGAATTGACGCTGCAATGAATTTACGCTGCAATGAATTGACGCTGCGATGAATTGTGCGCGATGAATTGTTCCGCGATGAATTGTGCGCAACGAATTGACGCAGAAACCTCTTTCATGATGTACAAATTGGTTTAAATTTCTTTCAGTTTCATGCTATTCGTTAGCCAGCATAGAGGGGAATTTTATGCAATAAACCTGTTATATAACCTGTCATTAGAGGAAATTTTTTACGGTCTCGACAAAAGGAATACACCTGCTGAGGCGGAAACCTGTCAAAAACGGAATATTTTCCCGGTCCCCGGTGATTTTGGTTTTACAAGTTTTACTGTACGTAGATCAGTAAATCCTGTTAAAACGGAAACTGCCTATGAAATCCTGTGTATTTTACGTAAAATAGTCGTCGTCCCGATGAAATTACTACCATACAATTATAACTAATCAATCGAAAACTTCTCCAATACGGAATTTCATTTCTGTCGCTAGCGATTTCGCTTTCACCGATATTACTTTCTTTCTCAGATTATTGTGTTTTTTTAATACAGTAAAACCTATTAAGACGAAATCTCAAGTGACCAGAGGAAAGTTCCGTTATAGACAAATTTTCGTGTTAGCAGGTAGATTTGAAAGGCACTCTTTCCGTCGCGTCGGCACCAATAGAGTTTTTACGTTTAAGACAAGATTCCGTTATAGAGAGGTTCCGTTTTCATTGAATTTACTGTATTTTTATGTCCTGCTATAGAAGCCCCTGTCCCACTTTTTCTGACCCTTTGTCCCGCTTTTTCGTGACAGTAGGCTTGTTCCGACGGGAAAAAATACCATACAAATCTACCAGATAAGAAGAAAGTCTGTATAAAAAGGAATTTTTTCCATTCCTAGCAACTCCGCTTTCGCAGGTTTTACTACATTTTTCAGTTGTTTTTTCAATGTTGCGAATTTTGTCAAAATCTTATCACTAACTCTAAAAGTTATGAACGAAAACACGACATTGGATTGAAGTGAGATGCCCTGTAATTTTGACTAAATAACTAGATTTTTGACCCTGGTTTCTTATACAATAAATGATTTTTACAGTGTCCTGTACCAACCCACTCTAAAAATCATTTATTGTATAAGAAAACAGGGTCAAATATCTAGTTATTTAGTCAAAATTACAGGGCGACTCACTTCAGTTCGAAGTAACGTTTTCGTTCATAACTTTAAGAGTAGTGAAGATATTTTAATGAAATTCGCAACGGACTCATCTTATTATTTCAAATTTTAATTTGCTTAAAAGGCGTATAGCCAACAGAGTGAAAAAGTATCCAGGCCGGGACTCGAACCCATCAGTATAATAGCTCACTGACGTTCGACCAACTGAACCGGTATCCAGCCTGGCACTTTCCCCTATCACATGTTGGCAAGGCTACAAACGCAGCACAAGATGGAATATTTTTCCGTGAGCCACCAACCCTGGGGCAAACACGAAACTAAAGAGAATCCGACATCGATAATTGAATAAATGCATTTTAATACTTGGAAATTTTTCCATAGAAAATTTCTCATGCCTTGCATTCATAATATTTAAAATGTTTGCCCCAGGGTTGGTGGCTCACGGAAAAATATTCCATCTTGTGCTGCGTGTTTCCAACTTGTGATAGGGGGAAATGACAGGCTGGGTATCGTTCCAAGTGGTTCAGTTGGTAGAACATCAGTACGCTATACTGATGACCCGGATTCGAGTCCCGGCTTGGACACTTTTTCATTCTGTTGGCTATACACCTTTTAAGCAATTAAAATTTAAAATATTATGAATGCAAGGCGTGAGAAAATTTCTATGGAAAAATTTCCAAGTACTAATATAAATTTATTCAATTATAGACTCATCTTTGTAGGAATTGTAAGGATATTGTAAGGATTTCATTAGAATATATTCACTGCTGCTAAAGTTATGTACGAAAACGAGACTTTGGATTGGAGGGAGACGCCCTGTATTTTTGACTATATAAATTATAAATGGATTTCTGACCCTGGTTTCCCCATACGAAAAATGTTTGTTATAGCGTCGTGTATCACTCCTCCAAGTTTGTTCCATAACTGTAGAAACACCCGTATATATACGTTTTTTTTTTTTTTTATGTTAAAACTGTTACTTAACAAAAATAATCTTACAATCATAATCTTACTTAATCCGTATAACTTTGTGTCTTCTCAGGAAACTCACAGTGTGATCTTGTGACCTGCAGTGATGTCGTATGACAGAGATACCACGTTGCAGTGACATGACTCAGACTTTACTTTTGTTTTTACTTATTACTTACCCATCATATGTAGTATAGGGTAAGTCTTGTAAACGTTTTGAAAATCGAAAAAAAAAATTCATTCATTAAAAAAAATTCATTAATTCATTAAAAAAATTCATTAATTCATTAAAATTAATTAATGAATTAATATTTGAAAAACTGTATTAACATCAATTGTCATCCAGTACAAGTTTAAAAAATAACAGTGGCACTCCGGGAGTGCCGACAGAAGTGAAAACTTGAACAATTACGTGTGTATTTTTTTAATCATCAGGAAATGTTTTATTGTGCACGAAATGCTTTTAATTGAAGTGTTTTTTATTCATTATTATAAACTATTACTACAAAAATTATATTACAATTTTCATTTAATGCGCTATAGTACATGAAAAATAATGCATATTATTTTACATACAAAAATTTCGGGAACCAGACTTCAGTCGCACTATACCGCTTACATTTTACTACGTTATTATACCACTTACATTTTTCTGCGTTACTATACCGCTTACTATACCGCTTACATTTTTCTGCGTTTACTATACCCCTTACTATACCGCTTACATTTTCTGTGTTACTATGCCGCTTACATTTTTCTGCACTTACTAGACCGCTTACTATACCGCTTACATTTTTATGTGCTTACTATACCGCTTACATTTTTCTGCACTTACTATACCGCTTACATTTTTCTGCGTTACTATACCGCTTACATTTTTCTGAGTTACTATGCCGCTTACTATACCGCTTACATTTTTCTGCACTTACTATACCGCTTACATTTTTCTGCGTTACTGTACCGCTTACTATGCTGCGTACTATACCGCTTACATTTTTCTGCCTTTACTATACCGCTTACATTTTTCTGCGTTACTATACCGCTTACATTTTTCTGCGTTACTATACCGCTTACTAAACCGCGTACTATACCGCTTACAATACCATGTACTATACCGCTTACATTTTTCTGCTCTTACTATACCGTTTACATTTTTCTGCGTTTACTATACCGCTTACATTTTTTCTGTGTTACTATACCGCTTAAATTTTTCTGCGTTTACTATACCGCTTACTATACCACTTACATTTTTCTGTGTTTACTATACCGCTTACATGTTTTCTGTGTTACTATACCGCTTACATTTTTCCGCGCTTACTATACCGCTTACATTTTTCTGCGTTACTATATCGCTTACTATGCCGCGTACTATACCGCTTACATTTTTCGGCGCTTACTATACCGCGTACTATACCGCTTACATTTTTCTGCGCTTACTATACCGCTTACTATACCGCGGTGCAATAGTGCACAGGCAAGCATGCGGCGCGTGACGCGCCCGCCCCGCACTACCTAACTATACAAAATACATGTACATATTTATATGCAGAGGTGTCGGTTACAGTAACAGTGTCGCGAGTTCAATGGTTTTTTTTCCCTTCTCAAAAAATGCCCAACGCGCCTGAAGAAGTTTTCACTTCAAAAATCGAAATTTTAGAACGTATTTCGCTCCTGCACTCCCTTGGATGTAGTGGCACCGACATAAAATATAGCCTATGTTGGAGCAGGGACTGTCACCATCACTTTTGAAAACGGTTCTGTAGTTCCAGTGATTCCATAGAAATTGTAATTTAGAATGTTTTTAGAACACTATTCGCTCATCTCACCCTTTTAAATTTCGAATTTTTTTAAGAAATTGTTCTTAGCGAGCATTTACATCTTATAAGTAGCTACAATGCCAAATTTCAAATTTCTAGCTCCTTCAGTATAAAAAAAATCGAAATTTTAGAACGTTTTTCGCTACTGCACACCCCTTGGTTAGTGGCACTGACATAAAATATAGCCTATGTTGGAGCAGGGATTGTCACCATCACTTTTGAAATCGCTTCAGTAGTTCCAGAGATTACCCCCTACAAACAAACAAACAAACAAAACAATCACTTCAAATATACAGTGGTGTCGGTAACAGTAACGGTGACGGTGTCGCGAATTCAATGGTTTTTTCCCATCTCAAAAAATACCCAACGCGCCTAAAGAAGTAAAGAAGTTTTCACTTCAAAAAAAATTTTGACGATTTACAGGTTTCCGACACTGGAGATTCCGAAAAACATATTTTTAGAAAAAAAAATTGCCGTCCGTCTGTCTGTCTGTGTGTGTGTCTGTAAACGTTCTATCTCCGGAACAAATTGAGATAGGATTTCAGATTTTGTTTGTACTTATAGTATGTAATAATGGGAAGAAGCTTATTGAATTTCAGTAACCTCGATTATCCGGAACTATTATTTTCGGACTCTTGAAATATTCGTTCTGATAAAAGGTATATAAAAATTTTCGAAATTGTTTTTTTTTTTTTTTTTTTTCGATCGGATAATGAGTTGCCGAGATATTTGTAATCACAAAAAAAAAAAAAAAAAAAAAAAATTGCCGTGCGTCTGTCCGTCCGTCTGTGTGTCTGTAAACGCTCTATCTCCCGAACAAATTGAGACAGAGACTCGAAATTTGGTATGTACATAGTATGTAATAATGGGAAGCTTATTGAACTTCAGTAACCTCGATTATCCGGAACTACTTTTTTCGGACTCTCGAAATTTTCATTCTGATAAAAGGTATATAAAAATTTTCGAAATTGTTTATTTTAAGGAGCGAATATAAAAGACAATAATAAAAAAACAAATTTTCCATAAAGAATGAAGTCGATCGGATAATGAGTTGCCGAGATATTTGTAATTATATTTTCCACACTCTTCGATTTTTCATGACCCTGTATTTCATTCAGATTTCAATTCAAAGATATATTTTAATTAATAAAGAGACGCTTAATCCGACACAGTAAACTCTTAGTTAATAGGATTTTCATTTTCGGAGTTATAAGGATGTTTCTTTTAAGCAATTCAGTCATCGAACCTTTAAAGTTTAGGACGTTATCAATCCAGGATTTTATTCGAATTGCAATGCATTTTATAAATAGTTTACACATGTTTTATTTTCATATTTTATATTATGCATCTCCATGATGGGTAAGTATTACTGTGGCCCCCCAACGATTAGTGTTAATGTGAATTGTGATGACGCATTGCTTGCAAATAAACCCCTCATACTGCTCATACGAAAAGCATTAGGCAAAAATAATTTACGCGAACAAATATATTTCCTACTGGTTAGTTAAAATTCATCGTGATAATAAAATTAAAAATATGTATATATTACCAAAAATGAAAAATAATAAAATATGGTTTTTCGAAGAAGCAGCATGATATGGGGAGTATATATATATACCTACAATGGAATTTTATGATTTTTTCAGAAAAATGAGAACACAGGACTTGAAAAATGCAAAATAGGGGAGATCAGAGTAAGAATTTTTACAGACTTTTTGCTAGTTAATATGTATGTAATAATATATCTTATAAGACGTCAGACTCTGTCTAGATTTTTTAAAAAAGTAATTAAACTGTGCTTTTTAATTGAATGCTGGTAATGTATGTTTTTAAAGAGAATATTAATTTTTTTTAGAGAAAGTAAAAAAAGTATGTTTTAGAATAAAAATAATATGAAAAACAAGTACAAGTGTTGCTCTCTACACAATATGGTTACACCATGCCTGATGGAAATTGATATACTAATATAATATATAATTATTTTGTTTATCGATTGTATATATAAAAAATAAATCACCCTTATATATATGAGAATATATAATTCTTTTGTAGATTACTTTCAGCTTTATTTGAAGCTTTTTAAATAAAATTTAGCTAAGTTACATATGAACTTCCATTTATTTTCGTTTAAGCGTTATTTCCTTTTATTTTCACTCGAGCGTGTGAGCTAATTTAATTAATGACGATTAAAAATCATTAAAAAGTCGATTTTAAATTCAATTCGCCACAATAAAGATCTTTGTTCGTTTACCGTTCCATTAGTCACATTTCTTGTTGGATTCTTATTTTATTTCAAAAACAATTCGTGGCCGTTTGGCCGCCTGAAAAAAATGGAATAACACATTTCGTGCTTTGCGCCCTAATTAAAATTTTCTCCCTACTAGTTAAGGGGTCGTCTAAAAAAAAGACGCACTAACTGTAACCTTGTAAAGCGAAGGAAACCTGTATTTTATTAGTATAGACCGGGATGCGGCAGCACAGACATTCACCTCATCGAGTTCACGGCTGAAATTCCAGAATTAGTTAAAATTCGATTCGCATATTAAAACGCAATCGGTCTACCAAGTCATATCTTGGTGGAAAACACCTTAAAACCCGATTTTAGAGGTTGACTCGTTTGTTTTCCATTGAGTTTTCCTGCACCCAAAGGTATGAAAAAATGGAGGACTGGGAGCAGGAACACACAATGGTAAACTTACGAGCCAACCGCGAAAATCGGGTTTCCGGGTGTTTTCCACCAAGATATGACTTGGCAGACCCATTGCGTTTTAATATGCGAATCAAGTTTTCACTAATTCTGGAATTTCAGCCGTGAACTCGATGAGGTGATTGTCTGTGCTGCCGCCTCCCGGTCTATTACACACGTCTTATTTAACTCAACTTGATTTTTGAACGCAAAGGTGGAATTTTGTAATTGATTTTTAATTCCCTTCCTGATATTCTAGAATTATAAAAAAAAATATTTACACATGTATGTTTAGGATAACAACACAACATTTTAATATTTTTATAACTTAATTATAAAATAATAAATTAATTTCAAGACGTTTTTCCTTTAACACGCCACAGGTGATAAATCATCAGATATTCTTTACGATTACAATTGCATACGACATACGGTTACAATAACAATGGAGTTATTTATTCGCCATAAACACCAAATCGCTGTGAAGCTGCAACAATTAAATGTTTAAAAAACTATAAAATAAAAAAATAATTAAGTAATAAAGAGTGAAATATATATATATATATTTAACTACGCTTTGATCATTTAATATTTTCATATTAATTAAAATGTGATTATATGCTCAGAAATCAATTTAGAAATCTTAAAAAGATAATATAAATAATGCTTTTTTATCGTTCCTGCTGTCATACCTTTAAAAAAGAAACAGAGCAAAAATTATATATATTTAAAATAAATTCACTATCTCGCGCTTTTTACCAAGCGTAAAAAAGAGCGGGGAATTTTCCATAATCAGGTTCAGTGCCCACGCTAAATTAATGTATTCCAATGGAAATTTTTCATAAAAATCATGAATTGCGGTCATGAAATTAGGCGTGATTTTCAAGATAAATATTGATTGCTTAAAAATACTGTATTTAAAAAAAAAAAAAAAAAAAAAAAAAACTACGGTTACTTTTATACTTTTTTTTTTTTTTTTCTCAAGTAACTGATATTCCAACTCATCAGTAATGTATTAATTGTTTTTTAGATTTTTCAGTCTTCTAAATTTTGAAAGACCACTGACCAATTTCAGGCATCACAACTCATCTGTATCACCTTTAGTAACATACATGATGTCCTGCTGTGAAACACTTTTCTATCAGGAAAAAAATCTCTTTCCCAGTGTCTCTAGATAGTGGATTAATCAATCTTCTAGGGCTTTGGCCGTTACCTTGGTAACTAATGATCCCTGCGTGTGGGCAGCTTTTTATAGCGAAGAAAATGCAACCCTTTCCCTATTAGCCTACTTATAGTTAACTTTGACACACATCATCACAAAGTTTTTTTTCTTTCTTCTTTCTAACGTAGGTTATTCTGTCTTCCAAAATCCAAACACAAATTAAACAAATAAACTCGTAAAATATGTAAAATTTTCTTGCATATTGCTGTATATTGAAAAAGTTAGCTTTACCGAAATTAGATTTAGAAAAAAAAAAAAAAACCTTTATCCTGGAATTTTTTTTCCCCATCTGTAAAATGAGTTTTCAATCCGTGTCTCTTTGACCGCCGAGAGTAGTTTAATAGACCGCCGTGTCACCCAGTAAATGAAAGATAAACGCTATACACACGTTACTCTTACAGTAATCATCTTGTAGTGTCCCTACGTGGTGTATATCAATTTCAATATGTTTGAAGAAACAGTACCACATTAAAATTCATTGCAAACGATTTTTCACTATAGACCATAATGTAATGGCATTCTTTTGAGTGCCCCTGTAAACGAAGTATAAGTGCTACACAGTTTATATTCAATAGCGAACATGCTACAGTAAATCTCAGTAACATATATCAATTACATAACAATCCGAGTATTATTTAGGTGAATTATAGCACGAATAGACAGACTGACCAGAAAAAAACACACACTCATGAAAAAAGAAAAAAAAATTGTAATTTAACAAATTACAATAACCATTGTGAAAATGTTCAAAAGCTTAAAAAAAAAAAAAAAAAAAAAAACGTACTTTAAGGTTGCAATTATGATTTCGCCAAAATCATCGCAAAGCTTATATATCCACCCTATATACGCATATATATATATTCCAAACACTCCTATATGTGCCATATACGTCATTATACACCTATTATTTACGTCTTATATGTCGTATATTACATCATATACACATGTCATGTATATACATCATATATGCACCATATATGACTTAACTTGGCCACATACGTCAAGACATGTTATATATATCATATATTATTATAATGTCATACATGCTTTATAATTTGGCGATAAATCTTGGTAGCTTACGATTCATCCTTGGGGGCCGCTATAGCACGAAAGTACCAAATTTACAATATATTAATGAAAACAGAAACAAAAAATATTTTATCGGGTCCTTCCTACAATAACTTTAACTCTTGTTTAGATTGATATCTGAGCTAAAGGCATTTTGAGGAAAATAAAGTTGAAGACCCCGTTTTTTGCTTTATGAGAAGATTTCTCATCCGACGTCCATTTTTGAATTCGGCTTTTTTTCACATCTGATAGTTCGCATGCATCCTTTTTGTAACTTTAACATTTTTGTAACGATTTTATGCATTTCTGTTGCCTATTCAAAGAAAAATTCTTCTAAAGTTACAGAATTTCGTTAAAAACACTTAAAAAAAAATATCTTCTAAAGTTACAGAATTTTGTTAAAAACGCTTAAAAAAATAAAGTGACGACATCAAATAAAGTGATTACGTCAAATAAAAGGACGACATCAAATAAAGTGACGACATCAAGAGGTCCAATTCTCGACCGAAAGCAACAACCATTTTCCCAATGGTTAAATTGACGCAGCTTGTCCCCAGTGGGACCTTGCGCCATAAAACCCTATACAACCAACCAACCAACCCAATGGTTAAAAAAATCATGCATACTACATAGATTATGAAACACTTTCCAACACTAGCAGAATATTATTAAAAAATAAATTTTTCTCCTAAGAATGAAATGAGAAATATAACGCAAATTTCCCCCCATCCATTCTCTATTCCTCCCAATGATTTAAAAAGTCGATCCCGAAAACCGTATTTGAAGTATTTTTCCCTATTTTCCCCATTTATATCTCCTTTTTAGTTGCGTTTCCAAGATCTCACCATATAAGGAATGTAAGGTTAGGTTGAAGACCCCTACACTGAGAGGGAAAAAACGCTAGTTAAGTTAAGAGAACATGGACATCAATAAAAATCTCGCATTTTGGGAAAAAGACCTTGGAAAAAACAAGTAATATAAAAAAATGTTTTTAAGTCAATTCCCACTTTTTAATCATAAAAATATAAAATAAACCCGTGCAGCATTAATGTCCCACGTTATCTTTATTGAACATTTTTTTATAATCATCGTTGCGGTATTTTATTTTTGTGGCATCACTAATTTGAGGAAAATCTTTCATTTCATTTATGAAAACAATGGGAGAATTTTTTTTCTCCCATATAAAACTAAAATTAATTAATTAAATTTAATTAATGAATTAATATTTGAAATAACTGTATTAACATAAAGTGTCATCCACTACCAAAATATCTTTATTGAACATTTTTTATAATCATCGTTGCGGTATTTTATTTTTGTGGCATCACTCATTTGAGGAAAATCTTTCATTTCATTTATGAAAACAATGGGAGGAATTTTTTTCTCCCATATAAAACTAAAATTAATTAATTAAATTTAATTAATGAATTAATATTTGAAATAACTGTATTAACACCAAGTGTCATCCACTACAAGTTTTTAAAAATGTATTTGAACTTGAGTGGATGAATAGAAAATATTTTATTAATGACTGAAAATTTGAACAAGATATATAAATATATAGAGAGTGTGAGCTAATAGTAGGAATTGAAAAAAGGTAAGAAAGAAATTGGGAGGAAAAAGTTTTTACACTTGTGAAACAAAGGATTTTTTGGTAGTTTATTTTTGCAAAATCAGCAGATATGACGGAAAACTTGTCTAAAACGGAATTTTCTTTCGGTCTCTAATGATGATTTTACTGTATTTACTGTATTACTCCGGAAAAACAGACTGTTTTGTTCATTTTTTTTTCTTTATTCATAACTAAGTGAAAAAAAAGTCAAAGAAGTTAAATTCATAACATGTGTTTCTAGTTTCTAACCGCAAAACTAAAGAAAGAAATTTCATTCTAAAAGTGTTGGTGTTGCCATACGCGATTTACGAAATAAATTCCTCTCCATGGAAATTGTTTTAAGTCAAGCGCTCATTAAATGTATGAGACATTTTCATTGTGTTTAAATTTAAATCACTTTCACCCTAATTCAAGAAGAGCAGATCTAACGGCGCCGTTGTTTTTTCTTTTTTTTTTTTCGTTTTCTCGTATAGCTGTAGTAAATAACTTTTTTAATTCACATTGCTGCCAATTATTACGGATTTTTGCTACCGCTACGTGGATAATATTCTTCCTTTGGGTTCGAGGCTATAATAAACCAGTTCTTTGGGAAAACATTGAAAATCGTTCCATTTGAAAGCATTATATGCTCTTGAAGTATTCACACTTTTAGGTAGATTTCGTAAGAAATACTACCTATTACATTCTCCTCTAAGCTGGAATTTTTTGCAGATCTACGCCGATCATGACTCCCAGAACTCAAAACCACCCCAGTTCAAAACTTTATCTATCTATCTATCTCTCTATCTATGTCACCTTTTTATGAACACGATAACGTCAATAATTCTGCACAAATCTCTTCCAAACTGATACATAAAATCAAGGGGCATAAAATCTCGGTCAAGTTCGTTAATGGGCAAAATCGAACCAGGGGGGGGGGATGGGGGGCTTTTTGTAAAAACAGAAACCCCCCATAATTTCTTAATTATGATACGTATCGATTCCGTTTAAAGTTATTATTACTTCTAGGAAAAGGGCCGAAAATTCATGTATGACAGATATTTGATATCATTAAAAATGGCCCAAAAGGGGAAGGGGGGGGGGTTAGAAGAAAAAAATTCATTACTTCGTCCATTCACAAGATATCAAATCCGCTTAAATTTATTATAACTCCTCTTAATATTATCTAAAACTTTTATATTGACAAGTTTTTTTATAGGACCCCAACCCTTATAGCAAAAAAAGAATAAAAAACAAAAACAAAAAACATCCCTGCCGGCTCCGCCTGGAAACAAGTTAGGTTTCGAAGTGGGCGGTTCCAACTCTACCTGCGCCTGTAGGCCGAGCCATCAGGGATTTTTTTATTATTATTATTATTCTGCTGCTGAAACGATAGAAATGTTTACAATTGATCTGAATAATACAAGGAATATTCATAGAATTTCAGAATAACTTTGTGTTAATTATCGAATTTATCTACCCTATATATATAAAATCCTAATGAAACGAATTTGTGAAACGATTTTATGAAACGAATTTATGAAACGATTTTATGAAACGACTGATTAAACGACTGATTATGTTTCAGGGCTATTTTTAATAAAATATTAAACGCTTGATGGTGAAATTAATACCAATTGTCCATAAAAATCCGCGGATGTCAAAACTGGTAATAGAATTTTGAAATTGGAATTAGTTTTTGAGATAATAATTTTTTTATAATTTTAATGACATTTCTGTAATGATGGCAACTAATTACTCAGTTTTTTTGTGACAAACAAAGGGGAAAAAATTGAAAAGGATCCCGATAGGGATTATTGATTTCTTTTTATTCGTCATTTTCAAATTGAAATTGAATTTATCTTTTATTTCAATCGATAATGAAGACAAGATTGTAATTAAATTATGTTTTTCAGGAAAATTTGAAAAAAAAAAATCCCATTTCTATCGTTAGGATTCAATCGTCTGTCAGCATTTAATTTAATTTATAAACTGAAAATATTTTGAATAAATTCGTCCAAATGACGTCATTTATGCAAACGCAAAAGAAAGGGGGAAAAGGAATTAATAATAATTATTATTTATTGATATCATTTTTTTTTTGTAAAATTTAATTAAACGAATTTATAAAATCACTAATTCGGATATTTCAAACGAATATATAAAATAATAATTGCCCAACTGAACGGAAGGTGAATAAAATATCCTGCTTGGTTTTCTATCCTGCTTGGTTTTTTCCGCCAAGCTTTTTAAAAAAGCGTCAAGTCTCCTATAATAGAAAAGCACCAAAAGTTCATTGGATTTGTTTTCATAACTTTTGGCAACAAATCTATGTATATTAACGAATCTATCCCTTTTTGAAGCTCGAATTACGCCAAACCTAAAAGCAAAGGATCCTATACTGGAAAAGTTACCCGATTTTCTTATGGACACTATTCAAGTGACATAACATGGTGCAAAATTATCGCGGATAGCAAATTTGTTTAAATATCTCATCAATTGATGCCGAGCACAAAATATTTAATTGATTTTGTATGATAAATAATTATTAGAAAATTCGTATATACATATTAATTAAAATAACTTAATTTACATATTTAAAATAACATGGAAATATGCATGATGGTGCACTAAAATAGAGAGAAAATTAAAACCTGTTACTGAAAATGTCTCTAACATAGTACTTTTCAATACCGTGGTTCTTAATGTTATTCACAAACAGATGAAATTTTTCTCATCCTTAAACGCAAAGGAAGAATAGAATAGAGATCGTTGTTATAAAAGTCCGAGAAGTAGCCACAATTTAAACCTAACCATTTTATACAAGCTGATTTTCAAGTTGTAATTAATTTTACTTATGAATCCCGAAAACAGTCGTCAGTTGTCGCAACAGCTGTGTATGAGGCCATGATAATAAAAAAAGGCCCCATTAAAACGTTAAAAGCATGGCAACCCAATTACAGATTTACCAATATTTTTAAAATAAAGAACGCTGTCATGTTTTTAGAGGCCTCGAAGTCTGAGCGGGGGTTGGCGAGCGTAGCTTGCAGGGGGTAGGCCCCCTAGTTAGAAATATAACGTTAAAATAAATTAGGTTGTAGCCAATGTCTTTAAACATGAGTGAAATTCCAAGAGTTTAAATTGAGGTTTGTTTATAAATTATGTAAATTAAACTTATTTTACTTAAATATCCTTTTATTTCACGATTTCAGTGTTTAGTATTTAGAATTTTTTTTGAAAATCATGCTTTTAACAAAATTTTTCAGTATTTAATAATTAAACAAAGAAAGAATATGCTTTTGATTTCATTAATTTGGTTTCTGGACTTTTTTAAGTGTGACAATAAAATAACGTGACTAGAATAAATAGCGAAATAGACAATCTTAGATTTTCTGATTAAATAAGTCAAATTTTACTTTTGAAAAATAGTGGTAGCAGAAATTCGCAATGGATGACAGCTATGCATTCAGCATGCTTCATCGGCTCTAACCAAGCAACGAGAACGATTCTTTGTGCCATTTTCCACAAATGCAAAATAAATTATCTTAATTAAATAAAATTATTTTTGAAACATCCAAAAAAACATCATTATTATTTTTTCGTTGTTTTTTTCTATTATATTCAGAGTCAAATGAAAAGAAAGACAGAGAAATTAAACTTCATAACATTAATTTAATATTCAAGCCACAGAACAGAAGAAAGAAACTCCAGTCTAACAGTGTTGCCATACGGGATTTACGAAATAGCATTCCAAAATTCCTCTCCGCGGAAATCGTTTTAAGCTCTCATTAAGTAAATGAGACATTTCCATTGTGTTTAAATCACTTTCACCCTAACTCAAGCAAGACAGGTTTAACGACACACGGGTTTTTAAAAAAATCATAATAGCTGTAAATAGTTCTTTTCATTCAGTAATGCTTCATTTGGCAAAAGATATTCCCGTGACGTCATAATAGATAAAATGGCGGTGCGATCGTGTATTTACCATTTGTATTGAAATTCGCGAAAGTTTTCTGCTGTTTTTGTTTTACTTAAAAACTACCATTTAAATTTTGAAATTCAAATATATTTAAGTAAAATTAATTTAATTTAAATTATTTATTTAAAAAATATCAAATTATATTTTTAAAACTTTGCTCGTTCCAATAGCTACCGTCCAGCTACCGTCTAATTTATTTTAACGTTATATCAATACTAAATTGGATAACTAACTTAAGATGATTCTGAAATTAAATGAAGATTCCTCATATTATTCAGATCTATTGCATACATTTTTATAATTTCAGTGACAGAAACAAAATATAAAATAAGTGAATTTTGTAAGAGTACAATAGTTTCACATGGGGCGATTTTCACTGTTTTTTTTCCAAACAGCTGAATTTTTATGGCCTCGAACTGAAAGGAGGAATGTTGTCCATAGTTTGAAAAAACACCACAAAACAAATAATTATTTTTAGCACACAGGCTATCAAAGCCTGAGAGCTAATGTGTCCGTAGGTTCTGTATGTACATACGTATGTAGTATGTATACGTAATACGATAACTCTTAATAGAAATATCCGATTTGCTTCAAATTTTGTATATAGATTCATTCAAATAAGGCGCTTCCCTGATTAGTTTTGGGGGTTCATTGGTTAAGTATAAAGGGGAAAACGGGGGGCTATCCCCCTCTAATTTAGATAAATGGGTTTTTCATGCAGAATTATCCGATTTGCTTCAAATTTTGTATATAAGTTCATTGTGATAAGCTGTTTCCCTGATTAGTTTTGGGGGTTCATTGATTAAGTATAAAGGGGGGACGAGAGACTAATCCCCCACTAAACTTATTCGTGCAGAATTATCCGATTTGCTTCAAATTTGGTATACAGGTTTATTCTGATAAGGCGCTTTCCTGATTAGATTTGGAGGTTCACTGGTTAAGTATAAAGGGGGGGGGACGGGGACTAATCCCCCTTAATTAATGTGAATACCCTATGAGCTCAATGCTATCAGTTTAACTGGGTACTTATCTTTTTATTTAACAGATTTTTTTTCGTCTTCACAACTATGCGAAAATAAAATCAAAGAAGTTAAATTCGTAGCATATGTTCAAGGCATAGAATTAAAAAAAAAAAGGAAAAAAAGAAATTCCATTCTAACAGTGTTGCCATATGCGATATACGAAATAACATTCTAAAATTCCGCTCCACGGAAATAGTTTTAAGCGCTTATTAAATAAATGAGACATTTTCATTGTATTTAAATCACTTTCACCCTAGCTCAAGCAAGGCAGATTTAAGGATGCTGGAGTTTATTTGTTTTTTTAAACCATAATAGCTGTAAACAGCCTTTTTTCATTCAGCATGCATGCTTCATCTTCATCTGCTGTAACCAAGCAACGGCAACTACTACTATTCTGTATTCTGTGTGTCTTTCTGATATTTTTCATCTAGTGGGTCACGTGACGCTCACTGAAGCATGAATTGCGCGTCACGCGGATAGCTCACCACAGTTAAGGCTCCTACAGTCAGATAGTGTGAGATTATACTAGACGGTTTTGAAAAACTTGTTATTATTATTTTTTTTTTTTCATTTGGCATTATCTCTAAAATATGAATATTCTAATCGTTTTTTCGTCTTGTTTTTTATCTGTTTATTTCTTTTGAAACTGGAATAAAGAGAAGCAATGAAGATTGTAGCTGTTTCATATTCGCTACTTATTCGTGTTTTATCAAAACATGTGTCGAAAGTACAATAAAACCTGTTAAGACGGAATCGCTAGGAACCGAAGTAAAGTTTTGTTTTAGACAGGTTTCCGTCTGAGCAAGTATAACAATTGTAAGGTAGTAAGATATAATGAGCAGATGAAAGTATTCAACTAGGTAAATTATATCCAATGGTTGGAGTATCATAGTTGAGATTTTTTCCAACAGAGCGAAAATATGCCGGGACCTGGCATTCAAATTCATGGAAAATTTCATGGTATACACGAGTTTCCGTGCTATTTTAGATTCATCATGTAAATGCTATAGTTATAGCTCGGATGAATGAAATTAGCGCTGCAGTTCGCAACCTTGTCCAACAAATAAGAGTGAGATATGCCAGTCCGGAATATCGTCTTGATAGCTCAGTAGGGAGAGCGTTGGTACGGCAAACCAAAGTACCCAGGTTCGAGTCCTGGTCCCGGCATATTTTCGCTCTGGTGGAAAAATCTCAACTATGATACTCCAACCATTGGAGATAGTAAGATATTTCGTACTTAAAAAAAAAAAAAAAAAAAAAAATCGTTTACGACAGAATTCTCTTTTGGACATATTTCGTTTTGACAGGTTTTACTGTAAATAAATAATAAATTGAATTCCGTTTGTCTTTCTGTCAGTCCGCTCTATAACCCCTTTGCGATGAATGCCATGTATCGTATAGGGTTCATCGTGCGTATAGTCCTTAATTTTACGCAACATTATTTTCGAATAATAATTTTCACCTTATTTAATCACAAGTTCCAGCGATTAAATAAGACAAAAATTACTATTTGAAAATAGTGTTATTCAAAATTTTCAATAGAACACCTAATTTTGGTATCATATTTGAATTCTTCGGTAAACTTTACTTTTGGAAACCAAAACGGGAAGTCAAGTAGTTTAAAAGTTATGCAGGTTTAAATTTCAAATTCGTAAAATTAAATTAATTTTAATCGCGATCTGTAATTTTGGATTCGCATATTTGAAATTCTAAAATTCGATTTCTGTTAAAATTTTTATAGGTTACAATACATATATTTTTTTTCGAGTATTAATTTTATTATTTCGAAATTAATATTCGAAACAAATATATGTTTTGCAATCTATATATATTTTTTAAAGAAATAGATTTCTAGAAGAGTCAAATATGGGTATCCAAAATTACAACTCATCCCGTCGAGTAGTTTTTCAGCTTATGCATAAAAAACTACCTGCGCCGTAATCTATTTTGTAACGATTAAAAATGAATTTAACATTGGAAATTAAAAACTTTACAACTTTATAATTCCTAAAGTACTTCATCGAATTTTTAAAATAGGTGGATTTAACTTTGTGCCGTTATATTAAAAATAAATGAACAACGTAAAATAGCACAAATCAAAACATGTAAAATGGTAAACAGCTGTTTCGGAGCCCCTAAAGCTCCATCATCAGTGCCAAATTTAAAAGGTTAAAAACCAATTAAAAAGCTCAAGCCATGGAAACATGTTTGCGTCTGCCGCACGCGCGGCGCGTACATTAATATACATTACCATTACCAAGAAAGATACTCTCTTTTTTTTTCTCTCTTTTTTTTTTGTACGCTGGCGAAATCAGCGGTGCTCCCTTCTCCCTCACCCCCAACACTAAGTTTGCTTGGAAATATTTACGTTTAAAAATATAAAATCATACAAATTCTTTCAAAAAACAGGCCAAAGCGTGCATAGCATTCCCGGGTGTACGCTGCCGAAGGCAGTTGTGCCCAAAACGCTAGGTTTGCTTGAAAAGAGATTCGTTTGGAAAGATTTTCGTCTAGAAATAGAAATTAACATTAATTTGATGTTCGTTTAGAAAAAACGATAAGTGTAGCAGGCGAAGCCTGCTAATACATTTACATACATTAACAAAAGCTTTAAATACGTTATTCAGTTTCTATATTTATTAACAAAAGATGACAATAGATTAGGTTACTAACTAGTAATATTGATTTCCGTTGTTCTAAATTAAATATCCCTTATTTGCAATAATATAGAACACATTAAATATGTAATAAAAGCAGTTTCACTTTCCTATTATGCTAAACAGTGAATAAAATAAAACACTTCTAAACTTTCGGAACGAAAAATCACGTGACTTGCTAATGGCCTGGCAAACAAACAGAATACGAAAAGATATATTTTTTTAAACACACCTGGATCTGGATAATCTACTTCAGGAAAACAAAAAAAAAAAAAAAAAAAAAAAAAAAAAACGGAAAAGAGTTGAACAGGATGGTAGAAACACACTTTGTTCTTTCAAGCACGAAGGTCAATCGAATAATCGTTTAACCTTGAAAATGGTCACGGTTATAATAATACAGCTTATAAGTATAGTCCGTTTTTTTTTTTTTTTTTTTTTTTTTTTAATTGTTGTAGTTTAAACGTCCGGGTCAAACTGTTCATATTACTTTATTTTCAATAAATAAAAAAAATGTAATGTATATAATATAAATCTTATTGGCTATCATAGACTCGATTAGTTTTATTGCAAAATAATCTTATAGATGTCAAGCAAAATAATCGTATAGATGTCAGCATACCGTTGCCTGAAGTCAAATAAAGAAGACTTCTAAAATGTTCGCGCTGATGTAGAATTTAGTAACTTTTACATGCTGCTTTAAAAAGAATATATCATTAATTTTTTTAAAAAGAAATTGTTTATCTCCCTCAT
The DNA here is from genome assembly GCA_963931845.1 of Maratus michaelseni. NCBI lineage: Eukaryota > Metazoa > Arthropoda > Arachnida > Araneae > Salticidae > Maratus > Maratus michaelseni. The sequence continues at coordinate 36,585,685 of OZ007600.1, forward strand.
CCCTCCATCCTAAAAGGATTGTTCGACGATTTTTCTAATAAATATCTTAATGAAATGAGATATTCGAAGCACAGTGAAATTTCAGTTATACTGGTCATTATAATCTGGAAATAATTCTGATTTTCAGATATATGGATAATGAAAGCATACAACTATTATTAAATAATAACAGTAAATAATTATAAATACTAAATAATAATAATAATAATAAATAATAATAATTATTATTACAATTATAATAAATAATTATAATAATAATAATTAATAATAATAAATTATAATAGTAATAATAATATTAATTATAATAAATATTTAATAATAATAATAATATTAATTATAATAAATAATTAATAATAATAATAATTATTATTATAATAAATAATTAATAATAATAATAATAATAATTAATAACAATAATAATAATAATAATGATAATAATAATAATAATAATTATAATAATAATGTGAAATAAAAATGTCTCAAAAATAGATGAAATCGGCTGGATTCGAACGGTAGACCTGCCGTTTCGGAACTGGATATGGTACCTAACAAATGGGAGAGAGAGATTTTAGTTTCTTATTTCCGAATAAATTATAAGTAAAAAGAAAATCAAAGACAAGATTTTCATTTTATTATAATGTATTAAAAAGGGGAAATTTTGAAGGACCATTTGTTCAAATAAATACCTTTTATCTAAAATAAATAAATTAAATTGCGAGTGATTTTAGGTAGATTTCGTAAGAAATACTACCTATTACATTCTCACCTAAGTTGGAATTTTTGAAAAATTTTTGCAGATCTACGCCGATCATGACTCCCAGAACCCAAAACCACCTCCAGTTCAAAACTTTATCTATCTATCTATCTATGTCACTTTTTTATGAACACGATAACTGCAATAATTCTGCACAGATCTCTTCGAAACTGATACATAAAATCAAGGGGCATAAAATCTCGGCCAAGTTATTTAATGGGCAAAATCGAACCAAGGGGGAAGGGTGGGAGCTTTTTGTGAAAACAGAACCCCCCCCCCCCCCATAATTTCTTAATTATGATGCGTATCGAATCCGTTTAAAGTTATTATTACTTCTAGGAGAAGGGCCGAAAATGTATGTATGACAGATTTTTGATATAATTAAAAATGGCCCCAAGGGGGGGGGGGGGAAGGGGTGTTTTAGAAGAAAAAATTTCATAACGTCGTCAATTCACAAGATATCAAATCCGCTTAAATTTATTATAAATCCTCTTAATATTATCTAAAACTTTTATATTGACAAGTTTTTTATAGGACCAACCCTTACAGCAAAAAAAAAAAAAAAAAAAAAAAAAAAAATCCCTGCCGGCTCCGCCTGCAAACAAGTTATTTTTCGAAGTAGGCGGTTCCAACTCCCGCATCTTTTCGAAACTGATATTTAAAATCAAGGGGCATAAAAAAGTCATTCTCGCAGAAATTTCAGATTTGAGACTTAACCATCTTGACTGATAATGGCATATTTATAGTCAATATGGCAGAAATTTCGGAAGATAGGAGTATTCTTCATTTGAAAGACTTTGTTGAAATTCCATTTTTGCAACATATTGACAGAAGAATCAAACAATAAAGAGATGCTAGCACAAAATTTAAATTTTTGATACTTAACCATCTTTACTGATAATGGCATATTTATAGTCATTCTGGCAGAAACTTTGGAGGATAGTAGAATTCTTCATTTGAGATATTTCGTTAAAATTCCGCTTTGCAACATGTTGACAGAAGAATAAAACAATAAAGAGATGCTAGCACAAAATTTAAATTTTTGATACTTAACCATCTTGACTGTTAATGGCATATTTATTGTTTCTGGCAGAAATTTCGGACGATAGCAGAATTCTTCATAAGAAAAATTTCTTTGAAATTCCATTTTTGCAACATATTGATAGAATAATCAAACAATAAAGAGATGCTGGCACAAAATTTAAATTTTTGATACTTAACCATCTTGACTGATCATGACATATTTATAGTCATTCTCGCAGAATTTTCAGAGGATAGTATGATTCTTCATTTGAGAGATTTCGTTGAAATTCCATTTTTTAAACATATTGACATCAGAATCAACCAATAAAGAGATGCTAGCACAAAATTAAAATTTTTGATTCTTAATCATTTTTACTGATAATGGCATATTTATAGTCATTCTGGCAGAAACTTCGGAGTATAGCAGAGTTCTTCATTTAAAAGATTTCGTTGAAATTCCGCTTTGCAACATATTGACAAAAGAATCAAACAATAAAGAGATGCTAGCACAAAATTTAAATTTTTGATACTTAACCATCTTGACTGATAATGACATATTTATAGTCATTCTCGCAGAATTTTCAGAGGATAGTAGAATTCTTCATGTGAGAGATTTCGTTGAAATTCCATTTTTTCGACATATTGACAGCAGAATCAACCAATAAAGAGATGCTAGCACAAAATTTAAATTTTTGATACGTAACCTTATATAGACTGGATAATGGCATATTTATATTCATTCTGGCAGAAATTTCGGAGGATAGAAGAATTCTTCATTTAAAAGATTTCGTTGAAATTCCGCTTTGCAACATATTGACAAATGAATCAAACAATAATGCTAGCATAAAATTTAAATTTTTGATACTTAACCATCTTGACTGTTAAGGGCATATTTATAGTCATTCTCGCAGAAATTTCAGAGAATAGTAGAATTCTTCATTTCAAAGATTTCGTTGAAATTCCACTTTGCAACATATTGACAGAATAATCAGAATATAAAAAGGCGCTAGCACAAAATTTAAAATTTTGATACTTAACTATCTTGACTGATAATGGGATATTTATTGTCATTTAACAGAAATTTCGGAGGATAGCACAATTCTTCATCTGAAAGATTTCGTTGAAATTCCATTGTTGCAACATATCGACATAAGAATAAAATAATAAAGAGATTTTGGCACAAAATTAAAATTGTTGACACATAACCATCTTTACTGATAATGGCATATTTTTATTAGTATACTTAGATTGCCATGTAATTTTTATATGCTATTGAGGTTCACCATAAAATGTTCGGTATTGAAAATGAAGCTTGTAGCATTTATAGTTCGTTTATAGGGATGCACAAAAGAATTCCGTTTCATTATGATCCATGTGGAAAAATCGTTTACGATGCATTTGCATTGTAATAAAGTTATAATACTTCAAATATAATGAAATAAAAAAAAAAGACAACTAAGAGAACTACTTCATGCTTTCTATAGATTATGGAATGCGTAGCATTTATTGATCATTTACAGAGATGCACAAAAGAATTCGGTTACAGGACGGACTATAATCGAATTCATTGTATCAAAAAAATTCTTTAATAATATTCTGTAAATATTGGAAAGTGCTTCATAATGTATGCCTGATGCATGATTTTTCGTTCTCGTTTTAAGATTCGCAGGGTTATTTATATTTTGAAAACAATGTAACGTGTACCTCTACATATTACATGTGTATATAAAAAAAAAAAATACCGACAACAAGAAAATGTATGTAACATTTTCAAGAGAACGAATTCACAAAATCTTGATTGAAGATACTACAAACATAATTGGAAGGCGAGAATGTTATCATCTTCTTTATCAGTGAAATATCGATTGATGTTACAATCTTTCATCTATATCGCATTATCTCCTAAAAAAACACCAGGTGGCAGTTTATTTCCTCATTCGACACTCCTCTTATGCAGATACGATGTCAGTCATTGACATCATGAATAAAAACAACAAACTTGACCAGATTTTGATGCTGCGTTCTGTATGTATGTTAGCCTTTTCTTCCGGTCCATGTTGTAATAAGTCACTCCGTGTGTTTCCACCTAAGGCACGATCCCATTGTTCATTGTTAAAACCGACGTAAGTGTAGGTGAATTGTTTCACCGTTTCTCCACACGATGGATGTATAATTGAAACTATTGTGTTAGGAAAAAAAAGGGGGGTCCAAAAGAGACGATTTTGGAAACAAAGACAATATAATTTGAGTAAATTGGTGAGTAATGGCTTGAACTTGATCTGTTTGTCTAAAATCTGGTGGTGGTTAGAGCAAGAACGGAAAATTGCAGATGAAATATCGTTTGGTAGAATTTATGTGTCTCGTCTGCACTGGCCATTCAGCTGCATAGGTGATTGTGTAACAATGATGAAATTGATCCGCGTGCACTCATGGATTTATTTATTATACATAGATAAAGGATTACACCCACCGACTAGTCAGGGACTGATTTACAAATTTGGGGGCCCTGGGAACAGATGCTTCTGGGGGACCCCCTTGTACTGATGCTTACTTGTCTTGAGTAAAATAAAATATATCACTGAATGCGGTAATTATTAAGAAAAACACTGCTGACTTTAATAATTTTGTGATATTTAATGATTTTTATAATGAGTTTTCTTCTAAATGTTTCAGTAGTAAAAGTTTTTATAACATCATCATAATCAATCTTTAGTGTTCTATCTCGCAGACGATTTTTCGAAATCGGTTCCGAGAGTGAAAGTATTCTAATAAAAACCTGTAAACAAAATCGAAAAAGTAGAAAACGGCTTTTTATAGAGATTTATCTCAACTATCCAATGAAAAAAAAAATATTTTTAAAAATATTGAAATGCAAACGAGATATCAAAAAAAAATTCTCCTATAGAAATAATAGTAGCAAGCGGGTGTTTTCGCGTGAGTAAAGTAGTTATTTTTAAATGAAAAAAATAAACAGATTTTTACATATTAATTTTGTTTTTTAATAGTTAAAACTTCATCATGTTTTGGCCTATAATTGAAAATTTTTCAGTAGCATCTAAGGTTCCTATTATAGGAGCTCTAACTAGTAAGTGTCCACTAGTGCAAATATTGCCAAGTGCAGTGTCGCAAATATCGGAATACAGACACAGAGATAAACAAGAAAGAAAAATCATGCGTCATCAAGCATAGATTTTGAAACACTTTCTTACAAGTTCAGAATACTGTAACAAAACTTCTCCGTTTAATATGATGAAAGATGATATCTAAGCAAACAATGTGGAAAACGCATGACACATTTGAAAACCCAATTTCAGCAGTTACCATCTATAATTATAAAAACATTCAAATTATTTTGTGAAGCGCTGTACATGTTCTAAAGATTTCCATATATATTACGTACTAGCTTACCCGCCCGGCATTGCCCGTGCCAACAACCTTAAATGTACCTGAAATCAGTGTTGAACATTTTTTAATTTTTAAACAAATCTAATGTTGGGGGCCCCACTACCTTAGACAGCAAACACTGGGCGTGCCATACACACTCCCATATATTACCGTAAGTCGAGTCGAAAGAGCCATACCCCTTTATGATCCAGCCCATAGAACCAGAGATAGAAAAGCACCCCTGGTGGTGAAAATCAAAAAGCTCTATCTATGTAGAGTCGAATGAGCCATACCCGTCGTGATCCAGCCTATAGAACCAGATATAGGAAAGCACCCCTTGTGGTGAAAATCCGAACTAAAATAGGTAAGCTCTATTGATGTTGTGTCGAATGAGCCAAACCGTGTCGTGATGTGACCCATAGAACCCGAGTTAGCTGCAAAATCCTTTAGTTACACCTTCCACCGCCAGGGGGCACAATATGTTCTATACGAACATAATTGAATTCATTAAGGTTATTGATGTCGAGTCGAATGAGGCATACCCCTTCATGATCCAGCCCATAGAACCAAAGATACGAAAGCACCCCCTGTGGTGAAAATCCGAACTAAAATCAGTAAGCTCTATTGATGTCGGGTGGAAAGAGCTATACCCCGTCGTGATCCAGCCCATAGAAACAGAGATAGCAAAGCACCCCCTGGTGGTGAGAGGAAGTTGATGTGGAATAAATGCGATATTTAATAAAAAGTCGTTCCCACCCCACCCTCTTTATCTCGCCATTTTCGCTAATTATTACAAATATACAAATGTTTCTTAATTACATCTAATGTCCCGATCTGATAATGGGGTTTCCCTATCTACCTATCCTAATCCGCTGTTCTCTATCATAATAGAAAAAAGCATATTTTATCAAAGAATCGCTGGCAAACGCGAATTTCGTCAAAGGTTCGCAAGAAAAACACGAATTTTATCAAATAATCGCTGAAAAAACATGAATTTTGTAAAAGGATCGCTAAAAAAACACGAATCTCGTCAAAAGGCAGCAGAGAAAACACGAATATTGTCAAACGATCATTAAAAAAGCAAATTTCATCAAAGGATCACGGAAAATGCGAATTTCATCAAAGGATCGTGGGGAAAACGCAAATTTCGCCAAAGGAACACAGGAGAAATGTGAATTTCGTCAAAGGATCGCTGAAAAAAAACACGAATTACGTCGTAGGATCACTGAAAAAACATGAATCTCGGCAAAAGTATGTGGAAAAACACGAATTTCGTTAAAGGATCACAAAAAAAGCAAATTTCGTCAAATGATTGCAGGAAAAACTTGAATTTCATCGAAGGATCGCAGAAAAAATACGAAATTCGTCAAAGGATTGTGGAAAAAAGGCAGATTTTGTGAAAGGTTCACAGAAAAAACTTTTGTGAAAGGGTCGCCGAAAAAATGCAACTGTCTTTATTAAAAACAGCACACACACAAACCTCTACACAAACAAACCTATTCTGTCTTCCTGCCTGAGGAAAGCACCGTAATTATAACACCTAGGCCTAATTTTTTAATTTCAATTTCAATTTTTTTTTTTTTTTTTTTTATTAAAACGTGCATACGGAATTCTGGATTCGAGGCTATTCCATGTCCTCCGCCAATCCACAGCAATAAAGCAGACAGCCAATGAGAGCAGGTGTGAATATGGGATGATCCAGGATCCAGCAACGGCAGTTCATGTTCACAGCTGAAAGCGGCTAGCCACAGATTTCATTGTTTTGCTTATGTTTGAGTTTTATTTTGGCTAATTGAGGTTCACATAAGTTAGTTTCAATTGTATTCATTCTTTGTATGCGTAGTTGCCCCCATATATTATGTGTTTGGTAAGAATATATTTTGTACTTTACTGAATGTTTTCGTAGCGTTAGACATATCAGCTCATGTTCTTAAATGAAACAAACTGTTTTCAATAACAAATCTTAATGAATCAAATTAATCTTACACTTTACTATAAAATGTACAGTTCTACAATTTATCGCATATTACAACGTTCTTGGGAACTAAAAATGTAGTCCAGTAACAGTAACAGAAAGAAAAATTGTAAATAACAATAAATAAATAATCATAAATTTCACATCATTGAATTAACAAACTCATATATAAGATACAACTTTAAACTGATATGCCTCATCAACAGCTGTCGAAATCAATATAATGTAAATAATTCTTAAACATTATGAGTTTGCTAAGAAATTAAAACATTCAGTGCAGTGTAGGATGTATTTTTTCCTCAAAACAATTTAATTTGTAATATGAAGTTAAAAAAAAAATCCCCGTTTTCTCACATATTATGAGTTTTATCAGCAAGTTAAAACATTACGTAAATATGAATGATTTGCGGAGCTGTTTCTATCAAAAATTCAATAACATCGCCCAAAAACCTTCAACAAAAATAATTATAAAGAGTGTGATGACAACATAAATTTTATACCACATTGCATGTCCGTTCTTATGGACGATTCTTATAAAACTCAAAATTTGTCACAAAATGGTGATTTTTTTACAACATGCTTACAAATTAAAATGGTTTATTATTATTTATTTATTATGGTTTATAATTATTTAAAAAAAAAAACTCGGCCATAAATAACACTGACTTTACATTTTTAAAGACTTATTCTTTATAATTATTTTGAAACAGCTCTGCAAATCATACATATTTATTTATTGTTTTACTTTCTGATGAAACTCATTATGTGAGAAAACGGTGATTTTTTTTTTTACCTCATACTTACAATCCTCAAAACAAATTATTAAATATGAAGTAAAAAAAAAAATCACCGTTTTCTCACATTTATGAGTTTTATCAATAAGTTAAACAATAAGTAAATATGAATGATTTGCGGAGCTGTTTCTATCAAAAATTCAATCACATCGCCCAAAAACCCTCAACAAAAATAATTATAGAGAGTGCGATGACAACATAAATTTGCATGTCCGCATTGCATGTCCGTTCTTGGGCGATTCTTATAAAACACAAATTTGTCACAAAATGGTGATTTTTTTACAACATGCTTACAAATTAAAATGGTTTATAATTATTTTTAAAAAAACTCGGCCAGAAATAACATTGATTTTACATTTTTAAAGACTTATTCTTTATAATTATTTTGAAACAGCTCTGCAAATCATTCATATTTATTTATTGTTTTACTTTCTGATGAAACTCATTATGTGAGAAAACAGTGATTTTTTTTTAACCTCATACTTACAATCCTCAAAACAATTTAATTTGTAAATATGAAGTAAAAAAACAGAAAAAAAATCACCGTTTTCTCACATATTATGAGTTTTATCAGCAAGTTAAACAATAAGTAAATATGAATGATTTGCGGAGCTGTTTCTATCACTAATTCAATAACATCACCCAAAAACCCCCAACAAAAATAATTATAAAGAGTGCGATGACAACATAAATTTGCATGTCCGTTCTTGGGCGATTCTTATAAAACACAAAATGGTGATTTTTTTTACAACATGCTTACAAATTAAAATGGTTTATAATTATTTTTAAAAAAACTCGGCCAGAAATAACATTGATTTTACATTTTTAAAGACTTATTCTTTATAATTATTTTGAAACAGCTCTGCAAATCATTCATATTTATTTATTGTTTTACTTTCTGATGAAACTCATTATGTGAGAAAACAGTGATTTTTTTTTTAACCTCATACTTACAATCCTCAAAACAATTTAATTTGTAAATATGAAGTAAAAAAACAGAAAAAAAATCACCGTTTTCTCACATATTATGAGTTTTATCAGCAAGTTAAACAATAAGTAAATATGAATGATTTGCGGAGCTGTTTCTATCACTAATTCAATAACATCACCCAAAAACCCCCAACAAAAATAATTATAAAGAGTGCGATGACAACATAAATTTGCATGTCCGTTCTTGGGCGATTCTTACAAAACACAAAATGGTGATTTTTTTTACAACATGCTTACAAATTAAAATGGTTTATAATTATTTTTAAAAAAACTCGGCCAGAAATAACATTGATTTTACATTTTTAAAGACTTATTCTTTATAATTATTTTGAAACAGCTCTGCAAATCATTCATATTTATTTATTGTTTTACTTTCTGATGAAACTCATTATGTGAGAAAACAGTGATTTTTTTTTTAACCTCATACTTACAATCCTCAAAACAATTTAATTTGTAAATATGAAGTAAAAAAACAGAAAAAAAATCACCGTTTTCTCACATATTATGAGTTTTATCAGCAAGTTAAACAATAAGTAAATATGAATGATTTGCGGAGCTGTTTCTATCACTAATTCAATAACATCACCCAAAAACCCCCAACAAAAATAATTATAAAGAGTGCGATGACAACATAAATTTGCATGTCCGTTCTTGGGCGATTCTTATAAAACACAAAATGGTGATTTTTTTTACAACATGCTTACAAATTAAAATGGTTTATAATTATTTTTAAAAAAACTCGGCCAGAAATAACATTGATTTTACATTTTTAAAGACTTATTCTTTATAATTATTTTGAAACATCTCCGCAAATCATTCATATTTATTTATTGTTTTACTTTCTGATAAAACTCATAATGTGAGAAAGCGGTGATTTTTTTTTACCTCATACTTACAAATCAAATTGTTTTGATGAAAAAATGCATCCTACACTTCACTGAATGTTTCAAATTCTTAAACAGAATCATAATATTTAAGAAATATTTTCATTACATTGATTTCGATAACAGTTGATGAGGCATATCAGTTTAAAGTTATATCTTATATATATGAGTTTGTTAATTTACAATCTTTCTGTTACAGCTTTTGACTACATTTTTAGTTCCCGAAAACGTTGTAACATGCGATAAATTGTAGAACTGTACATTTTATAGTAAAGTGTAAGATTAATTTGATTCATTAAGATTTGTTATTGAAAACAGTTTGTTTCATTTCAGAACATCAGCAGATATGTGAACGTTTTGAAACCATTCAGTAAAATGCAAGTTATATTCTTACCTAAAACATAATATATGGGGGCAACTAAACATACAAAGAATGAATACAATCAAAACTAACCTACTTTAATCTCAATCAGTCAAAAATATAGTCCTATTCCTTTTCTTTAAAATAAATCTAAAAAATAAACATTGTGCTACGACCATAAACTGTCGTCGCTAGTCGCTAGATCCTGGATCATGCACCTGCTCTCATTGGCTGGCTGCTTCGTTGTCACGGATGGCGTTGCCGAGACTTTTTCATGGGAGGAGCTTAAAATAGCCTCGAACCCAAAATTACATATACACGTTTTAATTTAAAAAATATATATATAAATTAAAATGGAAAAATCCGGCGGTGAGGTACACTTTCCGGTGATAGTATCTACACATGACAAAAATTTCAGAGTCCTAGGTGTTATAATTACGGTGAAGTCCTAGGGCAGGCAGACAGACACTTACTCTTTTATAGAGATAGAGATATGCTAAAATTTAGTTCAGTTAAGAAATGCGTAACACAACTGAAAATTCCCTATCAGAAATACTCCCAATTCTTTTGCGCAGCCCTGTATACTATGTATAGAATTTATATATACCAAATAATATGGCAAAAGTTAGATAAATTTAAAAACGCACACCACAACGGAAAACGCACTTCCAGCAATTATCGCTCATAGAGAGTACTATAACCGAATTATGTTCTATGTCCCTGTAAATGAACGATAAACGCTATGCACACCCTATTCTACACCAAGCATCTTGCAGTGCACCTCAGTGATATAGATCAATATGTTTGAAATAGCCTAACATCGAATAAAATGCTTTGCAAAAGATATTTCTCCTTAGTCTATAATGTAACGAAATTCTTTTGCGTGTCCCTGTAAACATACTATAAATGCTTCACTACTAACAAACTGACGAACTAAAATGTACACTTTATTTTCAATAACGAATAAACCACCAGTAATCATCAATAGCATACATCAATTATATAACAATCCGAGCATATTTACGCGAGTTACAGTGCGGACAGACGGACAGACAAATCGAATTCATGGACACTTTTCAACTATGTTGAAAAGTACGAAAAATGTGGGACTGATGCTTTTTAATTGGAACCTAAATATAAAAACAGTTTTCTATTACCGTTTCAAATTTATGAGAACTAAATAATTCCAACCATCGGCACACAGAATGAAGTTAATTGAGCAATGGATCTACACTAGAACCACGGCAATTTTGACTCAAGTTTTATAAAAATATTTTATATCAGAATTTTTATTCAAAATTACTTATCTTATTTATTTAACCTATTTTTGCGTAGTGTATAATTTAACTTATTTCATAAAAAACTTTCTGGTTTGAATCGACTACTATTCATTTGGTACGAGTCAAAATGACCCCTCATGGCGGTTCTAGTGTTACAGTTAAAACTGGAAAAACAGAATCTCTAGGGGGGCCAGGAAAAATTCTATTTTAGACGGGTTTCCGTCTTGGCGGGTATAATTTTATGGTATTTCTACTATTGGGACGATTAAATTTTTACTTTTCAGCCATCAGGATACTGTTATAGACAAGTTTCCATTTTCACAGGTTTTACTCTAATTCCTACGAACGGCAAACATAATGAAGTTAATTCAGTAATGCTAATCTTTGGAGTAATTAAGAATATATACTGAGTGAGTATACTAATAAAAGAAAGTTGTTTGTCTGTCTGTGTGTGTGCGATGGCTAGCGAAATCTACTGCACGTAAAACTCTGAAAATTTGGGTGCTGATAGTCCAAGGCAGGTTCTGATATCAGAGCAAAGTTAGTGTTATTAGAAGGTCTATGGTCCTGATGCACCTGAGGCTCAGATTTTTAATTTTTAGACACGTGCCACCTGAAGCCCCTTTAATTTTTTTGCCCTAAATTATTAATAACTTCCATTTTTATCCGATCTTCTTTTTTTGAGGCCCTTTCTCCATTTAGCTTTTACCCCATTTCTACGTTCCAGTTAAGACCCAGGCACCCTAGGGCCCGGTGCGTTTTCTGTTGAAGTTTTTCTTTCCTAAATTGTTAATAACTTGCCCCCTTTTTATACGATGTTCTTTATTTTTGGGGCCTTTTCTCCACTTTGGGGTTTTTCCCCCATTTCTATATTCCAGTTAAGACCCTGGGCCTCCTTGAACTTTTTGTGCGCCATGCATTTTTCATCCCTCTAATTTTGTCACCCTCTCAATGCATACCTTTAAACTTGAATCTTAGACTCCTCTTCCCGGGCCACCACCCTTATAATTTTATTTTTGCCCTAGGTCCCTTTTTAAGTATTTTTTTTCTAATGATTAATTCATACCCTATGCTTAATTTTGACTAATTGAAGATCTAAAGCGCTAAGTAATAGGACCTTTTAAGATATTTTCATCTTAGGGCCCTGCTCAAAACTATCAGTTTGCCCCTTTTCGGCCCCTACTATAGCTCCCTTAAAAATCGTTCTATTCACTAGCTTTTCTTTTCTAACAACGTCTTAGGTCCTCCAGCTACTACATGAACGACAAAAAAATTTCTCGGACCTCAGCTACCACCAATTTTGAATATTAATCTTCTTCTTGGGACCCTTGGTGCAGCTTCTTTAAAAACGATCCGATTCTCTTGCAATTTTCTTTAATGTAGTTATTAATAACTTGCCCCAATCAATAACTTGCCCCTAAATTATTAATAACTTGCCCCATTTTTATCCGATCTTCTTTTTTTGAGGCCTTTTCTCTATTTAGCTTCCCCCCCCCCCATTTCTACGTTTCAGTTAAGACCCAGGCACCCTAGGGCCCGGTGCGTTTTCTGTTGAAGTTTTTGTTTCCTAAATTGTTAATAACTTGCCCCCTTTTTATCCGATGTTCTTCGTTTTTGGGGCCTTTTCTCCACTTAGTTTTTCCCCCATTTCTATATTTCAGTTAAGACCCTGGGCCCCCTTGAACTTTTTGTGCGCCATGCATTTTTCATCCCTCTAATTGTGTTACGCTCTCAATGCATAACTTTAAACTTGAATCTTAGACTCCTCTTCCCGGGCCACCACCCTTATAATTTTATTTTCGCCCTAGGTCCCTTTTTAAGCATTTTTTTTAATGATTAATTTATACCCTATGCTTAATTTTGACTAATTGAAGATCTAAAGCGCTAAGTAATAGGACGTTTTACGATATTTTCATCTTAGGGCCCTGCTCAAAACGATCAGTTTGCCCCTTTTGGGCCCCCTACTTTAGCTCCCTTAAAAATCGTCCGATTCACTAGCTTTTCTTTTCTAACAACTTCTTAGGTCCTCCAGCTACTACATGAACGACAAAAAAAATTTCTCGAACCTCAGCTACCACCAATTTTGAATATTAATCTTCTTCTTGGGATCCTTGGTGCAGCTTCTTTAAAAACGATCCGATTCTCTTGCAATTTTCTTTAATGTAGTTTTTAGAGTCTTCCAGCTACTTTATAAACTACTAAAAATTTCCTTAGACACCCCCCCCAGCTACCACTTTTTTAATTATTAATCTTCTTTTTCGGCATCAACTTACATTTACTCACTACAGCCGTACATTAAAAATTGCTTTACTGTTAAAAATTTAATTCGTACATTAAGCATAGCATTAACGTTAAAGGCAATTCGTTAATTTACAGGAGGGCGGCACCTTCCACCGCCGGGAGGCGCATTCTTTTCTTGGGTTCTATGGGGCCGATTTCAACGGGAATGAGTACATTCAACTTAGCTTACGATAGTTTTACAGATTTTAGTTCTATCTTTCACCGCTAGGTGGTGCGTTCTTATCTCGTGTTGGGCCCGATTAGAACGAAGTTTGGTTCATTCAACTTGGTTTTCAATTGTTTTACAGATTTTAGTTCCACCTTTTACCGCCAGTGGGCGCATTGTTACTTCCGGGTCTATGGGCCCGATTACTATACGGGGTTTGGCTCATTCAACTTGGTTTTCGATTGTCTCCGCCGCCTTGCGGGGCACTCGCGGCATACACTGCCTTAGGCATTGGGGTCCCGGCAACCAAATTCACTTGAAACACTCTACGCTGCCGAAGGCAGTGGGGCCCCCGAAACTATATTCATTTGAAAGATTTTCCGAATATATAAAATCATACAAATTTGATTTTTGTTTAAGGTTATTATTATCACGGGCCCGGGCAACACCGGCGTGTCAGCTAGTTGTCCATATTTAGGAACATTATTACTCTTGTAGTATGGCAGTACCTCAAACATTATACATATATATTAGCAAACACTTCATTAATTAACATTATAACCGATGAAATTCAGCAGTTATAAGAATTTGAAAAATAAAACGCGTTCCGAGTTGTCTTAGTACCACTTACAGTGTCTCACAAAAGTGATGGGACACTTGTGCTTTATAAAAAGAAACTGCAATAAAATAAATAAACAAACATGTGCAAAAATTTTTTGGGTGTGTTTCATATTTAAAGTTAGTAACAATTATTACATAACATACATTTTGTCAAAATATTAAAATATTAATTTAGTAAAAATACAATTGTTCAGAACGGAGCAAAAAATGGCTCACATAAGTGATGGGACACTTACTTTTCCATCAAATATTTATCCAAAAATTTTACTTTTTAAAAGGTTTTAATATTTTGTTGGATTTCCTTTTACTTTTAAAACATGATTTAATCTTTTTGGGATGGATTCGACTAATTTTTTTGTGATTTCTGGAGTGATTTTACCCCATTCTTCTTGAAGCACCGATTTTAGTTGTTGTTTTGAAGAAATGGTGTGTTTGCGAATTCTTGATTCCAATTCTTGCCAAATATTCTCTATGGGATTTAAGTCTGGAGATTGTGGTGGTGTTTTTATTATTTCAGGACAGTTATATAGCAGCCAGAGTCTAACGTTCAGAGCAGTGTGCTTGGGGTCATTGTCCTGGTAGAATTTAAAATCGTTATGAAGGTTCAATTTTCGTGCTGAAGATTTCAAATTTTGCTTTAAAATATCAATATACTTGTACTGATCCATTATACTGTCAATAAAAACAAGATTACCAACTCCAGCGGACGACATACACCCCCATACCATAACTCCTCCTCCACCATGTTTTACTGTTGGTACCAAGTTCTGTTTGTGATGTTCTTCCCTGGGTTTTCTCCACACCAAGATTCTACCGTCAGAACCAAATATATTAAATTTACTCTCATCAGCAAATATAACTTTATTCTAGTAATCAGAATTCTTATTTATGTTGGATTTTGCGAAAGCTAGTCTGAGTTTTCTATTCTTTTCACTTACGAAGAATTTTTTCCTGGCTACTCTACCGTGATATCCAGCAGATCGAATTACCCTTCTAATAGTTTCAGGATTAACAATTATTCCATATAATGCTTGTAAATCAGCAGCAACTTTTGAAGCACTAATTCTTGGATTTTTTTTAATATTTCGAACGATAATTCGCTTTATTCCATTGGATAGCTTTGATGGTCAGCCAGGTCTTCTTTTATCCTGAATCATATGATTCTTTTTATATCGTTTAATGATATTGAAAACTGTTGAACGACTCAAGTTAACTGTTTCAGCAGTTTTTCTAATAGATTTTCCACGTTCAATATGCAAATTAATAACTAATTTTCGAATTTCAGGAGAAGTTTCTTTTCGTTTAGCATTCATGACTACACAGAGCTAAAAAACACAAAAATTCCAAAACAAACTGGAGAGAAATACTGCAGACGATTTTATAAATTATTGCCAATTGCTTTTAAGTAAAAATAAAACCCCAAAAAATATTTTTATTGCTTATTTCAGACGATTTTTGTTGCATATATAATGGTGTCCCATCACTTATGTGAGCTATTTTTTGCTCCGTTCTAAACATTTGTATTTTTATTAAATTAATATTTTAATATTTTGACAAAATGTATGTTATGTAATAATCTTTACTAAATTTAAGTATGAAACACACCCACAAAAAAAATGTGTACATGTTTTTTTAATTTATTTGATTAGTTTCCTTTTGTAAAGCACAAGTGTCCCATCACTTATGTGAGACACTGTATGTTCGCCATAAATTAAATGCATGTTAATTTAGAAATACAGTTTTAACCAACAATTTATCAGAAAATTCCCCACCGCAGTCTTTGGAGATCAAGTTTTTAGAAATAAAAATTCTTACTTACATGTCATTATTCAACAATCTTTTACAAAAATAAAATAAAATAAAACAGCGTTCACAAAGATATGTAAATATCAAGACAATACCAATGAGGTGCCCAAAATAACAAACATTCAAATCTATGACTACAATAAAAAATCGAAAAAAAAAAATACTTTGAATATTGTTTAATTTTGTCTGATTTATAATTTTTCGGAGCAATTAATTCAAATTTCAAAATATGTATTCATGATGCATTTCATATTTATCTAATTTATGATGAACACGACGGCATGAAATTTCTAAGGCTTCCAGCATTAGCGCGCTGGTCTTATTTACGAATTCTTTACGTGGAATGTCTTTTGAATTATTTCTCCTGGTTGCCTCAATATTTGATTTGCAAATATCGTCTGCATTCATCTCATTAATTGCTGCAATGTTTTCATCAAATAACATCAAAGCACAATACATTGCTGTTCGAAAAATGTTTAATGTTTTAATTTATACACATACAGAATAAATATTTTCTTTACAGTTATACTTTAGCATCATAACAGAACGTATAAGTAAAATGTTTAGTTAAAAAAAACAAAAAACAAAAAAAAAAAAAAGTTGATTTTATTCACGCGCTAGAGTGGATTAAGATTTAAATATAAACACATCTGTACACCAAAGTGTTGTCAAGTTGTAAAATTTTTCCGCGCAGTGCGTATTCCGCATTATTGAATTGAAGAGGTGGGCCGGGGGGAGGCATTTCCCCCGGAGAATCGAAATGCCCCTTCCGGAACAAAAGTAATGTACTGTATATTTATTATTTACTGACATGTTTGCGTGGTAACCGAAATTTAATATAAGTGTAGTAATAATATATATTTTTTTTCCAACGTGCATAAAAATTTCCTTTAAAAAAAACCCGCCAAATTGGAATTTTATATTAACGAATTTCTCAGTATAACTAATTTAAGAACTAAAAGATCTTCTTAAAACACCATCAAAAACTTTTTAATGCGGTAGGCCTTTCGAAAGATCTGAGTCTTTCTTCGTCAGGCGCAAAAAAGTGCTGCTTTCATAGTAGAAGTACGTCTTTTTTGCGCCTGACAAAGAAAGACTCAGATCTTTCGAAAGGCCTAGCTCCATTAAAAGTTTTTGATGGTGTTTTAAGAATATCTTTCAGTTCTTATTGTTTCACACCAGTTTCAACTTATTTTCTTATAACTAATTTAATCGGTGGTCTCCAGAAATTCATAATAACGAGAGTTTACTTTAATATAACAGAATAATTATATGTACAACGTATTACAACAGACATTAATTTAATTTAAAAACGCATCAAAGATCAAAGAGCAGCGCCCATGTCTAAAAGATTCATAATACACTTTCAAACTACACTAAAATTAGTTAATGCTGCAGTGCATACATGTCTAAAAGCTTTAAAAAAAAAAAGAAAACACGTTTAAACTGCACTAAAACTAATCAATGCAGCATTGACTAGTTTTCGTGTAGTTTGAAAGTGTATTATGATGCTTTTAGACATGTGCAGGTGCACTGCTCTTTGATGCGTTTTTAAAATAAATTAATGTCTGTTGTAAAATTAGGTAGTATAGATAATAATAAAGCTATAAATGACATTGTGGACGATAGTAGATTTAAAAAAAAAAAATCCCTAACGACTCGGCCTACAGGCACAGGTAGATTTCGAAGACGCATACTGTGGGGCGCCTGTTTATTGGGAATTGCAGAAGAAGGACCTTTTTGCAATGATGCGACAGTTGGGACCGCCCATTTCGAAATCTACCTGTGCCTGTAGAAGGATCCGGGAGGGATTTCTTTCTTTTTTTTTAATTTTTTTCTTTTGCTGTAAGAGTTGGTCCTATAAAACGCTTGTCAATACAAAAGTTGTCGATAATATTAAGAAGATTTATAATCAATTCAAGCGGATTTGATATCTTGTGAATGTACGAAGTTATGAATTTTTTTCTTCTTAAACCCCTATCCCCCCCCCCCTTGAGGCCATTTTTAATGATATCAAAAATCTGTCATACATAAATTGTTGGCCCTTCCTAGAAGTAACAATAACTTTAAACGGATTCGATATGTATCGTAATTAAGAAGTTATAGGTTTTTTTCTGTTTTCACTAAAAGCCCCCCCCCCCCTTGGTCCGATTTCGCCCATTAATGAATTTGACCTGGAATTTACGCCCCTTGATTTTATGTATCCGTTTGGAAGAGATTTGTGCAGAATTATGAAGCTATCGTGTCCATAAAAAAGTTATATATAAAGATAAATAGATAGATAGATAGATAAAATTTTGAACTGGGGGTGGTTTTGGGTTCTAGGAGTCATGGTCGGCGTAGATCTGCAAATTTTTTTCAGAAATTCCAAAATAGGGGATAATGTAATAGGTAGTATTTCTTGCGAAATCTACCAAAGAAAAAGAGAGAGAGAGAGAGACTTTATTGTATTAGTATTGGATAACAGCGGATAATTAAGTTTTACCATCTACGAAGCATAAAATCTAAGTCCTCTCTAAGTGAATGGACTATCAAGAACTTCAGAAGCAGCTTTATTATCCTTCTGTTATTATTGTTATTGAATGTGACAGAGAGCTGTTGCGTGTTTCTAGTATAAATCACGAACAATTGAAAGAAACAGACGTTTCCTTTACAGCTGTAATTTTTGGTTATTCGCTGTAGTCAAAGGAGAAATTGAAAAGGAAAAAAAAAAAAAAAAAGGCAAGAAAGAAAACGTCAACCATGGATTATGCAACACTTTCCGGCAGATTCAGAGTAATGTAAAAAAACTTTACCAGTACTTACGTATTATCCGGGCCAGGTCAGATACAAATGCCCCAATTATACACTGCAAAAAAAAAAAAAAAATGTTGATTTTACAGTATATAATACTGGCAGATGGGGTGCCAGTGTTTTTTTTTTTTTTGTTTTTTGTTTTTTTTCAGTGTATCAATTACAACAACCTTTTTTTTTGTTTTACAACTATATAGTTTATTTATTTATTAAAGTACTAGGGGGCCTACCCCCTGCGAACTACGCTCGCCAACCCCCGCTCAGACTTCGAGGCCTCTAAAAACATGACAGCGTGCTTTATTTTAAAAATATTGGTAAATCTGTAATTGGGTTGCCATGCTTTTACCCCTTTAATGGGGCATTTTTTGATTATCATGGCCTCATGGCCTCTCTGTTGCGACAACTGACGACTGTTTTCGGGATTGATAAGTAAAATCAATTACAACTTGAAAACCAGCTTGTATGAAATGGTTAGGTTTAAATTGTGGCTATCTCTCGGACTTTTATAACAACGATCTGTTTTCTATTCTTCCTTTGCGTTTAAGGATGAGAAAAATTCCATCTGCTTGTGAATAACATTAAGAACCACGGTATTGAAAAGTACTATGTTATAGACATTTTCAGTAACAGGTTTTAATTTTCTCTCTATTTTAGTGCACCATCATGCATATTTTCATGTTATTTCAAATATGTAAATTATTTATTTTAATTAATATGTATATACGAATTTTCTAATAATTATTTATCATACAAAATTAATTAAATATTTTGTGCATGCATGCCTGCATTTATTCGGCATCAATTGATGAGATATTTAAACAAATTTGCTATCCGCTATAATATTACACCATGTTATGTCACTTGAATATTGTCCATAAGAAAATCGGGTACTTTTCCAGTATAGGATCCTTTGCTTTTAGGTTTGGCGTAATTCGAGCTTCAAAAAGGGATAGATTCGTTAATATACATAGATTTGTTGCCAAAAGTTATGAAAACAAACCCAATGAACTTTTGGTGCTTTTCTATTATAGGGGTCTTGATGCTTTTTTAAAAAGCTTGGCGGAAAAAACCAAGTAGGATATTTTATTCTCCTTCCGTGCAGTTGGGCAATTATTATTTTATATATTCGTTTCAAATATCCGAATTAGTGATTTTATAAATCCGTTTAATTAAATTTTACAAAAAAATAACAAAATGATATCAATAAATAATAATTACTATTAATTCCTTTTCCCCCCTTTCTTTTGCGTTTACATAAATATTTTCAAAATATTTTCAGTTTATAAATTAAATTAAATGCTGGCAGACGATTGAATCCTGACTATAGAAATGTGATTTTTTTTTTTTTCAAATTTTCCTGAAAAACATAATTTAATCACAATCTTGTCTTCATTATCGATTGAAATAAAAGATAAATTCAATTTCAATTTAAAAAATGACGAATAATAAGAAATCAATAATCCCTATCGGGATCCTTTTCAATTTTTTTCCCTTTTTCGTCACAAAAAAACTGAGTAATTAGTTGCCATCATTACAGAAATGTCATTAAAATGAGAAAAAAATTAATATCTCGAAAACTAATTCCAATTTCAAAATTCTATTACCAGTTTTGACATCCGCGGATTTTTATGGACAATTGGTATTAATTTCACCATCAAGCGTTTAATATTTTATTAAAAAGAGCCCTGAAACATAATCAGTCGTTTAATCAGTCGTTTCATAAAATCGTTTCATAAATTCGTTTCATAAAATCGTTTCACAAATTCGTTTCATTAGGATTTTATATATATAGGGTAGATATAGTTTATACGAGGCGAGGATAGTTTATACGAGTTTATTTTTATAATTTACCAATTTGAAATAATTGTGTTAAAATTAATCTAGTATATAGTTTATTTTTTAATATTATAATTTAAACTTTATTTCTTTTATTATAACTTATAGTTTTTTTGTTATTTGTTTATTATTGTTCATTTATTATGTTTTATTTATTTGTTTACTTTATATAATTTACCTTTTTTATCAATATTATGTATTTAATAATGTTAAATTATTGTTTTGAACATGATTGGCAACAATAAACAAGATTGGCAATTGGCCACTCTTTTTCGGCGATCTATCTCCTGGCCCGGATAATACGTAAGTACCACTTCACCTGTGAATAAGGTGAAATATGATTTCTAAGTAAACAATTTGAAAAACGCTTAACACGCTTGAAAACCCAATTTCAGCAAACACCATCTATGATCGTAAAATTATTCGAGCTCTTTTGTGCAGCACTGTATATGATATATAGATTTGTGTATTACATAGTATGCTGAAATTTAGTTCAGTTAGGAAATGCATAACGCAGTTGAATGCCCTGCAGCAATTCAATAAACACAAATGTACTCGAATTATTTCGTGCTGCCCTGTATATAGGATCTATAGAATTTATACACACCAACTAATATGCAAAAAGTTAGTTAAATTTAAAAACGGATACCACAACTGAAACCGCATTTTTAACAATTATCGCTCATAGGTAACCGAATTTTTTTGTGTGTCCCTGTAAATAAATAATTAATGTTGTGCATACAATATTCTGTAGTAAGCAGGGTTCTCCCTTTCGTGAGAACTCACATTCTCACAATCGTCAGGCTGACTTTTGACCAACCTTAGTAATTTGGCTAATCAGCAAAAAGAAACTACAGGCAATCGGTAAGAATAGAATAAAATATTAGCAAAATAGATTCGTCATGAAAAATTGATTCTAAAATCATACTTTGACCTTTAATTCGTTAATCTACAACCCCCCCCCCCTTTTTTTTTATTTATTTAAAAAAAATACGTATCCACAACTGAAAACGCACTTCCAGCATTTATTATTGCTTATATACGCAGTGCTGTAACTGAATTATCTTGTGTGGCCCTGTAAATAAACGATAAATGCTAAGTACCCCCTATTCTACAATAAGCGTCTTGTGGTGCACCTCAATAATGTATATCAATTTCAATATGTTTGAAATTTATTAACATCATTAAAATACATTGCAAACGATTTTTCCTCATATTTCGTGATGTAACGGAATTCTTTTGAATGTCTGTATAAACGAACTATAAATGCATGCTACACACTTCATTTTTAATAGCGAACATGTCCTAGTAGACTCAATAACATATAAATACTAGTAAATCTGCAGATCAGAAGCCTCAACGTCAGCTCTGAAAATCATTGCTTTTTAATCTCACATTTCATATTATTTAGCATCTTACAATTCGCAATTTAATTTTTTTTTTTTATGTTACATACATATTTATAGGCATATAAAATACTTCGGAGGTTTCAGAAATTAGAAGCGTTAAATTAAACACGGTTTATGCAATGATATTCTGAAATTCTTATGAACTTCTTATTCTTGTAATTTTTTAGATAAACTAGTTGGATGTGCCAATCCCAAAACTTTCTTCTATCTTACACAGGTTTCGTATACACTGAAAACGAATCAGCACCAATTTATATCAAGGTCTAACTGAATCTAAAGTTTTATTAAATTCCGTGCATTAGTTCTTCAGATATGACTATCGCTAAAATCGTGTAAATCCTGAAAAATGCAACATAGCAGCGCCACCTGTTGGGATATTTAGACCAAAACCTAATCAACAACAACTTATGTCAACATCTAACTCAATCTGAAGTTTGATGAAAATCCGTTCATTAGTTCTTGAGATACAGCTATCGTGAAAATCATGAAAAAAGTAGCATAGTAGTGCCACCTGTTGGGCTATTTACACCAAAACATAATCAACATTTATTTATGTCAAGGTCTAACAGAATCTGAAGTTTGATGAAATTCCGTACATTCGTTCTTGAGATACAGCTATCGTGAAAATCATGCAAAAAGTAGCATAGAAGCGCCACCTGTTGGGATATGTACACCAAAACATAATCAGCGTCTATTTATGTTAAGGTCTAACTGAATCTGAAGTTTGATGAAAATAAGTGCATTACTTCTTGAGATAGAGCTATTGCGGGAATTGCGAAAAATGCCGCATAGCAGCGCCACCTGCTGGGCAAGTTTTACCAAAAACTAATCAGCACCAATTTATATAAGGGACTAACTGAATATAAAGCTTTATTAAATCCCGAGCATTAGTTCTTGAGTTAGAGTGCCCACAAAATTTTTGTCACATACAGACAGACAGACAGACAGAGTCACAGACAGACATTTTCTAAAAACAGTCAAATCGTGTTCAGGACCTTCTAAAACGTATAAATCCGTCGAAAACCGGAAGTCGAAAATTTTCATGAATCCAATACTTTCTTCTTGTGAAGATAGAAGAAAGTAAAAAAAGCATTTTTTATTTTGATATTCTTTGAAATAGGGTTGCTAAGCAACTTGTAAAATAAAAAGGAAAGAGAAAGAGATGCATTTTAAAATTTGTAAAAAATAGGAAAATAAAATGTTTTATATTTCCGGAACAATTGCAAAAAAATTTCCAATAATTTAAACAATTAATTTCTAAATTCTAATAGATGTATCGGCAAATTTTCAAAGCTATTGCATATACAGTGTCTCACAAAAGTGATGGGACACTTGTGCTTTATAAAAAGAAACTGCAATAAAATAAATAAACAAACATGTGCAAAAATTTTTTGGGTGTGTTTCATATTTAAAGTTAGTAACAATTATTACATAACATACATTTTGTCAAAATATTAAAATATTAATTTAGTAAAAATACAATTGTTCAGAACGGAGCAAAAAATGGCTCACATAAGTGATGGGACACTTACTTTTCCATCAAATATTTATCCAAAAATTTTACTTTTTAAAAGGTTTTAATATTTTGTTGGATTTCCTTTTACTTTTAAAACATGATTTAATCTTTTTGGGATGGATTCGACTAATTTTTTTGTGATTTCTGGAGTGATTTTACCCCATTCTTCTTGAAGCACCGATTTTAGTTGTTGTTTTGAAGAAATGGTGTGTTTGCGAATTCTTGAATCCAATTCTTGCCAAATATTCTCTATGGGATTTAAGTCTGGAGATTGTGGTGGTGTTTTTATTATTTCAGGACAGTTATATAGCAGCCAGAGTCTAACGTTCACAGCAGTGTGCTTGGGGTCATTGTCCTGGTAGAATTTAAAATCGTTATGAAGGTTCAATTTTCGTGCTGAAGATTTCAAATTTTGCTTTAAAATATCAATATACTTGTACTGATCCATTATACTGTCAATAAAAACAAGATTACCAACTCCAGCGGACGACATACACCCCCATACCATAACTTCTCCTCCACCATGTTTTACTGTTGGTACCAAGTTCTGTTTGCGAAATTCTTCCCTGGGTTTTCTCCACACCAAGATTCTACCGTCAGAACCAAATATATTAAATTTACTCTCATCAGCAAATATAACTTTATTCCAGTAATCAGAATTCTTATTTATGTTGGATTTTGCGAAAGCTAGTCTGAGTTTTCTATTCTTTTCACTTACGAAGAATTTTTTCCTGGCTACTCTACCGTGATATCCAGCAGATCGAATTACCCTTCTAATAGCCTCAGGATTAACAATTATTCCATATAATGCTTGTAAATCAGCAGCAACTTTTGAAGCACTATTTCTTGGATTTTTTTTAATATTTCGAACGATAATTCGCTTTATTCCATTGGATAGCTTTGATGGTCGGCCAGGTCTTCTTTTATCCTGAATCATATGATTCTTTTTATATCGTTTAATGATATTGAAAACTGTTGAACGACTCAAGTTAACTGTTTCAGCAGTTTTTCTAATAGATTTTCCACGTTCAATATGCAAATTAATAACTAATTTTCGAATTTCAGGCGAAGTTTCTTTTCGTTTAGCATTCATGGCTACACAGAGCTAAAAAACACAAAAATTCCAAAACAAACTGGAGAGAAATACTGCAGACGATTTTATAAATTATTGCCAATTGCTTTTAAGTAAAAATAAAACCCCAAAAAATATTTTTATTGCTTATTTCAGACGATTTTTGTTGCATACATAATGGTGTCCCATCACTTATGTGAGCTATTTTTTGCTCCATTCTAAACATTTGTATTTTTATTAAATTAATATTTTAATATTTTGACAAAATGTATGTTATTTAATAATCTTTACTAAATTTAAGTATGAAACACACCCACAAAAAAATGTGTACATGTTTTTTTAATTTATTTGATTAGTTTCCTTTTGTAAAGCACAAGTGTCCCATCACTTATGTGAGACACTGTATTTAAGACCTCCATATCGAAAATTTTGTATCCGTAATTTTACATTTAAATCCATTATTCAAATATGCGATTTTCATTTCAGTTAAAAATAAAATTTGAAAATCGTCTGCATTCCCATAGGAAAGCATTATGACCTAAAAAGAATTGTTCTATATTTTTCGAACGAATGAACCGAATGTAACTAAAAACTATACAGCTGATTCCGGGTACCTCACCAACATACCCACCAAAAATCAACTTAATAGGACGATTTTAACGGCAGTTATTGCGGAACAGACAGACAGAACAAACAGACAGACGAAAACCAAAATCTTTTCGGGTCTCCACAGTGAGCCTCAACTGACGTTTCGGCAATTAAATGGCAATCCGAGTATATTTACGTGAGTTAGAGTACGTACAGGCAAGCGGGCAGACAGACAGACAGGCAAAACTAAGTCATAAACACTTTTCAAATGCGTTGAAAAGTGTTAAAAAATATCCAAGAAGGATTCTTTCTTTACATGAATAATAATAAAAAAAATTCCCATATTTTATTATTATTTTATATTTCATAAACGACAATTCGTAGTATTAGTGGACGATAAAAACCAGGAAATTTGTCTGTGTACTATAGAATATCTAAATCCATCTATTGATTCAAGAAATCCTGTAATTGAGGTTGCGACGACTGCGCGTGCGCGAAATGTAAGTCCGATAGGAATTGCGAGCACAGAACATCTAATCGTTAGTACATTAGCCGAGTTTTCAGACGGATGGCTGCGTGGATGAAGGAAAATAAAAATAGCGCAGGAAATTTAATATATAGAAATAGTTAATATTTTTCTTAAATGGAAATATGATATAATGTGAGTTGGAAACGCGAAATATATTGCTTTTTATTTGAACTAGACCATTATCTTAAATGTTTTTTCAGACTTTTATAAATGTCTATTGATTTTAAGATAGGAAAATAAATTATTTTTTCATAAAAATATGTTTTGTGTTAGTTAAATGAAATGAACTAAAAATAGAGCTGCTTCACTGAAATAAATTGAAAAACGTTCGATTTGAAAATGGGATTTAATTAAAATAATTACAGTAGAATAAACTGCAAATGTCATTTTGATATCTTATATAATGTAAACCAAACCTGTTGAAACAAAATCTGTCTAAAACGGAATCTCGTCCGCAAAATTTTTAATGTTTCGACTAGTGCTGCCAGGTTCACAGTCAGAAAAAGGCGAGACAAGGAGACAAAAAAGAAAAAAAAAGCGGGACAAAGGCTTTTAAATTGGGACATAAAAACACAGTAAATCCTATGAAAATAGAACCTGTCTAAAACGGAATCTCGTCTGGAAAATTTTTAAGATTCCGACTAGTGTTGTAAAACTACAGTCACACAAAACAGGACAAGACAATAAAAATAAAAATAATAATTTAAATGCCCTTGTCGTGCTTTTTGCACGACAAGGGCATCTAAATTGGGGCATAAAAACACAGTAAATCTTATGAAAACATAACCTGTCTATTATGGAAACTCGCCCGAACAATTTTTAAGTTTCCAACTAATGTTGCCAGATTCACAGTCACAAAAAGTATCAAAAAATAAAACATATAAAAACAAGTTGGAAGTTGTACGTCAAATGTGACAAATGAGGCGCGTTCGTACCAATAACTTAGTTTTTAAAACATTCAGATCTTGGTGCAATAGCTGTTGCACTCTTATGCAAAAATGCAAGAATAAAAAATTTATTTTATGGGCAGATTTTCATATTACATACATATTAATTTTATTTTATAAAAAAAAAGATTCAATACACTTTTACAAACATTTTTTTTTTACAATTCTGTTAAATTATACTATGCGCAAATATCCAATACAAGACAATATAAAAAAAAATCATCGTTATTATTTCACTGAAAAAATTAATTATATCGTCTGTTATGATTGATTAATATGATTAATTTCCGTAGTAAAATAAATACATTTTAAGTTGGCAACATTTTATCTTTTGTTGACATTGACTGAAAATTCCAATGGGAAACTTAAGCCTAGCTTTGAAAATTTCAGAACTTGAAATCTATATTTAGACTATATTTCCATTTAGTATCTATTTTTCCGGAAACATCTATCCAAAAAACTGTCGGCAAATTATAGGATTGATATAATTAAACAATTTTAGTATATAAATTCGGATTTTAAATTCATTAATACGGAAATAATATGGCTCCATCTTAAATAGGACGTAATCACCATGGCAACCTAGAACCATTGAATTAATTACGTATGATGGGATTTAATAGAATGAAGAAAACTTTTATTAATAACTTTTTAAGTTTTGATTCGATTTTCATAGAATTTGAAATGACTCGACAAAATTCTGCAACGATTATATATATTAAATTTCAAACCATTCGGCTGGGTAGTTTTTGTGCTGTTATATGCGGACAGACGGACGGACCAGACGACGACTATGGGTTGCTACGTATTTATCTATTACGAACGCACCTAAAAAACTGCATGTTTTTATTGACGCATCATTAATTGGATTGCTGTTGTAACTCGTAATAGTTGTAACAATATACCGGGTGTTTTAAAAAGAACTGACTGATTTTAAAATTCAATAACTTCCAAACGGTGACAGATATTTAAAAATTCTTGCGGGACAGTAATGTTTGATGTGAGGAGTTTTTTTTTTTTAATTGCGATTCCTGATTTTAGTTCAAATTTTCAGCAATAGATGGCGCTGCGAGCACTATACCTCCAATCGAGGCAGAAATTTCAATCACCCAGCACGCCAGCACTGATGCGAAAGAAGGAGGTTAAACACATGGAGTGGGTCTCATTCACCAATAAAACCTTATTCAGAATCGGATTGTATTAGCGAATGAGACCAACTCCATGTATTTAACCGCCTTCCTTTGCATCAATGCTGGGTGGTTTTAGTTTTTGCCTCGATTGAACGCCTATTGCTCGCAGCGCCATCTATTGCTGGTAATTTGAACTAAAATCAGGAATTGCAGTAAAAAAAACTCCTGATATCATACATTACTCTCCTGGAAGAATTTTATGAATATCTGTCACCGTTTGGAAGTAATTGAATTTTAAAATCAGTCAGTCCATTTTAGAACGTCCTCAAATGGACTGACTGATTTTAAAATTCAATAACTTCCAAACGGTGACAGATATTTAAAAAATTCTTCCAGGAGAGTAATGTATGATATCAGGAGTTTTTTTTTTCTTTTTTATGCTGCGATTCCTGATTTTAGCTCGAATTATCAGCAATAGATAGCGCTGCGAACAAAAGACATCAAATGGAGACAAAAGCAGAAATTACCCAGCATTGATGTGAAGGAAGGAGGTTCAATACATGGAGTGGGTCTCATTCACCAATAAAATCTTATTCAGAATCGGGTCCTAAGAACAAGATTGTACCAGAAGGACCCGTGCGAAACTTTCGCACTGCAATCTTTGAGATTATTTCCTGGTACGTTTTAGCACTAATTTTTAATTAACTGATTTTTATTTTATTTTTTTTTGATCAAACAACGCGTTTTAACGAAATGTGGATGTACTATCTCAGAAACTTGTTCAAACACTTTTCGAATGATACCTCATTCATCGTTGTATGTTTTGTATGTGTACATAAAAAAGGATGTTGACAACAGAAATAATATATATGATGATTGCTTGTGTATAAGAAAATGGGAATAGATTGCCAGAAAATTTTTTGCCAAATATTTTCTCTCGCCAAGGTCATTTCTCTAGGTTGCCAAGACCCCTATACTAAAATAATAATAATAATAATAATAAAAATTAAAAAAAACGAATTATAAAAAAATTGAAATAGTGAATCAGACGTTTATGAAATTCATATGAAAGCATTTCCTCAGATTTTGCAAAACTGTTCCAGAAATGTCTTAAATACATAAATCAATATTTGGTACACCATTTTTTTGCAATCCTATGGGAACTTAAATATGGGATGTTCAAACTTTGTGGCCCAGCAGCCATTTAAGTAACGTCAGACTTCGCTAACGTATTAACAGCTTAATGAAATATTAAAAAATAAATACTTACAAATTTGTGAATCCTAATGAACTGTACATCTAAATGGAAGATAATCCTTAAATTACGTAATCTACTGGTGCTCCGATACAGTACGCATATACACAGCCATGATTAAACAAAGTAAACAAACAATAGGTGACGCGCGCGTCAAAATTAAATAAAACTCCGATTAAAAGCTCGATATTTTTTCAAAAAGTACGCGCAAGAAATAAATTAGCAATTGTATTTTAGTTGCATTATAGGATGACGTCATCTGATAATGCAGTATTTTATTTTTGTGGCAACACTGATTTGAGGAAAACCTTTCATTTAATTTATGGAAACAATGCCGATTTAATTTTTAATTAACTGCATTTTTTAATCAAAAAACAAGCTTTAACGAAATGTTAAGTGTGCTATGTCAGAAACCTGTTCAAAATCCTTTCATATGCTATCTCATTCGTCGTTCTGCGTTTCGTATTTACTTAGAAAAAGGGATGTTGACAGGAGAAATAATATATATGATAATTAGCGAATGAGACCCACTCCATGTATTGAACCTCCTTTTTTCGCATCAATGCTGGGTGATTTTAGTTTTGACCTGGATTGCACTCTTAGCGGTCGCACTCCTATCTGCGCGCAGTGCCATCTGTTGCTGGTAATTCGACCTAAAATCAGGAATCCCATTGTAAAAAATCTCGTGACATTTTACATTCCTGCAAGAATATTTTTAAATATCTGTCACCGTTTGGAAGTTATTGAATTTTAAAACCAGTCAGTACCCTGTATATGAACCAAGTTAATTAAAATAAAAGAGTGATATTTGAACAAATTTCAATCTCTATTGGTTAATTGATCTTTTAAAATTTAGTATGGGTAATCGATTTGTAGAAATTTGGGTTTTAAGTACATTGATTTAAAAAAAATCGATTTGCTAAAACAGATTTGTTTTCGTTCTTAATGAATGTGCCATTGCTTTTATTCAATTCTATTTTAGCTTTCGCTTATTGATCGTACAGGGAATTCATAAGTGGTATCTAAACAGTTTTTTCCCCTTAAATTCCGGAAAATTTTTGTGATAAAGATTTTAGTTTTATTATAACGTTTTTATCGAGCTTAACTTGATTCACATATGTCAAGATAACACAATACAATAATTTCATATTTTCAGAGTTTAATTATCAATTAATTGATTAATATTTATTAAATTATGATTGCAAGTTGAGAAAATAATTTATAAATTCTGAATAGATAGTTTAAAGAATGCTTTTTCTTTTCTTTTCTACTGCCATAGCTTAAAAAGGAACGGAACAAAAGAAAAATGTTTTTAAATAAATTCCCTCGTTCGCGCTTTCTACCAAGCACAAATAAGAGCTGGGAATTTTCCATAATCGGGACTCACGCCAAACTCACGCACTGTTGTAACGGAAATATTTTTAAACAACCTGAATTGTAGTCATGAAATTATACCTGGTTTTTCTAGAAGTTTAAATCCAGTTAGAGGAACAAAATTCCTTACAGAAAGTAACAATGCACTCTATACGTCTGCATGGACCGAAACTTCCAGGTCCGGACCTGGCCCGACCTGTACAAAAAGTTTTTTGGCTCGGACTGGCCGATATAAAAGTTAAAAGTTCGGCCCGAACCCGGACCGGCCCCTACAAAAATTTTATTGCCCTGGCCCGCTACAAAAGCAAAAAATCCCGCCCGAGAACGGCCCGGCCCGTACAAAATTTATTTTATCCCGGCTCGGTGTAAGAGCTAAAATCTCAGTCCGTCCGATTCCTGCTCGGTATAAAAGCTAAAAGTTCGGCCTGAACTCGACCCGACTGAATTTCTACAAAACGTACCGATATTTCTGAAGCAACATTACCCTACAATTAAAATTATTCAAAAACAACACTTGCATATGCATAGAATTTATTTTAAGATTATGTTCGAAATGCGCGGAATACAAAATATCAACAATATTCATGACTACTAAAAACTAGTACTTAGACAGTTACGTACATAAACATACTGATTAAAAATATTGACTTAGACAACTATATTCAAATGAGGATTCAAGAAGAAGAAAATTCGTAAAGAGAAAAAAAATTAAGAGATGAAAAATTCGTTATAGACAGGTTTCGTTCTTAGCAAGGGCATCGTCTATTGTAAATGTGTTATATTCTTTTCTCACGGATTATTTATTATATTAATTTTGCACGGATCAAGACATTTTTCCGCTTAAGATAAATTTCTGCCATAGACAGGTTCGATTTCACAGGTTTTACTGTACTTTTTTTTTTTTTTTTTTTTTTTTTTGCCGAGAAATGTATGTACTATTCTTTAAAAATAATTTGTTTAATTGTAAAATAATAGCCATTTAAAAATATATGCATTTTTTACATAAATTGTGGTGCCGTGCCTCATTTTACTGATTTTTGCGCGGGTCAGGTAGGGCTGGGCGGACGATTTTCATACGGAGCCTCTAGGAAGAATGAAGTCCAGGTCCACCCTGGCCTGGTAAAAAGAAGTCTGGCCCGGCCTGACTCAACAGAATAAAGTTAAACCCGATTCCCGGCCCGGGTTTAACTCATAAATGAAATGTAAATGAAGAACTCGTAAATGAAGGAGTCTCGTAAATGAAAATTATGTTGGTCCTTAACAGCCCAAATTTTGTCTGACATACATTAGAAAATTCATCGCAATGGTGATCGTATCGTTTTTCAGCAAGGCGGAAGGACATTCAAGTTAACCGTATTGCTTTAAAATATAAAGTAAAATTCACCGATATATTTTTTTTGATTCAAGGTTCGTTTGCAAAAACCGACCAGCATAGCGTAGCGGGCGAAGCCTGGTAGTATTTAATAAAATAGTTATACTTTCAATTAAACTACACGTATGCCATTAGGTTTCCTATCTTCTACCTAAATTAGCTTTCGCGACAACATTTGCATTTGGCATGGGGACTAATGGGAAAGTACCCTATTTTTTCATGTTTGTCCCATTTACCTGGATTTCTGTATATCCGAATTGCTATAATGATCTCAAAGCCGATGATTATTATATTAATATAACTTTGTATGTCAGTCACTTAGAAGTTATTTACAGAAATTTAAAAGAGAAGTGTTACCAAAAAGTAACAAATTATCGTTTTAAATGTTTAAAAAAAATAATAAATGAATAAAATGTACATACTACAATTAAAACGGCTTTGTATTATGAGGAAGTATTAATTGAATGTTGCTTTTTATATTTTATATAATTAAATTTTCTTTCATCGCAATTATAATAGAAAAAAATTACACATTTCTTTAATTTCAGATTATTTCTTCCAAATCTCCTGTTTTCCAAGCTAACTAGATGAGGAGCAATTCTGGAATTCGTCCGTGTGGGAAGACAAATGGAACACTAGTCACAGTCTGCGTGAAGAGAAGTATCGGACGACGAGCCGCGGCCCGAGTAAGGGGACACGACGCCGAAGACCAGGCCACCAGATGATTGGGGAGACAAATGAAACATCAGGGCACGGATCCAGTGGTGAGATGGACCGAACACAAGGCCTAGACTATATATCGTGATCCAAGATCCACACTTCCACCCTTTTTAATCATTTTTAGGGGTGCTGGTGTAAAGTCGTATTATTCTACACCAGCACCTCATGATCCACACTTCCCCCACAATCTGCTGCTTTTCCAAATTTTTCGGGGGCTTGTGTTAAGCTGTATCTTCTGGCCGATCCACCCTTCTTTTCAAATGTTTTAAGGGAGCAGACTGTTGTAGAACCGCATCGTCCGGCCGATCCACCCTTTCTCCAATTTTTTAGGAGGGACTGATGTAGAGCCGTATCGCCCAACCAATCCACCCTATTTTTCCAATTTTTTTAGGAGGGACTTATGTAGACCCGTATCGCCTGGCCAATCCCTCTTTCTTTTCCAATTTTTTTAGTGGACTGGTGTAGAACCGTATTGCCCGGCCTATTCACCCTTCTTTTCCATTTTTTTAGGAGGGCTGGTGCAAAATCGTATCTTACGGCCGATCCGCACCCTCTTTTCCAATTATTTTAGGAGGGTTGTTGCAGAATCGTATCTGTCGGCCGATCCACACTTATTTCCAATTGTTTTAGGGGGCTGGTGCAGAGTCATATCGCCAGGCTCATCTACCCTTCTTTTCCAGTTTTTTAGGAGGGCTAATGAAGAGCCCAGCCGATCCACCCTTCTGCGCTCGTAATAATCAAATTTAAGGCATATTTTAAAATAAGAAAATATATAAATGTTAAAAATTTCACTAATAAAAATTATCGAATATTGACTGATATATCGGGTCTCCCAAAAAAGACCGACGATTTGAAAAGTCAATTAAAGAAAAACGCATGGCAATAGAAATGTACGGTTTGCTGCATTCTGCTTAGATAACCAGGGAATTTATTCTTACCCATTTTCAAAATTAGTTACAAAGTTCGTCACTGCTGACTAGGAAAAACTTTAAAACAATGTTTTCAAAATAACCACCGTTTGTAGCAACAACGTGGCGCAGTCTGGGGACAAAATTCGCAGACCCGTGAAAACATTTCGGTTGGAAGGTTCTGACAAGCAGCAGAAATGTATTAATCCAGTTCATTTACAGTTTGTGGATTGTGACGTTATACCTGGTCTTTCAAGTTCCCCCGGAGAAAAAAACGCATGGCGTCGAATCTGGCGAATAGGAATGACAATCCATGCCACTTTGCATATGCTTTTTCGTAGTGAAGGGCTAAGACACGATCACCGAAATGTTCGTCGAGAAAATCGAACACTGCAGCCGTTCGATGTGGCCGGGTATAAACCACGAGCTATTCCTACCGTCCTCCAAAGCATTTTGAATGGCCACAAATTCATGGAGGATGTCCGGATATTTTGCTGAAGTAATCGTTTGGTGTACAAAAAAGGGCCCAATAAGTCCTCTGGAGAAAATGGCGGCCCAAACCATGACTTTTGGTGAATGCTGAGATGAAGGTCCGGCTACATGCGGATTTTCCGTTCCCCAAATGCGCCAGTTCTGTTTATTAACGAAACCATCGAGAAAAAAATATGCTTCGTCGGAGAACCAAATGTTTTCAACATCCATTTCGCAGGCAGCCAACTTCAGCAGCATAGCGTTTGTGAACATCTCGCGTGCATTGATGGCATCAGCATTCAGAGGTTGTCAAGAAGTTCAACCAGAGAATAAATTCTCTGGTTACAGAAGCAGAATGCTGCAAACCGTACATTTCCATCGCCTTCCGTTTTTCTTTAATTGATTTTCAAATCGTCGGTTATTTTTGGGACACCCGGTAGTTTCCAACTGTACTGTGAAATCGAGACTTACTGTTGCATAATTTAAATTTGTATCATAATTAAATTTTTACCTCTGCTATATTTGTTATGATATATTATCCTATATCAATCATTGAAGGCATTAATAAGTAGGATATTTAATCTTTTTTGTACTATCTTGTAACCGTTAGTGCAGTATATGTAATACAGTCAATAAAAATTGTTTAAGAGTTCAAACTGTGTTTATGTATTTAAAGCGTTGTTTATAAATATATTTTCTTTTCATTGTGAAAAATATTGTTATGAATTTTGTATATATCTGTAAATATTCCATTTGTTTAAATTTATTTTATTTTATTATTGTGAAAATTGCAGTATTATTAATGTATTTCCTATTGAGCAGCACGTAACTCAATGCTAAAGGCCTGAGGTGGTTTGCAAGAAAAACAACCTTACAGCATCGGTTTTATAATGGAGCTCTATTGGAAAATCGCCAAGGAATGGGTTTATCGCCAAGTTGGCGATGGTTTTGGCGACCTATTTTTGTCGCCAAATTTGGCGATATATCGCCAAATGTCGCCAAGTTGGCGACGGATTTGGCGACTTTTTGTGCAACCACCCCCCCTTATACCTATACATTGGGATCCTTTCTTGCTTGGGTTCTCTATCGAAAGTTAAAGCACTTTCTGGTAATTTCTAGCATCTGAAGGCTCTGGAATAATCTGGAAAGATCTCTGAAACCTATATAAGGACCTCCATCAGTTCAGTTGAGTTAGTTGTCTGTCAACTGCGATTGAATTCATACGAGAGGCTTTGCATTGAGAACTGTGTTACTCGGATCGATTTTGTCGTTGATACGTCGTATTGAACGCATTGTTTCTGTGTGAAATTTTGCTGCGCTTTTATTGGATTTGAAGATTACTGAATATCTTGTAATTTTCAGAAGATATTTGTGATCGTATTGCACTGTTTATGGTGAATAAAACCTGTTTATTGTTCTTATATATTGGCATCAGTCCTTTCGAACCCCGAGCTCACAACATTTGGTGTCAGAAGTGGGATTGAATGCCGATCACCAGAGCAATGGAGGCTGAACTGAAACAATTATTGGAGAAATTATCTGCGAATCAGGCTGAGATGTCAACCAACCTTGGCGAGATGAAAGAAGAAATGAAGAAGGATATGTCAGCGATGGATGAGAAAATGACTGCGAACCAGGCTGAAATGAAGGAAATGTCGGAAGAAATGAAGAAGGAAATGTCAGCGATAGATGAGAAAATGACTGCCAACCTTGGCGACTTAAAAGATGAAATGAAGAAGGATATGTCAACCAACCTTGGAGAGTTGAAAGACTTAATAGAGGATAAAATAACATCTTTAAATGACAGAATTGACGGTGTGGAAAACAAAGTTGAAGGAAGATTTCAAGAAATAGAAGGAAAGGTAGAAGAAATTCAAAGGACAGCCAGTACCGTAGAAGAAAGAGTAGAAGAAAAAGTTCAAAAGATCGCCGAGACCGTTGAAGAAAGAGTAGAAGAAAAAGTTCAAAAGATCGCCAAGACCGTCGAAGAAAGCATAGAGAATGTAAAAAAAGATTTGGAAAAAGTCAAGAAACAGAAGATAACTGCCGGAAGCTATACCGAAGATGTCAAGTATCAATCTATGCTTCCTCGTTCCTGTATTAAACTCTCGACCTATGACGGAAAATCCTCATGGCCAGTTTTTAAGACACAATTTGGGATCGTAGCGGACGCCAATGGATGGGATTCCCAGACAAAGGCTTGCCAGTTAGCTGCTTCTCTACGAGCTGATGCTGCCGACGTCCTACAGACTTTGCCTGCAAATGAACCGCTGGATTTTGAAACGCTCGTCAGTGCCTTAGAATTACGCTTTGGCGAGAAATGCATGAAGGAATATAACAGACTCCAGCTCAAATCTCGACAGCAGAAATCCACTGAATCCCTGCAAGAGCTTGCTACGGATGTCGAGAGACTTTCACATCTTGCTTATCCTGACTGTCCGACTGAAATTAGAGAAAGCTTGGCTCTGCAGCATTTTATTGATGGTGTGCGTGACCCTGAGATCCAGACAGCACTCCGGATTGCAGATCTCAATGATTTAAAAGGGGCTTTGGTTTACGCTCTGAAATTCGAGGCAGCCCAGCAAGCTACTAGGAAAGATCGACACTTTGTGCGAGCAGCCAACCTGCCTGAGACGTCGGATAGAGCTGTGGAGCGCTTACAGCAGCAGATGAATGACATAATGAGAAAGATGAACTCCTTAATGGCCAACAAACCTTACAGGCAGATCAAGTGCTGGAAATGCGGTGGAGAAGGCCATATACAAATCGACTGCCCAAGACGACCCAGCACCGAAGGTAATATCTCTCCCGCTAACGGAGGAGCAGGAAAACTGATTAATGGCCATCTTGCGGGGCGGAGGTTGCCAGATTTTGAGAAGCCCCATTTTCAAGTATGTGAAATTTCTGCAAGAAGTTACGGCGAGAACGGAGTTTTTATAGTCGGGCGTGTGAATGATTTTCCCTGTAATATGATCATCGATACAGGAGCCAATGTGACCATCGTTCGGAAAGATCTAGCTCAGCGGCTGAAAGAAAAACTCTTCTGGACCCCGCCGCGTGTTATTCTTCAAACTGCGACCGGAGATAAGATCGATATACATGGAAGAATGACACTGAAAATAAAGTTTGGGAACGCCGCTTACCACCATACAGTCTATGTGGCCGATATTTCAGACCCTTTCATACTCGGACTGGACTTTTTAAAAGAGCATGGATTTACACTGGATTTTAAGAATAATGAGTTACGCTCTGCTCAAGAAGATGTCACTATTTTCAAACTTGGAAATGAGTCCGGGTCTATTCAACGGATCACAGCCAAGGCAGATGTTATCATCCCTCCTCGGACCGAAATGATGATACCTGGATTAACTGGAAACGAAAGAATTTTCCAGTATGGCTTGACTGGATATCCTGAGAAGAGCCCAAAGGGAGTGCTAATAGCATCAGCGCTGGTAGATCTGTCGAGAGATGTGATACCCGTGAGAATTGCAAACGTAAGTGAAAAGTCTAGAATTATCCAGAAGGGTGAAGTGCTTGCAACCTGTGCTCCAGTCACCTGTGTATGCAAAGACCCGAGCTTGATGTTGTCGGAGCCGCCTACAAGTTTAACACCTGAAATTGGAAGAAATGAAAATTTATCTCCTGAACAGAGACATGCCGCAGAAAGACTGTTCCAGGAATTTAAGGATGTGTTTTCTCAAAACGAGAGTGATATTGGTCGCACTTCACTGACACGTCATAGAATTGATACTGCCGACCATCCACCAATTAAACAGCATCCCAGACGTTTGCCGTTCGCTAAACAAGAAGAGGTGTCTAAGCTCTTACAACAGATGCAGGATAGTGACATCATCGAACCGTCATCAAGTCCGTGGGCCTCTCCCATCGTGTTGGTCCGAAAGAAAGATGGCTCCACAAGATTTTGTGTGGATTATCGTAAACTTAACGATATCACGAAGAAGGACAGCTATCCTCTACCAAGAATAGACGACACGCTAGATACTCTTTCAGGACATAAATGGTTTTCCACACTGGATTTGAAGAGTGGATATTGGCAAGTAGAGATCCATCCTGATGACAAAGAGAAGACCGCATTTACTACTGGACAAGGACTTTGGCAATTTAAAGTTATGCCGTTCGGGCTCTGCAATGCACCAGCAACGTTCGAGCGCCTCATGGAGACAGTGTTAAAAGGCCTGACTTTTGAAGCTTGTCTCATCTACCTAGATGACGTCATCATTGGTGGCCGCACGTTTGAAGAACATCTAGAAAATATTCGAAAAGTGTTAACGAAGCTAAGAGCGGCGAATTTAAAGCTGAACCCTCTGAAATGCAAGTTCTTCCAACGCGAAGTAAATTATTTAGGACACATCATCTCAGCTGAAGGTGTTCGAACAGATCCTGAAAAAGTGTCTGCAGTAAAGAACTGGAAGCGTCCGGAAAATGTCCATCAGTTGCGAAGCTTTCTGGGACTATGCACTTATTACAGAAAGTTTGTACAGGGGTTCTCCAACATCACAAGACCCTTGCATAGGCTCACTGAAAGCAAGCAGAAGTTTCTATGGACACAAGAATGCGAGAATTCATTCCAGCAGCTGAAAGAAGCTCTCACATCCTCTCCAGTCCTTACCTATCCAGACCCCGACAAACAATTCATTGTGGACACGGATGCCAGTCAGGAAAGTGTCGGCGCTGTACTTTCCCAAGAAATAGATGGCCAAGAACGAGTCGTAGCATACTGGAGCAAATGTTTATCGAAACCAGAGCGGAATTATTGCGTCACTCGTAAGGAGTTATTAGCTATAGTAAAAGCCATAGAACACTTCCATCACTATCTCTATGGCAGGAAATTTCTCCTTCGTACTGACCACGCATCCCTAACATGGCTGATGAATTTTAAGAACCCAGAGGGCCAAGTAGCCAGATGGATACAACGACTCCAGGAATACGACTTTGACATCAGGCATCGCAAAGGCTCATCGCATGGAAACGCCGATGCCCTATCAAGAAGACCGTGTCCCGAGAGCTGTCGCTATTGTTCCAGAGCGGAGAGCAAGTATAATCCCGAATATGTCATACGCCAGACGAAGACTTCACTGTTGACGCCACCAGATCCCTGGAGTGATGAGAAGATTCGAGAAGATCAAATGGCAGACTCTGACATCGAACCAATCTTGGAGTTATTAGAATCTTCTAGCACGAAGCCCAGTTGGAAAGACATCTCGACTTACAGTCCTACGACAAAGCAATATTGGGCTCTTTGGAACTCCCTCCACGTCAAGAATGGTGTCCTGTTCCGAAAATTCGAATCGGAAGATGGGAAAACATCTCGGTGGCAGTTGGTACTTCCTCGATCTCGAATCCCAGAGGTCCTCGAAGAATTACATGGCAGTCCCACTGGTGGCCATTTTGGAGTCATGAAAACATTACACAGAGTCCGAGAGCGCTTCTTCTGGGGAAAAGCGAGAGCTGACGTCGAACGATGGTGCAAATCTTGCGATGCATGTGCAGCTCGGAAAGGACCAAAGAAACGTAGCCGAGGAAGACTACATCTCTACAATGTAGGAGCACCTTTCGAACGCATCGCCCTTGACATCCTAGGCCCTCTGTCAAGAAGTGCTGATGGCAACAAATACCTCCTTGTTGTCATGGACTACTTCACGAAATGGCCTGAAGTTTATGCCATCCCTGATCAAGAAGCTTCTACGGTTGCGGATGCCTTGGTACACCAGTGGATATCAAGGTATGGAGTTCCCCTTCAAATGCATTCTGACCAAGGGAGAAATTTCATATCTGCTGTGATTGAGGGTCTTTGTCAACTTCTCGGAATGGACAAAACTAGGACGACGCCTTTACATCCACAGTCGGATGGCATGGTTGAGAGGTTTAATCGTACCATCCTCAACAACCTCTCACTGCTAGTTTCAAGAAACCAACAAGACTGGGACCAAAAACTTCCCTTGTTTCTCCTCGCCTATCGCAGCGCCGTCCATGAAACGACCGGCTATTCCCCGTCTCAGATGCTTTTCGGTCGTGATCTTCGTCTACCTTGTGATCTGCGTTTTGGTCGCCCTCCAGATGCGCCTTCATCGCCAGAGGGATACGTGCAGAATCTCCAGGCACGATTTGAAGACGTCCACAACTTGGCTCGAGAGCGGATCAACATACAGACGGAGAAGATGAAGACCAGGTACGACACGAAAGCCACGGGACATCAATTCAAAGAAGGTGACAAGGTTTGGTTTTATAATCCGACTCGACGCAAAGGACTTTCTCCCAAACTGCAATCGCACTGGGACGGTCCTTATACAGTCCTAAACAGACTGAACGATGTCGTAATTCGGATCCGAAAGTCACCAAGTTCGAAGCCTAGAGTCGTTCATTACGACAGGCTGGCTCCATACTATGGCCATAGTACTTAGTTCATTGATTGTAAATAGTGTAATGTAAATAATGTAAATTAGTATGACCATGGTCTTGTATATAAATTAATGTAATTATTTATTTTGCTTAGCATTATCATTATTATTGTTATTATTATTTAAATACTTGTATGTAATAATGTCTATGCTTTAATTTTATTTTATTTTTAAATAAGTGTATATTTTGTATAATTCAAAGCATTATGAATGCATTTTGAATAGTATAGCATTTGTTGGTAACGGGTTTGCTTTCCGATCAAAGGTTGAACTGCCCGGGACGTGCAGTCCTTGAGAGGGGGGCAATGTTATGAATTTTGTATATATCTATAAATATTCCATTTGTTTAAATTTATTTTATTTTATTATTGTGAAAATTGCAGTATTATTAATGTATTTCCTATTGAGCAGCACGTAACTCAATGCTAAAGGCCTGAGGTGGTTTGCAAGAAAAACAACCTTACAGCATCGGTTTTATAATGGAGCTCTATTGGAAAATCGCCAAGGAATGGGTTTATCGCCAAGTTGGCGATGGTTTTGGCGACCTATTTTTGTCGCCAAATTTGGCGATATATCGCCAAATGTCGCCAAGTTGGCGACGGATTTGGCGACTTTTTGTGCAACCACCCCCCCTTATACCTATACATTGGGATCCTTTCTTGCTTGGGTTCTCTATCGAAAGTTAAAGCACTTTCTGGTAATTTCTAGCATCTGAAGGCTCTGGAATAATCTGGAAAGATCTCTGAAACCTATATAAGGACCTCCATCAGTTCAGTTGAGTTAGTTGTCTGTCAACTGCGATTGAATTCATACGAGAGGCTTTGCATTGAGAACTGTGTTACTCGGATCGATTTTGTCGTTGATACGTCGTATTGAACGCATTGTTTCTGTGTGAAATTTTGCTGCGCTTTTATTGGATTTGAAGATTACTGAATATCTTGTAATTTTCAGAAGATATTTGTGATCGTATTGCACTGTTTATAGTGAATAAAACCTGTTTATTGTTCTTATATATTGGCATCAGTCCTTTCGAACCCCGAGCTCACAACAATATATTACTAATCAAAGAAAGATGTTTGTTTGTGTATCCGTCTGTGTGTGAGTTGAGTTCGCGATGGCCAGGAAAATTTACCGTACATAGAGGCCTGAAAATATGGATGAGGGTGGTCCTAAGCAGGTTAAAATGCACCTGAGGCTCATATTTTTCATTTTTTGATTATTAGTTGAGATATTAATTAAACCCCATAATTATAACGGGCCCGTAGAGTAAAAGTCGCAGCCAAAACCTCGCTCCCAAACTTGCCACTGTTTCGCAAACAGGGAAGCGAAAGAGGGAAAAAACATTTTTGGTGGAGGGAGAAGGGGATGTTCCAAACCCATATCCACTTTTCTTTAAAAATAACCACTTGATTGTCGCACTTTTCCGATTCTGATAGTGTAATCCGTTTAAAAAAATTAATATTAACCCTTTCAAAAAATATTTTTGAAATGTTTATTTTTTTTTCTGTGTCTTTACAAGTTTGCATCCGCTCTCCTGTTCGAAATACAAAAATAAAAATAAAAAATACTCACTTAATCTGGATACTTTTCCGATGCTAATGATGTTATCCGTTTAAAAATTATTAATATTACCCACTTCAAAAAAATTCTGTTCGTGATGCCATTTTTGTGTTTTTCGTTTTCTTTGCAATATTTAAAAATCCGCTATTTTTAATCGAAATACAATATATATACACACACACACACACACACACACACACACACACACACACATATATATATATATATATATATATATATATATATATACAGTGGTGGCCAAAAGTATGGACATTTTTTGAAAGTTTCATGTTTTTCAACTTTGTGTGCTTGTAGAATATATTAATTTTCACTTAAATACAAACGTTTATATATCAAATTGAAGGTAATTTAATGTAGAATTTAATAATAAAAACAGTATTACAATATCTGTATTACAAAAAAAAGTTATGCAACTAATAGTAAGATCTATCTTAGATTTGCATTTTTTTAAAGTGATACTTACACAATCAATACTTAGTAGGATAACCCTTATTTTTTAAGACAGCTTCACAGCGTCTTTTCATCGAGTGAACGAGTGTTTGGAGTTCATCTTTCGTAATCACATGGTGCCAAGAATCAATTATAGCTTCAATAAGTTGTCTTTTATTGGATGGACGTTTTTTTCGTACAAGAATTTTCAAACGTCGCCACAAATTTTCAATTGGATTGAGATCAGGGCTGTTTCCTGGCCATGGTAATATATCTATGCCTTTTTTTTTAAACCATGATGCTTTGCATACTTTTGCTGTGTGGCATGGAGCTGAATCCTGCTGAAAAATAAATGGTGCGTTGTTGGGGAGGAGATCCCTGATGGAAGGTATCAATTTTGGTTCCAGGACAGTTTCGATGTATTTTTTGGCATTCAGGATGCCATCAATCACTTGAATTCGGCCCCACACCATCTGCAGACATACATGCCCAAATCATGACATTTGTTGGGTTTTTTGTAGTTGCTTCAATGCAATCAGGATGAAGTGCATCTCCTACTCTACGTCTCACGTATTTTCTACCATCACTACCAAAGAGCGATATTTTACTCTCATCGCTCCAGATTACTTGCTTCCATTGATTTTCTGACCATTTAATGTGTTCTTTTGCCCGCTTAACTCGTTTTTCGCGTTGCTTTTGATTTAAATATGGTTTTTT
This sequence comes from Maratus michaelseni, assembly GCA_963931845.1. Lineage (NCBI taxonomy): Eukaryota > Metazoa > Arthropoda > Arachnida > Araneae > Salticidae > Maratus > Maratus michaelseni. The sequence goes on from OZ007600.1 coordinate 36,629,069, forward strand.
CCTTGGAATTCTAGCTTGTAGTCCAAATCCTGATAACCCTTCTTCTTATTGTTCTTGAACTTACTGCAATACCCGCTGCATTCATTGCACATCTGATGGCATCTGATGAAATTTTTCTATCTTGAAGGCATAGCCGTTTAATTTTTCTATCAGCAGTAGCACTTGTGCATTTTTTTCGGCCTGATTTGGCCTTATTTTCCACTGATTTCGTTTTTCATAATGTAAACAGAACTTTCGTACACCAGAACAATTCACTGAACCACCAACTTGTCTTGCAATTTCAGCTTAAGAGAGGCCATTTTCTCTCAATATGACAATTCGGCTTCTTTTTGTAGATGTCCAATTAGTTCTTCTTGTTGATGACATTGTTTAAAATTAGTTTAATTAAAAAAAAGGACTTTAAATATTCAAAAACAGCAATACTCTATTTAATTGTACTAGTATGCATCATTCCGCAAAATATTTCCACAACAATAACTCTTTTACCATCCAAATAACCTAAACTATAGTTACAGACATTTGATTGGTCCTCAGAACAGTGCTTGTGATTGGCTAGTACGCTTTTATTACAAAACACGTCCTTATTCAAAACGATTTGTGTTTGTTTATTCTACTAAAATGAGCATAACTTTTTTTCTAATACAGATATTGTAATACTGTTTTTATTATTAAATTCTACATTAAATTACCTTAAATTTGATATGTAAACGTTTGTATTTAAGTGAAAATTAATATATTCTACAAACACACAAAGTTGAAAAACATGAAACTTTCAAAAAATGTCCAAACTTTTGGCCACCACTGTATATACCCTCTTACTCTGCGTATATTTTAGTTTAAAACGGCTCCTTCAGTTTTAAAAAATATTAATATTAAACCTTTCCAAAATAAATAAATAAATAAATAAATAAATAATCTGAAAGACGATTGCGCAATTTTCGTTTTTTCTGCAACGTTTAAAATTTTGCACCCGGTTAGGAAATCGAAATACAAAAACTAACTAAATAAACAAAAACGAAAAATCATGCGTCAAGCATAGATTATGTAACACTTTCCAACGCTTCCAAAATAATTTTACAAATCATACCGTTTAATAAGCTAAAAGATAACATCTAAGTAAACAATTTGGAAAACGCATAACATATTTAAAAACATAATTTCAGGAATTTCCAACATATACAATATTCGGAAAAATATCCGAATACTTTTATTCAGCCCTGTATAGGATCTATAAATTTGTATATATACTACATAGGATGCTAAATTTTAGTTCAGTTAGGAAACGCGTAGCACAGTTTAAAATTCTCCAGCTGGAGTTCCTGTCAATAAACGGAAATGTGTTCGCGAACTTTAGTGCTTCCCTGTAAAGGATCTACAGAATTTATACACACCACGTAATAGATAAAAAGCGAGTTAAACATAAAATCGCGTTCAGTAACTTAAAATGCACTTCCAGGAATTATTGTTAACAGACAGTAGAGAATTCTTTTGTGTGTCCCTGTAAATGAACGATGACTGCTATACACACACTATTCTGTAGTAAGCCTCTTGTAATGCACCTTAGGGATCTTTATAAATTTCAATGCGTTTAAAATAGTGAAACATTATTTAATTAAACCGCAGACGATTTTTCTCCATAGACGTAATGTAACGGAATTCTTTTGACTGTGCCTGTAAAGTAACTATAAGTGCTATGCCCACCCTATTCCATAATAAGCTTCTTCTAATGTACCTTAGTGATGCATATAAATTTCAATGCGCTTAAAATAGTGAAACATTATTTAAATAAACCGCAAATGATTTTTCCTCATAGACAGCAATGTAACGGAATTCTTTTGAGTGTCCCTGTAAAAAAACTATAAGTGCTACACACTTCCGTTGAAATAGGGAACATCCTATAAATAATGACAATAACATATAAAAAATGCAGAGCAATCCGAGTATATTTACGGGAGTTAGAGCACAGACAGACGGCCAGACGGCAGACGGCCAGACAAACCGAAGTCATAAACACTTTTCAACTAGGTTGGAAAGTGTTAATAAATAAAAATACACACTTAACTAGAGAACATTTATCTTTCTAACGACATCTTCAGCTTAAAAAATATTAATATTAAACCTTTCAAAAAAATTCCGAAAGACGATTGCGCAATTTTCGTTTTTTCTGCAATGTTTAAAATTTTGCACCCGGTTAGAAAATCGAAATATGAAAACTAAATAAATAAATAAATAAAAATACACACTTAGCTAGAGAACATTTATTTACCTTTCTAACGACATCTTCAGCTAAAAAAATATTAATATTACCCCTTTCGAAAACATTCTTGACTAGAAATCACTTCAGGATTTCGCCAGATTTTCTTTTTACTCGGTGAAAAGGAATTTTTTACGAGAATGCATTTCTCATTTTAAAATAAAAATTAACAAGGCACCCAGAGAATTGTGTTTTTGGAAATTTTCTGACGGGGAATGGGAGATATCATTTCACGTCTTAAAACTGGAAGGGAGGGACGTTGTCTATTATTTAGATTTCGGAAACTATTCATCCGAATTAAAAATTTAATAATTCTAAATGCCAGGAATGAAATCGGTAACTCCCCCCCCCCCCCCCCCACACACACACACCACCACCACCACCACCATTACCACTCCCTGTTTAAATTTATTAATGTGATTATAATGTGATTATTTCCCTTTATTAATGAATTTATTTAGAAATATAACATGAATGAAATATCCAAAGCATTTCCGAATGCAGTGGAGAACCCCCCCCCCCCCCCCCCATCCACCCACAACTATAGGTTCGTTTAGATAGATTTTCATTTAAAAATATAAAATCATACAAATTCGAGAGTATGCGCTGTCGAAAGCCCCCCAACATGAGGTTCGTTTGGCAAGATTTTCGTTTAATAATATAAAATCATTCAACACTGATTTTATGTATATTTAAGGTTATTATCACGGCCTCGGGCAAAGCCAGGCGGTTCAGCTAGTCTGTATATATTAAAAATCATTGCTCGTTTGTATGTCCGTTATATACACCTACAATTTTTGACTGATTTGCACAAAACTATATACAGGGTGAATATTGTCCCACTATATAATAAGTCCCACTTTCAAAGTGCTGTAAAAAAGGAACCACTGGTCAGAATGACTTCAAATTTGAACTGAATATACTGGAAGAAGGGGGAAACGGTATGACACAAGAAAGAAAAAGTTTCAAAGTGAATCACTAGATGACGCTGTAAGCGGCATAACGAAAGTGGATTCGGCTATAAATGACATTATTAATCAAAATGCGACGGCTTTGGCATGAGTTGTGCAGTAAACCAACCGTTCTGTTCAATGCGCATGAGTGTTTCGGTTGTTGGACGGAAAAAAATGACTTCCAAATCGGTCAACAGTTGTGGTATTGTTAGTGGAAAGCCCATCCACCACGGCAAGGTCGTACAGAATAGATGGGGGAAATCGGTTTTTAATTATTGTCCTTGGGCCAAAAACCGCATAAAAAAGCACAAAATTCGATTTTTAATTGCGCTTGAGTGTCTTTTAATTTGCATAGTATGCCGCTTCCAGCGCCATCTATTGATACACTTTAGAACTTTTTTTTTCTTATGCCATACCGTTCCCCCCTTCTTCCAGTATATTTAGTTCGAATTTGAAGTCATTCTGACCAGTGGTTCCTTTTTTACAGCACTTTGAAAGTGGGACCTTAATTATAATCACCCTGTACATACGATACGATATACACATGTTTTAAAACAAGAGTAAAATTACTGTCAATTTAAAAAAAATTATTAAACCAACCCCTTTTTTCAATCACCTGCCATAATTTATCGTTGTAGAAATCTGTCTATATATATTTTTTTGAATGCCAAGCTTTTTTCCTGTTGCCATATCCTAAAAAACGGCGTGAAATTGTTTTTATTTTTGCATTTCTGAAAATGACGTCAGTCTAAGCAGAAATTGACGTCATTCTAAGCATGTATATGCGCACTTAAGCGTATATCATTTTCCGCAATAAGTGCGTTAAAATGACGTAAAACCTTCATTTATTTGAAATTAAAACATTCGTTTCAAACTAAACATTTTCAGCTACGTAATTGAATTTATACATGCAAGATTAACAAAGTAATGTTAATTTATCGTGTTTGTGTGTAAAACTTGTTTGTTGAATATAAAAATGTTCTTTTAAGGATGGATAACATCCGAAAAATCTAGATTTCATATTGAGAAAACTCTTGAATCTACAAAAATCAACTACTCGGAAACGTTTCCGAAAATCAGTGGCAGCAAAAGAAACTTTGTTTTTATAAATGCTTCTTTAAATCTCGAAAATATATTGGTTTCTGAAGTTTCTAAAGATAAAGAAAGCTTTTCTGAATCGTGGGTAACTCGGAAGAGGTTACTGTAAATTTTCGTTCGAAAGTTTCCTAGATTAAGAAACACTTGTCTTTTTAGCACAGATGTCATATACACACCACGTTGGCGCGATTTTTTCCCTCGCCAATTTGACGAAAACTGTTTGTTGTGTTTATTTACTTTTATTTTTTATTTTAATTCTATAAATTATTTTTATTATGTATATCAGTATTTATTTATATCAATCTATCATTTATTTATCTTTATTTCCTTTTTTTTAAATATTAGAAGCTATTTCATTTATTACGTTATTTTATTTTTATATTGAAATAAAAAATCACGTGCTATTATTGCATGCTATTTGTAAATAAAATTCAAAGACAAAGTTTTCGCTAAATTGGCGGAAGAAAAGAAATCGCGCCAACATGGTACGTATATGACATCTGTGCCGTCTTTTTTTACAGTGTAACATAAATATAGTAAAACCTGTGAAAACAGAACCTGTGTATAACAGAATACTGTCTTAAACAGAAACAGTTTATGATCCCGATCCCGAATTAACACGGAAGGAATATCCCACAATTGTACTTGCTCAGACGAAAACCTGTCTAACACGATTTTTTTTTTCGTTTTCACAGGTTTTACTCTGATAAAGCACATAGAAAAGAATTTTAAAAACACTTTTCACATTCACATAAGTATTATGAGATTAAATTTTTCAATCTGTTCATTCAAAAATTATTCTATTTCTTTATTCGTTTAAAAAAACAATTTTATTTACAGAGGACTACAATTTTATTGCTAAAACTGTTTTTCTATTTTATCCAGCTGTCAACTGCATAAAATACTTTTCTAAATTGACGTTTCTCGCACGTAAGCGTAAAAGTTGGAATGGTGCCAACACCTTTTCCCGGAAAAAAAAAACTTTCTTTGTATATAAATGAGCTTTTAAAAGACTTATGATGGAAAAATACATTTTGAGACAGATTGAATTATTAATTTAATGGTATTTTAAACGACCTATTAATTTTATTTGTTAACTGCTAAATAATGTACAATCGTTAACCCATTTGCCTCGGAAATTATTTCGATTCAGGAATTATTCAGGATTTATATTCAGGAATTTATTTTTATTCAGAATTTCCGAATTTATGCCAGAAATTCGGAATAGTTTTTTTTTTTTCTGTATTTTCACAGGCGTTTTGTGATTACATACATAAAGTAAAAGTTCTTTCGGAATTTCCAGTATGGATTCCGAATTTCTGAATTAAAAAGAATTTACTGAAATGGACTCATACAAGCGTTAACGATGCACACTGATTAATCAGAAACAAGTGGATAAGTGTGATCGAAGATCGCACAAAGGGTTTCGTTGAATATTCCTTTCAAAACACTTTATCCTTTCTTTAATAAATCCAAATGCATTTTATTAAGAAAAAAAAAAAAAAAAAAAAAAAAGGGTAATCTTTTTTATAAAGTAAAAGTTTACCGGTTTATTTTTCTCGTTTTTTTTTTTTTTTTCCGAAAATCTAAACCGGTCTGATAGCGAGCAAAGCCCGCTGTTATACCCTGTCATAATAATATATGTCACGTGGACTAAATGCGATATTTAAAAAAAAAATTTCAAAATTAAACATGTTGCATAGAGACCTTCAAAATGTTAAAATATTATTTCCATAATCGGGTGTTTATCATGATTCAATACGTTCCTCAATTTCATATGACGTTATAATCACTTGCTGACGTCCTATCTACTTGCTTTCTCTATTATTCATATTGATACTCTCTTTGTATTATTCACAAACATTTGAAAAAATCCGTTAAACTTCCAATAGGACGTCAGATTAATTTTCTTTTTCATTCTCTAATGACATCATATTCACCTGCTTTCTGTACTTACACATACTCATAGTCCTTGTATTATTGAGAAATGTTTAAAATTTTCCGTTTTATTACCAATATGACGTCATATTAATCTTTTTTTTTTTTTTTTTTTTTTTTTTTTTTCAATTGGTGAAACTTTTTATTTCATTTTCATTTTTCACGTGGAAATCTTTCAATAGAAAATTAATTATTGTAGAAAGAATTTTATTGTGGATTTTTAATGGTTGGCAACTGCTATAACGAAAAATGTTTAAATTTAATAGGAAAAGGCTGTTAGAATTTTGGCTCTTTATCTCTTTATATTAAAATAATACGATTTTTGTTTTAATTTTATGATTTTCAGCTTCATAGTAAGGTATTCAGCTATAAGTTCATGTAAGTTAATAAGTCATATAAGTTCTGTAAGTTATATAGTTCCTGAGAAACAGCTCTGTGACGGACAAACAACGTAGCGGGACGATTAGGGTTTCCTGAGATGAACGAAACCCTAAAAATCATTAGTACCTTCACGTCATTGACTGAAATAATGATTGGATTAACCTATCTAAGACTGGTTATTTCACATATACAGTAAAACCTGTGGAAATGGAACCTGTATATAACTGGAAATTTTCAGGGTACATACAATTTTACCTAGTTAACGTGGAAACCTGTCTAAAGCGGAATTTACTCCTGGTAGCTAGCGATACCATCTTCGCATATAGGTAAAACTGCATTAATAATTTTCAAAGGAAAGCTAACGGGAAATGGGTAATTTCAATTTAAAATTTCCTCTGAATTTTAAATTTTATGGCGCTAATTACAATCATACTTAGCAACGTACCACTAAAGCAGGCATGTCAAACACGTGGCCCGCAGGCCACAACTGGCCCGCCGACAACTTATCAGTGACCCGCAAAGTCTTTGGCATTTTACCTGTATTTAATTTAATTGTTAGGAAACGCATGCTGAAAATACACTTTGCACGAACACGCTTGCACCAACCGTGTTCTTAGAGATGACAAACATAAGAAAAAAATATATATCAGTGTTACCAGTTTGGCAGGATATTTTTTATATTCAGAATGTTACCATTATTTTGGAATAGTAGTAATATTTGTCTTATTCATTCTTTCATTAAATACGGGAAATATTTCTCTTCAGAATGTCGTAGCATTCTGTATTAAAACAATCTCGCTGATCTGGCAAACAGTTTTGTATATAGACAGATATAACTCAAATTTAAATTTTAGAAGGAAAAAAAATGTGGATACACAAATAACCACACGAAATGTATCAAAGCGCAGAATATTGAGTTAGAAAATTTAAAGATTCGTAAATTTTAAGTATTTTACTTAAAATTTTATTTGTTTTATATCGAAACTAATACTTACTTTTCTCTCTTCCATCTTACACCACTTTACAAAATCATGTATAAAGTGTATTTATTAAATACTAAGAAATGTATTGTAAAATTATTAAAAGTCTGCGCTAATTAAGAACAGTTAAATTAAAAAAAATTAAAATATAAAATTTAATGAAATTTAATGAGTCGCTTTGAAAGTGGCACAAATTATGCCTTTTGTGCTTGACACAAAAGCGGCATCCAGGTTTTTCACTTGGACATTAGTTGAACTTAAGGATTTTGGATATAAACTCATTAATTATTTTCATTACTTAGGCTAGTAATAGTGTGTGATATTTCTGGTATGATCTTTCTTTCCTTTCATCAGCTTTTTATTGATATAACACATTTTATTGATATACTCTCATATATCCCGAGACTTATAAGAAAATATGCTAAAGCTTTTTGTACCACTTTGAATAAATACATTAAACTGAAGATGAACATCGCCTATTTTTTTAAAGGTGATTTACAATTATATTCAAAGGAAAACTGAATTTTAACATTTGTAGACAATGTTGGAATTTGGAAAGAATGTAATATTAAGAGGTGATACAGCACAAAGTATAAAGAAAACTCCCAAAAATCTGACTAAATATCGAAAAGATAAACTGTTAGTATTTAAACTGATACTTCTTCATATAGAATCAAAGTGCTTTCATCAACACTATTGAAGAAAATATATTTGCTTTAAAAAAAATTATTATTATCTTTATTACATTAAATGATTAAATGTTCCGCGAGTCGAAATCATTCACTACGAAATTGAAAAAATAATTTCTGAGAGCAGTTAAAGGAATTTGAAAAGACTATAAGCATAAATACCATTGCTAGAAAGATTTACATATAGCGGACAGATTTATAAAAGCCAAATATGTGCTTTAAAACTTGCAGTGCTTATAATCTTATATTTGTACACATTTGCTTAATCAATTTCAACCTAGAAAATATCTTGGAAAAACGGGTATACAGAGATAATATGGGAATACCTTCCCATACCTATGGGATCTTACCTTCTTATAATGAAAAAATATTTTACGGCTTTCCATCATAAAGATTTAATTGTTAATTTCGAACTGTTAAACAAGGATACAATTTTAATTTTAAATCGACAAAACATGAATGTGGATTATTAAAAGACCGCCAATAGACAAAGTACTTGGATTTTTCATCTTAAATTACAAAGAACTTGAGCAAACTTCAAGGCAAATTTCATAATGCTTTCTTGTTATTTAATAGTATTAGCGTTTTCATATAGAATTTATTACTTTGATAAAACAATTTTCAAAAGGAAAATATTTTTATTTTAAATGTTCCAGACATTATTTCAAAAATAATTGGAAGGGAATTTTTAGAACATGCTAAAACTATATTAAAAAATGAATTCAAAAGCAAATTTTTGAATTTTAAGAAATTTGAAAATAATTTAATCTATTTTCTTCACCGCCAATGATTGATATTGAAATTATTCTTCAAAATTTATTACTGCAGTTAATCAAAAATTTCAGTGCGATTCCACATTAGAGCGAAAATATATGGATATGGGGTTTTCGAAATATCTGTAATTATTCATCAATCGACCGATTTTTCAAAGTATAGTATGTAATTAGGCATATTTTAGCTACGCACACTTTTATGCAATATTTTTGCGCAGCTGTCAACCTTTTTCTTATTTTTTAAGTCGTATAAATAAAATTTGAACTAGGAAATATATTTAATAAATGAAATCGAATAAGTAGAGCATAGATACGGCACATTTTATTAAATAAATTTCCTGATTCAAAATACTATATTTATTTTACTTTTTACTTGAAGAAAACATCGAAAATTTGCAGCTATGACTTTGCTATATCAATATTAACAAACCAGCGAGTAGAATAATTTTTTTAAATAGACACAATTTAGAAAATTAAATTAAATTAAATTTTATAGATTTGGTTGATGAAAAGTTATTTTGAACATTTTTTAGAAAAATAGATAAAATAAATTATGTAATAATAACTTTGAAATTTTGCGTGAATAGTTCTTTCATATGGCTGTGTTTTGTACGTACAAATTTTATTCTGTGCAATGGTAATAATATTATCAGCTTTTCTTAAGTGGCCCGCGGCTTTGTATACAATGCTTAATTTGGCTCGCAGTGGTAAACAGTTTGACATGCCTGCACTAAAGGAATTAGATTTTTATATTTATTTTTAATTGGGTAACTAGCTGACCCGCCCGGCGTTACCCGGGCCCCTGAGAATACATTTAAACAAACCTCAAATTTGTATGATTTTATATCTTTAACCCTATTTTGTATGAAATTATATTTTTAAAGGAAAAATTCGTGAAAATGAAAAAATATTGATATTTATTGATAAACGCGCTCGTAAGAAGACATTTTCTTGTTTTTTCACTCAGGGGTTCATGTTTTTTTTTTTGTTTTTTTTCTTTAAAGGGTCGAGTGGTCCGAACTCTTTTAAATTGTTATCGATTATAAATATAACGGTTTTACAGACCGTGTAAAAGTTTCGGGAAGAAATATTGTTATCCTATTTGTAAAAAAAAAATATGTTTTCTTCACGCTTTTTTTGTTTTGTTTTCGCATCGTTTTTTTTCTTTTCTTCTTACATAACAATAAAAAAAAAATTCCTCTTCCGAACTCTCTGAAATTGTAATCGGTTATTTTTTCGTTAGCCTCGTAAATATACTATCCAAGCTCTTTTTAAAATTCGTAAAAAAAAAATGCATATTTAGTAGTGAAAATATGAGTCAAAGCGGAGCGAAGCCAACGCCGAAACACCCCACTTTTTCACGTTTTTTCTTTCAAAATTTTCTCTCTTTTATATATTTATTTATTTATTTAAATACTTCTACACATTTGAATATTTCGAAAATTTTATATGTAATGTAAATATGGTCTACCGAGATGCTCTAAAAAAGATTGTGCCAAAATACGGACGTTTAGTTACTTTTAGCGTAGAAAAAAAGATCATCTCCGTAAGGCACAAAGTGACCCGAGTTCGCCGGTGTTTCTGAAAGGGTTAAAATTCGTATTTTTAAAAACCGATTGCACTGTCCATTAGAAGAAGGTGTCAGCTTTAAGACCATATTTTTGGTTTGTCGGTATCTTCAAATTGCGCCCTGGTACGGCGTTAGAAAAAGGGGAAAAACGTCCTTCGGGAAAACGACGCTTTTTACTTACCCATCATACGTAGTATAGGGTATTACTTACCCATCATACGTAGTATAGGGTAAGTCTTGTAATCGTTTTGAAAATCGAAAAATTTTTTTTGACGGATTTACACGTTTCAGACACTGGAGATTCCGAAAAACATATTTTTAGAAAAAAAATTTTGCCGTCCGTCTGTGTGTCTGTGTGTCTGTGTGTGTGTGTGTCTGTAAACGCTCTATCTCCCGAAAAAATTGAGATAGAGACTTGCAATTTGGTATGTACTTAGTATGTAATAATGGGAAGAAGCCTATTTCATTTCATTAACCTTGATTAACCGGAACTATTTTATTCGGACCCTCGAAATATTCGTTCTGATAAAAGGTATGTAAAAATTTTCGAAATTGTTTATTTTAAGAAATGAATATAAAAGACAATAAAAAAACATAAATTTTACATAAAGCATGAAGTCGATCGGATAATTAGTTGCCGAGATATTTGGAATCCTATTTCCCACACTCTTCGATTTTTCATGACCCTGTATTTCATCCAAATTTCACCTCATCGAGATATTTTAATTGGAAATTTGACGCTTAATCAGATGCAATAAACCGCTAGTTAATAGGATTATTATTTTTGGAGTTATAAGGAAAAACCTCTTTCAAGCAATTCAGTAATCGAGCCTTTAAAGTTTGTGACGTCATCAAGCCACGATTTTATTTGAATTGCAATGCATTTTATAAGTAGTTTACACATTTTTATTTCAATATTTTACATTATGCATATCCATGATGGGTAAGTATTACGGTGGCCCCCAACGACTAGTTTTTTTTTTTCTTTCAGAAGGTTAACAAATATATTTTTTCGAATTGATTGCGACATTTAAGTCGTAAGAGTACGATCTTTCTGAATATGTCTTCCAATTTTAACTGTACTGAATGCACGATTTAGGCCGATATAAATACGAAATAACACACACACACACAAAAAAAAAAAAAAAAAAAAGAAAAAGAAAAAAAAAAAAAAGCGCGTTTGGTTATTTTATTTCCTGGCGATGTGTAAATCGGGTTTTGGGCGTGCGCGAGAGGTTTTGCCGGCTAGCAAAGAAATATATGTATTTTTAATTAATATCTCGGCTAATTACCAGAAAATAAAAAAAATCTGAGCGCCAGGTGCCTTGGACTATCCTTACCGAAATTTTCAAGCTTCTAAGTGCGCTAGATTTCGCTAACCATCGCCGACACACACAAACACAGATACACAGACAGTTTAAAACTTTGTTTTATTAGAATAGATAATACTCTTTACACTTTCCTAAGTGTAATATAAATGTCCAATAGTCAGAAAAATATCCCAATTCTTTTCTGAAGCCCTGTATACGATTTATAAATTTGTATATATATTCTAAACAGCATGCTACAATTTATTTCAGTTAGGAACGCATAGCACCAGTTTAAAATTCCTATTTAGCAATTTCCGTCAATAAACCGAAATGTATTCGATAACTTTGGTGACGCCCTGTATAGGATCGATAGCATTTATACACACCAAGTAGTAGGTAAAAAATTAGTTAAATTTAGAAACGCGTTTCACAACTGAAAACACACTTCCAGCAATTATTATTGACAGACAGTACTGTAACCGAATTCTTTTGTTTGACCCTGTAAATGAACGATGAATGCTATGCCCAACATATTTTATAGTAAGCCTATTGTAGCACACCTCAGTGATATATATCAATTTCAATATGTTTGAAATGATGCAACATCATTAAAATACACCGCAAACGATTTTCCCCCATAGACCACAATGCAATGCAATTCTTTTGGGTGTCACTGTAAATGCACTCTAAGTGCTACACTCTTCATTTTCAGTACCACACATGCTATAGTAAACCTCAATAACATATATCAATTGCATGACAATCCGAGTATATTTACGCAAATAAGAGCACGTACAGGTACACGACAGATAGACAAACAAACCGAATTTATAAACACTTTTCAACTATGTTGGATCAACACTTCAATCAACACTTTTCAACTATGTTGGAAAGTGTTAATTATGTTCCCGGGTGTGTTTCCGATGACAGTACAACATTTAATATTTTTAGAACTTAATTATAAATTAAAGCATTAATTTTAAGGGATTTTACCCTGGCTGACCACAGAGGATAAATCGCCAAATACTCTTTAGGGTTACAATTGTATACGAGTTACAATAGCAATGGATTTAATGATGCGCCAAACCACGCCGCTGATACAAAAGTATCGCTTTTAACCCCTTGAGGGGCACCGGTATATAATATATACCACTTTCTAATATATAACTTTGCCACCAGTATTATTAAATAAAAATATTTAGTATTGTTTTTTTGCAGATTGAGAAGGTAAAAATTCATTATTAAAATTTACTGGTGTCGAAACATCGCAAAATTTAGCATTTTTAGACCACGTGCTTGCCCTCCAACCTCCAAGGGGTTAATGCATTTCGAATTTTTTTTTAATATGTTATTGATATTTTTAATATAGGAATTCGCTTTTCTAAGAGCAACAATAAATTATTGTAATAAGAGACAAATTTTGAATAAATACTCGTCTAATTTTTTTTCTTCTGCTTATGGTTATGAAACAGCCGTACTGACGAATCTGCAGAAAATTTAAAACTGCTTAGTAGGATATGCAAAATAGGATATGCTTTTTGGTATTGTTAATGGGTAATCTAAAATATATATATTAAATGTAAAAAAATTATTAGAGTTAAGAAAAAAAAAAAAAAAAAAAAAAAAAGTTTTCATTTATGTTTTGCAACCCGAGAAGCCCGGGTTGGATCCCCTAGTTTGTTAAAAAGTAAATAAATACAGTAAAACCTGATAAAACGGAATGGCTACGGACAGGTTCAAATCAAGTTTCAGATAAGTTCCGTCTTAGCAAGTATAATTATAATTGTAAGGTATTTCTTTCGTCAGAACCGGAACATTTTCCATTATAGACAGGTTTTTACGGTATTGACACATTCCGTTTTGATAAGTTTTACTATAATACATTTAAAATAAAGTATATATAAAAAATATATATTTGGCACTTTTGTATTATAACGATCCCCAAGGATAAATCGCCAAGCGACCAAGATTTATCTCCAAATTATAAAGCATACATGACATTATTATGATAATATATGATGTAGATAACATTTCGTGACCTACATGGCCAAGTTATAGTCATATATGGCGCATATATGAATACGGCATGTGTATAAGACGTATATGATGTATATATGACATATAAAACGTAAATAATATGTATATAATGATGTACAGGGTGATTATAAAAAAACTATCCCGCATATATGAGTCCTTAACTATCACACCGTCCACAGAAACTGGCTGAAATTTTGGTTTTAAGTATTTTGAGGTATGCGCTCAAGAATCGTATGAAAAACAACAGTTAAACTCTAACAGTTACGGTTACAGTGACAAAATTTTGAAAATTTCAAATGGCAACACCTATTTTTTTTTTATTGGAATGCGATCTTCATAGGGAAAACCATAAAAAGCGTTGAAACGGTACCTGTAACACGAAAATTGCCGGCGCTAGAGAGACCAATAAAGGACAGAGAAGCAACAGAAAGTAAAACATTTTATTATTCAGTGCTATCCACCATCTGCTGCATGCAACGTGTCTTCGTGTGTGACGTGGAAAATTTGTGAAACACTATAAAATGTTTTGTTTTCTGTTGATTCTCTGTCCTTATTCGTTGTTTTCACTTTTCTTCTTAGTCTGTCTAGCGCCGGCAATTTTCGTGCTACAAGTACCGTTCCAACGCTTTTTATGGTTTTTCACTATGAAGATCACATTCCAAAAAAAAAAAAAAAAAAAAAAAAAAAAGTGTTGCCATTTGAAATTTTTATAATTTTGTCACTGTAACCGTAACTGTTAGAGTTTAACTGTTGTTTTTCATACCATACTTGAGCGCATACCTCAAAATACTTAAAACCAAAATTTCAGTCAGTTTCTGTGAACGGTGTGATAGTTAAGAACTCATATATCGGGATAGTTTTTTTATAATCACCCTGTATATGGGACATATATGAGTGTTTGGAATACATATATCAGCTTTGCGATGACCTTGGCAAAATCATAGCTGCAACATTTTCATAATCGTAGTTCGTAGTTATGGGGGCTGCCATAACGCGAAAGTACCAAATATATTTTTAATTGACTTTTACAGTTTATAAAAGTCATACAAAAAAAAAAAAAAAAAAAAAAAAAACATCGAACATTTCCTATATCTTAAATGATTTAACTTGCACTTGTTTGAGCGGCCGTTGCTTTCGAAAGCGAAAATTTGCAATTTCTACTTTATGTAATCATCATGCGCGCACTCTAGCGTTCATTTCACGCTTGTTTGTTTTATTTTATTTCTACTCAGTAAAGCAATCGCAATAACACATCTTCTTACATTGTTTTTTTATGCACTGGTGGCTTTTACAGAAAAGAGTCCTTATCACAGCAGTATATTGTGTTGGCAGGTTTCACTGTCACAAAAAGCGGTGCAAGGAAAGAAAAGAAAGAAAGAAAAAAGTAGTCGGATGTACTAATCCCAAAACTTTCTTCTACCTCATAGAAGTTTCACATTCACCAAAATCGAATCAGCACTAATTTATATCAAGGTCTAACTGAAACTAAAGTTTCATTAAATTCCGTTCATTAGTTCTTGAGATATGACTATAGCTAAAATCGTGTAAATCCTGAAAAATGCAGCATAGCAGCGCCACCTGTTGGAAGATTTAGACCAAAACCTAATCAACAACAACTTATGTCAACGTCTAACTGAATCTGAAGTTTGATGAAATTCTGTGCATTAGTTTTTGAGAATAACTATCGTGAAAATCATGAAAAAAAGGTAGCATAGCAGCGCCACCTGTTGGGCTGTTTACACCAAAAAGTAACCAGCATTTATTTATGTCAAGGTCTAACAGAATCTCTGGTGAAATTCTGTGCATTAATTCTTGAGATACAGCTATCGTGAAAATCGTGAAAAATGTAGCATAGCAGCGCCACCTGTTGGGTGATTTACACTAAAAACAAATCAGCACCAGTTTATTTCAAGTTCTAACTGAAACTAAAGTGTTAGTTCTTGAGATAGAGCGCCCACAAAATTTTTGTCATATACAGACAAACAGTCTGTGAAAACAGAAAAAACCTCATATCTTCTTATTTTTCATACACATCGAATTCATTTAAAGTTATTATTGCTTCTAGGAAAAGGGCCAAAATTTATGTGTGACAGATTTTTGATTTCATTAAAAATGCCTGAGGGAATAGGGGTTTCAGAAGAAAAAAAAATCATAACTTCGTCAATTCCCAAGATAACAAATCCGCTTAAATTTATTGTAAATCTCCTTATCTACAACTTTTATACTGACAAGTTTTTTATAGGAGCAACTCTTACGGCAAAAAAAAAAAAAAAAAATTAAAAACAAAAAAATCCCTGCTGGCTCCGCCTACAAGCAGAGGTGAAAACAGAAAAAAACCCATAACTTCTTAATTTTTATACATATCGAATCCGTTTAAAGTTATTATTACTTCTAGGAAAAGGGCAAAAAATTTATGTATGGCAGATTTTTAATTTCATTAAAAATGCCCCGCAAGGATGGGGGGGGGGGGGGGGGTTAGAAGAAAAAAAAATCATAATTTCGTCAATTCCCAAGATATTAAATCCGCTTAAATTTATTATAAATCTTCTTAATATTATCTACAACTTTTATACTGGCAAGTTTTTTATAAGACCAACTCTTACGGTGAAAAAAAAAATCCCTGCTCGTTCCGCCTACAGGCAGAGGTATATTTCGAAGTGGGCGGTACCAACTGCCACATCATGGCAAATAGGACTTTCTTCTGCATTTCCCAATAAACCGGTGCCCCACGGTCTGCGTCTTCGAAATCTACCTGTGTCTGTAGGCCGAGCCGTCAGGGATTTTTTTTATTTTTAATAATAGAGAGATCTTTATGACAAGCAATGCATTTTTTTTTCATAATCAGGTAAAGGAAAGAAAACATCAAATTACAGTGTTTTTTATTTAGGCTTAGAGTCAATATATCATCAGTTCATAAGTAACTGGAAAAGTTTAGAATTTTGTCTGATATTAGCCCCAATTGACGTTATATTTTAAATTTTAACATTAAAATAAAAATTCGTATTTTTGCTCATTTCATAGAGAAAATTTTAAAAGATAAACTACAATCAAAAATACAAAAATAAAGAAAAAAGATAAAAACACAATTGTCTAAACTTGTTCATTAAGCTAGCTAAGGTTTTGTAAACTGTACTTTCGAGTTTCGACATACAATTCTACTATATTATCTACTGTTTTGTGTGCGGAGCGGCATTTGATGTTGGCTCAAACCGGATAATCATCTTGAATTTCCAGGGAATTATTGTAATTTATCCGTATTATGCGCGGGAAAGAAAATACCACACCACGAAAAAAAAAAAAAAAAATGATTTGCGGAATCATGAAGCAGGAAAAGGGGGATTTCTTTTTTTATATTGAGAGTTGTAAGAACCTGTCTCCATGACCTTGGACAAGATTTGAAAGTGAATGCAGAGCAGGTTTATATAGGAAGGAGGCAGATGGTTTTTCTAAGAAAACCACCCCTGTCTTTCCTTTGAAAACGGCAGCAGCCCCTGCCTGTGTCAGTGCCCGCATAGGAGGAAGTTTTAAATTTTCTGCAGATTCGTCAGTACCGCTGTTTCATAACCATAAGCAGAAAAAAAATTAGACGAGTATTTATTCAAAATTCGTCTCTTATTGCAATAATTTATTGTTTCTCTTAGAAAAGCGAATTTATTCATATAATTTTCATTTTAGCCAGTGGCGAAAACGCCGGCCGAAATTTTTTGCAAGGGTGAGCACAATTTTGAAGTCATGAAAAAGTTTTTGTACGTTCAAATTCGCTTAAGTAATTATATTTGCAATTTTTGTCTTGCATCTGAAGAGAGTGAAAATTTTTAAGAATAGCAATCAAGAACTCGCAAGTGATTTTGGTGGTTTTCAAATCACCTGTTCAACAACGCGAAACTTTTTGAACAGTGTTGAATTCAGCGGGTGGCCCGGGGGGGACATCCCTCCCCCGGAACTCTACAGTGTCCCCCCCCGGAGCCACAGAAATCCCTCCCGGAGAAAAGTGTCTGAATTCAACGCTGTTTCTGACACAATTTCAGACTCATTTTTAAACGCAAAGGCGTAAAATTGTCAGGCCTGGCTATTGAAATAGTGAAGCGATTTGGAATGTAGATGAGTTTTCCATTTTTCGATAAATAAATTACTTTTCGAGTTATAAGCGATGTGTCACGTGACAATGCGTTTTCCCCCTTGCTCGCTTCGGCGTGGCAAGAATTCGGTTCAAAACGTCGACTTTGACAGTATTTTCTGAAAGATCTTCTGCTTTTACCAAAAAATAGAAAACGTGTTTCGATTACATAGTTTATGAGTAAGAGCATCTGCCGATTTCATGCGTTTCCAAACAAAAATGAATTAAAAAATGTGTCATAAAGTAGCCAGTTTGGATTCGAGAACAGCCTTAAACAATTATGTATAAATGTCAATTCAATGTCCAGTAAGTTCTGCATCGAGTCAGGTAACTCGCTTTTACCCGAACCGTGGGTCGGGTCGGGTCGACTTCTACTTTTTTTTGTTGCATCTCAGGTTCGGGTCGGGTTGACTTTCATTGTTTCCGGTTCTGATCGGTTTAGGATTGGATTTTAACTGTTGTGGGTCGAGTTCGGGTTGACCCGATTTTTCAAAAGAATGTCCAAAATATTTTTTTCATATGAAAAAACTATATACAATAAAACCTCCATAACAGACACTCCCGAATAGCGGATACCTTTATTTAGTGAATACTTTTTTCAATTCCTAACACCTCCGAATCTACGAATTTAGGTAAAAACGTCAACAGGTAAAAAGGTCAAAACAAAACAAAACTGAACTAAACAAAAGAAAACAAAGAAATAAAAATAAACGAAACTAAACTAAACTAACCAAAAGAAAACTAAACTAAACTAAACTAAACTGAAGAAAACTAAACTAAACTAGACTAAATGCTGCGCAGCAATCTCTAGAATGCATGAAAGTCATTCAAGCAGCGGCTAGTAACTTATATATGTACGCTTCGCGTACATTAACCGAAAAAAGCCCTGGATACATGAAACTCGCTGTGCAACAATCTCTAGAATGCACGAAACTCATTCAAGCAGCGGTTAGTAACTTATGTATGCACGCTTCGCCGCGTACATTAACCGAAAAAAAAAAACCCGTGGAAGCATGAAACTCGCTGTGCAACAATCTGTAGAATGCATGAAACTGTACCTGCTGACGTTTTTACCGTTGACCTTTTTACCGCGCTCTGAATGCACACACACGTAAGATGTGTGTGCGTGCATAAACTGTCACAAATATGATACATGTGTTTTCATGTGTATCAAAAATGAAATGTTGGTAATATTTCTCATACTCCGAGCTAGAAAAAAAGGGTGCTTAACTGCACCATAAAGAAAGAATAATCTATGATGACATTTCTTATATTATTTCTCATGCAGTAAATTTGAATATATACTCATTCATATTCAAATATGTGTTTATTATCATCTGAAACATAGTTCTGCTCAAACTTTTTGTGAAAATCCCAACAACCCGACATGTAAAAACCTAAATCTGACCCGCAAAGAACATTTACGGTGAATCCGGCCCGCAGAAAGAAAATTAGAGTTACCCCGACCCAAAAAAAGAAAATTAGATGCAACCCGTCTCGATGCAGGACTCTATTCAACGACCCCGGGGTGTCCGCTATTCAGAGGTTTTGCGATATTTCAATATTAAAGAATATAGGTATGTCCATTTTTCAATATAAAAGATAAAAATGTTATTAGATATATAGATTATTTTTACTTACCCATCATACATATAAGGTAACCATATAGAATAAGTCTTGTAATCGTTTTGGAAATCGAAAAAAAAAATTTTTTTGACGAATTTACACGTTTCAGACACTGCAGATTCCGAAAAACATATTTTTAGAAAAAAAAAATTGCCGTCCGTCTGTCTGTGTGTGTGTCTGTAAACGTTCTAACTCCCGAACAAATCGAGATAGAGACTTGAAATTTCGTGTGTACTTAGAATGTAAGAATGGGAAGAAGCTTATTGAATTTCAGTAACCTCGATCATCCGGAACTATTTTTTTCGGACTCTCGAAATATTCGTTCTGATAAAAGGTATATAGAAATTTTCGAAATTGCTTATTTTAAGGTGGGAATATAAAAGACAATAAAAATAAATAAATAAATAAATAAATAAATAAATAAAAATGCATAAAGAATGAAGTCGATCGGATAATGAGTAGCCGAGATATTTGTAATTACATTTTCTACACTCTTCGATTTTTCCTGACCCTGCATTTCATTCAAATTTCAATTGGAAATGAGGCGCTTTATCCGACGCAGTAAACCGTTAGTTAATATGATTATCAATTTTGGAATCATGTAGCATTTAAAGTTCATGACGTCATCAAGCCAGTATTTTATTCGAATTGCAATGCATTTTATGAATAGTTTACACATGTTTTAATTTCCTATTTTACATTATGCATATCCATGATGGGTAAGTATTACGGTGGCCCCCAACGACTAGTTCATAAAACATGAATTAGTTTCCTTTCGGATTCGCTTTGAAATATGTCCGGATCGGGTCGGGTTGGTCGACTTCAAATGGAATTTTCGAGTTTGGGTCGGGTACAACCCGTCCCGTGCCCGTGCACTAAGTATTCTAGTGTCCCAGAGTCCAAGGTTATTTCTTTTTCCTCCTTATTACGCTATATTTATAACCAATATATAGTTTTTGGCAAACTGTGTTTAACCCCTTAACTGTTGGTCTTTTTCGACACCATCAACTAAAAATAGGAACGATACACCACTTTTTCCTATTTGTTTTATATAATCAAAAATGGCTACCAAATGTTCGGGCAAGAAGAGTTTGCTTGTTTCGTTACTAAAAGCTTTTTGGCACCACTAATTTTTAATTACAATCTTCACTTTATTATTTGGCAGACATTTTTCGATTATATAAAACAAATATTTTAGTACGGAAAAAGTGGTGTATCGTTCCTATTTTTAGTTTATGGTGTCGGAAGAGCCCAACAGTTAAGGGGTTAAGATCAGGGCTTAATTTGCGCCGGAGCCCACCGGAGCTCAGCTCCGGTACTTCTCTGTATTTAGTAAGAATTTAAATATTGGCCAGAATTCGCCGGAGCTCATAAACACTGCGCTCCAGAGCTCAGTGCCATAACGCTTCCGAAAAACGAATCCTAAATTACCCTTTCCTTTCACTTCTATCGCTCCAATCTTTTACTTTTTTTTTTGTATCAAAACACTTATAAGTGACGTAATGTGTCGCCGACGTAAGAGATGGAGATGAAACAGGCTCGATTTTTATATCAGTCTTCGAGTTTGGGCAGACTCGGGCGCAATCTGTCTTAAATTCAGAATTTTATTTTATTTCTATTTCGAATCATTTTAATGCTATTTTGAATAAAGAGTAATAGTCTTTTTCTGTTCTGCATAGCTGCGAACTATTCGATTTTTGCGTTAACACTATTTCCGAATCCTAATCTTGACCATTTTAAATCGCAGAATTCTGCGATTCATTAACATTAAGATTAGGGAAAGGTTTCTATTTGGAAGTAAGTAATAACTAAAAAGTTGAATAGTTGACAGCTAAGTATAAGCAGATAGATGTATTTAAAATTTTTATTTCGCCAAATAAAAAAACAATGCTTTAAATTTTGAAAATGTATGAAATATAAATATGCAGATTGGAGTGACGTCGGAGGAGGGGGGGGGGGGGGGGGTAAGGAATACACTACAAGTGTTGGCACTGCAGAATATTAGGACTCCGGTACTGTTTTTGTTACAAATTAAGCCCTGATAAAAATATAATTGGGTAGAAAAACTGAAGTTGTTCTTTATATTTTAATGGAAATAACATACCATCCTAACTTACAGAAAATCAATTTGGTATATCTAAGAATAAAAGGATAACATCCAATTTCTTAATTTTTTATACTAAAATAAAATTTCCAAATTAAGAAGTTTATTAACGGTGGTAATGGCTAATGAGTTCTTATTTTAGATAAAATAATGTTTATGAATTTCTTCCCTGGTAGATAAAATTATACTATTATAATTTAGATGTGTAGTTTTATTATTAGCATCAAGCTGTTTGAAATATTACAAGAAACACATCAAGCTCTTAAGCATTTTAATCACATAAACTGTAAAATATCAATTTCTGTTAAATTCTTTTTCCATTTTAAAATTTTAAAACTGTATACATAATTAAAAGTATTTTCTTTTTTGGTAAAAAAAAAAAAAAAAAAAAGTTGGTATTTCGCCTGAAATTTGGCCGAATATTCGGTAATTGACCAAATCACTATTCGTAACATCCCTATTTAATAATACAGAATCATTTCTTGCTATTAAAGAAAAAAAAATTATAAACTTTTATCCGGGGACATTTAGCAAAAAATCTGAAAAGCTTGTTAACGAATCCGATGAAAGAAAAAAATATGGGTAAATGGGAAATATTGCGGCTGGAACTGTGTGTAAAGAATGGAACTGTGTGTAAAGAATCCTTCTGGTCTATATTGGGAGGAAAAGGTAGCTTCCCTGTTTCTTGATTTTAAGATTTTAGCTAATTTTACTCGAAAACACGAACCTAAAATGTGAAAAACACGATTATGGAAGATTCATTCCCAGTTTCCGTCAATAGTGAATTTCAATGAGAATTTCGCCAAATTAGTCAGCTACAGTCAAGTTGGCTTCATTTATAGCGGTATTTTTGTTTGCCATATTTGGAGATGTTTCGCCAGGTACTGCCAAGCTTGGCGAGAATTCGACGCTATCGGATATGAATTTATATAGTTTTAAGCATATGAGAGCACTGAGCTCCATTATAACAGGAGTTCAGAGTTGGCAGAAGCATGCAAGGCAAATGTAAATAAAAGTCCACATTGTCAGTGTCAGATGTTAGTGTTCCCATTTACTAGTATCCTAATTTATGCTTCTGTAACTAAGCTATGCTTATCTAATTAATTAATGATTCTCTAATCATGTAAGGGAATGCGATAAACAGCATGTTTGACCTTGAGTCCCAACTAAAATTATCGTGACTGTATCCTTCCGCGCAGGACTGTAGCTAGAAATGAATAATAGGGAGGGGGGGGGGGGCTCAAGAAAATGTAGGAGAGGCTCATATTTTTTTCTCTCTGACACATGCACGCGCAAACACACTCAGTGTTGAATTCAGGGGGTGGCCCGGGGGGGACATCCCCCCGGGAGCATTGAGATGTCACCCCCCCCGGAAGATTTCAGATTTTATGCTTTTAACGGTTAAAAAGTGCAATTTCCCCCCCCCCTGAATTCTGTAATGTCCCCCTTCCCCGGAATTCTGTAATGTCCCCCCCTCGGAGCCACAGAAATCCCTCCCGGAGAAAAGTGCCTGAATTCAACACTGAACACACTCACACACTCACACACATACACACACACACACACACACACATATATATATATATATAAGTGAGGTGTTAATTACAGTTTTTTGGATAATCGATGTGAGTGAAATATATTGTATTTTCTTAATTGTTTTTTATTTCCTATTTAAATATTTCCAAATTTTAATATTTCCAATTGTTGTCTGGTAATAATTCAGTGTACCTGGATGATTCTACTGATCTTAGCATTATGCCAGTAGAATTATGAAACACTGAATTATTATTTAAAACACATGTGGGTGCATCCAGGCTGATGAGTACATGTGCATGTGTTTTTCCATGTCCAATTCATATTTAATTCTCATGTGGTCCAATTTTCCATTGTGTATGGTTCATATTTAATTTGTTAATCCATTTGTGTTTACTTAATTGCAACTCCAATTTATAATTTTTTTTTTCCCCTTTCTCTCTATTTCTTTTTTCAATATTCTTTTGGTATGAGTAAAATTTGGCCAATTACCATTGAAGCATCAGCTATGGTAATATTATGTTTGCACATGTTAATTATTAGCTATGTGGTATTCTGTATACACAGTATCATTGATTATCTCTTTGGAGATTTAAGTAGAATAGAACTTGATATGTTTTTTGAAATTCATAGATATTATAATTATATATATATATATATATATATATAATGTTTATAATATATCTGTTTATAATAACCATTTTATGCTAAGAAAAGAAAAGCCTGCAGAATAAAAATTTCCAGTGTATAACTAGTGTATAATTATACTGGTGAAATAATAAGTGATGATGTCAACAAGTAAATAAAAAGATTACAGTTCACCTGTTTCATAAAGAGTTGCAACCTTTAATGTTTTTTCTGAATATTCCCTGCCCTTAAGGATTCTAAAGTTGTATTTTTATATCAGGCATGTCAAACTCGCTTATCACTGCGGGCCAAATTAAGCATTACATACAAAGCCGCGGGCCACATAAAAAATTAAATAATATTATTACCATTGCATAAAACAAAATTTGTACTTATAAAATATAGCCATGTTAAAGACATATTCGGGCAAATTTCCAAAGTTATTATTATATATAGTTTATTTTATTTTTCAAAAAGATACTCTAAATTACTTTCTAAATCTATAAAATTTAATTGAATTTTCTAAATTGAACTTATTTATTTAAAAATTGATTGTACACGCTGGCCTGTTAATCTTGATCTAACAAAAGAATAGCTGTCAATCTTCCATGTTTTATTCTAGTAAAAAATATAAATATATTTTGAATCAGAAAATTTATTTAATAAAATGTCTCTTGTATGTATGCGCTACTTATTTTGTATTGCATTTATGAAATACATTTTCTGGTTCAAATAATCTTTATTTGAATTAAAAAATCAGAAAAGGTTTGGCAGCTAACGCTAAGATGTCATATAAAATTGCGCTACCGAACATAGCTAAAATATGTCTAATTGCACACTACACTTTAAAAAATCGGTCGAGTGATGAATAATTACAGAAATTCGGAAATCCCATATCCATATATCTTTGCTTTAATTTGGAATGGTACTTAATTTTGATTAACTGGAGTAATCAATTAAGATTTATTACTTGATTATCAATTATTGATTTCAACATCAATCATTAAAGGTGAAGTATACAGATTAAACTGATTTTCATATTTCTTGAAATCCAAAAATCTTCTTTTGAATTCATTTTTAAATATATTTTTAGTATATTCTAAAAAAAAGTCCTTTCCGATGATTTTTGTAATAATTCCCGACAACTTTTAAATGCACATTACAAAAAAGTTGTTTTATCAAAGTTATGAATTATATTTGAAAACGCTAATACTGTCAAATAACAATATATCATTATGGAATTTGCCAGAAGTTTAATTTGGTATTTTGTTAATTTCAAATGAAAACTCCAAGTACTATTGACAGTCTTTTAATAATCCAGATTCATAATTTGTCGATTTAAAACTTTAAATTTATGATGGAAAGTCGTCAAATATTTGTATAAGAAGGGAGATAACCTCTTCTTCAGTACTACACTATAACAAAAATTCTCAAATTGACAAAAAAAAAAAAAAATCTGTCAATTTTGGCGCCAGTGGAAAACCGTTTAATTTAAAGAAATTATCTGTATATTTTCATTAAAACAGTTTGTTTCTCTCAAAAAATAAAACAAAATCTGTAAAAAATACAAAATTCACATTTTTTACAAGAAAAAAAAACTGTTTTACTTTAAAACAGTTCTTTTCTGTGAAAAATACAACATTTTTCTGTCAAAATTACAGATTTTTTTACAGTGCAATATTTTCAAGATATTTTCTATATTGACGATGGAATTAAGCATACGCGTAGGAATATAATATAAATTTATAAGCGCTATAAGTATTTAAGCACATATCCGACTTTTATAAATCTATCCGCTATATTCGAGTAATAATCATTTAAATATTGCTAGTAATGGTACTTATGCTTATAGTTTTTCCAAAAGTTTTTAACTGCTCTAGACATCATTTCTTCAATTTCGTAGTGAATGGTTTTGACTTGCGGGATATTTATTGCAATAAAGACAATAATTAGTTTCTTAAAGCAAGTGTATTTTGCTCAATGGTGAAAGCATTTTGATTCTCTAGCATTAGTTTCAATTTGACAGTTTAACTTTCCGATGTTTAGCGAGATTTTTATTAGTTTTCTTTATACTTTATGCTGTAGCACCTCTTAATGTTACATTATTTTCAAACTCCAGCAGTGTCTACATCTACATATTAAACATAAAATTTCAGTTTTCTTTTGACTATAATTATATTGTAAATCACCTTCAGAGAAATATTCCCCTTATTTAATGACACAATAAATAAGACAAATATTACCATTAAAAAATAGTGGTAGTATTCTAAATTAACTAACAAGTAAAACAACTCAACAATTAAATTAAACACAGGTAAAATGCCAAAGGCTTCCCGGGCCATAGATAAGTTGTCGGCGGGCCACGTGTTTGACATGCCTGTTTTATATGATAAAAAACATTAACAAAATCAAGGATGTATTTTGCATTTTCAAATTATTATTGTTTTTAAAACACTTATTTAAACTAATTTAAAACACTTATTTACAGTTTTTATAACAAATAACTACAGTTTAGTATTTGTGCAAAACTGTAAAAGTTCCCCAAAACTAAGTTCAATTTTTGAACAGAGTTCCATTTGGTGACCTTGGAATCTTACCTGGGGGATAGGGCTCAAAATGTTTTAGGGGGTGTTGACACCCCCCCCCCCCCCTCTAGCTACGGCCCTGCTTCCGCGCTAACCGCTGGAAATCATTTTGGTAAATAAGATGACAGATCTCCTGTTATATATGGAGCCAATGGCGGATCTAAGGGGGGGGCGATGGGGCGATCGCCCCCCCCTTGGGCTAAAAAAGGGTCGGTAAACCGACATTAGAGGCCTCCACGGGAAAAGGCCTCGGGCGAAACCGGTCCGACGCGCGGGTCGGGCCGGGATAGATCTTCACTCTTTAAGGGTCGGGTCGGGACCGAGCCTTATTTTTTTCTGGATACTTGGGCCTGGACCAGGCCTTGCTTTTTCCGGAGACTGGGGCCGGACCAGACTTCTTTTTTTTCGGATCGAGCCTGGCTTAGATTTAATTCTTTCTAGAGGTCTGCACAGGCGGAAATTTTCAGGCCTGGGCCCGGCATAAAAGCTGAAAATTCGGCCTGGTAGCAACCAATGGCGGATCGACACCCCCCCCCCCCTTCCCCCTTGCGCTAATAAAAGGTCTGCAAACCGACATCAGAGGTCTGTGCGGGAAAGGGTATCGCTCGAACAAAATTCTCGAGCCAATTTTCATTCACGAAATTCGGACCTTGCCTGTTCTCCACTATTTCCTGGCCGGGTATTTCTTTTTTCTGTAGACTCGAGCCGGGCCGTGCTAGACTTATTTTTTCCGGGACGAGTTTGGCAGGGAATTCATTCTTCCTAGAGATCTGCACGAGCCGAAATTTCCAGATCCTGGCCCGACCCGGTATAAAAGCTTACAGTTCAACCCGTATGAAAACCATTATTGGCTCGTGCATATATACCTCTAAATTCTTCCCCCCGAGCCTATGTTCGGATGGTATTTTTTACTTTCTGCTATCTTTACAAGAACAAAATATTGAATTGGAAAAAATAATTCCACGTATTTCTACAATTTTGGAGGTCCTGAACACGAATTGACTGTCCTTAGAAAATGTCTGTCTATGTGACGCAAATTTTGTGGGCGCTCTATCTCGAGAACTAATGCGCAGAATTTAAATTATTGAACAGGTGGTACGCTGCTATGCTGCATTTTCCGCGATTGCTATATCTCAAGAATTAACGCACAAAATTTCATTAAACTTTAGATTATGTTTGACCTTAGCATAAATAGATTTTTATTAGAATTGGGTATATAACGTCCAACAGATGTCGCCATTTTGATATCTTTTCACGATTTACGCGTTAGCTATATCTCAAATCTCAAGAACGAATATAGAATTGTCATTTAATTTTTATTGCAGATGATTTGATTTATATAGAAGAAAGTTTTGTGATAGTCACAACATACTAGTATTTATTTGTTTTCGTAAAAATTGAGTGATGTTGTGCATTTTTTAGCATAATTTTTAGAAATTTAATATGGTTTAATAAATCAAAGGGATATATTTTTAATTAGTGGGATGAGCCAATCCCAAAACTAACTTTCTATCTCATACAATGTTAATACTTCAAAATTCGATATCACAGAATTTTGTTTTACGTCAGCTGTTTGCGAAGCGCTGGGTTGCTTTCGCTGCATGAACAGCCGATGTTAAACTACGAAATATTGCACAAAAATCGCTATCACAGTGCCCCCATCCGGCTGAATATCCAAACATTGAACTAGGAGCTGCTGGCCATAGTCGAAAACCTATAAATAAAATTTGGTTCAATTCTATGCATAACTTCATACACTTTCCAATGATAAAATAATGAAAATGGCACAAAAATCGCTATTACAAAGCCCCCATCCGGCAGAATATCCCCAAATTTAAGTACGACCTGCTAGTCGTAGTCAAAAACCTATAAACGAAATTTTGTATAATTATATGCACAACTTCATACCCTTTCGATGATACAAAGAGGACACACACACAGACAAACAGACATTTTGTAAAAACATGTTGTTCAGGATCTCTTTCGGTGTAAATCCTTCGAAAACCGGAAGTCGAAAAAAATTTCAATTACAATACTTTGTTCTGTTATATATAGAAGAAAGTAAAAATGTACTTTTTTTCTTTGTAGAGCTTTAAAATTATGACTTTCATTCATTATTTGTTTCTTTAATTCTAAACTACGTTTATAGAAATGAATATTCATCTGAATTTAATTGTATAATTCAAATATTTAATGAGTGTTTATATACACAATTATCTAACTGTCATTAATATTGTTGTCATTCTGTATTCCATGAATTTCGAACATAATCTGAAAAAAAAAAAAAATCTGCGCATAAGTAAGTGGGCTTTATGAATAATTTTAATTGTAGAATAATGTTGCTTCAGAAATATCGGCATGTTTCGTAGAAATTAAGTCTGGCGTGAAGTACCAATTAATTTTGTACGGGCAGATCCGGGCTTGGGGCAAACTGTTAGCTTTTATACTGGAGTGGGCCGAACCGAGCTCGGGCTTTTATACCGGGCCGGGCCAATATTTTCTGTACGGGTCGGGGCTGCCCCGAGACTGGAAATTTCGGCAAATGTAGACCTCTAACCGAGATATCTAAGCTAGTTTTAATGTTTTTTCTAAATGCCTCTTTCAGCCAGCGTCCCATAGTTACTGAATATATGTTTCGTTAATAAGTTTCAAAAGTCTTTACTGAATTAGAACTGATCTTTGATATAAATAAACAAGCAGTCTTATACCCAGTTAGTATTTTTTTACAGAATTTTGAAATGTGGCGATCAATCAAAGCTTAAAATTGTCTCTATGATTATGTTAGCCTTAAAAAAAATTGAGCCTTTATGCGACCGCTGGACTCCCCAAGTGCCCAGAGATACACATTGCCTCTAAAAAAAGTTTGTATGAATGGTTTGTATATTTTTCGTTCTACAGCAGTATAATTCTAATAAAAATCTGGACAACCTTTTTATTAGTACTGTAATATGATGTCGTTCTTCCTTATAGTATAGCTTTATCTTCGAAGTGTTCGTTGCTTCTTTGGGCGTTTTATTACAAGGTCCAGTACATCGATTGCATCATAGGCGATGTTACAGGGAGAAGAGCTCGTCCAATCTCACTGTACCCATCCCTACAACTGTCTAGTTGGAAACAGTTTTCAAGTTAGCATAACCTACGATAATCTTCGCTCCCTCCCGTCCTCCACTCCCCGTAATTCACTTGCAGTGAGAGTAAAAAGAATCAAGTGATACAGCAATTGCTTACATGTGCAAAGTGGAAGATAGCAGAGATTCCCATACAAAATTTGATGTGTTTGTTGCGAAAAGCGAGAAAAACTGGCGAAGCACATGTAATTAAAGGGGAAAAAATCAACATTTTATTTAAAACAGAATCAGAACAACGCACGAAATTTCGAAGTAAATTGGGCTTCTTCCATTATAAAAAAAATACACTTAAAAAAGGGTGATAACGATTAAAAAGGTAAGGACATTTACAACAATTGTTTATTGTTTTTATTAATACTCTCATACTCTCAATAACAGTACGCCCAATAGTGTAATGGTCAGATTTTCTCGCTACAGGTCCCCAGTTCGACTGCGGACTGATCAAGGCTAACTCAGGCCTTAATCTATTCGGGGTCTATAAATTGAGTACCAAGCTTACTTGAGGACTAAACATTGATGGTCCCGCGTTAGGCTGACAACCTGACAGGGGCATTATAGCACTCCATGGCCCATAGTTTAAAAACAGGGCTCGGTGTCGGTACTATAGGCCATAAGCCTTAATGAATTGTAAGTTTAGTTCTAAAAAAACCCCACTTTTTTCTGACACATTTACAAAATCATTGCTATTCATACACATGTAAGAATACAAGATCAGTAGCAAAGGCTGTGTTTTAAGCGCCCGTAGCAATTCAAAAATTTGCTCTCGCTCCCTAGAGACTACTGTAGTCTTATACTGTAATTGAGTTCCTAAAAATTTTAGTGCACGGGGCAATTTTTAAGATACTACAAAAATCCCATTTAAAATAAATCCACCTTTTGAACATACAACTTAAAATTCCACCTAGAGACCTGCGAGGGTTGGGTTGTCCCAAACAGAACAGGAAAATTCCAAGCAAAACCAAACTCCCGGCTCCAAAGTGTCCGTAATTCGGAGGTTTTACTAAATAAATGATTTAAAATGTATTCCCTACATAAAGCTTTCCATTATTTGGGACTGTCCGTTATGGAATTTTTACTACATGTAGATTTTATCGGAAAAACTATTTTTGACATTCTTTTAAAAAATCGGGTCAACCCGAACACGACACGCAAGAGTGAAAAAAACCAACTTGATAATGTAAGTCAACCCGACCCGCAGGAAAAATGTAGAAGTCAACCCGACCCAAACCCTACCCGCAGTAAACAAGTAGGAGTCAACCCGCTCCAAACCCGACTCGTAACAAAAAATAGAAGTAAACCTGACTCACAATTTAAAAAAATTAGGGCCGACCCGACAAGATTGCGGGTCGGATATTAACCTCCAAATTTCTGACATCGCCTCCCCCCCCCCTTGAACACTCTCTAGATCCGCCCTTGTATGGAGCTCAGTGTATGAGAGGTGGAACAACGATTACAGCAAACGTACGTTAGAAGTGAAACTTCTAAAAGTTAACCTACATTATAAAAGCACAAATGTGTGCGTCGCGTAATGGTGACGTCATAATGATGGGGCAACAATGTGGTTAAAATGTATGACAATTGCAAATATGGAGTTATTTTTTGAATTAAAATTAAACAATCGCAATGTTATTTCTACGGAGAAAATGAAAGTTTTGGGCCGACTTTTTGGTATGTTTAATACACGGAACTCCTCCTCCCCCCCCCCCCCCAAAAAAAAAAAAAAAAAGAAAAGAAAAAGAAATTGTACTGTAATGCAAAATATATAAGTGTGTCAAATTTCAGGTCAATAGCTTAATCGGAAATGGATAAAATTAACATTGCAATATTTGAACCCTACATTCATACAAAGCGAGTTAAATAAAACCATATAAAAATATATATTCTCAATATAATGAGTAAAAGAACAAACACACTGAGAAAAATACCCCTCTTTTTCGACTTCAGTTACTATTTCATGCATAAAAAGCAATCAATGATTTCGTCTCTCGATTTTTACACATCATAACACACTCTTATAAATCTTCGTTCACCTGTAAGTTAAACAGGTTTCATCTCGTCTCTGACGATCAATTTCTTTTCAATTGATACAAGTTAAATATTTCTGTTATATAAGGAGAGATGACGCAACTTTCTGTCTTTAAAATAAAGCGTGCTTAATAAATTCTTTTCAATTTGATTTGGCAACAGCAAAAACGATGATCCGTTATAATCAGAGGTTCTATGCTATATTCTATTACTTTTAATTCTTTTATGGCAACCTGCCAACCGCTCTGGAAAATTCGTCTTTCGTTTGTTTAGCTGTCTTTGACCTTGCGTTTTCGGAAAATTTCTGTTCTACCTGGTTTGAAGTTCGTTTTAGATTTTTTTTTCCCCTCTGTGAGAAAACATAAAACAACAGAATCTTTTAACAAGAACGGAAAATCATGCGTCAAGCATAGATTATGTAACACTTTCCAACACTTCCAAATTAATTTCACAAATCTTTATTGTTTAATAACGTGAAAGATGATATCTAAGTAAACAATTTGGAAAACTCATAACATATTTTAAAAACCCAATTTCAGGAATTACCAACAATAGTCGAAAAAATATCCGAATTATTTTGTGCAGTCCTGTATGCGATCTTTAGATTTGTATATACACTACATAGAATGATAAATTTTAGTTCAGTTCGAAAAAGCGTAGCACAGTTTAAAATTCCCCTTCTGGAAATTTCCGACAGTAAATGGAAATGTACTAGAGGACTTTTGTGCTGCCTTGTATATGATCTATAGAATTTATACACACCAATAGACAAAATAATAGTAATAGACAAAAAATGAGTTAAATTTAAAAAAAAGCGTTCAGCTAACTGAATACACTTCCAGCAATGAGCAATTGCTGTTACCATACAGTACCAAATTTTTTTGTATGTCCCTGTAATTGAACGATGGATGCTATACACAAAACATTCTATAGTAAGCCTCTTGTAATGCACCTTAATGATATATTATAGCAATTTCAATATGTTTGAAATAGTGAAACAATATTAAAATAAACCCCAAATGATTTTTCTCCATACACCGTAATGTTACGGCATTCTTTTGAGTGTCCCTCTAAAGGTCTAAAGGGACTATAAATGCTATGCACAGTAGAGTGGAGTGAATTTTTTTTTTTTTTTTTTTTTTACAAAAAACGGGTAGGTGCCAAAAGTTGCCTTTATATTAAGTACATCAAATATCTGAAATTTAACCGCTGAAAAAAAAAATGGCTTGGATCTGCGCTTTTGGTCCAAATGTCGAAATATTGGGTTAAATTTGACAATTTTTCAAAAATAAAAAATAAAAAATTTCTGTAGAACTGGTTATGATTTAAATGTGTCATTTGAACCTTTATTAATAAAGATTTAAAATAGTGAAACGATAAAACGATATCTTTATTCTGTATAACTGGAGCAAAACTGACAAATTTCGGTAAAAATGGGCATTGCCATTCTGGTACTGCATATGCATACAACGAATCGTTGTTTTGAATGCAGCTTTGAAAACTGATTGTTTTTACAACTACCCAGGACATACCACGTGAAGGTGGGTGCATATCATGTTCATGTCCCACCCGTACCCAGCACAACCACCCTACCATCTGAGCACAATGTTTTATTTCTACAATGAATTGTGATTTTTTATGAGACTGGCACGCGTTTTCTAAATATCAAGTCTTGGTGTATTCATCTCTGCTTTCGTATCCACAGACTTTGGATGATGCTGGCTGTGACTTCCTTTATGTATCTTTCTACTGCTTGAATATGAGAAGGCACGCAAAGTAACTCATTGGGGATGTTATTAATGGAATCTATACAGCCGTCTATTATCTTCAACAAAATTGCATCCAATAAATGCATAGTGATTGGGGGTCCTGTTACCGCAATAGTTTTCCAATCAATTAGATTTATATAATCAACTGCTTCATTGTTCATTGTCAATATTTCAAATTTACGTATGACATCATTTATTCTACTTCTTGCATTTATTATGGGATGAGCAGCTAGTTGTTTAATGTGATTGCAATCAGAATTAGCTCTGAGTGTGCAAAGTAACCATTGTCCTGAATAACTTTTTTAACTATTCGTTTTATGCCGTTTGCTGTGTTGTTTAGTAGCCGAGTAGTTCCCCATAAGGTTTTAGATACATTCTTTAGCTGTGGATTACATTTGATGATAAATCATCCTGGGGCATAAACTTAGATCACATACTTTGTGAGTGAAAATAGAGACTCTGACGCGCAGTCAATGCGAAGAATTAAGAGCCTACACTAGTCACGCGAAGAAACGCTCACGCTAATGTTAAGTCTATGGGAAGGTTATCCCGCGATTTCTCGCTTGCATTTTAATATTTTTAAATGATTTTTTTGCGTAGGATAGCTGAGGTCGATCTTCAACGTTGTTAGTTTTTACTTTTTTGATTTTGGTTAAACTTTTTTTATAAGCAGACATTTTAAATTTTGGAACCGGTTGGAACCGGTTCTGAAAATGAAAGTACCCTTATATAAAAAAACTGGAGCCAAAATCAAAAAAGTAAAAACTAACAACGATAGATATCGACGTCAGCTATCCTATGCAAAAAAATCATTTAAAAATATTAAAATGCGAGCGAGAAATCGCGGGATAACCTTCCCATAGACTTAACATTAGCGTGAGCGTTTCTTCGCGTGACTAGTGTAGGCTCTTAAGGCGAAGAATTACATTCGCCGTTGCGAGCCATCTTGCGTGAGACAATTTTCCTGGGCTCCTATTCGCTAGTTCTTTTGAGCAATATCCTGATGAAAGCTTTGCAAATGTCCAGCAGGTATTTCTGGTCTGTCCTGAGTGCCTTTTCATCGATTTCACGAAATTTGTTTTTTAAATTACTCTTTATGGGTTCAAAAACTGCAAGCACGTGGACAAGGATTTTCCTATTGGTCATTAAAAAAAATCGTTTAACTAATATTTATATAATTAAAAAACAACAATAATAATAATAATCCATATGATGCTTGCATAATCAAGCATTAAAAGATAAATATATAACAAAACTAGCTGTTACCCGTGACTTCGTTCACATATTATTAAAAGAAGCATAAATGCATTAATTAAGCAAAATATTTCATTCCCTATAATTAGAATCGTAAATAATTAACTAACTCTTTATCACATTCCATAGGAGACAATACCGTATTTCTATGTTATTGAGGCCTTGAAATAACTAAGTTCTAAAAAAGTGAAATTTTGTGACAAATAATCACGAAAAGGAAACTGCAACCAATGAAAAAAGGCGGGCCAAATAAAATCGTGGAAATCGGCGTATTGTGTAAAAACACATGTCAAGTTTACCTGATAAACTACTTTACTTTTAACGCCTTTGTGAAACGTTTTAATAGCATCCTTCAAAGATAATGGAAATAGTATATTCTTTTTCATTAAATTAAATTCTCGTGAATAGGGAGCAATAATTGTAGACCTAACTGCAAGGAGCTTAAATTTGCCTCCTTGATTGATCTATACCTGAAAAAAAAAAATCTTTATTTCTAAATGAAAATATGTTGACAGACGACTTTTTGTTCTCCAGAATAAATTGATTCATGAAGTTTGAATAGGTGAAAATACGTTTTTATTATTCAAAAATTTTACTGTAATCAAGATTTTTTTTTTCTTTCACTATCTATTCAAATACAAAATAAATTTTTTTTTTCAGTTTTAATGAGAAAAAAATATATTAATCCGTTTTATTTCGTATTTTTTATCCACAAAAATGGAATAATTTAGTTGCCATTTTTAGAGAAACTTCGTTAAAGTTTACAAAAAAAAAAAAAAAAAAAAAAAAAAAAAAAAATCTTGGAATTTAAATCATTTTTTTAAATTCTGAGAGTTTATGACATCCTCGGATCAATGATAGCCAGTCTTAAGTAAATCGAGTTGCGTTCGACAACCTGAAAGGAGTAGTTGCGAAATGCAAACAGGCGGTCAGATTTTAATATAATAGATTCGTATTTATTTTTCTTTTCCAACTAATCACGTTTTGGCTTTTGGCAAAAAACTCTCATCTGTATGTAACTGATATTCATGCTTAATAATCGGTGTAGATAAAAAAAATATTTCAAATTTTTCGTTTTAAATATTGCGTGAAACTCATTTACTTTCTAAACTTACCGATCCTTGTATTATTAATTTAAGGAATTGATTCACGCTCCTTGTAAAACACATTTGAAAATTCCCGTTTTATTTCAAATATGACGTCACTTTTTCCTCAGAGAAATCTCTTTTTAATGGCATAATTCTTGTTAATTTTCTTTTTCTGGCAATCAGGGCTTAAATTTTAGCTGAAAACTCACATTTGTATGTAACTGGTATTCAAGCTAATTATTAATCAGTATCGATAAAAAATATTTCAGTTTTTCATCTTAAATATTACGTCCATTATCTATCTACTTTCATTAAACATTCATTTCATGCTCCTTGTACTATTACGAACATTTGAAAATACATTTATTTATGACCTCATATTTGTCCAAGCCAAGGAGGATCCTTTTCATAGTTCCATGGTCCAAGCGAAATCTATTTTTAATCAGAGGATCAGTAATCAGTCAGTGCGAAGATTTCGCCCTGAAATCTAATATTTTTTAGGTACTTCTCTATTAACCCGTCGATCGCTTTTCATAACAAAAAACTTCCGCCAAACTGTAAGATTAAACACCAAAAATGCAGTCCCATTTACTTGATGTCAGAATCATTATGCGTGTTTGTTACGTCATATAGTGGTTTTACATTCGACATTTGCGTGTATTTTTCATTATGTTTTACTGATTTATAAATTATTTCATTCATTAAAATTAAAATTGTGTCCTTTAATTCCTATATTTTATTTATTTTTTGATATTCCAATGGCAACGTTCTCCCGTTTATTTGTCGATAGTTTTTTGTTATCAAAAGTGGTC
Organism: Maratus michaelseni; assembly: GCA_963931845.1. NCBI lineage: Eukaryota > Metazoa > Arthropoda > Arachnida > Araneae > Salticidae > Maratus > Maratus michaelseni. The sequence goes on from OZ007600.1 coordinate 36,665,720, forward strand.
GACGGGATAATAGAGAAGTATCATTTTTTAACAATATGTAATATTTATTAGATGCAGGTTTAAACTTCTAAAGAAAAAGCAAGGATAAAAATATCTGCAAACAACATTTAGTTGTTAGTCAAGCCAGAATATCATCGATATCATAGTTGTTATACGACATTTTCCAAACGTCTTCAAAAATTCTTCCTTAGACTATTGTTATATGAAAAACACACAAAATAACTACATTTGTGAGGTTTTGGTAAAGAACGCATGCGTTAACTTTCATTAAACCCTAACTTCTGTGATTCCGATAGCTATTTTTAATTTTGTTAGCATAACAGTAATTTTTTCCCAAAATTGGAAAAAAAAATCAGGGCCGAAGGGGTTAATCTAAGGAATTAATTCACGCTCTTTGTAAAACACATTTGAAAATTCCCTTTTTATTTCAACTATGACGTCACTTTTTCCTCAGAGAAATCTCTTTTTAATGGCATAATTCTTTTTAATTTTCTTTTTCTGGCAATCAGGGCGTGAATTTTAGCGGAAAACTCACATTTGTATGTAACCGGTATTCAAGCTAATTATTAATCAGTAACGATAAAAAACATTCAGTTTTTCATCTTAAATAATACGTCCATTATCTATCTACTTTCATTATACATTGATATGCATGCTCCTTGTATTATTACGAACATTTGAAAATTACATGTTTTATTTATGACGTCATATTTGTCCGAACCGAGGAGGATCCTTTTCATAGTTCCATGGTCCAAGCTAAATCTATTTTTAATAATATAATTATTGTCATTTTTCCTTCTAATTATAACGCAATTTTTGACAAAAAAAGATCTTTTCAATGTAACCGATATTCATACTTCATGTATAATAACAAATACTCCATATTTTTGTTTCAAATATCACGGAAATTCATCTTCTTTTGAATTCTTTTGAATTTTCATTTTTCACGTGAAAATCGTTCAATTGAAAAGTAGTTGTTGAGGAAAAATTATTTTTCCGTGTTTTTATTTATTGGCAACGATCAAAGCACCAGCAACGATTAAGTAAAATGGTTAAATTTTATTGAAAAATGTCCATTTATTTCTACGAAAATAATGAAATTTTTAATTATTAAAGAAAATATTTGAATAAAACAAATAAAACCTAGTCTATGTTCATTTGAGGGTTATAATAAAACTACATGCAAAAATACAGGATCATTAAAAGCTCCATTTTGACGCTGGCTTCAGCCTAACATTTGCACACAATCAGATTTATAATATTATTAGGATTTGTGAAAACGGAATCGCTGAAAAAAATACCATTTTAGACAGATTTTTGTTTTAGGAGTAGTGTTAAACTCAGACATTTTTCTCCGAAAAATATTTCTGCGGCTCCGTTGGGGGACATTGTCGATTTCCGGGTGGGGAATTACCCTTTTTGACCATTAAAAAGCATAAAATCTGAAACTTTTCGTTGGTGACATTTCAATAGAGAATGTGCATGTTTGTCAACAAACTGGTTCCTCACTAGACCACGCCTCTTCGGGAGGCAAAACATTTCCGCTCAATGCGCTATTTCCTACGGTTTCCTATGAGAAAGCGAAATTTTTGCATTCAATTTATGGATCATATTTATTCAAAAACAAATTTTCTTTTATCAGATTGTGCACAGAACTTAGATTCTGTTGCTAATCAAGATTATTTAACAAAGCTTAGATTTGTCAAACCGAATAATAGTGTTATTATTTTAGATGATCCGTATATTATTGTGGATGCAGATTGGAAAGCAGATATGGCTTTTTGGCCATCGGTTGCTTCATCAGATATTGAAACTTATTTAAAAAAGTTTCCAGGGAAGAATTCAAGTGCTCAAGAAGCGTTTCAACTTGTTGTAGCTGGTAGGAGAAAGGTTTTAGTTTTTTTTTTTTTTTTTTTTTTTTTTTAAATTATGTCGTAAAGTTAACGTTTTATTTACTTTTTTTCTACTTGTAGTTCAAGTTGTTCTTGTTCGTATGGTAACTTTTATTGCTTGAGCTAATCGGAAAATGTTTACAAATCTCATTATATTCAGATTAAATGATCGATTAAAATGATACCTATGAGTGTTCTCAAATCAAAACTGCTTATTTTCTGAAACACTTTTATATAATTTTAACATGTTGTATTATGACAAGGAAATCTATGAAACTGAAGCATAAGTTTTGTCAGAATTCGGTTTTATTAGCTGAAATAATTTTTATACTAAATAAACATTCCTTAGGTTTAAAAAAAATATTTTTACTATTCTAATAATATGTATAAAAACAGGACAAAACAAAAAATTGACTTATTTGAAACATTTAATGAAGTACTAAGGGTGATATTTTTTTAAGAAACATTTTACTCTTTCTTTTTTTTTTTTTTTTTTTGTAAAAGCGAATTATATAATTTAGTCTAAAAAAAAAAAAAAAAATAGATGCCATGTTTTTGAAAAAACCTTACCATTTAAAAAGCATTTAATCAGGTGTCGATGCAGTTTTTTTTCTTCGAGGGGGAGGGGGGGGGGCATTTTGTGAAAAATAAAATTTATTTTTCTGAAATTTGTTATATTTTTGTGAAAAATAACATTTTGTAACAAAATATGATATCCAGTTACTCAAAATCGAACCAAACATTTATTAATAACGAGACTAGCGCCCGTGATAATAAATAAATAAATTAAAAAAAAACTCAAGTTTTCAATATCGAGTCAAATGAACCAAACCCTGTTGAAATCGAGCCCTTAGAACCCAATAAAAAAATGAGTCCCCAGGCGGTGGAATATGCACTCCTGTAAATTTAACGAATTTCCTTTAACATTAACGCGATATTTAATTTACAGATGCATTCCCCCCCCCCCACACACACACACACTTTCTAAACTTAACCCCTTATCTTTAACAGTAACGCGATTTCTAATTTACGACTGTGGTGAGTAAACGTAAGTTGATGCCGAAAAAGAAGATTAATATTTAAAAAAATTTCCTTGACAGCTTGGCCTACAGGCACAGGTAAATTTCGAAGATGCAATTGCAGAAGAAATGACCTTTTTGCCATGATGCGGCAGTTGGGACCGCTCACTTCGAAATCTACCTGTGTCTGTAGGCGGAGCACACAATTTTTTCTTTTCAGTAAGGGTTGGTTTTATAAAAAAAAACCTGTCAATATAAAAGTTGTAGATAATATTAAGAGGATTTGTAATAAATTAGCGGATTTGATAACTTTTGATTTGACAAAGTTATGATTTTTTCTTCTTCTTAAGCTCCTGTTCTCTCTCCCCCCCCCCCATCCCTCAACCACTTGAGGCCATTTTTAATGATATAAAAAATCTGTCATATATAAATTTTCGGCCCTTTTCCTAGAAATAATAATAACTTTAAACGGATTCGATACGTATCATAATTAAGAAGTTATGGGTAACGTAAGGGGTCCAGGGGCCCGGATCTTGTCCGAGAAATTTTTGGTCATTCATGTAGTAGCTGGAAATCCTAAGAAGTTATTAGAAAAAAAAGCTAGCGAATTGGACGATTTTTAAGGGAGCTATAGTAGGGGGCCCAAAAGGGGCCGCTGATAGTTTTGAGCAGGGCCCTAAGATGAACGTCCTACCTGGAATGTAGAAATGGGGAAATAACTAAATGGAGAAAACGCCCCCAAAAACGAAGATCGAATTAAAAGGAGACAAGGTATTAACAATTTAGGGAAAAATAACTTCGAGGGGCCCGGATCTTCTCCTTTTTTTTTTTTTTTTTTTTGTCGTTTATGTAGTAGCTAGAAGTTCTAAGTTGTTAGAAAAAAAAAGTTAGTGAATCGGATGATTTTTAGGAGAAATATAGTAGGGGGCCCAAAGAGGGGCCAGCTGATAGTTTTGAGCAGGGCCCTAAGATGAACGCTCCTAACTGGAATGGGGGAAAGAAATGGGGGGAAAGTTAAATGGAGAAATGGCCCCAAAAACGAAAATCGGATTAAAAGGGGACAAGGTATTAACAATTTAAGGAGCAAAAACTTCAAGGGGCCCGGATCTTTATCGATTTTTTTTTGTTTTTGTTTTTATTGTTCATGTAGTAGCTGGAAGTTCTAAGTTGTTAGAAAAAAAAAAGTTAGTGAATCGGACGATTTTTAGGGGATCTATAGTAGGGGGTCCAATAATGGGCCAGCCGATAGTTTTGAGCAGGGCCCTAAGATGAAGGGTCCTAATTAGAAAGTAGCAATGGGGAAATAACTAAATGAAGAAAAGGCCCCAAAAACTAAGAAAATCGGATTAAAAGCGGACAAGTAATTATCAGTTTAGGAAACAAAAACTTCAACTGGCCCTGTACCAGGCCCTAGGGGGCCAGGGTTATAACTAGAACGTAAAAATGGGGGTGAAAGCTAAACGGAAAAAAGGCCCCAAAAACGATGAGGATCGGATAAAAATTGGGTAAATTATTAACAATTTAGGGCAAAAATCTTAAAGGGGACCCAGGGGGCCGGGGTCTCAAAAAATAAAAAATCCGAGCCTCAGGTGCATCAGGACCTACCTTGGGCTATCCGCTGCAATTAAGAAAGGCAAAATTAATGAATAATTAATTTAAAAAATATGAATAATAAGCATATAACACAGCTAACTATACAGTAGGCATGCGTATGTTTTGCCTACCGTTCGTTCTTTACGGCTTCGTGACGTCACATGCACATTCTCTATGCTCCGGGAGGAAGGGGGGGGGGTGACGTTCCCCTTTGAGACACCCTCTGAATTCAGCATTGCTTGGGAGGGATTGTATTGTGTTGTATTCCTTTCCTTTTTTTTTCCTGTAAAAGACAGAATTTTGTTTATACTGTGAAAACGAAAAATTGTGGTAACCTGCAAAATTTCATGGTTCCGACGTAGGGAATACAATACAATTCTACCCCCAAAGACGGAAAACACTCTAAAACGGAATTTCTACAGGTTCCGAACGATTCCGTTTTCACAAGTTTAATTGAATTACTAAGAAAAGAAGAATTTAACACTACTTTTTTTTTCCCCTCCGCCATTTATAGAAGACACTTTAAAAATTAAAATCAGCTTCAAAATAACAGATTAAATAGCAAAGTTACTTCAATGTTTTAAAAGTTACCATTTTCAAATTTTAAACGCTCATTAGCATGAGATGCGCTTTTTTTTAGCATCTTCGCCAACCAAAATGAATATTTAAAAAAGAAATTACAATTTTCAGTAAAGGATATTTATATTAAAAGCAATTTTCTCAAGCAGTGCCGGAGCAACCTACGGGGCTGCCCAGGGCACCGCCCTGGGGGCCCCGAGCGTCTCTATACAATTCAAAATAAAATTACCCTGTGTATGATACTACTGTTACTCTAAATTTATCTTTAAAAGTTTTTTCGCGAAAAGAAAAGAAAATTCTTACAGCCAAAGTTGATATAATTGTGGGTGAATGTGTAGATGTGAGGATCCTGAAAGTGACAGTTCACGCTAAAGTGTTGAATTCAGACACTTTTCTCCGGGAGGGATTTGTGTGGCTCCGGGGGGGAAATTACACTTTTTGACCATTGAAAGCATAAAATTTCAAATCTTCCGGGGGGGACATTCCCCCCCGGGCCACCCCCTGGATTCAACACTGCGCTAAAAACTAGTCGCTGGGGGCGACCGTAATACTTACCCATCATGGATAAGTATAATATAAAATATGAAAATAAAACATGTGTAAACTACTTATAAAATGCATTGCAATTCAAATAAAATCGTGATTTGATGACGTCATAAACTTTAAATGCTCTATAACTCCAAAATTAAAAATCATATTAACTAACGGTTTACTGCGTCAGATTAAGCGTCTCATTTCCAATTAAAATATATCTTTGAATTTAAATTTGAATGAAATACAGGGTCATGAAAAATCGAAGAATGTGGAAAATATAATTACAAATATCTCGGCAACTCATTATCCGATCGACTTCATTTCTCATGCAAAATTTATGTCTTTATATTTTTTTTTATATTCACACCTTAAAATAAACAATTTCGAAAATTTTTAGAACGAATATTTCGAGAGTCCGAAAAAAATAGTTCCGGATCATCGAGGTTACTGAAATTCAATAAGCTTCTTCCCATTATTACATACTAAGTACATACCAAATTTCAAGTCTCTATCTCAATTTGTTCGGGAGATAGAGCGTTTACAGACACACACATAGAGACAGACAGACGGACGACAATTTTTTTTTTTAAATATGTTTTTCGGGATCTCCAGTGTCTGAAACGTGTAAATCCGTCTTTTTTTTTTCGATTTTCAAAACTATTACAAGGCTTACCCTTTACTACGTATTTTACAAATTACATCTGAAAAAAATTACATGTTATTTTTCATACATTTTACACTCTACATTATAAATTATTCTATGATATATACAATTTTTTATTTATTTATTTATTTATTGTTTGGTCGAATACTGCAGTCAGAGACGTTGGGCCCCACTAAGTGATTTACCAGGCCCCGCGCGACAGAGTGCGCAGGCCTTGACTACCAAAACGGAATTTCAAGGGGATACTACAAATAATAATAATAATAATAATAATAATAATAATAATAATAATAATAATAAGTTTTATAGGCAGTTTTCCGTTTCATCAGGTACACCGTCTAATTGCACGTGTATTTTTTGGCAGGGATTTTTTCCGTTATATACAGTTCCGCTTCGGTAAGTTTTACCGTATGCATTTTATTTACCCATGTCCGCTCGTAAGTCTGGAACGGATGCTTACATTTTCATAATTCTGTTCCGGTTGGGAAGGGTTCGTTGCAGTGTTGAATTCAGAGGGTAGCCCGGAAGGGATTCCCCCCCGGAGCATTCAAATGTCCCCCCCCCCGGGAAGATTTGAGACATTATGCTTTTAACTAGCCGCCACTGGCGACCAGTTTGGTCGCCCTTAAATGTATGTTAAGCATTGTAACAAATTATTTTTATTCATAATTTATTTTTTTCCTTAATCCTTCGCCAAACCGGAAAAATCTAATAGACTAATCAAGAACTTTTGCGATCGTGGTGGCATTTCGCATATTTTTTGTTGTTATGTATTTCATCTTTCTTGACAAAAACCGCTTAACCCACTTTAGAATAAATTAATCATTGTGTGTGTGTTTTTAATATAAAATAAACTATTTCATAATAAAATAAAAGTATATGCTGTTTTAGTAATCTCTAATAGGTACCTGAAAATGGGATTTTCTCGCCAAAATGGCGCAAAACAAAAATTCCGCCAACCCTGGTGCGTCCGTGACAGCTGTTCCAATTTAAAATACATGACGTTCACATTTTTCTTTAAAATAGAAAATAGATAAATAAGAAATATTATCATAAATCAAAACATTTGATTTCAAAATTAAAATATCGTTTCTAATTAATACACACGAAAAATAAAAGCTGACAATTTGTTTCGAAATTTGATCCATTAAATATTATTACATGAGTTCAACCACGGAGTTCAACTTACATCAAGAAAAGATCCGAAGGAAGTTGAGTTGTATGGAACAGAATTATGGTAAACTTTGACTGTCTCACTGGTGCTGATTATTTTTTTTTACACCAGGCAGCGGTCCAAAAATTCATGGTTTAATATTTTAAACGTTCACAACGAATGAATCTTTTTTTGTTGTTGTTGTTTACTTTCGTGGACAGAGAATTTGAACAGCGAACCTAATTGAAACTGAAGTTATTGCAGAATGTATACATAATTGAACGTAAGTCATCTCTCAAATATTAATTTATTTTGAACGATCTTTCTAAAAATGTAACTTTTATGCAGTTTTATTAGAAAAAATAATTTTGAATAAAAATGGCTGCCTGGCATATGAAACAGTGAAGCGGCATCCCGGAACTGTTGAGGACAGTCACATGACATACGGTTTTATTATAGAGATGATGATTAAAAAGTGCAATTTCCTCCTTACCCCCGGATCCACAGAAGTCCCTCCCGGAGAAAAGTTTCTGAATTCAACACTGGCTCGTTCTAGTGGGGGTTGCCTGGTCCACTGTCTCAAAAAGCGAAATAGGGAGGCAAAAAGGCGAGACAGCGGTGTCTTAATCGGGACATAAAAATACAGTAAATCTTATGAAAACGGAACCTGTCTATAACGGAATCGTGTCGATCATAAAATATTCATGGCCCCTTATGGAAAAATACCATGCAATTACATATTTTAAAACGGAAACCTGTCTAAAAAGGAATATTTCTCCATTTGCTTGAGATTAAGTTTTAGTACACTGTAAAAAAAGACAGAAAAATATAATTTAACGGTGAACGAAAATATATAATAATCTATTGCGAGTTACTCACAATTTCGAAATACGCTCTTTATCTTTAGAAACCTCATAAACCAATATATTCTCGTGATTATAGAATTATATATATATATATATATATATATATATATATATATATATATAAATGCTTCGTTTGCTGCCACCGATTTTCGAAAGTAGTTTTTATAGTGTATTTACCAGTTTTCAAAAACAGGAATATAGGTTTTTCGAATACTATCATTTCTCAAGTAAACAGTTTCACGTTCAACACAATAAATTAAGAGCATTAATATTAAAATTAATAATATTTTGTTGCTCCTGCATGTATAAATTGAACTACGAAGCTGAAAATGTTTAATTGAGAATGGATATTATCCTAAAAACCGGTATTCCGGTTTTTGTAAACTGATGAATAGATTATAATAAAAAGAAAAGTGCCCAGTTAAACTGATGGCATTGAGCTCACAGGCTATTCACACTAATTGTATATTATACTCTTATTTCAAAGAATAATGCACCTCGAAATATAAAGAAATAGATAATAAATTAAAAGGTGGATTAGTCCCCCGTTCCCCCACTTTAAAATTAACCAATGAATACCCAAAACTAATCAGGGAAGCGCCTTATCACAATGAACCTATGTACAAAATTTAAAGCAAATCGGATAATTCTGCCGGAAAAACTCATTTATCTAAATTAAGGGAGATTAACACCCCGTTCCGCCACTTTATAATTAACCAATGAATCCACAAAACTAATCAGGGAAGCGCCTTATCACAATGAACCTATGTACAAAATTTAAAGCAAATCGGATAATTCTGCATGAAAAAACCCGTTTGTCTGAATTAAAGGGAGAATTAGCCCCCCCTCCTCCTTTATACTTAACCAATGAACTCCCAAAACTAATCAGGGAAGCGCCTTATCACAATGAACCTATAAGCAAAATTTGAAGCAAAACGGATATTTCTATCAAGAGTTATCGCGTTACGTACATACGTGCATACATACATACAGAACGGGCGGGCACATTAGCTCTCAGGCTTTGATAGCCTGTGAGCTGAAACCTACTCGGAAACGTTTCCGAAAATTAGTGGCAGCAAAAGGAACTTTGTTTTTATAAATGCTTCTTTAAATCTCGAAAATATATTGGTTTCTCAGGTTTCTAATGATAAAGAACTTTTTTCGGAATCATGGATACCTCAGAAAAATTATTGTAAATTTTCATTCGTAGTTTATGTTATACTTCCGTAGATTAAGAAACATGTCATTTTTTACAGTGTAAGATTTTACTGTGCTAAATAAACACGATAATCTTACACAGTAAAATCTGTGAAAGCGGAATCACTAGTGGCCGAAACAAAATTTCGTATTGGAGAGGTTTTCGATTGAGAGGTTATGAGGTATATGGCAAATCTTTTCGTAAGGATAATGAATGTTTTACGTATAAGACGGGACTTGTTATTCGCAGGTTCCGTTGTTACAGGATTTACTGAAATAATTACAGTAAAACCTGTAAAAACAAAATCATCAAGGACAGGAAAAATATTCCGTTTTAGACAGGTTTCCGTCTGAGCAAGTTGATTCCTTTCAGCGAGACCGTAAAAATGTTCCATTATAGAGAGGTCGGGTTTTACCAGGTTTATTACATAAAGTTCCATTCGACACAGACTAACAAATAGCATCAGTGTTGAATTCAGACACTTTTCTCCGGGAGGGATTTTTGTGGCTCCGGGGGGAGCATGACAAAGCTCTGGGGGGGGGGGGGGAGGAAATTCCACTTTTCGACCATTGAAATCATAAAATCTCAAACCTTCCGGGGGGATATTTCAAAGTTCCGATTTGTGGGGGGGGGGGGGTGAATATCCCACCTGGGCCATACCTTGAATTCAACACTGAATAGCCTGGTTAAACTAAAGATGTATTTAAAATGCTTAAAGTGATAAAAACATTACACAAAAAAGTTCAAAAATACCTTTTAATTTAAAGATGACATGTTTCGTACACTCAAACGGCGACTTCTTCAAGATCGAAAATGATAAGTAAACTAAGTTTCGCTAAGTTTCTGAAAATGATAAACACAAAACACGAGAACACATGTATAATGAAAGCAGCTGCTTAATGGTTAAAGTGTAAACGTGAAAATTATTATTTTGCTTATTGTTTTTTTAATTTGTAAATCAACTCGTGCCAAAAGTATTATAGGTAATTCAAAAAAGGCTAATTTGTTGCATATGTTCTCGTTTCCATTGATTCACGGATAATGGATGGGAAATAACCTCTTGACGGAAAATATTACAGTATTATATAGGAATGACAAACAGAAAATTTAAAACGAGAATAAAAAATATGGCAGATATCAAATATGACTTTGGCCAGACTACATAGGACAGAGCCATTGCAGTTTGATTTCAAGAATAGTAAAATGATTTACCTATCAAGATGTTATTTCCCATCCATATTATCCTTGAATCAATAGAAATATTTTTGCGAAACGAGAACATATGCAATGAATCAGCCTCTTTTGAATTATCTAAAATTTGGCACGAGTTGATTTATAAATTGAAAAAGCAATAAGTAAAATAATAATTTTAACGTTCACAGTTGAACCATTTTAAGTACCTGCTTTCATTATACATATGGTCTCGTGTTTTGTGTTTAACATTTTCAAAAACTTTGCGAAAATAGTTTATTTGTCATTTTCGATCTTGAAGAAGTCGCCGTTTGAGTGTATGAAACATGTCATCTTTATATTAAAAGGTATTTTCAGCCTTTTTGTGTAATGTTTTTATTAATTTAAACATTAATTACATCTTCAGTTTCACGTTAACAAGTGTTTTTAACACTTTCCAACCTAGTTGAAAAGTGTTTATGACTTCGGTTTGTCTGGCCGTATGGCCGTCTGCCGTCTGTCCGTCTGTCCGTGCTCTAACTCTCGTAAATATGCTCGGATTGCTCTGCAATTTTTATATGTTATTGTCGTTATCTATAGCATGTTCCCTATTTAAACGGAAGTGTGTAGCACTTATAGTTTTTTTTACAGGGACACTCAAAAGAACTCCGTTACATTGCGGTCTATGGGGAAAAATCATTTGCGGTTTATTTAAATAATGTTTCACAATTTTAAACGCATTGAAATTTATATATATCACTAAGGTGCATTAGAAGAAGCTTAATATGGAATAGGGTGTGCATAGAACTTATAGTTACTTTACAGGGACAGTCAAAAGAATTCCGTTACATTACATCTATGGAGAAAAATCGTCTGCGGATTATTTAAATAATGTTTCACTATTTTAAACGCATTGAAATTTATAAATATCACTAAGGTGTATTACAAGAGGCTTACAACAGAATATTGTGTGCATAGCAGTCATCGTTCATTTACAGGGACACACAAAAGAATTCTCAACTGTCTGTTAACAATAATTCCTGGAAGTGCGTTTTAAGTTACTGAACACGATTTTAATTTTAACTCGCTTTTTGTCTATTACGTGATGTGTATAAATTCTGTAGATCCTATACAGGGAAGCACAAAAGTTCGCGGACACATTTCCGTTTAGTGACAGAAACTCCAGGCGGAGAATTTTAAACTGTGCTACGCGTTTCCTAACTGAACTGAAATTTAGCATCCTATGTAGTATATATACAGGTCTATAGATCCTATACAGGGCTGAATAAAAGTATTCGTATATTTTTCTGAATATTGTATATGTTGGAAATTCCTGAAATTATGTTTTTAAATATATTATGCGTTTTCCAAATTGTTTACTTAGATGTCATCTTTCAGCTTATTAAACGGTACGATTTGTAAAATTATTTTGGAAGCGTTGGAAAGTGTTACATAATCTATGCTCGACGCATGATTTTTCGTTCTTGTTTTATATTATTTGGAATATCATGGTACTAAAAGAAATTAAAAAGATTTTGTGCATCATGAAAAATCGAGACTTTTGGCGTCCCACGCTGTGATTTCGTGGGGCAGGTCTTAGAACCCATGAAAATTGGGATGTCCCGCGTAAATCGGAACAACTGGCAACAAATAGTGGTGGCCCCATTTAAATTTCATTAGGATCCAGATATGCTATGTTTGTCTTTCTAACTGGGTTTTTATACATACTAGGGCATTCAACCCGGGCATCCTTGGATAAAGAATAAATGCGAAAACCATTTATTTATTTTTTTTACTAGAAACTCTAATAGATTTTTTACATTTAATAATTTTTCTTAGATTGTCCCCTAAGAACGCCAAAGAGCATTTTTATATGATATACTATTTTATTCATTGCTTAGAAATTATTATTTCGTTATTGAATGTTAGCTAGAAACAAATGCTGGACTTTTTATAATATTTAAAGTACAAACGGATTAAAATTTTGTTATCGTCTGCAAGCGATAGAGATAGATTTATTTTTTTAAATCATGCTTGAAATTTAATTTAAATGTTATAAAAAATGAGTAAATTTGTATACAGTTTCCAAACAAATTGTATTTGAAAGTAGATTTTTTTCCCTATATAACGGTGTAAAAAATGAAAATGGGTGATGTTGAGAAATTATAAAATTGCAGTAGCAAAAATTGCAAAACGAAATTTGATTGTCAACTCTTGTCATTCGCAAAATGACGTCCGCGTTACGCACGGACACGTTTGTGCTTTATAATATAGATATACTATATATATAAAATGTGACATTCGTAAAAATTGAGAAATTGTCACAAATTAAAGTAAGGTACTCAGTATTACTTTAAGTTCTTAAATAATCGTTGTATCTTGTACATTTTTTTCTGTTTCTTTTACAGAAAAAAGTCAAGAGATTTAATATATTGTTCAAAAATCAGAAAAAAGCTCAGTGTGTTCTCTAGTATCACGGGACCCTTTTGGCATCTGTAATTCACGTGAAGCGGTACGCACTGATTTCTTGGGACTTCGCAGTCAGTGGCGTAGCCAAGGGGGGGGTCCAGGGGGTCCGGACCCCCCCCCGAACCCCGAACGAAGAACTGGTTTACTGAATCATAGATATAACAATATTAAAAACTGATAAGACGGAATCGCAAAGAAGCAATGAAAAATTCCGCTTTAGACAGGTGTTTGTCTTAGAAAAGGTATGTCTTTCGCCGGGGCTATGAAATTTTTCCGTTTAAGACAGGTTTTTGTCATAAACACGTCCCATTTTGTCAAGCATCCTCCAAAACTGTTAAAACGTATCCACTCTATAGTATACTTCTGAAAAGCATAGATGTATTAAAATAAAATCTGTGAAGATGAGAGCTATCGTAAACAGCAAAAGTTCAAGGTTCAACGAAAACAACACTACATATTTATACCTTCTATGATTTGAAACCTATCTAAAATGGAACCTTTTCTGGTTGTAATTCCTTGTTGGCAGGTTTTCTGTGAATACGGAATTCTCTCGTAAACGAAAACATTTCATGGTCTCGATGACGGAAGGATAACTATACAAGTATACCTGATATGACGGAAATCTATCTACAACGGATTTTTTTAAGGATACCTGACGATTCCGTTTTCATAGATTTTAATGTAACTAGAATAAACGCAAAACTTCTTCAACAGAGATTTCGATGGGACCAACTGTTGCCAACACTTACGGGAAAAGACGAGTTTAGATTAGACGAATGCAATAACAGCAAATTAATCAGAGTTTTGCGACCCTTATCTTTGTTCATTTTATAATTTTATATCGAGCAATGTTATCATTTACTTTAAATCTGCTTGCTGGAATTTTAAAAAAATTAACTTTATTCTTCGACTAGATATTTGTGAATTCTTATTCAACATTACACTGCCACTTTCAAAATACCTGCATCGTAATGTGATTTGTCTTCTGCTGTAAACCATGCTGAAGACGTCCTTTTTCAACTTTATGTAACTTTACATTAATCAATAAGCAAGGAAGAGGAGACTGGTGTTTAAAAGTTTTCTGATCTGTTCAAGAGAACACAGTCCTTTGCTAAAGAAAAGTCTGACACAATTTTCTTTAGTCACACATATTCCTTGTCAAGTTGACCATCAGATACGTCTGGTTCAATGTCAAACCTGAAGAATATTTCGAGAGATCAATTTTTTCCTCCTTTTGATACTTTTATTTCTGATCTCGTTATTCGTTAATCATTAAAGTAAAGAACAGAGGAATATTGAAAGAGTTTGACGTTCTTCTGGGTTTGTACAAAATAATAGTAATTCTTGTTATTAAACTTTTCAACCTGAGCTATTTTTAATTAACTCTTAATGGAATATTACGTCGTTGTATATTATTTTAAAGAGCAGGTATTTACCTACTTATTTAGTATTATAATTTTGTTTTTCGCTATTGTACAGGGATATTTAAGGCAGTTGTAGAACTTTGGGAAATTTCGTACGATTTTTTTACTAATTCAAAATGGTACGATAATCAGCGGAAACGGCTTGTATATCAACCACACTACTGTGGAACCACTCTAAAAAGACGGACCTTGGCATGCTGCCAAAAAAATAGACCCATCCGAAGGGAGGGAAGCATTATATTAGGAGGAGACAAAATACAGGTTTCCCTTATCTTGCCTGACCGCTTGTCATTTCTTCACTGGCTGTTCTAGTACTATTAGCGTTTGTTTTCTCTCTCCTTATTTTGTTTGCTATTCATTTTGTATTTGTTTCTACTTGTATAAAATGGATTTAAAAGAATCTAAAAGCTCTCAAGGCAAACATTTTCACAGTGCAGTGAAAAATATGTTAAACAATGTTGTAAAATATTGTGATAAGTTAATGTAAAATATTGTGACAATAGAGTATGTATGGGCGGATATGAAGGAATTCATTCGAAAAAGAAATATAACGGCGGATTTAAATATGGATCAACTTTTTAAATTGACCAACCTTGCACTAGAAAATGTTAATGCTGAGAAATGGAAAAACTACTGCACGAACATAGAACACCTGGAAAATGAGTATTGGAAGAAAGACGGCATAATAGAAGAAATGTGTGATCCATTAATTATTTCGTTCGACGATGATGATGATGATTTTTTTCCGGATGATTCTGATGATGACATCGAAAATGAATAAGTTTGCCCTGCACTTTTTTTTTTTTTTTTTAAGAAGGTCTGTGATGATATTATGAAATACAAGCATTTTTATTGCTTTATTTTTTTCTGAGACCTTCACTTTAAAATAATTTTATTTTTACCAGCTTTAGCATATATTTTTTAAGTTCTTTCATCTCATTTTGACAATAATTTCATTTTTATTCCTATTTGCCTGAAATTTTTCAAGAATTAACATTCAAATACTTAAAAATCGAACAGCGTCTTTAATTTTCCTATAAATTCGGCACATTGTGAGTTACAATTACAATTTTTTCGTGAACTTATCCGAAAAATAGGTTCAAAGGGCGACCTTCGACGACATTTTCAGTAAGATTAGTTACTTTTATAATAAAACGAAAAACGCTGTTCGATTTCCTGATATCTGAATAAGAAAGTCTGAAACTTTCGCGTATTTATGAATTAAAAAGATTTAGAAAAAGGTATCCGAAAACTTAATTTGAATTCGAGCACATTTTTAAAAATATTTGAGTGTAAAAAATATTTTTCATCCTTTTGTATGACTCTGTACTCTTTGAACTATTTTCTTTTATTATTAATTGAGTATTTTGTCATACATTTTCACCATATTATTAAATGGTTTCATGTAGGAAAATAAACATGAGCAATCAAGAAAAAAAAATGGAATTCTTGCGGTAAAATTAAATATATGTATATATATTAATAATCATAATAATAAAAGAACATTTTAAAACCACACTTCTCCTACAATTACATAAGTGTGCCCTATAACTGTAAGGAACCGATATTTAAAATCGTAATTTATTTAAGCAAACAAGAAATTGCAATGTCATGTGTAAAAATACAGTAAAAAATAGTATTTATTTACTTAACATGTTTATATCCGATAATTAAATAATCTAAATTATCATAACATGTTTCTTTAGATTGAAGATATCCCCTTCATCGAAGTGAAAACTACAATTTTTATGTGCTTTATTACATAAGAACAAAAATCCTTTTTATAATCTTGTAACAAGTAAACATGAAACTATCGGAAATCAACTCATTCCCCCCACGAAAGCAAAACTAAGGGAGCCGGGGAGACTCCCTTTCATTACCCCGATCCCTATTATGAAGAATAGACTGGTCATATTTGGACCTGTTACTCACGTGACCAGTCTTTAAAGCTTGGCTGAGCAGTACAGCGTTGAATGCAGAAGAGCGGGGGTGGGGCATCCGCTCCGGAGCATCGAAATGACCCCTCAAAAGATCTGAGATTTTATGCTTATTAATAGTCTAGGAGTGCAATCTTTCTCCTTCCTTGAACTCCACAGTGTACAGGAGATTCAGGAGAAAAATGGTACCCTCCGCAGAAATACCCCTGGAGAAAAAATGTCTGAATTCAACATTATATTTGACCGAAGTACGATTTGTGAACTCACAGTTTAACATTGTTTTCAGAAATTTCATGATGGAAATGAGAGTTTGAATATGAAGGTCGTAGGTGGCATTCGGTTATTAACAATGAGAAATTGAAAGCAAAGATTGAAGCTAATCTACGTACCAAAAGTCTGAAAGATTGCTGCTGAACTTGGAGTACGTTCTAAAATTATTTCCAACCGCTTAAAATAAATTGGTTGAAAAGTAAAATAGCAGAAACTACCATTATTTTTTACACAATCTAATACTTCCCAAGATGTGCTAATCCATCGTAATAAATTTTTTTATAAAAATTTAACATCTTTTAAGTCGACCAGATATCGGAAACTATTGAGGTCGAATATTTACATTAGTATCAAAAGCGGTGAAACTTGAAAAAGAATTATGGCTGTTTTAGACAATTGTAACAAAATTATTTTTCCCAACATCAACTATATTTGTTGCGTGTGTTTGTTACATTACTAGTTTCTGTAGCCGAAAAAAAACTTATCTCAGAAACACCCATGGTGAATCAACGGCTGACGGCATTGGCAATTGTGTCAACTCATTATTCATTATACCTATTACAGCACTAGTTCTTAATTCAATGACAGGAAATTAAGCGTGAAAATTGAAAAAAAAATTTCAACTAAATGCTGTTATAAACTTAACCCTTTGATCATAACTTTAACGTAATCAAATGTTTATATTATATGAAACTTGATTTAAATGCATTCTTCAGTGCGTGCTCAGTTTTTTATATCATAGTGTTTGTAAAATCTTTTTATTTGGTAAATATTAATGTAATTCCATTGTATTATTAGACACAATTATAGAGATTGATCTTACTTTATTTTACACATGCTATTTTTTTTTAAATTAAGAAATTGATAAGGAAATATCTAAATTCTTAAAGTTACTCGAAATATTTCTATTGCATATATACACACACAGTCAATCCTGTCACACTAATTTCAATCAGACGCATTGTTCGTTTCTACGGGATCCCGAAATTTTTAAGTTTGAGATAGGATTCCGTTATAGAAAGTTTCCATTTCACAGGCTTTACTGTATTTATAAGTAGGATAAAAACTGACAAGACGAAATCGGAATCACAGAAGAACGGTGAAAATCCCGTTTCAGGCAGGTTTTCAGCAGACTTAATTGTATAGTTATCCATATCAAGGCCATGTAATGCTTCCGTTTAAGACAGGAATCTGCTATAGACAAGTTTTAGTATACATATTACATACATAAGATATATTTTTATATATACAGCAAATTCTGTGGAAACGAAATGTGCCTATTACGGAATGCTATAACTTAAACGGAAATATTCATTCGTCAAATAGAAAAGAATGCCATACACCTGCTAAGACGGAAAACTGTCTCACACGGAATTTTTTACCACTCTTTGCAATATTATCTTGGCAGGTCTTACTATATATATAAGCTGAAGAAAAATTTTGGACCCCTTCCGAAAGGAAATCCTGGCTACGCCACTGTTCGCAGTTCGAATTTTCTCACTTCTTCCACCCTTTCATCTGAGGTTGACGATCGGCCAGTTCTCGGTACGTGGTCCTGTTTCCTGGCCACTGACACTGCTACACTACAGCCACAAAAAAAATTGAGGCAGAGGTTCGCACTGTCTCACATCTTACATCCTTTCAGCTGAGGTTGACGGTCGGCCAGTTTTCGGTACGTGGTCCGGTTTCCTGGACACTGACACTGCTAGACTACAGCCACAAAAAAATTGAGACCGCAGTTCGCACTGTCTCACTTCTTAGATCCTTTCAGCTGAGGTTGATGGTAGGCCACTTCTCGGTACGTTGTCCGGTTTCCTGGACACTGACACTGCTACACGACAGCCAATTTACGGAAACTTGCAACAACAACAATAACAAAAATTGGGACTTCACAGTTCACACTGTCTCACTTCTTACATCCTTTCAGCTGAGATTGATGGCCGGCCAGTTCTCGGTACGTGGTCCGGTTTCCTGGACACTGACACTGCTATACTACAGCCACTTTACGGAAACCTGCAACAACAACAGAAGTTGGGACTTCGCAGTTCGCACGTCTCACTTCTTACATCCTTTCAGCTGAGGTTGACGGTCGGCCAGTTTTCGGTACGTGGTCCGGTTTCCTGGACACTGACACTGCTACACTACAGCCACAAAAAAATTGAGACCGCAGATCGCACTGTCTCACTTCTTACGCTCGTATTCACGAATAACTTCGACCCCGAGTTAAGCCGAAAACCCGGGTCGAAAGCTAAAATGGTATTCATCGACTACCTGACTGGACCGGTTTGAAGGCCAAATCTAACGCTGGGTTCAGTTACTGTCAGTTACTGGACCTGGCTTTACAGAGGGTTGAAGTTCAAGTTTTTCAACCGAGCATGCGTAGTTAACAAAAAACAAGACGAGAGAGCAAGTCTAGTCACATTTTACAATAATGGCGGCTTACGAGCTTACGTACTGAATCAAGTGTCTGTGTATAAGATATAATAGAAATTTATTACTATTATAAAACAAAAGAACAATGTGCAAAGGTATGTGATCTCATATATATGTATTAGCTTCAATTGTTTTTATCTGGTTTGTTTATATTTATATATAAATCCTCTATATTTTATGTTCAATTGTTTGTTTATATAAATAAGCATGGTCGCGAAGAATTTTATTTGCCATAAAAAATAGTCAACATTACATTAATGGTAGATAAATTGCTATTAAAATAAAAATTGTTGCATTTAAGGTTATTTGTTTTTGTAATTTTGATCTTAAAAAGAATTTATGAATGTATTTTAATAGTAGCGAAATAAATGTCGTACGTAAGTTCTAATTAAAATTTGAGACATCAGACTAATTTGCATTTTTCTTTAAGTAAAAAATACTTAGATTATGTTCAAGTATCCATCGACTCAATGTAGGTTTTCGATTTTGGTACTCGTAGAATATGGGTAAAAGTTAAATTTTGCGTCTTGTGTGAAAGATACACTATTATTATTTATGTACGATCTGTTATATAAATATAAGATTAGCTCTATAAATTAGATATTGTGGTTTTAAACTAAACAATATATCATCCGAGTTGTATTTATCTATTGAAGATTTTTAGTAGGTTTATTCTTTGTTTAAATCACGAATATATTTATATTAATTAAACAACTCTATCATTGATTAACACTATACTATTGTTATTTCTGTTTTTGAGCTTTACGTTATATTTCCCAATTTTTGAGAAATTTGAAATATATATTTAATTACATTCAAGTTTCAACTGTGTTTTAATTTCAAAATTATATATAATTTAAAATATTACAATAGAAGTAAAGGGCTGAAATACATTGATAAAAAATTGTTCATTTTGAAAATAACACCAGGCAAAAAATCCAGAAACACCTTTGTTTTAAAATAATGCTTCTCTTCAAATAAACGTTTTGTCACTTCCAATTTTGTCTATCATGACAGAATTGATATGACTTAAACCATCGATTGTACGGTATATAAAAAGTTATAACAGCTGTACATAATAAACTTACAGAACCAAACTTATCCCCTCCCACTTTTCCCATCATGTTTTCACATATACACATACTAAGGATCAATCCAGACAAAATTTGGGGCCTATTTAGGTCCCCTTCACAAAAATCCATGTTATAAAACAGGGCCCTTCATAAAATTGATTTTAATAAAACAGGGCCCTTCATAAAATTGCTTTTAATAAAGAAACCCCTTCACAAAACTCCTTTTAATAAAACAGGACCCTTCACAAAATTCAATTCCACAAAAACATACTCTTCATTAATTATTTTTATTGTGTTAGCTTTTAAAATGTGTAATCTACTAACAAAACAAATTCACCAAAAAGTAAAACTTTAGCAGGACTTAAAGAAGTTATTTTTAATAAATGCTTGGTTGAATTTGAATAACTGAATATCCTCTTTTGATACAAAATGTTTTTTTCGCAAAAATATAATACATTTCACAAAAATAACTTCTTTTACTTTTCACAAAAATGTCCCCCCCCCCCCCCCCCCCCCGAAAAAAAAAAACCTTGAATTTTTTTACTTTAGTTGGTAAATCTAAAATACTAATTAGTTTGATATCTGAAATTTCATTTATGTAAACAGGAGTCATTTCGCTACTGTTAAAATACATTCGTTATTCCTAATTTTTTTTAAAGTGAAAATTTGAAAAAAATAAATAACCTTAAATGCAAAATATGTTATTTTAGTAATGTTTTATTAGCCCTTTATTGTTGACTTAATAAATGTTGACAATTTTTTAAGGCAAATAAACTCTACTCTTCATGATCTTGAATATTTATGCATAAAGCAAATAATTATGTAAGCAAATAATTAAACATATAATATATGAGTTGTATGTATAAATATAAACAAACCAGCTAAAAAGTTTGCAGATAAAATATATATATATATATATATATATATATAAAACTTTAAGTAAAATTTAACCATTGAAACATAAGAAACTGACCACATACACTGAAATCCCGATACCAAAGAGCCCTGTCAATTTACAAATTAAAATTGTAGTCCTAATAAAAGTAACATTATTAATTCAAATTAAGAAGAAAAGAAAAAAATTAAATAAATAGAAAATAAGGAATGAAATATAAACCACACGAGTATATACACAAATAAAAGCTTATAAAGTAATTTACTTTTTCAAGGGCAAGAAAATCACATTTATAAGCAAAGAACGATTGTTTTCTGTATATGACATCAGCTTTTGCTAAATATAGTGCCATATCTTGCCCGAACAATCGCTGAAACAATATTGAATAACAAGACCTTTACAATGGAATATTATAAATTATACATACAATTTGAAAAGGAGTGTGAAAAAGAATTAAAAAAAATTAAAAAATATATATATTACTTATATTAATAATATCCCAAGATATTTAGTATATTGTGAGCACATGTACAAAGTTGTATCCAAAAGAAGAGGTTAAATTCACAGTTAAATAGAGAATCCTTCAGATCATAAATTGTAACCTACAGTTACAGTTATTTTTATTTAACTAAATAGATTACAACATTTTAAAAAATGTAGAAAAAAAAATTATGATATACATATAAATAAAAACCATTAATTATTTTATTTTAATTTTAATTTAATAAATTAAAATATATAATATTACTTGATAATTTGAAAGTATTTCATAGATATTATTACCTCCATACTAAATTTCCAAGTTTTAATATTTTAAATAAGCTATACTACTGCTATCTATTGTAAAAATATTAGACTATTTTAGCATACTATCAAATACATTGCTGCTGACATCTGGTGTACAGATATTCTACTAAAACTTTAATATTGTATGTATAATTACTTATATGCAGCTGTAATGTAGTGTAAATATATTAATTTTACTAGTTAATATTAATGATATATATAGAGAATAAGAGTTACTAGTATAATATAATTTATATTTTAACTAACCCATTTAAAATATATCTTAATTTAACCCAAACATTAATGTAGAATCCATATGATGCTTTCATTTTATAAATTAGTATTATACTTAGAAATAACATAGATTATTCAATATGGTAATGCACTTATTATAATTTAAATCCAGCTATTTAAATAATATCTACCATGAAAAAAATATATAAAAAACATAAATATTAATTAAATTAAATGATCTAATAATAAAATAAAATAAATAATATAAAACTAAGAGATATGTTTATTAGTGTACTATATTTAATAAATATTTAATATTTACTAAAATTAAATATGTTTAACATATTAATATTATATTGTATTGATTAACCCATTGTAACATCCTTGATAATTTTAACTTTTGTTACAACCCCAATAATATTAACTCCATATAATCATAACAACAATTATAGAATTTGCCCACATGTAAATTTTAATTTATGAATGACTTTTAACTAAGATGATCCTATGCAGCACATGCTCTTAATATGAGTTATAATTTAGCGAAATATATCAACAGTCAAAAGTTGAAAATTAACGTTAAATTTTAAAATATGAATGACATTAAACTAGGATAATCCTATGCAGCAACGCACACAATAGGATTCATAGTTTAGCCAAATATATCAACAAGCAAAAGTTGATTATCATTTTTATCAAGGAGATTTTAACAAAAAAAAAAAAAAAAAAAAAAAAAAAATACAGACATTTAACCCAAATTAAATCTATATTTATATGTGTAAAATTGATTTAACTAAATAGTAAGGATATCCATAAACTTGTGCAATTTGAAGGATATGTTTTAAATTTTGATTTTTAAAGTTATTTGAACAAAGATTATTAATTCTATGTGCGAAATTTAGTAAAATATTTACAAATACTGATTTATGTATACATGACAAATAGTTAGTAAATAAGTTAACCTTAAAAGTAAAATCATTTCGCTTGTCATAAATGTCAAACAAAAGTTTATTATCTTTAAGAATTATCTTAAGATCAAGAAAATTAATTTCATTATTTGCCATAACATTGAAACTATAAGTTAAATTTTTATGATATTTTATAGGTAATAAATAATTTGAATTACTATTAAAATAGAAGACAATAATGTCATCTATATAACGGTATATTTTACAATTAGCAATATTAGAGTTACGTTCATAATAATATAAATACAATTCTGCAAGAATTGAAGAAACAATGCCACCTTGAGGGAGTCCACAGCTTTGTATATATATAGTATCATTAAAAACAATATAATTATAATGGAGAATAAATTTAGTTAATGTTTTAAAGTAATTTAACGAAATTTTATTTTTTAATTTAATAGAATCCTTGTATTCCTTATATAATAAATTTACTATCTTGAACATATCGTTAATATCAATGTTATTAAATAAGTCATTAAAATCAAACGTCTTCATGTATTTTATGTTATTTAAATTTTTAATATTATTGACAAGTTGAAAACTATTTTTTATGCTATACAAATTATCTTTTTGTTTTTTAAGTTCAAACAATTTAGTGAGAATACTTAATAAAAATTTGCTTGCATTATTGTTATAAGTATTACAACCGATTGTTACAGTTCTAAATTTTAAAGGAGTTTTGTGGAATTTAGGTATAACAACTATGTATGGATAATTAAAGTTATAGTTTTTAATTTTTAGTAATTTATAAAATTGAAATATATGTCGATTATTAATGATTTTATCTAGATTAGTTATTTTAAAGTTTAAATTTGTATTTATAGCTTTAGTTATTAACTGCGAATAATAATATTTGCAGATGAAAGCATAATTGTTTGGTGATTTATCAACATATGTAATAATAAATTTGTTTTGTAAATTCGTTATTTCACTATTTAGTTGTTTAAAATTAAAATTATATATGTCCAAATTCCTATGAAGTTCAGCATTTAAATTACTTAAAACATTTAATTTCCATTCATTAAAAAATTCAAGAGGTTTATTATAATCTATTGATATTTTATAAATAAAAAGGTCAAGATCCAGATTAAATTGTTTTAAAACAGAAAAAATTGTATAACATGAAGGTAATCGAAATTTAGTCCCATTAGTCATAAGATTACGCAAGTAATCATTCTCTACAATATTAATATCCCCTGTAATAATGTGACCATGTACCTTATCTACATAATTGCTATAATTAGGATTATTACATAAGCAAGGAGGTTTATCATTTGATGTTAGAAATTTTGCAAATTTATTGTAATTGAAAATCCTACGTCCTAATGTAACGTTGTATTTGTATGATTTATGTATTGTAAAATTTTTTATGGGGAATTTGTTCTCAATGTTATTAATTACATTGTGTATATTTATTTTATTAAGTACAATATTGGAAAAAGTAATTATAAGTAGAGTGTTGTTAGTTTTTTTGTAAGTGTTTTTTGAAATTTTTACATTAAGTTGATTAATTCTAAATAATAAAAGATCAAAATAAACATCACTAAAATGTGGCGATAGATTTAATGATAAAAAAACTTTATAATACTTGTTAAGATTTTTCTTTTTGATCGAAAAAATATTTTTCCTAATATCAAGCCATTTGTAAGAATTATTGAATTCATATTCCAAATTAGATAATTGCCGTTCAATATCATTACTAGAGATATACTGTGAACTATTACAATTTTTACCCCTTTTTGTACGTGTAGTTTTTGTATTTGCTGTATGATTTAATATAGCATAAGTGCTACTGTAATGTTCATGTTTAGTAGTATTAGTATAAACAAGGTTTGTACGATTAAATAATTTAGAATTAAGACCATAAGGATATAATGAGTTACGAGATTTGATAAAAATTGATTCATAAAGTAGTCTATCAGTGAAATTTTTGTGCATACTTAAGATTTTTATTGTAATATCTTTAAAGTCATGTTGTCTAAAGTGCATGTGCTCAACATTTATAGAATTATTTTTAATAATATCCTGTCTATGTTGATTGATTCTGTAGTGCAATGGATTACATGATTGACCAATATATTCCATCTTACAAATATTGCAGTTTATCGAATAAATAATGTTGTAAGCTTTACAGAAAAATACATTAATTTTAGCGTTAGAACTATTTACAATTTGTAATGGATCTGCATGAGGGCATGTTAAGCAACGTGGTGACGAACATTTTTTGAATTTGAGTTTCACTTTGGGACAATAAGACAGGTAACTGTTTGACGATCCAAAGAAATCCCTGTCAATTTCCAAGTACCGAGCATTAGACCTAATATAATTATTATCGCCTAAATTGCCAGTCGCTAAATCTTTTTTATTATTACTGACCATACTGAGATTTTTATATCATAAATAAAATTTGACAATGTTTAAATATACATAATATAAAATTGTATAAAAATATGATTATGTAATACATAATGCTACAAATTTATTAGTTGATTTCTAGGTTAAAAAGTACGAATATTCATTACAAATTTATCATTTTACTTCTAGGATAATTAATACCAATAATTAAAAATTCAAAAAATAAAATTCTATGTTAATTACCAATAATCGTAAATTTAAAAAATAAAATAAAAATTAGAATAATAATAATAAAAATACAAAACCTGGATTACAAAAATTATAATTTATGTACAATATTTACATAGAAGAAAAAATGTCCCACCATAACTAGTATAAAATACCTTAGTACATATTTAAAATTTTAACAATAGAAGCCCTTACAGAATATACAAACCAGATAGTTCAATATGCAAAATGACCAAACTCTTCTGACCCAAACATAATCAATGCAAACGGCCAAATCAACATGTTATTTCAATTGCAAAAATACAAAAAGTTAAGAATGCAGCAACTTAAAATGATGGTAATGAAATACAAGAAATACATCAAAATATGCGCATAGGCAGCATTAAAATAATGTATTTAATAATTATGAAAATATAAGATATGCCAAAATTTGGGCTGTAATTAGATGAAATCTAATTGATGGCTGCAATAGAACGATATTCAAATGAATATAAAAATTAAAATAAAAATTAAAATAAAAATATAACTATCCACAAATGATTGCGCAAATGCAGCATGTCATTATGGAAGTTCAATATATAAAACTTTAAGTAAAATTTTACCATTGAAACATAAGAAACTGACCACATACACTGAAATCCCGATACCAAAGAGCCCTGTCAATTTACAAATTAAAATTGTAGTCCTAATAAAAGTAACATTATTAATTCAAATTAAGAAAAAAAAAATTAAATAAATAGAAAATAAGGAATGAAATATAAACCACACGAGTATATACACAAATAAAAGCTTATAAAGTAATTTACTTTTTCAAGGGCAAGAAAATCACATTTATAAGCAAAGAACGATTGTTTTCTGTATATGACATCAGCTTTTGCTAAATATAGTGCCATATCTTGCCCGAACAATCGCTGAAACAATATTGAATAACAAGACCTTTACAATGGAATATTATAAATTATACATACAATTTGAAAAGGAGTGTGAAAAAGAATTAAAAAAAATTAAAAAATATATATATTACTTATATTAATAATATCCCAAGATATTTAGTATATTGTGAGCACATGTACAAAGTTGTATCCAAAAGAAGAGGTTAAATTCACAGTTAAATAGAGAATCCTTCAGATCATAAATTGTAACCTACAGTTACAGTTATTTTTATTTAACTAAATAGATTACAACATTTTAAAAAATGTAGAAAAAAAAATTATGATATACATATAAATAAAAACCATTAATTATTTTATTTTAATTTTAATTTAATAAATTAAAATATATAATATTACTTGATAATTTGAAAGTATTTCATAGATATTATTACCTCCATACTAAATTTCCAAGTTTTAATATTTTAAATAAGCTATACTACTGCTATCTATTGTAAAAATATTAGACTATTTTAGCATACTATCAAATACATTGCTGCTGACATCTGGTGTACAGATATTCTACTAAAACTTTAATATTGTATGTATAATTACTTATATGCAGCTGTAATGTAGTGTAAATATATTAATTTTACTAGTTAATATTAATGATATATATAGAGAATAAGAGTTACTAGTATAATATAATTTATATTTTAACTAACCCATTTAAAATATATCTTAATTTAACCCAAACATTAATGTAGAATCCATATGATGCTTTCATTTTATAAATTAGTATTATACTTAGAAATAACATAGATTATTCAATATGGTGATGCACTTATTATAATTTAAATCCAGCTATTTAAATAATATCTACCATGAAAAAAATATATAAAAAACATAAATATTAATTAAATTAAATGATCTAATAATAAAATAAAATAAATAATATAAAACTAAGAGATATGTTTATTAGTGTACTATATTTAATAAATATTTAATATTTACTAAAATTAAATATGTTTAACATATTAATATTATATTGTATTGATTAACCCATTGTAACATCCTTGATAATTTTAACTTTTGTTACAACCCCAATAATATTAACTCCATATAATCATAACAACAATTATAGAATTTGCCCACATGTAAATTTTAATTTATGAATGACTTTTAACTAAGATGATCCTATGCAGCACATGCTCTTAATATGAGTTATAATTTAGCGAAATATATCAACAGTCAAAAGTTGAAAATTAACGTTAAATTTTAAAATATGAATGACATTAAACTAGGATAATCCTATGCAGCAACGCACACAATAGGATTCATAGTTTAGCCAAATATATCAACAAGCAAAAGTTGATTATCATTTTTATCAAGGAGATTTTAACAAAAAAAAAAAAAAAAAAAAAAAAAAATACAGACATTTAACCCAAATTAAATCTATATTTATATGTGTAAAATTGATTTAACTAAATAGTAAGGATATCCATAAACTTGTGCAATTTGAAGGATATGTTTTAAATTTTGATTTTTAAAGTTATTTGAACAAAGATTATTAATTCTATGTGCGAAATTTAGTAAAATATTTACAAATACTGATTTATGTATACATGACAAATAGTTAGTAAATAAGTTAACCTTAAAAGTAAAATCATTTCGCTTGTCATAAATGTCAAACAAAAGTTTATTATCTTTAAGAATTATCTTAAGATCAAGAAAATTAATTTCATTATTTGCCATAACATTGAAACTATAAGTTAAATTTTTATGATATTTTATAGGTAATAAATAATTTGAATTACTATTAAAATAGAAGACAATAATGTCATCTATATAACGGTATATTTTACAATTAGCAATATTAGAGTTACGTTCATAATAATATAAATACAATTCTGCAAGAATTGAAGAAACAATGCCACCTTGAGGGAGTCCACAGCTTTGTATATATATAGTATCATTAAAAACAATATAATTATAATGGAGAATAAATTTAGTTAATGTTTTAAAGTAATTTAACGAAATTTTATTTTTTAATTTAATAGAATCCTTGTATTCCTTATATAATAAATTTACTATCTTGAACATATCGTTAATATCAATGTTATTATGAGATTACATACATTCTATTTTTAATACTTTAAACTTTCTTTTTATTTCTATATCTTACATAGAATCTTGAGTCACGTTTTAATTTACTTTAATTAACTTATAACACTGACAAAAAGAAAAAAAGAAAGAAAGATAGAGTGATGCATGGGTAGGGTGGGGCAAATGGGGCACTTGTTCTTCTCCACTAAATCACATTAAAAAAAATTATATTCCTTAAAATTCAGTACTATAAAATTATCTGAAATTATCGTTAATAAATTCAGATTGTTTTATCAGATTACGAACTATCATTATTTTCCCTATCTAGTCTAGAAATCTATCACCATTCATTCATAAAAAAATATTTAAAAATCTTTTTTTCTCTCTCTCTCTCTCTCATAAATAAAATTGTAATTGAATCTATGAAGTGGCATCTAAATGAGTGAAAAAAATAAAATTTAAGAACTAGAAAGAATATAGAAAATGAAGTATAATTTTCTATATAAATACATCTTTTTCAATAATGCACTGGATCTAAAAATAGATGTCTATGCATGTAAAAATATTTTGTAATTACTTAGGCTGATTTATTAAAAAATATTCAAAGGCAGTCAAGTGAATACCTTTGAACTTGTAAACCTGATAATGGAAAAATTCTTATACAAAAGGGGTAAAGGGGCTTCTAAAAGCTACAATTTAAAAAAAAAAAAAAAAAAAAAAAAAAAAATCAACTTTTTATAATATTTCACAGTTTTATGTCCAGATAGTATACAGAATTCATTTATCATCATTTAGAAAAGATTTTACTCGATTCTGTGTTGAATTAAAATTTATATAGTAGCCTTAAAAGGTTTAAAATATTAGTGTTCATTAAAATAACATCTAATAAAATAGCAATATATCCATGGTTGACAGTTTAAACTAAAAACAAGTTTGGAGTTTATTATTTAGCGACTAGTTAAAATAAAATGTTTGTTAACCGATCGGAAGCGATAATTGAATGCGCCGTTGGAGCTCCTGAAAAACTTGGGTGCCTGGTGCCAGGGCACTGTTAGAACCACAAACACCACCTTTCAAGCACTCTTTGAAGCTCTGTTGATATTATTTCCACTCTTTTGTTGTTGTTGTTTTTGTCAATGTGCATATTAATTACTATCTAATTGTATTAGAATTAATCATTTTAATTAGATTGCTGAAAATAAAAAAAATCAAATCAATACATCTGGATATCATTTAATATATAAATTGATTCAACAAAATAAAAATAGTACTAGAGGCTACTTTCTGGAATTTTTTCCTTTTTCTCCATTTTAATATTTTCTTAATTAGAAATTATTTAATTAATTACTAATTATAGCTATTAATAATAGAAATCAACATAATTGTTGTTGAAATAAAATTTTCGTTTTGATCAAATCAAGTTTTCGTTTAGCTACTAAGACAAATTTTATTTGAAAAATAAACTTATAAAATTTACTTTAGCAATTAACACATTTCATATCGCTTTCTTAACTCACATATATGTTTAAAAGTAATAATAATACATAAAATTTGAATAAATTGTTAAAAAAAAATTAAACTTTGTAAGAAATTAAAATAAGTTAATCTCCATATTTAGTAATTACAAGTTTTTATTTTGTGCATATATTTTGTAAAAAATAAAATAAGTACTACATTTAATTTCCTTTTTTTCCGGCACTTTTCTTCCATAATATAAACAAACAAAGCTTCAACGCGAAACCGAAAACGTCATCTGATTTTTTTTAACCAATTAGCACGCTTTATTCAACCGGGGTCGAGTAACTCTGAATTGGGTAACTTTTCGTCCGAAGTAGACGGTGAATACGAGTTTTCAACTCTCGGTTGAAAACCTCAACCTGGGGTTACTGGACCCTCGGTTCAACTCTCGGTCGAAGTTATTCGTGAATACGAGCGTTAGAGCCTTTCAGCTGAGGTTGATGGTAGGCCACTTCTCGGTACGTGGTCCGGTTTCCTGGACACTGACACTGCTACACGACAGCCAATTTACGGAAACTTGCAACAACAATAACAAAAATTGGGACTTCGCAGTTCGCACTGTCTCACTTCTTACATCCTTTCAGCTGAGATTGATGGTCGGCCAGTTCTCGGTACGGGGTCCGGTTTCCTGGACACTGACACTGCTATACTACAGCCACTTTACGGAAACCTGCAACAACAACAGAAATTGGGACTTCGCAGTTCGCAAGTCTCACTTCTTACATCCTTTCAGCTGAGGTTGATGGTCGGCTAGCTCTCGGTACGTGGCCCAGTTTCACGGACATTGACACTGCTACACTACACCCACTCTTACGAAATCCTGCAACAACAACAACAAAAACTTGGGACTTCGCAGTTCGCAGTGTCTCATTTCTTACATCCTTGCAGTTGAGGTTGATGGTCGGCCACTTCTCGGTACGTGGTCCGGTTTCCTGGACACTGACACTGCTACACTACAGCCACTTCACAAAAACCTGCAACAACAACAATAAAAAAACTCGTGTCTTCGCATTTCGCACTGTCTCACTTCTTACATCCTTTCAGCTGAGGTTGATGGTCGGCCAGTTCTCGGTATGTTGTTCGGTTTCATGGACATTGACACTGCTACACTACAGCCACTCTTACGAAAACCTGCAACAACAAAAACTTGTGACTTAGCAGTTCGCACTGTCTTATTTCTTCCATCCTTTCAGTTGAGGTTGATGGTCGGCCACTTCTCAGTACGTGGTCCGGTTTCCTCGACACTGACACTGCTACACTACAGCCACTTTACGGAAACCTACAACAACAACAATAACAAAAATTGGGACTTCGCAGTTCGCACTGTCTCACTTCTTCCACCCTTTCAGGTGAGATTGATGGTCGGCCACTTCTCGGTACGTGGTCTGGTTTCATGGACACTGACACTGCTACACTACAGCCACTT
Organism: Maratus michaelseni; assembly: GCA_963931845.1. Taxonomy (NCBI): domain Eukaryota; kingdom Metazoa; phylum Arthropoda; class Arachnida; order Araneae; family Salticidae; genus Maratus; species Maratus michaelseni. The sequence continues at coordinate 36,697,379 of OZ007600.1, forward strand.
TACGAAAACCTGCAACAACAACAAAAATTGGGACAACAACAAAAATTGGGCAGTTCGCACTGTCTCACTTCTTCCACCCTTTCAAGTGAGGTTGATGGTCGGCCAGTTCTCGGTACGTGGTCCGCTTTCCTGGACACTGAGACTGCTACATTACAGCCACTTTACAAAAACCTGCAACAACAACAATAAAAAAAACTCGAGACTTCGCAGTTCGCGCTGTCTCACTTCTTACATCCTTTTAGCTGAGGTTGATGATCGGCCAATTCTCGGTACGTGGTTCGGTTTCATGGACATTGACACAGCTACACTACACCCAGGCCCGTATAGAGGGGGGTAGAGCCGGTACAAATTACGAGGGCCCGGGTCTCCTAGGGGGCCCGGCTTCGTTACTGGTTTTTAAATAAATAACAGAAATAGTAGACTGGTATTTTTTACATAAAAAATTTAATTAACATAACTAACAAATAATAAAATTCAAAAGTTGCTTGAACGTCTTTATGGACTGGCTAGGAGGGGGACGGAGGTACTCAGGAGGTATTTTACGTTCAAAACAAAATCCAGCTTTTATTAAAATTCAGCAGAACACACATATAAAAGATGCAGGTATTTATTTATTTATGTTTTATAGAACAAATATTTTCTAAATTGTAAAATGCAATAACAAAAGTTATAATAGCGTCAGACAATCGGCGCCTTAACTGAAGAATTTAATTAAAATTTAATTATATTTTCAATATTTTAAATTTCTATTTAAAATCCTTATATGAAAGGGTGATACCAATGCATCATAAACTGTAATACTACTGTAAAATATTGTAAAATAAAAATAATAAAATTGTAAGAAAATACTATATAGATTTTCTAAAAAAGTACTATCCAACATAATAAATTATAACATTTTGTAATAGTATATTACTTTTAAATGCTAAAGGTGTAAAATTAACAACTATAATATAAATTAAAATAGCTGCTTTAGAATATTCTCATTTTGTTTTTGAAAATGACTCGGAAAGAGTCGAAACATGTAAAACAACTAATAAAAGTTATTTTAATTTATATTATAGTTGTTAATTTTACACCTTAGCATTTAAAAGTAATATACTATCCAACATATTTATTTTCTAATATACTAAAGGCTGTTTATAATGAAATTCTGCTTTAAACGGAGTAAAAATCATAGCTTAGCCAAAAAAATTCCATGCATTTGTACCTTTGACGAAAAAACCCTGTTTAAAATGGAATTTTCTGTACGTTTTCATCTAAGCAGGTTTCACTTTATCAGGCTTATGGTGGGTACTATTACCGGGGCCCGCGGTCGTTCTGTACGGCTCTGATACACCCACTCTTGTGAAAACCTGCAACAACAACAAAAACTTGAGACTTCGCTGTTCGCACTGTCTCATTTCTTCCATCCTTTCAGCTGGATCCAAAGCAGGTTTTACTTTATCAGGCTTATGGTAAGTACTATTACCGGGGCCGCGGTCGTTCTGTACGGCTCTGACTACACCCACTCTTATGAAAACCTGCAACAACAACAAAAACTTCAGACTTCGCAGTTCGCACTGTCTCATTTCTTCCATCCTTTCAGCTGAGGTTGATGGTCAGCAAGTTCTCGGCACTTTGTCCGGTTTCCTGGACACTGGTACTGCTACACTACAGCCACTTTACAAAAACCTGCAAAAAAACTTGAGACTTCGCAGTTCGCACTGTCCCACTTCTTACATCCTTTCAGCTGAGGTTGATGGTCAGCCAGTTGTCGGCACTTTGTCCGGTTTCCTGGACACTGGTACTGCTACACTACAGCCACTTTACAAAAACCTGCAAAAAAAAACTTGAGACTTCGCAGTTCGCACTGTCCCACTTCTTACATCCTTTCAGCTGAGGTTGATGGTCAACCAGTTTTCGGTACGTGGTCCGGTTTCCTGGACACTGACACTGCTACACTACAGCCACTTTACGGAAACCTGCAACAACAACAAAAAAAAAATTGGGATTTCGTAGTTCGCACTGTTCACTTCTTCCACCTTTTCAGCAGAATTTGTTTTTCGACCAGTTCTTGGTACGTGGTACGTGGTCCGGTTTCCTGGACACTGACCCTGCTAGACTATAGCCACTTTACAAAAACCTGCAACAACAACAAAAACTTGGGACTTCACAGTTCGCACTGTCTCACTTCTTACATCCTTTCAGCTGAGGTTGATGGTCAGCCACTTTTTGGTACGTGGTCCGGTTTCCTGGACACTGACACTGCTACCCTACAGCCACTTTACGAAAACCAGCAACAACAACAACAACAAAAATTGGGATTTCTCCACCCTTTCAGCAGAAGTTGTTTTTCGGCCAGTTCTTGGTACGTGGTACGTGGTCCGGTTTCTTGGACACTGACACTGCTAGACTATAGCCACTTTACAAAAACCTGCAACAACAACAAAAACTTGGGACTTCACAGTTCGCACTGTCTCACTTCTTACATCCTTTCAGCTGAGGTTGATGTTCAGCCAGTTTTCGGTACGTGGTCCGGTTTCCTGGACACTGACACTGCTACACTACAGCCACTTTACGGAAACCAACAACAACAACAAAAATTGGGATTTCTCCACACTTTCAGCAGAAGTTGTTTTTCGGCCAGTTCTTGGTACGTGGTACGTGGGCCGGTTTCTTGGACACTGACTCTGCTAGACTATAGCCACTTTACAAAAACCTGCAACAACAACAAAAACTTGGGACTTCACAGTTCGAACTGTCTCACTTCTTACATCCTTTCAGCTGAGGTTGATGTTCAGCCAGTTTTCGGTACGTGGTCCGGTTTCTTGGACACTGACACTGCTAGACTATAGCCACTTTACAAAAACCTGCAACAACAACAAAAACTTGGGACTTCACAGTTCGAACTGTCTCACTTCTTACATCCTTTCAGCTGAGGTTGATGTTCAGCCAGTTTTCGGTACGTGGTCCGGTTTCCTGGACACTGACACTGCTAGACTATAGCCACTTTACAAAAACCTACAACAACAACAAAAACTTGGGACTTCACAGTTCGTACTGTCTCACTTCTTACATCCTTTCAGCTGAGGTTGATGTTCAGCCAGTTTTCGGTACGTGGTCCGGTTTTCTGGACACTGACACTGCTACATTACAGCCACTTTACGGAAACCTGCAACAACAACAACAAAAATTGGGACTTCGCAGTTCGCACTGTTCACTTCTTCCACCCTTTCAGCAGAAGTTGTTTTTCGGCCAATTCTTGGTACGTGGTACGTGGTCAGGTTTCCTTGACACTGACACTGCTACATTACAGTCAATTTACGAAAACCTGCAACAACGACAACAACAGCAACAAAAAAAACTTGTGACTTCGCAGTTCGCACTGTCTCACTTCTTCCACGCTTTCAGGTGAGGTTGATGGTCGGCCAGTTCCAGGTACGTGGTCCGGTTTCCTGGATACTGACACTGTTACACCACAGCCACTTTACGAAATCCTGTAAAAAGAAGAAGTTCGTTAGTTTTCCAACATTAGTTTCACATGTCACAATATAAATAGTTTAGCGTTTGTTTCCGGCTAATATTGCATAACGAAATTAAAACTTCATCAAGCAATAAATAAAATAATATAAATAAAACACAAATTTAACAGGGATGTAATCGAATTATGCGCTTTAATTTGAAAAATCATAATAAAAAAGGCTGCTTTAATTAGCGAAAACGGTTGGTTATTATCTCCCGGCATGAGGCTATGCAAAAGTATTTATTTTAATAAATTTTGAAACTTTATTTGAAGATATTTTTCACATAAAAGCGTGTTTTGTTGTTGTTAGTGTACAACTAAAAATAACCACTACAGGTTTCAATAACAAAAACGTTTTTTACATATGTTTTTTACACATATGTTATTCTTTTTTATTATTCATGGAAAAAAATCCAAAATCCTTCTGATCATACTCGCGTAAACCGAAAATTTTTCCGAGCATTACTTCTTTCCTTATGAAATTTTAAAGTTTGCAAGAATTTATGACGCACCCGGTATATATCATTGCTTAGTTGGGGTTCAAATTTATTGTTCAAATATCAGTAACTAAATTGAAAATGGTACATAATATGTTAAGTTTGGCAATTTATTGAACATCTGATATACTCTTTGACTGTAACGGTGGGAAGTTAACAGAAGTCCTGTAAAAAATATTATGCACGAAAACCTTGATGGTAGCAATCATGTTAAGTCCTCAAAACATGGATATCACGTTTGCATTAACGAATACCAGTGAATATTCATTTTTCCTAAATTCAGATTTATTTATTTCGCTTATTATTTATTTCAATTCCTTTAAAATAAATAAATTGATGTATATGTCTTTTTCTTTTTTCCTCTCTTCTAGCGTTGTGAAACCCTAAAAAACATTGACTTTACGTCATTGCTTATCTGGAGTTCAAATTTATAGTTAAAATATCAGTACCTAAATTGAAAACTATACAAAATCAGTTAAATTTAACAATTTATTGAACATGTGACATCCTCTTTGACTGAACGGTCCGAAGTTAAAACAGAAGACCTGTAAAAAATCTCCTGCACGAAAACCTTGATGGTAACAATCACGTTACCTTCTCACGACATGGATGTCACGTTTGCACGAATACCAGTGCATTTAGGACGCTATTCATTTTTCTTAAATTTGGTTATATTTCTCTATTCTTTGTTTCTTTTGCCTATCATTTATTTCATTTCTTTTAAAAGAAATAAATTGATGTATTTGTCCTTTTCTTTTTACTATTCTTCTAGTGTTGTGAAAAAGCTACTTCTAGTGTAGCTTTTCTCAACCCTACAAAAACAACGACTCTTGACCTTTGCTTATTTGGAGTTCAAATTTATAAGTCCAATATCAGTAATTAAACTGCAAGTGAAACAAAATCTGTTAAGCTTGACAATTTATTGAACATTTGATCTTCTCACTTTCCAAAGTTAAAATGTTAGTCGTATAAAAAATTTCCTGCACGAAATTCGGATTTATTTCTCTTTTCTTTGTTTCTTTTGCCTATCATTTATTTAATTTCTTTTTAAAGCATTTTTAGCACTTAAGGTAAAAAGCATTAAGCATTAAGCTTTAAAGCATTAAGCACTTTTAAAAGAAATAAATTGATTATCTGTCTTTTTCTTTTTCCCTTTCTTCTAGTGTTGTGAAAAAGCTACGTCTAGTGTAGCTTTTCACAACCCTACCAAAACAATGACTCTTGACCATTGCTTATCTGGAGTTCAAATTTATAAGTCCAATATCAGTAACTAAACTGCAAGTGATACAAAATCTGTTAAGTTTGACAATTTATTGAACATTTGATCTTCTCTTTGACTGAACGGTCCAAAGTTAAAATGGTAGTCGTGTAAAAAATCTCCTGCACGAAAACCTTGATGGTAGCAATCACTTTACGTCCTCACGACACGGATGCTACGTTTGCGAATACCAGTGAATTAGCACGCTATTTCTTTTACCTATGTTCAGATTTGTTTCTTTATTTATTGTTTCTTTCGCTTATTATATACTAGCAAAACCCGCGGCTTTGCTCGAGAATTGTTTAAATAAGTCAAGTGGTATTAGTAGTAGGATAATGAGAGTTCACCGGCAGAAGGCGCAGCCCGCAGCTGAGAAACCGAGCAACCGATAGTGCATTGTTCAGAATCAACCCTCTTTTTCTCACTGTAATCTTTTCATCTCATTTTGTTGGTACATCTGATATTTTGTAGAAAGTTTTGTGTGTGTAAGAGTATGTTTTAAAAAGCATGGATGTCTTATAGTTATTATAAATAGTTCTATGTGTGTATGTATGTGTGGGTGCGACAAATAGTTCTCTTTGTGTGTGTGTGTGTGTGTGTGTGTGTGTGTATGTATGTGTGTGTGTATGTATGCGGGACAAATAGTTCTCTTTGTGTGTGTGTGACTATCTGCTTGTTTATCAAAGTTTTAGAAATATTTTTCATGTTTTTATAACGAAAAAAAAATATGCGTTAGTTAGTTAAAAAGTTTCACAAATTAAAAAAAAATTATTTTAGAAAAAGTTTCACATTACTTAAAAAATTAAAAAAAAGTACTCAATAATAAAATCAACGATTTTTATTATAACAAAATAATTTACAGAAAGGTATTTACAGATCAAAATATACATCGCGATTTTGCGTTAGCAATACAAATCAACATTTTCTTCTTTATTACAAACGGTATTAATGTCATAATGGCCATATGCTAAACTGCTTATTCCATCATCCAATAAGTAACGCTTGTCGTCAAAGGGACTTAAGCTAATTTTATTTTGAGTTAATGTATATAGGCGATGGTCATCTTGGGCAATCCTTACCTGTTTCTCCATACTTGTTTTTTGTTGTTGAAGGCACTCCAAGTAGTCTTCATGTTTAATTTTCTGCCGAACAATCTGCGTAGATACGCCTTTTGCACGCTTCTTTTCATCTTTAACAGATTTTAGAGAATACATTTTTGATTTCAGTCCGACAAACTCAAGGGCTAATTCACCATTAAGTTCATCCTTAAACTTTCCGAGCGTCTTCTTATTATCCTCAGAGTATAGACGATGAGATTTCGGGTATTCAGAAAAGTCAAACAACTCACGATGCTGCTCCAGATCCTTATAAATATTATTGGTTTGAATATGATACGTTAGGGAATCTGTATCCGTAAAGAGTAAAACTGCACGATCTTTGTATGTTTTCTTTATAAAATTGTAATGGAAATCATACATACAAAGTTTAGATAGTTCGAGTATAGAAAATCCAACATAGATGGGTCGGTTCATATGTATGCTAGTTTTTAATCTCTCCACAGCAGTCAAGTCTTCATCATAAGTTTTAAACGATTTAAAAGTAGGCGATGCTACTAATTTTTTGGCTCTTTTTTCACCGTTACAAAGCACAATATTTCTTCTTTTTCGTAGATTTTCCATGGTTTTACCAAAAACAGAATTGTTCATTAACTTAAAAAAGTCTTTCTCAAAAGAAGATTTTGCTTCTTTCCTTTTTTCGGTGTTGAAATTAATATATTTCTGCAACCATGGTCCCTGTTTAAATTTTAAAGCTTTATGCACAGCTGTAATTTTTAAACCAAGTTCTAAATAAAATTTGAGATTACGATAATGGGTTATATAATTTCGTTTATTATTTAAATTTGGTATAAGTTTAGGAGTTCCCACGAATTTCCTATTGTTAAGCAAGCTTCTTGCATGAGAAGACAGCATCTGATCCTCCAAAGTTACTCTCTCAGGGGCGACAGGGTATTCATTATGCAAAGGATGTAAATGTTTCGGGTATTCCATGTCTACCTCGAAAAGATACCCAATTTCGGAGCTATCAGATAAAGATAGAACCCACTCTTCTGTGATATGACTTGTTTCACACCATTCAAAACCGCCATAAGGTAAAAATTGGCTCATAGCCCACCCGTATAAGTTATTGGCATCCCAATACATAATGTAGCTGGGTGCCTCATTTTTCTTATAATCGGGCGTACCAGGGATGTTTGCTCGGGCATATCTTTTACTTATCATGCTAATGCCGCCTCGTATTCCATTTTCAACCATAAGCAACATATCTATATCACTGAGTAACTCTAAAGGTGTATCAGACATCTTCAAACAAGCCTACCATGCTAGCCCAGGTGCTGTAAACAGGTGAGCAGGGTCAATTTCATAATACTGTTGACATAATTTCCTAAAGTTTTGAAACACGTCAGCAAGTAGTAGAACATCTGTCTTCACATAAAGGTTGTGATAATCACCAAGAGTCTTGATATCAAATGTTTTCCATACATTCTGGGCATGTTGGTATTCCTTTTCACCTATAGGCTCATTGGTTAAACTATTAAAAAAGGCAGAAGGTGGAGGAAGCTGTTTCTCAGTAAATTTTTCAAAACAAGTAAAATAATCATAGGGGTAAACCCCTTTCCGTATAAGTAAAGATAAATTATTATTTTGGGGGAAATTTTCTTCAAGTACAGTGAATTGATCAGGTTGAAGGTTTTTAACAAGTTTTTCCAATGACGTAGGCAAAAATTGGAAAGAATCTATAAACACCATCTGAATAGGAGATGTAGGCTTTCTGATTTTAAAGGTGATATAGTTTTCCATAGAAATAGCAATAACATCGATTTCATGATCTTTGAATTTTCCAAGCTTTGTCATAATATGATGACCATCATAGTTTTTCAAGTTATGGAATATAACAGGAATTGTTTTACGCTGCTTATAGTTCAAGTTGCATTCCACATGTGCAGCTCCTCTGTACGCACCTGACAGGTGATCATGGTCACGTGTACGTTTCTCATCTAAAGTTTTCTTACAAATATGACAAAACTCTGCTTCTCGAAATGCCTTTTCTTCCTTGGGAGAAAGCTTCATAGGTTTAATACTTTGTAACTTTTCTCCTAAAATTTCTTTTTCTTGCATCATTCGGTTTAAAAAATGATCAACACAGTTTCTACCACGATATACCTGTGCTTTCTTCACACACGTTCCATCGGGGCCAATAACCACATAGGCATAACCACATGGTAAGTGATAGGTTGTTTTCTCGGTATAGGATGCTTTAGAAGAGGGAGGGGCTGATGAAATAGGTATAAGGAGACTCTCAAAGTCCGCATAGATCGTATAGGCAACAGGATGTTGTAAATGAATACCTGTAAACTTTAATATATTATCCTTTTCATTAGGCATCTTTATAGCTTGCGCAACATGTTGAGAACAATATTCATTATGCTTATCCAATAGATCTTGTCTTGAAAATCGATGCAAACATCGATAACAATAGTGTTGTACACCATTATGCTTGGTAAGATCACCTAAAAGTCTTGAAAAACTTCTTATCAAACAATAGTGCTGCTTTTCACCATCACCAACCAATAACAAATTAATCACATCATGATCTTTCTTTTCAGATATATACAGGGGGCAAACTTCATCCTCTTCATAACCAAACACATTAACCCGTAAATTGTTGAGTTGTTCAATAACAGGTATCTTCTGAAGAGGTACAGGGCATTCTACATTACCTAATTTAATATCATGTTCAAAAGGTCGATAATGTGAAACACGTTCAGGTTTTTTTGTATAATCCAAGTTCAGTTTAAAAGCCAAAAGACACCATACTAAACATTTCTTATCTTCGTTTTTTATATTCAACACTGCTTTTTTATCATCGAGTTTTTCAGACAAAGGAATATAGGAACTCGCAGCGAGGGGGTGATATTTAGCAATCTTGAGTTCTAAATGAAGAATTTTTCTAAGTTTCCAGCCAGAACCTCTTTGTACAAATTCTTCAAAGGATTTAATAATCTTCGAAAATCCTTCCTCAATATGTTGTGAGATAGTATCTTCTATAAGTTCGGTCATACACGAACATCGAAAATAACATTGAATTTCTTCAAACTCCTCATTATCAGTCAGACGTTCAAGTGATATTTTTTCTACCATATACCATTTAATTGCACCTTTTTCATGAATTTCACTTATTAAACGTTCTTGTATTTCAGTTTGTACATGTCTATGAAATACCTCTAAATCATTTTCATCACGTTCATCAGGATGCAAAATCACTGTTTTAAACACATTAAGTGCATCAGAATGCTTTATGTTTTTCGACTTTGCATTAGATAAGCTCATTTTACGTTTTACACTCACAAGAGGTGTGCGGGGGTGTTGAGTGCGTACATGTTGTCTCAGATCAAATTTTCTTCTAAACACTTTATCGCAATCACAGCAAGTAAATGTTGAATTCCGATGCGACTGTAAATGCTGCTTCAAATGATCCTTCCGGGTGAAAACTTGATCACATTCATCACACTTAAATGTAGACTGTCCATAGGCATTATGGATTTTCAGGTGTCTAATCAAGTCCGATTTCCTTCTAAAACACTTTCCGCAAGTTTCACAGGAAAACGACTTTTCATTAACATGAATCTTAGTATGTTGATGCAAATTAAAATATGTTGAAAAAACTTTGACACAAGTGAGACAAACATGCTTTTTTTCCACATTCGTAGGAGTCACAGTCTTTAAAGAAACATCCTCTTCAACTTGCTGATTAAAATTAGAAGAACTTTGAGATATAGTATCTTTTTCTGTAAGAACTTCAGAGAATCCATCATGCTGTATCAATCCAACATTATCATGTGTTTTTAAATGTCTTTGTAGGTTTGATCTTCGTCCAAAAGGCTTCAAACAGATATCACAAGTATATAATTTCTCGCCAGAATGAATTTTCATATGTTGGTTCAGATTAGAAGTGCTCGAAAAATCTTTACCGCAAGTAAGACAGCTAAACATCTTCTTAGCAGATACAGAATCTCCCACAATCGAGGTTTCATCAATAGGCATATCAACATCCATAATATAAAATCAATAAAAAAAACTTTAACTCTTAATAGCAAACAACAGCGATTCGCACTGATAAAAAGCGGGAGCAATTTAAAACACGTTTAACCACTAGCGATATGAATCCTCAAATGATGAAAATCCTAATTTTTCCCCGTCTATTTATACCGACCCGAAGGCAAAGTTGAGTTGTAGTATTGCTTGATATGATTGTTATTAAAGCGCGTCATACGATTTCGGGGGCCTATAAGTTTCTTTCCCCTCTTTATAATATAACATAATTTAACAGATAAACCCGAATGTATACAAATTTAAATTCGTAAATTATATTATATCACAAAATATAAAAAATCCTACAAAATAAAAATAGAATTTAGCACTTACCCCAAAAACACATCCACTTTAGTTGTTAGTCTGCACTTAACTAATCTTTCTTCCTTATCTATAGTAGGGGGCGCTGCCATCGCCGCGAGAGGCACTGCCCGTCTTCCGGTTTGTGACGTCATTTCCGGTTTGAGATAAGAATAAACCTTAAATACACGCACTTAGTCATTCTTCCTTCCCTCTTTCGCGCTAGTAGTTGTCAGTTTCTTGTTTAGACGTGTTGGGTGACGTCATTACATGTTTGCGATAAGAACAAGATTATCCCCTTATCAACAGGTAAAAAGCTGCACTTCAGTGACGTCACAAGTCATATGACATAGCTGATAACGGTACGATTAGCTGATAAGAATTTGTACTAATCATCTATTCCCCTTCAAGTCATTGCATGAGACGGTTGAGCTCCAACAGCTGTATATAAGGTAAGAGTAATTTATATATTATAATAGGATTTTAAATTAATTTAGTAGATGTTACAATTTGATATTTAAAAAATTTCATGCTAAACGATATGATTACATGTTGTTCATCATACTAAATCCACAAATTTTAATTCGAAATAAATATTATTAAAACTATAATCTAAAATAAATTAGCGAAAATGCATAACAAATTTCAACAAAAAGAAGCTAATTATAAAAGGAAATGTACAAAGTTTATAAATTTACACATGTGTTAAACGCGTTTACAAACCTTATCATAGGCACAAGTCTAATTCGACTAGCCTATTTGTTATAAGTTTAACTATAAGTCAACATGTAAGATATTTGCGAAAAGGAATCTTATGATTTTTAAATTTCCTAGTTCAGTTTCAATCATATTGTAAAAGGATAATTCAAACTTTGAGATGAATCTATAGTAAAATACTTAAATTAAAATGTATTTTTGATAGTTTAAGAATTAGAAACTACAACTTTGACTACTTTTTAAAATGTTTGCCTGATAGAAAACTGTGATAACATGTCTATGTTTGAATTTTTCTGATAACATGCCAATGCCTGAATTTTTCTGACAACTTGTCTGTGTTTGAATTTTTCTGATAACATGTCTGTGCTTGAATTTTTCTGCCAACATGCCTGTGTTTAAATTTTTCTTATAACATGTCTATGTTTAATTTTTCTCTTCTTTTGAAATGTATAAACTTTTACTATACGTGTCTTTCGATTTCATTGAAGAAAAAAGTGATCGATCAACTTTATCAAACCATTTTAATGTTAATATTTTTAAACGAACGCGATAATCAGATAAAAATATATGTAGCTAATTCATATTATCCCACTAAACATTGCAAAACAATAAAACTCTTAGAAAAATTTTATACTTCAACATTCAAAAATTGACAATATTCACATCTTAATACTAAAAAACAATCCTTATCTTGAAGTATTTCCTGTAACAAAATCTAAAATTTTCATATCAACAAGACCCAAGTTAGAAACTTTACCTTTGAACTTAATACCAATCTTTAATCATAAAGTGATAAAACTGATAATTTTTTTTAAAAAGTTACTTCTAAAACATCTCATAGATGGCGCTGTTGACAAAAATTAATTCAAAACTTCTTTAAAAGACTTAAAAAAATTAAATCTAACTTTAAACTAACAAAAACCTGTAGAACAATCACTTTCAGTTAGAAATATTTAAAAAATAATTGTTAATTCTAAAACCGCTCACAGAGGGCGTTGCTGAAAAAAATAAACTCAAAGTTGTTTAAAATATATTAAAAAATAAATCTAACTTTAAACTATCATCAAACTCCAGAAAAATTACTTTCAATTAGAAATATTTTAAAATAATTAAAACTTCTAAAATCGTTCATAGGGGGCGCTGCTGTGAAAAAATCATTTCGAAACTTGTAAAAAATTAATCCAAAACTTATTTAAAACACTTTTACAAAAAAATTGACCAAAATACCGATAAACATCAAGTAGATAATAAATAGCGGTTCTGCGCCAGCGCAGTTCGCGCAGTCAACCTCAAGGTGGAAGGAAGGTCACTGGAAGTGGCAGGTGTGGACACCGGATGTAGCAAGTGCTGATAACAGACATGTTGGAACAGGAAGTGGGGCATGTTTAGACAGGAAGTGATTCCGGAAGTAAGACCGGAAACGCGATGGAAGTGGAAGCCGGAAGTTCCAGCTTCGACTTCCTGTCGTATTTCCGGTCTTACTTCCGGGATCACTCCTGTCTAAACATGCCCCACTTCCTGTTCCAGCATGTCTGTTATCAGCACCTGCTACATCCGATGTCCACACCTGCCACTTCCTATAACCTTCATTCCACTTGCGACGCACCTTATTTATTATCTACTTGATGTTTATCGGTATTTTGGTCAATTTTTTTGTAAAAGTGTTTTAAATAAGTTTTGGATTAATTTTTTACAAGTTTCGAAATGATTTTTTCACAGCAGCGCCCCCTATGAACGATTTTAGAAGTTTTAATTATTTTAAAATATTTCTAATTGAAAGTAATTTTTCTGGAGTTTGATGATAGTTTAAAGTTAGATTTATTTTTTAATATATTTTAAACAACTTTGAGTTTATTTTTTTCAGCAACGCCCTCTGTGAGCGGTTTTAGAATTAACAATTATTTTTTAAATATTTCTAACTGAAAGTGATTGTTCTACAGGTTTTTGTTAGTTTAAAGTTAGATTTAATTTTTTTAAGTCTTTTAAAGAAGTTTTGAATTAATTTTTGTCAACAGCGCCATCTATGAGATGTTTTAGAAGTAACTTTTTAAAAAAAATTATCAGTTTTATCACTTTATGATTAAAGATTGGTATTAAGTTCAAAGGTAAAGTTTCTAACTTGGGTCTTGTTGATATGAAAATTTTAGATTTTGTTACAGGAAATACTTCAAGATAAGGATTGTTTTTTAGTATTAAGATGTGAATATTGTCAATTTTTGAATGTTGAAGTATAAAATTTTTCTAAGAGTTTTATTGTTTTGCAATGTTTAGTGGGATAATATGAATTAGCTACATATATTTTTATCTGATTATCGCGTTCGTTTAAAAATATTAACATTAAAATGGTTTGATAAAGTTGATCGATCACTTTTTTCTTCAATGAAATCGAAAGACACGTATAGTAAAAGTTTATACATTTCAAAAGAAGAGAAAAATTAAACATAGACATGTTATAAGAAAAATTTAAACACAGGCATGTTAGCAGAAAAATTCAAGCACAGACATGTTATCAGAAAAATTCAAACACAGACAAGTTGTCAGAAAAATTCAGGCATTGGCATGTTATCAGAAAAATTCAAACATAGACATGTTATCACAGTTTTCTATCAGGCAAACATTTTAAAAAGTAGTCAAAGTTGTAGTTTCTAATTCTTAAACTATCAAAAATACATTTTAATTTAAGTATTTTACTATAGATTCATCTCAAAGTTTGAATTATCCTTTTACAATATGATTGAAACTGAACTAGGAAATTTAAAAATCATAAGATTCCTTTTCGCAAATATCTTACATGTTGACTTATAGTCAAACTTATAACAAATAGGCTAGTCGAATTAGACTTGTGCCTATGATAAGGTTTGTAAACGCGTTTAACACATGTGTAAATTTATAAACTTTGTACATTTCCTTTTATAATTAGCTTCTTTTTGTTGAAATTTGTTATGCATTTTCACTAATTTATTTTAGATTATAGTTTTAATAATATTTATTTCGAATTAAAATTTGTGGATTTAGTATGATGAACAACATGTAATCATATCGTTTAGCATGAAATTTTTTAAATATCAAATTGTAACATCTACTAAATTAATTTAAAATCCTATTATAATATATAAATTACTCTTACCTTATATACAGCTGTTGGAGCTCAACCGTCTCATGCAATGACTTGAAGGGGAATAGATGATTAGTACAAATTCTTATCAGCTAATCGTACCGTTATCAGCTATGTCATATGACTTGTGACGTCACTGAAGTGCAGCTTTTTACCTGTTGATAAGGGGATAATCTTGTTCTTATCGCAAACATGTAATGACGTCACCCAACACGTCTAAACAAGAAACTGACAACTACTAGCGCGAAAGAGGGAAGGAAGAATGACTAAGTGCGTGTATTTAAGGTTTATTCTTATCTCAAACCGGAAATGACGTCACAAACCGGAAGACGGGCAGTGCCTCTCGCGGCGATGGCAGCGCCCCCTACTATAGATAAGGAAGAAAGATTAGTTAAGTGCAGACTAACAACTAAAGTGGATGTGTTTTTGGGGTAAGTGCTAAATTCTATTTTTATTTTGTAGGATTTTTTATATTTTGTGATATAATATAATTTACGAATTTGTATACATTCGGGTTTATCTGTTAAATTATGTTATATTATAAAGAGGGGAAAGAAACTTATAGGCCCCCGAAATCGTATGACGCGCTTTAATAACAATCATATCAAGCAATACTACAACTCAACTTTGCCTTCGGGTCGGTATAAATAGACGGGGAAAAATTAGGATTTTCATCATTTGAGGATTCATATCGCTAGTGGTTAAACGTGTTTTAAATTGCTCCCGCTTTTTATCAGTGCGAATCGCTGTTGTTTGCTATTAAGAGTTAAAGTTTTTTTTATTGATTTTATATTATGGATGTTGATATGCCTATTGATGAAACCTCGATTGTGGGAGATTCTGTATCTGCTAAGAAGATGTTTAGCTGTCTTACTTGCGGTAAAGATTTTTCGAGCACTTCTAATCTGAACCAACATATGAAAATTCATTCTGGCGAGAAATTATATACTTGTGATATCTGTTTGAAGCCTTTTGGACGAAAATCAAACCTACAAAGACATTTAAAAACACATGATAATGTTGGATTGATACAGCATGATGGATTCTCTGAAGTTCTTACAGAAAAAGATACTATATCTCAAAGTTCTTCTAATTTTAATCAGCAAGTTGAAGAGGATGTTTCTTTAAAGACTGTGACTCCTACGAATGTGGAAAAAAAGCATGTTTGTCTCACTTGTGTCAAAGTTTTTTCAACATATTTTAATTTGCATCAACATACTAAGATTCATATTAATGAAAAGTCGTTTTCCTGTGAAACTTGCGGAAAGTGTTTTAGAAGGAAATCGGACTTGATTAGACACCTGAAAATCCATAATGCCTATGGACAGTCTGCATTTAAGTGTGATGAATGTGATCAAGTTTTCACCCGGAAGGATCATTTGAAGCAGCATTTACAGTCGCATCGGAATTCAACATTTACTTGCTGTGATTGCGATAAAGTGTTTAGAAGAAAATTTGATCTGAGACAACATGTACGCACTCAACACCCCCGCACACCTCTTGTGAGTGTAAAACGTAAAATGAGCTTATCTAATGCAAAGTCGAAAAACATAAAGCATTCTGATGCACTTAATGTGTTTAAAACAGTGATTTTGCATCCTGATGAACGTGATGAAAATGATTTAGAGGTATTTCATAGACATGTACAAACTGAAATACAAGAACGTTTAATAAGTGAAATTCATGAAAAAGGTGCAATTAAATGGTATATGGTAGAAAAAATATCACTTGAACGTCTGACTGATAATGAGGAGTTTGAAGAAATTCAATGTTATTTTCGATGTTCGTGTATGACCGAACTTATAGAAGATACTATCTCACAACATATTGAGGAAGGATTTTCGAAGATTATTAAATCCTTTGAAGAATTTGTACAAAGAGGTTCTGGCTGGAAACTTAGAAAAATTCTTCATTTAGAACTCAAGATTGCTAAATATCACCCCCTCGCTGCGAGTTCCTATATTCCTTTGTCTAAAAAACTCGATGATAAAAAAGCAGTGTTGAATATAAAAAACGAAGATAAGAAATGTTTAGTATGGTGTCTTTTGGCTTTTAAACTGAACTTGGATTATACAAAAAAACCTGAACGTGTTTCACATTATCGACCTTTTGAACATGATATTAAATTAGGTAATGTAGAATGCCCTGTACCTCTTCAGAAGATACCTGTTATTGAACAACTCAACAATTTACGGGTTAATGTGTTTGGTTATGAAGAGGATGAAGTTTGCCCCCTGTATATATCTGAAAAGAAAGATCATGATGTGATTAATTTGTTATTGGTTGGTGATGGTGAAAAGCAGCACTATTGTTTGATAAGAAGTTTTTCAAGACTTTTAGGTGATCTTACCAAGCATAATGGTGTACAACACTATTGTTATCGATGTTTGCATCGATTTTCAAGACAAGATCTATTGGATAAGCATAATGAATATTGTTCTCAACATGTTGCGCAAGCTATAAAGATGCCTAATGAAAAGGATAATATATTAAAGTTTACAGGTATTCATTTACAACATCCTGTTGCCTATACGATCTATGCGGACTTTGAGAGTCTCCTTATACCTATTTCATCAGCCCCTCCCTCTTCTAAAGCATCCTATACCGAGAAAACAACCTATCACTTACCATGTGGTTATGCCTATGTGGTTATTGGCCCCGATGGAACGTGTGTGAAGAAAGCACAGGTATATCGTGGTAGAAACTGTGTTGATCATTTTTTAAACCGAATGATGCAAGAAAAAGAAATTTTAGGAGAAAAGTTACAAAGTATTAAACCTATGAAGCTTTCTCCCAAGGAAGAAAAGGCATTTCGAGAAGCAGAGTTTTGTCATATTTGTAAGAAAACTTTAGATGAGAAACGTACACGTGACCATGATCACCTGTCAGGTGCGTACAGAGGAGCTGCACATGTGGAATGCAACTTGAACTATAAGCAGCGTAAAACAATTCCTGTTATATTCCATAACTTGAAAAACTATGATGGTCATCATATTATGACAAAGCTTGGAAAATTCAAAGATCATGAAATCGATGTTATTGCTATTTCTATGGAAAACTATATCACCTTTAAAATCAGAAAGCCTACATCTCCTATTCAGATGGTGTTTATAGATTCTTTCCAATTTTTGCCTACGTCATTGGAAAAACTTGTTAAAAACCTTCAACCTGATCAATTCACTGTACTTGAAGAAAATTTCCCCCAAAATAATAATTTATCTTTACTTATACGGAAAGGGGTTTACCCCTATGATTATTTTACTTGTTTTGAAAAATTTACTGAGAAACAGCTTCCTCCACCTTCTGCCTTTTTTAATAGTTTAACCAATGAGCCTATAGGTGAAAAGGAATACCAACATGCCCAGAATGTATGGAAAACATTTGATATCAAGACTCTTGGTGATTATCACAACCTTTATGTGAAGACAGATGTTCTACTACTTGCTGACGTGTTTCAAAACTTTAGGAAATTATGTCAACAGTATTATGAAATTGACCCTGCTCACCTGTTTACAGCACCTGGGCTAGCATGGTAGGCTTGTTTGAAGATGTCTGATACACCTTTAGAGTTACTCAGTGATATAGATATGTTGCTTATGGTTGAAAATGGAATACGAGGCGGCATTAGCATGATAAGTAAAAGATATGCCCGAGCAAACATCCCTGGTACGCCCGATTATAAGAAAAATGAGGCACCCAGCTACATTATGTATTGGGATGCCAATAACTTATACGGGTGGGCTATGAGCCAATTTTTACCTTATGGCGGTTTTGAATGGTGTGAAACAAGTCATATCACAGAAGAGTGGGTTCTATCTTTATCTGATAGCTCCGAAATTGGGTATCTTTTCGAGGTAGACATGGAATACCCGAAACATTTACATCCTTTGCATAATGAATACCCTGTCGCCCCTGAGAGAGTAACTTTGGAGGATCAGATGCTGTCTTCTCATGCAAGAAGCTTGCTTAACAATAGGAAATTCGTGGGAACTCCTAAACTTATACCAAATTTAAATAATAAACGAAATTATATAACCCATTATCGTAATCTCAAATTTTATTTAGAACTTGGTTTAAAAATTACAGCTGTGCATAAAGCTTTAAAATTTAAACAGGGACCATGGTTGCAGAAATATATTAATTTCAACACCGAAAAAAGGAAAGAAGCAAAATCTTCTTTTGAGAAAGACTTTTTTAAGTTAATGAACAATTCTGTTTTTGGTAAAACCATGGAAAATCTACGAAAAAGAAGAAATATTGTGCTTTGTAACGGTGAAAAAAGAGCCAAAAAATTAGTAGCATCGCCTACTTTTAAATCGTTTAAAACTTATGATGAAGACTTGACTGCTGTGGAGAGATTAAAAACTAGCATACATATGAACCGACCCATCTATGTTGGATTTTCTATACTCGAACTATCTAAACTTTGTATGTATGATTTCCATTACAATTTTATAAAGAAAACATACAAAGATCGTGCAGTTTTACTCTTTACGGATACAGATTCCCTAACGTATCATATTCAAACCAATAATATTTATAAGGATCTGGAGCAGCATCGTGAGTTGTTTGACTTTTCTGAATACCCGAAATCTCATCGTCTATACTCTGAGGATAATAAGAAGACGCTCGGAAAGTTTAAGGATGAACTTAATGGTGAATTAGCCCTTGAGTTTGTCGGACTGAAATCAAAAATGTATTCTCTAAAATCTGTTAAAGATGAAAAGAAGCGTGCAAAAGGCGTATCTACGCAGATTGTTCGGCAGAAAATTAAACATGAAGACTACTTGGAGTGCCTTCAACAACAAAAAACAAGTATGGAGAAACAGGTAAGGATTGCCCAAGATGACCATCGCCTATATACATTAACTCAAAATAAAATTAGCTTAAGTCCCTTTGACGACAAGCGTTACTTATTGGATGATGGAATAAGCAGTTTAGCATATGGCCATTATGACATTAATACCGTTTGTAATAAAGAAGAAAATGTTGATTTGTATTGCTAACGCAAAATCGCGATGTATATTTTGATCTGTAAATACCTTTCTGTAAATTATTTTGTTATAATAAAAATCGTTGATTTTATTATTGAGTACTTTTTTTTAATTTTTTAAGTAATGTGAAACTTTTTCTAAAATAATTTTTTTTTAATTTGTGAAACTTTTTAACTAACTAACGCATATTTTTTTTTCGTTATAAAAACATGAAAAATATTTCTAAAACTTTGATAAACAAGCAGATAGTCACACACACACAAAGAGAACTATTTGTCCCGCATACATACACACACACATACATACACACACACACACACACACACACACACAAAGAGAACTATTTGTCGCACCCACACATACATACACACATAGAACTATTTATAATAACTATAAGACATCCATGCTTTTTAAAACATACTCTTACACACACAAAACTTTCTACAAAATATCAGATGTACCAACAAAATGAGATGAAAAGATTACAGTGAGAAAAAGAGGGTTGATTCTGAACAATGCACTATCGGTTGCTCGGTTGCTCAGCTGCGGGCTGCGCCTTCTGCCGGTGAACTCTCATTATCCTACTACTGGTATTCGTGGACTTATTTTTATTAGAGGAAATTATACTGCTACGGATAATTCTAAAATTACTAATTAACCCTTTATCTACCGACGCACAGTGGATCAAAGTATAGCAGATGTCGAACATAGGATTATCACAATAGTACAAGCCTATATATATGATTTGTTTTGTCATATTTAGGTTTAAATAAGTAAAACAAATTATATTCAATAGATCTGCATGGTTTTTATGAGCAATTTAATCTTTTTTTTGTTTAAAACAGGACTTTTAGAGACATACTGGATAAGTAAGTTAAACTTGAAAAACAAAGTAAAAGAAAAAGATTAGCAGAGGATAAGTTTATTACCTATCTTGTTTTTACTTATATCCTAATGACAAAGGTAAAATATTCAAAACATTTGTTTAATTTTTTAATTGGCAACATATGTAATATTTACATAAATCTTCAAAATCGTTTTACAAAACCGCAACGTTCTTCTGCAACATTTTAGAGCCTATTTCAGTGCATATTTTTTACCATCGGGATTGAGTTTTATAAAATTATTTTGTAGTAATATTAATTTTAGTATGTTTCTTTTTCATTTGAAGCAAGATTATTTAATTTTGCTTTTTTAATATATTTTTTTGAAAGATGATAACAAACAGAGATTTGTTTCTGTATCTAAGGAATTTAAATAATGGTTTTAGAAATATATGGTTTAATGGTTTTAGAATATGAAAAATCAATGCTTAGTTTTGTAAGTGAACACTGTGAGCTAAATGCTTCAGAAATTGTTGAAGAAAATTTAAAGGAGCGTTTCCGTAAGTTTTGTGTAGCTGTAAAAGATCGATGGTAGAAATCTCAACGAAAATTAGATCGTTTCAATACTAAAAACGATTCTTGGCTCCAGTGTTCCTTCAAAGTTGGTAATGAATTTAAACCATCTGAAGTTGAAACTTCGCAGAAATCAACATAAAATCTCTTTCAGATGTAACCGTAACTCATAAAAGAAGACTAACTCAATGTTTAAGAGAGGATACTTCTGGAGAAGCTCTTTTGCATGCAGAAAAACAAAAATTAGCATCTGAGGGTTTTAAGGATCTCGCAAAAGTGATTGATCATCTTATAAAAAATCCAAATGAAGTTTCACAAATAAAAAAACTTTTGTGAGAAAAAGATTAAAGCGAATTTATTTTCAAAGGAAAAGTGTTTAGCAATGATACTAAATCTCAATCTTTCTAAGGAACGATATATCACTTTAAGGCAAAGTTGCATTGACGAAGGTAACAACCAGTGGCAGACGTACTATTATATTAAACAAGCGAAGATGGACTGTTACGTTCCGAAAGAACAAATATATATTACTGACAGTTTGGTTCAAATCAATTTGCAGTCAATTTTAGACCTAACTGTAATTAGACTTTCAGATGCATCTGAAATACAATTTGAATCCAAAATGCACTTAAAATTGATATGCAAATGGCGTTTTGACGGGGCTTCAAACCAAAGAATGTATAAACAAAAATTTGATGAAGGATGCTCATTACAATCAGATAGTTCAATTTTTATGACTAGTTTAGTTCCTTTTAGATTATTATGTGGAGCTGAAACTATCTGGCAAAATCAAACTCCATCAAATCATCCACTAGAATCCTTCGGAAATGAATAACATTGATAAAATTGTTAAAAGAAGTGTAAACGCATCCTCAGACAGATTTGGTGTATCTAGTCTCCATGTAAAGATACGTTCTATGGAATATTTGCTTCATATTTCATACAATTTATCATTTAAAGCTTGGAGTGCTAGAACTGGGGACAGAAAGAAGAAACAAAGAGAAAAATTCAAAGCGAATTCAGGAAAGATTTAGGTTTGCTAATTGATGTTGTTAAACAGGGGAGTGGTTTGACACACGATAGAAACACTGCAAGGACATTTTTGCTGACTTTGTAAAAACAGCTGAGATTACTGGATATGATAAAGAACTTATTAAACGTTTTGCAATCATATTGCAAGTTATCTCCTGATACAAAGTAATTAATGCCGAAAAATTGGCGAATTTGCACTGGAAACGGCTAAAGAATATGTTTCGAAGTACGGGTGGTATTATATGTCAGCTTCTATTCATAAGTTATTAATTCATGGAAAAGATATAATTACAAATTTTGCTGTTCCAACTGGCCAATTATCGGAAGAAGCTGGCGAAACTAGAAATAAAGAGTTTCGAAGGTACCGGGAGTCCCATACGAGAAAAATAAATCGAAGAACATGTAACGAAGACATGTTGCACCATTTGCTTATAACATCTAACCCGTTGATTTCCAGTATTAGACACAAAGTAAAAAACGTTCAAAGGAACAAACAATTTCCAGAAGCATTAGAACTTTTACTTTAAATAACATTTTAGCACTCACACATCATGCATCCATTTATTAGAGTAGATTTAACCCTCTGAGAGTCTTTGCGCTTTTCAGCATTTTCATGTAAATATTTATATAACCCAAGATACGTATATATTGAATTTAACTTTATAGTTTAATTTTAAATTATTTTTTTACATTATTTCATCTTAGAAAATTCTTACAGTATAATATTTATAAAAAATATTTTTGTCTACAGACAATTTACTATGCTTTCCGGAAACTGAAAATTATGTGATAGCCACAAAATCCATTTATTTCAAAAATGCGCAGGTTTGCGCAAATATTGCCCTATACCACATTAAAATACAGGCTTTTAGGAACACAACCATGTCTTTGAAATTTCACGCAACTTCAGGCAATTTAAGTTGCACATTTTTTAAGTTTATGATACCGTTAATTTTATATAGGCTGATCATAATGTAAAATGATACATAAAATTCAATCAAAATGTAATCAGTAGTGGTTTAAAATGTGTTTTAGGAAATTAATAATGATATTTTAAAGGAGTTATTATTAGTGGTTACCTTGGTTTCATTTTTGAGCACATTTAAAAATCACTAAAATTCGCAGAAAAATTTCTCTGCTGAAAGGTGTATATTCCGAGCTATACAAATAAGATATAATTTTGTATAATTTAAAAAATAAACATATATTCGTATTTTGTAGATATTCTTTTAAAATATTTCATTGCAAAAAATGAATTATTTAATGATTATTTTTTGGCCCTATGTTCGCATTTTCTTAAGGATTGATCCACTGTGCGACGGTACTTAGAAGTACCAATCACTTTAAAACTTTATAGCACAGCAACCATTACTTATATTCTGATGGTACGTTTTAGAAACAATCTTTTAACTCTACTTTTTCATGATAGATAGCAGTAATTGTTCTAGGCTGATGAATTTTGCGAGGAAGAAAGCTATTTTCGAACGGGCATTGTGTTCTTTTGCTGTCATTTTGTACGGATTGCCACTCTTACCTTTTCTTTGCTATAAATATATAATATCAAACCAAAGGTAAGTGTTGTATTTTTTTTATACATTCTGTATTGTCTTAGAATATTATTTGCCCAATCATTATAAGATAATAGATTATGTAATGTGAATAACGGTCGAATTTTTCGGTGGTACTTATAAGTACCGCCAGTACACGTAGTGTTGGAGAAAAGCTTGTTTTCATTTTGTCCATGTAATTATCTATAGTATTTCTGTTTGTTATAATGTAACTATGAAAGTGTAGTGTTACAATATGTTTTAGTATTTTTTATAAATTTCAATTATAGATATTTTTTTTAATTAATTAATTATTTTTTTTAACTTTGTTATTTTTATTTTTATTATTTTTTACTTTATTATTTTTATTTATAT
This sequence comes from Maratus michaelseni, assembly GCA_963931845.1. Classification (NCBI taxonomy): domain Eukaryota; kingdom Metazoa; phylum Arthropoda; class Arachnida; order Araneae; family Salticidae; genus Maratus; species Maratus michaelseni. The sequence goes on from OZ007600.1 coordinate 36,721,266, forward strand.
TATTTTTTACTTTATATATATATATATATATATATATAATATATTTTTGTGCGTAAATGAAAAAAAATGTTTTTATGATTATCATCAAATGTGAATTTCAACCTTTATTATGTAAAAAATAAAATTATGTCAATTTGATAATTTCTTTGTTTTCTTATGAGTGTTTTTTGATTATTTAGCATTTTTAAGAGGTTAAATTTCATTAGAAATGTCATCCGTAATTTTTTTCTATTATGAGGAAATTTATACATAGTGTACTGACGGTACTTTTAAGTACCACTTTTATTAATTAGTTCTAACAAATTAATTTTTTTTTCTTGTATATTCTTTAATTATCAATATTAACAGCTAAAAAAAAATATATTTATGAAGAAATTTTCAGTAGTTCATAATGCGGTAGATAAAGGGTTAAGCCACATTTTGAGTAATTTACATTCTTATACTGCATTAGGCGAACATGAGACTTAAATGAATGAGGAGAGCTAAAATTAATTCCAAATAAATGGTAATTTAGAATGTATTTTGAAGGTTTTCCGCTCCTTTCATTTTTTATTTGAAATTCAGAAATTTTTAAAAAGCATTCTAAGCACTATGCCAAATTCTAAGCTTCTAGTTAAGTAAACTTCTATGACGACTATATCACAGAAATAGCAATTTTAGAACATCTTTGTTCCTGCGCGCATTAAAATTTCTAAATTTTTAAAAACTGTCCAGTGAATGAATTTATGCCTCTAACGTAACAACCATGTAAAATTTCAAGTTTTTATCCCTAACAATTTCAGATAAATCATAGTTTAGAAATAGTTCTTTCATGTTTTATGATTTTCTCAGGATGTCTGAAGTTCAGAGATCAAAGAAGGAACAGTTGACAGGTGGGGACAGCCGTTGACACCACCCCTTTCTTTTGTTGAATCTCCTCTTTCTTTTGCTCCTGACCACAAAATGATTCCAGATGAATGGGAAGATGCATGAGTTACTGGTATCTTAGACTGACTTGCTCCAGAAAGCCCTAAACTGGACCTTAGACCTTGTTAAACGGTAAAGATTTCTAAAAGCAATTTGGAAGTGTTGGAAATTGTTACATAATCTATGCTTGACGCATGATTTTTCGTTCTTCATTGTATATTTTCACAATAGAAAAAAAAATGATGTGGCGAAAATATCAAACCCGCCATTTAAATTATTGCGGGAGGCTTTTTTTCCCCCTCTCTCTCTGAAATCTTTTATCTTCTAAATTTAGGCTGGAAGAGGAGAACCGATCTGCATCCATAAATATAACTCTCCTTCAGATAAACCTCCTGCACGTGTGCGACTCCCGTTCTTTATCTCTTTTTTTATTTCTTTATTTATTTCTTCTTTTAGAGAGAAAAGCATTCCAAACTGGATTTGTCCGTTGAAGTCGTTCATCTTTATACACAATCATTTTCATTATTTTCACTATTATTTTTTAAAGTCTTCCAACAAAGACAATTAATTTGTATGTTTCGGTTCTCGGTTTTCGTTTTTTTTTTTTTTTTTCCTAAAGTACTTTTTTTACTTGAACATTTTTCCTCTCCCAAGACCGTGTAGCCAGGAAAATATTTCGGAGGGAATCTGTGAGCTCAAAATTTCATTTTTAACACTTTCCAACCTAGTTGAAAAGTGTTTATGACTTCGGTTTGTCTGGCCGTCTGGCCGTGCTATAACTGTCGTAGATATACACGGATTGTCTTGAAATTTTTGTATGTTATTGGCGTTTACTGTAGCATGATCACTATTGAAAATGAAGTGTGTAGCATTTATAGTTTCTGCTGTACAGGGACAGTCAAAGGTATTCCGGGCGGTATTCAAACAAAATATTTTTCCACGCTGAACAACTCAAAATTTTGAGACACATTTTCAGACTCATTTTTAAAAGTAAAAACATGAAACTTGGCGGCGTGATTTATGAAGAGATTTATAAGGGACCTGCGTTTTTATTTTTCGTTCAATTAATTAGAAATTGATTTACAAACAATTATTTTCACAATACGATAATTTTTTTTGTTGTTGTTTCTAGCGCTATCGCTTCGGGAAATTCGGTTCAAAATGTCCACTTTGACAGCATTTCTTGAAATATATTCTGGCTTTATAAAAAAAAAAAATCGACCAATACGGACATTATAAAGTTTCTGAATAAGAGAACCTGCCAATTGGATGCATTTTAGAGCAAAAATGAATTTAAAAATGAGCAATGTGTCTCAAAATAAGCAGTTTGGATTTGAATACACCCTTAAGCGCATTTTGATGACGCTACGCCATTTAAAACATGCTTTTTGTAGAATATGGGGTGCAAAGCATTTATTATTCATTTACAGGGTCACACAAAAGAATTCTGTTACACAATATTCTACGGGAGAAAATCGTTTGCAGTGTAATTTAATGATGTTTCACTATTTCAAACATAATGAAATTTAAATGCATTACTGAGGTACACTATAAGTTTCTCACTGAAAAGTATGGCGTGCATTGCTTTTATTGTTCATTTTCAGGGACACACAAAATAATTCGATTACAGTCTTAGTGTGATGCATGATTGACGCATGATTTTTCGTTATTATTATTATAATATTTTTGATTTGTTTTTTAGCCTTTTTCAATATAGTTGAAAAGTGTTTGACTGTCTGTCTGCCGTCTGTCCGTGCTGTAGCTCGCGTAACACATATATATTTTTTAAATCATAAACACTACGTCTGATTACTTTATTTTACACAATATAAGAAGTCACATTTTATCAGACAATTAAATACACTAAACCGACATGAGTGAAAAATTGACCTGGGCCAGGACTCGAACCTGGGACCTTCAGCGTACCGTGCTGATATGTTATTGAGGTTTACTATGGCATGTTTGGTATTGAAAATGAAATGTGTAGCATTTATGGTTCTTTTACAGGGACACTCAAAAGAATTCCGTTACATTGCGGTCTAGGGAGAAAAATCGTTTGTGGCGTATTTTAATGTTTTACATCATTTTAAACATATTCAAATTGATATATATCACTGAGGTGCACTACAAGGCGCGTATTGTAGAATAGCGTGTGCGCAGAATGTATCGTTCATTTACAGGGACACTCAAAAGAATTTGGTTACAGTCATGGCCCGCTTAAGACTTAGAAGTAGGGGAAGCCCGATGTCACACAGGGGGGCCCCCCTTTTACTCTGCCAATTATGCTTCAACCATTTGAAATTTTACCATCAAAATTTCGAGTAAACAACATTTTTAATATTAAACTAAAACTTTATAAAAATATTTTATTATATACATAATTATACATAACAAATTAATTTTGTAAATGGATTTAGAAATATGAAAAGGTGTGAATATTTGAACTTCAAAATCTATTTTATGCTTTACAAATTGCAGGATTTGCCAGTGCTAAGAACAATGTAGGGACAACGAATATTTGACGTAAATTTATGCTTGGCTGCAACACAGTTTTGCTTCTATTTTTTAAACAGAAATTTGGTATCACTGAATGCTAATTACTTTCTCCTTTATTTAAATAACCTATTTTCCATATTTTATATCATTTCTTCATCACTCTTTATGAATATAAACAAAATATAGTTATAGATTAAATTTTCTGTTATTTTTAGCACGTGTGAAATTAAAATGTAAAATGTAAAACGTAAAAAAAATGAAAATAAGTTGCATTTAATCACTGTTTTTATACCATTTATTACATCAACAGAAAAAAATAGAGTATAAATATGTCAGTAATAGTCTGAGGGAAAATTTAGGAGCTATAATTAAGAAAATGAAATAAATTTTTTACCCTGACTGAATTTTTTTCCCGTAAAAATTAGTTTTGAAAAGTAAATTTGGGGGCCCCTTTGTATTTCAGTGGGTAAGATCGGGCTTCACGGGCCTATTCGGTAAATAGGCCCTGATTACAGTACTGTCTATGAATAATAATTGCTGGTAGCTCGTTTTCAGTTGTGGTACGCATTTTTATGTGTAACTTTTTTTTTTCATATTAATTTTTGTATATAAATTCTATAGATATATACAGGACTGCTAAAAAGATCTCACGTACATTTCCGTTTATTGACGGAAATTGCTGAAGGGGAATTTTAAGCTGTGCTATGCATTTGCTAACTGAAATATACTTTAGTATAGTGTGTAGTCAGGGCTTAATTTGCGCCAGAGCCCACCGGAGCCCAGCTCCGGTACTTCTCTGTTTTTAGTAAAACTTTAAATATTGGCCAGAATTCACCGGAGCTCATAAACACTGCGCTCCGGAGCCCAGTTGCAATTACACTAACGAAAAATGAATCCTAAATTACAGTTTCCTTTCCTTCTCATCTCCAATCTTTTGCCTTCTTTTGTATCAAAACATTTATAAGTGACGTAATGTGTCGCTCACGTAAGAGGAGATGAAACGGTCTCAATTTTTATAACAGTCTTCGGATTTGGGTAGGCTCGAGCTCAATCTGTCTTAAATTCAAAATTTTATTTATGTCCATTTCAAATCATTTTAATGCTATTTTGAAAAGAATAAAGAGTTAACAGAAACAGTCTTTTTCTATTCTGCATAACTGCAAACTATACATTTTTTTTTTTTTTTTTTTTTTTTTTGTTAACACTATTTTCGAATCATATTCCTGAGCTTATTTAATCACAGAATTCTGCGATTAATTAACATTAAGATTAGGCAAAGGTTTCTATTTGGAAGTAGTAATAACTAAAAAGTGGAATAGTTGATAGCTAAGTATACACAGATAGCTTAAATTTTTTATTTTACTAAATAAAAAAAACAATGCTTTAAATTAAAAAAATAATGTATGAAATATAAATATGCAGATTGAAGTGATGGCGGAGGCGCTACGGGAGTTAGTACTACAGAATATTAGGGCTCCGGTACTTTTTTTCTGAGAAATTAAGCCCTGTGTGTAGTATACATACAAATCTATAGACCATATACAGGGTGCACAAAATAATTCGGATATTTTGTTTGACTATTGGTATTAATTGTTGAAATTGGGTTTTCAAATATGTTGAGCGTTTTCTAAATAGTCTGCTTATTAAACTGCGAAGTTTTGTTACAGTATTCTGAATGTGTTGGAAAGTGTTTCAGAATTTACGCTTGTTGCATGATTTGTCGTTCCTGTTAACTAATTAAATAGAAAGAGCGTTAAAATGCTTATTTATTACTGACTTATTAAAAGATTATATTGTGAATTAGAGCGCAGCCTGATTTCTGCTTAACGAAACCGCTAAATCCAGCAAAAGAAGTTCAATCAAGGAAAAATCGTTAAATGGGGTTTCACCTTTTACAATATTTTGAACTACATAAAGACTAAAGACAAATTTTAAATTCATAACACTAAATATCTTATAAATGAATAATTAATTATACCTTTTGTTTAAACTGTATAATCATTTGTTTTAAATTATTTTATTCACAATATATAGATATATATAGTATATATATATGCAAAAAAATAAATAAATAAATAAATAAATAAAATAAAACAACATTGCTGTTCAAAAATATACTGTATTTTTAATTTAAGGAAATAATTTTGTATTTAAAATTGATGAATTATTATTATAATTATTTTAATATTACCGTATTTATTATAGAAAAAGAATTTTGAAGTTTCTCAATTTAATTAATGAAAAAGTCTGTTAATTTTTTTTTTTTTTAGTCTTAAGTTTTTTCTCTCATTGTAATACTCCAAAGCTCTAAAAACAGACCGTGTTCATCGAGCGTCATAAAATGTTTAAAAAGAAAAATTAAGTTTGAAATATCTAGAAATATTTTTAGAAATGGAGAGAGAGAAAAATCTAGACTCTAAAAAAAGTTTGTTAAACAGAGAATGCACTTCTTTATTTGGAGGTTAGTTTAAAAGGAAATTAGTAAAATATTATTGGTCGCCCTTGGAAATTTCTTATTTTCTTAAGGTCTTTAAACAAATCGAATTAATTGAAATTATTAATTATTTTTGTTTATTTATTTATTTATTTTTAACGATTCCCGAGGATTTTATTTATGCGAGAATATAAAATATATTTTCGGCAAAAAGAGGACTTTGCAAAAAGAGAAATCATGAAAAATTCAAAAATTGGTGTACCAATTGCTAATAAACTTTATTGGGCAAATCACAAAATTTACTATTCAGGGCTAAAAGATTGAACTTGGATTGCTTTGATGAGAGGTTCAACATCGCCAGAGAACATGGAAAATCGGGAAAATACGCGAAATCTCCCCCCCCCCCCCTCCACCCCTCAAAAAATATAACATTATAATAATAATTTATAAAAATCTGAGAACCAGATGCACTCGGACTTGTTTTTGTCTATCAGGAACGAAATTTGCAATGCGTGCAGACCCCTACATACTTATAGATTTCCCACTAGCTACCGCGCGCTTGCACGCACACACACAGAGAGACACATAAACATCTTTCTTTTATTAATATAAATTAATTGTTACTTTACTTTTCTTTTTTCTTTCTTTCTTTTTTTTATACGTTATCTTTCATTATTCAATCTTGCGATAGCTCATAAGTGACTGTTTTTAGGTAGATTTCGTAAGAAATACTACCTATTACATTCTCCCCTAAGTTGGAATTTTTGAAAAAATTTTGCAGATCTACGCCGTTTATGACTCCCAGAACCCAAAACCACCCCAGTTCAAAACTTTATCTATCTAATCTACCTATCTATGTCACTTTTTTATGGACACGATAACTGCAATAATTCTGCACAAATCTCTTCCAAACTGATACATAAAATAAAGGGGCATAAAATCTCGGTCAAGTTCGTTAATGGGCAAAATCAAACCAAGGAGGGGGGGGGGGATGTTTTTTTTTTTTTTTTTTTTTTTTTTTGTGAAAACAGAAAACCCCCATAACGTCTTAATTATGATACGTATCGAAGCCGTTTAAAGTTATTATTACTTCTAGGAAATGGGCCGAAAATTTATGTATAACAGATTTTTGATATCATTAAAAATGGTCCCAAGGGGGAGGGGGTTAGAAGAAAAAATTCACAACTTAGTCCATTCACAAGATATCAAATCCGCTTAAATTTATTATAAACCCTCTTAATATTATCTAAAACTTTTATATTGACAAGTTTTTTATAGGACCAACCCTTATAGCAAAAAAAAAAAAAAAAAAAAAAAAATCTATGCCGGTTCCGCTTGCAAACAAGTTAGATTTCGAAGAATTGCTGCATCATGGCAAAAAGGTCATTTCTTCCGCAATTCCCAACAAACAGGCGCCCTACGGTTTCCGTCTTCGAAATCTACGTGTGCCTATAGGCCGAGCCGTCAGGGATTTTTTTTGTTCGAGTAATCAACAATTCTATGTACATTTCATTAATAAGCACTGGAAGATTTAAAAAAAAACGAAAAAAAAACGTATTGTTGAAAGTTGTTACGTGACCTATCACGCTATCTTATTTTCTAAAAATACACTAAAAAACTTGTAAATTTGAGGACTGAACTTGTACAAGCGATAAGTTAGCTTCGTAAACAATAGGGGGGAAAAAAACATTTTATCGTAAGCGGAACTGTTAAAAAGTAAAAAGGTAACTTAGTTTGGCCACTCGCCAAGATATGCTATTTTTTCTTTCTTTTTCGCATTTGTTTTAATTAAATTTAAAATTTTTAAGGCATTATAATGAAATTTGAATTAACATTATTCTTATATTCTTGCATTTGCATATATAAATTATTTGTTGCTCCACAATATTTCAAAATAAATCTTTATATATCATTAGAAAACTAAATGCATATTTCAGGAAAATTCCACTTTTAATTAACATGCTATTTTTTTCTTTTCTGTTTCTTTCTTTCTTTCTTTCTTTCTTTTTTTTTTTTTTTTTTTGTTTCAAATTTTGTACAGATAATTTAGAAATAGACTGCAATTTTTAATAACAATACTAATAATTTTTAAGACATTATATTGAGATTTGCCACACGTTGTATTTCACAATAAAATTTTAAATAATTCTTAATTAAAAAAAGAAAAAAAAAGAAAAAAAAAGAAAAAAAAGAAAAGAAAAACGAAAAAAAAAAACGTTAAAAGTGAGTTTTATCAAAATTCTGATTTTTATAGTGTTTTTTCTTTTTTTTTCTTTTTTTTCGGATTTGCTCAATTTTTTAGGTAGATTTCGTAAGAAATACTACCTATTACATTCTCACCTAAGTTGGAAATTTTGAAAAATTTTTGCAGATCTACGCCGATTATGACTCCCAGAACCCAAAACCACCCCCAGTTCAAAACTTTATATATCTATCTACCTATCTATCTATCTATCTATCTATCTATCTATCTATCTATGTCACTTTTTTCTGACCACGATAACTGGAAAAATTCTGCATTAATCTTTTACAAACTGATACATAAAATCAGGGGGCATAAAATCTCGGTCAAGTTCGTTAATGGGCAAAATCGAACCAAGGGGGGGAGGGTGGGGGGGGGGGCTTTTTGTGAAAACAGAAAAACCCCCATAATTTCTTAATTATGATACGTATCGAATCCGTTTAAAGTTATTATTACTTCTAGGAGAAGGGCCGAAAATTTATGTATGACAGATTTTTGATATAATTAAAAATTGCCTTAAAGGGGGGGGGGGGGGGGGTTTAGAAGAAAAAAATTCACAACTTCGCCAATTCTCAAGATTTCAAATCCGCTTAAATTTATTATTAATCCTCTTAATATTACTTAAAACTTTTATATTGACAAGTTTTTTATAGGACCAACCGTTATAGCAAAAAAAATTAAAAACAAAAAAATCCCTGCCGATTCCGCCTGCAAACAAGTTAGGTTTCGAAGTAGGCGGTTCCAACTGCCGCATCATCGTAAAAAGGTCATTTCTTCCGCAATTCCCGACAAACAGGCGCCCCACGGTCTGCGTCTTCGAAATCTACCTGTGCCTGTAGGCCGAGCCGTCAGGGATTTTTTTATTTTATATATGTACATTTTTTTTACTCTAAATTTTATGTGCACCTTTCTCAAATATATCATTAACGAAAATAAGCATTTTTAAAATTAAATCTTCCTTTTTTTAAACCATTATAATGTAATTTGTCACTGCATTGTATTTCAACATGAAATTATATGTAAATTTTGAAAAAGAAAATCATTAAAATACATAGTTTAAAAAATGATAGTATTTAAATCACTACGGCGGCAGTTTTTCAAATTTTTTTCCTTTTTCTCTTTTCCCCAAACTTTCTAATTTTCATTTTTGATATTTTTACAGGAAAATTTATATATACCATTCGCAAGTATAATCTAGATCTTGAGAATTTTTAAAAACTAATTTTCAAATTTTAAGTCATTATAATAATCTTTGTCGCTGCAAAGTATAACAGCATATTTAACAATATTTTTTTTTAATTATTGAATTTGCATATATAAATTCTATTAAGCAGCTGAAAACGTTTATTTGAGAATTGATAACATCCGAAAAACCGATTCCTGTTGAGAAAGCTGATTAATATACTCTAAAAGTACTCGGAAATGTTTCAATTTTTTTCTTTGTTTTTGAAACAAGTAGCAAAAGTAACTTTTATTACAGAAATTATCCTTTAAATCTCGGAAATCTATTGGTTTCTGACTTTTCTCTTTCTGGGAACACTTTTCGAAATTGTGAAAAACGCGAAGAGGTTATGTTATATTTTCGTAAGTTTCGCTAGATCCAGAAGCATTTCTCTCTTTTTACACGCTGTAATAAAAGACAAATGTTTCTTAAATTACGAAAATATAATATAACCAGGAAGGAAAATATACAAAAACTTCTTCCGAGTTACCCACGATTACGAAACCTCAGAAGTCAATATATTTTTGAGATTTAAAGAGGCAAAAGTTTCTTTCACGTTTATCACTTTTTATTTATCACGTTTATCACGTTAATACGTTTCTTTTGCCGCCAGTGATTTTCGGAAACGTTTCCGAGTAGTTTTTACGGTTTATTAATCAGTTTTCTCAAGCGGAATATCGGTTTTTAGGATACTATTAATTCTCAATTAAACCATTTTAAGCTGCGTAATCGAATTTATACATGCGATAGTAACAAAATAACATTAATTTTAATGTTAATGTCAATGCTGTTGATTTATCAGGTTTGTCTGTAAAACAGGTTTGTTAAACATGAAAATGTTTACTTGAGAAGTGATAGCATCCAAAATACCTGTATCCAGTGTTAATCAAACTCATTAATACACTATAAAAATTGCTCGGAAACGTTTCCGAAAGTCAGTAGCAACAAAGGAAATTTTGTTTTTATAAATGCTTCTTTAAATTACGAAAGTATATTTGTTTGGTTTCTGAAGATAAAGAAAGCTTTTCGGAATCGTTAGTAACTCGGAAAAAGTTATTGTGTATTTTCGTTCCTGGTTATATTATATTTGCCTAGTTTAAGAAACATCTCTCTTTTTTTACAGTGCAGTTCCATTTTTACATAAATTTTACTTAATTTTTTTTTTAAATCTAAGGTACGATAATGGTTTACTCAGCGATTTTTATTTTATTTTATTTTATTTTTATTTTTTAATGTTTGTGATAAAAACTGCGTGTATCATACGTGTTACATGCATAATCTAATCTCAGTTAGTACAATGAAGGAAATTTTAAAATCGTCTATTTACGGCTACATTTTTCTTTCTTAGGCTGCTTCAGGTGCAATAACAATGAAACGTATGTAAAGAGCATAAAACAGAATTCGTAACAAAAAATGTTTATTAATATATAAAATAATATATGAATAATATAAAATAATAAATATTTACTACCTGTTACGAAAGATGAGCAATGCGGAAAATTCCGGCAATAATTGTTTCGTGTAGGTTCGACTCACGATTTTTTTCTCTTATAAATTGCTTTTGAAACAAAAAAAAAAAAAAAAAGAAAAAGAAAAGAAAAGAAAATAAAAGAAAGAAAGAAAAAAAAAAGAAATACAAGAATTTTTTCAAATTTTCGTTTTGTTATAACCTGTTACTGCTGTTATTGTCGAAATGTAAATGTTGAAGCGTTTTCGTTTTCACAGGTTTTACTATAATAAAATAATCTTAGGTACGATATTAGTTTACTGTGTGATTTTTTTTTCAGTCTATATTTGAGACAAAAACTATCTACGTTATTTTATTATTGTTACATGCATCATCTTATCTCAGTTATTACAATAAAGGAAATTTTAAAATCGTCTATTTACGGTTTCATTTTTAGGGTTTCGTTCATCTCACGAAACCCTATTGCTCCCGCTCTGTTGTCTGTCTGTCACAGAGCCATTCTCGAAAACTATTGTAACTTACAGAGTTGAAAGTATATAAATCGTGTATAAATCAGAATATCAGCTGTGAAGAGCTGAAAATATTAAAATTTGAAAAACTCGTATTATTTTAATAAATAGAGATCAAAAACCAAAATTCTAACAGCCTTTTCCTATTAAATTGAAACATTTTTCGTTATAGCAGATGCCAAAAATTTAAAATCCACAATGAAATTCTTTCTACAATAATTAATTTTCTATCAGACGATTTTCACATGAAAAATGAAAATGAAATAAAAAGTTTCATCAATTGAAAAAAAAATAAATATGAAATAAAATTGATTGACGTCATGTAAATAAAACGGAAAATGTCTAAGATTTCTCAATAATACAAGGAGTATGAGTATGTGGATGTACACAAAGCAGATAAATATCACGTCATTAGAAAATTAAAAAGAAAATCTGACGTCCTATGGGAAGTTTAACAAATTTTTCAGATGTTTGAGAATAATACAAAGCGAGTATCAATATAAATAATAGAGAATAGTAAATATATGAGCTTGAGAAACATATTGAATCGTAATAAAAATCCGATTATGGAAATATTCGCATCTTTTAACATTTTGAAGGCGTCCAACATGTTTAATTTTGAAATTATATATTTTTTTAAATATCGCATTTAGTCCGTATGACGGATATTATTATGACAGAATATAATAGCGGGTTTCGCCCGCTATCCGGCTGGTTTAGATATTCGAAAAAACGAGAAAAATAGACCGCTAAATTTTTCCTTTATTAAAAACATGACTTTTTTTTGGTTGCTAAATGAAATTTATTTGGATTTATTAAAGAAAGGATAAAGTGTTTTGAAAGGAATATAAAACGAAACCCTTTGAGAGATCTTCGATCACACTTATCCACTTGTTATTATTTGTTGCTTCAGGTGCAATAACAATGAAACTTATGTAATCACAGGTAGTAAAAAAGAGCAAAAGAGAATTCTTAAGAAGAAATGTTGAACTTATTCTTACAGTTTATTTACTACCTGTGCGAAAGATTAGCAATGCGGTAAACTCCCGCAATAAATTTTATGTAATAATTCATGTTTTTTCCTCTCTATGAACTACTTATGAAAGAAAAGTTGAAAGAATTTTTTCAAATCTGCGTTTTATTATAACTAGCTACTGGTGTTATTGTTTGAAATGTAAATATTATGTAGCGTTTTCGTTTTTAAAGGTTTTACTATAATAAAACAATCTTAGGTTCGATATTGGTTTTTGTGATTTTTTTGTTTTATGTCTATGTTTGAGATAAGAACTACGTGTGTCATTTTATCTTTATTACATGCATAATCTTAGTTGATACAATGAATGAAACTTTAAAATCGTCTATTTACGGCTACATTTGTCTTTCTTAAGCTGTTTCAGGTGCAATAACAATGAAACGTATGTAATCACAGGTAATAATAAAGAGCAAAAGAGAATTCTTAAGAGGAAATGTTAAACTTAATTTTGCAATTTATTTACTAACCTGTACGAAAGATGAGCAATGCGGGAAAATTCCAGCAAAATAGTTTTGTGTAAGTTCGACTCACGGTTTTTTTTTCCTTATAAAACTGCTTATAAAAGAAAATTTTCAAGAACATTTTCAAATCTGTTAATTATAACCATAGTTACTGCTGTTATTTGTTTGAAATGTAAATATTATGTACGTTTTCATTTTGACAGGTTTTAATAATAAAATAACCTTAGATACGATATTGGTTTACAATGTGATGTTTTAGTTTTCTGTCTATATTTGAGACAAAAACTACCTGTGTTATTTTATTATTATTTCATGCATAATTTTATCTCAGTTACTACAATGAAGGAAATTTTAAAATCGTCTATTTACGGCTTTTTTTTTTCTTCTTCTTCTTCTTCTTTCTAAGCTGCTTCAAGTGCAATAACAATGAAACATAATGTAATCACAGGTAATAAAGAGTAAATGAGAATTCGTAAGAGGAAATGTTCAACTTATTCTTACAGTAATATAAATGCTGGACGATTACACCATGAAACATTACAGCATTAAAGACGTGAGTATAAAACATCAAACAAATATTTCCTTAGGGTGACCATAGAAGGTAGTCCAAACGTCGATATTTTTAATTTTAATGTATGTATAAAATTTTAAATTTGACATTTGTATACACCATTCAGTAAATTTGTGATGTTTTATACTCACGTCTTTAATGTTATTCTTACAGTTTATTTACTACATGTACCAAAAGATGAGCAATGCGGAAAATTTCTTCAATTGTTGTTTTGTGCAGGTTCGACTCACGTTTTTTACTCTCTTATAACCTGCCTATGAAGGAAAATTTTCAAATCCGAGTTTTATTATAAGCAGTTACTGCTGCCATTGCTTGAAATGTAAATATTATGTAAGAGTTTCCGTTTTTACAGGTTTTACTATAACAAAATCATGTTAAGTGTGATATTGGTTACTTACTCTGCGATTTTTTATTTTCTGTCTATATCGAGACAAAAACTACCTTTGTTATTATTTTATCATTATTACATTCATAATTTTACCTCGGCTATTAGAGCGAAGGATATTTTAAAATCGTCTTTTTACGGCTACATTTTTCTTTCGTAAGCTGCTTCAAATGCAATAACAATGACACAAGTGTAATCACAGGTAATAAAAAGCAAAAGAGAATTCGTAAGAGGAAATGTTGAACTTATTCTTACAATTTATTTACTACCTGTACCAAAAGATGAGCAATGCGGAAAATTGCTGCAATAATTGTTTTATGTAAGTTCGACTCACGTTTTTTTCCTCTCTATTAAAAAAAGAAAAAAAGAATGAAAGAAAATTTTCAATTCATTTTCAAGAAAATTTCTGCTGTTTTTTTTTTCTATAACCAGGTATTTGCTGCTATTGTTTGAAATGTAGATATTATTTATTTTTTGTAAAATTGACAAAGAGATGTGAACTTTAAAAAATAATAATAATTTCTGTCGAAATTGTTAAGACAGTAGGCTGTTGTAGAAATATTGTTATAGCAGTGAAACTATTTATAGCGTAATTAAAATTAATATGGTCGAAATATTCGTATTGTATGGATTTTTTTTTTTTTTTTAGTTTAAATCAAATAATATAATAATTCATCTAGAAAAAGTTTTCCCTTTAAGACAGGATTCCGATTCAGACATATTACATTTTCACAGGTTTTACTGTATTTTTTATATTTTTCATAAAAAACACTTTATTAAATAGTAGGTTGTTGTAGAAATATTGCTATAGCAGTGAAACTATTTATAGCGTAATTAAAGTTAATATGGACGAAATATTCGTATTGTATCGAAAATGTTTCCAATTTAAATCAAATCATATGCTAATTCATCGAAAAAAAAGTTTTCCTTTTAAGACAGGATTCCGATTCAGACATATTACGTTTTCACAGGTTTTACTGTATTTTTTATATTTTTCATAAAAAACACTTTATTAAATAGTAGGTTGTTGTAGAAATATTGCTATAGCAGTGAAACTATTTATAGCGTAATTAAAGTTAATATGGACGAAATATTCGTATTGTATCGAAAATGTTTCCAATTTAAATCAAATCATATGCTAATTCATCGAAAAAAAAGTTTTCCTTTTAAGACAGGATTCCGATTCAGACATATTACGTTTTCACAGGTTTTACTGTATTTTTTATATTTTTCATAAAAAACACTTTATTAAATAGTAGGTTGTTGTAGAAATATTGCTATAGCAGTGAAACTATTTATAGCGTAATTAAAGTTAATATGGACGAAATATTCGTATTGTATCGAGAATGTTTCCAATTTAAATCAAATCATATGCTAATTCATCGAAAAAAAAGTTTTCCTTTTAAGACAGGATTCCGATTCAGACATATTACGTTTTCACAGGTTTTACTGTATTTTTTATATTTTTCATAAAAAACACTTTATTAAATAGTAGGTTGTTGTAGAAATATTGCTATAGCAGTGAAACTATTTATAGCGTAATTAAAGTTAATATGGACGAAATATTCGTATTGTATCGAGAATGTTTCCAATTTAAATCAAATCATATGCTAATTCATCGAAAAAAAAGTTTTCCTTTTAAGACAGGATTCCGATTCAGACATATTACGTTTTCACAGGTTTTACTGTATTTTTTATATTTTTCATAAAAAACACTTTATTAAATAGTAGGTTGTTGTAGAAATATTGCTATAGCAGTGAAACTATTTATAGCGTAATTAAAGTTAATATGGACGAAATATTCCTATTGTATCGAAAATGTTTCCAATTTAAATCAAATCATATGCTAATTCATCGAAAAAAAAGTTTTCCTTTTAAGACAGGATTCCGATTCAGACATATTACGTTTTCACAGGTTTTACTGTATTTTTTATATTTTTCATAAAAAACACTTTATTAAATAGTAGGTTGTTGTAGAAATATTGCTATAGCAGTGAAACTATTTATAGCGTAATTAAAGTTAATATGGACGAAATATTCGTATTGTATCGAGAATGTTTCCAATTTAAATCAAATCATATGCTAATTCATCGAAAAAAAAGTTTTCCTTTTAAGACAGGATTCCGATTCAGACATATTACGTTTTCACAGGTTTTACTGTATTTTTTATATTTTTCATAAAAAACACTTTATTAAATAGTAGGTTGTTGTAGAAATATTGCTATAGCAGTGAAACTATTTATAGCGTAATTAAAGTTAATATGGACGAAATATTCCTATTGTATCGAAAATGTTTCCAATTTAAATCAAATCATATGCTAATTCATCGAAAAGAAAGTTTTCCTTTTAAGACAGGATTCCGATTCAGACATATTACGTTTTCACAGGTTTTACTGTATTTTTTATATTTTTCATAAAAAACACTTTATTAAATAGTAGGTTGTTGTAGAAATATTGCTATAGCAGTGAAACTATTTATAGCGTAATTAAAGTTAATATGGACGAAATATTCGTATTGTATCGAGAATGTTTCCAATTTAAATCAAATCATATGCTAATTCATCGAAAAAAAAGTTTTCCTTTTAAGACAGGATTCCGATTCAGACATATTACGTTTTCACAGGTTTTACTGTATTTTTTATATTTTTCATAAAAAACACTTTATTAAATAGTAGGTTGTTGTAGAAATATTGCTATAGCAGTGAAACTATTTATAGCGTAATTAAAGTTAATATGGACGAAATATTCGTATTGTATCGAGAATGTTTCCAATTTAAATCAAATCATATGATAATTCATCTAGAAAAAGTTTTCCTTTTAAGACAGGATTCCGATTCAGACATATTACGTTTTCACAGGTTTTACTGTATTTTTTATATTTTTCATAAAAAACACTTTATTAAATAGTAGGTTGTTGTAGAAATATTGCTATAGCAGTGAAACTATTTATAGCGTAATTAAAGTTAATATGGACGAAATATTCGTATTGTATCGAGAATGTTTCCAATTTAAATCAAATCATATGCTAATTCATCGAAAAAAAAGTTTTCCTTTTAAGACAGGATTCCGATTCAGACATATTACGTTTTCACAGGTTTTACTGTATTTTTTATATTTTTCATAAAAAACACTTTATTAAATAGTAGGTTGTTGTAGAAATATTGCTATAGCAGTGAAACTATTTATAGCGTAATTAAAGTTAATATGGACGAAATATTCGTATTGTATCGAGAATGTTTCCAATTTAAATCAAATCATATGCTAATTCATCGAAAAAAAAGTTTTCCTTTTAAGACAGGATTCCGATTCAGACATATTACGTTTTCACAGGTTTTACTGTATTTTTTATATTTTTCATAAAAAACACTTTATTAAATAGTAGGTTGTTGTAGAAATATTGCTATAGCAGTGAAACTATTTATAGCGTAATTAAAGTTAATATGGACGAAATATTCGTATTGTATCGAGAATGTTTCCAATTTAAATCAAATCATATGCTAATTCATCGAAAAAAAAGTTTTCCTTTTAAGACAGGATTCCGATTCAGACATATTACGTTTTCACAGGTTTTACTGTATTTTTTATATTTTTCATAAAAAACACTTTATTAAATAGTAGGTTGTTGTAGAAATATTGCTATAGCAGTGAAACTATTTATAGCGTAATTAAAGTTAATATGGACGAAATATTCGTATTGTATCGAAAATGTTTCCAATTTAAATCAAATCATATGCTAATTCATCGAAAAAAAAGTTTTCCTTTTAAGACAGGATTCCGATTCAGACATATTACGTTTTCACAGGTTTTACTGTATTTTTTATATTTTTCATAAAAAACACTTTATTAAATAGTAGGTTGTTGTAGAAATATTGCTATAGCAGTGAAACTATTTATAGCGTAATTAAAGTTAATATGGACGAAATATTCGTATTGTATCGAGAATGTTTCCAATTTAAATCAAATCATATGCTAATTCATCGAAAAAAAAGTTTTCCTTTTAAGACAGGATTCCGATTCAGACATATTACGTTTTCACAGGTTTTACTGTATTTTTTATATTTTTCATAAAAAACACTTTATTAAATAGTAGGTTGTTGTAGAAATATTGCTATAGCAGTGAAACTATTTATAGCGTAATTAAAGTTAATATGGACGAAATATTCGTATTGTATCGAAAATGTTTCCAATTTAAATCAAATCATATGCTAATTCATCGAAAAAAAAGTTTTCCTTTTAAGACAGGATTCCGATTCAGACATATTACGTTTTCACAGGTTTTACTGTATTTTTTATATTTTTCATAAAAAACACTTTATTAAATAGTAGGTTGTTGTAGAAATATTGCTATAGCAGTGAAACTATTTATAGCGTAATTAAAGTTAATATGGACGAAATATTCGTATTGTATCGAGAATGTTTCCAATTTAAATCAAATCATATGATAATTCATCTAGAAAAAGTTTTCCTTTTAAGACAGGATTCCGATTCAGACACATTACGTTTTCACAGGTTTTACTGTATTTTTTATATTTTTCATAAAAAACACTTTATTAAATAGTAGGCTGTTGTAGAAATATTGTTATAGCAGTGAAACTATTTATAGTGTAATTAAAGTTAATAATGACGAAATATTCGTATTGTATCGAAAATGTTTCCAATTTGAATCAAATCATCTTAGCTCAGATTCTTCGGTAATCAATAGGCTTTTAATTTATTATTTTAATCTGGGGATTATATCTTTTTTCTTTCTTTTTCATTTGCAGTGATATACCGATATGGTTACACATTTCTTATTCGCATACGTTACGGATTCAAATGAAGAGAAGGCGTAAATAAAATATCACTATTATACATATGTAAAAACTTTAAATCAAATAACATCTAGCAAAAGAACAAGAATGCTGAATGTTGGGGTATTCCATATTTTGAAATAAAATAATTTTATAATCATTTAATTGTTTTAATAATCATCTTTAATAAAAAGCTATCCGTTGCTGACGACTTGGATTTTCGATAATCATTGCCACAGATTAAACTGTGAAAATGAAACATTTGAAGTTACTGAAAAAATTAATAGCTCGAAAAATATTTGTCAGAAAATTGTTAGACAAACTTCGTTAGAAAGGTAAAACATTGTATTTTTCTTGATATAAATTTAAAATCTAATGATTATACCGTTTCTCAAATATTGACTTTCAAAATTTCACAATGGAGTACCATAGCAAAATCTTCACACGTAAAAAGATAATGATAACGGTCATGTGTCCTGACGTATACTGGCTTATAGCGCGAGTCACAAATTATAGTAGCCTTACTATTCTGTCAAAATATAAAAGTGAATTATGATGCCAGGAGTGCATCATTTTTATTTAATTTTAATATAATAATCTCAGCAACAAGGTTTTGGATATTTTTTTACGAATGTGACTAATAAATGGGCCAATACTGTATATTATTTTGAGTTTAAAAGAGGAAAGGTGGGGGAGCGCTTTATATTATTTAGGTTTCCTCAGGAACTTTTGGTCAGAATTGAAAGTTTAGTATATCAAAACGTCAGAAATGAAATCGACATTAAATCGGCAATAACTATAACGACTGTCCTTCAGTTCGTTTGGATATTTTTAAAATATAAAGTCATTCAACATGGATTTTAGGTATTTTTAAGTTTATTATCACGGGCCCGAGCAACGCCGGGCATGTCAGCTAGTAACTTTATATTTTCGTAAAAATAAATAAGGCTAAAAAAAAAAGATTATTTTAACGTAAAAAAAAGTTAAAAAAAAAAAAAAGATAAAAAAAAAAGGATTATTTTGATGTAAAAAAAAAGTTACAAAAAAAAAAAAAAAAAAAGATTCGAACAAAAATGTTAACGATATCAAAAGACATATCCACTCCCCTAGATATTTTACGATATCAAATGCCGGACCCTCTCCCTCCCCCCTAAAGTGATAACGTTATATATGTATGGCCCCTTTTGTTGTACATTTCTAACCAACATTCGTGCAACACAGGTTTAATGTTAGGAAATATTTTCTAAATGAACTATTATATATGATTTGATTCAAATTGGAAATATTTTCGATAAAATGCTAATATTTCGTCTATATTAACTTTTATTATGCTATAAATATTTTCACTACTATACAAACATTTCTACAACATTTTTAATGCTTCTTTAAACCTCGAAAATATATTGGTTTGTAAAGGTAAAGAAAGTTTTTGGAATCGCGGGTAATGTTATTACTTTCTTCTATCTTTACAAGAAGAAAGTATTAGATTCATGAAAATTTTTGACTTCCGGTTTTTGACGAATTTATACGTTTTAAAAGGTCTTGAACACGATTTGACTGGTTTTAGAAAAGGCCTGTCTGTCTGTCTGTCCGTCTGTATGTGACAAAATTTTTGTGGGCGCTCTATCTCAAGAAGTAATACACAAAATTTAATAAAAAATTATATTCTGTTAGACCTTGATATAAATTGGTGCTGACTAGTTTTTGATGTAAATCGCTCGACAGGTGGCGCTGCTAAGTTGTAGTTTTCACAATTTTCACTATAGCTATCTCAAGAACTAATGCAAATAATGTCATCAAACTTCAGATTCTGTTAGACCATGGCATAAATAGACGCTCATTGCGTTTTGGTGTAAATAGCTCAACAGGTGGCGCTGCTATGCTACTTTTTTCATTATTTTTATGGTAGCTATATCTCAAAAACTAATGCACAGAATTTGATCAAACTTAAGATTCTGTTAGACCTTTACATAAATAGATGCGGATTACGTTTTGGTGTAACCAGCCCAACAGGTGGCGCTGCCGTGCTACTTTTTTCATGATTTTCATGGAAGCTATGTCTCAAGAACTAATGCGCAGACTTTGATCAAACTTCAAATTCAACTAGACGTTGACATAAATTGTTGTTGATGAGGCTTTGGTGTAAATTTCCCAACAGATGGTGCTGCCATGCAGCATTTTTCATTATTTACGAGATTTTAGCGATAGTCATACCTCAAGAACTAATGCACGGAATTTAATAAAACTTTAGATGCAGTTAGACTTTGATATAAATTGGTGCTGATTCGTTTTAGGTGTATGTGAAACCTATATGAGATAGAAGAAAATTTTGGGATTAGCACATCTGACTAGTTTATTGTATGTTTTAGTACGTAGTTATATTTTCTCAGATTAAGAAACATTTGTCTTTATTATTATTATTATTATTATTATTATTATTATTATTATTATTATTATTGTACAGTGTGTATGAATATAGTCTAAATAAATCCAGATTAAATCCCCCCCCCCCCATTTTTTTTTTTTTTTTTTTTTTGTTTATTTGCTATAAGAGAATGGCACTGAGATACATTTCCCGCCAAATTAGAAGCCTGCTTATACAATTTTACTGACTTCTGAAGTTCAAGCACCTCAACTCAACGATAAAGAAATCCAGCTTATAATCATATCATCTTCGCCGAAAAAATATCTCGTTATCATATGTTGAAGTCATTATGTAACGTGCCCAGTGCGTGACTTGAAGGTGTTCTAGTGTTTTATTTCCGTTTTAAGTAAAGAAAGATAATCTTTTTCTTTACAGACTTGTCCAAGCAAGCGGCGTGAAAGAAAGAATGAATGTCATTCGATAACGATTCATTATTGAGAATGACTCTTCGAATTTCTGAAAATATAGTCGTCTGCTGGAATAGTAAAACATTTTGGAGAAAATTTAGAAAATTCTTATCAGGTTTTAATTTTGCCGCAGAGTATTCTAATTCTTCGAATTTTGCTTCCATCAATTATTCAGCCACATGCCTTTTTTTTTTTTTTTTTTTTTTTGATAATTTATTATAATAAAATCTCTGAAAATAGAATCTCGGTGTACTGAGGAAAATACCGTCTTAGCAGGTAGTGTTTTATGATATTCCTTCCGTCGAATCTACGAAAATTTTCCGTTTAAGGATGTTGATCACTGAGATCTCAAATTCCCTTCTCTAATGTAAACCTATAGATTTGGAATGCATTCGTATTTTTTAACTATCTCATCAGCAAATTAATATTTTTAACTTCTTTTTTCGTGTACTATTCTTAACCTCTTGAAGGGCGGTGGTTAATTTTTGGACCACTTAATTTTAATCTTTGAATGCTACATTGTCAATACCGTAACTAGGCAGGTACATCCGTAAAGGACCCACTTTGAAAAGGGGGGGGGGCAAAATGGACTCTATCAGTGGTGCCGTCACAGGCAACTCAACTCCGCATAGCAATCGAAAATTGGTTCCATACAAACCGTTGAGAAGTAAGGAGGATAGAAAAGAGAGGAGTAGACTAGAGATGAGTTCGGGCTCTCTTTTCAGAGCCCGAGCCGGACGATTTTAAATCCGAGCCCGTTCAAGCCCGATACCAAAAAAAAATTGCATAGTACTTAAAAATTGTTTTAAAGGAATATCTCATTCTTTAAAAACTTCGTGCATGAAAATTGCTGTTAATACCGTGTACATAATTAATTTTATGACAATTTACATTCAATCTTATCAAAAGAAAAGTTTGATATAAAATAAAAATATACTTCCTTAAAAGGATTTTCATATTTTCCTCTCCCAACAACAAAATCTGATGGACACAAACTTTAACATAGTGCGCTTTAATGAATAAATGCCTGAAATTTGTAGAAATTGCTATTTCTATGCCGAAGAATTGAACAACGTTTTCTGTTTCGTATAAAAAGTGTATATCGTAAATTATAATTGATTCCTTAATTAAAACAATATTTCGTGTTCCAAAAAATCAGCTTAAATTAAAAATATGACATCATTATCTAAAAGATCCTATGCTTTTATAGGGAAAGTGGAAACACTGTTCGATTGGTTTCTATCGGATTAACAATGCATGACAATTATATCTACTTACGAATGAAGGTGATTTCGTAAGTGTCCAGCATGAGCAGAGTTCATGATTAAAAATATAATCACTAACGTTATTTTCATAGGAAGAGCGATTATGACTCGCACACAATAGAAGACTAAAAATTTGAAAACCTAAGCTAATGCTGACTGATAAAAACAAAACAAAAATATTCATTTCGCGTTAGATCTCTAAGAAATAAAATAAAATAAACGTTCCAATTAAAAATATCCAACTGTCACAAACGAAAATCTAGCAACGAATTTAATCGCGCCTCTTCCTTTTTGCGCCGTATCACCCAGTCGTCAGTCGCTTCGCAAATATCGTAAATTTTCTTTCAAAGTAGCATTCTAATGCTAGAAAAAAAATAAGATTTATGTTTCCCCTTCCATTCGTTATGATCAAAATAACATTAAAATGACTTGAAATGGAAGATGCAATTTTTTAGGGAAAAATAGTTTTTTTTTCTTCTATATGAGAATAAATAAAAGTGTCAGTTTCAGAAAGAATGAGCCCGAGCCCGCCCGGGCCCGAAGGCTGGTATAAAAATCGAGGCGGAGTAAGTCTCATCTCTAGAGTAGACATATCAATCTCCCCCGTGGAAAGTATTGGATCATTTATGACTACTAGATCTATTGGATCCTCCTTGGTTTGTATGGAACCAATCTGCGGTTGAAACGCGGAGTTAAGTTGTAAGTGACGTCAGACTGATGGGGTCCATACTGTTCACAATAAATTATATTTTAAAATTTCCGCCTTTTATTGCGCGATTTGGTGATTAGACTCCAGATGTCTCTTTTCACCGACATGAATATTCGTATGAATGGCAGAATTGACTGATATTTTCAGCGTGGCTATGTTACCTTGCCTAACTTAGATTAGGCTACAGTGTGAATACAGCAATGCATTCACTATACTTGGTGTTTTCACATATATTTGTTTATCAAATGCCGTTTTTTACTTTTTACAGGAAGAAAGTATTGGATTCATGAAAATTTCCAACGTCCGGTTTTCGACGGATTTATACGTTTTAGAAGGCCCCTGATCGTGAATTGACGGTTTTTAGAAAATGTCTGTCTGTATGTATAAAATTTTGTGAGCGGTCTATCTCAAGATCTAATGCACGGAACTTAATAAAACTTTAGATTCAGTTAGACTTTGATATAAATTGGGGCTGATTCGTTTCTGGTGTTAATCTCCCAACAGGTGGCGCTGCTATACTGCGTTTTTTCACGATTTCCGCAATACCTCTAAATCAAAAACTAATGAGTGGATTTTCATCAAACTTCAGATTCAATTAGACTGTAAATCGGGACTCCTAGCAAACATAGGTTTAACATTAGCGAGGGGTATTTCAGATCTCACTCACCAGCACCTTACGCCTTAGAGACGAGCCTTCCGGCATATATTTTTTAAATATTTCCTTTTTTTTTGGGGGGGGGGGGGAGGTACCACTATGCAGGGCCGTGCGAAGAGAGGGATGGTCGCTCTGGGTACGGAAATTGAGGATGCGCTGAATTTATTCTACCAACCACGGTTTTATTTATTTATTTATTCATTTATTTGTCCTCGATTATTTTCCGGGGAATTTCTTT
Source organism: Maratus michaelseni (assembly GCA_963931845.1). Taxonomy (NCBI): domain Eukaryota; kingdom Metazoa; phylum Arthropoda; class Arachnida; order Araneae; family Salticidae; genus Maratus; species Maratus michaelseni. The sequence goes on from OZ007600.1 coordinate 36,745,482, forward strand.
TTCTCTCTTCGCCATTCTCTTGTTTTTTTTTTTTTTTTCCTATCGCAAAACATTATGATCTCTCTAACAAATAAGCGCAATTTTTTCTTAAATTATTTAGTTGTTTGGAATTTCTGAATTAACATTAAACCTTTAAAGTTCCAAAATAAACGCGGAAATATTTGTGCAATACAATTTTGTGACACCTGTTACAAAGAGAAAGAAGTGTGTATGCGTGTGTGTGTGTGGGGGGGGGGGGTGCAGTTTTCTCTTCGCAATTTTCGCTTCATTTAATCACTGAAATTCTGTGGTTAAGTAAGGCGAAAATTACAGTTCGAAAATAAAGGTGTTCAAATTCAAGAAATTTGCACATCCTATACTGACACCGACACGTTCCGCTCGCCACGAAGGGGGGCTAAGACATAATTCCGTTAATGACATGTTCCGTTTTCACGGGTTTTGCTGTACTATTTATTTTATTGACATTTTTCTGGGCTTTTTATTCATCCAATGACGGATCTATCATTTATCAAGTTGTTTCCAAACAATGGGCAATTTTTTGGAGTGTCGAGAAACAATCGACCATGTCTTCGAAAATATATAATTAATTTCATCTGTGGCAAAAACACGACGAAGACAATATGTTACAATTTAGATTTAAAAAAAATGTGGAAAATAAAAGAGAGAAATAACGAAATAACTTTAATAAAGTTTGAACCCTGATATGGTGCATGGTCATAAACCACATTGGCTTTTAAATGCATCTTTTTAATATGTTTATTAATAAATGTAATTTTCTTCGCGTAATACAAAATAAAGTTTTGTTCCGCTATTGTTCTTTTTTCATATTAGTGTTACCTTTACTTACTGTCCTCGAGTCACCTTTGTGCGAAAGTTCACCTTTACAGTAGAATATGTTATAAAAAAATCCCTGACGGCTCGGCCTACAGGCACAGGTAGATTTCGAAGACACAGGCCGTGGGGCGCCTGTTTGTTGGGAATTGCGGAAAAAATTACCTTTTTGTCATGATGCCGCAGTTGGAACCGCCCACTTCGAAACCTAACTTGTTTGCAGGAGGAGCCGGCAGGACTTTTTTTTATTGTTGTTTTTTACTACAAAAATTAGTCCTACAAAAAACTTGTCAATATAAAAGTTTTAGATAATATTAAGAGGATTTATAATAAATTTAAGCGGATTTGATATCTTTTGAATTGACGAAGTTATAATTTTTTTTCTTCTAACCCCCCCCCCCCTCCCACCCTTGGGCCAATTTTAATGATATCAAAAATCTGTCATACATAAATTTTCGGCTTTTTTCCTAGAAGTAATAATAACTTTAAACGGATTCGATACGTATCATAACTAAGAAATTATGTTTTTTTTTCTGTTTTCACAAAAAGCCTCCATTTCCCTCCACTCCCTGGTTCGATTTTGCTCGTTAATGAACTTGACCGAGATTTTATGTATCAGTTTGGAAAAGATTTGTGCAGAATTATTGCAGTTATCGTGTCCATAAAAAAGGGACATTTCTGGGAGTCATAATCGGCGTAGATCTGCAAAAATTCCAACTTAGAGAAGAATGTAATAGGTAGTATTTCTTACGAAATTTACCTAAAAAACCCTCTATATACCTACATATTAGGTGGGTCAAGTAACAATAAAGTTCGGGAACCGCTGATACATTTAACGGTATACACTAACTTAATAAATCACATCTATACATGTTTGTACAGATACAAATTGCATATTAAACAAGAACGAAAAATCATGCGTCAAGCATAGATTATGTAACACTTTCCAACGCTTCCAAAATAATTTTACAAATCATACCGTTTAATAAGCTAAAAGATGACATCTAAGTAAACAATTTGGAAAACGCATAATATATTTAAAAACATAATTTCAGGAATTTCCAACATGTACAATATTCGGAAAAATATCCGAATACTTTTATTCAGCCCTGTATAGGATCTATAGATCTGTATATATACTACATAGGGTGCTAAATTTTAGTTCAGTTAGGAAACGCGTAGCACAGTTTAAAATTCTCCGTCTGGAGTTTCTGTCACTAAACGGAAATGTGTCCGCGAACTTTTGTGCTTCCCTGTATAGGATCTACAGAATTTATACACATCACGTAATAGATAAAAAACGAGTTAAAATTAAAATCATGTTCAGTAACTTAAAACGCACTTCCAGGAATTATTATTGTTAACAGACAGTTGAGAATTCTTTTGTGTGTCCCTGTAAATGAACGATGACTGCTATACACACAATATTCTGTTGTAAGCCTCTTGTAATGTACCTTAGTGAAATATATAAATTTCAATGCGTTTAAAATAGTGAAACATTATTTAAATAAACCGCAGACGATTTTTCTTCATAGATGTAATGTAACGGAATTCTTTTGACTGTCCCTGTAAAGTAACTATAAGTTCTATGCACACCCTATTCCATATTAAGCTTCGTCTAATGCACCTTAGTGATATATATAAATTTCAATGCGTTTAAAATAGTGAAACATTATTTAAATAAACCGCAAATGATTTTTCCCCATAGACCGCAATGTAACGGAATTCTTTTGAGTGTCCCTGTAAAAAAACTATAAGTACTACACACTTCCGTTGAAATAGGGAACATGCTATAGATAACGACAATAACATATAAAAATTGCAGAGCAATCCGAGCATATTTACGGGAGTTAGAGCACGGACAGACGGCCAGACAAACCGAAGTCATAAACACTTTTCAACTAGTTTGGAAAGTGTTAAAAATTGTGGGGATAATTTGTCTGTGGCCGCAGATAGAAAATGTAGGCCCCACATACCAAATTGGAGCAAAATGAAACTTAAATTTTTTTCCCATTCAAATAACATTAGCCACTTTATCTCGGAGGTAAAGTAGCCACTTTAATGTGATACTATAAAATAAACTTCTTTATAATAATCTTTTAAAGGATAATATATATATTGTTTAAATTTCTTCAAATATCACTAATGTTAACAAAATGTATTAAAAAAAATTCACCTGTGGTCAAAAAGTTCTGTTCTCATATACTCATTTTCTAGCTGCTAGTCGTCCTCTAAAGCTGTACGGTGGGGGGAAGGGGGGGGCTTTTATTGTGCTAGTAAAAAAAATAACGTACATAAATTATATGACTTATGTTTCCCTTTTTAATTTTCTTACTTGTTATTTATTTAGACTTGAAAATTTGACATTAAAAAGAGTGTCTGAGTCTTCGTTTTTGCTACGTTGTGCTAATATACTAAAGATGCCAAGTTCAAATAAACAATATGAAAAAAAAATGCCGATTTCTTTACACAAATAAAGATTTAGTCTAATGTGAAATATTAATGAATGGTTGCTATATTATAAGAGATATCATTTATTTAATTCGACCAATATTTTCTTCCTTTTTCAATTTGGGAATATTACATAAACAATTCTATTTCTTGTGCAAAAATATTGTTTATTTTAATGTTAATGTATAAATCTTAATTAAACTTTGGTTTTCAAACCACAGCAGAAACTTAGGAACAAAGAGACAATACACTTAAATTCATTTCATCCGCATTTCTATTTTTATAATCTTCTGACCATAAAAACGAGCAAAATAAATACTTCTTTTTAGTAACATGAATCGAATCACATTATGATTGCGTTCTCAAACAAACAATAACAGAACAAAATTCTGAACAACTCATCTCCACGGAGTCGATCATTTTTTTTGTGACGTTGCCTATAACAACGTCACAACTGCCACGTGGAAGGATTTTCGTCTTCTTGAGTCTTTGCCAATGAGTCACGAGCCGCACTTGGCGGTGACACCTTCGCCAATTTGGCGATGCAGCAGTTGTGACGCAATGGCGAATGATGCAAGCTTCGCTTTCCCGCCGTTTGGAAGCTTAGATCGATCCGATGTGTTATTTTTATTTGCTTATTTACGTACACGTGCTGTCACTGACCTACTGCTAAGAAGGAAGTTTAGGAAGCGTAGAGAGTTTGCGCTGCTTTTGTACGAGACACTCTTGAAATATTATTTTAGGAACGGAAAATGAAAATTATGAAGCAATCTATATTCTTCATTTTTTTACAGAGGCACTTTAAAAGGATAGAATGTTTTACTTTTATAAAACAAAAATGTAAGGGTCAGCAGAATCAGTAAAAGTGCAAAGACCAGTAATAATATTCTGAGGATACTTGCAGAAAAATAAAATAAAATGAAAAAATATCTATCTATATTTATTTGCTGAGAAGAATAAGAGTATTTCCATAATTTAAGACATGCGATGTTAAAATGTGATTTGTATACATTTAAAAGAAAGTTTTAAAATAAAATCTCTCCCCCCCCCCCGGCTACAAGAAAAAAAGAAGAATATAGGAAAGGGGGGGGGGGAAGAAGTCACTGTCAGAGGCAAAAAAAAGTACTTTATCTACAGAACGACACAGTCAATACAGTTGAAAAATTCATTTACATTCTGTTTGGATTGAAAATATCAAAAATATTATGCGCAATAATATTTTGAAAATAAATATCAAATACTATATGGAAATATCGAAAATATGAAGCAGCATGATATTTTGAAAATAAATATCGCGATATACATCTATTGATTGATATTGATATATATCATCGAACCCTGTTCGTTAATATGATAAAAATTATAAACAAGTAGCATAATGAAAATTTATCCGATATATATCAAAATACCGGATATTTTTGAAAATGTCATGATATTTACGAACCTTCTCAACGAAACATCAAAATACTGCAGTAGAGCTACTATATAGTATCAACACTACAATGCTACAGTACCCAATCAACGATCGTACTTTGAGGCAGGAAAGTAAAAAAAAAAAAAAAAAAAAAAAAAAAAAAAAAGGGAAGGGATACTTATGTCCCATGCTTTAAAAATTCGGAATTCAATTCCGGTATAGAGGTGAGTCCCATATCTTTTGAAATCGGAAAGAGGGAATGATGGGAACCAACTGCTCAGGGAAGGGAGGGATACGAAAGGAAAAAAAAAAAGGTTTGAGGCCATTCACACACTTTATACAATTCTGGTGGATTTGAATTTACCACCTGCTGTAAAGAGGGATAGTGCATTTTGTGATTTTTACCTTGCATGTGAAAGCAGCAAGGGTACGTCTTCGAATCTTTTGTATGTAATTATAAGTATGAAGTAGCACTACAAAATATTGAATTATTATTGCATGTTAAATTGGATAAAAAATTGACTAACAAAAGGTTATCTGTAATTTTCTTATGAATTTGAAAATGAAAGGGGGAAAAAAAAAATATTTTAATACATTTTTCTCAAAATAAGTTTATTTTTTGAAACATTTTTGTCTTCACATGCCCTTTGCATCTTATATTTTGTTTTTATTTTGTTTTTATTGTTTATTTGTTTATTAGTTTTTTTTTAAATGTATCTTTATCTATAAAAATATCCTCCTAGTTACCCTTGATTTCGAAAAGTGTTCTTTATCTTCAGAAACCAATTTATTATTGAGATCTCGGAAACCATTATCAAAATTTAAATATAAGTATTTATAAAAACAGATTCTTTTGCTGCCACTGAAACGTTTCCGAGTAGTTTTTCTAGTGAATTAATCACTTTTCTCAATTCGGAATCTCGATTTTTAGGATGCTCTATCAATTCTCAATTAAACATTTTCAGCTGCGTAATTGATTGTATGCATACGATAGTAACAAAATGATATATATTAATTTTAATGTTAATGTTAAAGTCGTTAATTGATCATGTTTGTCTCTAAAACATGTTTGTTGATCATGAAAACATGTTTACTTGAGAGTGGATAGTATCCGAAAAACCCATATTCCGGGTTGAGAAAACTAACTAATTGCACTCTAAGAGCTTCTCGGAAAGTTAAAAAATATAACAGAAAAAATCGAATAGAAAAAAATCGATAAACTGACGTCAAAGTTATGCTCTGTAAAAAAACATAAATCATATATTATAATACGGGCAAATCTTGTGTGTACGTGTGTATAGTATATATGTTACCGTGAAAGACCGAAATTGGAGAATGTCGACTTTCACCGGTTAATGTCAACAAACACCAAATACGTCGGTGAAAGATCGAATATTTCATTACATTCTTGTACATTCGGACCCTCACCGGTGTATGTCGACAATCACAGATATGCTCTGTACTGTGGAGGTCGAAAAGAGAGGAGCTTGAATCTCTTTCTCCTTTGCGGTAGCTAAAAAACAAAGACTAAAAGTATCTAAAAAGTTTAAAAACCACATTTAATACCTTTTTAAATAAAATATTAAGATCACTTAATAATATTAATAATAATAATATAATAAATAGATTTTTTATTTTAAATAAATGAACTTCACTAAAAATTAATGACTTTTAACAAAAACACTTCTATTAACTATTTTTAATAGTAAAATCTGCTCAATGATATTTAAATAGACACATTTGTGCTAAGGTAGCATAATAATTTGTCTTTTAAATGAAGACTAGAACAAAATATTTAACATTTAAATTTTTTTATTTATCGAAATAATTAAAATTATATTAAGAGTAAAAATACTCTTATCCTTCAGAAAGACGACAAGACCCTATTGAACTTAACCCTTTATCTACTGACGGTACTTTTAAGTACCATCAGAGAAAACTTTGTATAAAATTTCTTTAATCTGTCTAATAATGATAATAAGGTTTTGTTTTTATACAAAATACTTTTCTGGATCACATTTAGAAAGCACAGCAAAACAGTGAAAGCTAAATATTTTATAAAGTGGTATTTTTCTCAACCTTTTACATAAGTGTAGATCTTCTCTTTTTAAAAATTGTTATATGAAAATTTTGCAACTATAAAAACCTTTCTATTTAATGATAGAATCACTACATTTATTTACATTGTTCCGATAAAGAATTGTGATATTTCCTTAACAGCATTTTATGTTAATCTAATTATTCTTGTAAATATTTCACAAAAAGAGCTATTACTACCGCATTATTAAATCAGTTTTAATGAAAAACCTTATCTAAATTTCATATTATTATAATATAAATTGTCTAATATACCTTCAGACATTAAGGAAGATAATTATTGAGATTGAACAATTTGTTGATTCATTTCGGTAGATAAAGGCTTAACTAAAGTTAAACTGGGGCAGTTAATCAATTAATATTTTAATAAAATTAGCTAAACTAAAATCCAATAAAATTGATAATTCAGTTACCATAGGGATAACAGCGCAATTATATTTAAGGATTCTCACCTAAAAAATAGATTACGACCTCGATGTTGAATTAATAACCTAATTAAGGCAAATCTTGAAAAAGGAAGTCTGTTCGAGACTGAATTACGGAAAAAATATATAAATCTCGGACATGTTCAACATTCACCATTAGTGCATGGTGAATGTCGACATTTACCGGTGTAAGTCAGAAATAAGGGTATTTAGCAAATATTTCGGACATACACCAAGCGACTATGTATTTGTTGACATTCACCGGTGAAAGTCGACATTCTCCAGATTTCGGTGTTTCACCGTAACATATATGCAAATTTTATCTAAAAAACGGTCTAACGATTTTGACAAAATTTTGTATATTATCGTAGGATCCAATAGCTCCTCTAGTTTATAGCTCTATGAGTCTTCATGTTTTAATGTCTTGCTTCTTGTTATTTGGAATTGTTTTATTTACAGCTTTATTTATTGTTTGCATTTAGAGTTGTTTTTCTGTAATTTTCTAGCTTATAAAATTAGACAACTCAATATAATTAACTCTTAACAGAACTGAATGCAATTTACATATGTGTATTGGGGAATTAAATAAATAAATCTATTGGTAAATACATGTCAAGTGTTAATTTTATATCCCAGCGCTTTAATTACTGTAAGAATAGTGTAAATGAAATTTGTTCGGTGGTGCTGGACAGATTTGTGAAAATTATTAAAATAACGGTTACTCATCATAATCTGTACAATATTAGCCCAATCGAAGCAGAAATGAGTGGTATATTTCGTTAACCTACAAACAAAAAGCATTCGCGATCGTATATAATTAATGAATGTTCTGGTATAAGAAAATGCGAGCTTAAAATGATCATAAACACCCACATTATACAAAAATATATTACTTAATTAAAATAGTAATAAGACGTGCGTTGTGTAATTTCAGTAAAAAATACTTGTGAGCCTTCCGCCAAAAGAAATTATACCGTATATACTCGTGTATAAGCCGACCCCCAAATTCGAGACAAAAACACGTTTAATACCAGTAATTCAAAGTGGTTTTATACAACTTATTTAATCTCATTTAATTCTAAATTATTTAAGACGGAGAAAACCATTGCAAATTATTGGTATTAAATCTATTTTCATCTCGAATTTGGGGGTCGGCTTATACACGAGTATATACGGTAATTAAAATTAACGTTAATTACCATTAAAAGATCCAAATTATAATTAGCTGTAAAAACAGTTAATTTAAACATACCTGTAAAGAACAAAAATAAAATTGACCTAAAAGAATTACACACCTACTAATAACCTAACGTACAGTGGCGTAGCCAAGGGGGAGGTCCAGGGTGTCCGGACCCCTCCCGACGAAGGACGGGTTTACTGAATCATGGATACAAAAACAGTAAAATCTGCTAAGACGGAATCGCTGAGAACATATGAACAATTTCGCTTTAGACAGGTGTCCGTCTTAGCAGGTATAATTTAAAGGTATGTCTTTCGTAGGGACTTTTGGAGGTTTTCCGTTTAAGATAGGTGTCCGTTTACAGAAGTGTAATTAATTGTACCTCTAAGGTACACTATCTCAATAAGTTGTATTGTTCGTTTCGTCGAAATACTCAAACTCTTCCGTTTAAAACAGGATTCCGTTATCGAAAAGTTCCGCTTTTATACGTTTACTGTATTAATGTGTGTTTATAAGTACAATAAAAGTTATTAAGACGTAATCGCTACGTTGAAAAATCCCCTTTTAGACAGGTGTTCAAAGGATTTGATTGTATGGTAATCCATATCAGGACCATACGTAATGCTTTCTTTGAAGACAAAATTTTGTTAGAGACATGTTCCGTTTTCACAGGTTTTATTATCCTCATAAAAAGGTATATTTATATAAATACAGCAACACTTGGGAAACAGCACCTACCTCTAACAGAATGCTGATTTAAACGGAAATATTGCTTGGTTCCATTTAAAAGAATACCATATACAATTACACATGCTAAGACGGAAACCTGTCTAAAACGAATTTTTTTACGACTCTCTGCGATTTTATCTTGGTAGGTTTTACTATATAGATAATCAGAAGGAAAATTCTGGACCCCCTCCGAAAAGAAATCCTGGCTACGCCACTGCATACGTACTATTAACCTAAAGTATTACATCACCTACTAGTCCAGTCAATCTAAACTTCTGCCTGGAAAGTTTTGGAGAAGTTTTTTTCTCTTTCTTCCTTTATGTTTTTGGGTGTGTTGAACACGAATTTCAACTTTGCCACCTCGTATTTGGTCTGCTTAAAAAATTATAAGCGAAAAACCGTGAAAAAATCGGAGCTTTTTCGGTTTTTCCTTTGTGTTCCGGAAAGGGTTACATTTTTTTGAAAAGATTATTGCACCAAATTAAACTAGAGAACATTTCCTACATTTTTCACATACAATGTTTTATTCTAAGATGAATAGTTTTTGCATACGAGTAAAAGGAATTTTAGCGATATAATTGAAATTCTATCATCGGAGGGCGAAAACGCGATCCAATCACTATGCATCCATTTCAAACACCAATTTGAAGCTGTTTAGTTATTTCTGGTTGCATTTCAAATCTTTCTTCATTTTCTTTCCAAATTTTAAACCTTTTATAGCACTAAGAAAATAAATTGAAATCAGGTGATTAGGAAAGATATAAAAACACAATCACTCTGCATAGATGAGAGAACCCATTTTTAGGTGCGTTCGTAATTATATAAATACGTAGCACCTATAGTCGTCGTTTGGTCCGTCCGTCTGTCCGTCCGTCTGTCTGTCTGTCCGTCCGTCTGTCTGTCTGTCCGCATATAACAACGCAAAAACTACCCAACCAAATGGTTTGCAATTTAAAATATGTTATCTTTGCAGAATTTTGTCGAGACATTTCAAATTTTATTAAAATCGAATCAAAACTTTAGGAGATATTAATAAAAATATTTATTAAGAAATTTGATTTTTTTTTTTAAATCGGTGCTTTTTTGTTATAGCAGCTTCCGATGGATGTTAAATCGTCAAGCGACCGAGATGCTTATTTTATTACAGAAATTAATCTGCAGACGATATAATTCATTTCACAGAATTAAAAATCATCTAGGTCTGAATATTTATATAACTAGCTGATACATATATATCTGAATATTTATATAACTAGTTAAGATATTTGTATGAACAGTGTCATAAAATATATACTTAACTAGCTGTTTAACCCGTTCTACGCACGGGATATCATGAATTTAATTCTAAAACGTGCGTACGAACGCACCTCGTTTGTAACGTTTGACGTACAAGGATTTCCAACTTGTTATTTTTCTAGTAATCTCATTTAAGTACAATTATAAGTATTGTAAGTTTAATATAATAATAACTTATGTGGAATATTATAAACAGGAAAAAAGAGGAATGCAGTGTTGTTCTTTAATTAATGTCGTTTTGGTCGCTTTGAAGGGCCTGGTTGATGTTCTTCAACAGGAGGTTCATCAGTATCTTCTTCTTCATCATCATCACTTGATGGCTCAGGTTGTGTCTCCACTTGACTTAAAATATCCTGTATTGGAATGTCAACTTCTGCTTCCAAGTCATCTTCGGTGATCAAGGAGCTGACATTGTCACAATGGCCATCGCAGTTAAGGCAGAGGAGCGAACAAAATAAACATGCTTTCCTACAACCACACATTCCACTACAGTTTTTTTTTTTTGCATTTGCAGAATAGTCTCTGGTACGGGAGGTTTGGCAGTTGTTATGGGTATGATGCCTCTCTTAGTTTTATTCCAGCCCCATTCCTCAGCATTTTTACTGTTACCTAGCCATAGCTGTACTTGGTGATAAACTCGCAGACAGTGATATCGAGCTTCACTTTCTGTTGCACAATTTAAGAGGAGACCTCTGATTCTATCTCGAAGGGTGGCATCATTATTGCTGGTACTTCAAAGCGTACTGCTTCATGGTACGATGAAAAATAACCCAGTGACGATAGCACATCAACCAGCTTGAGAGAACCAAACTTCTTATATAAATATGCTGCCAATCCAATTTGCAGTGGTGAAAGAAAGGATCTTGGTCTTACTGCAGTAATGATGCTGTGAGTTAGTGCAGTACTCCTCTTCTTCCATTTATCAATGTCTCCTTTTCTTTTTTCTCAAAAGCAGTGTCTCTGTGAAAATCTTTAGGGTTTCTGGAATGAGTGAGTCATTCTCTTTCAAAAACTCGTCTGGAGGAGGATACTGAGTAGTTTCGTAAACCTGAGACCGAATATCTTCATACGCTATCTTCACCGCAGTCTGGACAATATGACGTCGTTCTTCCTGGGGAGATGAGCATCGTTGTTGATACCAAACATCAGTCAAAATCTTATTACCTGTGTTCTTGAAGCAAACAACAGGTACCTTGTTTGCAGTGGTTGATATAACAATATCTTCTTTATACTTGTTTAGAAGGTGTGCTTTAACTGTTTTCACAGAAGGGCAGTATTCACCTGCTTTAATCTGGTTGGTTAATTCTTCTATAGAAAATTGGCATTGTTCTTTATTTTCCTCCAGATATGAAAAGATTACTTGCATGGCTGTGTCTATGTCAGTGGCAAGTGGACCTCTTTTCTACGTCTCTGTGGGTTTTGCGCGCTGATACAGCTTTTTCATACATTTCAAATGATACTGAACATCAGCAGCAACCAAGTCAGTCACGTGATCTAGTCTACGGATTATGGCGCTCTCCCACTCATCATCACGATTTTCAGCAAGTTGTTTAACTTTTTCTAGAACTATCAATGAACGAACTGTGTACACTATATTTCGTTTTGTTATATTTTTATGAATTTCTTCTGCTTTAAAGTGTGGTGCGATTTTTTCTCCACACAAAAAGCAATGAGTTCAAAACGAAAACTTTTGTACTGCTGAGCGTAATTGGGGTTGGTTTTCAAAGCCTTGAGAAACCCTCTTCAAGTGGGCATCAACAAGGCCGTAGCCAATGGGGGGATCATCAGGGTTTGATCCCCCTCCGAAATTTCAGCCAGGATGACTATAAATATGCTATTAACTATCGGTCAAGACGGTCAAGAATCAAAAATCAACTACAGTCAACATTCAAAAATCAAAATTCTACACTAGCATAACTTTATTTTTTGATTCCGTTAGTATGTCTAAAAAATTAAATGCAATTTCTTTAAATCTTTGAAATTCATTCGAATTTTCTGGAATGTAATTCTGTAAAAGCAGAATGTCAAAATAAAATGACTACAACAATCCGATACGACTTCTTTAGCCCAAATTATTGAATAATGCAATGAAAGTTATAAAATTAAGTACAAACTTAGTTGTTCCGACGAATGCTATTGACATTTTTGGCAACAACATATTTTAAAACATATGTACAAAATTTCAACATTAATTTGATTGACAGTAATGTCTTAATACGTAACCGAATAAGTATCTAAATGAGATTATAATTTTATTTTCAGTGAAAAAGTCTTAAATTTTCTTCTCTAGTTCTATTAAACTGAATTATTTGAATTCGCAATAAAGCGTAATAAGGTTTTTAAAACCCGCCTCTATTCATTTAGTAAAGAACAAATCTAAAATAAGAGAAGAATAAAATTATGGGCACCAAATCCCCCTCCGAAATATATTTCTGGCTACGGCCTTGGGCATCAATGAGCTTTTCATTTGTGTACCTTTACGGTATTTTTCGTGGACCCTTAGAGACTCCTTGTTCATTAAAAAATTCCTTTTTCGATCTTTTCGTTTTTCACTTGCTAATCTGAAGGACTCAACAACTTTTAATTTCACTTCTGTTATTTTAGTTCCGTCTTCTAACTTCGTATCACAGATAAAACACTTCTCTGCCATCAGGAATATCACTTCACGTCTCGCACAACCGTTTATAACACATAATCTGTAATTAAATGCACTTCACACATACTTTAAGGCAATACAAGTAATGCATAACTGACCGACGAAACGTCAAAAACAAACTGAGTGCTGAGCTTTCAAATTCAACATGTGCCAAAAAAAGCCCTGAAGGACAGGGGGGGGGAGGGGGGGGGTAAAGGTAAAGATGACCCTTGTTATATCATGTGCGTAGTGCCATGGGGGTGTTTCAAGGACACCCTCCCACGCATTTTGCTAACTAAACAGCTTCAAATTGGTGTTTGAAATGGATGCATATAGTGATTGGATCGCGTTTTCGCCCTCCGATGATGGGATTTCAATTATATCGCTAAAATTCCTTTTACTCGTATGCAAAAACTATTCATCTTAGAATAAAACATTGTATGTGAAAAATGTAGGAAATGTTCTCTAGTTTAATTTGGTGCAATAAACTTTTCAAAAAAATTAACCCTTTCCGTTTAACAAAGGAAAAACCGAAAAAGCTCCGATTTTTTCACGGTTTTTCGCTTATAATTTTTTAATCAGACCAGATACGAGGTGGCAAAGTTGAAATTCGTGTTCAGCACACCCAAAAACATAAAGGAAGAAATAGAAAAAAAACTTCTCCAAAACTTTCCAGGCAGAAGCCTTTTTTGGTCTAAATTTACTGGACTATACTAATAATGTGTACAAGGTGTGAAATTCCATTGTAATCTCATTTTTCCTGTCTCAATTTCTTTTTTAAATATTGATTCAAAATAGGGTAATGACTTCGGAATCCCAACCCAATAATTAATTGTTCTTGTTAATGTAAAGAATCAGTTTGGTGATTGATAATGTCAACATGATATTTCTAATTAATAAGATAATAATTCTAGTTAATAAACTAAATGTCATCAGCGCAGCGCAGAAGATGAATTAAAGTTGTGAAAGCGATCGTGCTTTCTCTTTTCTTTTCTTATATTAGGTAGCTTTCAATACAAAAAAGTATAAAGCTACCTATTGCAGCCGTTCGGAGGAAAGCAGTTCCGGAAAATTTCGATATATTTTCACCGATCATGACCCCCAGACCCCAAAACCACCCTCCGTTCAAATGTTGATTTATATATATAGATATATCCATATATATATATCTGACCTATGTCATACGATAACGCTCGTATTTATAAATCAATTTGAATGAAACTAATTGTGTGTATTAAGCTCACCAATGTCTCGACCGAGTTCGTTAGCCAGCTTGGTCCGCCATTTTGTTTCAAGATGGCGGCCATTTAAAAATTTAAAACTAAAATAAATATACAAAAAAGTTAAAAATTCAAATTTATTTTTTAATTACGTTTTAGGCCTTGATACGAGGATTCCAGAGTATTTTTTGGTTTACCTCTATCTTAAAAAATGGCTGAGATAGAGCAGTTTGAAATTCTAGGGTGGCTGACATTTTGAAACAAAACAGCACATTAACGCGATTACTCGAAAATTATTTTCTTTCATTGTTGTAATAATTTTCCCAATCATACGCATAAAACTATATATTCATGTCCGTCAGCGCCAAAATTGACGCCATTTGGCAAAATATCGCCAAATTTTGGCGACCAAAATAAGTCTTCATAAATGAAGCCACGTTGGCTATTGCTCAATAATTTGGCGAATTTCTTATTCAAATTCAGTATTAACGAATCTTTTGTAAACGTTTCTTTGCCTTTTAACTTGCTGTTTTCGTGTAACATTAGCTAAAATTTTAAAACGAAGATATAGGAAAGCTACCTTTTCCTCCCGGTACAGGCCGGAAGGACTTTTTTGAATATAATGTTTATATTTGTAAATAAATAATTTTGATGTTTAAAAGAAAAGCCAAACGTAATTAAATTAAAATTATTTATTCACAAATATAAACATTGTATACAAAATATAAGAAAAGAAAAGAGAAAGCACATTCGCACTTCAATTCGGCTTTTGCGCTGCGCTGATGTGGTGTTTAGTTTATTAACTAGAAATATTATCTTATAAATTAGAAATATCATGTTGACATTATCAATCACCAAACTAATCCTATACATTAACAAGGACAAATAATTATTGGGTTGAAGTTCCTAAGTCATCACCCTACTTTTAATTCATATTTAAAAAATAAATCGAGACAAGAAAGATGATATTACAATGAAATTTCACACCTGATACACATTATTAGTAGGTGATGTAATACTTTACACCGATGGGGAGATCGTCATCTTTTTGAAGAACACAATAAAATAAGTTTTCAATTGGATTAATCATACTTGATCAAACGTTTGCTCTTATTATTATTAGGCTGCATCAAAAGTATTTTCGTTATTTATGATTGATTTTATACCAAAGCATGTAGCTGGCATTTTCTCATCCCCTATTGTTGAAATTAACAAAACTACACATCCAAAAATTATTAATTTTAATCCAAAAATTTGATTGTGAAGAATGGATTCTCTTCTTTTTTTTTTTCTCTTCAACTGGACAAAATTCACCTGTCACTTCTGTGTTTGATTTCAAGGCTGAGGTCCCCTCCCTTAAAACGTTTGGATTTGTTTTGAACTGTCCGGACACTACTCTTGTCCTGACCTCCAAGTGCACGAGTTTTGAGGACAGCTTTATTGGTTTTAGGGCCTAGTTAAAAATCATGGCTTAAGAAGCATAAAATCTCAACATTTGTATCACTCATTATGTGACCTAAAAGTAAAAGAAAGAAGTCTGTTTGATTATCGAATATAGAGGGACATGTATTCTCTTAAACATGTATTATGCTCAACAATAGGGGGGGGGGAGCGCCAGCTACATGCTTAGGTATAAAAGCATCCCAAAAATGAAAATATTTTTGATACAGTCTAATAATTTGATATTAAAATCAAATACATACGTAGATATGCAAGAGCACGTTAAAATCGTGCTCTCTATCTTAGAGAAAATTATCTTATATTAGCTTGTATTGCTTTATTAAATCAAAACTGGAGAAGTAGACCATATTTTGCTGCTAGAGCACTGATGAAACAATATTATTTTATGCTACGCATGCATCGTGTTGTTTTTCTTAGCTGGAGAAAGAAAGAAAAAAAATTAAGATGCTTCACATCTCGAAGCGAAAAACATTTGTTATATCATAAAATACATTTTCAAAAATATAAAGTACCATACCCTATGCAAATTGCATGGGCGTGCATAGTAAAAGCTGTACTATTATTGGTTAGGCAACAGTGCCTAACGTACACAGAGATTACTTCTCATTGGGTCCAGAAAAATCACACTTGAAAATTATGTGACCACTTACTAGAGTGTTCTTGGAGGTTCACGAGGTCAGCATCATAAAATAACAAGATAGGTTTAGGTTTTTTGCAAATCGGATTGTTGGAATTTTCGCAAAAAGTTTTAACAGAACTATGGTTTAGATAAAAATAAATACGTATTTGAACAGGAATGAATACATATTCAATTTACTGCATGAGAAAAATAAAATTTATATAAGAAATGTAATCATAGATTATTCTTTCCTGACGTTTCAGTTAAGAGCCATTTTTTCTTTTCTCTGAATATGACAAACATTACCAACATTTCGTTTATGATACACACAAAAACACATGTATCGTATTTGTGAAAGTTTATGCACACATACACATGCTACGTATGCGTAGATTTGGAGGTGCCCACTATTCCAAGGTATAAGCGTACAAATATATCAGTGTTAGAAATTGAAAAAGTGTTTGCTAAATAAGAGGTGTCCGCTTTTCGGAAGTGTCCATTATGCAAGTCTTTTTGTACATATATTTTTAACCTGAAAAAATATTGTGGACATTTCTTTGAAAAATCGGGTCAACTTGAACCCGACCCGCAATAGTCAAAACCCAACCCGAAACCGACCGAAACCCGAAACAATGAAAGTCAACCCGACCTGAACCCGAACCGCGACGAAAAAATGTAGCGCCAACCCGACCCGACCCGAACCGTGGGTCGTGTGCGGGCAAAAGCGGGTAACCCGACCCGATGCAGGTCTCTAATGTAGATTACTTCTCATTGGGTCCATAAAAATCACACTCGAAAATTATGTGACCACTTACTAGAGTGTTCTTGAGGGTTCACGAGGTCAGCATCATAAAATAACAAGATAGGTTTATTGCCTTATAGTCCAGTAGAAATAGCATTTTACCTTGCAAAAATTCGGGTAACTCTGATTTTTGGGTATGTTGTAAAGGTTGACCCTCTAATAAAAAAAACAAGTTTTCGACCTTCTAGACCTTGTGCGTTTTTCACAATATCAAAATAAACTAATACTTTTCAGCACTTTTTCAATTTTTCTTAAATAACTCTGTTTTAGTGCATTTTACAGAAAAAGAACGCTCACCATTTTGTAGAAGATAAAATTCTCTACAACATGCACTATTCATGTTTCTAAATTGTCCAAATAGGGGGTGAGATACGGAGCCGGGAAACTAGGGTTAAATTTGAAAAAAATGTAAAAATCCACAAATGACGTTAGTTTTTGCTTAATAACCCACTTTTAGTGCATTTTAGAAACAAAACTGTCATAATCAGCTTTTTAGAGCATGAGATAGTCTATAGTTTCATTTATTAGATAATTAATTACTCGTAATAGATCTTAAAAATCCCAGCAAAAAGATTTTGGATGAAAACAGAAAATACCGCCTGACAAGCTATTAATTTAAAAAACGAGCTTTTATTTTTTATATTGAAAACGCGATGTGTTTAATTAATTATAGAATGTACAATACATTAATCAACAAGTATATAGTAAGTATAGTCATTTTTCATATATGTTTCCTTTTTCTACTGGTTGGATGATAGAATCGGCCTAGATCGGCCTAGAATGATACCATCGTCTCAGGTATTTCATCGTCCGTCTCTGTACTGAACTCGATTGGTTATTCTGGGTCAGCAAAGTCCTCAAGGTCCAGTATAATATCAGGAGCTTTGCCACGTAGTTGGTTGTGGCTCTTCACACAGATAACTGAGCACTTCAAGCCTGCCTTTCTACAACTGCACTTCGTTCTGCAACCTTTTCTGCATTGGCAAGATATGAAATCGAGTAGAGATTGAGGTGCTGGTTCGTTCATCATGGTGACTGGAATGAGCCCATGACCTCCCCACTTCCCGCCCCATTCGAGAGGATCCTTTTCGTTTCCCAGACAAGTCTGAACTTATAGGTATATTCGGAACGCATGATATTGAGTAGTATCGCGAGTAGGTGGTAGTCTCGCTAAATTTAATTTAATATTGTTAGCTGCTCTACCGAAGCTGACATACCGCAATACATTCAAGTTTTGGTTGGGATGACCTCCATACAGGGCAAGAAGTACAGCTTCTGTGACTTCAACAAGTTTGTGCCTCTCTGCATTTGAGTCTAAAGATTTGAACTTTCTGGTTCAGGGATGGGGTCTGAAGAATTCTGCAATTTTTCATTTTCCTATGGCTGTAGAGTGCAGAAGGGGTGTCGCAACCACTTACTGCATGAAGAAAAAGAATATTTTGTGCAACTTCCTTAAACTTGAAACACTTGTTGGAGTAGAGAGCATCAGACAGTTTTCCTCTCTCGGCTCTTCGGAAATAAACATTGTCTGGAGTTAAAGAAGCCAACAAGAAGGTCAATGTCTTCACCATTGACAATGACAGCATCGTAATAATGGGCTAAGGATATAGCTGTGTTCACTGTTAGCACATCTGCATCTTCAGTGGCCTGCTTAGTGATTACTTGTGCTTTTTCAAATACATTTCGAAGCATAGAAACGAAAAGTTCTTTGTTTTTTTAATTCCCAACAATTTCTCTTGTGGCATCTGTGGAAACATGGTCTCATTGAACTTAAACTCAGCAGAAGTATGAATCTTGAAGCGACGAGCTCTTTTTGCACTTTTTATACTTTTTTGATTATGTCCAGGATAACCATTAAAGACAACGACAGCATTTTCACTGTGATGATTCTGTACGTACCTCACATATTTTGCGAAAATGGCAGAGAAACATTCTTTGCGATCCCAATGAACTTTGTGTAGAAGATATCCTCCATCAACTACCTCTACTCTTTTCGTTCCCAATGTTATGTCACTTGTTAGGGAGGTAAAAGCAGAGTAAAACATCGACTTGGTACCTCTGCGCATACCTTCCTTCACTTTTAACAGTTATTTTTATTCGACACTCCCAGGGATGAAACTTGCTTTTTTTTCACACTGGCCAAACATGGATTTTTCAACCCCCCTACTCCGCAAAGTAAATTTACACATAAAATTTTATAAGTTTCTAATATTTTCTTTATTTTAAAATTTAAAACTGAATTCAAGCCACCGGAAAACAATTCCCCTTTATACAGGTTTCCGTCTTATAAGGTATAATTGTTGGTATTCTTTCTGTTGGGACTAACATTCGCAACTTGAGATACATTTACCATCAATGTAAACTTTGACTAACTAACAAAACTATGTGGGACAAATTAATATAAACACGACAAAACAAATCTTCATTGTGTGCCGTCTTCTCCTTCCATTCTAGTGCCCGGTCCACATGCTCTTTTTGCTCCCACCTCCCTTAGTTTCAGCCTTAGATCCTCCTTTTCCCTTTTAAAATTTCTAAATTATAACTTATTTATCTTTCAAGTATTTTTTTACATTTTTCCCAGCTATTAATTTTACTTTCGAATTTGACTTCTTGGCCCAACCTCTTTGCCGCGTCTATATCTACCGACTAAGTTTTTTGGTTAACTTCGCTCCCCACCCTCAACTATTCAACAGTTAACTTTTATTGTACATACTATAATTAATTGCATCGTTTAATCAATATAAAAAAAAGCCTTTTTTTTAAAATTAGTGACTTTTAAAAAAAAGCCTTTTTTTAAAATTAGTGACTTTTGTCAGGCGGTATTTTTCTATTTTAACCATAAATCGTGTTGTTCTGATTTTTAGAGTCTATTATAGCTATTTAATGATCTAATAAATGAAATTTATAGACTTACTTCATGCTTTACAAACTTTATTATGACACTTTTGCCTCTAAAAAGCACTAAGTGAGTTTATTAAGCTAAAACTAACGTCGTTTGTGGATTTTTGCACTTTTTGCAAATTTTACCCTATTTTCCCGGCTCCGTATCTCACCCCCTATTTGAACAATTTACAAACATGAACAGTGCATGTTGTAGAGAATTTTATCCTCTACAAAATGGTAAACGTCCTTTTTTTATAAAATGCACTGAAATCGAGTTACTTAAGAAAAATCGAAAAAAGTGCCGAAAAATATTGTTTTTTTAATATTGTGAAAAACGCACAAGGTCTAGAAGGTCGAAAACTTGGCTTTTTTTTATTAGAGGGTCAACCTATGCAACATATCCAAAAATCAGAGTTACCCGAATTTTTGCAAGGCAAGGTCCTTTTTTACGCTATTTCTGCTGGACTATTAAATGTTCTTATTTTATTGGGGGGCAATAAATTGCTTTCACTGTGTTTCTTCTGACACAATTATGTCACCAAACTTTCACTAGGGTGGTCCGTGTGGGGAGAGAACTATTTCGCTGATGAAAAATGCTTGATTAATTAAATAAAATATTATTTTGATATTGGAAGTATTAAATAAAAATACATACAATATTTTTAAGTTGTACTATCACAGAAAAAAATAAAACCCAATTTGGGTCGAAAGATTCTGACCCAAATTGGGCTTCATTTTTTTCTGTGTGAATGTAGGAATACAAATATGTAAATTTTATAATTTTAGTATGGATGGATATTTTCTATAAAAGTTTATATAGTTTATTATATTCAAATTACGCTAAAAAGCTCTGTCTTTCGTAAAAGATGATGCAGTGCATTAATGGCCATCCAGTGGTATGGTTGTTAATAAACATTATATACAAAAGTAGCATCTCGTAATATTTCTCGTTTATATATATAGTATAGCTCTGTTTTCGTGCGTCCCGAAAAAATTAACGAACGGGGAAAATAATCTGTAAAATATATACCAAAAAAAAAAAAAAAAAAAAAAAAATCCCGTAGGGTTAACATTGCGTATGCTTATTTACACTTATAACGTAAACTTATTTATGCGCTATTGCTCTAAAATTTTAATACACTTAACTAACATTTTAGCTGTTGTTCCAGTAAAATTTTGGTTTAGATATAATAACATTTAGGTGTAAAATAATCAGTTTGAAGATAGAAAAAAATCCCGTATGATTTCCTTGTGTAAATAATAATAATAATAAAAAAAAAAGTTGTAAGAAAAACTGTATTTTACAACTAAATATCAGTATTTTAGAATGAAAATTATTCACAGGCTTCGGTAATATTATATTTATAACTCATCAAAATTTCAAAGCATTTGGACAGTAAGAACTTTTTTTTTTTTAAATATTAAATTACTCGATGTGGGGGGGGGGGAGCGAGAAGAAAACATTTTTTAGCTGCTGAATGCACTGCTGCCCCCCCCCCCCCCATTATTAGATTCGTTTGTTTGGAGGATAGATTTTCGTTTAAATATATAAATTCATCCAACACTGATTTTAGGTACATTTATGTCCCGGGCTACGTCGATCTTTCGTTATACGCTGCCAAAGTCAGCGGGTCCCCCACTCTAAATTTGTTTGGATAGATTTTTGTTTAAATATATAAATTCATCCAACACTGATTTTAGGTACATTTATGTCCCGGGCTACGTCGATCTTTCGTTATACGCTGCCAAAGTCAGCGGGTCCCCCACTCTAAATTTGTTTGGATAGATTTTCGCTTAAATATATAAAATCATTCAACATTGATTTTAGGTATTTTAAGGTTATTATCACGGGTCCGGACAACGCCGGGTGGGTCAGCTAGTTACTAAATAAAACGAACTGGAAAAAATAAACTGTAAAATATATACTCATCGATTTACTCATAGGCGTGAGGCCCTGATGATGCCGCACCAAGGGTGGCTCTGAATACTTTTCCATTTTCGATGCGCACCTATTTTGGATTTACGCATACATAAGATAAACTTATATAACGGTGATCGGTTACAAATTTTGTTAATAGTATATTATTCGTGTAACTTGATTAGATTTTTATACACAATTTAAGAATAAAATAAAAGTTTATATTTTTTGTAAAAAGTGCAGCATTTTTTATAAAGCTATATCAATCTGTGAAGTTTGCAAAATTAAAGAAATCAAAACAATGTTTAATATTTGTTTTAACAAAGTATAAGGTAAAGCTAGGAGAGTCTGCGCACAATTCAAAAGAATAACAATAAAAAAATCTAAATATTAATTTTTTGCTAAACTATTCATGAATAATTTTTACTTCATTTGTTTTTTATGCATTTCCATTGCTATTTTGTTGTAATTTAATAGAACAGTTGTAATAAAACCAAGAAAGTTATTTTGCGCAATCTGTCCTTACGGGGTTGGTGTGATTGCGCACATGGGTAGGAGAGATTGTTACTAATAATAACTACAATTAAATTGTTAACAATAATAATTACACTTAAATGACATTGTTGTAAGGTTTTGTGAACAAATATTACTGTATTAGGAGTGAATATTTCAACCTAATGATTAGAGAATCAGAAAAAGGAAATAATTTTAAAAACGATTAAATAATTTTAATTAAAGGGAAAAAAAATAAAGAATCAGAAAAAGCAAGTCCAGATAAGATTACAAATTAACATTAAGATACTTGAAAACACGTTTAACTTAAAATTAGTCCATTTTCATTTTTTATTTTTTATGAAAATTTACCAATAAGCTGCATAATCTCTCCTAGCATGTAAACTAACGGGAACAATGCGTCATCTTTCCTAAGTAGCAGATGCGCAAACTCTCCAGTTTCGGTAGGAGAGATTGCGCGGCCTTTTATTTAAACAAGGCGGCAACTAAAATGAACCGTTGATGTTCACATTGTTAGTCTAGATTAGTAGCTTATGAGAAATCGTTTAAGTTTAAAATATTTCGTACTACTGACATTGTATAGAAATTCTGATGAATAGCTATGAAAATTCAAGCACTTACTTTGGGAAAACAAAACAAAATAGCAATGCTTTATCTTAGACTCTCAAAACAATCAACGTGCATTTTCAAGTAGACACTACACTACTGCTGTTGTACAACTACCTGGAGTCACTGCGCGCTCACTCTACTCCTTCCCCTCGAACCTCTATGTGCGCAATCTCTCCGACTGCGCCATCTCTCCTGGCTTTACCTTACCATATCAAACAGACATTTAACAATGTAAATGCTAAGACTTTTTACCACCCAAAATCCTGTGGTTTTGTTTATTTTTATTAAAAAGCATTAAGATGTTTAATTATGTTTTCAAATGAATTCTGTCAGATGCACCATTTTTCAAAAATTTAATCCGGTCTAAATTCTGAGCTATGAAATCCAATTTGTAAGAGAAAAATTGTTATATTGCAATTCCAAAATAATTTCATGTTCTAAATCAATAAAAATACTTTCGACATATTAGCGTGTTACGTATCTAAAACAAATAAAAAAGTCTTTGAAAATGCTAATAATAATAATAATAATACCACATTTACTCGTGTATAATATGTAACTTGTTTTTGAAAGGGTAAAACGAACAAAGTCTTAAAGAAAAAAATCTGTAGAAATCCTGAATAATGTTACCATGTATCCCGATTTGAGCTGGATGTCCCGGTTTTCAATGTTTTTAAGACCCGCGGAACGCCTGTTTAAAACAAAATATATTCCCCGTCCTTGGCGATTTTGTTTTACAGGTTTTACTGTACTTAGTTCAGTAAATCCTGCGAAAACGGAACCTGCCTATAACAAATCCCGTCTTATACGTAAAACATTCATGGTCGCTATGGAAAGAACATGCCATACAATTATAACTTCTCAATCGAAAACCTCTCTAATACGGAATTTTGCTTCGGTCACGAGAGATTCTTGTTTCACAAATTTTGCACAATCTGATTACTGTGTTTCTGTAATACAGTTAAACATACTAAGACGAAATCGCAATTGACCAAAGAAAGATTCCGTTTTAGACAGGTTTTCGTGTTGGTTAATAGATAGATAGGTTACTCTTTTTTTCGGGGCCATTGACTTTTTACGTTTAAGACGGATTTCCAATAAAACAATAGACAACAATGATAAAACAATACCGCTACTCCTAATAATTTTTTATAAAAAATTTTCTTTAAAAAAATCGTATGCTGAACTATTAAAATAAATATAGTTTCTAATTACGTTTTAAAGCACATAAAGTAGTTGAAAGATGTAACGGTCAGTGGTAAATTTTAGATTGGTGGATGGTGTATATTTAATTTGTGGTGCAAAATATAGCAGATCTCTAGCATCTGGTACGGTTGTTCATCTTACCATATGGTGAGCCAGTTGAGCCATAAATATAGAAAAATCCGAAATAGCAGTCATACACGAGTGGAAATTTTACAGTGAGGTTTATCGCAATTATTTTTTTTTTTATTTATCAAATATGTAATTATTATTTTTTTATTTGTGAAACCTGCATAAAAAAATTTTCACGTCAGAAAAGATAATAAAAGAGTTTAGAAATTTTTAACAAATATTTACAATTCCCTAAAATTCCATTGAAAAGTTCGTATTTTAAATATGCACGCAGTTTTCTTCCCACTCCTTTATAAAAGCATTACCTTTAAATTCCAATTATCTAAATTGCTGATTTTTTTTTTTTTTTTTTTTTCCTAACACCGCAACCTTGAAACCAATCTACTCCAGTAACCCTTCAGCATGGTCGCCAAATTCTAGATAACAGGCGATCAATGTGTTCACATGGCAGCCGCAAATACCTCTGAAGAGTTCGTCCAAGTACAAGCAGCTAATGCGCCTTAGTTATCGCGCATGTCTGATCTTGCTCCTCCGTTTGATCTAGCTGCGGAAATAAACCCGTTTACGAAAATAAATTTTGCAACTTTTCGAATCAGCGGCGAATTGTTCGGGGAAAATAAATTAAAACTTCGCTGGAAAAGCGTTCTGAAAAGATTTTTCTGAAAACTTTATTTTTCAATCTGGATTTTATTTACATATAATTAATTCTTGAAAGAATATTTATACGAATATTTATATTTATGACAGTGATCGTAATATTACAATATTTTTTAAGCAGAGAATTTCTTTAAAAAAATAAAATAAATAAAAATTTTAAAAAAGTGAGGGAAGGAGAAAGAGAAGGAAATAAGAAAACAATTTCTTTATTTTCCAGGGAGTGCAGATACATTTTTTATTTTAAATATGTAAATTTCCAATTTATTCTACGTCTCTTAATTCGTGTTTCAAATTACACAGTTTTAAAGCATGTTAACTCTTTCAGGGGCAAATAAATGTGTTTCTGTAATATTGAATTCACTCGAGAATTTTCGAAATATTGCATTTGAAAATGAGGAAATGAAATTTTACAGCTTTTTTTGGACCAAAATAAAATTTGTTGAAAAATTCTTATACAAATCTTGATAAAAATTAAATGGTATAAATAATATACCACCGACCTTCAAGGGGTTAAACCGACTTAAGGGGGTCTCGGTACATTTTTGAACTATTTTTTAACAGTATTCTATAATACCTTTTTTATTTTTTATGAAATGTTGTTTTATAGAAAAATTATTTAATAATAAAAAAAATGCATTTTTTATATAAAATGATAAAAAATTAATATTTTAAAGAAATAAATAAAAATAAAACGACTCTTCTACAATTTTGAGCTTTTTTCAAAAACCTTTTTTCTCATATTTTACTTAAAAGTGAGTTCTATAACTGTAAAGATGAGATTTCTAAAAAGTTAATTATTTTAAGATTTAAAATATATATCTTTGATATATGTAAAAATACAGTAAAAAATACTATTTGCTTAACATTTTTTTTTTTTTTTTTTTAAATAAACTATTTATATTATTTCAAATCAGATCCTTTATTTCACAAAATACGTCATAAGGAACGTCAATAAATAAATATCAAGTAAATCGAGAAATATGTATGGAAGTTTTAACATTTTGACCAAACTAGTATTATATACTGAATAAAGATAAACAGAAAAATATGAATTTAAAGATTTAACTCTGACTCATTTACAGGGCAATGGATGCAATAAAATATCCTTTTCATATTAAAAATAAATGTACAGCGTGAAATAGCACAAATTAAAAATATATAAATTGGCAAACAGCTGTTTCGGAGCCCCTAAAGCCCCTTAAAGACTCCTAAAGCGCGTCTTTCGCACGCGCCAAGATGAAAATCCATCTTGGCGCGTGCGAAAGACGCAAGCAAATTGACATGGCTTAGGATTTTAAATAGGTTTTAAACTTTTAAATTGGCACTGATGATGGAGCTTTAGGGGCTCCGAAACAGCTGTTTGCCAATTTATATATTTTTAATTTGTGCTATTTCACGCTGTACATTTATTTTTAATATAACGGCATAAAGTTTAATCCACCTTTTTGGATCCTTTTCACATATTTATAATTATCGGATATTTACTTCACTCCACTAGAATATACATGGGGTGTCTATAAATACATTTTAGGCAAAAAATTGGAAAAATTAGATTTTCGCTAAATGGAAGGTAGCGAGTCTCCTTAAAAAAAAGAAACAAACAAACAAACAAACAAACAAAAAAAAACATGCGTTGTTTTTAACACTTTCCAACATAGTTGAAAATTGTTTATGATTTTGTTTTCTTTCTCCGTCTGTCCGTACTTTAACCCTCATAAATATACTGGGATTGTCCTGTAATAAATAAAATTATTATTATAGTGTATTAATAAAAAGTTTTTCTTTTGTTAAAGGATTTATAAAAGATAATTTATAAAAAATAGAAGAAAAATTGAATTTTTATCTTTTTTTAAAATTAAAACATTTTTCAAAATAACAGAAAAAAGTAATGTCCGTATAAAAACACGCATATATATATATAAAGATAATTTAAAAAACAATTGAAAATACAAATTGAAAACTGACATTTTCTTTCTTAAAAATCTCTCTCTCTCTCTCTCTCTCTCTCTCTCTCTCTCTCTCTCTCTCTCTCTCTCTCTCTCTCTCTCTCTCTCTCTCTCTCTCTCTCTCTCTCTCTCTCTCTCTCTCTCTCTCTCTCTCTCTCTTTTTCTTTTTTTTTTTTAATAATAGAAAGATTTTTCTTTTGTAAAGTGATATTGACATAAAAACATAGTATTTGATATATATATATATTTTAATAATTTATTAAAGATACGAATTGTTATCTATTATTATTTTTTTAAGTAAAACATTTTTTGAAAATAATAGAAAAAAAATGATGTTTGTATAAAAACAGATTTCATTAAACAAAAATATAATTTAAACAAATTGAAGTTACACGATGAAAATTGACATTTCATCTCTTAAAAATCTTTAATTTAAAAAAAAAATAATAACAGAAAACTTTTCTTTTGTAAAGTGATATTGACGTAAACACATATTTTATTTTAAAAAAAAACTTAATTTATTAAAGATACGTCATAAAAATGAAATTTTTTCCATTATTATTTTTTCAATTCAAACTTTTTTTGAAAATAATAGAAAACAGTGAAGTTTGTATAAAAACACATTTTATTAAAGAAAAATATAATTTAAACAAATTGAAGTTACACGATGAAAATTGATATTTTATCTCTTAAAAATCTTTAACTTAAAAAAAAAATAATAGAAAAGTTTGGCATTTCATTATATATATATATACGAAAAAACATTATTTTGATATTGCTAATTTAGTAAAATTAAAGGATACAAGGCCAAATTTCAAATTCTACTTGTTATAATTTTAAAATAAAAAAATTATTTTCAATAAATGGAAAATGTTTTCTATTGAAAAACAATGTTTTCATTTTGTAACTTCAATTTTAACTAATTAAGAATTTTAAAATTAAATTTTCTTTTTCTTTCTTTCTATTCAATTAAATAAAATTATTTTTCGAATACTAGGAAGCGTTTCCTCCAGTAAATAAATGATTGTATTTCACAATTAAAGAAAATAGACTTCATTTAAAAAAATAATAATAATTTAGTAAAGTTAAAGATATAAGATC
This sequence comes from Maratus michaelseni, assembly GCA_963931845.1. Taxonomy (NCBI): domain Eukaryota; kingdom Metazoa; phylum Arthropoda; class Arachnida; order Araneae; family Salticidae; genus Maratus; species Maratus michaelseni. Next base: position 36,773,604 of record OZ007600.1, read on the forward strand.
AAATTTAAAATTCTAACTGTTAATTTTTTTAAAATAAAAAATAGTTTCCCAACTATTAATGGAAAATATTTTTTTATTGAAAAGCAATGTTTATATAAAACACATGTCATAAAAAACAAACTAATGAACATAAATTTTATTTATTAAAATTTAAATTGCAAGATTAAATTGACACTTTATCTCTTTAAAATCTTTAGTTAAAAAATATTAATAAAAAGTTTTTCTTTTGTTAAACGATTTATAAAAGATAATTTATAAAAAATAAAAGAAAAATTGAATTTGAATTTTTATCTTTTTTTTTTTTTTTTTTTTTTTTTTTTAATTAAAACGTTTTTCAAAATAACAGAAAAAAGTAATGTCTGTATACAAACACATTATATATATAAAGATAATTTAAAAAAAATGAAAATACAAATTGAAAACTGACATTTTCTTTTTTAAAAATCCTTTTTTTTTTAGTAATAGAAAGGTTTTTCTTTTGTAAAGTGATACTGACGTAAAAACATAGTATTTTACATTTTTTTAAATAATTTATTAAAGATAGGATTTTTTTTCCATTATTATTTTTTAATTAAAACATTTTTTGAAAATAATAGAAAAAAATTATGTTTGTATAAAAGCAGATTTCATTAAACAAAATATAATTTAAACAAATTGAAGTTACAAGATGAAAAATGACATTTTTATCTCATAAAATGCTTTAATTAAAAGAAATGATAATAGAAAAGTTTTTCTTTTGTAAAGTGATATTGACATAAACAAGTATTTGATTTAAAAAAAATAATAATAATTTATTAAAGACACAAGATGCAAATTGACTTTCACATCTATTATTAATATTCTTAATTAAAACATTTTTTCAAATAATAAAAAAAGGGACTTTTGTATAAAAACACATTTCATAAAAAAAAAAAAAAAAAAAAAAAAAAAAAAAAGAAAAAAAAAAAAAAAGGTTAATTTAAACAAATTGAAATTACAAAATGAATATTTGACAATTTTATCTCTTAAAAACTTTTAATGATAATAATAATAATTTTCAGATAATGGAAAATTTTTATTGTAAAGTATGTTGGCATAAGCACACATTTCATTAAAATATTTAATTTTGTTTTTCTTATTTATTAAAATTAACGATACTAGGATAAAAATTGAAACTTTATCCATCACGGGTTTTAATTAAAAATTATTAATTTTCAAATAATAGAAAATGTGTGCTATTGTAAATTGATATTTATATAAACACATTTCATTTTAAAAAATTGCTTAATTTAAACATTTTTATTTACTAAAATTAAAGTTACAAGATGAAAAACGACATTTTATCTCTTAAAAATTTTTACTAAAAAAATTAATTTTCAAATACTAATAGAAAATTTCTCTAGTAAAGTTATGTTGGAATAAGCACACATGTCATTAAATTAAAAAAAACCCTTTCATTTTAATATTTTTAAATTTATTAAAATGAAAGATAAAAGATAAAAAAAATTGGACATTTATCCATCACGTGTTTTAATTAAAAATTAGAAATTTTCAAATAATAGAAAATGTGAGCTATTGTAAATTGATATTTATATAAACACACTTCATTTTAAGAAATTGCTTAGTTTAAACATTTTTATTTATTCAAATTAAAGTTACAAGATGAAAAATGACATTTTATCTTTTAAAAAATTTTACTAAAAAAATTAATTTTCAAATACTAATAGAAAATTTCTTTAGTAAAGTTATGTTGGAATATAAGCTCACATTTCATTTAAAAAAAAAAAAAAAAAAAAAAAAAAACCTTTCATTTTAATATTTTTAAAAATATTAAAATGAAAGATAAAAGATAAAAATTGGACATTTATCCATCACGTGTTTTAATTAAAAATTATTAATTTTCAAATAATAGAAAATGTGTGATATTGTAAATTTATATTTATATAAACACATTTCATTTTAAGAAATTGCTTAATTTAAACATTTTTATTTATTAAAATTAAAGTTACAAGATGAAAAATGACATTTTATCTCTTAAAAAATTTTATTAAAAAAATTAATTTTCAAATACTAATAGAATTTTTCTCTAGTAAAGTTATGTTGGAATAAGCTCACATTTCATTAAATAATAAAAAAAAACCTTTCATTTTAATATTTTTTAAATTTATTAAAATGAAAGATAAAAGGTAAAAATTGGACATTCATCCATCACGTGTTTTAATTAAAATATATTAATTTTCAAATAATACTATTGTAAATTGATAATTATATAAACACATTTCATTTTTTAAAAAAAATGCTTAATTTAAACATTTTTATTTATTAAAATTAAAGTCACAAGATGAAAACTAACATTTTATCTCTTAAAAAAATTTTACTAAAAAAATAATTTTCAAATACTAATAGAAAATTTCTCTAGTAAAGTTATGTTGGAATAAGCTCATATTTCATTAAATTAAAAAAAAAAAACCTTTCATTTTAATATTTTTAAATTTATTAAAATGGAAGATAAAAGATAAAAATTGGACATTTATCCACTATGTTTTTTAAATAATAATGATAAAAAAAAAAAAAGGAATTAATTTTCAAATAATACAAAATGTGTCCTATTGGAAACTGATATTTATATATAAACACATTTCATAAAAAAAAAAAAAAAAAAAAAAAATCACTTAATTTTAAAAGTTGTAGCTCATTAAAACCGAAGTTACAGTTAAGATAAAAAACTGATATTTTATCTCTTACAACTTTTTAATTAAAAAATAACAATTTTCAAATAATAGAAACAGTTTTCTCTTGTAAAGTGATGTTGACATAAACAAATGTCTCATTAGGAAAAAGGGGGAACGTTATTTAAAAAAAAAATTCATTTATTAAAATTGAAGTTGCACGACGAAAACTGATGTTTTTAAAGTTTAAAAAAGGTATTTTTTATTTATTTATTTATTTATTTATTTTTAATAGTAATGGAAAATGTTTTCTCGCGGCAAGTTGTGATGGCATAAACACACATTTCTTAACGGAAAAAGAAAAAAAAAAAGTTCATTATTTTTATTTTTTATTTAATGAAATTAAAGATACGAGGAAAAAAAAAACTAAAATTTTATCTGCTGTCTTTTTTTTTAAATTCATTTTCAAATATTAGAAAATACTATAGCTCTTGGAAAATATTTCTTATTGAATAAAATTTTTAAAAAAAATTGAATAAAATTGAAGTTACAATACGAAAACTAATATTTTATCTTTAAAAAAAATTAATTAGAAAAAATACTAATGAACCCCCCCCCCCCCCCTTCTAAAGTGATGATTGCATAAACATACATTTCGAAAAAGGAGGAAATTACAGTCTTGCTTACAAAATTTGTCTCTTACAAAATTTGTATTCAAAAAATAAACTTTCAAATAATAGAAATTGTTGTCTCTTGCGAAGTGATTTTGCATAAATATAAATTCCATTATTTAAAAAGAAGAAGAAAAACTTTTTATTTTTTATTTTTAAAAAATGTTACCAGATAAGACTTGAAATTGTATTTGTTATTATTTTTTACTATTCAAGAAAATAAATAATATTCAAATAATATACAGTGAAATCTGCAAATACGAAACCTGTCTATAACAAAATGCTGTCGCTGTCTTATACGAAAAGTTTTCCTAGTCCCGACAGAAAAGTAACTTATGTAAACGGGATATTTTTTTCCCGATCTCTTTCACACCAACTCCGTTTTCACAGCTTTTATTGTGCAATTTCCCCCCTTGCAAATGATGCTTTCTTAAACGCATATTGCTTTTAGTCTTCCCTTTTTAAAAAGCCTCCATTTTAAAATATCCAAGAATAAAATAAATAAAATTCTATAGACTGAACATTCTGACTTTTCAATGAGTTACGCTACACCAGAATAAAATTTATAAAACAAAATCTGCGAAAGTGGAAATTGTGTATAACGGAATCTAGTCGTAAATTGAAAATTTTATGGTCCCGATAAAAAGACTACCAAACAATTACACATGCTAACATCGACGTACATTTTTGAAAATTTTTGATGGGGCTCAACTCTTTTTTGCACAAGTATGTGCATGTGAGTGTAAACTAGTCGTTGGAGGCCACCGTAATACTTACCCATCATGGATAAGCATAATATAAAATATGAAAATAAAACATGCGTAAACTATTTATAAAATGCATTGTAAATCGATTAAAATCGTGCCTTGATGACGTCATAAACTTTAAATGCTCCAATACTTATTTGCGTAAAAGAAACATTCTTATAACTTCAAAATTGATAATCATATTAATTAACGGTTTACTGCGTCGAATCAAGCGTCTCATTTCCAATTAAAATATATCTTTGAATTGAAATTTGAATGAAATACAGGGTCACGAAAAGTCGAAGAGTGTGGTAAATAGGATTATAAATATCTCGGCAACTCATTATCCGATCGATTTCCTTCTTTATGCAAAATTTATGTTTTTTTTATTGTCTTTTATATTCGCTCCTTAAAATAAACAATTTCAAAAAATTTTATATACATTTTATCAGAACGAATATTTCGAGAGTCCGAAAAAAAAATAGTTCCGGATAATCTAGGTTACTGAAATTCAATAAGCTTCTTCCCACTATCACATACTAAGTACATACCAAATTTGAAGTGTCTATCGTCTAAAACGTGTAAATCCGTCAAAAAATTTTTTTTCGATTTTCAAAACGATTACAAGACTTACCCTATACTACGTATGATGGTGTAAGTAAAAACGACAGATTACCAATTTAATGTTGCTTTTTTAACTACCTTTAAAAAAAATAATAAACATAATCGTATACTGATAAAAAATCACAAGTTAAATAAAACATTAAGACAATATAGAAATTCCAGTGTATAGACCTGTTTATAAAATGATACTCGCTGATATTCGCGAATCGTTTATAATAAAATTACAACGAAAGTAGATTTTAAATAACATCTTGTATTCTTTTTTTTTTTTTTTTTTTTTCTTCGGAATATAGATTTTTTATATAAAAAGTTCAAACGTTGAGCATTTTATTCTTAAAAAAAAAAAAAAAAAAAAAAAAAAAATAGAACATGAAGTTAAAAAGGGATCTTAGTGTCTTTTATCCCTATAACAAAAGAAAAATAAGAAAAAATTGGAACATTTAAAAATTTTATATAAAAAAAAAAAAAAAAAAAAAAAAAAACTTTTTTAAATTGTATACTAAAAGGGGGAGGGGAAGTGTCCATTTTAGAATTAATGGTGGGGCTCGGGCCCCACGAGCCCATACAACTCTACGCCTATGCCTGCTAAGACAGAAACCTTTTTAAAAGGAATTTTTTCCCAGGTTTCCCCTATTCCATTTTCACGTATAGCACTGTAAAAAAAAAAAAAAAAAAAATTCTTTTTAATGTACGAATATATAATATAAACACGAACAAAAATATACAATAATCTCTTCTGTGTCATGTACAATTTCGAAAAGTGTTCTTTATCTTTAGAAACCTCGTAAACCAATTTATTTTCAAGATTTAAAGAAGAATTTATAAAAAAAAAAAAAAAAAAAAAAAAAAAATTATTTTGCTGTCCTGATTTTCGGAAATATTTCCGTGTAGTTTTTATAGTGTATTTATCAGTTTTCTCAAACCGGAATGGCGGTTTTTAGGATGTTGTCCGTTCACAATTTAATCGCGCTCGTCGGCCTAATCGTTCGGAGTTTTCCGTGATTTTCTTCGAACCTTAGATAACCATGCGTAAATACGGGTTACGTTCCCTTAAAAAGACCCTCATGGAGGACACTCCCCCCCAAGGGCCTATATCCCTCCTGTAGATAATCGGCCGTCATAAATACACCAACCATTCTCGATTTCGGATTTTCAGTTTCGTAATTGAACTTATACATGCAAGAGTAACAAAATAATATTAACGTTAATCTTGATAGTTTAACATGTTTGTCTGTAAAACATGTTTGTTGAACATGAAAATGTTTACTTGAGAATGGATAGCACCCGAAAAACCCATATTCGAGGTTCAGAAAACTAATTACTCTCGTATTCACCATGTACCTGAACTTAGAAAACCTCGGCCGAACACTCGAATGAAACTCACGATTAACCTGATTGGACTTGATCGCAGCCGAAGTCCAATCAGATTAATTATGAATACCATTTGAGCGTTCAACCGAGGTTTTCTAGGTTGAGGTTAGATGGTGAATACGAGCATAAATGCACTATAAAAACTACTCAGAAATGTTTCCGAAAATCATCAGTGGCAGGAAAAGAAACCTTGTTTTTATAAATCATTCATTAAATCTCGAAAATGTATTAGTTTCTGGGATTTCTAAAGATAAAAGATACTTTTCGGAATCGTGGGTAACTCGGAAAAGGTTATTGTATATTTTCGTTCCTTGTTATATTATATATTAAGAAACATTTGTCTTCTTTTACAGTGTGTATTCTAGAGTGTATCATATTGTATTTTGGATGCAATATTTGTGATTGCATCATTGCATTTCGTAAATGAAAACTGCATCACGGTCCTTTTCATCTTAGAGGCTATTTTGGGAAATGAAAAATCACAAAGCGTATGAAATATGTCGAAATATTTCCAGGACTTGCGTCCTACTAACTCCTGGAAGTGATGAAAGAGGAATTGAGTGTTTGCATCATCCACGCATGCGCTTCTGAGTGATTGAAAACAGATGCTATCAAAAAAGAACATTAACGATCGAGGATTTTTTTTTTTCATTGAACTACTTCTTAAGATTTTTGTCATGATGAAATAAATCGTTTGACTTGCATTATTTTTTAAAGAAAGAAGCCTTTTAAAAGCAGACGATATAATTAAATTTGAATATATATTTACTCCTGAATATGAAATCTCTTCTCCTATAAATAAACATTTTCTTTTCCAATAAGTGTATTTTTTCCTGATTTTAGGAGGCGGAGGGGGGGAGCTAAAAAGAAAGATCTGGTTAGGGGGGGGGGGGTAATGTCCCTCTTAAAGTATTCAATATTTCAGAATGTATCAACCATAATACGTCAAATTAAAAAAAAATGTTTTTAGAAAATGCACAAAAGCTAAAATAACTCGTCAGATTTGACTAAAATAGAAACATTATCATTAAATAAACACTTTCAGCAAAGAAAAAAAAAGAAATAATAATAATTGTTTTATATATTATTTCTGTTGTCAACACCTCTTTTTCTATGCATTTACAAAACATACCACAATAAATGAGGTATCATTCGAAAGGTTTTGAATCGACTTCTGACATAGTACACTCACATTTCGTTAAAACATGTTTTTGATTAAAAATTGCAGTTCATTAAAAATTAAATTAGCATTTTTTTAATAAATTAAATAGGATTAAAAAGCAAAATTTAAATTTAAATGTTTAGAAGAAAGACACCATCGATCGATCGTAGCGGTATTTCACCTGTAGCCTAAAATGTATGCTTTGTTATATTAAATTAGATTCTATTTTATATGTATTCAATTCATTTTTCTTTGTCCTGTATTTTTCACGAAGTGGATTATGTCAGCTTCAGTTAAAATACGAGAGCGAATAACTGGTCACATTTTAATATAACGAATTCCTTTCTTTTGAATGCATTTTTCGATAAAATATTCTTAAACAATAAATAAGTAATAGAATATTCATCTATGATGTATCAGTAAATGTATTTTTACTTCCTTTATTACATGCAAACTCATAAATAACTGAAAAATAAAAACTTTATACTAAAGTGAATCACTATTTTGTTCAACTAGAACTGGTTCAAGTGGAAAAGTTCATATTTATTACGGAAACTTACGGATATTTTTTTTCTTTTCTTTTTTCGTTTCTTTCTTTTTTTTTCTTTTTGCATTATTCTGTGTCGTAATTTTTCAAATAATTAGAAAAATCTATAGATTTTGGTTTTATGTAGGAAGTATGATGTTAAAAATAAAAGAGAAGCCACCAAATAACTATTCGAAAATTATCTAAAAACTGGAAATTCTCTTTTGAAATACAAGTTATTCTGTGTGGTAATATTTTAAATGGAAAATGTATACGCTGCGGTTTGATACAGGAAGTAATGGTTTAGCTTCCGTCAAATCGTGACATTATCATTATTGAAAATCTTTAAAAACTGGAGATTTGATTTTTAAATAAAAATTATTCTGCGCAATTTGCAACTGATTAAAAAGTTATTGACCGAGGATTATGTGAAAAATAATATGTTAGTTTCAAAAGGAGATGCCACAAAGTACAGCTATGCTTTGATAATTATTCGAAAAAAACAGTTTATACAGAGCAAATAGTATTTATACATGCAGTTTTATACAGGAAGTGATGGTCTGCTCTGGCTTCCATCAAATGTTGTTATTCTGATAATCGAAAATCTTTAACAAGTGGGTAAGTGTGATCGAAGATCGCTCAAAGGGTTTCGTTTAATATTCCTTTCAAAACACTTTATCCTTCCTTTAATAAATCCAAATAAATTTCATTTTCAAGGAAAAAAAAAAAAAAAAAAAAAAAAAAGTCATGTTTTTTATAAAGTAAAAATTACCGGTCTATTTTTCTCGTTTTTTCGGAAATCTGAACCGGTCCGATAGCGGGCGAAGCACGCTATTATACTCTGTCATAATAATATCTGTCATGTAGACTAAATGCGATATTAAAAAAAATCAATTTCAAAATTAAACATGTTGTATAGAGACCTTCAAAATGTTAGACGTCAGATTAATTTTCTTTTTAATTCTCTAATGACGTCATATTAAGCTGCTTTCTGTATTTACACATACTCCATACTCCTTGCATTATTGAGAAATATTTGAAAATTTCCGTTTTATTACCAATATGACATCATATTAATCTTTCCTTTCAATTGGAGAAACTTTTTATTTCATTTTCATTTTTCACGTGGAAATCTTCCAATAGAAAATTAATTATTGTAGAAAGAATTTTATTGTGAATTTTTAACTGTTGGAAACTGCTATAACGAAAAATTTTTTAATTTAATAGGAAAAGGCTGTTAGATTTTTGGTTTTTTATCTCTCTATATTAAAATAATATGATTTTTCCAATTTTATGATTTTGAGCTTCATAGTAGGTATTCAGCTATAAGTACACAAAATTTCATGCCTGTAAGTTGTATAGTTTCTGAGAACCGGCTCTGTGACGGACAAACAACGAAGCGGGACTAATAGGGTTTCGTGAGATGAACAAAACCCTAAAAACTGGAGATTTTTGGTTTTTAAATAAAAGTTATTCTGCTTGACAATTTTTCAACTAATTAAAAGTTTTATTGACTGAGGTTTATGCGAAAAGTAGTATGTTAGCTACAAATAATGTTGACAGGTTCACGATTTACGCGGGACGTCCCGGTTTTCAGTGATTCCAAGACCTGTCCCGCGTAACCACCGCGCGGGACAGGTCTTGGGACAAGACACTGTCACTTGGGTACCGCGCAGTCTACTTGGGACAAGACAAGTAGACTGCGCGGGACAGGTTCGCAGTGGTCTTGCGTAACCAATGCGCGGGACGCAAAAATCCCGATTTTTCATGATGCATAAATTCTTTTAAATTTATTTTCTTAACATGCTAATCGTTAGTCTGCATTGAGTAGAACTTAATCAGAACCTGCACATAACGGAAAAGTTTCTAGTGCTTTCGAAAGGAATACCTTACAAATAATACAAATCTACCTGCCTAGACGGAAACCTGTCTAAAACGGATTTTTTTTGCTATTTTCAACTGATATTGCTTTTACAGATTTTACTTTACTTTCCTCAGGAAACCCTGTCAAAACGGAACCTGCTTTTAAAGGGAATTTTGTTTTAAAAGTAAAAATTTCGTAGTTCCCAATTAAATATTCCCAATTTTCATTGTTCCAATCAGATATAGGAATACTACACCTGATTAATTGGAATTTTAGGTAGATTTCGTAAGAAATACTACCTGTTACATTCTCCCCTACGTTGGAATTTTTGAAAAAAATTTGCAGATCTTCACCGATTATGACTCCCAGAACCCAAAACCACCCCAGTTCAAAACTTTATCTATCTATCTATCTATCTATCTATCTATCTATCTATCTATCTATGTCACTTCTTTGTGGACACGATAACTTCAATAATTCCGCACAAATCTCTTCCAAATTGATACATAAAATCAAGGGGCATAAAATCTCGGTCAAGTTCGGGGCAAAACCGAACCAAGGGGGGACTTTTTGCGAAAACAGAAAAAAACCCATAACTTCTTAATTATGTTACGTATCGAATCCGTTTAACCCTTTAGGAGGCGGTGGTCACAAAAAAGGACACCTAATTTTAATTCCAAAACTGACAAACGTCACCAAGGATATTTAATTAAAATTTTTCTTTTATAAAATAACGGAAAATCAGCAAGTTATTCTTTTCTAAGGAAATAGTTTGTAAAATCTGGTGTCAGTCCATTATTTCGTTATTTTACAAACAGATTTATTCCGCGACGGAAAGGGTTAAAGTTATCATTACTTCTAGGAAAAGGGCCGAAAATTTATGTATGACAGATTTTTGAAAATTATTATTAGATATATTATTATTATTAGATGTTATTATTAGATATTATTATTAGAGAATATTATTAAAAATGGCCCCAAGGGGGGGAAGGGGGGAGAGGTAGAATAAAAAAGTTCAGAACTTCGTCAATTTACAAGATAGACATAACAAAACACGAACTTAACAGAATAATAAAAAATATAAAGCAAAACAAAGCTCCAGGATTCGATTACATAGACTACAATTTAGTTAAAAAAATACACAAAGCGACGCCAAAGTTAATGCTCTCGTTATTCAACGCATGCCTCAAGCTAAAACACTTCCCAAAAACATTCAAAATAGGTACAGTGGTCCTGTTCCACAAACCGGGAAAAAACCCCCAGGACCCCAAAAACTATAGACCAATATGCCTGCTACCGGCCTTCAGTAAAATCCTAGAAAGAATAATATACGGTAGAATAATGCACCATCTGACATTAAACAAATATTTGAGCAAAAAGCAATATGGTTTTAAACAAGGTACTTCAACAGAACACGCACTAAACAACCTTATAAAAACGATAAAACAAGATAAAAAAGATAAATTCCAAACACTACTAGTAGCAATGGATATTAAAGGAGCCTTTGATAATATTAGATGGCCAATAATAGCAAATATACTAAAAAATTCCCCGAACCCAACTTATTTAACAAACTGGATAATTAGTTTCCTTGAAAACAGGTTTGTCACACTAGAGGAAAACGGAATAAAACAATCAAGACAAACCTTTGGCGGCTGTCCGCAAGGAAGTTGTCTCGGCCCGCTACTTTGGCTGCTAATAGCAGACGTAGCCTTAAAAAAGAACTGGGGTAAAAAGGTTAGAATCCAAGCATTTGCCGACGATTTCATCCTAATACTCAAAGCTAAAACTAAAGAGCAACTGGTAATCTTAGCAAATAAAATAATAGAAGAATTCAACAACTGGATAAAAAGCAACAATCTTACGCTAAACAGGGAAAAAACAGAGCTACTGTATCTAAACAGACCTCGCTTACACAACCTCCCAGATCAAGTCTCGGGAAAGATAGAGGGAATCAAATTAGAGGACAAGGATCTAGAAGGTAAAGACCAAATCAAATACCTAGGAGTCATAATACACCATAACCTAAACTGGCTGCCACATTGCCAACACCAAACAACCAAAGTACGCAAATCATTTAATATGCTGGGACAAATGGCAAAAAGAGGTTGGGGAATAAAACCAGACATCATAAAAATTTGGTATCGAACAGTAGCAGAAAAAGTGCTAACATATGCAGCCCCAATCTGGGGACACAAATTAAATGCCAGAAGCAAAGCGGTCCTAACCACTTGCCAAAGACATTTTCTGCTGACCATAGTCAAGGCATACAAAACTGCCCCAACAGCAGCCCTTCAGGTACTGGCGGGCCTGATTCCAATACACCTACAGGTCAAATATGAAGCAACATATGGAACAATAGCAAGGTTAAGGGAAACATGTAAATTATACGGTAATACAATTCAACCAACAGACTACGATAACAAAATAAACATATGGGAAACGCACCCAGCAGAAACAACAGAACCAAAGATAGGCTACAACGAAACAGATATAACAATTTATACAGACGGCTCAAAATTGGAATCAGGCGCTACGGGATCGGCTTTCGTAGCATACAAAAGCGACAAAAAAATTAAACTATGGTCAACACCATTGCGGAAACATAACAGTGTCTTCCAAGCCGAACTACTGTCGATACTAAAGGCAACAGAATGGGGCAACGAAACAGGGATGGATTATAACATTCACTCGGACTGCCTATCAGCAATATTAGCACTCAGCAAACCATTCAACACAGTAAAACTAATTGCAGACATACAAAACAAAATAAGAAAATCAAACAACAAATTTAAAATTAATTGGGTTAAGGCACACGTTGGCATCCAAGGAAACGAGGATGCTGACGAATTAGCAAAAGAAGCGGCTAAAAATTAAAAAAATGATAGACCCTACCACATAGAAAGACCAATATCAAACCTTAAGCGTATATTAAAAGAGTTAACAATAAAACAATGGCAGTTCGAGTGGGACTATGGGGATACGGGTAGAACAACTCATGGATACTTCCCAAAAGTAGACACAAAACGGCTTATAAGCTGTAAATTACTGAGCCAAATCTACACAGAACATGGAGCATTCCCACAATACCTACATAGATTTACTAAATTTAGCTCTCCAGAATGCATATGCGGGGAATTAGGGTCCATAAAACACTACCTTACGGCCTGCCCACTCACAGAACCACACCATCTGGTCACCATCACAGTTAATAACGAAATACTATGGCACAGACAACTTGCAAACAACAAACATGTACAAAACAAAGGTAGAGCAGTGATCAGATGGCTAATGAACAATGTAGACGACATGAAACAGACAAACATAGACTAATACAACAACAACAACAACAAAAAAAAACATAAAAGTCCCAGCAGCCACCATACCTCTATATTCAAAGTGTGTATAACCTCTGCCTAATTAATCTTATCTTCCAGGAAAAAAAAAAAAAAAAAAAAAAAAAATATATATATATATATATATATATATATATATATATATATATATATATATATATATATGTGTGTGTGTGTATATATAATAAAATAGCAGTGTAAAGTATACCTCTTTCCTGCGAAAAAAAAATCGTTCTTTTAGCGTCTAAGAGGGTGGAAGTTAATAACTAATTAACGGACTAATGGCCAAGGAATATGCCCCACCCCATAGCGCACCAAGTCCTCAAATAGCTTCATCGAGTTCATGAAAACAGCCATAAGGTATATATGGACTGATCGCCACTAGAGCGCATTCATGACAACAAATTCAACGGTTACCAGTGATGCAACAGAGTATAAAATCAACAGAGAAATATGAGAAACCCAAATCACAATGAGAAACCTGCAACAAATGAGAAACCAAAATAAATGCAACAAAAGAGAAACAACTGCATCACATGAGAAACCAAAAAGCAACGAGATAAATCTAAATGTGCAACAAAAATCAAGCAGCAAAAGAAAAACAACAGGTAACTGGAAAGTACAGTAGAAAAAAGTAAGGGAAAAAAACAATCCAACACAAGTAAAAGTAATCATTTTCTTCTATTTTTTATGTAAAGTTAAATAAACATGTATTAACCCCCTTCCCTTACAGGTTTTTATTTTTTGTTATCATGTACGCTAATGGCGCCTGGTGCATGTAAAATCTGTCGTGGGTGTAAAGTCCTCCAAGTTCCCTGTGAATAATACCTCTGGGGGTGCCTAATCAGGTGAAGGTCTCGTCACCTGATCAAGGCTCTAAATTACGAGACCAACTCGCATAACGATGCCAGGTCCATATAAAAAGAATAACATCAATTAGCAGCAAAACAAAATGGAAACAAAACTAAGTCCTCCACATAGCCGTCCTGTCAGCAACGGCCAGCCGCTACGCGGCATCTCTTCAGTGGCGCTACGCGCCCCGGTACCAGGCACTAAACCCGTTTAAGCTAGGGAAACCTGGCAGGTAGGGGCCTGGTCGCCGGTCTCAAAAAAAAAAAAAAAAAAAAAAAAGATATCAAATCTGCTTAAATTTATTGTAATTCCTCTTAATATTACCTAAAACTTTTATATTGACAAGGTTTTTATAGGACCAACCCTTATAGAAAAAAAAAATTCCTGCCGGCTCAGGCTGCAAACAAGTTAGATTTCGAAGTAGGCGGTCCCAACTGCCGCATCATGGCAAAAAGGTCATTTTTTCCGCAATTCCCAACAAACAGAAACCCCACGGTCTGCGTCTTCGATATCTACCTGTGCCTGTAGGCCGAGCCTGTTTTTATGATTCCGTTTCTACAGATTTTATTATGGATTGAGCTTATTTAGTTTAGAATTGTCTTTATTTAGTATACTAAAACTTGCTAAGACGGAATCTCAAAGGACTGGAGAAACATTCTATTTTAAACGTAATAAACACCGCATTAAAAGAATCGTATATCGTGTTAAAAGAATTTAAGACATAAATTGGTTTATAAATAGAAATATTCGTAACATAAATTTTCATTTAAAAAAAGTTTCTTGCTGTCACGTATAAATAGAAGCACATAAATGTCAAGCAATTTATAAATTAAGGAGTGGCAGCAATTCAACACAAAAAGCACAAAGGGGAAAAAAATCAATAAAATCTATTGCCGTGATGTCACTTCCACTAAGTATGAAAGATCCCGCTGTAAATTACGAGATATTTGGAGAGAAATAGACCGCTCACTCTACGTTCCGTGTCAACTAAAAAATAGAAAAAAGTAATGAACGGTTTACCAGAATGTGACATATTGACAATTGTTATAATCTATAACACCAATGCAAAGGGTTTTTTACCAACGTGTAAAGGGCGTAGTGCAAACTCCACGCAATATGTGAAATGAGTTGAAGATACTAATTTCGATTCAAGAAGGACAATAAACTTTGTAAAATAGTTTGTCGCTTGGAACCAAAGCCTGACTAAAATAATTTTCTGTCCGGAGCACTTTCCACTTTTTGCGCCCCTTTAAATTAATTGGTCGGTTGGTTTGTTAGCGCCGTGATAATTTTTTACATAGGAGAGATTCAAACTAGAATCCTGCATCGGGTGGGGAAACGCGATTTTACTGGAACACGACCCCAGGTCGGGTTGACGCTATTTGTTGTTGTTGTTGCGGTTCGGGTTAACATTAATTATTTCGGATTTGGATTGGAATTTGACCCTTGCGGGTCAGGTTCGGGCAGGGCTGTAGCAAGAGGTAAATAATAGGGGTGCTCAGGAAAATGTAAAGGAGGCTCATACTATTTCTCTCTCTCTCTCTGACACATGCATGCACACATATATATATAATCAAAGTATTATATAGATAGGTAAATTAATGCATATCCATATTGTAGGCACTATGTTTCTTATTAAATTGTTTATAATAACTTTATTTGATGCTAAGGAAAGTAAAGGCTGCAGACAGGGATGTAATGGAGGATATACGGTGGATATACACCGTATACCTTCTGGTTTATTTTAAGGAATACCGTATACCCTCTTCTCAAAAACACTATAGCATATATTTTTTAGGGTATACCCTCTGCCTAAAGCGTATGCCTTCTGGTTTTTTACTACTACATCACTAGCTGCAGAATGAAAACTTTCTGTGTATAATTGTACTAGTGAAATAATAAGTGATAATGTCAATAAGTAAATAAAAAACTGACAGTTCATCTGTTTCAAAAGAATCGCAACCTTTAATTTTTTTCTGAATATTCCCTGCCCTTAAGGATTCTAAAATTATGTTTTTATATGATAAAAAAAAATTAGAAAAATCAAGGGTGTATTTTGACTTTTAAAATTATTATTGTGTGTAGTAAAAAGATAAAACCATTTGTATTTAAATTGGCCATAACTCATTAGAAAAACTTTGTTTTATGCTAATAATGGAAAACGCTGCAAAATGAAAAAAAAAAATCAGTATAAACTAATGCAAAAGTCAATGTTTGCATCAGCGAAAGGTTGCTAATTCTGCAGATAGGATGCGCGCCTATTGAAGCATTTATTTGCAGTTTTTAAACAAATACTATAATTTAGTATTTATGCAACACTGTAAAAAGCCCCCAAAACTAAGTTCAATTTTTGAACAGAGTTTCATTTGGATTTTTGAAACAGAATTTCATTTGGTGGCATTGGTAACTTTCCCAGGGGGGGGGGGCTCAAAAATTTTCAGTGGTTGCTGAGCCCCCCCCCCTGGCACCCCCTAGCTACGGCCCTGGGTCGGGTTGACCCGATTTTTGACAAATTTTTTTCTCACATGAAAAAAAAACTGCATATTTGAACATTAATGAGTATATATATGTTAATTTTTCAACATAAAAGATAAAATTGATAAATTGGTTGGTTAGCCGGTTTGGGAGCGCCGTTATAAATTTGTACATGCAAGAGAATCAATCTAGAATCTTTCATCAAGTCGGGTAAACCGATTTGATCTGAGCACGACGCGACTCGTGGTTCCGGTCGGGTTGGGTTGACGATAATTTTGTTCTTGTTGTTGATGCGGGTCGGTTTCGGTTCGGGTAAGAATTTAATTGTTTTGGATTCGGGTTGGGATTTGACCGCTGCTGGTCGGGTTCAAGTTCACCCGATTTTTTAAAAAGGTCCTTTTTTTTTTCTTTTGCAGATGATAAAAGCTATATAGCTATATATTTGAACATTAGTGAGAATATACATGTTTATTTTTCAACATAAAAGATGAAATTGATATTAGAGATATAACTGTAGTTTTTTTTTTCCATATTTATTTTGAAACATTGATTAATTTTCTATTTCGGTTTCGGAATTGGTTCCGCTTGAAGTGTATCGGTTACGAGTCGTTTTCCTGGTTAACTTTAAGTAGAATTTTTGAATTCGGATCGGGTACAGCCTGCTTCCCCCCCCCCCCAACCCCTTTTAATTAATAGTGAAATGCCTAGTTCCAGCGGCTTCCTGCAATTTCCTTTTCTGTATTAAATGTTTTTATGTTACAGTAGTAAAGATTGTGAAAAAAACGTGTATTTTTAAAGTAGAAAATATTTCTTTTGAAATTTTGAATTTTAACTTTTTTATTTCTTCCTGTTTACGAAATTATAGAAAATTGCTTTAAATAATTCATGGAAAAGTGAAATATTTATGACAGGTCATAAATTCAACAATTTAACATTTAGAAATTATTTATAGAAAAAATATCAAGGAGGAGTGTTTCGGAAGTCACAATTGGATTTTACTAATTTTTGCCCCAGTTTAAATTTTCAAGTGATCGTTAAAGTTTATTTGCCAATTAACGTGTTTTTGCTATAGAGTCGCTATCGAACTTAATATATATCGAACTTATAGTCTCTTATCGAGCTTAATCCGGGGAGGGGGGGGGCGTCACATTTTTAAAACCAATTTTAGCGTCCCTGATTTTTGTAAATACAGTAGATTGGATAGTACGGATAAAGAAACTACCAATCAGCTGGCGCGCCAGCAGGGGGTGTTGCCATAACAACATTCTCCCTGCAATCATCAGTAATCGGGTTGCCATTCTTTTCACAATGGATGGGAGTGTCGATGTTGCTATGACAACGACACTTGGCAATCATTTGCTTCCAGTTGGGGAAATTTTAGGAGAACAAGATTTTGTTTTTGACAACGATTCAATCCATACCTTCAACTCAATTTAGCAGAGGTCTAAATCGAACATTGTATCTATTTTGAACTGGCTAACACTTAATTCTGATTTAAACCCAACAGAAAACATATATAGTAAGCAGTATTTTCAAACAACATGCCATCGATAATACTTGGTTTGAAATAAAGCCGCAAACAATACATAACCTGATTTTATCGATGGAACACCCTGTATATGTAAGTTCATTAAACATAATGGAGCAATAACCAATAATTAACTTCATTAACCTTCTATAAAAAATAAGTTTAAGTTTTTGACACGCTAATTCATTTTTCTTTTGTTAAATTCTGTGGTTTCAGATTAAATTTTTAAAGCATAATTGTGTTAAATGTATATATATTTAAAACTACGATTTGAAGCATCATATTAATATGGATTTAAATTAGAGAGAATAATTAAAATTTATTTGAAAATTTCTGTTGTGCTTAAAGTTTAGACACGCACTCTAATAACATCTGCACAGGGTTGTACTTACTGCAGCTTAAGGAAATAGGCTGTAGGAGGTAGGGGGTAAATACATTATTTTATTCTAAATAATTAAAATAAACTAGATGGAACCCGTCAAAACTTGACGGAAAATAATTACTATAACAATATCAGTAAAACAAGCTTCTTTATTATTTCAGAAGGGGAGAGTTTGAAACAGTGTTTCAAAATTTTTATTTTAAAAGTTTCCCTCCCAGTGAAATACAGTACTATTTCCGATGCAAACTCAAAACAAACAATCCGTAAACAACTGTGTAGTGCAAATCAGTTCGACATTACCGCCATATTCACCACTGCAAGAAAGAAAATTTCATGGACCTATGAAGTATCATACAAATAGTATATCCCTACATCCAAATCATATTCAGTAAATAAAAGAATATAGTAAATAAAGCACACTTCGCTCCCCCTGTGATAATGCAACCAAGTGAGCTCCTATGAGCATGTACATTGCATCTGCCCAAAGGCACCGTCAAAATTCGACGTTAAAAAAAAGAAAAAGAAAGAAAAGAAAGGTTAAAAAAAAAGTTTCAAAATGTCCGCTTTAAATATTGTTCGTTTCTTACAACCAAATCTTTGTTTTTTACTAGGGCGAAGAGTGATTTAGCCAAATAGCCGAATACCGAATATTCGGCCAAATTTTTGGCTAAATACCGAATATTCGAAGGTCGAATACCAACTTCTTTTTTTTCAAAAAAGAAAATAACTTTTGATTATACATGTTACTGGCAATGTCGCCGACATTCTATACCTAGGCATTTTATAGAATGCCTTGGATTTTTACGCAAAGTATGAAATATGAGAATTATTATATACTTTCATCAGTTACTACCAGTTTTCGCATTCTATAAATGTCTAATTATTCTGTAGAATGCCGGCTTTCATAAATTGCCGGTAACATATGCATATTTTTAAAATTTTAAAATGGAAAAAGAATTAAACACAAATTGGTAATTTATTATTTATGCGTTTAAAATTTTTAATAACTTGATGTAATTCTTGTAATTTTTCAAACACTTACCAATATTGGCATGAAATATTGCAATTACATTTTGCTGATATTTAACTAATGTAACAAATATTGGTGCAATATTGGGGTGTTTACATTTTGCCCTCATTTAGCCATTATTTGTATCCAATATTGCGCCAATGTTTGTAGGAAATATTGCACCAATATTGGGTCTTTACATTTTGCCCTTATTTAGCCATTTGAGGCAATATTTCCTACCAACATTGGCTACAATTATTGGCTAAATAAGGACAAAACGTAAACACCACAATATTGTGGCAATAATTCACCAGTATGCTAATATTGCACCAAGATATAGCCAATATTGGTCCAATATTGGTTTTCTACTGGGGTTAGATGCTAATGATAAAACAACTTTTACTACATCTAAATTATAATTATATATTTAGGAAATTAGTTCATAAACATTTTATATAAAACTAGCAAGCTACGCCCGCTGCGCTGGTCGGTTTCTACAAATGAACCTTGAATCAAACGAAATATGTCGTTTAATTTGACCTTGTATTTGAAAGCAATCTGTATATTTACCTGGAATATCCTTCCACATTACTGAAAAATGACGTGATTGCGCTATTATATTTTCTAATGTGCAGTCAAAATTTTAGCTGTTAAGGACCAACTCTTTTATTTGGTCATTTATAGTTAAGGTTTGCTAAAGAATCATAAAACTATATGCAATATATACTAAAACTATCACTAAAAATTGTCGAACTAACAATGCAAACAAATTAACTAACAAAATCCATTCAGTAGAAGTTTTTTATAAAGGCTAATATTTGATAATCGGGTTCATCTGATTATAGAACTTTTCCACATAATTCTAAAACTAACAGAACGATATAAAATATACTAAAAACATCCTTATAAATTATCTACTTAACAATGGAAGTCGCAAAAAATACGCCCAGTAAAAACTTTCAAAAAGGCTAATCTTTCGGAATCGGGTTCACCTGACTATATAACCTTCACACATAACTAAGCAACGTAGAACAATATGTAGTACATTAAAATCATTCTTGAAATAGCATCTAACTAACAATACAATTCTCATCAAAATCCGCCCAGTAGAACTTTTTTAGAAGGCTAATCTTTCATAATCGGAATCAAATATTGAAAAGGCTAATATTTGATTTAAAAAAATGGTCACCCGATTTTCGAATTTCCCCCTATAATTCGAGAACTAAGCAACGTAGAATAATATGTTATATAATAAAACTTAACCTAAAAATTATCTAACAGTGTAGGTTCCATCGAAATCCATTCGGCAAAATCTCTTAAAAAGGCTAATATTTCATAATCGGATTGATCTGATTATAGAACTTCCCAGAATAATTCTATAACTAAGCTACGTAGAACGATATGTTATACAATAAAATCTTCCCTGAAAAATTATCTTACAGTTTAAGTTCTACGAAAATCCATTCAGCAGAACTCGAGTTATAAGCAGCTGGAACGAAATTTCATATATGTCGAAGTAAATAGAAGTATATTGCCATTAATATAGTTTGCATTTGAATAAAAAAAGGTACTTTTCGGTTAACCGGATGCCAGTGATATATATATATATATATATATATATATATATATATATATATATATATATATATATATATATATATATATATATATATATATATATATATGTGTGTGTGTGTGTATTCATACATATAAGTGTATATATATGTATGTTAATACATGTATTTGTGTAGATATATGTATGTAATACATGTATTTGTGTAGATATATATATATATATATATATATATATATATATATATATATATATATATATATATATATATATATATATATATATACATGTATATATACATCACTGGCACCCGGCTAACCGAAAAGTACCAAAAAAAAAAAAATACTACAAAAGTGCAGTCGTACACTTAAAAAAAACACCTTTTGGATTAAAATCTCTCATCAAAATTCTTTTTCTTTCTTTTCTTTTCTTTCTTTTTTTTAAATAAAATTAGTAACAGTTTTTTCTTTTATTTTTCCAGATGTATAGCCATTTCAATTCTTTCTGCAACAATAAAAGACACCTTTTGGCTTAAAATCAAATTGTTTGAGGTCAAAAGTAAAATCAAAATTGCCAAAAACAAAAGATACATCGCCAAATATTGTTTCAATATAGAAATTTTGCCCCTTGAATAATTTTTTAAGCATTACGAACATTCCCAATCATGTTTAAATTAAATATTTTCGTTTTATAATATTCTCTCATCAAAACTCTTTTCTTTCTCTTTCTTTTTTCTTTCTTTTCTTTTTTTTTTTTTTTTTTTGATGGTCTGTAGAGACTGAAAGCATTACCTAATAGCTTTCTTTTCTTTTTAATAAAATTAGTAACAGTTTTTCTTTTATTTTTCGACATGTATAGCCTTTTCATTTCATTCTGCAACAGTAATGATCGCCAAAAATTTAGATATGGTAACCTTTTCGGCCAAAATAACAGAACTTTCTATCATAATTCTATAACTAATATACATAGAACGTTGTGCTATATACTAAAACCTTCCCTGAAAAATTATCTCTCGAACAGTGTAAGTTCCATCAAAATCCATTCTGCAGAACTCGAGTTATAAAGGAACGGAACGAAATTTCCGTTTGTGTTTTATATATAGTAGATAGGAACTCATTAGTCATTACCGTTGTTAAGTGTACTTTTTAAATTTAATTTTAAATTTAGAAAATTTATTTTAGCTCAAAAAATTAAAAAATCGCATTTTATCCTTTTATTCTTAGATGTATCAAATGATTTTCTGTAATCATTGTGGTAAGTTAAGTTATTTCCATTAAAATATAAAGAATGTACTTCACTTTTTCAATCCAATGAAATTTTTATTCTCTCTTGCATTCAAAATTCAATAATAATGAATAACTCTCGCTCAGAATTCCCAGTGAGATATTGCCTGAAATAATTTTTAGTTAAGTAAAATTTATTGTGAGAAGTTTGTGTCTCAAGTGAAATTTACAGACATTAATGAATATTCAAGTGTTTTAGAGCCGAACAGTGTTTTTCATTTGTCTATAAAAGTATTTACATCTTGAGTTGTAATCTTATTATTCCCCAATGAAGACATATCTCTGACTATGTTTCTAAAGTCAGTTTAAATTTCCAATCTGGACATCATTTTCTAAAAGATATTTAACTTTTATAGTAAATAGAGAAATACTATACGTTTTTTTTAGTATTCAAATAACTGTACATTTTGCACAGTTAAGAATGAAAATGACTTCATGAATGTGTCAGAAAGCAGCCAGTTTAGATTAGAGAAAAAAAAAAGCAAACAACGAAAAATAAAATTATTATCCTCAATTTATTTGGCGACATATCTAGCAATATTCAGCGAGTTATCTTGTAATATGCATTATTGAATTCAGAGAGTGGCCGGGGGGACATCCCCCCCCCCGAAGATTTGAGATTTTAGGCATGAGAATGGTAAAAAAGTGCAATCCCCCCCCGGAAGTCTATAATGTCCCCCCCCTTCCCCCCCCCCCCCCCCCCCACGAAGCCCGGTATTCTATCAACCGAATATTCGGCAAAAGGGTGGAATACCCAAAGAATATTCATCAAATCCCTATTTTTTACCCAAATTTCCTTTCAAAAGTACGGAGCGTGTATAATACGCGGGAATGCAAATTACCCCGAATAAATACGGTATTCAATACGTATCCCTGAATGGCTTATCTAACGTGGAATATTTTCCTCTGAAATATTCAAAGATGAACGACTTTAATTAATATTCAAAGGGCGTCGCGTCGATAAACACTTGTTACCAAGGTTTTGCAGTGTTTGAAACGATATATTATTTCAAGGACAATTTATGAACTACCTTCTTGTTATGTAAATATGCACGTATTTCCATTTACTAATGACAATGTAACAGTTAATTAGAGTCAATTTTTTTTTCACTCTTTTGACGTCAAATCAGTCAGCACTACAGATTATGTATCAATTACATTTATTTTTTTTTGGTTTTAAATAGTAGTTGTTTTGGAAAACAACAGAATTTTTAAATCGGACGCGAATCTATGTGTAAATAAAATGAATGCTATGTAACAGTTTTATTCTTATAATATTCACATTAAACTTAATAATAAGTAATAATAAAGATTAAATACGGAAAAAAATTTTAATGTTAAGGAAAACACCAAATATTCTTTCTTAAAAATATTTCAAACTCGGTAGGAAAATAATGGATTTTTTTTTTTTTATAGTGGATTATATTCTGCAGAGAGTGGATTATATTCTTCAATTAGATTAGGCATTATTATAGATGGGGAAAAATCCTCCGTTACAAACATTTTAATCCCTAAAACTAAAAAAGCAAATGAAAAATATTAATTCTTTTTTTTTTTCATGAGTGCTTTAAACACTCTAAAAAATACATATAAATGTTTTCTCAACAGTGCTGAAAAGGGCACGCTTAGTAAATGAAGCACTGGATATGAAAAGATTGAAGAAGAATTTACAATTACACGATGTAATAAAAGAAAAAGTGTCCGGTAAAACTAATGGCTATTCACACTAATTGTATATTATACTCTTATTTCAAAGAATAATGCCTTCGAAAAATAAAGAAAACGGCAAAAAATTAAGGGAGGATTAGCCCCCCCTTTATACTTAACTAATGAACCTCCCCCCCCCCCCACCCAACTAATCAGGGAAGAGCCTTATCACAATGAACCTATATACAAAATTTGAAGCAAATTGGATAGTTCTTCATGAAAAACCCATTTACCTAAATTAAGGGGGAGATTAGCTCCCCGTTCCCTCACCTTTATACTTAACCAATGAACCCCAAAACTAATCAAGGAAGCGCCTTATCACAATGAACCTATGTACAAAATTTGAAGCAAATCGGATAATTCTGCATGAAAAACCCATTTATCTAAATTATTAGCCCTCCGTCCCCGCCCCTTTATACTTAACCAACGAACCCCCAAAACTATTCAGGGAAGCGCCTTATCAGACTGAACCTATATACAAAATTTGAAGCAAATCAGATATTTCTATCAAGAGTACGTATGTACTTACAGAACCTGCGGACACATTAGCTCTCAGGCTTTGATAGCCTGTGAGCTAATAAAAATGAAAAATGAAATTGTGAAAGTTCTATATTTGTGGTTGATAAATGAAAGCATAATGTGATATCGATTGCTGCACAATTTTATAAGAACTATGTTGGCGGTCTGTAATAGATTCACTTATTGGAAGAATATTCATATTCAGCAATCTGCAGGAAAGATCGATTTTGATAAAACAGTAAATTCTGTTTAAACAGACTCTGTCTTTAACGGTATCCTGTCATTAACGGAAAAACTGCATGATCCAGACCAAACAGAATGCAGTTCAATTAATTATATACAGTGGAACTTCGCTAACTCGAACCCCTTTTACTCGGATCTCCGGATAACCCAGACTAAGTCTGCTCGAATTTCGAATTTCCAAAACAGCATTTATTCGCTCATTCACATTCTATTTTGAAAAGATATTTTTTAAGATTTTGTGAACATGTTAAAAAAAATTGATGGCTGCACCAACGTTGATGTCAGTGACGTTAGCAATTGGTTGGAAGTTGACAATGATCGAGGTTACGCCGCACTAACCTGATGAAGAGATAATCGCCTCCTGCTAAAGAAACTGAAACTGGTTGTACATATGAAATCGGGACTGATGATGATAATTCTACTAATTATGAGCCATGCTGAGGCCGCAACACAGCTAGATCAATTGATGGTCTATTTTGAGCGACAAACCAATACAACACCAAATTATCTTCTTGTAATCAAACGGCTGCTTGATCGTGCCGCTCACAAGCGATATTCAAAACTACAACAGCAGAAAATCAAACTTTTTTAATTCTGACTAAGATGTTTTCCGATTCTGTAAAACAGTATTTGGATTTGGCAATATGCAACGATTTGTGCAATAAAATGTTGATTTTCTGTAAGTATGTTTTATTTTAATTTATTTTTTACACAATCTCCGAATAACTCGAATTTTCAATAACCGCGACTGGCTCCGGTTCCAATTAGTCCGAGTTAAATATGTTTTAATGTACCTACAAAGACAGCAATCTACCTAAAACGGAATTTTTTCCGATTCCTTAAGAGATTCCGTTTTTACAATTTTATTGTATATGGACATAGTAAAAGTATCAGTAATACGGTAAAAAACGTGAAAATCAAACCAAAACTCTGTATAACGGAATCCTGTCTTTAAGAAAAAATTTTCATGGTAACGGAGTTGTAAAAAGAATAACCACACAATTAAATCTGCAAAAACAGAAACTTCTCTAAAAAGGATTTTTTCCCCGCTATTCAGAGAGTCCGCCGCAACAGATTTTACTGTACATTATAACATTAATGTTCCTCTCATTGTAATACAATCAAACTCCTGTTAAAACGGAAGTTTTCTATACCGGAACCTTGCCTTAAACGAAAAAATTCCATGATCCCGACAGAAAAATACCATGCAAAAGAATACCATATAGAGTTATCTCTGTTAAGACCGAAATCTGTCTAAAAAAGAACATTCCTCCGGTCCCTAGCGATTTCATTTTCGCAGATTTTACGGTAAATGAAGCAGACCTCAAATTACTAAAAATGTAGATATGGAAACGACCCCTGGCATTACGATTTTGGATTCGTCAAGCTTAAGGATAAAATAAACAAAATCGTAATTTGTTTGTCTAGACTAAATGAATATTTATAAGTTAGCCAGGGCGAAAACAAATGTTTTCCGATATAATTATTCAATAATTAAGAATGTTTTCTGAACTGTGAATTGGACAAAGGAATATTTAAAAGATGAAGCTCTGAATATGGAAATATTGAGGAAGAATTTTACACTACTTGATGTAATTAAAATTGAGAAATGAAACTAAGAAAGATCGATATTTGTGGTTGATAAATGAGGACAAAAATTGGCATCGATTGCGGCACTGCTTTGAAAGAATTGTTAGCAGCCAGCAACAGATTTCAGGTATTGGAAGAATATTCATATTCATCATTCTCTAGGATAGATCATTATTCTAATGCAATAAAACCTGTTAAAACAGACCCTGTTTATGACGACGGAATCCTCTTATAAATAAAAAATTTGCATGATACAAAAAAAAAAAAAAAAAAAAAAAAAAAAAAAGAGGAATACCCTACAATTAATTATACGTGCTAAGATTAGAAACCTGTATAAAACGGATTTTTTCCTGGTTCCTAGACTTCCCCTTTACGCAAGTTTTACTGTATATGGAAACTAGTCGTTGGGGGCATACTTACCCATCATGGATATGCATAATATAAAATATGAAAATAAAACATGTGTAAACTATTTATAAAATGCATTGCAATTCGAATCAAATTGTGGCTTGATGACGTCATAAATTTTAAAGGCTCTATTACTGAATTGCGTAAAAGAAACATTCTTATAACTCTAAAATTGATAATCCTATTAACTAACGGTTTACTGCGTCGGATTAAGCGTCTCATTTCCAATTAAAATATGTCTTTGAATTGTAATTTGAATGAAATACAGGGTCATGAAAAATCGAAGAGTGTGGTAAATAGGATTACAAATATCTCGGCAACTCATTATCCGACCAACTTCATTCTTTATGCAAAATTTGTGTTTTTTTATCGTCTTTTATATTCACTCCTTAAAATAAACAATTTCGAAAATTTTTATATGCCTTTTATCAGAACGAATATTTCGAGAGTCCGAAAAAAATAGTTCCGGGTAATCGCGGTTACTGAAATTCAATAATCTTCTTGCCATTATTACATACTAAACTAAGTACATACCAAATTTCATGTCTCTATCTCAATTTTTTTGGGAGATAGAGCGTTTACAGACACATACACAGACACACACAGAGACAGACGGACGGCAATTTTTTTTTTCTAAAAATGTTTTTCGGAATCTCCAGTGTCTGAAACGTGTAAATCCGTCAAAAAAAATTTTTTTCCGATTTTCAAAACGATTACAATACTTACCCTATACTACGTATGATGGGTAAGTAATAATATGCTCTTTAAAAATATCATTAATATCGATAACGGAATCTTGTTTTTGACGGAAATATTTCAAGTTTTTGGCGTGGCAAAAGGAATACAACAAAATTGTGTCAGCTGAAACGGAGACTTGTCTTAATATTAATTTTTTTTCAATAACCAGAGATTCCGTCTTATTAGATTTTACTGTATTAATAACATTAACGCTCATTTATGATCATAATACAGTCAAAAACCTGTTAAAACAGAAAACCTGTCTTAAACAGAAAGATTCCATGTACAGGGATATACCATATTACTGCTAAGATCCCTGTTAAACGAAATATTCTTCCGGTCCCCAGCGATTTCATTTTCGTAGGTTTTACGATAAATGAAACTGACCTCAAAATACTAAAATTGTAGATATGGAAACAACCCCAGGCATTACGATATTGGATTCTCCAAGCTTAAGGATAAAATAAACAAAATCGTAATTTGTTTGTCTAGACTAAATGAATGTTTAAAAGTTAGCCAGTGCGAAAACAAATGTTTTCCGATATATTTATTCAATAATTAAGAATGTTTTCTCAACTGTAAATTGGAAAAAGAAATATTTAAAAGATGAAGCTTTGAATATGAAAATACTGAAGAAGAATTTACACTACATGATGTAATTAAAATTGAGAAATGAAACTAAGAAAGATCGATATTTGTGGTTGATAAATGAGAAAAAAAATTGTCATCCATTGCGGCACTGCTTTTAAATAATTGTTAGCAGCCGGCAACAGATTTCAGGTATTGGAAGAATATTCATATTCATCATTCTCTAGGATAGATCATTATTCTAATGCAATAAAACCAGTTAAAACAGACCCTGTCTATGACGGAATCCTCTCATAAATGAAAAATTTGCATGATACGAAAAAAAAAAGTCCTTCCGGCCTGTACCGGGAGGAAAAGGTAGCTTTCCTATATCTTCGTTTTAAAATTTTAGCTAATGTTACACGAAAACAGCAAGTTAAAATGCAAAGAAACGTTTACAAAAGATTCGTTAATACTGAATTTGAATAAGAAATTCGCCAAATTATTGAGCAATAGCCAAATTGGCTTGATTTATGAAGACTTATTTTGGTCGCCAAATTTGGCGATATTTCGCCAAATGTAACCAATTTTGGCGAGAATTTGGCGCTAACGGATATGAATATATAGTTTTATGCGTATGATTGGGAAAATTATTACAACAACTAGCCGCCACTGGCGACCAGTTTGGTCTCCCTTAAATGTATGTTAAACATTGCAACACGTTACATTTATTCATAATTTAATTTTCCCTTAATCCTTCGCCAAATCGGAAGATTCTAATAGACAAATCATGAACTTTTGCGATCATGGTAGCATTTCGCATATTTTTTGGGCACAAATGTCACATACGCACGTTGGCGCGATCCCCCCCCCCCCCTCCCCCGCCAATTTGGCGAAAACTTTGTTATGGAAATTGTTGTTTATTTACTTTTATTTTTTATTTTAATTCTATAAATTATTTTTGATATGTATATCAATATTTATTTACAACAAACTATCATTTATTTATTTTTATTCTTTTTTTTAATTATGAGTATTTTTGTTAGCCGGGAGCAGATGATAATTCGCCAAATATCGTTCCCATCACCGTCATTCATACTACAATTAATTTTATTTTAAATTATAAACCTGTCACTCATTTCATTTAAAATACTTAACTTTAATCTAAAATGCTTATATTACATAAATTTAAAATACTTCACACTTTTCATTTAAAAGAGAAAATAAATAAATAAATAAGAAATAATATCATAAATCAAAACATTTGATTTCAAAGTC
The DNA here is from genome assembly GCA_963931845.1 of Maratus michaelseni. Taxonomy (NCBI): domain Eukaryota; kingdom Metazoa; phylum Arthropoda; class Arachnida; order Araneae; family Salticidae; genus Maratus; species Maratus michaelseni. The sequence goes on from OZ007600.1 coordinate 36,802,724, forward strand.
AAAGTATCATTTCTAATTTGTACACGCGATAAATGAAAGCTGTATTAGCGATTTTAAAAATGCTAAAAATCTGATTCATTAAATATTATTACATGAGTTCAATTTACGTCAAGAAAAGGTCCGAAAGTTGAGTTGTATAGCACATAATTATGGTAAACTTTGATTGTCTCACTGGTGCGAATTTTTTTTTTCACGCGAGGCAGCGGTCCAAAAATTCATTCGCGGAGAACTTGCTTTGCGAATGATTATCTCCATGATTTAATATTTTAAATGTTCACGACGAATCAATCTTTTTTTTGTTTACTTTTATGAATAGAGAATTTGAACTGCGAATCTTTCGACTGAAGTTATTGCAGAATATATACATAATTGAACGCAAGTCATCTCTCAAATATTAATTTATTTTGAACGATCTTTCTTAAAATGTAACTTTTATGCAGTTTATTCGAAAAAATAATTTTGAATAAAAATGGCCGCTTGGCATATGAAAAAGCGATGCGGCATCCCGGAACTGTTGAGGACAGTCACATGACTTACAGTTTTATTATAGAGATGAAAGTAAATAATTTGCGAGAAATCGCGTTCAATAAAACTCATAAATTGTTGGTTTTTTGTAACGTGCTGTCTTGTTTCAAAATGTCAGCCACCCTAGAATTTCAAACTGCTCTATCTCAGCCATTTTTTAAGATAGAGGTAAAACAAAAAATGCTCCGGAATCCTTGTACCAAGGCCTAACACGTAAGCAAAAAATAAATTTGAATTTTTAACTTTTTTGTATATTTATTTTAGTTTTAAATTTTTAAATGGCCGCCATCTTGAAACAAAATGGCGGACCATGTTGGCCAACGAACTCGGTCGAGAAATTAGTGACCTTAATACACACAATTAGTTTCATCAAAATCGATTTATAAATACGGGCGTTATCGTATGACATAGGTCAGATATATATATATATATATATATATATATATGGAGATATATATATATATAAATCAACATTTGAACGGTGGGTGGTTTTGGGGTCTGGGGGTCATGATCGGTGAAAATATATCAAAATTTTCCGGAACTGCTTTCCTGCGAACGGCTGCAATAGGTAGCTTTATACTTTTTTGTATTGAAAGCTACCTAAAAGAGGGATACCCTACAATTAATTATACTTGCTGAGATTAGAAACCTGTATAAAACGGATTTTTTCCTGGTTCCTAGATTTCCCCTTTACGCAAGTTTTACTGTATATGAAAACTAGTCGTTGGGGGCCACCGTAATACTTACCCATCATGGATATGCATAGTATAAAATATGAAAATAAAACATGTGTAAACTATTTATAAAATGCATTGGAATTCGAATAAAATCTTGGCTTGATGACGTCCTAAACTTTAAATTCGGATTAAACGTCTCATTTCCAAGTGAAATATATCTTTGAATTGAAATTTGAATGAAATGCAAAGTCATGAAAAATCGAAGAGTGTGGAAAATAGGATTACAAATATCTCGGCAACTCATTATCTGATTGACTTCATTTTTTAATGCAAAATTTGTGTTTTTTTTATTGTCTTTTATAGTCACTCCTTAAAATAAACAATTTCGAAAATTTTTATATACCATTTATCAGAACTTATATTTCAAGAATCCGAAAAAAATAGTTCCGGATAATCAAGGTTACTGAAATTCAATAAACTTCTTCCCATTATTACATACTAAACTAAGTACATACCAAATTTCAAGTCTCTATCTCAATTTGTTCGGGAGATAGAGCGTTTACAGACATACAGACACACAGACGGACAGCATTTTTTTTTTTTCTAAAAATATGTTTTTCGGAATCTCCAGTGTCTAAAACGTGTAAATCCGTCAAAAAAAAATTTTTTTCGATTTTCAAAACGATTATAAGACTTATGCTATATTACGTATGATGGGTAAGTAATAATATGCTCTTTAAAAATATCAATAATCTTATGTCTTAAAAATAATATGTCTTCAATATGTCTTAATATCTATAACGGAAACTTGTTTTTGACGGAAATATTTCATGGTTTTGGCGTGGCAAAAGGAATACAACAAAATTATGTCAGCTGAAACGGAGACTTGTCTTAATATTATTATTTTTTTTTCAATAACCAGAGATTCCGTCTTAGCAGATTATACTGTATTAATAACATTAGCGCTCATTTATGATCATAATACAGTCAAAAACCTGTTAAAACTAAACTTTTCTATAACGGAATCCTGTCTTAAACAGAAAGATTCCATGTACAGGGATATACCAATATACTGCTAACATCCCTGCTAAACGAAATATTCTTCCGGTCCCCAGCGATTTCATTTTCGCAGGTTTTACGATAAATGTAACTGACCTCAAAACACTAAAATTGTAAATATGGAAACAACACCTGGCGTTACGATATTGGATTCGTCAAGCTTAAGGATAAAATAAACAAAATAGTAATTTGTTTGTCTAGACTAAATGAATGTTTAAAAGTTAGCCAGTGCGAAAACAAATGTTTTCCGATATATTTATTCAATAATTAAGAATGTTTTCTCAACTGTAAATTGGAAAAAGAAATATTTAAAAGATGAAGCTTATAAATATGAAAATACTGAAGAAGAATTTACACTACATGATGTAATTAAAATTGAGAAATGAAACTAAGAAAGATCGATATTTGTGGTTGATAAATGAGAAAAAAAATTGTCATCCATTGCGGCACTGCTTTTAAATAATTGTTAGCAGCCGGCAACAGATTTCAGGTATTGGAAGAATATTCATATTCATCATTCTCTAGGATAGATCATTATTCTAATGCAATAAAACCAGTTAAAACAGACCCTGTCTATGACGGAATCCTCTCATAAATGAAAAATTTGCATGATACGAAAAAAAAAAGAGGGATACCCTACAATTAATTATACTTGCTGAGATTAGAAACCTGTATAAAACGGATTTTTTCCTGGTTCCTAGACTTCCCCTTTACGCAAGTTTTACTGTATATGAAAACTAGTCGTTGGGGGCCACCGTAATACTTACCCATCATGGATATGCATAGTATAAAATATGAAAATAAAACATGTGTAAGCTATTTATAAAATGCATTGCAATTCGAATAAAATCGTGGCTTGATGACGTCACAAACTTTAAATGCTCTATTACTGAATTGCGTAAAAGAAACATCCTTATAACTCCAAAATTGATAATCCTATTAACTAACGGTTTACTTGCGTCGGATGAAGCGTCTCATTTCCAATTAAAATATATCTTTGAATTAAAATTTAAATGAAATACAGGGTCATGAAAAATCGAAGAGTGTGGAAAATAAGATTGCAAATATCTCGGCAACTCTTTATCCGATCGATTTCATTCTTTATGCAAAATTTGTGTTTTATTATTGTCTTTTATATTCACTCCTTAAAATAAACAATTTCGAAAAATTTTATATACTTTTTATCAGAACAAATATTTCGAGAATCCGAAAAAAATAGTTCCGGATCATCGAGGTTATTGAAATTCAATAAGCTTCTTACCATTATTACATACTAAACTAAGTACATACCAAATTTCAAGTCTCTATCTCAATTTGTTTGGGAGATAGAGCGTTTACAGACACATACAGACACACACAGAGACAGACGGACGGCAATTTTTTTTTTTTTTTTTCTAAAAATATGTTTTTCGGAATCTCCAGTGTCTGAAACGTGTAAATTCGTCAAAAAAAATTTTTTTTCGATTTTCAAACGATTACAAGACTTACCCTATACTACGTATGATGGATAAGTAATAATATGCTCTTTAAAAATATCATTAATATCTATAACGGAATCTTGTTTTTGACGGAAATATTTCATGGTTTTGGCGTGGCAAAAGGGATACGACAGAATTGTGTCTGCTGAAACGCAGACTTGTCTTAATATTAATTTTTATTTTTTTCAATAACCAGATTTCCGTCTTATCAGATTTTACTGAATTAATAACATTAACGCTCATTTATAATCATAATACAGTCAATAACCTGTTAAAACTAAATTTCTCTATAAAGGAATCCTGTCTTAAACGGAAATATTCCATGTTCCCGACGGAAGGAATTCTATACTGCTAAACATCCCTGCAAAGATCTGTTTAAAACAAAAGATTCTTCCGGTCCCTAGCAATTTCATTTTCGCAGGTTTTACGGTAAATGAAACAGACCTTAAAATACCAAAAATGTAGATATGAAACGACCCCTGGCATTACGATATTGGATTCGTCAAGCTTAAGGATAAAATAAACAAAATCGTAATTTGTTTGTCTAGACTAAATGAATGTTTAAAAGTTAGCCAGTGCGAAAACAAATGTTTTCCGATATATTTATTCAATAATTAAGAATGTTTCCTCAACTGTGAATTGGAAAAAGAAATATTTAAAAGATGAAGCTCTGAATATGGAAATATTGAGGAAGAATTTTACACTACTTGATGTAATTAAAATTGAGAAATGAAACTAAGAAAGATCGATATTTGTGGTTGATAAATGAGGACAAAAATTGGCATCGATTGCGGCTCTGTTTTCAAAGAATTGTTAGCAGCCTGCAACAGATTTCAGTTATTGGAAGAATATTCATATTCATTATTCTCTAGGATAGACCATTCTTTCTAATGGAATAAAACCTATTGAAACAGACCCTGTCTATGACGAAATCCTCTCATAAACGGAAAAATTGCATGATCCGGAAAAAAAAAAAAAAAAAACCTACATACGTGCTAAGATTAGAAACCTGCGTAAAACGGATTTTTTCCTGGTCCCTAGACTTTTCCTTTTCGCAAGTTTTACTGTATATGGAAATAATATACTCTGTAAAATTATCATCAATACAGTGAAACGTGCGAAAATCAAATCTGTCTATAACGGAATAAATAGCGCCTTTACTTAAAATATTTCATGGTCTCGGCGTGGATGGAACAGATTTAAATTATTGGAGGAATATTCATCATTCTTTAAGATATATCAATTTTGCTAATGCAGTCAAATCTGTTAAAACAGACTCTATCATTAAGGGAATCCTGTCATAAACGGAAAACTGTATGGTCCGGACCATACGTATATACTAAGATAGAAATCAGCCTGAAGCGGATTTTTTTTTTGGTGTAAAGAAAAAAAAAAAAAAAAAAAAAAAGAACTGTGAAATATACGGAAAAAACTGTCAGCCCAGACTCTAGTAAAGAACAGTTTATTTAACAGAAAATATCTGCAATTTTTTAACGAACTTTCTGTTTTTAACAGTTAACCCTTTCCGGCGCGGAGTAAGACTGTTTGTAAAATGATGAAATAATGGACTGACACCAGGATTTACAAACGAATTTATTACAAAATATAAACTTTCTTATTTTCCCGTATTTTATATAAGGAAAAGTTTAATTAAATATTCTTGGTGTCGTTTGTTAGTTTTGGAATTAAATTTAGGTGTCCTTTTTTGTGGACACCGGTCGCTAAAGGGTTAAATGCCGTTACAGTTACAGAAATAAACTGTTATTGTAACAATATCGTGTTACAGAGAAAAAAACCTATAAATTTACAAGAAAAAACCTGTATTTTTTACCGACTTTTAACCTACAGACTTTAAACGAAAATCAAACCTGTCTATAACGGAATAGTGTCTTTAACGGTAATATTTCATGGTCTCGTTCGTGCCAAAAGGAATACCACACAATTATGTCTGCTACAACGAAGTCTTGTCTAAAAAGGAATTTTTTTCGATACCCAGAGATTCCATCTTAACAGACTTTACTCTATTAATAACATTAACTTTTATTTATCATCGTTATACAGTCAAAAACCAGTTTAAACGAGTCTTTTTTATAACTGAATCCTGCCTTAAAGGATAAATTTCATGGTCTCGACCAGAAGGAATATGATACAATTACACCTACTAAGACGAAAATCTGTTTAAAACGGAGCTTTTTGTTCTGTATCTATCGATTCCGTTTTCCCAGGTTTTACGGTAAATGAAACAGTCCTCAAAATACTAAAAATGTAGATATAAAAACCACACCTGCCAACGATAATGGATCCTTCAAGATTAAGGATAAAATAAACAAAATCGTTATTTGTTTGGCTTAGGCTAAATAAATGCTTAAAAGTTTGTCAGCACGAAAACAATTGTTTTCGGATTTAATTATCCAATAATTAAGAATGTTTTCTCAACTGTGTATTGAAAAAGGAATGTGATGGAATAAATGAAGGGTATGAACACACACTGGATATTAAAAGATTGAAGAAGAATTTACATGATGTAATAAAAATGAAATGATTAGGGGAGATGGGGGATGAATGGGACATTTTCACAAAAATATTTATTTTAAATATTTTATTTAAGTTATTATCAATATTATATATCACATGTCATACATTAAGTGTTTGACTACATCTTATGCACAATATTTGTTCAAGATTATTATTATACAGAAATATAAATAAAATTTAAAAAAAAGTTCTTCTATGTCCCAATCATCCCCACTGCAGGGATGAATGGGACACAAACATTTTCCTCCCCGTATTCAATGTTAAGGACTAAAAGCTGACAAAAATGCCTCCTTGGCAAAAGCTGAGGGATTATAAATTGTAATATGATCTCCAGGATTATTTGTTAGCCAATCATTTTGGACTCATCTCAGCTTTGCCTTAAAAGGCCCATAAACGGAAGCATTCAATAGCTGAAGACGATGGCTACAATGAGGATGAAATGTTAAAAGAATAATTACCAAAAAGTATTAATTTATCAATCTATATAATATTAGTTAGTTAATAAATATATTTTTCAGCATTCTCTAGGGATGAATGAGACAGTTCCATTCATCCCATTTGAAATGTCCCAATCATCGCCATGATGCATATATTCAATTGTCAGCCATTTTGTCTCAAAAATTATACTGTCACAATGGTTAATATGCAATCATTTTAATTACGAATATTGAGCCTTGAAATAAAAAACTACATCATTTTTTAATTGTTTATATTGCATAAGATATTTAAGTAACTTCAAATGTAAAAAAAATTACTTTTAAGCAGAGTTTTCGGGAAATACAAATTTGAAGAAAACTGAAAACAGCCATGTGCTCTTGCTTTTGGTTCTGAAGTACACTATGGTAGTGAAATCTATGAGGATAGGAAGCAACTTAAAAAAAAGTTTATTGCCTGAAATATTGAGAACGTCCCATCCATCCATCCCCCACCTCCTCTACATGATTGCATGATTACATGATGTAATAAAAATGAAATATTAACTAAGAAAGATCGATATTTGTGGTTGATAAATGAAAACAAAATATGATATCGATTGTGGCGCAATTTCGAAAGAATTGCTAGATATTGCAACAGATTTCAATTATTGGAAGAATATTCATCATTCTTTAAGATATATCAATTTTTCTAATGAAGTAAAACTTGTTAAAACAGACTCTGTCATTAAGGGAATCCTGTCATAAACTGAAAAACAGTATGGTTCGGACCAAACGGAACACCATAAGTATTAAAATGGAAATCAACCTGAAACGGATTTTTGTTTAGGTCCCTACATCGTAACAAAAAATTTGTGAAATTTATTTTTAAAAAAAAAGTCAGTGAAGACGCTATTAAAAAACAGTTTATTTAACAGAAAATATTTGTGTAACGAACTTTCTGTTTTTAAACTATTAAAACCGTTAAAGTTACAGAAATAAACTGTTAGTTTAACAGTTAAATATCATGATTTTACAGAGAAAACCTTCAAATTTTACAAGAAAAACCCGTATTTTTTACAGACTTTTTTGTTTTTTTAACATTTAAATACTGTCACATTTACAGAAACAAACTGTTGTTTTATCAGTTATATATCGCGATTTTACAAAGAAAACCTGTAAATTTTACAAGAAAAACCTGTGTTTTTACGGACTTTTTCAGTTTTTATAACAGTTAACTGCTGTCACATTTAAAGAAACAAACTTATTTTAACAGTTATATATAGCGCGATTTTACAGAGAAAGTCTGTAAGTTTTGCAAGAAAAACCTGTATGTTGTACAGCCTTTTCCTGTTTAATACTGCTATATGATTATTTACAAAAATAAACTTTCATTTTAACAGACGTTATACTGGGATTTTACAGAGAAAATCTGTATTTTTATACTTAAAAATTAATATCTACAGAAACAGAAATGAATTATTCGAAAAAAAAAATCCTGATTTTGCACATTTAAAACTTGTAAATTTTACAATCTTCTTTCCTAACAAAAACATATATTTACAGAATTATAGTAATTATTCTTTATATATTTACAAGAAATATATTTATAAGAATTATAACAGAAATATATTTTTTTCTTATATTTACAAAGAATTTGCACTTGTTTTCGTAATGAAATGTTATTATTTAATAGTAAAGCACTAATTTCCAAAATATATGCTGTTTATAGAATTCACACTTAACGTGATGCACTAAAAATGATAAACTAAACTATGAAAGATCGATATTTGTCGTTGATGAATGAGAACAAAAAAAAAAAATATGGCATCGATTGCTGCACAATTTTGAAAGAATTGTTAGCGGCCTGCAACAGATTTCAATTATTGGAAGATTTTCCATTTCCATCAATCTTTAAGATAGGTCGATTGTAGTAATTCAGTAAAACTACAGTTTGTTTTGAGCACAATTTGGATATATGGAAATCCTGATAAATGGGACCACCATGAAAAAATAAGGTACTTTTCCATTAGACGAACATTCTTCAGGCCAAATGCAAATGTTGCCACGCTTGCTGTGTACTTTAATGATCTTACGCTATTTCAAACATATTGAAATTTGTATATATCACTGAAGTGTACTATATGAAGCTTACTATCCAATATTGCGTGCATAGCATTCATCGTTCACGTACAGAGACAAACAAAAGAATTCAGTTGCAGTACTATACACTGCAAAAAAAAAAAAAAAAAAATTGTTGATTTTACAGTATAATACTGGCACTCCAACTGCCAGTATTATACCGTAAAATTAACATTAAAATAAGCAGTAATATACACTGACGCGCATACGCGGCATTGTATTACTGCTAATGTTTAGTAATACTATATAATGTTTAGTATACTAACTCAACTAATCTTTAATATACTATATAATGTTTAGTATACTAACTCAACTAATGTTTAGTATACTAAATCAACTAATGTTTAGTATACTATATGTGTAATTTATACACAAATCTGTGAATCATATACAGGTCTGCACAAAAGAATTCGGATACTTTTCCGACTAATGGTGGTAATTGCTGAAATTGGATTATTTTCAAATGTGTCATGCGTTTTCTAAATTGTTTACCAAGACATCATATTTCGCCTTATTAAAGGGTGAAGTTTTGTAATAGTATTCTGATCTGAATGTATTGGAAAGTGTTTCATAATCTGCGCTTGAAGCATGATTTTTCGTTCTTGTTTAGTTTTCGAATGCTTTGAAAAACCTTCTTGGTTCCACTACTATACTGTCTATTATTTATCTGTGAAACGGTCTTTGAATCAACACGCTTCACTGTAACATCCTGTTTTAAAGTAAGAATGAAAATGTTTTTCACATAATTTGAATTTTTTTGCAAGTTTATCAAATAAAGAGAAGAAAATCAGTGTCATTCCGGCAGCGTTATCTGTTCTTTTATCGGTACGAGATGAATGAAAAACCACAATAAAACAAATATATTTAAAAAAGATAAAGTTTTATTTTATGTAAAAATGAATTCACTTTGTTTTCTTTTTTCTAAGAAGAGAGGGGGAAAATACGCATGCTCTTTAATAAATTACAGTTTTTTATTTTATTTTCCTTTGACATATGTTATTACTATTACCAGCTGTGTAATAAACATAATTTAACTAATATCAGTTATTTGCATGGATCCGAGGATTTGACGCCTAAGAATTCTTGAAAGTGTGAATATTTAATTATTTTCCGAGATATTATTTATTTTTATTTATTTTATTTATTTTATTAATTTTTTTTTTTTTTTTTTTTTTTTTGTATTTTTTAAAGCAATTGCTGTAATGGTGGCAATTATACTACTCTCGGGGAAAAAAAAAAAAAAAAGAAAAAGAAAGAAAGAATAGAATTATTATATGTTTTGTTGTCTTTTTTCTATTAAAACTGAAAAGAATAAAATTTTCTATTTCGTTCATCACGATTATCGTCTGCTATCCGAACTGGTGAATAAGCATCTTTAATTTTGTTTTGTTTGCATAAATCAATTAAAGACTTTTTGTTTATGTTATATTGTAAAGAATGTTCATTTGATTTATTTCCACAATTATTTTATTATTATTAAAAAGCTAAAAGATTGCAATATTATTGATCGATCTAATAGAAAATGTAGATGAATAGACTCTGATAGAGCATGGATATATTGTAAATTATTCAGCTTTCAGTGTTAATACTATGGCATCTGGAAAAAGGAAAGAATGCATTCTCCGCCATGTACCCCAACTACGGAGGATCCCACCGGAAACAATTAAAAGAAATATTCTGTAAGTAAAATACATTAAACAGTGCCCAGGGAGGAACGTGGCGTTTAATGTGAGATATACCATTGTACCGAAACGGTTTTGAGCCCAGTTATTGCACTCGGCGCTATCTCTCTTCTAGACGGTATACCGATATTGGTAAACAAATTAAGGATAATGGATAATAACATTGGATACAGCATATTAAATCATTAGATGCCCGATTGTTGTTTCGAGTTTCTTGAATGAATATATTGAGGTTGTGCGTTGAGGTTTGTGCACCAGTTACACTGTCGTATCTTATTTGCTTACTACCCATAGATGTCTATTAATATTGTTCTCCAGGAATCTAAAAATGGAATGCTGTATTGGATGAAAATGACATCATATTTAATATGAATTTCTTTTAATTCTTAATTTTTAATTTAATTCTTAACGTATGGACTCCACAGTTCGGTTCAGCGCCCGCGCACTCCACACATGCGATTTGTGATTCCTTAATTTCAACTGCATATAACTTTGTTGGCGATTATAGCGGTAACGAAATATAACACGTGATTCCTATACGAAATTTAATGAGGAATATTTATTTTTATGAGGGATTAATGAGGGATATTTATTTGTATCAAAAATTTTATTTTGTTAATGAAAAAGGCAAATTAATGAATGCATATTTTTTCAAAGACGCCGACGTTTGGAATTTTGGTCTGTACAAATTTCGAATGGTACGAATGGGCAAATTCGAAATAAGGGGGGGGGGGCGAATGGGGGAGGCTTTTTGTGAAAACAGAAAAAACGCCATAACTTCTTAATTTTTATACACATCGAATCCGTTTAAAGTTATTATTACTTCTAGGAAAAGGGCCAAAAATTTATGTATAAAAGATTTTTGATTTAATTAAAAATGCCCTCAAGGGGATGAAAAATAGGGGTTTCAGAAGAAAAAAATTCATAACTTCGTCAATTTCCAAGTTATCAAATCCGCTTAAATTTATTATAAATCTCCTTAATATTATCTACAACTTTTATACTGACAAGTTTTTTATAGGACCAACTCTTACGGTAAAAAAAAAAAAAAAAAATCTTTGCTGGCTCCGCCTAAAGGCAGAGGTATATTTCGAAGTGGGTGGTCCCAACTGCCACATTATGGCAAATAGGTCTTTCTTCTGCAATTCCCAATAAACAGGTGCCCCACGATCTGCGTCTTCGAAATCTACCTGTGTCTGTAGGCCGAGACGTCAGGGATTTTTTTTTTAATTACCACCACACACATCCTTTTTTTTGTTTTCTAAATATCATAAATTATGTTCATATGTGTCTATACAATAAAAGTGTTTTTTTTTTTTTTTATTCTAAAGTATTTGTTCCTAAAATTTTTAACTTAATTTATAAAACGATTAAAAAAAATTGCAGCACATGTTGGGTTTTTAAAATTGCAATATGATGTCTAACTGTACTCGTAACTGTTTATTTGAATTGCTGATAGAAGAATATTCTAAAAGGGATAAGCAGGGGAAATTGATTGGAAGTATGCCAGCACTGGAATGTGTTTTCGTGTTCTAACACCGGGGTTGAAGCACTTGCAGATTTGAAAATTGCATAGACTATTTTTTTTTTCTCCTTTAGTTTTCTTTCATATTAATCACGTTTATCACGCATTGAAGACTTAAATGTTCTAGATTAGTAGTGTATTAATAAAACTAAACTTTCATACATATTTAATCAAAAATTGTGTTAAGGCGTTGGTTCTCAAAAAAAAATAATTTTTCCCCGCGCAACAACGCGAAACCTTCAGATACATTTACGAACTCATTTTTAAACGTAAAAGCATGAAATTTGCAAGCATGATTATTGCAGTGATTTGTAATCGAACTGACTTTCGAACTCCTAGTATATTTTATAAAGGTAAATATTTTTTATGTAAATGGCTTTTACTTTGACTTCCTTTTTGTAAAATGGGGAAAATACACGCGAATCTGTATAAAAGTTTTTTTTTTTTTCTAAGAGGCTTTTTTCCCCTATGAGCTACGCACACCAACTCCCGTTCAGACACAGCAGACTCTAAAAACAAGCTAATTTCCTCTGTTTTAACAAGATTACGGAAGATTGGCTTATAGTTAAACAACCAGTTGCGATTTTCTGTAATCGGGTTGTCATTAATTTCCTTTTGATTGAGGGAATTTTCGGTTCTTAAGGCCGAATCAACTGACGTCGCGACAGCTAACGGATGTTTTCGTGATTGATTAAAATATTTTATTTAAACATTTGAAAATAAGCTTGTATAAAATGGCCAAGTATTCAATATCGCTGTTTCTGAAATGTGTACCCATATTTATCAATATCGCTGCCTCCCGACATTTATACCAATATTTACCAATATCGCTGCCTCCCGATAGCTTTCACAATGCATTAGTCAGTTTTCTCAACCTGAAATATAGATTTTCGGATGCTATAAATTCTCAAGTAAACATTTTCATGTTCAACAAACATGTTTTACAGAAAAAAACATGATAAATTAATACAACTAACATTAACATTAAAATTAATATTATTTCGTTACTCCTGCATGTATAAATTCATTTACGTAGAACGTAGCTGAAAATGTTTAATTGAAAATTGATAGTATCCGAAAGATCGATATTCCGGTTTGAGAAAACTGGTTAATGTACTATTTGTAAAAGCTGCGAGGAAATGTTTCCGAAAATTAATACAGCAAAAGAAACTGTTTATAAATGATACTTTAAACCCTGAAAATATATTGGTTTCTGGGGTTTCTAAAGGTAAAGGAATGCTTTTCAGAATCGTGAGTAACTCGCAAGAGGTTATATTATATGAGGGGGTTAGAATGACAGTGGAGTAAGTCAATATTTAGTTATTTGATAAATGAAGGGTTTTGTGAAACTTGTCGTATTGCCGTTGCATTACGTGGTCCAACTTGTTTTGCCCTTTAGCGACTCCTTAAGTGAACTATGACTTATTTGACTATCTCACTGAACAGAAATTAATATACGCTCAATAAAAATGGGGTTAGCTAGAATTTTCAAATTTTTGACTTACTCCACTGTCATTCTAACTCCCTCATATTTTCGTTCGTGGTTGTACTATATTTTTGTAGATTAAGGAGTCTTGTCTTTTTTTTACAGTGCATTAAAAATGTTTTCTTGCATTCTTTCCTTCTCCGCCCCCCCCCCCCCCCTATTAAATTAGTATTTTGTGTTAAATTTATAGTAAATTAAGTTTATAGTAATTCCTTATCATGAAAGTTTTCGGAAATAATTTTATCCCCCAATTACCTATAAACAAATTGTTGCGGTGATTAAACTTAAAACCTCTTCGTTATCTCAGATTTTACATCAATACTTTGAAGTCAAAAATGAAATTTAAAAAAAGAAAAATCTGATAGTTTGCAATCCTGCATTTCTCTGTAAAAATAAAATAAAAAACTAATTTTAATTTTTATTTCAGGTAGCTTTGTTCTTCATGAAATCTGCACGCTGATATTAGACCTATGAAAAAAAAAGGGGGGAAAAGTGAAAAAGAAAAAGAGAGAAATTCATGGAAATTACCAACTACTTTGTATTAAAAAAATATATATTTACAGACCTTTTTATATGCTTGAATATGTCTAAATAAAAGATTAAAATACAATTATGTATAATAAAAGCCTTCTTATTAGATGACTTTCTTGTTCACCATTTTTTTTTTTAAATCATGCATCACGCATAGATTATGGCGTGCTGTCCAATACTAATAGAATATAATTAGGAAATTTCATTTTATCATACAATAAAATCGATCGTCACTGAAAAAAAAAGTGTTGATTTTACAGTATAATACTGGCACCCCTGCGGCCAGTATTATACCGTAAAATTAACAGTAATAAACAGTAAAATAAGCAGTAATACGCTACCGCGCATAACACTGGCAGCAGGGGTGCCAGTATTATACTGTAAAATCAACACTTTTTTCTTCCCAGTGTAGTTCATTCTTTAACCGAATTATTTTGAGCGTCCTGTAAACGAAGATAAATACTGCGCACTCCTTAAACTGTAGAAAACATGTTGTAGTGCGCATCAGTGATCCTTTTTAATTTCGTTATGTTTGAAGCATCATAACATCATTAAAATGCTTCGCAAACGATTTTTTTCTCCTAAGATTAGAGTGGAATGGAAATTCTTTTGTGCGTCTGTGTAAACGAACTATAAATGCTACTTATTCTATACTCCTGAGAAAGCATGTTTTAGTTCACCTCAGTGATGCATATCAATTTCATCGTGTTTGAAGTATTGTAATATCTTTAAAATCCATCGAAAACGATTTTCCCCCATAGGCCGAAATGTAACGGAATTCATTTGTGTCTCCCTGTAAACGAGCTATAAATGTTACACACTTCATTTTGAATACCGAATCAGTTTCAACCACGTGATCACCAGCCCACCAAGTGTTATCCAACCAATCATAATCGTAGATTGTAGCCTGTATTACGAGCCAACCAATCACAATCCACCATCTTTGACAGGCAAACAAAAAACAGATCTAATTGCTAAGGTGGTTGCTAGGGTGTGACGTCAGTTGAAACTGATGTGTTCTATAGTAAACGTCAACATACAAAAAATTCATGGTGATGCGAGTGTATTTACGAGAGTTATAGTACGGGCAGACGGCAGACTGTAGATTACAGACAAACCGAATTCATCAACATTTTTTTCATTCCAAAATTCTGGTGCCAATATGGCATTTAGGAATTAAACTCAAGTGATCTAAAATTAAACCAATATAAGGGATGAAATAGTAGCCTAGATATAAGTAAGGCTCCTAGAACTTAAAAGAAGCCCCAGAACTAGATCTAAGAGTGAATTGTCGCCCTACGTGGTTTAATAAAGATTGATTTTAAATAATTGCGAGTGCGTGTGGGGAATTTTAAGATGTTGTTTCCGAAACGTCAGTTGAGGCTTACTGTGGAGACCCGAAAAGTTTTTGGTTTCTGTCTGTCTGTCTGTCTGTCTGTCTGTTCCGCGATAACTGACGCAAAAATGATCCGATTAGTTTGATTTTTGGTAGGTATGTTGGTGAGGTACCCGAAATTAGCTGTATAGTTTTTAATTACATTTGGTTCATTCGTTCGGAAAATATAGAACATTTCTTTTTAGGTCACAATGCTTTCCTATGGGAATTCGGACAATTTTGAAATTTTTCATTCGTTGAAAATAAAATGGCACATTTGATTAATGTATTTAAACGGTAAGTTATGATGGCTAAAATTTATCAACTAAGGTCTTAAATTAGTCAAATTAATTTGAAATTTTGTTAATACATTCGTCAGATTTTTTAAATGAGGTGTATAAGTTTTGGTGCAATTTTATACATCTGTTCTAATAATATAATACATTTTATTTTATCATTTTTTGTAAATATTAAAATGCATTCATTTTTATTTTCCTTTTCAATTTAACCGTATCCTAGCAACCATATTTCAAAGAATTTCAAAATGATAAAATTCAAGTAACTCAGACGATTTTGCTACAATATTTTATTCGCAAAATAAAATATTTTTGGGTGATTTTAATATTTTATTGAAATAAATGAGAATTTATTTTGGTACAAGTTACCTTTTAACTACATAGAATGATAGCCGAAACATTTTTATATGAGATATTATTAATTTTCTGGAAGAGATGTGGATTTTTCGTGGTTGAAAATTAGTATTATTTTAAAAATAGATTATAATATCTCGTACAACGAGATAGTTAATCTAAAGAAATTAGCATAGTAAAACGCATCCATACAGCCTGAAATACACAATTACTGGAAACTGAGATCATAAAAAGTTATCACAAAATCAAGGTTGCTATTTTGTGAATTGGCAGTGAGCACGATTATGAATGATTACACAATAGGTTTAAAAGTTTCCAAATAAGCCTATTTTGGGGAGATTTTAGTATGCTATTGCCATCGAATTAGATCAGGATGTACTTAGGTCAAATAAATATTGTACAATGACCATCAAAACTGTTTTTCCGAAACAAAAATTGTAATAATACTAGATTTCTGAAATAGATAAGTGAAATATATAGTAGATTCAGTTTACATTTCCATAAGTTACTTTTGTACACGAGATATTATTAAACTTATCAATCAGATACGAGTGTTTCGTGGTTGGCAGGTAAGTAAATATTGCTATTTAGCTATTAGGATAGCATGAAATTATTTTCGAAATTTTTGCTTATCGTAATAAAACCACTGTGCAGAACGAAATGGAAGATATACTAGAATCATTCACACAAATAATAGGAAATCACGAATATAAATTTAATAAGATTACGGAGGGTTCAGCGGGACAGAGCCCCCCCCCCCCCTGAAGAAATGTATTTTTTTAATCTAAAAAATAGAATAAGAAGTTCATAAGAATGTCAGAATATTATTGCATAAACCGTGTTTAATTTAACGTTTCTAAGTTCTGAAACCTTCGAATTATTTTATATGCATATAAATATATATGTAGTAATTTAAATAATTTAATTTGCGGATTGTAAGATGTTAAATATTATGAAAAGTGAGATAAAAAAAAAACATTGAGGCTCCTGATCTGTAGATTTACTAGTTTATTATGCATTAAATGTTTTTTTTAACACAAAAATAGTTGGCCTAACTTTAAAGTATGCTATCTGCATATGAAAATATTCACTTCATCTTCTAGCATAGATTTAGAAAGAAGTAAAAATTAAAGGTGATTTTTTTTCTTTTAAACGTCTCACTTTTAAACAAAAACTAAAAGCGAAGAATATTATCACGCAAGCGACCTAAAATGATATACATCAACTCAGGGTAAAATCTTTTTTTTCAATCCTTTGGAATATTAAACACAGCGTTACATAATAGTGCGTAAAAAAACTTTAAAAAAAGGAAAAGAAAAAAATATCATGAACTTGTTTCAGAATAATTAATTCATCGACAAATTTCAATTGTTAGACTTAGCTTTCGGGAACAAAAAATGGCCTTCTTTCAAAATTTTCAAAAAGTCAAGAAATATTTTATAAAATTTTAATTAAAGGCTTATTCCATAGTACTGGAAAACAAATTCTTTACCAAGATTCCAATCAAATCTAAATTCCATGTTACATGAGATCTATCAATTATGTAGTTTTCTTATACAGAGGGTAATTGAATTGATGGTCTGAAATGTAAGGGGTCATGTCAAGACGAGCCAATTTTTTTTATAGAAAACCAGGGTCGCAATCCACTTATTAAATCAATAATACAGAGGTGTATAATACCAAGCCCAATCCACATTTTCATTCATAACTGTAATAGACCGGGAGGCACAGACAATCACCTCATCGAGTTCACGGCTGAAATTCCAGAATTAGTTAAAACTCGATTCGCATATTAAAACGCAATCGGTCTGCCAAGTCATATCTTGGTGGAAAACACCTTAAAACCCGATTTTAGTGGTTTACTCGTAGGTTTACCATTGTGTTTTCCTGCACCCAGTTCTCCATGTTTTCATACTTTTGGGTGCAGGAAAACACAATGGTAAACCTACGAGTCAACCGCTAAAATCGAAATTTCATGTGTTTTTCACCAAGATATGACTTGGCAGACCGATTGCGTTTTAATACGCGAATCGAGTTTTAACTAATTCTGGAATTTCCGCCGTGAACTCGATGAGGTGATTGTCTGTGCTGCCGCCTCCCGGTCTATAATAATAATGAAAATATTTTAGCGAAATCTTCAACACAATAACTTCGTCTTCAGTGAAATGACGTAACATCAAGGAAATTGTTAGAATTTAATTCGATCAGACACATCGTATGCATTGTCAGGTACCTTCCCAGTTTTGAAGCGTCTACACTGCAAAAAATAATTGTTGATTTTACAGTATAAAACTGGCAGCTGGGGTGCCAGTTTTATACTGTAAAATCAACAATTATTTTTTTGCAGTGTATCTCAGTGTCACTTGGACATGGAGGATTGCCGTTTCTATTACTTTATGCGTTTTTATGGTACTTCTCCAATTATCCCGTCGACCACTTTACATAAACAAACTAGTCATTGGGGGCCACCGTAATACTTACCCATCATGGATATGCATAATGTAAAATATTAAAATAAAAATGTGTAAACTACTTATAAAGTGCATTGCAATTCAAATAAAATCGTGGCCTGATGACGTCACAAACTTTAAAGGCTCGATTACTGAATTGCTTGAAAGAAACATCCTTATATTATAACTCCAAAAATAATAATCCTATTAACTAGCGGTTTATTGCATCTGATTAAGCGTCGAATTTCCAATTAAAATATATCTTTGAAGTGAAATTTGGATGAAATACAGGATCATGAAAAATCGAAGAGTGTGGTAAATAGGATTCCAAATATCTCGGCAACTAATTATCCGATCGACTTCATGCTTTATGCAAAATTTATGTTTTTTTATTGTCTTTTATATTCATTTCTTAAAATAAACAATTTCGAAAATTTTTATATACCTTTCATCAGAACGAATATTTCGAGAGTCCGAAAAAAATTGTTCCGGTTAATCGAGGTTATTGAAATGAAATAGGCTTCTTCCCATTATTACATACTAAGTACATACCAAATTGCAAGTTTCTATCTCAATTTTTTCGGGAGATAGAGCGTTTACAGACACACAGACACACACACAGACGGACGGCAAAAATTTTTTTCTAAAAATATGTTTTTCGGAATCTCCAGTGTCTGAAACGTGTAAATCCGTCAAAAAAAAAATTTCGATTTTCAAAACGATTACAAGACTTACCCTATACTACGTATGATGGGTAAGTAAAAGTATCGCCAAACTATAGGATTTACAAAAGCGTGACATCACATTTGATTTTAAATGAAACGCTAGCAGGTGATGTATGCATTCTATTTTTATTTATTTTATGGATAAGTCAGTTCAGTTTTTATACAAAAGGATATTAGCTAACTGCTATTTCTCTGCTTTCTCTCACATTTTGAGAAAAATGATAAAGATCTTCGATCTTCCACCTACAGAACTTGATGCTATAAAGCTATTTTCAAGATTCTGCCATATAAAAAAAAGGTGCTAAACAACGCATAACCAACAGAGTGAAAAATGTGTCTCGACCGGGGATCGAACCCAGATAGCCTGGTATAGCGCACCAAGCGCTTTACCATTTAAGCCATCTGGACGACACCAAGTCTGGCATTTTTCACTTATACGTTGGCAATGCTGCAACTTCACAGCGCAAGTTGGAATGTCATACATGACACATGAGCACACTATCCAGTAGCGTACATGTGACGACCAGCCTTGCCAAAGTATAAGTGAAAAATGCCAGGCTGGATGTCTTCCAGATGGCTTAAATGGTAAAGCAATTGGTGCGCTATCCAGGGTATCTGGGTTCGATCCCTGGTCGGGACACATTTTTCACTCTGTTGGTTACGCGTTGTTTAGCAAAGTAAAAAGTAAGTCTAGTTTAATTTGCCAAAAGAAAAAAAAAAAAAAAAAAAAAAAAAAAAAACATTGATTGCTTGAATGATTTAAACGTGAGAACCTACACATTAAAATAAAATAAAAAAAAAAACTTCTTTTAGAAAAACGCATTTAAAGTTTTTAATCTGTATGTTGTCAGCTTTGACATTAGTCCTGATTGTCACGACTTAAATATTGGATGGAACAAAAAATGATTTTGAAGGCACATTCTAGATACTTACGTAAAAGGTGTTTAAAAAAATGAAGAAAAAAATATTTTTTAAAGTTTTAAAAATCTTTTATCAAAGTCCTCGGATTAGTAATAAAGTATATTAAAATGGAATTTTTAATGAAAATTTAATTTCGTGTCAGTTTTTACATTTTTTTTTTTTTAGCCACCCACAGGGAGGCTTATTCTTTCAATCTCTATCATTTTTCATGTTTATGAAAAGTCACAGCAATTCATCGTTGCCACAGGTTAATCTCGGAAAATGAAACATTTGAAGTTACTGAAAAAATTAATAGCTCAAAAAGTATTTGTCACAAAATTGTTAGACAAACTGCGTTAGAAGGGGAAAAAATTGTTTTTTTATTGATATAAATTTCAAATCGAATGATTATGCCGTTTTTCAAATAATGAATTTCAAAAATTACCAAACTTCACAATGAAGTACCATAACGAAACCTTCACGCATAAAAAGATAATGGCAATGGTTGTTGCTTTTGGTCAAGAATGGACCAAACGATGTTCGCATTTTACTATTTTAACCGTTTTTAACGAAATTCTGTAACTTTAGAAGAATTTTTCTTTGAATAGGCAATAGAAATGCATAAAATCGTTACAAAAATGTTAAAATTACAAAAAAGGATAGATGCAAATTATCAGATATGAAAAATAAAAAAGAAATTTGGTACTTTCGTGTTATAGCAGCCACCAAGCATGAAATATTTTTGTTTCTGTTTTATTAATATATTGTAAATTTGGTACTTTCGTGTTATAGCGGCTTCCAAGGATGAACTACCAAGCGGCCAAGATTTATTTAAGCGGCCATAAATTATAAAACATGTATGACATTATAATAATATATATATATATCATCATCATCATCATCATCAACCGTTTTCAATCCACTGCTGGATGTAGGTCTCCCCCAGATTTTTCCATTGTTGCCTGTCTAGTGCTTTAGTCATCCAATTAACACCGGCCACTTTTCTGATTTCGTCACTCCATCTTACTTGAGGTCGTCTTCTTGGTCGTTTTACATCTCTGGGATACCACTGTAGGGTGTTTGTGCTCCATCTATTGTCTTGTCTTCTTGCAATGTGCCCAGCCCATTTCCATTTTAGCCATTTAATTCTCTCGATAATGTCAAAAACTTTCGTCTGACTTCTTATCCACGTTATTCTCTTTCGGTCTCTTCTGGTTATGCCTAGCATACATCTTTCCATACTTCGCTGTGTTGTTTGTAATCTTTGTACCATCCGTTTTGTTAGTGTCCAAGTTTCTGCTCCATAAGTTAGTGCAGGCAAAACACATTGGTTAAACACCTTTCTTTTCAAACAAAGAGGCATGTTACTTTTCAGAATAATATTGTTCTTCCCAAAAGCACTCCATCCATTTCCTATTCTTCTATTGATTTCATTCATGATACTGTTGTCTGAAGATATTTCTTGTCCAAGGTACACATAACTTTCAACATCTTTAATCTCAGTGTTGTTGTAGACGATTTTCTTTTTTGATGCAAATGAATTGAACATCACCTTAGTCTTTTCCAAATTTATTTTTAATCCCACATTAATGCTAGCTTCTGCCAAATCTTTTAGCATATTTTGCAATTCTTCAGGGCTATTACTGAAAATTAAAATGTCATCAGCAAACCGGAGATGGCTTAAATATTCCCCATTTATTCTAATCCCTTTGTTTTCCCAATCCAGCTTCTTGAAAATACTCTCTAAGACAGCAGTGAAAAGCTTAGGCGAAATGGTGTCTCCTTGTCTTACTCCTCTTTCAAGCTTGATCTTCGCTTTTCCTTTGTCCAAACGGATGGTGGCTGTTGCTTTCTTCTAGATCTTCTTTATGATATTCATATAAGGTTTGTCTATACCAATGTTCTCCAGAGAAGTAATTACTGCAGATGTGTAGACCGAATAAAATGCTTTTTCATAATCAATAAAGGCAAGACAGAGAGGTAAATTATATTCTTTATGTTTTCCTATAACTTCCCTTACTGTTTGAATATGATCCATTGTGCTAAATCCACTTCGAAATCCTGCTTGTTCTCTAGGTTGAGCTGAGTCCAGAGCTGATTCAAGTCTTGTCGTTAAAACTTTGGTGAAAATTTTATAAATCACTGACAGTAAGCTGATTGGACGGTAGTTTTTAATGTTTTCCTTTTCTCCTTTCTTATAAAGTAACACCATCACAGCATTATTCCAATCTTCTGGTACATCTGATTTCTCGAGACATTTGGAAAACAGTAAGGCTAGCATTTTTTCAAATTCTTCTCCTGCTTCTTTGATAAGATCAATTGTAATTCCATCTTCGCCAGGGCATTTACCTTTTTTCATGCCTCTAATGGCTTGTACAACTTCATCTGTCATCACTGGGATTATCTCTTCAGTTTCTGTTATGTTTACTAGTGGATCACGTAGGTTGATTTCCCTTTGATCTTCACATTTATATAGATCGTTATAGAATTTTTCGACAATGTGTACTATTTCATTATTGATTTTGGTGATTGTTCCATCTGCTGTCTTCAGTGCAAAAATACCTTTTCTTCCAACACACAGTTTGCGCTTAGCTGATTTTAAACTTTTGTTATCTTCTAGAACTTTTTTGACAAGATCACAGTTAAATTTTCTGATATCTTCTGTAACACATTTTCTTACCGTTTTACATAATTCTGCATATTCAACTCTTGATTTAGGATAGTTTTTCTTCATTTTAAATTCTCTGCGTTTCTTCATCAGTCTTCTTGTTTCTTCTGTTATTTTCTTTGTTTGCTTTACTTGTGCTTCACCAGCTATCGTCCTTGCAATTTCTTGTAGAGTATTTGTTATTTTCTTGTTCACTACTGTAACATCTTGTTCTTCTTCTAAGATTGATTGAAGTACTTGAAAACGATTTTTAAGTTCTAAATTAAATTCTTCTTTATGTTTCTGGAGATTTATAATATCGACTGATTTCTTTGAGCATTGCAAAAGCTTCATTCTTTCCACTTTAGTATTTAAAAGCAGTTTGCATATAACTAACCTGTGATCGCTTCCTGTATTGAAGTTATTGAGAACGCTGCAATCCTGAATAAGATGCTTTTTGTTTGTCAAGATGTAGTCGATTTCACTTGTTGAGCCATTTGCACTACGCCATGTCCATTTTCTTTGTGGCTTTTTCTTGAAAAATGAATTCATGATATACATCTGTTCACATTCTTCAAATTCAATCAATCTGTTTCCTCTTTCATTACGCACCCCATATCCATGAATTCCTACTGAGAACTCACCTTTCTTTTTTTCCCCAATTCTAGCATTCCAGTCTCCCATTATTAATTTTATGTAGCATTTTCCTTTTTGATGCATTGAAGCTACTTCTTCATAGAAATCCTCAATTTCTTCATCAGTATAGCTAATTGTTGGTGCATAAACTTGGGTAATTTGCAGTTTGTATCTTTTTGACACTTGTATAACTAACCTTGCAACTCTATCTGATGCACTATCATATTCTACGATGTGATTCTTCCACCTTTTATGAATCAGAAATCCTACACCACTTGTTTTTCCATCTTCTGTACCTCTGTAGTACAATACATGTCCACTGGCAAGATCAATCTTCTCTTCACCTTTTCTTCTTATTTCGCATAATCCTAGGATGTCCCAGTTGATTCTTTCTAATTCTTCTTCAAGTTCCTGTAAACGACTTTCAGAAGATAAGGATCGTCCATTATACGTAGCCAAGGTCATCAACTTATGGCAGCCAAACCGAGCCCGGTGATTCTTAGAACCCTCTGTCTTCATGTCTTTCTGATCGCTGCCGTAATCAGGAACATGCAGACTGCCGGGAATTGAGGGCCGTGATTTGTTTTGTGAATTCATGGTAAAATAAGGGGGGAGGTGGCCAAATTCCTCCACGCTGGCCAAGCGGGTTGGAGGAAGCCCATCCGCGTTCGTTCCCCATGCACTAGGCAAGGGTACTAACAGGCTGCACCGATGGAAGGTGCGGATTGGACATCAAGTCCCTGCTCCCAGTCGATTCCTTTAAGTCCTCCTCTGAGGCATTTAAAGGGT
This sequence comes from Maratus michaelseni, assembly GCA_963931845.1. NCBI lineage: Eukaryota > Metazoa > Arthropoda > Arachnida > Araneae > Salticidae > Maratus > Maratus michaelseni. The sequence continues at coordinate 36,826,949 of OZ007600.1, forward strand.
CTTCTCCTAGTTAACAAGCAGAGGCTATTAAACAGCCCATATATATATATATATATATATATATATATATATATATATATATATATATATATATATATATATATAACATTTCTGTACGTATGTGGCCAAGTTATAGCCATATATGATGCATATATGATGTATATATATGACATGTGTATATGATGCATATACGACATGTAAAACATAAATAATATGTGTATAATGACGTATATGGCACATATAGGAGTGTTTGGAATATATATATATGCGTATATACGATGCCTATATAAGCTTTGAGATGATCTTGGCGAAATCATAACTGCAACCTTGGCATAATCATGGGAAAGGTTCAGTAAGACCTTTTTGGTGCTCCCCCAAATGTAAACCCCATGTAAACCTCTTCATGTAACATATCAATAGATAGATCTAGTCAAGCACTATGGTCTGGTCCTACTCTCCGCCTCTCATTCCCCCCTCCCTTAAGAAACATAGTTCTCTGTTTCAACTCTTTTTAAATTTTAGTTTATCCCATCTTTCTCAGCCCCTTTAAGCCCCACAGAGGACGTAGGTCTCTTCTAAAGGATCCAACGAAGTTAAAATCGTCGAGGCCGACATTTCTAAGAGGGTCCCGAGGCCCTATCTCCCATAGGACCGGAGTTACCTCCCCCACACGGGGGAGACATTCAAGGTGTTCAAACCCCGTCATGTACCATATCAAAAGTTTGATCTCATCAAGCACTTTTGTCTGGTTCTACTCTCCCCCTCCTTCTCGCCCGTCTCCTGTAAAGAGCACTTTTCTTATTTCTTTTTTTCAATTTCTCATATTTATTTTAGTCTTTATCATTTTTCTCTGTTCCTATGTGCCGGACAGCTCCAAAATTTCACCAAAATTAGCTGTAAACCGCCTAAAGGTATCCCCCCCCCCCCCGCTTCTTTTGGTGCTCTCGGTTTTTACGTATCTCTCTTGGGGGGCCCGTCAGAGGGGCGAAAAGGGGGATCCCTTTTAAAGTCCCATCTCTCAATTGCAAGTGAGGATTCATTTTAAATCGGATCTCGTAGAGCACTTGTGTTTTGTATAGCTCCCTCCACCGCTCTCCAAGAGCCCGTCAATTAATGCTAACTCATCATTTGTTAAACAACTTCTCTTAGCTGTATCCATCATAAAAGCTGCAATCATAGAACTTTTCATTACCTTTTTTAAGTTACTATTAAGTGTTAAAGTGTCTTGAACCATTAAAAATAGTTTAAAGGGTGTCATTAAGTCAGCAGATTTGTAAACAACAACTACCTCGCTACGTCTCAGCCCATTGGAGCCTCATCTTTTTACTATTATATTTATTTAAAATACTTCTAGTCACCGAATCTTTTTAAAACCGAATCTTTTGTTCGCGCCTAATATGTTCCGCCAGCCTCCCAAAAAATCTTAGAGCGCTAACTAAATTCTAAAGTGGAGAAGCTGGCTTATGCTAACAATTTTTTTTTTTTTTACGAGTTAGATTTGGCTGAAAAAATGTCAACGATAAAAGCCGTGGGTGGCCAATCTATATTTTGTCGTAAAGTAGAATTTTTCCCGCTTGTTTTTTTTTTTTTTTTTTTTTTTTTTTTTTTTTTTTTTTTTTTTTAATATATATATATATATATATATATTGTTGTGAGCTCGGAGTTCGAAAGGACTGATGCCAATATATAAGAACAATAAAAAGGCTTTATTCACTATAAACAGTGCAATACGATCACAAATATCTTCTGAAAATTACAAGATATTCAGTAATCTTCAAATCCAATAAAAGCGCAGAAAAATTTCACACAGAAACAATGCGTTCAATACGACGTATCAACGACAAAATCGATCCGAGTAACACAGTTCTCAATGCAAAGCCTCTCGTATGACTTCAATCGCAGTTGACAGACAACTAACTGAACTGAACTGATGGAGGTCCTTATATAGGTTTCAGAGATCTTTCCAGATTATTCCAGAGCCTTCAGATGCTAGAAATTACCAGAAAGTGCTTTAACTTTCGATAGAGAACCTAAGCGAGAAAGGATCCCAATGTACAGGTATAAGGTGGGGGGTTGCACAAAAAGTCGCCAAATCCGTCGCCAACTTGGCGACATTTCGCGATATATCGCCAAATTTGGCGACAAAAATAAGTCGCCAAAACCATCGCCAGCTTGGCGATAAACCCATTCCTTGGCGATTTTCCAATAGAACTCATTATAAAAACCGATGCTGTAAGGTTGTTTTTCTTGCAAAGCACCTGAGGCCTTTAGCATTGAGTTACATGATGCTCAATAGGAAATACATTAATAATACTGCAATTTTCACAATAATAAAATAAAATAAATTAAAAAGAATAAAATATTTACAAAATTCATAACATTGCCCCCCTCTCAAGGACTGCACGTCCCGGGCAGTTCAACCTTTGATCGGAAAGCAAACCCGTTACCAACAAATGCTATACTATTCAAAGCACTTAAAGCAAACATGGAAAATAACAATTAAACACATAATGACATCATTACATACAAGTATTTAAATAATAATAACATTAATAATGAAAATGATAAGCAAAAGAAATTTTTACATTAACTTATATACAAGACCATGGTCATACTAATTTACATTATTTACATTGCACTATTTACAATCAATGAACTAAGTACTATGGCCATAGTATGGAGCCAGCCTGTCGTAATGAACGACTCTAGGCTTCGAACTTGGTGACTTTCGGATCCGAATTACGACATCGTTCAGTCTGTTTAGGACTGTATAAGGACCGTCCCAGTGCGATTGCAGTTTGGGAGAAAGTCCTTTACGTCGAGTCGGATTATAAAACCAAACCTTGTCACCTTCTTTGAATTGATGTCCCGTGGCTTTCGTGTCGTACCTGGTCTTCATCTTCTCCGTCTGTATATTGATCCGCTCTCGAACCAAGTTGTGGACGTCTTCAAATCGTGCCTGGAGATTCTGCACGTATCCCTCTGGCAATGAAGGCGCATCTGGAGGGCGACCAAAAAGCAGATCACAAGGTAGACGAAGATCACGACCGAAAAGCATCTGAGACGGGGAATAGCCGGTCGTTTCATGGACGGCGCTGCGATAGGCGAGGAGAAACAAGGGAAGTTTTTGGTCCCAGTCTTGTTGGTTTCTTGAAACTAGCAGTGAGAGGTTGTTGAGGATGGTACGATTAAACCTCTCAACCATGCCATCCGACTGTGGATGTAAAGGCGTCGTCCTAGTTTTGTCCATTCCGAGAAGTTGACAAAGACCCTCAATCACAGCAGATATGAAATTTCTCCCTTGGTCAGAATGCATTTGAAGGGGAACTCCATACCTTGATATCCACTGGTGTACCAAGGCATCCGCAACCGTAGAAGCTTCTTGATCAGGGATGGCATAAACTTCAGGACATTTCGTGAAATAGTCCATGACAACAAGGAGGTATTTGTTGCCATCAGCACTTCTTGGCAGAGGACCTAGGATGTCAAGGGCGATGCGTTCAAAATGTGCTCCTACATTGTAGAGATGTAGTCTTCCTCGGCTACGTTTCTTTGGTCCTTTCCGAGCTGCACATGCATCACAAGATTTGCACCATTGTTCGACGTCAGCTCTCGCCTTTCCCCAGAAGAAGCGCTCTCGGACTCTGTGTAATGTTTTCATGACTCCAAAATGGCCACCAGTGGGACTGCCATGTAATTCCTTGAGGACCTCTGGTATTCGGGATCGAGGAAGTACCAACTGCCACCGAGATGTTTTCCCATCTTCCGATTCGAATTTTCGGAACAGGACACCATTCTTGACGTGGAGGGAGTTCCAAAGAGCCCAATATTGTTTCGTCGTAGGACTGTAAGTCGAGATGTCTTTCCAACTTGGCTTCGTGCTAGAAGATTCTAATAACTCCAAGATTGGTTTGATGTCAGAGTCTGCCATTTGATCTTCTCGAATCTTCTCATCACTCCAGGGATCTGGTGGCGTTGATAGTGAAATCTTCGTCTGGCGTATGACATGTTCGGGATTATACTTGTTCTCCGCTCTGGAACAATAGCGACAACTTTCGGGACACGGTCTTCTTGATAAGGCATCAGCATTTACATGCGATGAGCCTTTACGATGCCTGATGTCAAAGTCGTATTCCTGGAGTCGTTGTATCCATCTGGCTACTTGGCCTTCTGGGTTCTTAAAATTCATCAGCCATGTTAGGGATGCGTGATCAGTACGAAGGAGAAATTTCTTGCCATAGAGATAGTGATGGAAGTGTTCTATGGCTTTTACTATAGCTAATAACTCCTTACGAGTGACGCAATAATTCCGCTCTGGTTTCGACAAACATTTGCTCCAGTATGCTACGACTCGTTCTTGGCCATCTATTTCTTGGGAAAGTACAGCACCGACACTTTTATGACTAGCATCCGTGTCCACAATGAATTGTTTGTCGGGGTCTGGATAGGTAAGGACTGGAGAGGATGTGAGAGCTTCTTTCAGCCGCTGGAAGGAATTGTCGCATTCTTCTGTCCATAGAAATTTCTGCTTGCTTTCAGTGAGCCTATGCAAAGGTCTTGCGATGTTGGAGAACCCCTGTACAAACTTTCTGTAATAAGTGCATAGTCCCAGAAAGCTTCGCAACTGATGGACATTTTCCGGACGTTTCCAGTGCTTTACTGCAGACACTTTTTCAGGATCTGTTCGAACACCTTCAGCTGAGATGATGTGTCCTAAATAGTTTACTTCTCGTTGGAAGAACTTGCATTTCAAAGGGTTCAGCTTTAAATTCGCCGCTCTTAGCTTCGTTAACACTTTTCGAATATTCTCTAGATGTTCTTCAAACGTGCGGCCACCAATGATGACATCATCTAGGTAGATGAGACAAGCTTCAAAAGTCAGGCCTTTTAACACTGTCTCCATGAGGCGCTCGAACGTTGCTGGGGCATTGCAGAGCCCGAACGGCATAACTTTAAATTGCCAAAGTCCTTGTCCAGTAGTAAATGCGGTCTTCTCTTTGTCATCAGGATGGATCTCTACTTGCCAATATCCACTCTTCAAATCCAGTGTGGGAAAACCATTTATGTCCTGAAAGAGTATCTAGCGTGTCGTCTATTCTTGGTAGAGGATAGCTGTCCTTCTTCGTGATATCATTAAGTTTACGATAATCCACACAAAATCTTGTGGAGCCATTTTTCTTTCGGACCAACAAGATGGGAGAGGCCCACGGACTTGATGACGGTTCGATGATGTCACTATCCTGCATCTCTTGTAAGAGCTTAGAAACCTCTTCTTGTTTAGCGAACGGCAAACGTCTGGGATGCTGTTTAATCGGTGGATGGCCGGCAGTATCAATTCTATGCCGTGTCAGTGAAGTGCGACCAATATCACTCTCGTTTTGAGAAAACACATCCTTAAATTCCTGGAACAGTCTTTCTGCGGCATGTCTCTGTTCAGGAGATAAATTCTCATTTCGTCCAATTTCAGGTGTTAAACTTGTAGGCGGCTCCGACAACGTGAAGCTCGGGTCTTTGCAAACACAGGTGACTGGAGCACAGGTAGCAAGCACTTCACCCTTCTGGATAATTCTAGACTTTTCACTTACATTCGCCATCCTCACGGGTATCACATCTCTCGACAGATCTACCAGCGCTGATGCTATTAGCACTCCTTTTGGGCTCTTCTCAGGATATCCAACCAAGCCACACTGAAAACTTCTTTCGTTTCCAGTTACTCCAGGTATCATCATTTCGGTTCGAGGAGGGATGATAACATCTGCCTTGGCTGTGATCCGTTGAATGGACCCGGACTCATTTCCAAGTTTGAAAATAGTGACATCTTCTTGAGCAGAGCGTAATTCATTATTCTTAAAATCCAGTGCAAATCCATGCTCTTTTAAAAAGTCCAGTCCGAGTATGAAAGGATCTGAAATATCGGCCACATAGACTGTATGATGGTAAGCGGCGTTCCCAAACTTTATTTCCAGTGTCATTCTTCCAAATATGTCGATCTTATCTCCTGTCACAGTTTGAAGGATTACACGTGGCGGGGTCCAGGAGAGTTTTTCTTTCTCATTATGTCATTCATCTGCTGCTGTAAGCACTCCACAGCTCTATCCGACGTCTCAGGCAGGTTAGCTGCTCGCACAAAGTGTCGATCTTTCCTAGTAGCTTGCTGGGCTGCCTCGAATTTCAGAGCGTAAACCAAAGCACCTTTTAAATCCTTGAGATCTGCAATCCGGAGTGCTGTCTGGATCTCAGGGTCACGCACACCATCAATAAAATGTTGCAGAGCTAAACTTTCTCTAATTTCAGTCGGACAGCCAGGATAAGCAAGATGTGAAAGTCTCTCGACATCCGTAGCAAGATCTTGCAGGGATTCAGTGGATTTCTGCTGTCGAGATTTGAGTTGGAGTCTGCTATATTCCTTCGTGCATTTCTCGCCAAAGCGTAATTCTAAGGCACTGACGAACGTTTCAAAATCCAGCGGTTCATTTGCAGGCAAAGTCTGTAGGACGTCGGCAGCATCAGCTCGTAGAGAAGCAGCTAACTGGCAAGCCTTTGTCTGGGAATCCCATCCATTGGCGTCCGCTACGATCCCAAATTGTGTCTTAAAAACTGGCCATGAGGATTTTCCGTCATAGGTCGAGAGTTTAATAGAGGCCCGAGGAAGCATAGCTTGATACTTGACATCTTCGGGATAGTTTTCGGCAGTTATCTTTTGTTTCTTCACATTTTCCAACTCCTTTTCTACACTCTCAATCCTTTCTTTTACGGTTTTGGCTGTCCTTTGTATTTCTTCTACCTTTTCTTCTACGGTTTTGGCTGTATTTTGAACTTTTTCTTCTATTTCTTGAAATCTTTCTTCAACTTTGTTTTCCACGCCGTCAATTCTGTCATTTAAAGATGTTATTTTATCCTCTATTAGTCCTTTCAACTCACCAAGGTTAGTTGACATATCCTTCTTCATATCATCTTTTAACTCACCAAGGTTCGCAGTCATTTTCTCATCCATCGCTGACATATCTTTCTTCATTTCAGCCTGGTTCGCAGTCATTTTCTCATCCATCGCTGACATATCTTTCTTCATTTCTTCTTTCAACTCGCCAAGGTTCGCAGCTAATTTCTCCAATAATTCTTTCAGTTGACCCTCCATTGCTCTGGTGATCGGCATTCAACCCCACTCCTGACACCAAATGTTGTGAGCTCGGGGTTCGAAAGGACTGATGCCAATATATAAGAACAATAAAAAGGCTTTATTCACTATAAACAGTGCAATGCGATCACAAATATCTTCTGAAAATTACAAGATATTCAGTAATCTTCAAATCCAATAAAAGCGCAGAAAAATTTCACACAGAAACAATGCGTTCAATACGACGTATCAACGACAAAATCGATCCGAGTAACACAGTTCTCAATGCAAAGCCTCTCGTATGACTTCAATCGCAGTTGACAGACAACTAACTGAACTGAACTGATGGAGGTCCTTATATAGGTTTCAGAGATCTTTCCAGATTATTCCAGAGCCTTCAGATGCTAGAAATTACCAGAAAGTGCTTTAACTTTCGATAGAGAACCTAAGCGAGAAAGGATCCCAATGTACAGGTATAAGGTGGGGGGTTGCACAAAAAGTCGCCAAATCCGTCGCCAACTTGGCGACATTTGGCGATATATCGCCAAATTTGGCGACAAAAATAAGTCGCCAAAACCATCGCCAACTTGGCGATAAACCCATTCCTTCCATTATAAAAACCGATGCTGTAAGGTTGTTTTTCTTACAAAGCACCTGAGGCCTTTAGCATTGAGTTACATGATGCGCAATAGGAAATACATTAATAATACTGCAATTTTCACAATAATAAAATAAAATAAATTAAAAAGAATAAAATATTTACAAAATTCATAACAATATATATATAACTGTCGCATTAAAAAATGGATGCACATTTTTCTAATAACGTTCTTTCAAGTAATAAAATTAAAAATGTATAGAAAATATTTAAAAAATTGGAACTCGTGACGCATTTCAATTTTTTAAAACTGATTAATAGTTTTAAAATTTTTTACATTTTTGTTAAATTATGTTTTTTTTTCTTTTTGAAATATTTACTGAATTTATGGTACAGAACGCTTCTTTTTGAAGAATTTTTTGTTCGAATAACATAAATAATGAAAAAAAAATTTAAGTCCAAGTTTTTCTTTAGACACTTTTTTATATTTCATAAATACCAATAGAAAATCTATAATTAATTTTAACTTTTTTTTTTCCCTCGGCTTTCTGATAATTAATTTTAAATAAAGGTAAAAACAGATAATGCTCTTGTAAAAAAAACTATTGTTAAGATAAATTACCCAATCAATTATCATTGAGAAATACAATTATCAGAAGCATTATTATCACATTTTCGATAAAAACTTAATTAAACCCTAGTAACAAGCGTGGAAAACGATAAATTTAAAATTAACGTGTGAATGAAAAGGTAATTAATTAATTAAATATTATTTTCTTTATTAGGATTGAATGAATAGCTAAAATAAATAACTAGTACTTTTTTCTCTTGTTTCCATGGCGATGAAACGACTGTTTGTTGCCATGTTCTAAAAATAACATTGATTCAAAAGTTTGCTTCTTTGAATACCTGAAATCTTTTGAACAGTTAAAAAAATGGTTCGGTTTATTAAAATTTATTTTAGTTTTACCTATTTTTTTAATTTTAAAACCTTTTTTTTTTTATTAAATGAATGTTCTGAAAAGGAAAAAAAAAAAAAAAATCCCTGACGGCTCGGCCTACAGGCACAGGTAGATTTCGAAGACGCAGACCGTGGGGCACCTGTTTATCGAGAATTGCGGAAGAAATGACCTTTTTGCGATGATGCTGCAATTGGAACCACATACTTCGAAACCAAACTTGTTTGCAAGCGGAGCCAGCAAGGATTTTTTTTTTTTTTTTTTTTTTTTTTTTTTTTCTCTATAACAGTTGGTCCTATAAAAAACATGTCAATATAAAAGTTTTAGATAATATTAAGAGGATTTATAATAAATTTAAGCGGATTTGAAATTTTGGGAATTGACGAAGTTATTATTTTTTTTCTTCTAAAACCCCCCTCCCCCCCCCCCCTTAAGACAATTTTTAATTATATCAAAAATCTGTCATACATAAATTTTCTTCCCTTCTCCTAGAAGTAATAATAACTTCAAACGGATTCGATATGTATCATAATTAAGAAATTATGGGTTTTTTTCTGTTTTCACAAAAAGTCCTCCCCATTTCCCCCCCCCCCCTTGGTTCGATTTTGCCCATTAACGAACTTGACCGAGATTTTATGCCCCTTGATTTTATGTATCAGTTTCGAAAAGATGCGCGAGTTGAAACCGCCTACTTCGAAAAATAACTTGTTTGCAGGCGGAGCCGGCAGGGATTTTTTTGTTCTTATTTTTTTTTTTTTTTTTTTTTTTTTTTTTTTTTTTTTTTTTTTTGCTATAACGGTTGGTCCTATAAAAAACTTGTCAATATAAAAGTTTTAGATAATATTAAGAGGATTTATAATAAATTTAAGCGGATTTGAAATCTTGGGAATTGACGAAATTATGAATTTTTTTCTTCTAAAACCCCCCTTCCCTTCCCCCCTTAAGGCAATTTTTAATTATATCAAAAATCTGTCATACATAAGTTTTTGGCCCTGTTCCTAGAAGTAATAATAACTTTAAACGGATTCAATACTTATCATAATTAAGAAATTATGTTTTTTTTTTTCTGTTTTCACAAAAAGCCCCCTCATTTTCCCCTCCTTGGTTCGATTTTGCCCATTAACGAACTTGACCGAGATTTTAAGCCCCTTGATTTTATGTATCAGTTTCGAAAAGATGCGGGAGTTGGAACCGCCTACTTCGAAAAATAACTTGTTTGCAGGCGGAGCCGGCAGGGATTTTTTTTGTTTTTAATTTTTTTTTTTTGCTATAACGGATGGTCCTATAAAAAACTTGTCAATATAAAAGTTTTAGATAATACTAAGAGGATTAATAATAAATTTACGCGGATTTGATATCTTGTGAATTGACGAAGCTATGATTTTTTTTCTTCTAAACCCCCCCCCCCTTTTTTTTTCCCTTGGGGCCATTTTTAATTATATCAAAAATCTGTCATACATAAATTTTCGGCCCTTTTCCTAGAAGTAATAATAACTTTAAATGGATTCGATACGTATAATAATAAAGAAATTATGAGAGTTTTTCTGTTTTCATAAAAAGCCCTCCCATTTCCCCCCCCCCCCCTTGGTTCGATTTTGCCCATTAACGAACTTGACCGAGATTTTATGACCCTTGATTTTATGTATCAGTTTGGAAGAGATTTATGCAGAATTTTTCCAGTTATCGTGGTCAGAAAAAAGTGACATAGATAGATAGATAGATAGATAGATAGATAGATAGATAGATAAAGTTTTGAACTGGGGGTGGTTTTGGGTTCTGGGAGTTCATGATCGGCGTAGATCTGCAAAAAATTTTCAAAATTTCCAACTTAGGGAAGAATGTAATAGGTAGTATTTCTTACGAAATCTACCTAAAATGAAGAAAAATACTGAAATTGCAGACGATTGATGACCAAAATAACTTTGTGAAGAATAGTAGAAATTTTACACTTTTATTGCATAAAAGTTTCCAAAAACTTTTGTTTGTTTAAATAATATCACGGTAGAAAATAAATCTGCTATACTTTATTTAGTTAACTAATTCACGTTCCGTATTATTAGTAATTCTCCACAATTTCATAATTTTAAAGGCAAAATTTGGCGACTTTTTATTTTGTCAACTCTTTGATTGATTTTGACACATTTTGATTTACTTTTTGCCAGATGCCGATATTTTTTATGACTTAATTATCTAATAAAATGCTGATCTAATATTGTCAATTGAGTTGAAAATTTATGAACCGTATTTTAAAGAAAGGATGATATTTTTTAAATATATGAAAAGCAACGAGAGATAATGCTTTAAAAAAATCTAAAAAAAAAAAAAAAAAAAAAAATGCATAGAAATGAAATATTTATTTATTTATTTATTTTCAACACTTTCCAACACAGCTGAAAAGCGTTTATGAATTCGGTTTGCGTGTCTGCAGTCTGTCTGTCGTCACTCTAATTCTCGTAAATATACTCGGATTGCCATGAAATTTTTATATGTTTTTGCGGCTTTCTATAGAATGGAGTACATAGCATTTATAGTTCATTTACAGAGACACACGAAAGAATTAAGGACTGACTAAAATCGATAATTGCTGGAAGTGCGTTTTCCTTTGTGTGTGTTTTTAAATTTATCGAATTTTCAGTGTATTAGGTGGTGTGTATAAATTCTATAGATCGCATACAGTAGCGAAAAGACTTCACACACACGAAAGACTTCACACACACGAAAGACTTCACACACACATTACCGGATATTAACAGAAATTGCTGAAAAGGAACATTAATGTGGTTTTTTTATGTTGCTTATTTAGATTTCTCATTTACATTGAAAAAATGATATTATTTAATAATATCCTTTCAGTGTTGGAATGTATTTGATAATATAGGGTATATATGCCAGTAATGGACCGCCTTCCAGTAATGGGTCACCTTCAAAGTTTTTGGTTTATAAAAAAATAACCAATAAAAATTTAGCTTATCATATATTTTTTCATTAGTCCCCCTTGCCTGTTTTATAATGTGTGTTATTGTTGACACTCTTAATCAAACCAATCAGGAAGCAGAAAATAATGTTTCACAGTTCCACTGTTTTTCTGTGAAAACCTTAATGAACATGCTAAGAGCTCACTTCACTTAATCAATTTATATCTTTTTTATTTTCTTGGAAAAATTGCATGTTTTTGTTTTAATAGCAACAGAAAACTTTGAATTTTATATACTAATGGCAATTTACAAAATTTCATTTATTTTTAAGGTTTTAGGACCATGGTCCATTACTGGAATGCTTAATTAGTCAATTTCCAGTAATGGACACCCCATGTGGATGTTACTAAAAAAGCAATTTCGATAATGTTCATAGTGCATAAAATTTTTTAATTTAACTGAAAAGCTAAGTAATCAAATTTAATTTTTTTAATTACACTTACCAGAATGTACTAATATTTTTTTATATACTATAAATAGCTGTTTTTATTAATTTCACGTGACGTAATTAATAAAATTTTTAAGATTGTAATCAAATTATTTTTTTAACCGTGCTTTGCATACTTTATAATGTGGCAATCAACGCCCAATGAGGAAGCAGAGAATAATGTTTAATGGCACAGGAAAATGAGGGGCTCATGGGGCTCAATTTCTCCCCATTTAAATAAAGACACTTTCTTAAGTCACACAAGTTATTAAAAATCTATTTTCTGTCTTAAATGTTTGATTTTTCATCGCTGACAAAACAACTAGTATGTAGATAATAATAATAATAATAATAATAAATTTATAGTAGCAGTGAAACTAGTAAATCTGCAGATCAGGGGGCTCAAATTTCAAATCTGCAATTTTATTTTGTATTTATAAAACATTCAACCCACACTTTCATTTATTTCACATTTTTTATATAAATTACTAAAAGTAATATATCAAGCAGTTTTAGGAAGTTTAACTGTTAAGAATAATAGGAAATAAAATTCCATGCACTGCAGACTTTTTTTTAAAGATTTTTTTAACTAACTTTTCTAACCACAGACCCGCCCCCCCTCCCCTCTCCCAATGTCTCAAAAATTTGATAAATGTAATTCTTTGAAATTTAGTATTTTAAACCTTCTATCTAAAATAATTAAAATATTGATCTTGTGATAATGACAATTAATTTAAACAGTGAATTATTCTCATAAATATTTTATTAATTATTGATATCCTAATTGTGAAATTTATTTGAAAATGACTTTTTTTATTTCACTAATATGCTTTCTTTAAATTCTAGTTTTAAATACAATCATAATATCAATTATCTATTACTTTTTGTGGGCTGTCCATTACTGGAATTTAGGGTGTTTCGATTTATTTCTGTTATTTACAATTAAATTTCGATTCACAGTGGGAAATCTGACTATGAGCATGGTTAAATATTGCTGATAGATTAATATAATATTAAACAAGTTGGAAATTGTACGTCAAACGTTACAAACGAGGTGCGTTCGTACGCACGTTTTAGAATTAAATTCATGATATCCCGTGCGTAGAACGGGTTAAACAGCTAGTTAAGTATATATTTTATGACACTGTTCATACAAATATCTTAACTAGTTATATAAATATTCAGATATATATGTATCAGCTAGTTATATAAATATTCAGATCTTGATGATTTTTAATTCTGTGAAATGAATTCTATCGTCTGCAGATTAATTTCTGTAATAAAATAAGCATCTCGGTCGCTTGACGATTTAACATCCATCGGAAGCTCCTATAACAAAAAAGCACCGATTTAAAAAAAAAAATCAAATTTCTTAATAAACATTTTTATTAATATCTCCTAAAGTTTTGATTCGATTTTAATAAAATTTGAAATGTCTCGACAAAATTCTGCAAAGATAATATATTTTAAATTGCAAACCATTTGGTTGGGTAGTTTTTGCGTTGTTATATGCGGACAGACAGACAGACAGACGGACGGACGGACAGACAGACAGACGGACGGACAGACGGACGGACCAAGCGACGACTATAGGTGCTACGTATTTATATAATTACGAACGCACCTAAAAAGTGGAATATAATAAGTATAACTATTAATTAAAAAATACTTTTTAAAGAAATTCCTTAAAGGTGTCCATTACTGGCAGATCTATCCTATGCCTGGTGCAAGATTTTTCGTTCTTGTTATTTATTTATTTATTTTTACCTATTTATTTATTATTATTGTTATTATTATTTAGTATAAGTAAGGTAATAATTGTACGTATAAACTGCTAAGTTTGATGTTATTATAGAATAATGATAATAATAATAAATCCCTAAAGCCGTTCCTTTCTTTTTTGAAGGAAGGAGGACTAGAGGAAGCAGAGTTCCTCGTTTTGATAATGATCCTGGGGTCCCTGTTTTTCCTTTGAATCTCTGCTTCTTCAGCAGAGGGACCTGGGATTGTTGTTCACCAACCAGAACCCAAATAACGGTTGCATAATTTCTGAAGATGCCTGTTTGTATTCGAATCATGTTCGAAGCTTTTTTTTTTTCTAAACAAAAAATTGCGGCCCCATAGAAATGAAGGTATGTGTGAACACAGGGGAACCTTTTTATCTCAAAAAGGAAGTTCATTCCAACTTGTTCCGACTCATTCTGTCGCTTTGGCAGAGGATGTTTTAACGAAGTGGGTGAATTTTCTTATATTTCCGCTTCTACTGTGTGATGAGTCGGATATTTTATAACAGTAAAATGACAGTGTTGGCAAAGCGTGGGAATTTTTCTTTTTTATTTGTAGAAGAGCCGGAGATACAAAAGTTCAGATCTGTTATAAAATAAAACTGTGAAAACGGTATCTCAAGAGTCCTGGGGCAAATTTCGTTGTATACAGGTTTCTGTCTTAACAGATACCATAATTGTTCGGTATTTCTTCGTCGTGACCATGATATTTTTTTCTTTTAAAACAGAACTCCATTATAGACAGATTCCGTTTCGCCAGCTTTTACTGTAGATATGTGTTTAAATTTAAAAACTAGTCGTTGGGGGCCACCGTAATACTTACCCATCATGGATATGCATAATGTAAAATATTAAAATAAAAATGTGTAAACTACTTATAAAGTGCATTGCAATTCAAATAAAATCGTGGCTTGATGACGTCACAAACTTTAAAGTCTCGATTACTGAATTGCTTGAAAGAAACATCCTTATAACTCCAAAAATGATAATCCTATTAACTAGCAATTTATTGCATCTGATTAAGCGTTAAATTTCCAATTAAAATATATCTTTAAAGTGAAATTTGGATGAAATACAGGGTCATGAAAAATCGAAGAGTGTGGAAAATAGGATTCCAAATATCTCGGCAACTCATTATCCGATCGACTTCATGCTTTATGCAAAATTTATGTTTTTTTTATTGTCTTTTATATTCATTTCTTAAAATAAACAATTTCGAAAATTTTTATATACCTTTCATCAGAACGAATATTTCGAGAGTCCGAAAAAAATTGTTCCGGTTAATCGAGGTTATTGAAATGAAATAGGCTTCTTCCCATTATTACATACTAAGTACATACCAAATTGCAAGTCTCTATCTCAATTTTTTCGGGAAATAGAGTGTTTACAGACACACAGACACACACACACAGACACACAGACGGACGGCAAAAATTTTTTTCTAAAAATATGTTTTTCGGAATCTCCAGTGTCTGAAACGTGTAAATCCGTCAAAAAAAAAAATTTCGATTTTCAAAACGATTACAAGACTTACCCTATACTACGTATGATGGGTAAGTAATAAGTAATTCCAAAATATCTTATTAGAGTAAAACCTGTGAAAACAGGATCTTCCTATACGAAATCCTGTCTTAAACTGAAAAATTTCATGGTACCGACAGAAGGAATACTTTGCAGCTATACTTGCTAAGATGGAAATCTGTCTAAAACGAAATTTTCCTCTGGTCCCTGGGGACTAAGTTTTCACAGTTCTTACTGCACAATTATGGTACACTAAAACCTGTGTCAAAAGATACCTGTATATATCGGAAACTTGCCCGGAATAAGTTCGTGTTACCGATTGAAGGGAAAACATACAAATCTACCTGCTACACTGTAAAAAAAAAAAAAAAAAAAAAAAAAAAAAAAAAAATGTTTCTTAATCTACGAAAATACAATATAACCACGAACGAAAATACACAATAATATTTTCTAAGTAACCCCAGGATTCCGAAAAGCTTTTTGTATCTTTAGAAAACTCACGAGCCAATATATTTACGATATTTAAAGAAGCACATATAAAAACAAAGTTTCTTTTGCTGCCACTAATTTCCGGAAACGTTTTCCAGTCGTTTTTATTGTGTATTAATCAGTTTTCTCAACCCGGAATATCGGTGTTCAGGACGCTGTCAATAGCTGTGTAAGTGAATTTATACATGCAAGAGTAACAAAATAAATATTAATTTTACTGAAATACAAGGGATATGAATTGTCACTTTACTAAACAGCGTACAGCCAATAGAGTGAAAAAATATCCAGACCGGGGATCGATCCCGGATCCATTGGTATACATTGGAGCACATACCAATGGATCTAGGATCGATACCCGGTACGGACATTTTTTCATACCAATGGATAAGGGATCGATCCCCGGTCTCAGAAATGTCGTATGGAAACGTCTCAGAAATGTCGCCACCCGGTCGTATCCCCGCATGCGCGGCAGTGTATTACTGCTTATTTTACTGTTTATTACTGTTAATTTTACGGTATAAAAAAATCTTAAATGTCGGACTTATGTAGTTTTTGAAATCACCGATTAAAGTAATATTAATGCAAGTTCTAAAACTGTTTTTGTCTCTTTGAGCATTCATAATTGTTATAATTTTGCAATTAGATAATGGTGGATTAGCAATTTTATTTACTAATGTCATTATGGTTACTTATGATACAAGAAAATCAAAAAAGATTTAACCACATTTTAATTGTTTTTTAAATTACATTTAAAAATTACATTTAAAGCCCCGAAAGCAAAGATGAATATTACATCCGGAACCATTTTAAATGAACATGGTGATTTTACGTTTCACAAGGACCTGCTTTCAGTGTAGAGACTTAAAAAAAAGTTTCAGAAACTATTATTTAAATTTAAATTAATGTTTATGCAAATTCCAAAACTTTTTCTTTCATGTGTCCAACATTGTTATTTGTCATAGGTCTGTAGTGATACCACTGGAATTGTCTTCAATTATACTAATTTTTACTTTATTGTACAAGAGAATCTAAAAATGTTTAAAGTTTATTTTAATTGTTTTTTAAATTATATTTAAAGCCCTGAAAGCAAAGGTGAATATTACATCCGGAACCGTTTTAAATGAACATGGTGATTTTACGTTTCACAAGGACCTGCTTTCAGTGTAGAGATTTTTAAAAAAGTTTAAGAAACTATTATTTAAATTTAAATTAATGTTTATGCAAATTCCAAAACTTTTTCTTTCATGTGTCCAACATTGTTATTTGTCATAGGTCTGTAGTGATACCGCTGGAATTGTCTTCAATTATCCTAATTTTTACTTTATTGTACAAGAAAATCTAAAAATGTTTAAAGTTTATTTTAAATGTTTTTTAAATTATATTTAAAGCCCTGAAAGCAAATGTGAATATTACATCCGGAACCATTTTAAATGAACATGGTGATTTTACGTTTCACAAGGACCTGCTTTCAGTGTAGAGATTTTAAAAAAAGTTTAAGAAACTATTATTTAAATTTAAATTAATGTTTATGCAAATTCCAAAACTTTTTCTTTCATGTGTCCAACATTGTTATTTGTCATAGGTCTGTAGTGATACCGCTGGAATTGTCTTCAATTATCCTAATTTTTACTTTATTGTACAAGAAAACCTGAAAATGTTTAAAGTTTATTTTAATTGTTTTTTAAATTATATTTAAAGCCCTGAAAGCAAAGGTGAATATTACATCCGGAACCGTTTTAAATGAACATGGTGATTTTACGTTTCACAAGGACCTGCTTTCAGTGTAGAGATTTAAAAAAAAGTTTCAGAAACTATTATTAAAATTTAATAGGGGGCTCTGCCCCCTACGAGCTACGCTCGCCAACCCCCGTTCTGACACCACAAACTGTAAAAACACTCTGATTTGATCAACCTTAAAACGATTGCGGAAGATTGAATTATAATTAAACGACCTGCTGTAATCGGCTGCTATAATCGGCCTTGTGTAATCGGCTGCTCGCTGTAATATCTGCTATAATCGAGTTTCCATTCATTTTCCTTTGACCAAGGGATTTTAAAGCCGAATCAACTGCTGTCGAGACAGCTTACAACTGTTGATAAAATAAGGTTAATTAAACATTTGAAAATCAACTTGTGCAAAATGGTTAAATAAGCAATGTCATTGCATCGCGAAATTTTATAACGATGCTAATAGAAAATAGGGTATTACTCCATTATCCCGACTACTACTTTCAATAAAAGAAAAGAACTGTCGCCAAAATATAGGATTTAAAGCCAAAAGTGCATATCTGTGGCGTCGCATTCAGTTGATACCAGATGCGTTACGCGTGGTAGTTATGTCATCGAGTGATCTTTAATTCAACGTTTATCTGTATTTTTAATTATATTTTACCAATTTATTAGTTATTTCGTTGATTTAAACGTAATTATTAAACGTAAAAATATACTTTTAATTGAAGGGAAATATTATTAATTACGCTGTTTTAAAATTTTCAATAATAGATAAAATATTTTGTCGAAATAAATCAATCTTACTCTACTTAATGCTTTGAAAACGCGGAATAATTTAATTATTTATCTTTATAATATTCACGCGCAAGCATATTTTTTTATTCCGTCATTTTCTACATTTATTGCTTTTAACACGTGATCATTTAATAATTATATTAAAGTTTTATTTCTGTTTTTAATAGTCTCGTGTAAATACATTTCTTAATTGAAAGGGAATATTATTACGTGCGCTATTTTACAAATTGGCAACGATTCAAATAATGAAATTTATGAAATATGAAATTAATCTTCGTCAAAATAATGAAAATTTTGAATAAAAAATTGAAATATAACCTCAAAAAATGAGTCAAATTGAAAAAATAATTGCAGTCTGCACACCCCAACCTTGTCAAGTATATCCTTACAAATTATGTTTAAATTCCTGTGCATAGTTTTCGTTTCTATAAAACTTTTATAAGAAAACAGTTTTGACCAACTTTGATTTTAAATATCTCTTAAAATAATTCTTCGATTTAAAAACTGTCTACTTCAGCTTGTTTATCGAACATTTCTTTATAAAACCACCAATTTTTAAATTTTTATTTGCAACAGTTTTCTGGATATTAGACCAGAAAGACTTCAAGGCACAAAATCTTAATTGACAGCGGCGGCCGCGGTGGTTACTTTTTTTTAATATAGAGAGAAATTAATGTTTATGCAAATTCCAAAACTTTTTCTTTCATGTGTCCAACATTGTTATTTGTCATAGGTCTGTAGTGATACCACTGGAATTGTCTTCAATTATCCTAATTTTTGCTTTATTGTACAAGAAAATCTAAAAATGTTTAAAGTTTATTTTAATTGTTTTTTAAATTATATTTAAAGCCCTGAAAGCAAAGGTGAATATTACATCCGGAACCGTTTTAAATGAACATGGTGATTTTACGTTTCACAAGGACCTGCTTTCAGTGTAGAGATTTTTAAAAAAGTTTAAGAAACTATTATTTAAATTTAAATTAATGTTTATGCAAATTCCAAAACTTTTTCTTTCATGTGTCCAACATTGTTATTTGTCATAGGTCTGTAGTGATACCACTGGAATTGTCTTCAATTATACTAATTTTTACTTTATTGTACAAGAGAATCTAAAAATGTTTAAAGTTTATTTTAATTGTTTTTTAAATTATATTTAAAGCCCTGAAAGCAAAGGTGAATATTACATCCGGAACCGTTTTAAATGAACATGGTGATTTTACGTTTCACAAGGACCTGCTTTCAGTGTAGAGATTTAAAAAAAAGTTTAAGAAACTATTATTTAAATTTAAATTAATGTTTATGCAAATTCCAAAACTTTTTCTTTCATGTGTCCAACATTGTTATTTGTCATAGGTCTGTAGTGATACCACTGGAATTGTCTTCAATTATACTAATTTTTACTTTATTGTACAAGAGAATCTAAAAATGTTTAAAGTTTATTTTAATTGTTTTTTAAATTATATTTAAAGCCCTGAAAGCAAAGGTGAATATTACATCCGGAACCGTTTTAAATGAACATGGTGATTTTACGTTTCACAAGGACCTGCTTTCAGTGTAGAGACTTAAAAAAAAGTTTCAGAAACTATTATTTAAATTTAAATTAATGTTTATGCAAATTCCAAAACTTTTTCTTTCATGTGTCCAACATTGTTATTTGTCATAGGTCTGTAGTGATACCACTGGAATTGTCTTCAATTATACTAATTTTTACTTTATTGTACAAGAGAATCTAAAAATGTTTAAAGTTTATTTTAATTGTTTTTTAAATTATATTTAAAGCCCTGAAAGCAAAGGTGAATATTACATCCGGAACCGTTTTAAATGAACATGGTGATTTTACGTTTCACAAGGACCTGCTTTCAGTGTAGAGACTTAAAAAAAAGTTTCAGAAACTATTATTTAAATTTAAATTAATGTTTATGCAAATTCCAAAACTTTTTCTTTCATGTGTCCAACATTGTTATTTGTCATAGGTCTGTAGTGATACCACTGGAATTGTCTTCAATTATACTAATTTTTACTTTATTGTACAAGAGAATCTAAAAATGTTTAAAGTTTATTTTAATTGTTTTTTAAATTATATTTAAAGCCCTGAAAGCAAAGGTGAATATTACATCCGGAACCGTTTTAAATGAACATGGTGATTTTACGTTTCACAAGGACCTGCTTTCAGTGTAGAGATTTAAAAAAAAGTTTAAGAAACTATTATTTAAATTTAAATTAATGTTTATGCAAATTCCAAAACTTTTCTTTCATGTGTCCAACATTGTTATTTGTCATAGGTCTGTAGTGATACCGCTGGAATTGTCTTCAATTATCCTAATTTTTACTTTATTGTACAAGAAAATCTAAAAATGTTTAAAGTTTATTTTAATTGTTTTTTAAATTTGGGGAATACTTTCATTGTTAACTAATTATTACATACTTAATCATTATTTCATAGTTTAAGTTGGTACTATGGTAATGTTTCATTTATGGTTATATATATATATATATATATATATATATATATATTTTTTTTTTTTTTTTTTTTTTTTTTTTCTGGAATTGAATTGTGAGAAGCTGCACATTAAACTACGAATATCTGTCAAAGTTTCAGTTGCGTATGGAAAACTGAAAATAATATTCAAAACTGGATTTAGTTGAATTTATTTTTAATAACTTAAATTCAACTCACGAAATATGTTTTACTGTTTTTCCCTAAAGATATTTCTTAATTCTGAGTTTATATTCTTAAAGTTAAAAAGGAATAAATAAATAAATGAATGAAATTTTCTTTTAAAGAAAAGGAGATAATTCAATTTAGAAAAATTGGACATTCTTTAATTTCCTTTTGTGTTTTTAAATTGAACATTTATTTTTAAAATCGAAAGGTTCATTACTTTCCATGGTAACCATGGTAACCATGGTAACCTATCATTAGGCCATTGACAAAGATGGCGTTATGTTCTACTGTTTTATTCTCTACCGGAAGTAGATAAAAGTCCGATTGGGATAGAGGAAACTCTATCGCTGCTAGTTTTGCCCTGACTGCCGCCCAAATGCGGATCTTACTTCATAATTATCTTAACGCAGGGTACTTTTTGATATTTGACCCTTGTTTCACGAATTTAGAAAAACACTTCACGGTAGGGGTTCTTGTTTAACCAAGCTTCTGCTATCAGAACTCAAGTTTCAGTTCAAGATAAAGCTAGTAAACATTATTACTTTAAAAACTTCAGAATTTGTTCTATAAATACTATTATCTGTCCAGCTGTCCATTATAGTGTTAGATTATAAGCCATAATTTTGATTCTTAGCCATAAGTTTTTGATGTTCCATGAATTAAAGAAAGAATACTGTGATATTCAAGCAATCATTTTCAAATAAATTCAACATTTAAGGTTATCAATTAATTAATAAAATATTTAGGAGAATGATTAATCGTTCAAACTGATTATTAATGTCATCCTCACAAAATCAATAAATTATTTTTGTAGAAGATTCAAGATTCTGAATTCTAGATCAATTTTCAAGTTAATGCGAAAAAGAGGTATGGAGGAACTCAACTCATAAGTTAATATCAAGAGTTAAATCGCCTTCCTGGCGGTAATTAGTAACATTATTTTGAAAAAAAATGAAAATACAGGTTGAGAAGTTTTAAATCTGTACATATATACTGTAGAAAGAATTTTATTGTGGATTTTTAATTGTTGGCAACTGCTATAACGAAAAATGTTTAAATTTAATAGGAAAAGGCTGTTAGATTTTTGTTTTTTTTATCTCTATATATTAAAATAATAATTTTTTTTCAAAATTTTATGATTTCTAGCTTCATAGTAGGTATTCAGCTATAAGTACACAAAATTTCAAGTCTGTAAGTAATATAGTTTCTGAGAACCGACTCTGGACGGACAGACAACGTAGCGGGACGAATAGGATTTCGTGAGATGAACGAAATCCTAAAAAAACCCTAAAAAATGAAATAATGAAACATAAATAAAACACAAATTTAAGACATGTAATTGAGTTACGGCTCTTAAATCACAAAAAATATCATAATAATAATAATAATAATAAACTTATAAATAGCGATCTTTGGCGATTTCTTCGGCTGTTAACTCTTTCCAAAACTTTATTTGAATAAATATTGACTATTTTTCATATAAAAATGATTTTTTTGGTATTGTTAGAGTGCAATCTTAAAAAAATATATTAAATGTAAAAAATATATTAGAGTTTTCAATTAAAAAATGGTTTTCACCTATATTCTGTAACCCGGGAAGCACGGTTGGATCCCCTAGTATAGCGTTTCTTAAACTGTTGTCCGCGGACCCCTGGGGGTCCTTTAGCCCAATGTTGATTTTAGATTTTTTTTTTCTTCGGGAGAAATTTTTGTGGCTCCAGTGGAGGGGGATTTGCAAGTCTAGATCATTAGTAAGCATAAAACTCCAAATGCTTTGGGGGAGACTTTTCAATGCTCTGAAGGTGGAATATTCTTATATCCATAATTTCTTATGTGTGAAAATATTAAGAAGCGATTGATTCTACATGTGAATAATCAGCCTTTATTACGCATTGCAACTAGATGAGCGTTTAGATATCTCTAATACTGTAAATTTGTGAGTTATCTTTCATTATGAATTTGGTGGTAAGATATGGGACGATTTTTTGTTTTGCAAATCCCTTCCAAACTTACAAAACAAATGCAGCGCTATTCACATGTTTAAACAGTTTCATACAAGAAAATTGTGAAGAACAACTGTAGAATTTGACGGCATGTTGAACCAGTCTTACGTAAACATTAGCAAATAGTACTATGTGTATTTTAACTGTCTTAAAATGTAAATTATAATTATTTTTCTTGTTATTATTTTTCCTCTATAGGTATTGCTATTATAATTTTTCTTGTATTAATGTAGCTGATTTTTCTAACACCGTAGACTAAATATAGAATATGTGTAATGAAAAACAAATAAGGTGTATAGGTTAAAATAATTTCTTATCTTATATTAAGAAAAATATTGTTGGGAGTCCCCGAAATGCGTATCACATCAAAAGGGGGTCCGCGAGATCACAAAGTTTATGAAACGCTGCCCTAGTATATATAAAAGTCGACTGCATGTCTATTATTTTTAGAAAAATACCTAACCTTCATTCGAATATTTAGATGAGTCAAAAATAACAATAAATGTTTTTTTTTTCTTTCTTTTTTTTTTGTCTGTCTGTGTGTTTGTCCGGAATTAGGCTCATAAATGGCTGCATGATAAGAAACACTAAACTTATCACTGGTAGATAAGGCTTCAATCTGCAATTTGTCGCATTCCGTCCGATATCTAAAACGGTGTTTGAAAAAATAGCAAAAAACTAATTTTTTGGAAAAAGTCAATCAATCAACCAATCTTTCAATGCTCTAAAACTCGAGAACTAATCGATCAATTTTAAGGAATCTTGCGGTAGTTGAAAGGCCTAATTAAGATTTATAAATGATTAGTAAATCCTCCGATCAGGCGTCTCAACGTCAATTTTGCAAGACATTTTAATTTTGATCCCACTACATACAATATATTCATCCTGAAATCCGCAATTTTATGATATAAGATTATATGTATATATCCAAATCGCGACAAACCAATAGCGACAGCAAGGATACTTTTCCACTTTATTCTTGCATTTTGTATTGTTGTGTGCATCAGCCTCCTAGTACAAAGCTTGACAAAAACTACTTTATTTATATTATTTCGTCAGTGAAGTTCGCTCACTCATTCATTTGAAATTTAGTTGCAACACATTCACTTATGTATAGACACTTAAACGTTAAACGTATTGTGTAATCTTCCGTAATCAGGTCGACTGCCAAATGGTGGATTTCAACAAGTGTGTGATTTACACAATAGAGTGATTTTTGTGGCAGTTCTTTAATACAGGATTATTCTAAATGATGACCCATTTTCAAAAAATTTTATTTATTAAAGTACAAATCCAAAATGAACAATATTTATACCAATGAAAAGGGGGAGTTTCAAAGTTTTTTCTAAGACATTATAAATGTTCAAAGTGTCCACCGTTTGCTGCATGGCAAACATCTACGCGATAGCCAAACTCGTCCCACACACGAGAAAGCGTATCTGCTGTTACTGAGTGCACGGCTTTCAAAGCGGTGATGGTTCCAGAGGCGGCCGCTAGAGGTCGCGCGGCAATAGGCCGCGATTTCGTTTCACTGTCAGTTGAGAGTGAGATGGCTACTGTGGAGCACAAGGTTTTCTGCGTTCTTGAGTTCGCAAGAAGTGAGCAAACGGTGGACACATTGAACATTTATAATATCTTTAAAAAAAAAAATTGAAACTTCCTCTTTTCATTGATATAAAGATTGTTCATTTTGGATTTGTACTTTAATAAATACAACTTTTTGAAAATGGGTCCATCATTTAGAATAACCCTGTAGTATCCCCACTCATTTTAAATTAGATAACATCGTTCATGTTTGATTTGTCCTTGTTCGTTCATTCGATTGCGGAAGATTAGCTTATTTTTTACTGTATTTGAACATTTTTTTTTCCAAATCTTTCGTAATAGAAAAGTTACAATGAATGAATTATTATATTTTATTTTTTTCAGACGTTATGAAATATAGTTCATGGAACAAGGAGTCCCATGGTATATAATAGCTCTGACTCCCATCAAATTCTTCTTAAACAAATCGATTGTTTAGAACTCTGGAGTCTAGACAGTATTTTCCTTTAGATACTGGTCTGTAGCATAACGACTAAAAAAAAATGTATCAAATATTATTGTAGAAAAAGCTGCTAAAAAACATAGTATTAGAAAAAAAAAAATTAATCTACAGTTAAATAAAAGCGGGGTTAGATAAATTGTCCACATTCGAAGTGAATATTCAGTTTTATTATTTTGTGATTATCATATATCAACGTTAAGAGGGTATATTATATATGCGGTAGTTTCTTAGAATATTGAATTGACTATAAATATCTAGTGTACATCTGAAAAAAAAAAAAAATCTCTCTTTTACGTTGTTTTATGAAGGAAAAAAAAAAATTCTACAAATTATTGCATTTAAATATTATCTTTATTACTCATTCACGTATAGATTGTAGACTAATGCAGTTTCAAATCGTTTGTTTTTGTATAAAATGATGAATAAAAAAAAACGATGTTATTTTGCAAATTATTTAAAATGATCATAATCATCTTAGAAATTAGTATAAATAGACATTCATCTAACATCTACAAAATAACATAAAAATTTAAAAATATATTAAATGTTGGACATTAGATAAAATTCACTTTTATGATTCACTTTTGGATGTTTGAACTACGCGTAGTTTTTACTTTCAAAACTGGCATCTACGTGTCGATCTGCCGACCACTCCCTCATATAATCGCTCCGACTCCCATCAAATTATTCTTAGACAAATCGATTGTTTATAACTCTAGAGTCTAGATAGCACTTTCTTTCCAATACTGGTCTATACATAACGACAAAAAAAAAAAAAAAAAAAAAAAAAAAAAAAAGTAAAAGAAAGCGGCTATAAAATATAGTATAGAAAAAACAATTCTTATATACAGTTAAATAAATGCGGATTAGATAAATCGTCCACATTCGAAATGAATATTTCGTTTTATTATTTTGTGATTATCATCTATCAAGTTAAGAGGGTATATTATATATACTTTAGATCCTTAGAATAATGAATTGACTATAACCATCTCGTATACATCTGAAAGGAAATGTGTTTTATACGTAGTTTCATGGGGGGGAAAAATATTTCTAAAAATTATTTCATTGAAATATTCTATTTATTACTCATTCACGTAGATTGTAGACTAATGCAATTTTAATTTCTTACAATCGTTTGATTTTGTATAAAATGTGAATGAAAAAAACGATGTAATTTTGTAAATTATCAAAAATTGTCATAATCATTTTAGAAATTATCATAAATCGATTTTGAGCTAAAATCTACAAAATAACATCAAAATTTTAAAAAAAAAATTAAATATTGGACATTAGATAAAATTCACTTTTTAAGATTCAGTTTTTCAAGATGTTTTAACTACGCGTAGTTTAACTTTCAAAACTGGCAACTACGGGTCGATCTGCCGACCACTTCCTCGTATAATCGCTCTGACTCGCATCAAATTCTTCTTAGACAAATCGATTGTTTTGAACTCTAGAGTCTAGACAGCATTTTTTTCGAATGCTAGTCTGACACTGTACATAACGGCTAAGAAAAATTATATAATTTAATGTAAAAAAAAGCTGCTTTAAAAGATAGTATAGAAAAAACAATTCATCTCCAGTTAAATAAATGCGGGTTATGTAAATGTCCACATTCGAAGTGAATATTCTGTTTATTATTTTGTGATTAT
Organism: Maratus michaelseni; assembly: GCA_963931845.1. NCBI lineage: Eukaryota > Metazoa > Arthropoda > Arachnida > Araneae > Salticidae > Maratus > Maratus michaelseni. The sequence goes on from OZ007600.1 coordinate 36,853,712, forward strand.
CATATATCAACGTTAAGAGAGTATATTTTATATGCCTTAGATCCATAGAATATTGAATTGACTATATAAACATCTCATGTACATCTGGAAAAAAAATATATTTTATACGTGGTTTTATGAGACGAAAAAAAAAAATCCTAAAAATTATTTCATTGAAATATTCTATTTATTACTCATTCATGTAGATTGTAGACCAATGCAGTTTTAATTTCTTAAAATCGTTATTTTGTATAAAATGTGAATAAAAGAAACGATGCAATTTACAAGCTATCTAAAATTATCATAATCATCTTGCAAATTATCATAAATCAATTTGGATCTAAAATATACAAAATAACATCAAAATTGAAAAAAATATTAAATGTTGGACATTGGAAAAAATTCACTTTTTATCATTCACTTTTTTTAAGACGCGTAGTTAACTTTCAAAACTGCAACTGCAGGTCGATCTCTGGACAACTCCCACGTATAATCGTTTTGATTCCCGTCAAGTTGTTCTTAGTCAAATCGATTGTTTATAGAACTCTAGAGTCTAGGTCTAGATAGCACTTTCTTTCGAATACCGGTCTGTAACATAACGACTAAAAAAAATTATCAAATTTTATTGTAATAAAAGCTTTTATAAAATATAGTATACAAAAAACAATTCATCTACGGTTAAATAAATGCGGGTTGTGTAAATGTCCACATTCGAAGTGAATATTCTGTTTATTATTTTGTGATTGTCATATATCAACGTTAACAGAGTATATTATATGTGCCTTACATCCTTAGAATATCGGATTGACTGTAAATATATCGTATACATCTGAAAGGAAATGTGTTTTTATACGTAGTTTCATAAAAATAAAAAATATATATGTATTCCTAGAAATTATTGTACTGAAATATTCTATTTATTACTCATTCACGTAGATTGTAGACTAATGCAGTTTTAATTTCTTAAAAGCGTTTGATTTTGTATAAAATGTGAATGAAAAAAACGATGTTATTTTGCAAATTATCTAAAATTATCATAATCATCTTACAAATTATCATAAATCGATTTTGATCTAAAATTTACAAAATAACATCACAATTGAAAAAAAAAAATTAAATATTGGACATTAGATAAAATTCACTTTTTATGATTCGCTTTTTTAAGATGTTTGAACTACGGGCAGTTTAACTTTCAAAACTGGTAACTACGGGTCGATCTGCCGACCACTCCCTCCTATAATCGCTCTGACTCCCATCAAATTCTTCTTAGACAAATCGATTGTTTAGAACTCTAGAGTCTAGACAGTATTTTTTTTCGAATACTGATCTGTACATAACGACTAAAAAAAATTATCAAATTTTATTGTAAAGAAAGCTGCTAAAAATATAGTACAGAAAAAACAATTCATCAAATGCGGATTAGATAAATGTCCACATTCGAAATGAATATTCTGTTTTATTATTTTGTGATTATAATGTATCAACGTTAAGAGGGTACATTATATATGCCTTAGATCCTTAGAATATTGAATTGATTATAAATATCTCGTGTAGATCTGAAAAAAATCTATTTTATATGCGGTTTTATGAAAAAAAAAATTCCTAAAAATTATTCCATTGAAATATTTTATTTATTACTCATTCACGTAGATTGTAGACTAATGCAGTTTTAATTTCTTAAAATCGTTTGATTTTGTATAAAATGTGAATGAAAGAAACGAGGTTATTTTACAAATTATCTAAAACTATTATAATCATCTTACAAATTATCATAAATCTATTTTGATCTAAAATCTACAAAATAACATCAAAATTGAAAAAAAATATTAAATATAGGACATTAGATAAAATTCAGTTTTTATGATTCACTTGTTTAAGATGTTTAACTACACGTAGGTTAACTTTCAAAACTGGCAACTACGGATCGATCTGCCGACCACTCCCTCGTATATAATCCATGGAACAAGGAACCCCATGGTATAATCTCTCTGACTCCCATCAAATTGCTCGTAGACAAATCGATTGTTTAGAACTCTAGAGTCTAGACAGCATTTTTTTTTTTCGAATACTGGTCTATAGCATAACGACTAGAAAAAAAAATATCAAATGTTATTGTAAAAAATGCTTCTACAAAATATAGTGTAGAAATAAATATAAAAGTAAAAATAGTTAAAAAAAAAAAAAAAAAAACTTTTATAAGCATTCAATGTTCATCTTAAAAATCACGCCTAGTTTTTTGACTGCAATTCATGTTTTTTCCCACAAATTTCCGTTACAATACATTCATTTGGCGCGGGAACCGAACTTGATTTTGAAAAATTAACTTCTTTTTTAACGCTCGGTAGAAAGCGTAAGCAATTGAATTTATTAAAAATATATAATTTTTGCTCCGTTTCATTTTATAAGATATTATGGCAATAGGAAAGAAAAGAAATGAAACATTATTTAAACTACCTTTTTAGGATTTCTAAATTGATTTCTCGACGTATAATCGTTAATTAATTAATATTAAACTATTAATTCATAAAGCGTGATATTTTTTATCTTTATTATTATTCTCTCTTTATTTTTCTCTGTATAATTTATTTTCTACATTTTAGTCTTTAAAATGTTTCATTGTTGCAATTTCATAACCATTTGGCCTATTTAGGTGAGCATGTATTGGCATCAATAAATGCATTGTTGTTTCAACTCGTATACAATTAATTATATGAGTTACACAGGATATTTGGCGATTTAACACATGTGGTGGGCTAACGGAAAAAATGACTTATTATAATTAATGTATTAATTTATAATTAAGTTCTAAAAATATTAAAATGTTATATTGTCATCGGAAACACACCTGTGGACTTAATTTTTAGGTACGTTCTTAATTATATAAATACGTAGCACCTATAGTCGTCATCTGGCCCGTCCGTCCGTCCGTCCGCATATAACAGTGCAAAAACTACCCAACCGAATGGTTTGAAATTTAATATATAGAATCGTTGCAGAATTCTGTCGAGTCATTTCAAATTTTATGAAAATCGAATCAAAACTTAAAAAGATATTAATAAAAGTTTTCTTCATTCAATTAAATTCTATCATACGTAATTAATTCAATGATATCCCGTGACAGGTAATGATTGTAGGTTGCTATAGCGGTTACGTCTTATTTAAGATGGAGTCCTATTATTTCGGTATTACTGAATTTAAAAACCGAATTTGTATACTAAAATTGTTTAATTATAGCAATCCTATAATCTACCGACAGTTTTTTGGATAGATGTTTCCGGAGAAATAGATATTAAATGGAAAAAGAGTCTAAATATAGATTTCAAGTTCTGAAATTTTCAAAGCTAGGCTTAAGTCTCCCATTGGAATTTTCAGTCAATGTCAAAACATATTTTATTACGGAAATTAATCATATCATGATAACAGACGATATAATTCATTTTTTCAGTGAAATAATAACGATGATTTTGTTTACATTGTCTTGTATTGAATATTTGCGAACTTAATTTTATAAAATAAAATTAACATCTATAATATGAAAATCTGAACATAAAATAAATTGTTGTATGGATGCATTTTTGCATAAGAGTGCAACAGCTATTGCACCAAGATATTGAATATTTACAAAACTTAGTTACAGTACGAATGTACCTCATTTGTCACGTTTGACATACAATTTACAACTTGTTATAATTCTAGCCTATCAGGAAGTGGGTTAAAAATCCATTGCAAAATTCCATCTTTACAACAAAAATCAGGTTGAGTTAAATATAAAAGAGTCTAAAAACAATTCATCTAGTTAAATAAATGCAGGTAAAATAAATCGATACGCTTCAAATAATTATTTTATATCTTCTTAAAAGATATATATTTACACATTTAAGTCGATGTCAATCACCTTCTTAAAAAGAAAAAGAAAGAAAGAAAAATGAAAAACACTTTCGGAATCGTTCGTGTTAGTAACTTAATTGTCATTTCGATGGCTTCAGTCTCTGTTACAATCGCTGCTGAAACTTTTCTCTGAGAATATCCAGACTTATAAGTTAAACCTGCCAATGCAGAATCGCAAGTGTTCACAATTTTTTTACGTTTTAGACAGGTTTCCATCTTAGCAGGTATAATTAATGCTATATAGTTATATCCTTCACACCCTCGGCGAGATAAAGAAAATGACCTTGGCGAGACAAGGAAATTTGGCAGCATATTTTCTGGCAACCTGTTTCATATACACAAGCAATTTTTTCAATATTTATGCAATATCTAATATATAAAAATGAAAATTTGTCTGTCTGTCTGTCTGTACTTCTCTGTCGCGCTCGTCGACCTAACCGTTTGGAGTTTTCCGTGGTTTCCTTCGAACCTTGCCGTAAATACGGGTTAGAATCCCTTAGAAAGACCCCCACCATCATCGTTATAATTTCACTAAAAAAATGAATTATATAGTCTGTAATTATGATATAATTAATTTTTCCCTAATAAAATAAGTACATTTTAAGTTGGCAACATTTTATCTTTTGCTGACATTTACTGAAAATTCCAATGGGAAACTTAAGCCTATCTTTGAAAATTTCAGAACTTGGAATCCATATTTAGATTCTTTTTCATTTAATTTTCTATTTCTCCGGAAACATCTATCTAGAAAACTGTCGGTAGATTATAGGATTGCTATAATTAAACAATTTTAGTATGCAAATTCGGTTTTTAAATTCAGTAATACGGAAATAATATTGACTCCCTCTTAAATAAGACGTAATCACCATAGCAACCCCACCCCCCTAGGGCCTATATCCCTTGATAATCGGCCGTCATAAATCAACCAACCAACGAACTATCTGTACTTCTATACAAATCCATAGTTTAGAAGCGAGGATCGTGAAATTATACACACAGATGTATTAAAATACAGCCGAGGCAACTAAAGTAATCCGGACTCGAAATAAATTATATTTAATTTTTAATTAATAAAAAAACCAAAAATCTATAACAGCAATTTCATATCAAATTTAAACACTTTTCGTTATAGCATCTGTCAACAATTGAAAATCCACACTAAAATTCTTTCTACAATAATTAAATTTTCTATAGAAAGATTTCCACGTGAAAAATGAAAATGAAATTAAAAAATGTTTTCACTCTGTTGGAAAAAATCTCAACTATGATATTCCAACCATTGGATATAATTTACCTTAGTTGAATATACGTTCCTCTATTCATTATGATGACCTAATTACATGGTATACAGGAGTTTCCGTGCTATTTCAGGATTCATTATGTAAATGCTATAGTTATAGCTCGGATGAATGAAATTAGCGCTGCAGTTCGCAGCCTTGTCCAACAAATAAGAGTGAGATATGCCAGCCCAGGATATCGTCGGGATAACTCAGTAGGGAGAGCGTTGGTACGGCAAACCAAAGTACCCAGGTTCGAGTCCTGGTCCCGGCATATTTTCACTCTGTTGGAAAAAATCTCAACTTTGATACTCAAACCATTGGATATAATTTACCTAGTTGAATATACGTTCCTCTATTCATTATAAAAAAATGTTATTAAACAAATTACAACAACCATTGGGGAAATGATCCAAAAGCTTTAAAAAAAATAATTAATTAATTAAAAATATTAATTATTCAAAAATATTCATCGGAACCATCTACAAATAAACGCATTTTCCATTACTACAGTGGAAGATATCCTGGCATTCTCTGTCCTCGCAAAAATATTCGTTTGAACCATCGCCGCAGTTATTGAAACACATTTTCCATTACTATACCTTATCCTTAATATTTTGTCGGGTCCTTCCTACAATAACTTTAACTCTTGTTTAGATTGATGTCTGAACTAAAGGTATTTTGAGGAAATTGAAGTTGAAGTCTACGTTTTTTGCTTTATCAGACGATTTCTCATCCGACGTCAGTTTTTGAACTCGGCTTTTTTTTCATATCTGCTAGTTTGCATCGATCCTTTTTGTAACTTTAACATTTTTGTAACGATTTTAGGCATTTCTATTGCCTATTCAAAGAAAAATTCTTCTAAAGTTACAAAATTTCGTTTAAAACGCTTAATTCTTCTAAAGGTACAGAACTTGGTTAAAAAAATAAAGTGACGACGCCAAGAGGACGCGACCAAAAACAACTACCATTTTCCCAATGGTTAATAAAAAGGTTCAAGTATGAGAAAGAAGATGAATATGACGTCATATTAGAAGTATAACAGAGATTTTCAAAGAGTTATCAATAATACAAGGAGCATAAATATAAGTACAGAAAGCAGGTGAATCTGTAATATCATGTGAGTTTGAGGACGTATTGAATCATAATAAAAACCCGATTATGGAAATATTGGCATATTTTAACATTTTGAGGTTCTCCAAATTCGTTTTCGCTATTTTTAAATCTATTACGTTTATTTACGTGTGTGTATGAATGTATATTAGAATATCCATAAATGTTTAGGTCCCCGGAGCTCATTCTTAGTGAAACACTGTAATAAAGACTTTCAGATTTTTTTTTTTTTTTTTTTTTTTTTTTTTAATTCATGGAATTTTTGTGTTTGTCATTTTTTTTATCATGAAAAACTTAGTTATGTAACAAACTTTTTGGAAACAACTTTTCAGCAAAATGTTTTAATCTCGGTCTCATTCCAGACCACAGATTATTTACTAAGTAAGTAGATAATATGTCGTCCGGATTAAATGAAAATGAGTGAAAATTACGCAAATTAAATCTCAAAATGAAAACGTAAATTAAAACTCGAATGGCTACACATGTCAAATCGTGTTAAACCGTATAAATCCGTCGAAAACCGGAAGTGGAAAATTTTCATGAATCCAATACTTTCTTCTTGTAAAGATAGAAGAAACTAAAAATAATAAAACCTGAGAAATTTTCAATGTAAACGCTAACACGTGGGCTGTTTCGGCGCGACTTCGGCTCATGTTTTCACTACTAAATATTCATACTTTTTCATGAAATTTTAAAGAAGGCTTGGATACAGTTATATTTATAACCAATTCAAATTTCAGAGTTCAGACGATAAAAACTTTTTGTTGCTGTTGTTATGTTGAAAGACCCGGCGCTAAAACAAACAAGTTGGAAATTGTACGTCAAACGTGACAGATGAGGTGCGTTTGTACTATAACTATCAGTGAAATTAATTATATCGTCTGTTATTATGATATGATTAATTTCCATAATAAAATAAGTATATTTTATCTTTTGTTAACATTTACGGAAAATTCCAATGGGAAACTTAAGCCTATAGCTTTGAAAATTTCAGAACTTGAAATCCATATTTAAACTCTTTTCCCATTTAATATCTATTTCTCCGGAAACATCTATCCAAAAAACTGTCAGTATAAATTATAGGATTGCTATAATGAAACAATTTTAGTATACAAATTCGGTTTTTAAATTCAGTAATACGGAAATAATGACTCCATCTTAAATAGGACGTAATCACCATGGTAACCTAGAATACACCTATCATGGGATATAATTGAATTAATTACGTAGGATAGGATTTAATAGAAAGAAGAATGTGACTATAACTTGGTCATAGAGGTTATAAAATGTTATATACGTCATATATGACTATAACGTCATACATGTCAGATAACTTGGCGATACATCTCAGTCGCTTGACAATTAATCATTTGAAGCTGCTATAACAAGGAAGTACCGATTTTTAAAAATTTCTAATTACTTAATAAATATTTTTATTAATATCTTTTTACATTCGATGTTCATAAAATTGGAAATGACTCGACAAAATTCTGTTACGATTATATATGAGGGGGTTATAATGACAGTGGAGTAAGTCAAAAATTTGAAAAATCTAGATAACCATATTTTCACTGAACGCATATTAATTTCTCTTCAGTGTGACAGTCAAATAAGTCATAGTTCACTTAGGGAGTCGCTAGATGGCAAAACAAGTTGGACCACTTAATGCAACGGCAATACGGCAAGTTTCACAAAACCCTTCATTTATCAAATTACTAAATATTGACTTACTCCACTGTCATTCTAACACCCTCATATATTACATTCCAAACCATTCGGTTGGGTAGTTTGGGTGCTGTTATATGCGGACAAGACGACGACTATAGGTGCTTACGTATTCATATAATTACGAACGCACCTAAAAATGGCTTAGATCTTGAACTTCGTTAGTTATTAAACTATTAAACACATAAAATATATGTGCTCAGTGATTTCTGATTTGTGTTTTCGCTCGCCAACGTTATTTTCAGAGGGAGTGAGACAGGACATCTGCACTGGCGGAACTAATTGATCCAACAGTTTTCTCAATCAAGAATTTTGAATGAGAACGCAAGCTGCTGCGAAATAAAATGAATTGCAGTAAAATGTCGTTATAACGATTTTCTGGAGACCACGTATTGAATTCGTTTTACAAAAAAAAAATCGTTAATGTGAAATTCCAATATGGCGTTTTTTTTAAAGAGAAATTTGCTTGCACATTGAATAAAAATTATATATTATTTACTACACTTATATTGAATTTCGATTAATATGCAAACATGTAACATGTAAATAAATATACAGTACATTGCTGTTGTGAACTTACTAGTTAGAAAAAAATATTAATTATTAATTAATTATTAAATTCAATATTTTAGTCGTAGATGTTATAAAGGAATTATAATTCATCTTACATATCTGGCAGATTAAACAATCTTACTGACATCTGCCGTTAATGCAAATTTATTTCTTTACAAAAAAAAAAAGTTTTTTCTCCACTAAATTTGACAATGCATTTTTCAAAACAAATTGTATAAAATGTTTTCGGAACATTACTTTGCTGGGATAATTACCTTATAAGAGTTTCAAGGTTCTATAGACCCCTGTTTGACCGTACAACACAATCTTCGATAGTAGATGTACAGCCATCATCAGTTTCATTTTCACTGTCATCTGCCTCCCTTTCATTGAGTTTCCGACGAAAATTTTCTTCCAAATTCCAGTTTTTCAATAGATTTTTTTCTCGCCAATTCAACATTTGTAAAACTGAAATGACTATTCTTTTTTGCCCTTTAATAAATTCGTTAATTTGAAAAATTCGTTAATATGAAATTCGTTAAAGGGAATATTTTTATATTGTGAAATCATAGGACATTTTTTTACAATCCAGAAATAGTCGTTAAACATTAAAATTCGTTAAAGTGACACTCGTTGTAATGAGATTCTACTGTATAAACTGTATAATGTTTTTTAACACTTTCTAAAATAGTTGAAAAGTGTTTATAAATTCGGTTTTCTGTCTGTCTGGCCGCGCTCTAACTAAACGGAAATTTACTTGAGATATTTTGTGCTGCCCTGTAATTATACTCGGATTGTCATGCAATTGATATAGGTTATTGAGGTTTACTATGGCATGTTCGGTATTGAAAATGAAGTATGTAGCATTTATAGTTTGCTTACAGGGACACTCAAAAAGAATGCCGTTACATTATGGTCTATGGGGAAAAATTGTTTGCAGTGTATTTTAATGGTGTTACAATATGGGGCGATGGAGGGAGATGGAGTAAATTTTAACAGGACGGCGGTAACTTACATGAACATGATTCATTATTGATTTATTATCACCACAAAACAATTATACTGAGCAGACAAATTTTCAAAACTGAAACATAATATTCACCATTCACAGGAGTTTTTAGAGGCACAGCATGCTGATAGATTACATATTTATGATCAAAGAAAATTATCATGATGATCTTTCCAGAAGTTCTGGTTTGTCGGATTTTTTTCGGAGGCGGAAAATCAGTGTGTTTCCATACACTTGTTGCGAACTTGGTAGGGGGATCAAAATGATGCACCCAAGTTTCAGCACCTGTTATTACAGACTTTAGGAAATTCGGGTCATTTTGAAGTATCTCTTTCCACTCACAACATTCTTATTCTTATTTGCAGTTGTTCTTTAGTAAGGTGATGAGGGACCCATCTGGAACAAACATGGCGAAGCTGTAAATTGTTACGTATAATGTGAAATATCGACGTTTTCGAAATGTTAGTTGATGCCGCTATCTCCTCACATGTCATTCGCCAATTTTCTTGCAAGATTGCCCACATAGTGTTAACATTTCGATCATTCACAGCACATTCTGGTCGGCCAGGCTTAGGAGCCAGTTCTGCAGACAAACGTCCTTTTTTGAAATCACCATGCCATCTAAACATCGTAAACTCACCAAAACATTTGTTTTTGTAAGCTTCTTTTATTAAGTGAACTGAACTGTTTCTGTAGCTGTTTTGCCCAAGTGATAGGAAAATTTTATGGCATGGCACAACGCATTTCGTTTTTAACTCTGAATCACCCACCTCCATTTCTGTAGGGCAAATAAAAACAGTTCTTTAAACAAGTACGAAACTAGAAAAATAAAATCGTCTGCTTTGTTTAGAATATTTATAGACATACAACACTGAGCTCCCTATATAACACGAGTTCTGAGTCGGTGGTCAGAAGCTTGAAAGGCAAATGAAGCTTGCAAGGCAAAATAAAAAAAAATAGTCCGTGTTGTCAATGTCAGATATTAGTGCTCTCATTTACTCTTATCCTAATTTATGCTTCTATAATTAAGCTATGCTTATCTAATTCATAAATAATTCACTATTCATGTAAGGGAATGCGATAAACAGCATGTTTGCGATGAATGCGAGCTAAAATTATCGTCACTGTATCCTTCCGCGCTGACCGCTGGAAATCATGTTGGGTAGTAGAAAGACCCATCTCCTGTTATATATGGAGCTCAGTGACATACAATTAACAGTTTGAAAAAATCGTCTGGAGTTTTATTTTTTAGTTTCGCGGTGTTGCCACTACTTAAAAAAATAACTCAGTTTTTATGGAATGCCCTTTGTATTTATGAAGTAACTGCAAAACAACCCAAATGTTTGCCGTGCATCACGACCCGTGACCGTGTCCCTAGAAATTTGGATCCTCGCAGTTGAGAGAAATCAACACATTGCTTTGTCTCTGCTTCAGGTAGACGGGAAGTGCATAACCGTCTCGTATGCAGCAATCGGCAGGTCAGCTGACTTGTCGCTGGCTAGGGACCAAGTGAGCGGTCTCTTACAAGTCATCTCGTTAAGGGTGGAGACTGACATAGGAGTGTCTACCCTGGTTAGCACTGGTACAGCGCCTAGAATACATAGTGTGGAAACCGGCTATCTCAGTAATGCTTTAAAAAGTGCTAAAAAGTTGTACCCTATAAATGTGCAACGGTGCTCCTACTGTTCTTGTATCGAGTATTGCAGTCAGAGACAAAACAATGCGTATCACGTTTTTTAGAGGAGAAAAGGATATAATTTAAGTATTTAAAATATTTACCACCAGCCGAAACATTCTAATGCAATGTTTACGTTGAGAAGAACTAGCAGATGGCGCTGCGATCCCATCGTTATCTTTTCAGCAACGTTGTACATTTATTGGATTCAATTTTTTAGTACATTTTTGTAGCAGATTTCCACACTAAGTATTCCAGGCGCTGTAGCACTGGTGTACGAATGTGTATCCACTTGGTAGTGGGCGGTGCTGTCGGGATCTGAATATTTTTCTTTTTTATTAAGAATGCGAGTACTTCGCTTTCATCTATTTCTCTTTCCTGTAGACTGGCGAGCAATAATCTGGACAGGACATTTCTATCATGCCTTTTTTTTCACTATTCATTCCACCAACAGTATTTCTGATAGTTCATTCAAGAAAACTTCCCCTTTTCTGATAGCAGAATCCTTTCACTCTGTTCATGGTGATGTTTGCTCTATTAGGTAGCTTTCAATACAAAAAAAATCCTTCCGGCCTGTACCGGGAGGAAAAGGTAGCTTTCCTATATCTTCGTTTTAAAATTTTAGCTAATGTTACACGAAAACAGCAAGCTAAAATGCAAAGAAACGTTTACAAAAGATTCGTTAATACTGAATTTGAATAAGAAATTCGCCCAAATTATTGAGCAATAGCCAAATTGGCTTCATTTATGAAGACTTATTTTGGTCGCCAAATTTGGCGATATTTTGCCAAGTGTCACAAATTTTGCTAATTGTGTTGCCAATTTTGTCGCCAATGTCACCAATTTTGGCGCTAACGGATATGAATATACAGTTTTATGCGTATGATTGGGAAAATTATTACAACAATGAAAGAAAATAATTTGCGAGTAATCGCGTTAATGTGCTGTTTTGTTTCAAAATGTCAGCCACCCTAGAATTTCAAACTGCTCTATCTCAGCCATTTTTTAAGATAGAGGTAAACCAAAAAATGCTCTGGAATCCTTGTATCAAGGCCTAACACGTAATTAAAAAATAAATTTTAATTTTTAATTTTTTTTGTATATTTATTTTAGTTTTAAATTTTTAAATGGCCGCCATCTTGAAACAAAATGGCGGACCAAGCTGGCCAACGAACTCGGTCGAGACATTGGTGACCTTAATACACACAATTAGTTTCATCAAAATTGATTTATAAATACGAGCGTTATCGTATGACAGAGGTCAGATATATATATATATACAGTGAAACCTCCTTGAACGGTCACCTCTGAACAACGACAACCTCCGAATACCGGCCATATATGGATGGAACCAAACGCATTCCATAGCATTAACATTAGTGCGAACCTCTAAATAAGGAATTCCGAACAACGGCCGCTCAAAAGTCACGAGAGCAAAAATTTAACAGCTTTTGGTACCATTTCATATTTATTTTCAAACCAGAATGTGAAGCAGATCAAATGAAATTTACTTGATCTGTCAACAAAAAGTCACTTAATCACTTAATCACTTAATCCTTTTCCAAACACTAATATCTTAATCCTTTTGATGACCATTCAAAATGTCTTAAATTCCCAAAACTCAAGAGGGACAGGGAGAACAGAAAGACTTTCGTACCACTGTGGGTATCTGGACAATCATCAACAAATAATCTGTCAACTCTTTGAATACTGGACTCAGACAACATAGCATTGAAAATACGAGTGGATACCGGAACGTGAAATATGCAGCAAGATAATTTTTTGCCCCCCCCCCTTTTTTTTATCTGCTACTTGACAGAACTGAATAAAGAAATGAAAAAACAAAAAAGCAAAATCCTTCTTTTTATGGACAATTTGAGATCTCATCCTACTGAAAATGATTTCAGTAATCTGAAAGTAGAAGACCTTAATAATAATGACGAAAATTTAGATAATATTCTTAGAACGGCAGGCATAACAAACATGAAGGCAGGCGAGTTTGTATGTCTGGACAAAGATTTGGCTGTTACTGCCACATTTGATTCCATACAGTAAATGGTGGAAGACAGGAGAAAGGAAGAGAAAAATGATGAGGAAGAAGAAATGGGAGAGATTCCAGTATTAACACATATACTGAAGTTTTGACGAACCTTCATGAAATTCAAAATTTCGCTTTAAGTCATAACAATGAGGAGTTATACACCAAAACAATTCATATTGTTATTTCTTTGGAGAACAGTATTTGCAGCAAAAAAACAAAGCAATTGCAAATCATTGATTTTTTTAATGTAGTATAACAATGTGGATAAATTAAAATGACAGTTTCCATTTAAATTTGTATAATTTTGATTTTTTAAAAATGAAACCTCTGAATAACAACCACCTCTGAAGAGCGGTCACTTTTCACTGGTCCCACGAGAGACCGTTATACAGAGGTTACACTGTATATATATATATATATATATATATATATATATATATATATATATATATATATATATAAATCAACATTTGAACGGAGGGTGGTTTTGGGGTCTGGGGGTCATGATCGGTGAAAATATATCGAAATTTTCCGGAACTGCTTTCCTCCGAACGGCTGCAATAGGTAGCTTTATACTTTTTTGTATTGAAAGCTACCTGTTGCAGCCGTTCGGAGGAAAGCAGTTCCGGAAAATTTCGATGTATTTTCACCGATCATGACCCCCAGACCCCAAAACCACCCTCCGTTCAAATGTTGATTTATATATATATATATATATCCATATATATATATATATATATATATATATATATCTTTTTTGCTTAAGTGTTAGGCCTTGATACAAGGATTCTGGAGTATTTTTTGTTTTACCTCTATCTTAAAAAACGGCTGAGATACAGCAGTTTGAAATTCTCGGGTGGCAGACATTTTGAAACAAGATAGCACATTACAAAAATCCAACGATTAATTTATAAGTTTTAGTGAACGCGACTTCTCGCAAATTATTATATGCCACTAGCCGCCACTGGCGACCAGTTTGGTCTCCCTTAAATGTATGTTAAGCACTGTAACACGTTACTTTTATTCATAATTTATTTTTTTCCGTAATCCTTCGCCAAACCGGAAGATTCTAATAGACAAATCAAAAACGTTTTCGATCATGGTAGCATTTCGCATATTTTTTGTTGTTATGTATTTCATCTTTCTTGACAAAAACCGCTTAACCAACTTAAGCATTTATGCTTCATATCCGTTTGCTTATCAGTTGCAATATGCTTGCTAATGAGGAGATTCTTAACCATATTAAGTAGTTTTCCGTAATTGGATCCATTGCCAAATGGCGTATTTTAGTTAATACGATTTGGTGCAATGAATTCTATTTTGTGAAAGTCTTTAATGATATCCACCCTTTACACTGAACCATATTGTTGCCAATATTTTTTTGTTTGTTTGTTTGTTTCTCGCTAACTTTGGCTGTAGACTTGATTACGGGAGAATCAAGAAGAAAATCTATCATTATTCTCATTTAAAACGTCTTGAATAATGTGACATAATCGGAGTGCATATTATAACACGTAATTTTCGAGTATGGTTTGGTGAAACATTGAACTTTTGGAAGACAGTTTTGATAATCACGTAAATATGTCACACCAACATTACCGCCTATAATTCTAATTACAGCAACCCGTTTTTTCTCTCTATATTGCAACTCTATAGTTAATATAGTGCCCCGGTGCGTCTATGACAGCTGTTCCATCAGAACATTTGATTTCAAAATAAAAGTATCGTTTCTAATTTGCACACGCGAAAAATAAAAGCTGGTATTGGCGATTTTTAAAATTCTATTGGCGAGATTTGCGCCCAAATAACACAAAAGTACTTAATGATGTTATGTATTTTGTAAATGTATATTAAATTACTGTTTTGAAAGCGATTGGTCATTAATAATGGTAAATATGATTGGTGATTAACAATCATTTTCGGTGGTCTCTCTTCCTTTCACGTATAATACATAAATACCAAATTAACTGACAATTTGTTTCGAAATTTGATTCATTAAATATCATTACATGAGTTGTATTTGTTTACATTCAGCTTACATCAAGAAAAGATAAAGAATGAAGTTGAGTTGTATGGCACATAATTATGGTAAACTTTGATTGTGTCACTGGTACGAATTATTTTTTTGACACCAGGAAGCGCTCCAAAAAATCTTTCATGGAAAACTAACTTTACGAACGATTATCTCCATGGCTTAATGGTTTAATATTTTAAACCTTCACGACGAATGAATCTTTTTTTTTTTTTTGTTTACTTTCATGGATAGAGAATTTGAACTGCGAAGCTAATTTCAACTGAAGTTATTGGAGAATATATACATGATTGAACGTAAGTCATCTCTCAAATATTAATTTATTTTGAACGATCTTTCTAAAAATGTCACATTTATGAAGTTTTATTCGAAAAAATAATTTTTAATAAAAATGGCCGCCTGGCATATGAAAAAGTGAAACGGACATTCCGGAACTGTTGATGACAGTCACATGACTTACGGTTTTATTATAGAGATTGTTGTAATCATTTTCCCAATCATACGCGTAAAACTATATATTCATATCCGTTAGCGCCAAATTTGGCGACCGAAATAAGTCTTCATAAATGAAGCCAACTTGGCTATAGTTGACTACTTTGACAAATTTCTTATTCAAATTCAGTATTAATGAATGTTCTGTAATTGGGTTCTTTGCATTTTAGCTTGCTGTTTCGAGTAACATTAGCTAAAATTTTAAAACGAAGATATAGGAAAGCTACCTTTTACCCGGTACAGGCCGGGAGGACTTTTTAAAAAACTGTACTCTGCTGACTTGCTGGTGGAAGTTTCATCAGCCAGTCAATCAGAATTACTCTCAAACTGCAAAGAAATAGACCCCTTCTCTGTTTCGGTTCAGGTCCATTCAACTCTTAATTCTAGCCGTAGTGTAATATCTGAACAACCTGATATTTTATACCCTGTCTGCTGTGTTAACCTAAAAGAATTTCTGCAATAGTTTTAGCTGCTGTATTCTCAGCAGCAATGCATATATTTTTTGTTGGAAATGGTTAAAATCTTGTGCATAAGAAAGTGCCTATGCAGTGCAAATTCTCTTTACATAAGCATGTTTAAACTCTTCTATTAATGTCTGTGTAATTTAAGAAAGCAATGAGACACAGGGTTATTATCGAAAACAATATGTTTTCTGGTATGAACATTATTTTTATTTTTTGTTTGATAAGGATCTCTTAGAAGTATCTGCAATAACGAAATGTCTGGAAGAAACTGAATGTTCAAATTTTTAAAAATTAAACTACATTTATTATCTGCAAATATAGAAGCAATTCATATTAGTATCACTGAAACTGTATTGCTCGCTCAAATTAAATTATAACGATACATAGTAAAATCTTTAAAAACAAAATCGCAAACGACCGACAAAAATAATGAACTAAACTAAAATAGAAAACTAATTAAAAATAGGATGTCTTTATCTGAGAGTAGCGACACACGCACAGGGCACATCGGCGTGTGCTCAGACTCTGCTTAGACAGACGCGTTTGTCCAAACCACTGAGCTTTAATATAGAACGAAGGTCTAACCGTGACCTACGTTACCGGTGAATGAAGTTTAAAACGTCACATGGAGTGAATCATTTATACACGGCGATTGGTGCAAAGCGACGCGTTCACCGTTTTGCACCAATCGCGGTGTAAAAATGATCCACTTCATGTGACGTTTTAAACGTCATGCATCGGCCGTGTATAACGTAGGTCGTGGTCTAACTCGGCGGTCTGCTTTGTCTGCTAAAACTGAATCGCAACATTTATAGAGCTTGACTTCTCCGCCAATGGGAAACTTTGTTTTGTTATACCTTTCCTTCAAAGCGAAAACGACCGAGCAAAAATTTGTGGCAAAATTGTATTCATACGCGAATCCCTGGCTTCAGTGTTAAAGTATAGGAAGTTATCTCTCCGTTCTGTATTAGATATCAGTAGTCCAAACTATGGCAAACTACATTCCAGAACTTGCGATTATGATTACATAAGTGAGTATTAGGGATAGAATAGGAGGAGTCGACATATCAATCTTCCCCTGATGAAAGTTTTAAAGCCGATAAACGAGTTCTTTTCTCCCTTTCCAGCGTCCGCCATATTTGACTTTGTCCTACAGCCAAGTAAGTTATAATAGTATTGAAGTTCTTTGGGATAGCACGGCGAAGTCTTCAGTGCAAAACGTGACGCGCGCGAGCATGGAGTGTCAAATATGGCGGAAGGGTATGAACGGCTTCAAGTGACCTCCTCCTACTCTATCCTCCTAGATTGAGACAAAATGACAGCATTAATTTGGTGATAATGGTGAGCTCGTCAAGATGCTTGGTGATTCACTTTTGTCTAGAATCATCTCAACCAATCACACTTTATATCCGATATGTCTCCATTCACACATCGAGTCACCTTCACTACGGTGCCGCTATATGCGAGGCTAACGAAAAAGAAAGGCTACCGCGGTGCTTTACGCGTATCTTTTTTTACAGACCGACGGAGTCACGTGATGCTCGAATGCACCAATGAAGGTGTAGGAAAAGAGCATCACGTCACTCTAGCGGTCTGTAAAAAAAGATAAGTGGAATGCACCACGGTAGCCTGTCTTTCTCGTTAGCCTCGGCTATATGAGAGTGACGACATACCCGCAGGGCGCATGCTCAGGCTATGATCAGAGAGAAGGGTTTGTTAAAACTATGACAAACCTATATTCCAGAACGTGACGATACTTGCCTGGACGACGGAGTGTACCTCCAGGTGGTCCCGACTCGGCCGCTTAAGTGCGGAAGATGACCGGGAGCCTGTCTTTGCACGCTGTGTGTCGACATAACGGGGGCAGGTAAGTGTACGAATCACATCTTCCATGCGGTTCCCCTGCAGAAAGAGGTAGCTGAGTAGCAGGTGGTACCGGATGTTATGACTCTGGGTCACCCCTTTCTTTGGGATGGATCTCGACTGTAGAAGGATCAGGCCGACGATGCGGATCGGGCCTCTACTAGGCGGTGAAAAGCACCTCATAGGTTAATAGTGTCCAGTTTTAGCCGGGAGGTGACTCTTGACAACGGCTATCTAATGTGATATTACCATTTCCACAATTTATCCGAGGCGAAGACGGAGGCGTGAACGGACTCTGAAGAGCATGGACCGCTTGCAGCTGCGTTGTGACGTCTGGTCAGTGCGCGAGGCGGCATGACGCATCCCTTGGTAGTGGCATACGGCGGAGCGTAGACAACAGCATGTGGGTGTACACGCATGATTGTTCATCCCTTGCAGTCCCTCTGCAGCTGGAGTAGCTGTGAGCCGTCCTCACGGTCGGTCGAAAGAGGAGTCGCCCTGCTTGACCAAGGTGGGGATAGTATCCATGGAGAGTCATCCGACTCCGAGCCTATAGCTCGTATCTCCCTTTCGGAGGGGATATTCTCTTCTTCTCAACCGGCAGCCGACTACGAGGGCCCAGGCCGGAAGCTCGTCGACTAATGCGGCGACATTCAGACCAAAGTCAGACCCTCGGGTCGAAAACCACTCCAGCGTGTCTTTGCGTAACCAGAGCTTTCTGCGCCTTGTGGTTGGATGAACATGAGTCTCGAAAGTAACTTTCTAAATTATTAACCCCGAGCGTTGACGCTTATGTGGGAGCTTTCTACGTCCCTCTGGGACCGTAAGTGGCGTCTACGGTTTCCTCGTACCGGCGGCTATGCACGGAGAAGGCTTTTTGGAACTTAGGAACCAGGTCGCCGGGAGGTATTTTTGTGTTGAGTTCGTAGACTATGGGGGCCGGTAGGTCCCGATCCTGCAGCTTGCAGCCTAAGCAGGACGTGTCTATGCGTCCAGGGTGAAAATTTCCTCAACCTCCCGGGCCTGCGAGAGGAACCTCCGTTTCCACCATAGCTGACGGGCTAATCGTCCCCTCTTTATAGGTTTTCGATGACCGAAGGTGTTGGTACAGTATAAGTGCGTGTCAGTGAAACCTGACTAAGGTTTAGGACCCAGCTCTTCTGTGTGTGTCTGGTTCTTGAAGCTGTTGGTGAACTCTGGCACGTCCCCGAGTGTGAAGTGGTGGTATCCATAGAGGGTGGGTTTCACCCCGAATCGCAGAGACCTATGTCGTCAATCTCTTGGGAGAATGGGGGTGGTGCGCAGGTGGCGACACCCCACCGACCATAACGCACACAGGACTCTCCTGGTCGTGCTCGTTAAAGATTCTTCCAACTTGAGAACGGCGATTGACCCGCCTGGCGGCGGTGTTCAGTTTTACTTGCCTGTACGAGTTCAATTAGACGAGTGAAACAAGTTAACAAACACTAACTTGGTGATAATGACAGGCTCGTCAAGATGCTTGGCGATTTATTTTGACAAAATTGTCTCAACCAATCAAATTTTATATCCCGTATGTCGCCACTCTCATATCGAGGCACCTTATGTCTCACTCGTCTAATCGAACTCGTCCAGACGAGTATCGCCAAGTTCTGGAATGTAGGTTTGCCATAGATATTTTGGACAAAAATTGCTGTCTGAGTTTGTGCCCTTGCGTATGTCGCCACTTTCATGTAGAGGCATCCTAACGCGAACGCGACCTACGTTATACACGGCCGGTGCATGACGTTTAAAACGTCACATAGAGTGGATCATTTTTACACTGCGATTGGTGCAAAACTGTGGGCTCGCCGCTTTGCACCAATCGCTGTGTAAAATTGTTCCACTTCATGTTATGTTTTAAACGTCATGCGCCGGCCGTGTATAACGTAGGCCTACATGGCATAGTACCAGGGCTACACTACATACCGGGCTTGCTCATTCATTATGATGACGTCACAAAAGGTGGCTGACTAGAAGGAAAGACATACAGCGATTGGCACAAAACGATGGGCACGTTGCTTTGGACCAATCGCTGGTCGCGGTCAGCCACCATTTGTGACGTTCTGAGAGTGAATGAGCAAGCCCGGTATCTAGTGTTGCCTTGATAGTACACCGTTTTCTGCCTTTAGCCAGGGTGATCAAATTTTATAACGGGACTTTTTCAAAGCGAGTTTAGAGCTTTTTTAATCTTATACATTTCTTTTTGTCCTACGAACTTTCTTCACTTTCTTAAAATGTAATAATTGTTTTAAATCAAAAATTGCGAGAACTCTGTGAACTACAATCACTAAATTTGAGGACATCCTCGAATTTCGAAAAATCAGCGAAATACATGGCCGGTTCAGGACTTGTAAAACGGTACACGGAAGTGGATCGCGACCTACGTTAAAACAGGGCTAGACTAGATACAGGGCATGTTCATTCATTATCATGACGGCACAAATAGTGTCTGGCCACGACGAAAGACATACAGCGACTGGCAGAAAACAATGGGCGTCGCTTTGTACCAATCGCTGGTCGCCACCAGCCACTATTTGTGACGTCATGAGAATGAATGAGTAAGCCCGGTATCTATTGTCGTCATAAACACGGCCGGTTCGTGACGTTTATAACGTCAGGCGGAGTGGATCATCTTTACACTGCGATTGGCACGCGCCCGCTTTGTACCAATCGCCGTGTAAAGATTATTCACTCCGTGTGACATTTTAAACTTCATGAATCGGCCGTGTATTTTGTTGGTCGCGGTGAGACTAGGGTACCTCCAGGGCCGAAACTAGCTTTTTCCCCCGGGGCAAACATGGATTTTGCCCCCGCCCCATCCTCCGCAAAGTAAATTTCCAAACAGAATTTTACAGAATTTCAGCTAATAGCAGAATTTTACAGAATTTAAAATATGTAATCATAAAATACGTAATCAGCTTTGTCAAATATTTATTCATTAAAACCTTTGAAAACGGAATCGAAAGGAACCAGAAAGAATTCCGCTTTATGCAGGTTTTCGTCGTAGCAGGTATAATTGTTGATATTCTTTCTGTTGGGACCATGTAATGTTTTCCTTTAAGAAATGATTCCATTATAGAAAGATTTCATTTTTCAGGATTTTACTACAGTTGTAATATTACAAATTATTACAACTGAGACGTTTAGCATTTTCAAGAATATGTGCAATTTTTTACACACATGCACAAAACATTGAACAAGACCTACATATAGTCATTTGCTGCAGTGCCGTGACGGATCATTTTGAGCATTTTCTGTTTCTTGGGGAAATGCAAATATTATTTTATTATTCAATTTAATATTACCCCCCCCCCTATTGTTCTAAGAACTAAATCATCTTCACTGAAAAACATGAAGTCAAAAGGGCATTTCCTCACGAATTTCAGTAGATATTTGACAAAACATTTGAAATCTGTCACTGCTCACTGTCCCTTAATTTCTGGACATCAGTGTAAATAAAAAGGCCAGCAAATTGTGCGTAATAAAAGAAAATGACTTAATGTAAGCAAGAAATATACTTAGATTTTTCAACGACATAATTCACATAATAAAATTACAATGGGATAAATGGTGCAGTAATTTTTTATAGTTAAGACAAGAGTTTTGTAGTTATTTATTTGTCCTCCATTCATGATAAGATCAACTCGCTGCATGGATGTCTCAATCTCAAATAATAATCAAGAAACGGGAAAAAAATTAGCCGTAATTTTTATATAGTATATTACAATATTAAACAAAATTATATACCATTCTACATGAAATATTAGTTTAATAAGTTAAAATTATTTACTTGGAACATGCATACTACAAACCCTGTTCAAAGAAAAATTTCTAAATTCGAAGAAAATTTTAGAGCTATAAAATAGAACTGCCTCCCTCCTTTCATTTATGGATAAGACAGGCGATGCCCAGCTAGTTTATAGATATGAACTATGAGCATTATTAGACAGGTAATCATAAAATTAACATGTTTGAGCCAACAGATGACCATTTGGCCTGAAGAGATTTAATATTCTACAATTTTGAAAGTAAGTCTTATATGCATGTTTGCAGGTGTATACAATTCAGTACTTTTATGCAAATTTTGAGTAAATAGTTGTGTTCTCAGGCAGCTTCCAAATATTTAGTTAAAGGCCTACATCAGTCATGCGAAAAAACACACAAGCTAATGGGAAGGTTCTTACGAGATTTCTCGCTCGCATTTTAATATTTTTAAATGATTTTTTTGCAAAAATCTTTTTCAAAATTAAATGTGTTTCTCAGAAAGTTCAATAGAATCTTTTAAAGATGAAATTTGTATTCTGTATTCAAAAATTTTCAGAGTTGGAATTGGGGGGGGGGGGGGGGGGAGGAAGTTTTTTTTTTATTAATATAGGGATTTGAGGGCCCCTTGAGGTCTGGGAAGATAGCTGAGGTCGATCTCTAATGTTGTTAGTTTTTACTTTTTCGATTTTGGTTCCAGTTTTTTTATAAGGGTACTTTCACTTTCAGAATTGGTTCCAAAATTGAAAATGTCTGCTTATAAAAAAACTAACCAAAATCAAAAAAAGTAAAAACTAACAAAGTTAGAGATTGACCTCATCTATCCTTTGCAAAAAAAAAAAAATCATTTAAAAATATTAAATGGGGGGCATTCGAATCGTTGCAACTTTATTCAAATAGAACTGATGGTTAGTCATATGTGTAATGCATAAACAATATTTTCGCACATTGGATTTTAAATAAAAAATTCTTAGCTCCGTCAATTCTAAATTAAGTACCTTAATTAATAAAAATACTCTTTCTTTTCTTAGTACAGAACAAAACTCTTTTATATAACTTTAGTAACTTGTTATATTATTTTAAGGTGAATTTAATAACTTCAACTTATGGAAGAGTGTGAAATACTCTAACAAGTAAAGTTGTACTACACACAACATAACATCAAATAAAATAGAGCTTTGCTACTGAGTGGTTGAGGTTAGCTTTGCGAAATCACTGAGCTCTGTGAATTCAAAATTAAATGTGTTTCTCAGAAAGTTCAATAGAATCTTTTAAAGATGAAATTTGTATTCTGTATTCAAAAATTTTCAGAGTTGGAATTGGGGGGGGGGGGGGGGAGGAAGGTTTTTTTTTATTAATATAGGGATTTGAGGGCCCCTTGAGGTCTGGGGACCCTGGGCAAAGTCCCGATTTGCCCATGCGATAATAAGGGCCTGGCCATAGGCAAGGCATGGTATGTTTGGATTGGGAGAACAGAAATAGCCTAAGAGAACAGCTTCTTTTTCCTTATTCATTTGCTGCCTTGTATTGTAGACGAATCTTTTTATCTATTTGACAATTTTAATGCACTTGGCTCAGTTTTTCTTTTGGATTTTCTGGATGCAAGTTATTTTTACCCAAATTTATATCTATATATTTTTTTATAAAACGACAAACCAAATCTTCATGTAGCTTCCGTTGTGGCACCTGGGGCACATGCACCTCCCCCCCTCCCTCCCGTTAGTTTTGGTCGTGGGAACTTCTGTAAGAGAGTGGCGACATACGTACAGGACGCATGAACAGACTGGCGGTTTTGTCCAACTATGGTGAACTATATTCCAGAATTTGGCGACACTCGCCAGGATCAGTTCGATCTTAAAAGTGAGACATCAGCAAACATTAGCTTTTCGATAATGGCAGGTTCGCCAAAATGCTTGGCGATTCGTTTTTGTCCAGAATCGTCTTAACCAATGAAATGTTATATTCCGTATGTCGTGACTCTCATATAGAGGCTACCGAGACAAGTTAACAAACATTAGCTTGGCGATTCGTTTTTGTCCAAAATCGCCTTGACCAATGAAATGTTATATTCCGTACGTCGTGACTCTCATATGGAGGCTACCGAAACAAGTTAACAAACATGGCAATTCATTTTTGTCCAAAATCGTCTTGACCAATCAAATTTTATTGACCGCATGTTGCCACTCTCATTAGAGGTACCCTAGCGAACTTGCCAGGCGACGGGCAAATATCGTCACGTTCTGTTTGGGGATGGCATAGTTTAGACAAAAACTTCCATCTTATAAAAGTCTTTCTACTTGCACTTTACGTACAATTAAATGCTTTTTAGTTTTTTATATATTTTGACGAACACCCTTTATAACCTATTTGAATTGAATGAACATGAAATGGTATAAAGTATTTTGTGTTTGCACATATATATATTTTACTGTCAAATTTGTATTTTAAAATATTATTTTTAAAATATTTTTTTGGGTGCCGTAGGTCTGCTGCTTGTAATTTCAGTTCTACAAAAAAGAAAAAAAAATGTTCTAGAATGAAGACTGTTAAAAAAAAATAAGAAGATGTGTTTTCAACGTATTTTGCATCTTTTAGGAACAAAGCACTTTGATTTATGTCTGTCTACGGGGCAGCCGTGGCCGAATACTTAAGACACTATTCTGCTAATCGCTTGAGAGCGTAGGAGTCAGGTCGACATGGGTTCGACTCCTGTCAGCTCCATCTCCATTGCAAATTTCCTTGTGGCTACCACGTCCTTGCATATTGACGGTGACTTATAAGCGGGCACTTGATGTCAAGCACACAAGTCAGATGTATGTTCTCAATAAAACAAAAATGTCTATCTACCAGAACAGGATGATCGCAGTTCCGCAGTAGAAAGAATGTTCATTAGTTCATTGTAGTGTGCCTCTATATGAAAGTGGCGACATACGATGTGCTTACACAGGCCGCGACCTACGTTATACCACGACCTGCGTTATACACGGCCGGTGCATGACGTTTAAAACGTCACACGGTGCGGATCATCTTTACACGGCGATTGGCACAAAACGATGGGCGCGCTACTTTGTACCAATCACCGCATAAAGATGATCCACTTCGTGTGACATTTTAAACGTCATGAACCGGTCGTGCGAGGCTAACGAGAAAGACAGGCTACCGCGGTGCATTCCACTTATCTTTTTTTACAGACCGCTAGAGTGACGTGATGCTCTTTTCGTACACTTGCATTGGTGCATTCGAGCATCACGTGACTCCGGCGGTCTGTAAAAAAAGATAGGAGAAAGGCACCGCGGTAGCCTTTCTTTTCGTTAGCCTCGCCGGTCGTGTATAACGGAGGTCGCGCACAGACGCGTTTAACCAAACTATGGCAAATCTAGGCCATTTTCTATTCCAGAACTTGGCCAAGTTTGATTATGTTAGTGAGACAAGTCAACAAGGCTTGGCAATAATGGCAGAGCGCGACCTGCGTTATACGCGGCCGGTGCATGACGTTTAAAGCGTCACATGTAGTGGATCATTTTTACACGGCGATTGGTGCTAAACGGAGGGCGCGTCTCTTTGCACCAAAAGCCGTGTAAAAATGATCCCCTCTATGTGAAGTTTTAAACGTCATGCACCAGCCGTGTATAACGTAGATCGCGGGCAGAGTCGCCAAGATGATTGACGATTCGGTTTTGTGCAGAATCGTCTCAACCAATCAAATTTTATACTCCGTATATCGCCACTCTCATATCGATGCACCCTAGTTAATTGCCTTTTGTTTTGAATCTCGTGCAGTAAAGAATCATGATAAACATCAAATCACTAAAACTTAATATTTGTTTTCTTCGTCTGACAGGTTCAAACTGTTCCATATCTATAAAATCAAAATACTCTCAGTCGTTGGACCTGATGTCATTATTCTTTCTTAAAAGACACAAATCTATCTATATTAAAATGTAGCAAGCGCTTCTGTTCCTCGCAGTTTTTGTTAATCATGCCATCTTGAAGCACAGGTTAAAAATATGGGATGCTTTTTATCCAATATTTAAACATCTCTATTGGAAAGGTTATCAGAAACTGCGTGATCAAAAGATAGCCATCGTATTTTTTACAGGAGACAAAACTGTTATAATTTTCGATCACAAGATAAATCGCTTGTCTGTAAGTTATTTTATTAATGCTTAGGAAATAACATTTCAAACAGATTTACCATAGAAATGAAATTTATTACTACTTTAAAAATATATTTGGCTCTCAGATTTTTTAATGGTAAATTTTGGTAGCTTTATTGAAATTATGGCATATAACTTTTCTATTCATTTCATTAAATAAATATCATTCTCTTCAATAAAATAAATTAACCGCGTTTGATTATTTTATATAACAGAATTTGATTCGTTAGTTAACATTTTGCTGTTATTACAGTTGGCAAATAATCCTGTAGGCTAAAGTGGCCAATCAAATGCTGGGATTTTATGACGTCACACGCGGGAGAGCGACAAGAAAGCGAAGTAGACTCTGTTTTTTAAAATCCAAGGGTATTGCGGCAGCCATTGTGGTGGATTTGTTCTAACATCGATAATTTGCCTTTTAAATGTTGTCTGTTTGTGCATTTTTGTGTACGTGAGGTAGTATTTCGAGTGATCTTCGACAGTTTTGGATAATATCTTGGATTTCCTTCTCTGTGGATTATTGTGAGCTGTATTCTATCTTCCTTACGTTGATCATCGAAAACGGTACAACAGTGCGTCGGTATCACGTGGTGATCATTTTTATTATTTATTTTTTTACCTGCACTGCTACATCCTTTGTGCCGCGGTTAAGCGCAAATCCAGTTTGTACTGTTTTGTAGTGTACTGAAATATGTCGCCACTTTGATTTTATGTGAAAGTAATTAGTTTAAAGCTATGTTTTGTTGGATAAATGATATTATTATGTGAAAATAACAAGATTTTAGAGCAAGATCACGTGGCTGCATCTACGAAAACGCGCCATTTCAAGGCGTTGGCGTATGTGAAAATTCGTCTTTGTGTACAAAGTATGGCATGGAAACCTATTTGGATAAGATAATATTTTCAGATCTATTTTTTCGAAGTTGCCTGTTGCAATGTGGATGCGACAGTGGCCTTGAGTCATGAATTTCAACCGGCCTGTGATGGAATCAATATTTGCATGTTGTCGCCGGCTTCGCTTAGGGTATGTTGCTTAGCCGTTATGGCCCCCGCCCTTACGAAGGCGGATAGGCAAGCAGATTGTCTTCCTGTCGTGCTGTCTGAATCATTTTGCTTAACCAAAACATCGGATACGTACAACATTACTGCTAGGTTGAGTGATAATCGCGAGAAGTGTGCCTGTTACTCTGATTACAGCCACAACAAAAGGCCCTTCATGCATCGAGCATGTTGGCGAACACAAAAGAGTGGCTCAGGTATTTTATGTAAATACCGAAATGTCAATAATGATTCGTGCAAGTCCTTACTTATGATTAAAGGAGTGAGGACTCTGGCAAAATACAAGACATGGCAAAGTACAAAGGCTACTACTGCCTATGCAGGTAAAATAAAATTGAAGTATACAATGAATAAAAATACATCTAATATAAGAAATATGGGTTTAGCTAAAGCCAATACGTCTCTAGGTTTGCAAAGGAAATTGAAAAGATTTTCAAAAGAAAATCAAAGTAGTGGTCCAATAAATGTTATGGACGATTCCTTGAATTTTTCAGATTCAGCTGATTCTCCTATGCCTATGGCACCTTTATTAACAAATATCCCAAATTCTGATTGTGATACCTCTTTGGTTGAAAATGTTCCAATATCATGTAACCATGGTAGGACATCTGAGGATGGAATTCAGAATACTGATTCTAAAACAGCTGTTGAGAATACTGAATCGACTTCAGTGCAAAATAATGATTCAGAGCCTTTTTTATCTGCTGGTGCGGATGCAATTGAGGCAATGGATACATCAAATTCATCTGTTACATTAACAGGTATGTTACATTTAACTAGTGAGAATAATGGACCTTTAGAACATCCAGAAACTCCAGCATCTGGATTGTCGTGCAGTGTTCCAGGAACATGTGCAATAGATATTGTGACAGAAGTTAATGAACCACAACAGTCAACAGTGGTGTTACAACCTGAATCAGGAAATTCAGTTTTAGAACAGCCAAAATTGGATACACCTTTAGGCTGCGAAGTAAGTTTATCGGAGCCTTTAGTTTCTAAGCAAGAATCAAATTCTATTTTTACCAGTTTGACAGATCTAAAGTTACCAGTTCTTAACAGTAAGTATTCTGGTAATCTACCAATGGGATCATCTGTATTTTCTTTATTAAAGAGCTCAACTTTATTGACTAATGCAACAAGATTATCACTAAATTGTGATAAACAAGTCAAATGCCCAGTGATACGAGACTGTAGGTATGGCTCTAACCTTTTAATACCTGTAAGGCAGGAAAAGAATCCTTGCTGTTCTCCATCCAGTCAGGAACTGGATTCGCTTAAGTCAGTGTTAGCAGAAAAATCATCTAATATTAGCTCTGCTGTTTCTAGTTCAGCTCGCATATATTCTAAGTATTTAAGTGCTCATATAAAGAGGCAAATTGGTAGCCTTGTCGAACATTACCAAAGAAATTTACAGATTCCTTGCCAGCGTCCAGTTAGGCATTCAAAATCATATAAGCATTTGCAAGATACTCCGGCTGAAAATCGACATAATGAAGTGATGAAGCACATGTCTACTTCAGAATTAGTTAGGTTTGTACAAAGTCAGGATACAATTGCAACCAAACCTACTCTTTTGAGCAGTATACCTGGCACTAGTGCAGACGTCCCACTAAATTTCGATCCTGAGGATTGTGTGGATATCAAACATACTAGTGGTGTTCTCTTAAGTGCATTCAAAAATGCTGTCAAAACAGCTGATCCTTTCCTGACAGAATCATCAGAGGAAGAGTATGAATCGGAATCTGATGATGAGGAAACTGCTTCTGAAACTGAAACAACTCCAGAGTAAGTTATTCGTATTATATATCATCTTTAGTTCTTTAAACAGGTGCCATTAATTTTATTAAAGAATTGTTCTTAAAGAGTTTTAAATTCACTTCTTAAAATGCGTTAGCTTTAATATTAAAATTTTACTTGATAAATCTATTTAGAATGCTGTATTTATGTCGTAAAATTGGAAAATGGATCTATTTTTTAATTACTTTTGTTCTTAATTCTGTTATGATATGAATTTTTCCCCTGACTTGTTCCAAACTGATCTTGAGCTTTTTTTGTATTAAAAAGTGCAATGCTAATTTAAAATAAGTGTTCCTTTCTATTTGTAAAAATTGTGATGGTAAGTAAGATATCCTGTCTGTGATGAAAAATGTCCAGTGTATTTGAAGTAAGTCGTTTTGTATTTCTACATTTTTTGCAGTAGATCACAAGGGAAATGAGGATTGTAAGTAAAATTTGTAAGTATTAAATTTAGATTGTGATTTGATATTAATATTGAATGAAATGTAAAATTTAATTTTTATTTTAAGGTTTTATGCTTTGCGTGTGTAAATATCTTGTGTGTTTTAGTGTGTATTCATTTATCAGCTTTAACAGCTTACGCTAGTCACACGAAGAAATGCTCAAGCTAATGTTAAGTTTATGGGAAGGTTCTTGCGAGATTTCTCACTCGCATTTTAATATTTTTAAATGATTTTTTTGCATAGGATAGATAAGGTCGATTTCTAACGTTGTTAGTTTTTACTTTTCTGATTTTGGTTAGTTTTTTTATAAGCAGACATTTTCAATTTTGGAACCGGTTCTGGAAGTGAAAGTACCCTTATATAAAAAAACTGGAACCAAAATCGAAAAAGTAAAAACTAACAACGTTAGAGATCGACCTCGGCTATCCTATGCAAAAAAATCATTTAAAAATATTAAAATGAGAGCGAGAAATCGCGCAAGAACCTTCCCATAGACTTAACATTAGCTTGCGCGCGTTTTTTCGCATGACTGATGTAGGCTCTTAACTAAATATTTGGAAGCTGCCTGAGAACACAACTATTTACTCAAAATTTGCATAAAAGTACTAAATTGTATACACCTGCAGACATGCATATAAGACTTATTTTCAAAATTCTTGAATATTAAATCTCTTCAGGCCAAATGGTCATCTGTTGGCTCAAACATGTTAATTTTATGATTACCTATCTAATAATGCTCAGAGTTCATATCTATAAACTAGCTGGGCATCGCCTGTCTTATCCATAAATGAAAGAAGGGAGGCAGTTCTATTTTATAGTTCTAAAATTTTCTTCAAATTTAGAAATTTTTCATTGAACAGTGTTTGTAGTATACGTATGTTCTGTGAGTAAATAATTTTAACTTATTAAACTATTATTTCACGTATAGATGTATATAATTTTGTTTAATATTTTAATATACTATCTATAAAAATTATTGCTATTTTTTTTTTCCCATTTCTTGATTATTATTTGAGATTGAGACATGCGACGAGTTGATCTTATCATGAATAGAGAACAAATAATTACAAAACTCTTGTCTTAACCTTAACTATAAAAAATTACTGCACCATTTATCCCATTGTAATTTTAATGTGAATTATGTCTTTGAAAAATCTAAGTATATTTCTTGCTTACATTAAGTCATTTTCTTTTATTACGTACAATTTGCTGGCCTTTTTATTTACACTGATGTCCAGAAATTAAGGTGCAGTGACCAATTTAAGATGTTTTGTCGAATATCTACTGAAATTCGTGCGGAAATGCCCTTGAACTTTGAGGATGTAAAGAACATGTTTGACTTCATGTTTTTCAGTGAAGATTTAGTCCTTAAGACAATAGGGGGGTAATAATAAATTTAATAATAAAATAATATTTGCATTTCCCCAAGAAACAGAAAATGCTCAAAATGATCCGTCACTGCACTGCAGCAAATGACTATATGTAGGTCTTGTTCAATGTTTTTGTGCATGTGTGTAAAAAATTGCACATATTCTTAAACATTTCTGTTAAAAATTAATTTTTTTTTTTTTTTTTTCTTATAGCATGCAGAGTTTCAACCAAATTTAACACTGCCTTCCAAAAATTTGTTGAAATAATATACTGCAATTAATATATTGAATATTTGATGAGATATGGGCATATGGGTATTTGTATGAAATAAATTTTAACTGTGCATGTTTTGTCACTGTTTGCTGTAGTGCAAACTACAGCAAAGATTTTTTGTCATGATTTAATAGTCAGTATTCTACAGAGCAACTCATAAAAAAGTCCAGTCACATATCGTGAGAACTCAAAGATACAGGCAATACATACAGTGAGCCATTTGATAAATTGAGGAAGGAAATCTCATATAATCCTATGGGATTTGTTCCTCAATTTATCAATTAGTTCACTGTTTTTCACGATATGTGACTGGTCTTTTTAGGAGTTTTTCTATAGTATTGACTATCAAATCAGGACAAAAAATCTTTGCTGTAGTTCGTGCATGCACAGTTAAAATTTATTTCATACAGATATCCATATCTCATCAAATATTAAATATATTAATATTTTAATCGCAGTATACTATTTCTACAAGTTTTTGGAAAGCGGTGTTAAATTTGGTTGAAAACTCTGCATGCTATATAAAAAAAAAGAATTTAATTTTTCACAGAAACGTTAGCATTTTCAAGAATATGCGTGCATTCTTACACAAATGCACAAAAACATTGAACAAGACCTACATAGTCATTTGTTTCAGTGACGGATCATTTTGAGCATTTTCTGTTTCTTTTGGGGAAACACAAATATTATTTTATTAAATTTATTATTACACCTCCTAATTGACCTCGGGACTAAATCTTCAATGAAAAACATTAAGTCAAACGTGTTCTTTACATGCTTAAAGTTCAAGGGCATTTCCTCAAAAATTTCAGTGGATATTCGACAGAACATGGAATCGGTCACTGCCCCTTAATTTCTGGACATCAGTGTAGGTAATGTAATGTGAAGTTGAATAGTAATTTTTGTATTCTTACAAAAGTAACGAATCTGAGAACATTTAGTGAAAGTTACTATTTTGAACTTAAACTGAAAGTCTCACTGTCAATTTTTTATGCATTGTGAAGTATTATATAGGTACACATCTTAGATGTCCCTGGGACCCAATGACTGAGATTATGGATTAATTTCATTTTCAGGATATGACATTAGACTCATTGCAGAGCAATTGAATGTTAAATCGAAATTAGAATTTATATTCCTATAAATTAAAAATGCTACTTTATTTTAAAGCACTCTAATATTAATACCTTAAATTAAGAAAAATAATAAAAATTGTAAATACATGTTCCCGATCCTATGTTTCAGATTTTGTTTTGCTTTGGTTTCTTTGTGTTCTTGTGCTCTGTACTTTGTAGTCTACTATTTTGTTTTTGTGTCTGCTCTATTATACTTTAGTTTAGATTGACTTGAATGATGTAGCGAACTAATCCGCTAAACCAAAGTTTATTTTATCTTGCATTTAAAGCATAAGGAGTTATTTTGGAACAGCTTTGGTATTAGCCTGCTGTCTGCCATCTTGTTTTTTAAATAAAAACATGTATTTGTTTTGTTTCTCATTTCCAAAATAATTTACATCCGTATTTACTTATTATTAACCCGTTATTTAACTTTATTGACTAATTTATTTATAATTAATAATAAAAGTTAAAATGTTTTGATTTAAACAATGAGATGACTGACAGCGGGCGATAAATCAAAACATTTTTGGGCCAAGATGCTTTACACTCACGCAGAAAAAAAATTAATCGGTTAAAAAAAGGAAAAAAGTTGCCAAATTTATTGGATTTTTTCCTTTAATGGCAACCTAGCCATTGTATTAAGTTATTCGTTTGGCACAGTCTTGAAAATCGCGCCAACCAAAAAGTCGCCAAACTTTTGTTTACATGTTTGCGTGAGTGTAAAGCATCAGTTCCCATTTTTGTTTCTGACATACGTTAAATCGAAACATTTTAAGTTTTATTATTAAATATAAATTAATTAGTCAATAAAATTAAATAACGTGTTTATAATGAGTAAATATGAATGAAAATTATTTTGGAAATGAGAAAGAAAACATTTACACAAACAAGATGGCGGACAGCCGGCTAATCCCAAAGCTTAGCTGAATTGGGATTTGTACTTTTCCATTATACCAACACCATGCCAAAATATGTACTAATATTAATGCAAAATTTATTTCAACGCTGACTGTGCAAATGTTTTTTAAATTGAAAACAATGCCAATCATTGACTCTATTTATTGAACATGAATCTTTAAAAAAAATTATGATTACTGTAATAGCGCAAAACTTCTTATTTTGTTACTTTTCAAATTAAAAATATTTTTTATCAACTTATAACTTGAACATTTTTTGCTAATTTTACCATAATAATAAGGTTTCTTCCCTGATGATAAGAAAGCTGCAATAAAATTGTTTCAGGGCTATAGAATTATACATTTTTTTTTTTGCAAGATTCCAGCTATGAACATTTCACAATAAATCTCAAATATAATTTCGTTGATCCTAACACTGGATGTCATATCCAATCTGTTGAGAGTTGAGAGATTATGGGGCATCACAAAAGAGCGTAATAACAGACAGCGTGGCACTGTTCATTATTTACAATCCTCTCTCATAGAGTTCCTGTGGAGATGTCTTTACTAAAAAAACCAGCAGATCCGCTTGGCGTTGCCCGGTCCTGTGAAAAAAAAATTATACGAAACGCGAAATCACTCTAAAAATCGCTGCATGAAACCCTTCCTCTGGAAAAACTGTCTTTCGGAAATTAAATAGAGAGATTTACTATAGGTGAAAATAGGCACTCGCCACTCGTCGATTAAACTTGAAAAACTGGTGATTAAAAATATGGAAAGAATCGGCCAAATGCAGGATTTTTCGATTTCCCTTTTCCCTTAAAATTCGCAAGCTTTCTGCGCCCGTTGGACGAAATTCATGATTTTTCCACACCCGATCAATGATATTCATGATTTTTCCACACCCGATCAATGATATTCATGATTTTTCCACACCCGATTGATGATATTATTGATTTGTACGTGCCCGTTCGATGATATTATTGATTTTTACGCACATGTTCGAGAAAATTCTAGGGCCGTACCGAGTACTCTGTACTTGGCCAATACCGAGTAGTTGCAAGAATTTCATGTTTTAAGCATATTTAAAGACAAATTAATTTATAAGTGGTCTATAAAAAGTTATTTGAATATAAATGTATAATATAAGCCGTAATTCATAAAAACTATTTACTCGGTACATAAAAATTTATCTATAAAACATAGAAAAAGGTAAGAAAAAACCCCCATGCAAAATTAATGTAAATTAAAGTTTAATTTTATATTTATATTTAAAAAAAAAAGTCCTTTTTTAAAACTGTAGGAAAAGACTGATTTTGGATTAAAAAAACTGTATGTAGAAACAGAAAATACAATAAATGCAATTAAAAAAAAAAAAAAATTAAATTTGGTGTATGACAAATTATGGTACAAAAACACTATAATCATTCTACATTTTCAGGAATTAGGGCATTTCTTTTATTGTTGTAAATTTGGCCTGCTTCAGAAAAAATGTGTTCCCTGCGAGCTCTGATAAAATAGCATTTTAGCACATCACACACACACCAAAAAAAAAAAAAAAAAAAAAAAAAACTGTAAAGCCCCCTTTTTGGTGCTTTCGTGTTATAGCGGCCTCCACAATTACAATTATGCCAAGGTTTCAGCTCTGATTTCGCCAAGATCATCGAAAAGCTTATATGCATCATATATACACATATTATTCCAAACACCCATATACGTCATTACATGCATATTATTTACGTCTTATCTTATATGTCATATATATATATATATATATATATACATCCTATATGACTTATGCACATGTTATATGTATACATCATATATGTGTTATATATCACTAATAACTCGGCCATATACATCACAAAAGTAATGATTTAACGTAATAATATATCATATGTCATACATGCTTTATAATTTGGCGATAAATCTTGGTCGCTTGACGATTCATCCTCAAAGGCCGCTATTACACGATAGTACCCAATTTTTATAATCAAAAGAAAATAAGGTACTTTTAAAAAATATGAAACATTTTGCATTCAAGGAATTGTTACCAGCAAGCAATAACCATTTTTGATAGACAGATTTCAGGTATTAAAATGACAAATGGGTAAAGATGTGTTAAATAATCAGTTTTAATTTCATATTGGTTAATTGAACTGTTTACATATCAATTTTTTTTAATATATATTTTTTAAATGTTACTTTTTTAAAATTTTTGAATGTACAAAAATTGTCTTTAAAAGGTCCACAATAAATGAAATGAAATTTAAAAAAATGAAGTTAATTAAAAAAAATATGATTAGATTATATGCACAAGATGCATGTTTATAAATAGGTATATATATATATAAACACATACACACACATAGAAGTGTTACTACTTAGCACACTTCATGTTCCCATCAGTGATTCTTTCACAAACACAGCTACTCGGTACTCGGCCAAAGCACTACTCGGTACACCACTAGAAAATTCATGATTTTTATGCGCCTGTTCGACGAAATTAGTGATTTGATGCACCTGTTTGATGAAATTCATGATTTTTACGCACTCGTTCGACGAAATTCTTAATTTTTCCACGGCCGATCGACAGAATTCATGATTTTTATGCACTTGACTGACTATATTAATGATTTTTCTGCAGCTGATTGACAAAATTGGTGATTTTTACGCACCCGACCGACGATATTAATGATTTTTATGCACCTGACCGACGATATTAATGATTTTTACTCACCCGAGCAACAAAATTAGAGTTTTATGCTCCTGAATGACGAAAATTGCATTTTTTTTTCGGAAACTAATTAACGGAATACGCAATTCCTGAATTTCTGGAAATGTTGGCTACTTTTGGTCCGTAAGGTCCACTTTGTGTAATGTATGTCTATGTCATGTTATGGTTACTATTTAGTGTATACAAATACCTATTTTATTATTGTCAGAATTCTAGACAAATAATCTAAAAAGAAAAGGTAAACCCTTTTAATAGATATTAACTAAGAGTGAATAGTGTTTCTGCGAATATTACCATCACAAATTTCCTTCCTAAGAAGCAGGGGTGCCATTTGAAAAGTTTTTTTTTTTTTTTTTTTTTTGGGGGGGGGGGGGGGGGAGATTTTAAAATAATGTGCAGGGTTGCACAAATAATCATGCACAAAAAATGAAAATTCCGCATGATAAAAAATGCTATTCTTTCACAGATGTGTGATTGATTCTTCCGCAAAATCCATACAATTCAGAAATCTACCAAATGCTTGGTCTCAGAGTCCTGAATTGGTTGACGCTGCTTTTTTTTCATTGCATGTTGAGTTGATTTTAAATATTTTGAGTTTGAGTTGGGTTTCACTAATGCAAATGAGTTCATGCTGACCTAATTTTTTGTAAAGAAATCCTAAATATTTTTCACATAAAAATGTTATCGAGGAATTTTTGTTTCAGAAAAATGCCTTAAAATGTGAAAAAATGCTAAAATTCGTACAAAATTCAAAAATTGCAAAGGATAAAATTTACTGTATTGGGTTAATAAAAGATTGCTGCAAAACAAGAAGCACTAACAATCCCATAAAAATATCACTGAGGAGAAAATTTGCTATATTGAAATAAAGATTGAAACCAGATTCCTTTCATGAGTCAAAAAACTACAGCAATACATGAATAATCCCTAAAAACTACATAAAAAAGAAACTCGTGAAAAATTAAAGTTGTAGGAATTCTGAATAAACTTTATTTAAAAGAGAATATTATTTATTAATTAGGCTAAAAGATTAAAACTGGATTCCTTTTACTAATGTGGAAATTTGCCGCACAACGTGAAAAACGCATAAAAAGCCAAAAACTCTAATAAAAAAATCCCAAAACTGGCTTTTCTGACATAC
Source organism: Maratus michaelseni (assembly GCA_963931845.1). Taxonomy (NCBI): domain Eukaryota; kingdom Metazoa; phylum Arthropoda; class Arachnida; order Araneae; family Salticidae; genus Maratus; species Maratus michaelseni. The sequence continues at coordinate 36,890,597 of OZ007600.1, forward strand.
AGCTACTTTCCTATCAAATCTTGTAGCTCTTCACACAGCAGTCTCTTCAGAAAACAGCACACACACAGACAAACATCTATATTTATTATTATAGATAATCTGAAACAACAGTAGATATACTGAACTAACCTTTGAATAAATCGGGTTATCCCGAACCCAACCAGCAGGAGTCTAAACTCAGCCTGAAACCGACCCAGACCGAAAATAATTAGTTAACAGAAATAATTGGACCCGACCAAGATTCTAATGCAATTCTAATTCAGACATTTTTTCTGCAAGGTGAGGGGAATCACCCCTCCCTTTGCTCCCCACCAACACAACTTTTCAGAAAATCTGCTGTGAAATTCAGAAAATGTTTTTTTTTACTCAAAATGTCAGAATCGCCCCATAGTAGAAATTAATAATACTCTTTATATTTTAATGGAAATAACATAGCATCCCCGACTTACAGAAAATCGATTTGGTATGTCTATCTATACTAATAAATTAAAAAAAAAAAAAAAAAGAGGTGTGTGCAGTATAGCTAGAAAAATCTACCTTTGTAGAGGTTTGAAAATTTGGATGAGGATAGTCCAAGGCAGGTTCTAATGAACTGAGGCTCAGATTTTCATTTTTTGTTAATTAACTGAGATATTAATTAAAAGCCGTAATGAACGTTGCAAAATGGCGTAAAAATCGCAGCGATGACACCAAGAGCCCGTTCAGCAAATAAAATAAGATAATCGGAAAATGTTTTATTCTTTTCTTTTGCATTGTGCTTCAACTGAACTATTTGAAATATGATAAAACAAAAACAATACACTTAAATTTTGTACTTTTAAGTTTTCTAATGGTGAAATCTGTTTAAAAAAAAACTATTAATTTAACACTTTCAAAAAATTTATTTATAAAACTTTTTTCGTGATTTTCTCCTGTTTTTAAAAGCCTGCATCAGGATAACTATTCACAATATGAGAAAATGAAAAATACCAGGCTATACCTACCTACGTACTTTTATCTTTCTAACTGTGTAATCGGTTTAAAATATATTCCCTTTAAAAAAAAAAAGTTTTCGGAGAGCTGTTTTAGCAATTTTTTTGCAACATTTAAAGTTTAATTTTTCATGGAAAATGTATAATTTATACAGAAGTATTGTACAAATTAACTCAAAAGTTATTATATCAAAGTATATAATTTATTTAATGGGCTAATATTCTAATTATCTTTTGAAAAATATTTCATGTTATATATGTTTATGAAATTTTAGTAGTAGTATAGTAACAAAATAACTATAAATGTGTTTACAACATATATTGTGCTGTCCCCTAAAAAACACAGTAAAATGTTTCCTTAAAAAACCCATCCCTCTAATACTACATCAAATATTTCATTAAAGTCAATTTGTTCTGTTTTTCTGCATCATTTAGAATAATAAAAATGCATCATTTTCAGTTGATTACGTCAAGTGTTTTTTTAACATGCTTAATTTTTAGAAAAGGGTTTTTTTTTTTTTTTCAAATTCTCACTTAATTGGCTGCCACTTTGTAATAAAGTGATAAAATGAAAAATACTCAACATTAAAAACTTAGTCTACGAGCTGTAAAAATTTACCCATGTTTAATTTTTTAAAATTGTTTATTATACTTTATATAGAGAAAATTTCAAAAAATTGGTTTTTTTTAGAGGACAGTAAATATATATATAATATTTAATTCCATTAAACATACAATATTTCTAAAGAACTTTTATATTGAAAAATACATTCACAAATCAAAATAAGTTGTTTTCTTCTAATTCAGCTTAATGATAATTAATTTTTAGAGTGCAAAACTATGTAGCAAGATTGTGAAACTTAAAACGTAGAAGCAGGGGTCGATGCAGGTTTTTTTTCTTGAGGCCCATTTTGTGAAAAGTAAAGGTACTTTTCGGTTAGCTGGCACTAGTGATATATGTACATATATAAAAATATATGTATATACATATATATATATTCATACATATATGTGTATATATATGTATGTATGTATCTGTACATGTGTACATATGTGTGTATATATATATATGTGCGTATATATACATGTATATATATCACTGGCGCCCAGCTAACTGAAAAGTACCAAAGTAAATGTTATTTTTGTGAAAAAAAAAACATTTTGTAACGAAAGTTGAAATTTAATTAATCAAATTCGAATCAAGCATTTATAAACAAAAACTTTTTAAAATCCTTTTGCTGAAGTTTTCCTTTCTGGTGAACTTGTTTGTTTACAAATTACACATTTTTAAAACATCACAAAATAAATAAATAATAAATAGCAAGTTTCTATGGAATAGATTTTTGTGAAGGGGCCCATTTTATCAAATTGATTTTTGTGAAGGGTCCCATTTTATCAAATTGATTTTTGTGATAGGGCCCATTTTATTAAATAGATTTTTGTGAAGGGGAGATATTAATTGGAAGGGTTTTTTTGAAAGGGTTAAATTAATAGTTTTTTAAAAAACAGATTTCACCATTAGAAAGCTTAAAAGTACAAAATTTAAGTGTATTGTTTTTGTTTTATCATATTTCAAATAGTTCAGTTGAAGCACAATGCAAAAGAAAAGAATAAAACATTTTCCGATTATCTTATTATTTTATTTGCTGAACGGGCTCTTGGTGTAATTATTAATATCTCACCCATTTTATTAAATAGATTTTTGTGAAGGGGAACCAAATAGGCCCCATTTTCCTGGATCGACCCCTGAGAAGTTAAAATAACTATTAGTTAGATACTGAGTGACAATTTTTTTATTCTCTTTTCTTATCTACATATTTGTATTATCTTATTTCTATTATTCTCTTAACATTGTTATGTAATAAAACACAGTGGTACTTTTCTGTTAAGCCAACACCATGCAAAAATGTATGATAATGTGCAATTTATTTCAACGTTGGCCCTGCAAAGGTTTTTATTCCAAACCGTGCCAAACATTGGGACTCAATAATTATTGAACATGAATCATTTTTTAATTTAATCATAACCACATAAAACATCTTATTCTTAATTTGTTATCTATACTAATAAAAGAAAGTTTCGCTCTGTGTGTGTGTGTGTGTGTGTGTGTTGGCGATGGCTAGGAAAATTTAGCGCACCTAGAAGTCTGTAAATTTAGATTTAGGTAGTCCAAACACTCTCCTGGTATACCTGAGCCTCAGAATTTTAAAATTTTGAAAATTAAAGTAGTTATCAATTAAAAACTGATCAAAGATCACAAATAAAAAAGTCATTATTCTGAAGCGAGCTGGCACATGTGCAGAAACCAATTTCCGTATCTTCCGGAACAGAAGAAAGAAAGCCGAAGACATTAAATTTTTGTTTAAAGTATTTCTAAATTCGCCATGGACAAACGGCTAAAAATACGGAAAAACCGTCTACATATTCTAAAAGAACATACTTTTACGTCTCGAACGATCTGGTTGGTTTGAAAAAATTTTACATTTAACCCTTTCAAAAAAAATAATCAAAAAGCATCGAATTAGTGTTTTTTATTGTCTCCCGTTTTCCGAGCCTTGCATCTACCAAAGTACAAAAGATACGGAAAAACGAAGGTCACCAAATTAAAGAACTGTTTCTGTCCTTTTCAAAGCCACCTTTGGTTTTAAAAAATACAAAAATTAACCCTTCGAAAAAGTATATTTTCTGTATGCCGTTTTGCGATTTTGGCAATTTTTAAAATTTTGCATCGGTGATTCAGAGACAGGTACGAAAAACTAAAAATGCCAGGCAATATCTACATTTATTCCTTTTTCGACATATGTATTTGTTTTTGAAAAATACGAATATTAACCCTTCAAAAAAAATTCGTGCGCAGGACTCTCTTTTGCGAATTCAGATTTTCTGCTATATATTGAATCTGGCATCGGCTTTCTAAAATAACCAAACAAAAAGCAAACACACTTAAAGACATCTACGTTCTATCGGGTTTAGGCAGAAACCTTTAGTTTTAAAAAATAAATCACGTTAACCCTTTCGAAAACATTTTTAACCGTAAGTCAATTTTGCTTTTTTAAAAATTTCTCCTATCTTTAAAAATCCGAATTGGCGTTTATAAACAAGATACGAAAAACTAAAAATACCATGCCTAATTTATATCCCTTTGTTTTTTTAAAATCTGGTATCCGTTTTGAAAAAAATTAATTTTAACCCTCCGAAAAAAAATCCTTTTCAAAACTCATTCACGCGAATTTCCTTTTTTTGGTCCAGATTTAAAAATCTGCATCGACTCGGGAAATGCAAGTACGGACAAACAGTAGACTCCAGATCATAGACACGTTCATTTTCTTCAAAATGCATCGTTGGGTTTTAAAAAATATCTACATTAACCCTTTAGAAACCGATCGATTACGTAACCCACTTTCGCGATTTCCGCTAATTTGGCAATGTTACGTAGTTAAATTTCAATTCTTCTAGGAAATTTGGTTGGGTCAAGTGTTCTGAAAAGGCCTCTTCCAGAACAGACTGCGCCCCCTGGCGGTGGAAAGTGGAACTATAGGAGTATATCTGGTTCTATGGACCCGATTACGACGGGGTTAGGCTCATTCGACTTGATATCTATAGCCTTAAATATTTTAGCTGCACTTTCGACCGCCAGGATGTGCTTTCCGATCTTGGGTTTTATGAGCCCGATTACGACGAAGTTTGCTTCATTCGACTTGATTTCGATAGCCTTACAGATTTTAGTCATATTCGTATAGAACAGATTATTAATATTTCGGGCCCGGGCAACGCCGGGCGGATTATATAATTTACACATTTTGCTGGTGCTGAAGTGGATTTTATCATTTGGCAGTTAGCTATCTACCTGATGATGAGGAAGCTGGTTTTTGGGCAAGATGCCGGCTATGAACAGCGCAGCACTGTTTTTCATTATGTACAATTCTATCTCATAGAGTTCATGTGGCGGCGCCTTTATTAAAAAAATTAAATGTTTACTGCAATGCTAAGATACATTTACAATTTTCATGCTTGGAGTTTAAATTAAATTTTATTATTGTGTAAAATTTGTTATTTTATCTATATATTTGTATTGATTTAATAAAATAGTTCGTGAAAGTTTAATTTTCAAATGTTATTTTTTAAATGATCACTATCATTCCGACAATGTTGTTTCTTTTCAAATGTTTCATTTGGTGCCAACTATTACACTTGGCAGATTGTTACAAAATGTAAGGGACTTTTTCAATTTTTTATTAAGTTATCTTGAACATTTATTTTAATTGAAGGTAAGTTTTTCAAATGTTTATTCATATTTACAAGCAAAAGACCCTCTAAGATTTTTTACATACACTTTAAACATATGGTATATGTGATGGTATTTCATGTTTCATGATTAAATAAAAGTTAATTAGATAAGAACATTCATTTTAGAATCTGGCCTATGATTCTTTCGCCAATCCGGTATTTTCAGCATTTTTGTTTTCTTTTGATCATTTTATTTTTTTGATCAGTTTTTACTTACCCATCATACGTAGTATAGGGTAAGTCTTGTAATCGTTTTGAAAATCGAAATTTTTTTTTTTATGTATTTACACGTTTCAGACACTGGAGATTCCGAAAAACATATTTTTAGAAAAAAAAATTTGCCGTCCTCGATTAACCGGACTATTTTTTTCGGACTCTCGAAATATTCGTTCTGATGAAAGGTATATAAAAATTTTCGAAATTGTTTATTTTAAGAAATGAATATAAAAGACAATAAAAAAACATAAATTTTGCATAAAGCATGAAGTTGATCGGATAATGAGTTGCCGAGATATTTGGAATCCTATTTTCCACACTCTTCGATTTTTCATGACCCTGTATTTCATCCAAATTTCAATTCAAAGATATATTTTAATTGGAAATGAGACGCTTAATCAAATGCAATAAACCGCTAGTTAATAGGATTATTATTTTTGGAGTTATAAGGATGTTTGTTTCAAGCAATTCAGTAATCGAGCCTTTAAAGTTTATGACGTCATCAAGCCACGATTTTATTTGAATTGCAATGCATTTTACAAGTAGTTTACACATTTTTATTTTAATATTTTACATTATGCATATCCATGATGGGTAAGTATTACGGTGGCCCCCAACGACTAGTTTTTTTTAAAAAGTACAACGTGTTTGCATTGCATATATTTGTAAAAAAAATGTCTTGTGATGAATAACTAAAAATTAAAATCTTTTCCTTTGTTAGCTAAATAATGAACATTTAAAAAATTGGGTATTTGTAAGCTTCATTATCATATTTACATATTGAATTAATTTTTTGTTTTGTTTTAAAGCTGGATTTTAAGTAAGATATACTGGTCACACATAAAAGTAGGCTTAGTAATGTATCACATTTTACAAGTACAAAACTGCACATGTACAACTGAACAAGTACACATGTTCTTTTAAAATAATTTCATATTTCTTCTTTCTCTTGCAATATCATCCCTGTATTGTAATTTTTTTTTTTTTTTTGTCTTTATCATACACCTCAAACTTTTAAGCACATTAATGTACAGGGTGATTATAAAAAACTATCCCGATGTATGAACCCCTAACTGTCTTGTTAGTCTTGTTGTAACCGTCTTGTTCACAGAAACTGAATGAAATTCTGGCTTAAAGTATTTTGAGGTGTGCGCTCAAGAATCATGTGAAAAACAACAGTTAAATTCTAACAGTTACGGTTACAGTGACAAAATTTCGAAAATTTCAAATGGCAACACCTTTTTTTTATTGGAATGTGATCTTCATAGTGAAAAACCATAAAAAGTGTTGGAATGGTACATGTAGCACAAAAAGCGCCTGCGCTAGACAAAGAAGAATAGTGAAAACAACCAATAAGGACAGAGAAGCAACTAGTGCTTTTTATTATTATTTAATAATAAAAAGCACTAATTATGTCGTTTCACAAACATGAATTTCTATGATTTCCCAGAAAAACAAAACTATCCAAATATAACTAATTATAATACCAAAGAAAAAAAAAAACAGTATACAGTAACAGTAAAAAAAAAAAAAAAAAAAGGCTACAGTAGTTTTTGAGAAAAATGTACATCAATATCAAGTTTTCTATGATTTCCCAAATGTTGTAGTTGTCCCTTTTAAATTAGTTTTTTATATTAATATATCCTGATGAATGTCCAGCTTTTAAAATTTAAACCTCTTTTGGCAATGTTTCAATTTGATTGTTCTATGAAGAATCTGTTTCAAGAAAATGAATTTAGTTTTTTTTTAAGCTTCATTTCAAAACTAACATTTTTACAAAATATTCTATGTTTGGTGCATATAATCTAATCCTATTTTCTTTTCTGTTGATGATAATGGTTTAATTTTTTATTTAATGTTAAGTATTTGTGGTTTCCCAATTTTCATTAATGCAATACATTGAAACTTAAGAAAAAAGTACCCGTCTTTATTTGGGTTATAGTGGGTAGCTGCCAGCTGCCCTCAGGGTTCTAGTGTGTAGCTACTCAGGTACTATAGGTGCAGATTCCCAAAATTTGGAAGGAGTCACTGGCTCCTAAACCCAAAAAATCCAGTGGCCACAATTGTAAAATCAACGCATAAAAACAATAGTCTTTATATGGGGTAAAAAAAAAAATTTTAAGTGTAAAGTAATTTATCTAATATAAACACATGTACAAAAAAAATTTGAATATTAATTATATCTTAAATCATGTACAGTCAGAAGTTGGGCAAGGTACGGTTTAAAAAAAATATGTATAAGCTAAGTAATCATGATAGTGGGGAATATCAAAAAACAATATTTCTTATTTTAATTTTGCCAGACAAAAGTACATATGAAAGAAAATCTGAATTTGTGAGATTTATTTTGCACTATAAAAAAATCAAAACACACTTAATATATAAAAATCACAGTCTATGTAAAATTATCAGATTCAAACTGTTACGAATAACATTGCTATTAGAATATATTTAATAGTTTGCTGTGTTAAACAGATCATTCTGAAATTTTATTAAAAGATAATAATAATGTTTGTTATGTGTTTTGGTCTTAATCTTTAAAAAAAATTAACATTTCACGATGGAGACTGGGAATACCAGAAATTGATTACTTTTAAATCACATGGCGACTTAAACACCGAAAGTTAGTGGCCACAGCAAAAAAATTAGTCGTGACTGGCGACCGTGAATCTGCACATATACCAGGTACCTGCCCAAGCTTTTTTTTTTTTAAAACCCGGGTTTTTTACAACCTTGGTCTTTATAAAGGAATTCTGTCTTAAAGAAGGAAAATTTCCTGGTCCTGACAGAAGCTGTACTACACATCTACTTACTAAGACTAGAACTTGTTTAAAATGGATCTCCTCCCCCACTGGTTCTTTGTAATTCCATATTTGCAGGTTTTACTTTATCGGCTAATCTTCCATAATTGGGTCCACATCCTATGTGTATATTTTAGTGAGTGTGTATTAATGCAACAGAATTGTTCTGGTAATCTCTTATAGGAATTTGCATTCACTTTAAAGCTGTTATCAAATTCAAACTGGCTACTTTCTGGCACATTCCTGAATTAATTTTTATTTGTAAATGTATGAAATTGTCAGTTTTAGCAAATTGGAAACTATAAAATTTGAATAGTGTTCTTCATTTCTTGATAAAGGCAAAGAATCTTCCTGAAAATGCTGTCAAAGTTGACATTTTGAATTGAATTTGCAGGTGTGATAGTCCTAGAAAGACGTCATAAAGACAGTAGTCACTGATAACTCAAAATGTAATATCTACCAAAAATGAAAAACAGTTATTGAATTCTAAATCACTTCACTAGTGATGCTTGCCATACTTTTATGTTTAAAAATGAGTTTGTTAATGTGTCTGAAAGTTTAGCATTGTTTAGTTATGAAAAATAATTTTTTGATAACTGGCTTAAATAACATTGTTCCAATATATTTTTTGATGCTGATTCTTGGTCACTGTGCGTGATATGAAAGATTTGCCAACTATTCTTTACAGTTTAAAAAAATTATAGTAAATATTTTTTACCCTTTTTTTTTTTTTGAGAATTTATTAAATTTGAAGTTTTGTATTTTGATATCTGCATAAAATTAGTTTATGTACATACATAAGATTAAAAAAAAGTTGCCGTAAATAAATTACTTAATTACTAATTTTTTTTTCTTTTTTCAGTAATGAAAATGCTTTATGGAAGTACATGGTGAACAGGACAAAGCTTGGTAGTAGATCTACATGGCTCTTAGCACGTATTCATGAACTGGAATTTAAAATCAAAGAGTTCAGTGATAGTTGGAATGAGCTTATGAAAATGGAAGGGAATGTGTGTTTAGAGCAGCCAACTGCCTCTCTGAATTCATCCTCTTTACCTGAATCTGATGGATCAGATGTGCAAACTGCTGTTATGAAAAGTTTCCTTTTGCCTCTTAATGGATTTCTTGATCGTAATGATGCATCCCACATAGCAAGAGAGTCTTTACAAACTGAATTGGGCAGTAAAAAATGTTCGGAATCGGACTCAGTGACAGAAGTGTGTTGTCGAACTCGACCACTGGATACTACTACATTTCGTAAGCGGAAAATAGTTGTCATACCTGGATTACACAGCACCAATCCTACTAAATTTTCTCGTCTGTCAACGGTAAACTGTACTTGTAATAGTCGAAGTGATTTGGCTCCATGTATTTTGTGTACTGGACAGTATCATAATGTTCAAAGTGTTGATCCAGAATCGATGGCCCTGCGAGATAGAATTGCAATTTTGGATCCCTATTTCCATCCAATTCTATCAACGGAAAAAGGTAAAAAGTCTTGCCTTTATGTTGTAACTATTAAATTTAATTTCTTTTATCAGATCATTGCAAAGGTCATTCTCACGAAAAAGTGCTTTTTACAGTCGGACAGAAATATTAGGAAATGTAGCAAATTTCCTAATATTTTTATTTCGTATGTACATTTAAGTTTTATGAAAGCTATTAAATACATTTCTGACAAAATAATTTTAATATTTTAACTTTTAATTTTTTAAGGAATATAAGTCTTAATTCCCCTCTGTGTACATCCCTACATCTAAAATGTAAAAATTTCACTGACAGTTTAAATTAAATTTTTTTTTTCTATAACTACTTAAGTTCTAACTTAATATTTTTTTAATAATGTTTTTATTTTTGCTAAGAAATTACTTTATAAACTTTATCTCTAGCCAAAATAATCTCCCTCCGTGGACACTGAAAATAACTTTTAAAAAAGTACCGTAGATCATGCCAAAAGTACATGCTAAATCATCATTAGATAGTTTGGGTAAAAGGAAGCAGTTTTGTTTTTTAGATACATTGAATTTTTACAAATTTGTTTCATCTGGAGTTTGGCAAAGTTCTCCGTGGTCATCCTAAATAAGGTTTAAAAAAGTTAATTTATAATTATGATACAAATTTTGAACCGCTTTAACATTGCATTTAATAAAAAGAAAAGCACCATTTTAGCAACCTGAAAATCAAAGGACTTAAAAATTCAAAGCTTAGTTTTTATCTCCTTTGTTGAGTTTACCTCCGTAGACTCTGCATATCCATTTTTACTGATATTCTGTATATTTTCAGTCATTTCTTTAGCATTGATTGTGTGCAGTATAAGGAGGTCTCAATTCTCAAACATAAAAAGAAATTTGAAAAGTAATGAAATCCTGATGCACATTATTATTATTATTATTTTTTTTTTAGAAAATTACATTCTATAAATTCAACAGTATTAAACAATTTTTTATAAAGCTAACTGTGCTTTTCTGTGAGACTGACATGCAAAATATTTTCTGTGCTTATGTTTTGTTAATGTGACTATTTCAAAGCAAATGTTATATATTTATTGTTTAACAGAAATCTTGTGTTGAGGAATCTTGTATTTAGATTGTGTTTTTAATTATATGTTGTATAGGATTAATTTCTGTTTAAATGTAGCTCTTTTCCCTCTCTACCACCTGTGACTTACCTGTTTGTTTTGAAATCCCAATGTTCTTTGTATATGTTCCTTGTTCACTATGTCATCTAAATGGTTTTGAGGTGCATAATAACAGATAGAGGTACCTTCCTGCCAAATCTTGTCTGCGTGTAGTGGTCTCTTCAAAACACATACACAGAGAAACTTCTTTCCTTATTATTATAGATTAAGATATTCCTTTCAAGTATGAACTATTCATATTTTAAAATTCTGTTTGAACTATACTATAGAATATTGAATTGATCAAGACAGAAAGTTTTCGGTCATACTGTATTCCGCCTTGATAGTTTTTTTTTTACTGTATATTAGGGGTGCACAAACTTTTTAAGCGAAGGGCCACTTACAAAAATGACTGAGTTGTCGAGGGCCACCATCAGAAAATTTTTGTTTCGAGGAGGTGTGACCTGGGGGGGAGGGGGGGGATCAGACTTAAAAAAAAAAAAAAATTCAGAAAGGTAGATTTAGCCCCCAGGTGCCTTCCTTCCAGTCAACGTATTCAGTTCTGTTGGCAATGATATATCAACAGTTTACGTTTGTATTTATACAAGAGATATAGTTAAGATTATTTTCAAAGAGTGAAAATACTCCTTGACTTTATTTGAAGGAATAAATTTAGCTTTAAAGATTGCCAGTGCCGAAAAAAATAATCTGCTTTCATGAATGAAGGTGGAGAGGAGGAGAAACATATATTATTCTAAATTGTACTTCTTAACATATTCAGTCATAAAATGTGGATATCAAAGGGGTGCACAACATTTATAAGAAGAGGGGCAGTCACAAAAATGACTGGATTGTCGAAAGCCAACATCCACAGGGTGGACAAAATTTTGTTTCGGGCAAGGAGGTGTGTGTGTGAGTGTGTGTGTGTGTGGGGGGGGGGGGGTAGTGGCCTAAAAGTTCATAAAAATGCTAATTTTAAAAGGAGGGTTAGCTCCCTATACTCAACCACCTCCTTAGTCAGCTTAACACAATTCAGTTGGAAAGGATGGAAAAAACGCATTTTTTTTTCCATGCGCGATTGATAATATTCATAGTTTTTTCCTACGAAATTCACGATTATTATGCACACGTTCGGCGAAATTTGCGATTTATACGCACCCGATTGTCAAAATTCGCGATTTTTACGTGCCGATCGGCGAAATTCATGATTTTTACACGCCCAATCTGCGAAATTCGCGATTTTTACGCGCCTAATCGGCAAAATTCGCGATTTTTACATGCCCGATTGGCAAGATTCATGAGTTTTACACAGATGATCGGCGAAATTTTCAATTTACACTCACCGGATCGGCAAAATTCGCGATTTATATGCACCCGATCGGCAAAATTCGCGATTTTTACGGGCCCGATCGGCAAAATTCGCGATTTTTACGCATACAATCGACGAAATTTACGATTTATACGCACCTGATCGGCAAAATTTGCGATTTATACACACCTGATCGGCAAAATTTGCGATTTATACGCACCTTATCGGCAGAATTCACAATTATTACGCGCCTAATCGGTAAAATTCGAATGTTTACGTGCCCGTTTGGCGAAATTTACAATTTACACGCACCCGATCGGCAAAATTCGCGATTTATATGCACCCGATCGGCAAAATTCGCGATTTTTACGCATATGATCAACAAAATTTACGATTTATACGCACCTAATTGGCAAAATTCGCGATTTATACGCACCCTATCGGCAAAATTCGCGATTTTTACGGGCCCGATCGACAAAATTCACGATTTTTACGGGCCCGATCGACAAAATTCACGATTTTTATGCAGGCGATCGGCAAAATTCATGATTTTTATTCAGGCGATCGGCGAAATTTATGATTTATATGCACCCAATCGGCAAAATTTGCGATTTTTACGCACCCGATGGGCGAAATTTGGCAAAATTCGCGATTTCTACGCACCTGATTGGCGAAATTCGTGATTTTTTCGCTTCCGATCGGCGAAATTGATCCGCGGGCCACCAGTAATCCGATCGCGGGCCACTTTTGGCCCGCGGGCCACAGGTTGTGCACCCCTACTGTATATGAATGTAATCTTTTCAGATTTTGTATCCAAATAAGATATTTCTCTACATTCATTATTATTTTGTCCTTGCAATTTTGTTATTATATGCATGTAGTATATGTCTTTGAATTTACTATTATCAATTAATTTATGTTTCAGAATAAAAGCAAACATAAGTTCACTAAAAGCTCTACACACTATTGCTAAGATTTTTATTTCAAACATATACATTTTATTCTTTAAATTTAAAAATAAGGCTACTTGTCAGAATCAGTAATTTATGGTTAAAAAAAAAAAAAATTAACTGGAAAGGTTATGTCTATTTAATCCTGATACATGTATTGCAGTAAAAACTGCAGTTCATTGAATGAGTATATTCGGGCTGGACATTGAATGAGAAAGATGGTTTATTCATTTAAAAAATATACTTCTCATACTCATAATAATACTCCCTCAAATCCGCCACCCTAAAATCTGCACATAAGTTTCTGATGTAAACAATGAAGCTTACAATTAAGATGTAGGTGTAAAATTAAAGTTTTTAAATTTTTATATCATTCTGAACACATTTTAATTTGTAGTTAATAAGATTCAACTCATGTTTTCTCATGAAAGAAGTATAAGTTTATTTTTGAAAAAATTCAAGATAGTAAGTGCTGATATCAGTGGCGGTCACGATATTTTTACCAAATAATTTATGTATTAATCAAGCTTTTTTGGTTATTAAATAAGGCTAAACATGAAATAAAACTTTTGTTATTTTAAGATTTTGATGTTAATTATGACTGTACATTTATAAGGTAATAATTCAAGAAGAAAAAAAAATCTCATCATTATGCATATTTGTTAATGCAATAATGTTATGCAATATTAATTATTTACTTGACCCTTACTTTTAATATTTTAAATGTTTTTGAAATTTTCTTAATTTTTATTATTTTACTTAGTTATTTTACTTTATTGTAAGCATTTATTATAATTTCGAGTGCATTATTAAATTCAAATTATTGTTTAAAATACGTAAAAAAAACAGTGACCAGAACTCCGCAAAATTCTAAAATCTGCACTACGTCTGGTTTTTAAGCTATGCGGATTTAAGGGAGTCTACTGTACATATCTTAAAATTTTATTTGAAAATATCATTTTTCTCTCTATTTCTTTTCGTATTATCTTTCAAAATTTCTCAGCTGTCTTACTTAATTAAACCCTTTTTATTTTTACTGTGCTTTTTAGAGCTTCTTAATGATAATAAGTTGGAAATTGTTTCTTCTCTTCAGACTTAAATATTATATGCAATTCCCACCCCTCAAAGCTATGAATTTTAAATTTATCATTCTACTATAGAACTGTGGAAGCTTTGTTAAATTGATATTTCATCCAATAATAACAACTATTTATTTCTCCATTTGATTTACTTTAAAGGAAAATGTTATGCTAATAAAGTAATCTGAACAAAAACATCATTGAGCAATATTTTGTAGCTTTGTTCAGTTAATAAATGTTTATAATTAAAAACATTAAAAAAAATAAAATTAAAAGAAGCATATTTAAGAAATAAAAACTAAACATGGAAAATAAATAAAATAAAAGTTGGTTGGTGGAGAATCTATTTTTAATTTTTATATTCTTTTAACAAAAATTAGTACATGTAATTTAATATTAATCTTCATTTTCAGAAGATACAAAACTTTGAATTTCTCCAGTAGACAAATTAGTTTGATATTGTTATCACAGTATTTTACAACCAAGCCATGTTTTTATTTCCTAACATAAGTTTAATATTGTGACATGAGCTGCAATGTTGATATGAGTTGTTGAATCCACTCTTGGCTGGACAATTTATTTTGTTCTGTTACAAAGCCATAATTCTGAAACTTCATTCTGTTGCAAAAGTTCTAAAAGGAGTTAGATTATTGATTCAACTTATGCTAACTTGATTCCAATACATGTGTTGCTTTCCACCATGTAACAGCACTAATATTTTCAGCAGAATTACCTCACAACCCCACTGCCCTAAAAAAAAACCCTTCAAGTCTGATATTAAGCTCTGTAGAACTTTCTCTATTGTCACACCTTCTATTGTTGCTGTTAATTACTGAATTAATTTTGCTCCAGTTATTTGTTCTTCTTTTATTCCTAGACTTTTACCATTAACCCTTCAGCGTCTGAGGGTTTTTCTTCATTTTTATATGAAAACCCAAAATAAAATATCTTTTTCACAGTTTGATGCTAAAATATCTTTCATATCCCTTCATTCTATATATTTTTCAAAACAATGATTTTTTTTTTGGGGGGGGGGGGGGAGTGGGGATTTTGAAGCAAAGTTAGAGCAAAAGTTTTTAATAATTGACAGGCAATAGTCAATAGCCTAGTCAAATAAGGTGAAAAAAACAGTAAACTTCGGAATGAGAGGTAACAAGCTGAAAATTTGCAAAAATCTTTGTTTTGATATTCTAAAAGTAATCTAAAAAGTCTCATATAATCTTGTGTCTGCGTCTCGAGATATTCAAGGTCAAATGTCAAGAAAATCTGTTTTTTGCTTATGTTTTGAAAACTGTGTTTTATTAAAATATACCCAATTACAAATTTAAAGTAGACTAAAATTTCCTATAAAATGCATACATTAACTTTAATTTTCTGACAAAGGGTTCAAGCGCTTAGAGCGCGCTGAAGAAAGACAACTTTTTTTACCTTCAGACCAAAACGAGAGAAACTCCATTTCTCACCCTTGATTTCTCAAAAGCTATGCATTTTATCAAGAAAATATCTGTTACAAAATTAAAGTAGACAATATTTTCTACAAAATTCATGAATTAACTTTAAATTTTTGATAAAGTGAAAAAAGCAACTTTTTTACCTTCGAGCCAATGTAAGAAAAATGCCCTTTCCTACCTGCGATTACTCAAACTAATTGTTTTATCAACGAAGTTTAGTTACAGAATTAAAGTCTGCAACATTTTCTAAATAATGAAAAAGTAACTTTAATTTTCTAATAGCGCTGAAAAAGGGCTAGTTTAAAGCCTTCTGTCCAGAACGAGACAAACACCCTTCAAGATTGTTTCCTGTGCTTCAAATGATGTTTGAAAATATAACAAAATTAATAAACGTAAATCATTTACTTATATATAATAAATGACATTTATAAATATTATTCATAAATAAGACATCTGTATGATAATATTTAGTTAATGTATACAAATAAGATAATTGAATAGTTTAAATACATTGTAATTACATTTTTGTTTATTATTTACATTTAAAGTAAGAAAGAGATTATTCATTTTTCGAACAGTGTAAATGCTTGGGTTTTTTTACCTATATTTTCTGAAACAGGTTCTCCTATTCTAACAAAACCATTTTCTTTTTCTATTTATATTAAGGGCTGTGATGAAGTGGCCACAGTTCTATTAAAGTTCTGTTATATATATACCGGGTGTCCCAAAAATGACTGATGGATTTTAAAATTCAATAACTAGCAAACGGTGACAGATATTAAAAAAATTCTTGCAAGAGGGTTATGTATGATGTCGGGAGTTTTTTTCC
This sequence comes from Maratus michaelseni, assembly GCA_963931845.1. Lineage (NCBI taxonomy): Eukaryota > Metazoa > Arthropoda > Arachnida > Araneae > Salticidae > Maratus > Maratus michaelseni. The sequence continues at coordinate 36,907,107 of OZ007600.1, forward strand.
TGTGATTCCTGATTTTAGTTCGAATTTCAAACAATAGATGGCGCTGACAGCGGTTGACGCTCATTTGAGGCCGAAACTGAGGTCACTCAGCATTGATGCGAAGAAAGGACATTAAGCCTATGGAGTGGGTCTCATTCGCCAGTACAATCTTACTCTTAGGCCCCGATTCTGAACTCATTCGATATGATTTCAATGGAATGCGTTGTTGCCATGGAAACAACAAATTCTTCGATAGTGGAATACAGCGTTCAGATCATGGCATGAATTTAACAAGCAGTATTCGAGTTGCAGGCGATATTACATTTATTAAGTTTTATTTTCCCGGATTAAATTACTTTTTATGGTCTGATTTAAAGAATATTTTATGCATCATATTTTAAAACTAGGTGAAGAGATCTTGCTACAATCTTGTTCTTAGGGCCCGATTCTGAACTCATTCGATATGATTTCAATGGAATGTGTTGTTGCCATGGAAATAAATTCTTCGATAGCAGAATACAGTGTTCTGAATTGGGAATGAATATGTGAGTGATGTGGGAGAAAGCATGTTTGTAAAGCGAGTACTACCAACAGTATTACTACAGTTTATCTTGGTTGCGCGTAGAAAGTTTGCGAAGAAAAACCAAAATGTGTGGGTTAAACGAACGTCTTTATTAACCTCAGAAACATAAGATTGAGAATCGTAGAATCTGCTAGTGAGTACTTTTAAAAGAATGTACACTATTTATTGAAAATGGTTTATTTCACCTAGTAGTTTTAAAATACGATGAATAAAATATTCTTTAAATCAGGCCATAAAAAGTAATTTAATCCGGGAAAATAACTCTTAATAAATGTAAAATCACCTGCAACACGAATACTGCTTGTTAAATTCATGCCTTGATCTGAATGCTGTATTCCACTATCGAAGAATTTGCGGTTTCCATGGCAACAACGCATTCGATTGAAATCATATCGAATGAGTTCAGAATCGGGTCTTAAGAGTAAGATTGTACTGGCGAATGAGACCCACTCCATAGCCTTAATCTCCTTTCTTCGCACCAACGCTGAGTGACGTCAGTTTCGGCCTTGAATGAGCGCCAACCGCTGTCAGCGCCATCTATTATTTGAAATTCGTACTAAAATCAAGAATCACAGAAAAAAAACTCCCGACATCATACATAACCCTCCTGCAAGAATTTTTTTAATATCTGTCACCGTTTGCTAGTTATTGAATTTTAAAATCCATCAGTCATTTTTGGGACACCCGGTATATGTACCAAGTATGTGTATCCAAGATCATACATCTTATGAATCTTAAAAGTTCTTTATTAGAATAAAAGTATTCAATTCTAAATAATATATAACAGTCACAAACTAAGCATGAAGCATCTCGTTCAAAATATGCATCGTGTTCACTAACACTCAGAGCTTAAATGATAAACTTGTGATAAAAAAAATGTAATTACAATGTATTTAAATTCATTTCAATATCTTATTATTTATGTAATTTTAACAAAATATTTTCATACGAATGTCTTATTTATAATTAATATTTATAAATAAGTAAATAATGTAATTAATTAGACTAAATTTGTGGAGTTTTATGCTCTACAAGTTTTGTAAAAGCTCCAAACAACATTCGAAACATAAGAAACAATCTCTTGAGTGGGCTTTTTTCTCTTTTTGGCCAGAGGGCCAAAAACTAATTAGAGTTAATATATTTTGCAGAAAATGTTATCTACATTAATTTAGTAATTGGGGTTCTTTGATAAATTGCATAGTTTTCGGGTAATTGAGGGTAGGAAAGGACGTTTTTCTCATTTTGGCTGAGAGGTAAAAAAAGCCGCCTTTTTTTTCAGCGCTATTTAGAAACTAAACCACAAATTAAATTTAATTTGTGGATTGTGTAGAAAATATTGTCTACTTTAATTTAGTAATGGATGTTTTCTCGATAAAATGCATAGTTTTTGAGAAATCGAGGGTGAGAGATGGAGTTTCTGTTGTTTTGACCTGAAGATCAAAAAGTCGTCTTTCTTCAGCACACTCTATAGTCTAAACCCTTTGTCATAAAATTAAAGTTAATATATGTATTTTATATTAAATTTTGTCTACTTTAATTTTGTAATTGGGTATTTAATAAAACACACAATTTTCGAGATATGAGCAAAAACCTGATTTTTTTTAGCTTTGACCTTGAATATCTCGAGACAAGGACACGAGATTATATGAGACTTTTGACATTCTAAAAGTAATCTATAAACAAAGATTTTTGCAAATTTTCAGCTTGCTATTTTTCATTCAGAGTTTCTATCCTTCTTTTACTGGGCTACAATACCAAATGTATTTTGTCTTAATTAGTATTGCTTTAAAAAAAAATAAATAAATAGAAGTAAAATTTTTAACCATGTTTCAGATTTTAACTCGTAACTTTTTGTATTTTGTATGTCTTGTTTCATAAAGGTTTTCATATGTTTTGTTTCATTGTATTGCAATGTAAAAATTTTCTTATTTTTAGAAATCCCTCTTTGTTTACACTTGGAAAATGTCTTAAAAACAGAGGCTAAGTATCATAGTGTTAGAGCGCCTTCTCCAGAATCCAAGTGAGTATGAACAAAAACTTAAATGAAATATTTTGCTTACAGAAACTAGCATTCTGAAATGCAATTTAATGTATATTTGTTTGTACATCCCTGTTCTAAATATACTACAATATAGGAATATATATATATTTAAATGCTATGATAAAACTTTGTTATTAAACTAAAAACTTTGGGTACTTCTCCATTATCCCATCGACCACTTTGCATAACAAAAAATTATCACCAAGCTATAGGATTTAATGCCAAAAATGTAGCCCCATTCACTTAACGTCAGAAGCATTACACGTGTTTGTTATGTCATCAAGTGATTTTTAATTCAACATTACCTGTATTTTTCACTATGTTTTACTGACTTATTAGGTATATCGTTAATTAAAATAATTGCGCCCTTAAACGGCGACGTCATGATATTAAAAGAGAAAAAGCATTGGAAAAATGTTGCTATGCATAGTTACTGCAATAGATCAGTTTCAACTGACGTCACATACATTTTATTCACCAGCCGAGAGGGATAATTAAGAAAAAATATGTAAATAAATTGAATATCCAATATTTTTTTTTTCTGTTTTCATTAATATATTGTAATTGTTTTTTGTTCAAACTTACTGATAGTTGTTGACACTTTGATGAGTGTGGCTTTTCCAAATGTCTTGTATTTTATTTATTTTAACATTTCAATGGCAACATTTTTCCATTTCTTTATTCGGCATTACAATTTTGAAATAGTTTTTTGTTATGAAAAGTGGTCGACGGGATAATGGAGAACTACAGTAATTTTATTAGTACAAAAAGAGCTGCCCTATTTCTTTGGTTCGTTATTTGTGCTAGCAATTGACAAAAATACTTATTTTCAGTTTTTATTATTTCTATAATTACTAATTATAATATTATTAAAGCCTGAAATTGCAGATTATGATATTTAATATCTATTTAGAACTTTAATTATTTTGGAAATTGACTATTCTTTGCAAACACAGGGATATAATTAAAAATATAATAAATAATTTTAATACAAATGTCAAACACTTGCTTTCAACATATATTTCGTTTAATTTAAATATGAGTTATTTTACAAACTACATAGACAAACAATTAAAAATGTTGGAACATTTTTCTCAATTATGTAAACACATATTTAATATTTTGCTGTTTGTTTTTATGGGGATTTTCTCCTGATAATGGTTATGAAGAATAACCGAAATGTCAAGAATTGTTTGTCTATGTAGTTTGTAAAATAACTCATATTTAAATTAAACTAAATATACGTTGGAAACAAGTGTTTGATATTTGTATGTGCAACATAAAGTCCTTATTAATTATAATTAATTTTAATTAAAAAAAAAACTTTTGCACCCTAATTTCAGATGACTTACAGAAATCGGGTTTTTAGTAAGATGATCTAAAAAAGGCAAATGTCATGAACAACAATTGGCATTTTTCCCTTTTTAAATTAAAGCAAAAACTACAATTCATACCATTTTATTGAAACTAGTCTTGTTTTTTAACTTTTATACACTGCATGATATTTATATGTGGGGAAAGCTATTATCTGTGTCAGAATTCTTTTACAGTTGTTAGTTTTAAACCTAAAGTTTTTCTTCCTTTCAGACTTTGGAAAAGTAACTGCTTTTTACTTTTTTTTAAACATTTTTTATATTGTTTTGTAAAACTGTAATAATTCTTCAAACACAGTTTATGTGAAAATATTGATTTTGAATATTGCATAATTTTTTATTGTTTTAGATTGCTTTTTTAAAGGAAGTTATTTCTATATGAATGGTTTGAAAAGTGTTTACGACTGGGTCATTCCATATCAAATCAACACATTTTCTACCTGACCGCCTCAGAATTTTATTATATTAAGCTTAATTGTTAGGATCATAGAGAAATGAATAAATACTCTGTGATAAGTCTCTATATCTCTTGGTTTTGGAAATAATTAGCTTCAAAGATGGACAAAAATTGTAAATTTTTGCATTTCTTGCATTACAAATTTAGTCCTGTTTGATTGCCTAATTTTCACAGGCACTTACTTTTGGTGTCAATAAAAAGTGTTTGCATTGGGCTTTTATATGATAGATCACATGCACATATTTTTTTTAATTTCAAGGCCAAACATTTGGACCTTTCATATCTCAAAATCAGGCATAAAATGACTAATGTGGATTTAGATGTTGAAATCTATACATAAGATATATTGAGAAAATCAGACAAAGCATAGCCATTCTTTTGTGTTAATCTTATATTAAATTGTAATCTTAGTAATTTTTTTTTTTTTTTTTTGTGTGTGTGTGTGTGTGTGTGTGTGGGGGGGGGGGGGCAGCATGTAAGCATTAATATTTTTCTAGGAATTTTTTAGTTAAAATATAACTCCCTCGGCATCAATTTTGCTTTTTTAAGTTTGCAGAAAGAAAAAAAATCCTATTTACCTACTGCCTCAGCTCATTTAATCTTATATAGATCAATTTATACTCTACTACATACATAGTTGACAACCATTCTCTTTAAGTCATGTATGTTTTGAACCAGAATATTTATTCACAAATGTCTTGTTTCTATGTAGAAATTGCAAGATTTCTTTTCATGAATAAATTTTGTTTAAAAAAATATTAGACTTTGGAGAGGAGGGGGGGGGGAAATGATTAAAATATATTATATTAAAAAAAATCTTCAGAATTTTATTTTCACTTTATTTAATTACATTTATTTTATTATTTCATAGTGCTGAAAGTTATATACAGATGGGAATAAAACCAAAATATACAGATTTAAGATCTCATCGGAAGCTTAGTCGATATGCAAGAACCTTGTCTGCAAGTATGTATTCTGCTTACTTAAAAAATACGTAATCATTTGTGAAAAATTTGTTTTTAAATATTTTAATATTTGTCAGATGATTTTGTGCTCTTGTTGCTATACATAAGCCTATATATGATTTATTAGACTTAATTTTTCTGTGCTTTTGTGTTACCAGGTGCAGGTGATAAATCACCAAATATTGTTTCCATACCATATTCATATTACATTCATTTCTTTTAAAATATAAACTTTTCACTCATTTTATTTAAAATACATGCCTTTTCACTAATTTCATTTGACTTATAAGTACCATAAACCAAAATCTTTTATTTCAACATCAAAGAATTGTTTTTAATTTACACAAGCAAAATATAAAAGCTGGTATTGGCGATTAAAAAATGCTATTGGTGAGATTTGCGTCTAACATAAAGGTACCAGTTTTTCTGTTATGAATCTACTAAATGGTTTAGTCATATGCAAAATTTTGTATTTATTTGTGTTAAATGATCTTGCTCTAATTTGTCTAATATATTTATTCTATATTTTTTTGCCCATAATAGAGAAGGCAAGTCAAATTTAATTTTAGAAATTACATCAGAATATAGATAATATATAGAGAGGGACATAAGATAGTAAATAAGATTTCAAACTGAAATTATTCTAATAAATAGTTATCATTTAAACATGTTTACCACATTCAAATTATGCATAAGCTTAAAGCTGAAAACTATACAGCTCGGCAAGTTAAGTGTTTAGATTTGCTGAAAGCTGTTGAGAATGAGATGAAGTCTTCCTGCATTTGTATGAACTAGTGAACGATAATCTACATATACAAACACAAACAATGGTTACTCTTTCTTCTGTTAAAAGCATTCTATATGATGATAACCTGTAGAAAATTGATTTAAAGGTTATTTTTCAAAAATGTATAGACTTTATAAATACCCTGTATATAATTGAAAAATATATTATGGGTAACCTTATTTGAATTGTATGCCTTTAGTAAGATGCCATGCATGATGTCCAGGGATTGTATCATAGTTGTAACTCAGCATCTGTTACCTGAAAAATTCCTTTCTGTCTGCTTGCTACCATTAAAAATGCGACTATTACTTTAGATATTACAACATAGCATGCTAATAGACAAAAATCTTCCCTGCATGTAAAATGTCAAGTTTCTTTTGATCATTGTTCAAACTGAATTGTTTTGAAATTATTTAGTTTAGTTAATTTTGGCTTCGAACCATTATTTCATTTTCTATTGTTTATTATTAAAAGTATTAGTAATTTTATTAATGTTTATTGCATTCAATATTTAAAGAAGATATTTTTTTTACTATATGCAGTGTTCTTTGATTTCAAAATATTAAATTCCGTATAGCCATCAGTAGGTTGAAAATTTTTATTACAGTACAGTCAGGGTTCGGTGATATTTATATCATGATATATGTCCAATATTTATTTTCAGTATTTCATGTTTGATATTTTTATATGTCCAATATTTATTTTCAATATATCATGTTTGATATTTTCAATATTTTTATATATTTGATATTTATTTTCAAATTATCATTGTGTATATTTTAAGTTATTTACAGCTTCATTAGAAAGAATCTTTTCTGAGTTTGGTTAAGTTCAGTTTAAACTGCACAGCAGGTTATGAAATGAGAAATCAGATAAACTTATATTTATGTTCAAAATTTTCAATAAAAGCAAAGTATTTTGTATTTAATTTTGGTTGTATAAAGCATAAACTTTCTTGATACTCAATTGTACAGTTTGTGTTTTGTGAGTGTAAAAAGCAAATTGTGCCTTCTTTTCAATTAGGTAATCTTCAATTTTGTTATATATAACTTAAAATATTATTTTATTAATTTGTTATGCTAAGAGAGAGCAATTAGATTTTTCTACATTTATATTAAGTCTGAAAATATTTAAAATCATAAATAAGTTGACTATTTTGAAAATATTGGATATATATCAAAATATCGGATATATTTTATATTTTCGAAAATATCATATTTATGAACTCTGAATGCAGTACAAACTATTATTTGACTGCCTTTGACTTATTAACTTTTTAAAGAGTTAACCACTCAACTTCGCCTGGTCCTATATTTTTTGCATTTTGCTATAAAAGAACATTCTTTTTATTTGTACACCTTCATCTGGAGGCATGGCAGTGCCTCCACCAAGTCGAAAAGCACAGCCGTAAGAATCCTTTTCTGGAAGACACTTGGGGCACTTTTGACCTCCCCATATCTTTGCACTTTTCCCAAAAGCAGAAAATTCGTTTATCTAGATAAAATTTATTGAACCATATTTTCTGCGATATACTAAATATTCAGTTTTTTAAAGTAGATTGATGTATACATATGTATATAATATAAACTACTGACCTTGTTTTTATAATATAAAATATACACTTACTTAAGGTTTATAAATAAGATTATTTGGTTTTGTCTTCTTACATGTGAAGTAGAAATAAGATTCAGCTCAAAATAAATTCACTGTTCTAATTTTGTTTGAATGTGTATGTTTTAGAAAATTTAGATGAATATTTTTTATATATGAAACAAAAAATTTAAATTCAGTTTTTGCTTAGGTCATTCCATATCCCATGGTCTGATAAAATTTTTTGTAGTTGTTCCTTTTAATCATCCTTCTTACCAATATAAAATTATATTTCAGTGTCTCGAGTAGAGAGAAAGAAAATGTTGAAATAGACAGAAAAGTTGCATAAATGTCACTTTGAAGGCTCTGTATTTAAGGGATATTGTTTCAGAAAGTGTTAATTTTACTTATTTTCAAAATATCAAGTTGGAATTTTCCCTAAAATGTACACAGAAGGATGAAGATGCGGGAGAAAAAATAGTTTGATCATATTTAAATTTGAGACACCCCCCCCCCCCAAAAAAAAAAAAAAAAAAAAAAAAAATTATATATACATATATTAATATTATATACAGTGGAACTCCAGTTATGCGTTTTGCTCGGGACCGGATAACAACGTATATCTCAGTAAAACGTATAACTCAATTAATGGTCTACTAGAACCTTTTTTTAAAATATATCGTGAAAAATTAGTTTCGTTGAGGCATTTGTTACCTTTTATATCTAAAACGGAAGTTTCGTAAGTATTACTGCACCAATGACATATATTCGCGGAAATGGAACAGAGTAAAACAAAAAAAGGTACATAAGAAAACTACACATGCGAGATTATTTTATCGTAAAACAGTTATTAAATGTACTTTATTTTACACACATAGAGTAGTTAAAAGAAATGATTGGAATCGCTTTGGCATGTAAATCGTTTATCAAAAGTCATTTCAGTAGTTTATTGAATCTTATTGAAATACGTAATCACAAATCTTAGATTTTTTTTTTTAAAGCAGAGAACACCTCCTTTCTTCCCTCTCCTATGCTCCGTTTAGCACGTGGCTATTTTGGTTCTTAGAAACCTTAGAGCAGTGGTCAGCAGGGATGAAAGGCAAGGCGTTGTGACAGTTCTGAAAAAATTATCTTCTGTGAAATGTATAAGGGAAACAAAATTTCGCACGGGGGCTCAAAAATATATTGTATAAATGAAAGAAATGTATAACTCGTCTAATTTTTAATGACAAACGGTCGGCACTGTTAAAATGAAACATATAATTGAGGGAAACTTACAACTCGGGGAACGTATAACTGGAGTTCCACTGTATATATATGGCGAGAGAGATACAAAAATTTTTGTAAGACATATGTACATTATAAAAATGTTTGTAAGAAAAATGATGATTTTTAAAATACAATTTTTGCAAAAAAACATAGAGGTTAAACAAGCAATTTGTTTTAAATTGCATGTAAAAAAACAAAACAAAAACAACAATGATGTTTTGAGAGCTAATATATTTATTTCATCATAAACCAAACAATTGTATGCATTTTGCTGAAGAAGCAACCATATTTGCAAATGACACTGGGTATCCTAAAAAGCATTAAAATAATTTTTATATTACAAGTTCTTATTTTAAAAATTCACATTTCTACTTCTATTTATCCTTTTTTTTAAAATATTTAATAAGTTTGATATTACCTTTTTTATAATTCTAAATAATTTAGATGTAATCATATTTACTTATATAGTACATCTATGGCAATTTGCATACATAAATTTCAACAAAATTTTAAATCAACATAGAACAACTTGGTAAAATAATGACTTTTTGAGTATTAATATATTATGGTCAAGTCCCGATGGAATATTAGAGAGGGGGATACTAGGCATAGCCATGACTGAGGGCTCCTATACACAGCTTGTCTTGCACAAATTATCTACTGATTGATATGATATCAACAAATAATTGATACACATAATCAACAAAACTATCTTGTGCAGACCTAGGTGAAAGTCTGGCCCTGTTTTTGGTCTATAAATCATTATTTTTAACAGTCAGCATTTAATGACAAATTATTGCTGTCCATTTCACTATGTGGTTTTTTTTGCTTATTTTTAAATATAAAATCTTTGTTCACATATTCATTAAACAAAGCATCAACATAAGATACTTCCAGGGGTCTGTCCAGACTTTTTTTCCGTGGGTTCCTGTTTTTGTGAAATTGTGAACAGCTTTTCATTTTTTTGAAAAATCTAGTCTTAATTTTGTGAATTTGAAATGATCATTATATCTAGGTTGTTGTTTATACATTTTAAAGAAAATATATGGATGTAAAATACACATTTTCTTTATATATGTGAAAGTGACAGGTCAGATTTCACTTTTAAATGATTAAATTTGTAAAAAGTTCAGTTTAAAGATGAAAAATTTTGTAAAAAGCCTATTTTTAAGGCAAAGAATTTTGTGAAGGGTCCTGTTTTAAGATTAAAAATTTTGTGAAGGGTCCTTTAAAAGACCCAATTTCTTTGTAAACAGATCCCTGACTTCTAAATAAAAATGCTTTCTGATATAATTTTAAATGATTTGTTATTTAGTTTATTTTGTTACAAGAAAATTTCAAATATCTGAATACACATTCGGAAGAATGATTATTTGTTGATACCATATCAATCAGTAGATAATTTATACAAGACAAACTGTGTATAAGGACCCTAGTTATGTCCATGTCAGCTTTCCCTTCCCCTCCCAAAATAAATATATTCGTACTAATAGGATAAATAGAAATGTCTTTTTAAAATGAGAACTTCTTATGAATACAGAATGTGTAATAAATTTAATTGACATTTTATTAACATTTTATTAACATGAAATTCGAATACTTTTGCAGAGTACAGGAACAAGCATCATCGGACCACTAAGCACTTGCGGAAGCATAAATTAGTATTTGGAAAATGGAGAAGGCTTCATAAGCGTAAGAAATCCATTTTTTTTTCTCCCTGTCTTGATTGTATGGCTTATAACTTACTGTTTATACATCATGTTTATATTCTAAAATTGCAAATTGCTAAATTAAATAAATTTATAATAAATGAATAAATGATATATAATAAATGAAATAAATATATAATAATAAAAATTAAATTTGCAAATTTTGTTTCTAATTTGAAGCAAATTTAAATTCAATATCTTCAAAAATTCTGTATCACTGCAGTAATATTTAAATGTTAATGAAGTATTTATATAAGTATTTTGAAATTTTTTTTAATGTTTATTATGTTATTTATATAGTCATTGAATTTAGATTTTTATTTTTGTGTGCAATTTAAAGGAAATTTATTTTAGAGTACTTTGAAATATATCATTGTAATCCTTTTTCTTATTTTTTGTGTGAATATTACGTATAATTAACATAATTACATGTAAATTATGTATTTATCCAGTTGTTTGTTTTAATTCAAAACAAAATTATATTGATTTTGCAATATATTGTGTACACACATTTCCTAGTTAACACTTTCCAGTTGAAATGTATTGACTTTGGTTATCTGTCTGTTCTCTAACTTTAATAAATGCATTGTCACGAAATTCATATGTTTTTAAGGCATATTATAGTATCTATTTAATTTTAAAGGAAGTGTGTGGCATTTGATGTACATTTTACTGTTGTTGCTCTACTTAAAACATTATGAAACTGATATGAATTGTTAGTATATGCTAAATTTTTCTTATAGAAAATGGTGTGCTTAACATTTATTATTCATCTACAAGTTTGTTGTTACAGGTTATTGTTCATTATTTATTTTGATTGCATTAATATATGTAAGCAGTGATTTCTGAAGTGCACTTTTTATGAATATATACATTATTGTGGTACACAATAACATCTTTCGTAAAGAAAATAAGGCATATAACACAATCTTATTTTACAGCACCACACAAAAAAATTATATACATTTTCTTCTATTAGCTTTTTATTTTTTCATGAGCTTGACATTTTCTTATTGTAGGAAGTGAATTGCAAGCTCAACTAAGTTCTAGTCAGCAGTCAGAACTAATTGTGCTATGTAGTTGAGCTACAGTAATTGTTACTTTTTCTAGTTAGTTGTAATGTAACATGTTACATTTTGAAGAAAATGTAGCATAGTGCAGCAGTCACCAGCCTTTTGGACTGTATGGACAACTTAATTCCTAGTTTTAAATCCTGTAGATCGCTTATGTGAATTTTTAAAAAACCTAAATACATTTGTAGAAAAATAATCTGAGAACCTCCTTTTTTTATTAATATAAAATGACCTATTTAATGTAACAAAATTATAAATGCTTATCTAATTATAAGAAAATGTTAAATGCTTTTTTATTCATAAAAATTCTTTAAATTTTATTTTATTGTAACAAAATTTAAAGTTCGTTGCCTCACAGATTGCGAAATCCCATGTTAATGTGTGAGAATTTATATGAATGATTACTCATTACTTAATATCATTATCGGAAAACATTTTTTACCACTAGAATGTAAATTCTGAATCTGCTATAGTCCATTTTAAAAAAGATGTTTTGTTAAATTTTTAAATATTTTTAAAAAGATGAAAATCTGGAAAATTTTACTTAAGTGAGCATTTTAAAGTTTATAGGAATTTTTAAAGTACCTAAAATGTAGGGGGAAAAAAAAAAGATTACGTCTGTGCTGAATGTCTACTTTCTGATATGCAAAATGTATTTCAGCATTTATATTAGGTAATGCGTAATCACCTAATTAAACTTACTTACAGGTCATTATGAGATTTCGTGATGAGCATGAAAACCTCTATTGGTAAAGCATCCCCTTAAATTGCCATTTTTAGGTGCGTTCGTAATTATATAAATACGTAGCACCTATAGTCGTCGTTTGGTCTGTCCGTCCGTCTGTCTGTCTGTCCGTCCGTCTGTCTGTCCGTCCGCATATAACAACGCAAAAACTACCCAACCAAATGGTTTGCAATTTAAAATATATTATCTTTGCAGAATTTTGTCGAGACATTTCAAATTTTATTAAAATCGAATCAAAACTTTAGGAGATATTAATAAAAATATTTATTAAGAAATTTGATTTTTTTTTTAAATCGGTGCTTTTTTGTTAGAGGAGCTTCCGATGGATGTTAAATCGTCAAGCGACCGAGATACTTATTTTATTACAGAAATTAATCTGCAGACGATATAATTCATTTCACAGAATTAAAAATCATCAAGATCTGAATATTTATATAACTAGCTGATACATATATATCTGAATATTTATATAACTAGTTAAGATATTTGTATGAACAGTGTCATAAAATATATACTTAACTAGCTGTTTAGCCCGTTCTACGCATGGGATATCATGAATTTAATTCTAAAACGTGCGTACGAACGCACCTCGTTTGTAACGTTTGACGTACAATTTCCAACTTGTTCATTTTGCTGCAACTGAACCTATTGTCCACATATTATCATGTATAGGATTTCATTATTCGGTTTATAACAACCAAAAAATTATGCGAGTGATTTTAAGTGATGTTGAACAATGGTTACCATCTGCTGTATGACGACGTCCTCCCCAGGGGTGATTCTAGTCCGAATTTTCCGAAAAATTAAGGCAATGATTTCCGAAAAAAAAAAAAAAAATATCTGTCATAAATCCGAAAATTCAGACATAAAATCTATCCGTATTTCGGCAAATGATCGCTGAAAAAAAAATAAATCTCGTCATTCGTTCGAAGAAAAGTCGCCAATTTTGTCAAAGGATCGTGGGAAAAACGTGACTTTCGTCAGAGAATCTCGAAAAAACGGCAAATTTCGTCAAAAACATTGTGAAAAACGGCAAATTTTGTCAACAGATCGTGGGGAAAACGTGACTTTTGTCAGAAAAGCGCGAAAAAACGGCAAATTTTGTCAAAAACATTGTGAAAAACGGCAAATTTTGTTAAAAAATCACCAAAAAAAGGCAAAATTCATTTTTTTTTAAAAAGTGCAAATTTTATCAACAAATCTCGAAAAAACAGCAAGTTTCGTCAAAAGATCGCGAAAAAAATGCACATATTGTCAAAAAGACGGAAAAAAAAGGGTGGCGGGTGTGGACCCCCGTCAAAACATTGTGAAAAACGCAAAATTTCGTTAAAAAATCGCGAAAAAACGGCAAATTTCATTTAAAAAAAAAAAAACCTCAAATTTTATCAACAAATCTCGAAAAAACAGCAAGTTTCGTCGAAAGATCGTGAAAAAACTGAAATTTTGTCAAAGGGACACACACAAAAAAAAAAGTGCCGTTGAGTGGACACCCCGCCCCCCTTCCCATTAACTTTTCAGAAAATTTGCTGTGAATTTCAGGAATTTTTTTTTTTACTCAGAATCACCCCTGGTCCTCCCTCATATCCATAAAAATTAAAAAATATTTGTAGATAATCTTCAGCCAACTGCATTTTTCACAATATCTATTTTTTATCTAAAATAACTTTTAAATCCTAATTAAATAACTTTTAAATCAAATAAGATTAATTGTTCCTTGAATAAAAATTTAAATTACCTGTTTGGCAAATAAACCAGGAACCGGTTTTGAAAGTGAAAGTATCTTCGTAAAAAAAATCCGCAAATAAAATCGAAAAAATAATCAACGGCGAAATACCGGGTGTCCCAAAAATGACTGATGGATTTTAAAATTCAATAACTAACAAACGGTGACAGATATTTAAAAAATTCTTGCAGCAGGGTTATGTATGATGTCGGGAGTTTTTTTACTGTGATTCTTGATTTTAGTTCGAATTTTAAATAATAGATGGCGCTGACAGCAGTTGTCGCTCATTCGAGGCCGAAACTGACGTCATTCAGCATTAATGCGAAGAAAGGAGATTAAGGCTATGGAGTAAGTCTCATTCGCCAGTACAATCTTGCTCTTAGGCCCCGATTCTGAACTCATTCAATGGGCTTTATTGAGAATCTGGGTTCGAGATTGTAATAATACCACCAACACGTGATTTCTTACAATATCGACCAATGTATGCATGCGATACATAGACAAACACAGCAGGGAGGTCACATGATGGTGGTTTATGACGTCATGCCAATAAAGCCCATATGATTTCAATGGAATGCGTTGCTGCCATGGAAACAACAAATTCTTCGATAGTGGAATACATCGTTCAGATCAGGGCATGAATTTAACAAGCATTATTAGAGTTTGCTGGCGATTTTACATTTATGAGTATTTATAGGAATTTTATCTAACCAATATGAAAATTTAGTTTCGCGAGATGACAGCAATGCAGGTATGTGAGAGCTGCACAGAAATCGAATCAGTCACATCTTCATTCATTATTTTGCTACGCAACCTGCTAGTGAGTACTTTTAAAAAAGTGTACACTATTTATCGAAAATGGTTTATTTCACCTAGTAGTTTTAAAATACGATGAATAAAATATTCTTTAAATCAGGCCATAAAAAGTAATTAAACCGGGAAAATAAAAGTTCATAAATGCAAAATCTCCTGCAACCCGAATACTGCTTGTTAAATTCATGCCCTGATCAGAACGCTGTATTCCACTATCGAAGTATTTGTTGTTTCCATAGCAACAACGCATTCCATTGAAATCACAACGAATGAGTTCAGAATCGGGGCTAAGAGCAAGATTGTACTGGCGAATGAGACACACTCCATAGCCTTAATCTCCTTTCTTCGCATCAATGCTGAGTGACGTCAGTTTCGGCCTCAAATGAGCGCCAACCGCTGTCAGCGCCATCTATTGTTTGAAATTCGAACTAAAATCAAGAATCACAGTAAAAAAACTCCCGACATCATACATAACCCTCCTGCAAGAATTTTTTAAATATCTGTCACCGTTTGCTAGTTATTGAATTTTAAAATCCATCAGTCATTTTTGGGACACCCGGTAGATTGATCTCTGCTATCCAATGCAAAAAAACTCGTTTAAAAATATTTAAATACAAACGATATATTAGAAAATGAATGCCCCATAGGATTAACATTAGTGAACGGGTGTTTTCAAGTGCGTGAAGAGGACCCTTAATGTAATTATTAATACTGTCACTTTTGAACCAATGCAGTGCCTACGATGGGCATCATGTCATCGTTTACTTTTCTCGAAGCTGATCAATCGGTTTAACTACTACTTTTAATGCTACTGCAAGAAAAAAAAATTATATTCTATAAATCAAGTGACTGTTACTTCTTTTGTCCAAAATAATGCAAAAAGAGTGCAATTTAATTTGCAATTATTGAGATATAACAATTTCTTATTAGGGTGCTTATTTATTGTTACATTGTATGATAGAAAGTGCAAAGTGATCTTACCTGTTCCAATAGGTAATAACTACTGGGTTAAGACAAACCTTCTACCTGAATTTTTGTGTGGATTTTATTGTTTTTTTTTAATTGTATGTTATCTTTCTTAATTTTTAATACTCTGTTATAACATACTTAAAGTTGGCAAAATGGTCATTTCTACAGCTCAATTTTTTTCATTTTTAACAAATTTAAATAAGTTACATTTAAGGAATTGTAATATCATTGGAAGAATTTGCACTTTTAAGGCCATTACCAAAGACAAAATTTCAAATTTTTCAGAGGGACATTTTAATGCTTCCGGAGGGAAAGTTGCTCCTGAGCCACCCTATGAATTCACTGCAGTGCAGGCACAATTAGAAGGGGGAAATTGTAAAAATGGCAAATTTTATATCAAGTCGCCATAATTTCACTATTAATATTACTTTATAATGCCTGATAATTCTTCTTTTCGATATTATTTGTCACTTGATTATTATCACTTGATTATTCGATGTCACTTGATTATTTGCGATATTATTTGTCACTTATTAGTCACTTGATTTATATAATGCCTGATAATTCTTCTTTTCAATATTCCTTAAATCTTTCCTGAATTTGATTATTTAATGAGCCTATATTGAAATAAATCAGAATTCAATAATCTGCATTTAAATCTTCCCAATTTCAGAAATTAGACAAGCTCAGCTTATTTACATTGAAGTATTTTCATTTAGAATCTCAATCAACCCTATGCCAAAAATTTCCTGTCGTGTGCCACTTATGGCACACATAACCATAGGTTCGCCATCCCTGTACTAAATGATCTTGCAAGGTCTTCTGTAGGTTTTTGAGTTGAAAACAGGATTTATTTATTCATTTTTTAAATAATTCTTTTTATCTTTGATGTTAATTTACTGAAACCACTTATTACAAGTCTATTTTCAGCACATCCATTTTTTTTTTTTTCACAGTTTCTGACTATATAACCAAGCAGTTGTAAATCATAATTTAACATTTCTTCCAATTTCCCAGTAAAATTTCATTTTTGTGGAGCCCAGTAATGTTATTTCTCTTATAAAATATTTCTTCTATTTTTCATTCTTAATAATTCTGCAAACAATTAAACTGTTTCATATTAAAAAAAAATTATATGTGTGAAACCAATAATTATATACAGCCATTCTTTAAAAAATCCTTTGAATCATTAACACTCTTATGCTGTGCTCTTATTAAAAAAAAAAACCAAAAAAAAAAAAAAAAAAAAAACCTATTTTTTGAATTTTTTTCTATATAAAGTCTAATAAAAAAAAAAAATTGTTAAACTTTCACAGCTTGTTCTGACTAAGATTTTAATGGTGAATCATTTTTCATTTTATCACTTTATTACAAAGTGGTAGCCAATTAAGCAAGAATTTGAGAAAAATCCACTTAAAAAAAAAAAAAAACACTCCTGACATAATCAGCTGAAAATGAAGCATTTTATTACATATTAATGGTTTAACATAAAAACAATTAAAAATTTATGTAGATCATTCAAAAAAATTCTGTGATGTAATATGATAATTCTGTGATATGAATGTGACTGATCATGTGTACAGAACATACTAAGGTCTTGACAGAGTTTGTTGGCCAGCTTCATATGCCATCTTGTTTCAAATTGGCAGTCAGTAAATATTTTTAAAAATTCAAAAAGATGTATAAAAAAATTATAAATTGAAAAGGTTGTTTCCGTTAAGTATTAGATTGTGATTAAAGGATTCCGGAACATTTTTTGTTTTGGCTTTGTCTTAAAAAATGTCTGAGATATGGCAGTTCGAAACTCTAGGGTGGCTGATATTTCGAAGAAATTTCACTTGCTAAATTGGATTTTTACATGTATATATATTTTATTCTTAATTTTATAGTATTTAATATTTGAAAATGTGTATTGTGAACATTGTTTTTCTACAGAAATCATTACATTTAACTGAAATAATAAAACTTATCCTGTGTAATTAAAAAAATATTAAATTTTGTATTTTAAATTTAACACATTTGAGACTGATTTATCTAATAACCAGTGCAGTTGTTAAAAGAAGAGTTTTTCTTAAGAAATAAGGCGTATGTAGACTATTTCTTAAAATCGGTGTAGTGTTTACCACCATATACCCTCCATTACAACCCTGCTAATAACCAATAACGTTTATTCAGAGTACATACTGTATTTTAAAATGCTTTAATTTCTTTTTTTTAATGAAAGGCTTTTAAAAATCGCTTATTTTTCATGAAGATACTTAATTTTGGTATTCAAATACTTGTTTGTCTTTTATCCTATTTAGACCTGTTCTAAGCAGTGTCAAAATGCATTTCTTTCACTATGGTTCTGCTGTTTTTGCACCAAACCTTATTACCAATCATTTTGTTTCAAGAGCTAATGAGAGATGTCAATGATTTTTCGTGTCACAATAGCATAAAACATGCTATTGTACATCTGAGAAATTTAGCTGAAGGATGCTGTTGAACATTTATTTCAAAACCTAATTTTCTAAATTTTTAATTACTTTTTTTAAAGTATGTTGCTGAAGGTATACATTTTAAATTGAAGAATCTTTCATATTCAGAGTGTCTTATTCCTTTATTTATTCTTGTATTACAATACAAAAAATAACTATACAGTTGTCACTAAAAGTACAATTCAATTTTTATTGTAATTTTCTTTATTAGATTTTGGGGATGCTTGTATGAATAAGATTTTACCTGACATACGAGTCACTGGTTATATATTTATGAAACCTATACAATAAATCAAGTCATCAGTCTCGAATGTGTTAAATATGTACTTTAACATTGAATTAAATGATTTTTTTTTTCTATTTTGTAGATGCATTACGAACTAGAAATAGATTTAGGAGGCAGTCAGTAGCTTCTAGTGGCAGTTCTGCTGACTCTCCTGTGAATTCTCCTATGTCTATTTATGATGATGGTAATTTACTGTTATTTGGATACTCATGTGCTTTGTTATCTGTGATATTCAAAAAGAGCTTATTTTGTGATGGATTTATTATAAATATATTTTTGTTTTTATTTTTAAATGTCTATAAAAATTGTTTTCTACTTTTTGATGATATGATAATAAATGTCTATTAAACGTTTTTATGCTTAGTTTTAGTTTTGTTCTGGAGTATGGTAATTGTATTTTTAACATTACATCGAAAGCATACCTGCATTTTCTTTTTAAATGAAGTATTTGATGCATCTATATTGTACAGTATTATTGAATTTGATATTGTGGAATTTTCAGATGCTGCAGATTTTCTGATGAAAACTTTATTAAATTCATGTATTCTGTAATTAATGCATTTCACTTAATTAGACATGAAACAGTTGATATGAAATTACATTTGCTAATCAAATTTACACAATCCCTGTTGAAATTATACTTTAAGTTTTAAGCTGAGAGAAAAATTACCTAATTCATACATCTAATTGGCTGCCTAATTCTGTGAAATAATTTATCTCAGTCAGATCAAACATACTGAATTAAATGCAGGTTACATTAATGAAAATTTGCTTTTTACCTTTTCCAAAGTTTAGGTATTCAGTTTTATTATCAATTAATGATAAAAAATATTACAGGACAAATTGCAATGTAATGAATGAATTGTGTAGTGTTTACATAATGAAATTATTTTTATTATTATGTATTTGCTTGGAAATGTCCAATGGATTTCAGATTGATAAATGTTATCTTTTTAGAAAGGTATTTAGTAGCTTGGTCCCTTTTTTACTTCTTGACAAGTTTTACCACATATTTCATTGACTAGTAGGTTTTAAACCCTATTAAATTTCCATAAATAACAACTACAAGTTACTAGGTCATCAAAAGAAAAGACATTTTTGAAATTCCTCTTTTAAATATTCAAATTGTTGAACACATTGAACTGTCAACAGCATACAACCAAAACACTACAATGTAAACAAAATTTCTCTGCTTGCTGGGTAATAAAAGTTTAAGGAATATAGCTTGAGTTAGTTATCTGTATTTTGTAAAGTAATGAGAACTGGGAAACAAAGCAATATTTGAAAAAACAAAACAAAAAAAACAAAACAATATTAAGACATCTTATCAGCATATTGATTGTTGTTGCTCTAGTGAAGTGTGTCTTCAAAACTAGAATTCCCTGTGCTCTATTGCGAGTAGGAGAATTTCTCAGTAAAGGTCATACTTTCAGAAAATTTGAGATGCATTTTTTAATCATGCAATGTCCTTATTCTTCCCTTGACTTAGTAGTTTTTGCTTTGTACCCATAATTTCAGATTTTTTATTTCCTTTGTGTGCACATGTGTTTGTTGGCAATGGCTAGGGAAATCAATCACACATAAAAGCCTGAAAATTTGGTTTTAGATAGACAAATACAAGTCTGAATGTACCTGAGTCTCAAATTTTCCATTAAAAAAAAAAAAAAAAAAAAATTCTTTGCTGTTTTATTTGAAGAATTATTGAAGGGAAAAATTGATGCATTTCCCCGATTTTTGAAGTTCACTGCCAATTTTTTGTATTTTATCATCTGTTATCTATTTGATACCTTCGTCATACAATTTTATATCCCAGTATGCAAAAAAAATCCCCCTGAATCATTAAAAAAAAAAAAAAAAAACTTGCATTTATACAAATTTTTAAAGATATTAAGAGAATGTGGAATTTGCTACTCCAACGAAGATCCAAAGAGAAATTTTTCCTTGTTAGGTTTACTAAAATAACCTTTTACCGTTAAACCCTGTTGCAGTGGCGAAGTTCCTTGGGAAGTGAGAATGCAAAAGGAAAAGCAAAGTTTGTCTCTTCCCGTAAGTTTTATTTTCAAGGGATTTTTTTTTAATTTCATATTTTTTTCACGATTGCATGTTTTAATGAAATATGTATTTTTTTTTTAGTAAAATAATTTTTAGATTGTTTTAACAATTTATGGGGCACTATCTAAATATTTAGGCAATTTTTTTTTCTTTTCCTGTTATATTTGATTTGGTAAATTATCTGTCTGTATGTGCTTGACCTGAAGTTTGAACCCAAAGCAGCCCACAGGCCTGTTTCAAGTCGATTTTCTCCATTAAACTGGGCTAAGCATGAGTTTAGAGTTTCTTGTCAGACATTGGCCAGGCTCAGGCAATGTTGTCTGTGTCTCGTAGTTCTATAATTGGTGAATGTTTTTTATATGCTAAATTATATTTCCCAGAAAATAAATTTAATAATGGAAACTTCTGACTCAATTTTCTTTATATAAGAATGAGTATATTGGAATTCAATGTTTTAGTAAGGTTTGCACCTTCAGGAGAAGTACTAGATATTAGTTTATTATCTTAATCTTTAAAATCTTTTATACCTGTTAATCGAAAGGCTATTTAGTGCCACTTTGCAGCCTTGAGTTATTTCAACTAATAAATTACAGTATTATTAGTTATTGATCACTGCTATCTGACATGAAATTAAGTTGAAAAAGAAAGTTATTCTGTTCCCCTCTCTAATTTTTGTCAAAAGCCTCAAGCTAAATATACATAGCATTTAAAACCAAATGTACCAGTCGTTATATATTCTGACTATGACAAAAAAAGGCTTATGACCATGAAAAGTTCTGAATTTTATGAAGAAAAAGCCTAGCATTTAGACAGAAATGGTGAAGAAAATAGATTATTTAATGGAAAATTTAATTATGTTAATTACTAGCTGCATTTGTCACCTTAATTAAAAATTCATCAACAGCACTTCTCTTTGGCAAGTTTTTTGCCAAACACTCTCCTATTGGCAACACCATAGGAGAGAAGGAAAAATGGTTAAGTGAACTAAGTGAAGGTTTTGCTTTAACCTTTCAGTGGCCATACCTTAAATTTTATGACAAACTTGCTAAAAGTATTATATTTCAAATGCTATTCTCATATATGGTATTAAAATTAAATTTTTATTGCTGATATGTCTATTTTTTTACTAATAATAAAGATTTTTTTTTTTTAGTACTTTCTTACAAATATTTTGCATCTGTAATAGAATAAGTACTATCCATAATTAGTAGAACATGCACCCACTCATGCAAAAAATTTCAACACTTGCAGGGCTGCCATTTGCTACTAAAATGCTACTTTTTGCTACTATTTTCAGCTTCAGGAGACTAAGGCAACTTTTTTAAGCAAAAAAGGCTTGAAATGCAACTATTTCTGACAAATAGGCAACTATTTTATGAAAAAGGAGACTTTTTGAAATTTTTATTCTAGCTTTTTCAAATACATGTTACAGGAAATATGAAACAACGATAAAAAAATTTTACCGTTCCAGTACAATTTTTCTAGATGTTCGGTACCACCACCAAACAGCACTTTTCTTGACCAAGAGTCAATTTCACTCATTTTTCTCTTAATTGTTCTAATTGCTGCTGCATAGTAACAGTAAGCAAATAAGCAATTATATCCTTTGATTCCCCAGCATATGTAGTTTTAAATCATTAAAGTTATATTTCTCAAAAAAAAAAAAAAAAAAAAAAAATGTCCTATTTGTTGCTCACTAATAACAATAAATAAATCATCTAAATAGCCTCCTACATTAAAAAAATTTCCTTCTCCTTTGACCTCATCCCCACTCTCACTCTCTTTCTGTGTTTCAAATTGTTTAAATCTCTTTATTTATTTATTTTTTATTTTTTGTAAGAAAAAACATCTGCCCTACTTACTGATCACTACTTCTAATAACAATAAATAAATAACGATCATCTAAATTCCCTCCTCTCTCATTCAAACTATACTCTTCTCCCCCAGCATGCAAGGAAATTTAAAATCTGTATTTTTATATTTAAAAAATTATCCTGTCCTACTTGTTGCTCTCTAGTGCAATAAATAAATAATCAGGCTTTTAAACTACCCCTTCCTTCCAAAATTTTTGGTTCTCCCCTTTGCCCAACCCCTCCAGCATGCAGATTTTCAAGTATTTCAAAACTTTATTTTAAGAAAAATAATTCTACCCTTTTTGTTGTTAACCAATAAGATTAAATTAAAAATATTAATTATCCACCTCTCGCTCTCAAATTTACATTTCTCCCCCTTCCCCCCCACCAGTGTAGAAAGAGGTTTAAAATATTTATTTAGGGAAAAAGTCTCACCTAATTGTGTTATGATATGGGCTTAAAATATTTAAAACTCTGTCATATTCATTGCTTTCTAGTTACGATAAATAATTAATCAATCATCTAAAATATCACACACCCAATTTCTGTTTTCTCCCACTTCTGCAATTTCAAACTTTTAAAAATTTGAATTTTATTAAATTTTTTTTTGCTGTATTTGATACTTTGTAGTAATAATAAATACCAATGACCTAAATTCCCTCCGCCCTGAAAATTTTAATTTGTAAATAATTTTTCAAATAGATTTTCGTAATGTGTAATGCATCACCCTAAATCGGGATAACTATGTTGTAGTAGTCTGCAAAAAATGTCATTTCAAAGTAAGCAAATATACATGTAAAATAAAACTTCCTTTATACTGTAGTTTCAAACTCTCTAAAATATTTAAAATCTCTTAAATCTGCAGTTTAGGAAAAGTTCCAAGAAAGATTTCTTGAAGTTCATTACGAAAACAAAAAAAAATCCCTGACGGCTCGGCCTACAGGCACAGGTAGATTTCGAAGACGCAGACCGTGGGGTGCCTGTTTGTTGGGAATTGAGGAAGAAACGACCTTTTTGCCATGATGTGGCAGTTGGAACCGCTTACTTCGAAACCTAACTTGTTTGCAGGAGGAGCCAGCAGGGATTTTTTAAAAAAATTTTTTTTTTTGGCTATAAGAGTTGGTCCTATAAAAAACTTATCAATATAAAAGTTGTTTTAGATAATATTATGAGGATTTATAATAAATTTAAGCGGATTTGAAATCTTGCGAATTGACGGAGTTATGAATTTTTTTTCTTCTAAAATCCCCCCCCCCCCCTTGGGGCCATTTTTAATTATATCAAAAATCTGTCATACATATATTTTCGGCCCTTCTCCTAGAAGTAATAATAACTTTAAACGGATTCGATACGTATTATAATTAAGAAATTATGGGTTTTTTTCTGTTTTCACAAAAAGCCCCCCCACTCTCCCCCCCTTGGTTCGATTTTGCCCATTAACGAACTTGACTGAGATTTTATGCCCCTTGATTTTATGTATCAGTTTCGAAGAGATCTGTGCAGAATTATTGCAGTTATCGTGTTCATAAAAAAGTGACATAGATAGATAGATAGATAGATTATATATATATTAAGTTTTGAACTGGGGGTGGTTTTGGGTTCTGGGAGTCATGATCGGCGTAGATCTGCAAAAAATTTTCAAAAATTCCAACTTAGGTGAGAATGTAATAGGTAGTATTTCTCACGAAATCTACCTAAAATGCTGGAAATATCACTATTACATCTGCAACCAACAAGAGCTATATCAAGGGTTGATCCAAAAGTTGCAGCAAACTAAACTCAAATGTCATGAAAACTAGAATGGATTTACTTTTAACAATTTCAATACATAATAATTTGATAATATGTAAAAGCAGTACTGAATTTGTGCAGATTGAATATAAAATTTTGTATTGTTGTAATCAGAAAAACTTAATCGGGGAATAGTCAGAAAATTTGTGAAAGGGAAATCTTTATTTACCCTGATCTCAATACTGTGACTATTTTGGATAATACTTTATATGCAACTAATTTGCTACTAAATCAGCCATGATATGCGACTATTTATGCTACTATTTTTGGCTTCAAAGGCTACTAAAGCAACTATTTTGAATAATTTTTGGAATGGCAGCCCTGCACTTGCTAAAAGTTTAATTTTTTAATTGCAGTAATATACACTTTTAAAGCTTTAGCCCTGTTTTAAACATGAATGAGAATTAGATGTACTTTGAACAATTTTATTTTATAGATTGGTGCTGTAAACAATAAGTTTTGTAATTAACAAAAGCTTTTAGTTTCCCTGAAATTTTAAGTATTTTAGTTACTTTATGGCGTGTTAAATTTTTTTTAGTTAATATACTAAAATTTTGAGTTATTGAGAAGTACATAAATTATTGTAATTGCAATTGCCTGAAAATTTTAACCCTGCTCTTCAGGTAAACAATATAGAAAAAATATTCCAATTTTAGTAAAATGTTCCAAGTTTTTTACTGACCTCCACAAGACTTTTCTTTGGTTGTAGAAAGTATAATAAAACTACAGTCAAGGGGGAAAAAAAATTCTTAAAATCATATTTTAAAACTCAAATCATGCATTTACTATTTAAAATGAATAATTATGCCTTAATTAGGTGCAGACATCAGCTGACATGCTCTGAAACAAATTCTAAATTATTCAGAAACAGCTGTAAAGCTAGATAAACATACAATTCCTTGTTGATGGAATACACACTTTGAATTTTTCTAATGCTCAATATACACAGAACATCCCTCTTTTTTCTTCCTGGACACATATAGTGTCAGAAATTTTTTTTTTTTTATAAAAAGCAAATTGTAGAAACACCTTTACATTTTGAGGTTCCTTGAATCAGATTTTGTTATTTTTAAAACAATTTTGTAAGTATTACGTGTATAATATATGCATGCATGTGTGTGTATTAGTTTCCTCATGTTTTTAGGCTCCCACAGCTAATTTTTGCCATAATGCATAGCTGTCTGTCTGTTAGTGAACACAATAGTGTCCATATAGTATTTACAATTGAATTCTCATTTGTCCAATATGTTATAGGCCACTGTCACAAGAACTGTATTCATTTTCGTACAAATCTGACAACAGGTTTGGTATCTAAACAATTTTGTGACTAGAATAAATAAATAAGTATTTTCTTTTTAACTTTATTATTCAATTAAATATTTTTATTGTTCATGCTCATCTTGTGTTGATACAACCTGTTTCCCCAGAACTTATTTTAGTTAAAAAAAAAAAAAAATGCAACGAGTTTTACTATAAAAATTTAAATGGTGAAATATTTACATTTAAAGTAACTTAAAACTCATTAGCATATAACTATCTAAATTCAATTTCAATATTTATTTTTATTTAGAGGCCTTAACCTAACCACTTCAATGGCAGCCCCGAGATAAGTTGGGGGTAACAAGACTGTTTCCTTTACTCTGCAGCCACCGAAGTGGTTAATCTCAGCACGGTCAGAATGGAAATTCCTTGAAAGTTACATCATTTTAGAAAAATGTTTGTCTTGTTAATGCATCTTAAAAACTCCAAGTCATTTTCACCATTTGACATTTCACCTTTTTGTAAAATTAAAATCTTAGTTTTTATATTATATTATTTTAAATGCACAGTGTTCTGTTAAAATGTTCACAAAGTCTAGCAGAGTTGCACTTTTCCGAAGCTTAGTATCAGCAAAATAAACTGAAAGTAGATTTAAAAAATATATATTTATACTTTTCATTGGTATTATATTATAAGCAGTATTTTTTATACCTGTTTCATATTATTTTAGTTGTGTTTTAGCTATTTATCATTTGTTTAAATCACTTGGTAACTGTGAAGAAAGACGAGGCTGTGGAGGGATCTGATCCTTTACTTTTTGAACACTTTATAGAATGCTATTCATTTAAATAAATTGTAATGCAGAAATAAAAACTTAGATAATTTTTCAAAGGTGAAATGTTTCTACTTGTGAAAATAGTCTCATGTTCTAGAAAAATGTGTACTTTCATTAATAAAGTTGAAACATTTTCTAAATTTATGATGTAGTTTTCAATAATTTTTTGTCCGTTCATGTTGAGATTAAAGCCTGTAAATTAAAATAAACATTGAAATTGAATTTACATAGTCATGCTAATGCGATTTTTAAGTTGTTTTAAATGTAGATACTTTTTCCTCAACATAATGCAATATTTAATTTTCCATACACTTTTATCAGATTAAACTAGTTTATTAATTTAAAAAATATTTTTTTTGAAGGCTTTTTATCTGACATTAAAGGTATTCAATAATAGAGATAGAAGCTTAATGTGATTTAATTTCTAATAGCCAAATATATTTCCTAGTTTAATATATAGTGAAACTTCAATAAGCTGGACGGGGTGAGGATCGCAAAAATTACCTTGTTAATTGTCTGTTTTAAGTGAGTGGATGTCTAATATTTTATCAGTGCTTGGAAAACTACCCATAAAACAAAGAATCTACTTTAGAGCCGTGTCCATAAAGTCAGGTTTCACTGTATTTAAAAATTGCTATAGCATTTTTAAAAACATTTATGCAACTTAGAATGCAGCTTCTTTTAAAATCAAATATATGTAGAATAAGACGGTTTAATGTTTATAATTGATAAATTCTTATTTTAAAGCTATTTATTTTCTGGTGCAGGTGAAAAAAAAGGCACTTTTTTTATTCTTAAGGGCACTTTTTGGATTCTTAAAGGCTCTTTTCAAATTCTTAAAGTATTTTTTTTTTTTAAATTAAAGGCATTATTTTGGTTTTCAAAGCCATTTTTAATATTTAAAGTCAAGGCACTCTTTTCAAGACAACATTGAGTCAATTTTTACTATGAAAACAAATTTTTTAATGCAAAAAAGAGAAAAGACACCTTTTTTACTGAGGAGCAAGAAAGGTGCTAATTATTTTACTAGGGGGTCAAGAAGGGTGCTAATTATTTTATGTGGTACAAGAAGTGTGCTATTTTGTAAACCAAACGGCAGGCAGGGTGCAGCACCCTTCTGAAACTGTCTGGGGGTAAATTCTTGATTGAAGCATGGACAACTTGGTGCTGTCCAATTAGAATTTAAACTGTATTAAAATTTTAATGAATCTGCTTTAAATATGAAATAAATAAGGGCCACAATTTCAATCGCTCAAAAAAAAAAAAAAAATGCTGTTGACCTAGGAATAACGAAATGCCAAGACACAAATAAATATTATATTTCACAAATTAAGAAAAGAACTACCCGCCATTGCCCGGGGCCAATGATAATAACTTTAAATAAATCGCAGACTTGTATTATTTTGTAACTTTAACCCGATTTTGTATGAATTTATATTTTTAAATGAAAAGTGCACAAAAAAATATTTATATTTAGTGGTAAAAGTGTTTGTAAGAAAACATTTTCTTGTTTTTTCACGTACATTTGGATACCTTTAGTATCAGACAATGGATGGAAGCACTACCGATTCAATCAGAAGGTCTATTTCAAATTTCTCTCTTTTCTTCGTTTCAAATAATGATTTGCACTGTCTTTATATTTTATTTTAATGTTTCGTAAGCTGTAAACTAAAAGTTTTTTCTAGTATTACTTAAAGTTATAGATTATGAAGGCAATTTTTTAATACAAATATTTTTAATTTGTTATATTTTTAATACAAATTTAATTTGTAAAAATATTGTTTGTGTTAGTTAAACTTTACTTAATTCAAAAACATAAAAAAAAAACAAAAACAAATTATACGTAACTTTTTTCTTCTGCAAATATGACAATAATTAAAATTAATCATAGCAAAAAGTAATGAAAAAATCATTCTGTCAGAAGCAGGATTCGAACCCACTTTCTTGCAGAGAGCCAGAGCTTAAACACATGCTTTAGACCACTTAGCTACGCTGATCACGTTCAAGTATACCTTAAAACGAAACAGGATTTAGATTTAATCTCACCCATGCACAAAAACATCGAATTTATGCTGAAATTTTTAGCTTGTCGCTTTAATATATAAGATTCTTCACACACACAAAAACAACCCCCCCCCCCCCCCCATCATAACCTACCGTACATTTTTACAAAAATGGACATTCAGTAACAGTGAAAAACAGCAATTTAGTGTTTTTTTAATTAGATACTATTCAGTTTTTTTTTATTCCAATTATTTTCTTTTCTGTAAATTACAAATAAATGTTCGCCTCAATTCAATAAAGGAATTTCTTACCTGTTAACACTACTATTCCTGTCTTTTTTTTCTTCTGTTCTAAATAAAAAATTTTAGATGTGGGGGGGGGGGGACTATTCCATTTGTCAAAATGTAGTATGCGAAAGATTTTAAGTTCTTGGAAGAAACATTAAATGCAGCCAATCATATTAATTTTTTTAACAATTTAATAATGCTTTGTTTTCTTTATTAATTCATTCTACATCTATTCCAATTACTAGTTATTCAGCTTGTTTTTAAACCTTAGATGATTTATTAGTTTGCTCTTTTTAATTTTTAAAGTGCCTGAGAGCAAAGTTATTCATAACTACCGATAGAACAATAATGAATAAATGTATTTATTTGAAAATAGTAAAAATAGATTTTTAAGCTATAATCTTTTTTTTTTTTTTTTTTTTTAAGAAATTAGGCATGGGTTTAAATTATCTAGCTAATGCTTTATTTTTTTTTCTTTCTGATCTTTTTACATTTGAAAGAGAATACAGTTTAAGAATAATTTGGATGCCTTAAAGGACCTTTCAAAAAACTTTTTATCTTAAAACAGGACCATTCACAAAAGTTTTCTTCTTAAAAAAGGATCCTCTACAAAATTCTTCATTTTAAAAATTGATCTTTTACAAAACTTTTTCATCTTCAAACTAAACCTTTCACAAATATATTTAACAATAAAGTCTGACCTGTTACAAAACAGCTGAAGTCTCCAAAGAACTTATTATCTACGTTGTATGAAGAATCTTATTTAAATTACATAAACAGAACCTGAATATGACAATTTCAAATTTACAAATTTAAACTATTCACAATTTCATAAGTCTAGACAGACCCCTGGAATATTTAGTTCTTTTAATTTCCCCCCTTTACCTTAATTGAGCATAGTAAGGCTCAAACTTCCCTCATTATCTCTTATTGCTAAATAGTAATTGAAAACAAGTTTTGTGTTATGATAACAGAAAACTTGTTCTTGCTAGCTGCTACTAACATAGAAAAATTTGTAATATAATACCAAATTAAGATATTTGTTCAATAGATTATTTTCATGAAAAGAAAAAAATTAGCAGAATGTTTCATTTAATCTTTGCCTTCCTCGTCTTTTTTTTAAATTATTATTTAACTTCATTCTGTCCATCACATTACCTTATTATAAAAACAAAGTTTGTGGTTTGAGAACAACTTTTCCTCAATGGCTACTAACATAGCAAATAAAGTTTTTTTTTCGAGTTATTCTACCACTTTTGCAGTTTTAACTGTGTCTGTTGCTCATGCATGCAAGTGCATATTGTATGAATAGTTATACTTGTTAACATGTTTGTTCTTCTTAAAGTTTTGAATTACACAATTTGCCATATATGTTTTTTTGGTTTAATAAATCAACACACCGTATTTTAACAGTGAGAGAATAGTTTTGCCTCATAATTTCAGTCCAAATAATCATAATATACAGCTACTGCCATTTATACGGCTAACTGGCCAGGTCTGCCAGATATGCATTGCATCCCTACTAAGATCATGTTGGATATTGCAGTAAATTTGACATACGTTTTATAAAACATTTTGATTAGAAAAAAAAAAATTACGTATTAGTATTTATTTCTTTTAAAGAGGAAGGACCCCCCCTGTTTATTAACCCTAGAATGCTACCCTTTGAAAAACTTACGGGAATGATAACCATTAGTCTCCAAGACTAAATGAGGGTACGTATGCTTAAAATCAATTTTAAAAGCTAATTAGAATAAATGTATGCTGCCTGCAGGTGAGACTTTATCACTCTCTGTCTACATGTAAGCAAGAAATCACGATTTATTTATTTATTTGCAAAGAAATTTTTACACATATTACATGATGTTCAGCACACATTGCTCTGGAACACTTTAGACTAAAGTTGCGCGTCATTCTGTGCAAATTGTACGGGCAAAATGCAGAATTTTTCCATTTTTTACATTCAGATTGTTCGAGTTTTTGAATGTTCATATCCAATTTCAAAAGTTCACTTATAATTGTGCTTGTTGATCAGGGCAAAATTGAGATGCTTCTTCATCCTGTTTTCAATTTTAGCTTCGTAATTTGACTTCATATTTCCATCTTCTTGGGTTTGTTTTTCAAGAATTGTTTTTTCTTCATCTTTATTGTCAAAGGATAATTTTTAATTTTCATCTCTATTGCTATCTGTGATTTCGTCACTTTCAACTTCAATTAAATCTTCATTTTCTGATTTATTCCCAGAAATAGAATTTTCTTGATCACTTAGTTCTTTTAATAGTTTCCAGATAGCCTCAGGTCTACCCCAAACATTTTCTCTGAGAAAAAGTTTTGATATGTCATGGCAGAACAGGAAAAAAAAAACTAAGTCAGATTCTCAAATGCAAACGCTACTGCTAACCATTCGTCTGCAAGACTAATATTCTGAAAACACATTGTGCAGAAATATTTCGGGAAAAAGGATTATCCATAAATGTAGTATCCAAGGTCAAATTAAGGTACTGAGTGGCACGACCCATTTTCTTGTTTGGGAGAGGCAGGTCAAAGTTACTTGTTATGGGCTTCGTTCAGGAGACTAATGGGTAACATTCTAGGGTTAAAGACAGCTATCTAATATACAAAATCTCCTGCACAGATTAAAAGTTTCCGAATGCACTGTTATGGACAGTTTGTTAGCTTCATTCACATCATTTTTAATCTAAACTCAGTTTGCTTTTTTTTTCTCCCCTATGGTATTTATCAAATGATTCAGATAAATATTTATTTTTTAAATGTCACATTTTTTAAACAGTAAGCATGTCTAAAGTTAGTGCAATGGTAACTAAATTATGTAGTGATATGCAAATATAAGACTAAACAACTGCTAAATTAAGGCTAGTTTTTATTCTTGATTGCTTATCCACAATGGGTTATTGAAATGTTTTTTCAGACATTGTTCAATATTGTATAAAGAAATTAGCTAATAAAGGTATTAAAATGATTTATTGATGAAAATTAAATTATTTTTAATTGATCAAGACACCTTAAAAATGTATTTTTAGCAAGTTTGTACCTTTTTATAACACATTCTAGTAGTATTAATAAAATCTCATGGTAGCAGTATCACTCATTTAGAAAAATATGCACATCACTAATTAATAAATAGTAATTGTTTCTTTCCAGAAGGCCACTAAAACTTCTCTTTCAAAATTGAAAGGAACATATTTTCTTCTGTGCTGTTTTATTATAGCCAAAATAACGAACCTGCATCTGTTAAACTATGTATGTTGCTTTTTGAAATAGCCATTTTTTTAATTGCTGTTAAACTTGTTAAATTGATTACATAAAATCAACAATGTTAATTTATTTTGTTTAACAAATTTACTAAGAAGATAGACAAAAGTAGTTTGATTTATTATTTTTTTCCCACTGTATTTATTGAAATCTGCAAAATTATTTATTTAAAAATGATGGTATTTATAATAAAAATGCTGCACATAATTATTACTGAAAATTGAGCAATTGGCATTTTACTATTTAGTATGCAGGCTTTTAATTTATAGCAAAACTGCCTGGCTCACAGAAAGGTACTGTCTATCTGTAGGTATTCTTTCTTTCATCTGGACAACATGATGACAATTTTAAACTGCAGAAAATATCTACCTGCAATAAGTACTTTATTTGTAATAGTAAACATTAACATTTTACCGCTGAGATCAGAAAACACCCTCTATATGTCTGTTTTTCCCTTACCCTGTGGAATGGCAATTAAAACTGCAGATAAAATAGAAAATGACTTCCAGAAAAAATACTTTATAAGAAATACAGTAGAAGACCTTTATAACACAATTCTATATAATGCACAGCTTCTCAGATGTAAACAATGAATTTTGCAGTTAAGAAGCACTCTTCATTCTCATAAAAACTGCTACTCTCTAGAAGACTAAATTTTATATATTAGTTTAACTTTATCTCCTTAATTCAGAACTTTTAAATAAAAAAAATGCTTTTATCACAATAAATTTTTTTGAAAATGAGTAATATAATGAATGATTTGGTCCAGGCATATTTGGACCATATTTATAAAGTAAATTTAATAATGTGTGGAATGATGTATCTTATGCAAAAATTTATAATCTGCACAACACCTGGTAACAAGGAATGTAATATAAAAAATACTCTACTGTATTTTGATATGTTTCAGACATATTTGGCCATGTCTACTAGGTAAGTTTCGTAATGTGTGAAATGTGATCTATATAATGCAAAATTCTATATAATGCATAACCCTCGTGTTTTTAGGTTTGTGTTATAAAGATCTTCTACTGTAGTAAATATTTTTTAAACAAGATATCGTTACAACTGGGAAAGTGCTACCTAAAAGTAGGTATTATTATTATTTTAATAACTACCCAGGGATTGCGATTTGAAAATACTTAAAAGACAGAAAATATGAAAACTAACTTCAGAAAATAAGTTTTTTGAAGTAGTAAATATTCATATATATATTTTTTTTAATGAAAAGTTCCATTAGTACCACACAGGTACTGTGAGCACTGACATATTTTTCTTTTTGTAACTCCATATGGGCCCTGCGATCACAATTTTAAAATGCAGAAAAAAATGGAATGTTTATTATAACTCTGTGTGTGGAAGCAATCATAATGCCGGTGAACTGCAGTCAGTAAATTGAAGCTCTTTTGTTAGGGTTCAATGAGGGTTTTTAATTTATATCTCAACTAATTGTATAAAAAAAAATTAAAAATTTGAGTCTCAGGTGCATTTGGACCAGTCTTCGTCTATCCTTATCCAAATTTGCAGACCTTATAAAAGACCTAACTTAATGTGCGATAGATTTTCCTAGCTATTGTCAACAGATGCACGCACGCACACACACACATTTTTATTAATATAGATTCGCATTGTGATTATGCTATTTTTATGAATATGCACAAATGCAAAGGTAGATGTTTTTAATTGTTTTTGCTATCTTTTTAAGCAAAAGCCTTCTCTGATGGCACTGGATGGTTCATAGTTTGATGTTTTATCAAGCATGTGTGCTACTAGTGGTTCACACTCTATCTCACTATATGGCATGCACTATTGGTGGTTTACACTTTAAGGACCCCATTCAGTGGCGCATGTACCAAGAGATATTGTATAGTTTATTAGTGAAAACCTTATTTTAGACAATAGAAATTTGTCTCTTCGTTTAAAAAAAAAATAATTATTGATTGTTTTTGACTGACTTCTAAGACAATCACTGTAAAAATAAATTTGATGCAAATTTGAGCTGAAGAAGTTATGCACAGATTTTAATAAATTAAATGCAAAGTTTGGCTTTAGTTTGAGGTCACTTGGTGAAACGCAGGACTTTCTAAATATCTGCCAAATTGAGATAAGTACAAATTGTCATATTGACATCAACTTGCTAAAAAAAAAAAAAAAAAAAAAAAAAAAAAAACTATTAGCTTACCAATTAATACACCAAATAGTTACCATTAAAATTTCAAGAACGTTACTTGTGGTTATCGGTTCTTAGCCGTCAATCTTACAGATTGTATAAGGTTCATATTCTTGTGCAAAGCTCTTGATTTTATTATATATTTTTTTTTTATTTTAGAGTATTATTTTGCTTCCACCTACTGCTAAATTCCTGAATTTCTATTTGTTGATAGTAACTTCTCCAAATGTCTGCAAAGATTCTGGGTTGAGAATCTTCTGCATTTTCCTTTTTTTATAATTTCCTCAAAAATTTGTTTAAAAATGAAGTTTAAAATCTTTAGTTTTTTAAAAGCAAATTAGTGATCTAAACTATTTCTCCCTTCTTCCAGCATACAAAGTTAAAAATCTCCAGTCTTGTTTGTTGCTCTCTTATAACAATAAACAAATAATCACCTAAACTACATTCCCACTCCTTCTGAAATTTATGCTTCTTCTATTTGCTGTCCTCAACAGTTAAACATTTTTAAAACTTTATTTAACAACAATAAAGTCTTAATTCTTGTTTTCCATTAACAATAGATAATCAGCCATCGATCTGAAGAGAAAAATAAACAAACATGCCTGATTAAATAACTTGGTCGCCAGTGGAGATCGCATTTGTCAAGCCCTGCCCTTCAGCATACAGTTGAAAATCTTTAAAGCTTTAATTTCAAAGAATTTTTCTGACATATTTGTTACTTTGTAGTAACGATCTGTCATTTAATTCTCCCCACCTCCCTTCTGAAATTTCAGCTACCTCCTTTTACTCTCTACATATATAGTAGTGGCGGTGTACGGAAAACAAAAATTACCCATTATTTTCAAAATTGAGTATGAACCCTGTTAGACTGAAATTGAGGCACAAAACAAATTAAATTCACTAAATTAAAGCATGAGGGTGCTAATATAATTAGCATCGAAAATGGTAGGCAACAGAAAATAATGTTCCCAGGAAGTGAGATCTTTAAACTGGGATTTGTTTTGAGGAAAATTTAACCTCTTCATTATTCCACATTTTTATTAAGTGAGTTTCTGTCTTAAAAAGAACTTAAAATGTTGCATTAAAAAAATTTTAGAAAGCTATTGAACACTTAGAAAGTTAAAATAAGAAAAGAGAAAAAAAAAAACCTCTTCCAGCAGATTAAAGTAACTTGCTAAACGCGTTAAATATCAATTAATTTTTCCTTACTCCTGCACTTGCTTATTTTAATTAAAGTAACAGACAATGATAGAAATGAAAAATGTATATATGTTATATTAAAGAATTGCTGACAAATTTGATGGTAAACAACTTCACAGCTCCATGGAAAAAAGGTTCATAACATCATTAAATTAAAATTCCAAATTTTACAGAATATTTGTTAGCAATAATTAAAATAAATAAAAACCTTTTCTTTTATAATTGGACTGAGGACCAGCAGCAGCATATTAACTTCATTTACAGGCAACTGAGAATTTCCAGAGATTAAAATTTAATCCGTTTTTATATCTGAAAACACACTCCCAAGTTTCCTTTCTTAAAAATTTTACAAATAAAGAAATTTTTTATGTTGAAATTTTATTAGTTTTATCATATATAAGCAATTATCTGCATTAAAATATCAATAGATGTCACCACAGTTTTGCTCAGGTCTGTCCATTCCAATCTTAAAACTGCCTTGGTGTTTTAATATATAGTTAATTTCCTTTACACGAATTGAGACAACAGATTGAAATTTCATCAGTTCACAGATCCAAATAGAGCAAAGGTTTTTTTTTTTTTTTTTTTTTTCGTTATAAGTTTCACAAATTTTTTGTAATTGAAATTTATTATTATTTTTCATATATAAGCATTTAATTGAATTGTAACATCAATAATAGGACCACAGTTTCATATAAATATTTTCTCTTTATGTTTTTTTTTAAAGGGAAAATAGTTACTTATTTTTCTCAGCATATACATTCTTAATCATTATAAAAAAAAAAATCAAAATTGTAGAAATTCAATTTAATAGATAATTGCATATCAAACCTTTTTAATTTAAATAAGTACTTAATACAAAATCATTAATTTTAAAAATGATGGTGGTGGTTAATTTTACTTACTTATAAAGAAAAAAAAAAAAAACAAATCCTATAACTTCTCCTCTTGAAATAAAATATTTGAATCTCGCATTGATCTGAATTATCTAAAGGCTTAATACAATATCTGAAAAACATCTTATGCCAAGAGTGGAACTTGAATACACGCTGTCTTTCGAGAGCCTAAATTTCTCTTTCTGGTTCCTTAGACTATTCAGCCATCTCGACTTTGTTCAATTTTCTTCTGAAACGAAAGATCTTCAAAATAGGTTACGCACATCTGTCGATTTCGGTCTTTAAGAGGTAGCCTTGTGTTTTAATAACATAGATATGGGGATGGAGGGGGAATGTACCTCCCTTCCCCTTCACTTTAAAAGCTGCTTGAAGGTAATAGAATGAATTTTAAAAATTATGCACCAAAATTTAAGATTGATTATTTTTCCAGCTGTAATGTCTTGATATGCAATTCATTTGAATTAACTCCAAGAGCACAGAGGAGATCACTTGTGATCTCTGCAGGCCACAGTTTGAGAAGCACTATGTTGGAGGATATAGTCTGCTGATAAAATGATAGCATTTACCAGGGTGTTTAGCCACCTGGAAAAGTCAAGGAAATTTACCATTTCTGAGGAAAATTTGAAAATTTTGAGAAAAAGTTAGAAAATTTTGAACTTTGAAGAAAAAAATAAGAAAAATGTTTCTTAAAAAACTAAGGATTTGAAATTGCAGCACTATTAAAATCAAACTTTGCTCTCCATGAGTACTGTAAATAGTATTTTAACCCCTCGTGCAAATTGTTTTGTCTACCCTCTTTTAGTCCTTCTCTGTAACTCAGAGATTTTCAGTTCCAGCTTCACTGAAACTTTCTACTGAATGTTGTAGGATTGATTAGGTGTTTCACTCTGCTTAATCTTTGTTTGGGAACTGAACATTTGTTAGCTTAATTTATTGAATATTTATTATTTGTATTAAAATATGTCAAAGCAATCTGTATTTAACTGCAACTGGTGTAATGAAGAATTTTCATCATGATTTGACAAAATGGATAGAACCTGATGCTAAAAGCGTGTATCTGCAAAATGTTCAACAATTTGTAAAATTTACAAAAAATTATGTAGCAAATCAGTAATTTGTGAAAGTTCCCCTCTCAAATTCACAACTTTTAAAAATTTTTCGGTGTAACATCACAAAACCTCAATATCTGGATTTTTTTTTTTATTATTATTGGTATGGAAAAGTCAGGGAAATTTGTTGCTGATCAGGAATAGACACCCTGATTTACAAATTGTTTGTAGTTTTAAGTAAGGCTATTTATCATTATTACAGCTATTTTAAATTATTTCAGATTAGTGTAGTTTCTGTATATTCATACATTTTTAAATTTTCTCATATAGTTAAACAGCATTAAAAAATGATAAAATAAAAAAGAACTGCTCTATCCAAGTATAACTTGTTGATATTGTAAGCCATGCGACTTTAAGATTTTATTTTTTTAATAAGACTACAATAGATCTTAACTTTTCGTTAAATGAGTCTTTTTCACCATTTGTGCTATGTAAGCTACTTTATTCCAAGGTCAAATGTTAACTCGTCAAAACTAATTCTATTTTTATTATTCATTATTTAAAGATCATCATAATAAAGATGATGATAGTCTTAAAATGCTGAGTCTTCTGTTATTTAAGAGAAGAAATATTAATGGTTAATGGAATTTGTTTTTGGAGATGTTGGTAAAAGACTTTTTCATAAGCAAATGTCAAACATGTAAGAAACAGAATGGAGGATCGGCATTGAACAAAGCTTAATTCAGAATGTTTGTGGGGAAACCATGGCCAATCATAGCATGAATTTTTCCCATAGTCTTGCATGGATCAGGTTATACCCAATCAAAATCCAAAAATTCTATTTTCAAGTACCCCAATAATTTTTTTTTTTTTTCAGAAACAAATCTGACAAAATTTCATTGACAGTTATGCAACACACTTCTGAAAACCAAAAGAAAAGAAAATTCATCCCTATTTTAAATGCAGTTATGGGAAAATAGTCTGTAATTATACATATCTAATATCAATTTTATAATTTATGTACAAAAATGAACATGTTATTCTGTTAACCCAAACCCATCCCGCAAGAGTCAGATTTAACTTGACCTGACTTAAATTGCTGGCAGGTTGTGTTCAGGTACTTGACTATATTTCCCTACAAATTTAAGTCGTGTATTGTTTATTGGACAATTTCTGATTAATATAATATATTTAATCCTGTAAGGTTGTGGTAAAAGGAATTTACATGTCGTTACTTATAAAACTGCATTTACTCAAAACCTTATTTTTTAGCCAAAAAAAATAAGGATTTTTTTTTTTTTTTTCAAACTTGTAACCACACAAAAAATTTAAGAAAGAAAAATTATGTAACTTAACAAACTATAGTGAATCCCAAATTTATTATTCTCTGTATTTTTTCAAATTGATATTCTTCTTTGTCTGCATCTTTTTGTCTACATCATCCAAAATTATAATTTATGAATCTTCATCTCTGTTTTTGGATGTGGTTTCTTTGGATTGCTAAAAAATAGTGCCATCCTCAGTCCATTCATAGCATTAGAAATGCCGCACTTGAGAAAAAACTGCAAAACTAAAGGTAATTTAAGAATGGACGTGTGCATCTAAACTTCACTGTGCTATTACAGGGAGTGGAGGTTTTTGAATAGATTCATTTTTTGTTAGTTCTGTGTTTCATGATGTAAGCCATGCATAATAATGTGTGACGAATTGCCACTTTAAAAGGCCTATTTATGGATGCATTGAGGTTAAAAAGTTATTCCTCTGGTCACAACTAAATCAGTTCGGTTTATTGCGAGTTGTCTTTGCATTTGATTCCAAAATGCACAGGATTCAATGGGTCCAATTTTTGAGAAAAACGCATCATAGATTTGAATAAATGCGGTATTACACCACAAATGTTTGGTTAACATAGTCTTTTATTTGTGTTTCTTCACTTGCATTTGTGAACTAGTTGGGATCCTTTGGTGATATAAGCCAGCTAACAAAAACACATCAAAATGTTATTGTTAATTAAACTAAAGCATATGCTATTTTTCAGGTATTCGTTTATCATTTTATATACTGGTTTTAAAGATATTGCATTTATTGTTTGTATTTTTATGGGGGAAAAAAAAAAAAAAACCCTAAACACCATTTAATAAAATTGCTGAGAACCTACCCAACAACTCACTAAATTTTATTCAATGTTGGTTTCTTGCATGTTTGGCACTTTTTTTGGAATAATTTGCAAAGCTTTAAATCATACACACAATATTGGATAAGGAAAGGCAAATCTGTACTTTTCAGTTATCAAGACTCAGTTTTGCACACGATTATCAAATCTGGTTATTGCATGTGACCAAGTTTAACTGTTTTTCCTTTCCTCCTCAATTTACAAATCATGTAATGATTTCATAAATTATTTTTTATTAATGTATATTTTGTGATTATATATTATTCTAATGTTTTTATTTATATGTATTTGTACAACCTATTTTTTAATTTAAAATTATGCATTTCTTTTAGATAGCTTAAAAGAAAAGCCTGTCATTTTATTTATTTCTTAATAATAAAATATTATCCTTAATAAAAACACCAGTATATATATATATTAATGTTATATTCTTTCCAGTAAGCATCATTACACTTGCATTCCCATCTCTTGTATCAAATGATATTTGATAACCGAAAAGTACTGATGAATCTGTAGATTGAGATAATTTTAATAGAAAAAGCTTTATTTAAATGTAATGTTATTAGTACTTGAAATTACTTAAAACATGTACACTCGGTGGTTATATCCCATTGTTCTAATGCATTTTATTCCAAAAGTACCAATTTAGAATATAGTTGAGTAGTCCTTTTCATGTTCACTGTTAACCCCCCCCCCCCCCCCCCCAAAAAAAAAAAAATAAAAAAAAAAAAAAATAAAATAAAATAAATAAAAATAAAAATAAAATCCAAATAGGTTTTTGAATGACAAGTCAATGTGATACACGAGAAAGGGAAATAGTGAATACTTAATTGGTGCCAAAGTGGCATGTTATTAATGTGTTTTAAACTAATTTATTCCACACACAGGTTAATTCTGATAAGACTGGATTTTCCATTGGAAGCATTTTAAATTATAGCTCTTTATTCCTTAGGCAGATATTATTGGCACAATAATTAAATGTCCTCTTGGAATTCTTGTGTTATTCACAGATTCGTTGATTTCACTTTAATTAAGTGCAACTTTTAGAATACTTTAACCTCCTTGAAAGGCAGTGGGATATTTTTTTTATACCACTTAATTTTAATAAAGATTTGTACCAGAATTTTTAAAGAAAATTTTACTTTTATAAATAACTTTGGTTGAAAAAAAAAGCTGTAAAATTGCATTTCCTTATTTTTAATTTTTTTTTTTTTTTTAAATTCTAGTGTGAATTCAACATTACAGAAACAGAATTACTTTCCCGTGAAAGGGTTAAAAAAATAAATTGATCATAAGTATTCTTTTGTCTCTCCTTGAAGTTAGAATTGAATTTTTAAATATATTTTTCTCATATTTGAAACTTAAAACAAAAGTTTTTAAATTGAAGAATACTTTTGTTTCGATCATTTCTTAAAGTTGCCATGTTTAATATACTTTAAGTTTTCACATGTTGAGGAGCCCTAGAAAATACCTGTAAAAAAATTGAATGCTGGGAAAAGTGAATTCAAATTTTAAAATACTTTCTAAAACTTCTTTTAAATAACAAATATACAACAACTTTAGATACACCCAGATGCCAATCTTTTTTGGAGTTAGAGGGTAGCCTGGCATTTTAGACATAGATGTCTTTGAGGAATTTGGGAGACCTGGGTTTAATTTGACATTTATAGTTTTTTTTTTTTTAAAGGAAATATATATTTAGATTTAAACAAAAATCCATGACTCGTTGTTTCCAATTAGTACTAAGAAGAAAGAAGGGGAGAAAGAGAAAATACTAAATATTCTTCCCTCCTCATTTGCATTTTGTTACAAATCTGTATTAAAATAATTATTCCTGTACAAATCCCAGCAGTGACACATTTTAGTTTCTGTTCATTTTTAATCTTCTGACTTCTAAGACAGGTCTATTGGACTGAAAACAAGTTTTGTCCACTTTTATCTTGTGTGTGTGTGGGGGGGGGGGGGGGGGGGGGAATCATTACAATATAATTTTTTCTTTCTATTTTGTATAAATTATGTTGTATTATTTATTGGTTTACTTATAAGTCATTCATTTGTATGTAAGTAATTTTATCTATTTACATACATGGGTCCAATGTACCTGATTGATATTTCTTGTATAGTCTTTTGTTTCGGTAGTTGGAGGGTTAAGAATGAAACAGAATTTAGAGTATGTATTTCTGAATCTTTATTATCCACATTAATCACCCTGATTCATAGATTATAGCAAAAAATCTAAGTTGGCAGCATAAATTTTTTGGAAGTAATTTAGGAGAAAGTAACTATTTCTGCATTCAGCAGATTTTAAATCTATGAAATACTTTATGAATCATGATACATTTAAGTTTTAAAATAACTCAGTACTGCTAGATTCAAATGTACAGTCATGAAATTCAAGACTTCTTAATAATAAGTGTTAATAAAATAATATATTGATAGAATGCATTGGCCAAAGGCATAGCTACTAGTGCATATTGGAAATGAAATCATACTTCTGGCCCTGTTTCAGGTTTGCATTTTGGTGTTTTATGGATAGAATGATGCATTGAATGAGAAGTATCTCTGTGTTAAAACTATTTTTATTCTGAAAAATCTTAAGAAATGCACACAGGCTTTTTTTTGTTTCCAATACAGTGTCATGTTTGAACTTTCTTGAATTAACCTATTTAGCTGCTGTGCCTTACAAATCTAAAAAAAATTATCTGAACACCTACGAAAGAAATTGGAAAGTCTTGGCAGAATCGGTTAACAGACATCATATTTACTCTTATGAATTTTTGTCCTTGCATATTTTTTGCATCAAATGAGGTAATTTAGATTGGGGAAACAGAATTTCATATTAATCTGCATAAGATGGCTCATAAATTTTTGTTTCAGAATCTGATTAAATTAAATAAAAAAATAACCACTGTTAATTCCCCCCCCCCCCCTTGTTCTAAATTGCAACCAATATTGTTTTACCATCTGAAGCTTTTTCTTTTTAAATGGTATTAATAAGGCTCAAACAACATGTATATAAACAGATGCATGTTCTAAAAATTAAATTTGCTCAAGATGCTTATAAAATATAAGTTAGGGTTA
Organism: Maratus michaelseni; assembly: GCA_963931845.1. Taxonomy (NCBI): domain Eukaryota; kingdom Metazoa; phylum Arthropoda; class Arachnida; order Araneae; family Salticidae; genus Maratus; species Maratus michaelseni. The sequence goes on from OZ007600.1 coordinate 36,949,870, forward strand.
ATTTTAAATTTAAAGCAATGCAGACAGTGAAAAGTTAACACATAGCTAAATCCACTGCTCTTTTATTAATTAGTTGAACTTTATCTTCTTTTACAAAGCTTAAATTCTTTGATAAGTCCTAAGTTACTTAAAATTATTCTAGCTTTTTCTGGCTAACTTTATTCTTGAATTATCGAAAAGTAATTTTCATCCAGTTTTTTAAAATACTATCTAAAAATTATTTACATTGCAATACATTAAATGTTAGAATAATTGGAAACAATATAATGTTTTTGCAATACACTTTTATTCTTACATGTTTATTACGTTTCTGTTAAAGATTGCCACCCCTCTCTCTTATTTTATTTATTTTTGAGGAAAACTCAGAAAAATGCAACATTTGCGAGAATCTGACTTGATTATTCACAATTTATTTTCTTCCCCCCCCCCCCCCCCCCCACAAAATTTATAGTGGTTAAATATTTTTTCTTGTGTTTTCTTAGTATCTATTTACAAATCAATTTTCAGTTGTCAACTGAAAAAGGAGCAAGTGTTGTAGGAAAGCAAAATAATAACAGCAGAATACTCATTTCAATGGGGATATTAGAAGGGGTAAGGTAACAGCATCTTCAGTCTATTAATTTAAAATGTGCAGGTTCTCGTAGAGATGGAGCTGAAGCTGCACTTAGATGGAGAATAAAAGCATTTCTGAAACATCTAGCTTTATTTAAATATCACATTTTTATATTGTCGCATACTGGCCCACTAATACATTATCTGTTTGCGAACAGAGAGAGAGTCGAAATTACTTTATACAAAAACCTATGATGCTTTTTTAGCTGTAATTAATTTTTCAGTTAGTTCATTTGAATTATCTTCAATAAATAAATTTCATATTTAGAATGTGTTACCTTCTACATATATGTTATATATGCATAAGGTAATGTTAATATATATTCGTTTGTTCTTTGAAATGCTGTGCCACCCTAGTTAAAATTTTATAGAACGTAATTTTTTAGTGCAGAGTATACTCAACATTCGCGATGTTTCTCTTGAATATAACCCTCGAGTGTGAAAAATATGCAAGTACAATACATTAAATGTTAGAATAATTGGAAATTTCGTTGTTGGAATATCAACTTTTTGTGAAAACACCAATGTTCTATCGTTTTTAAGTTTAGTATAACAGCTGAGTATCTTGGATACATTTTGTCATTAAAAGTAGCAGACAAATGTACAAGGTGGCCATGGTTAAACTATAGATATTTAGGACTCTATTATAAAGAATGTACCAAGGAAAACACAAAATTTTGTATACCTATTTAGACCAAGGAAAACATGAACACAATTTGTAAACTAAATTATGAAATAGAAGCAAAGTTGTGAAAAATAAGTTTTGAATTGTAAAATCAAAAAGTAAATTTCAAATGTGTAAAAATTCAGCTAAAAGTGAAGTGTACTAACTGCTAAAAAAACCTGCTTTTGTGTTAAAATGTCTATTAAATGTTAGTCAATTACCTAAAATGTTCTTTTTTTTTTATTATTGTTAACCCTGGTGCCAAAAATGTAAACTATTGTTTCCTTTGTAAATCAATTTCTCATGATTTCTCAATAGTATGTGTATGAAATGGTGCTACATTTGGACTAATACATTGAGCTCTAAACACCTATATGTTAATTATGGCTACCCAGTACATTAGATAGACCTGTATGCTTTTATTTACAGAGTGTATGTATGTTATAGTTTGGTTGGCTAAAGCTAAATTGAAAACTTTAATCTTGTAGAACTATACTATGAAAAAAAAAAAAAAAATTTCTTGATCTAGCAAGGTGGTCTACGAAAATATAACCTCTTTTGAGTTACTAAAGATTCCGAAAAGTGTTCCTTTTATTTCCAGAAACAAATAGAATTCCAAGATTTAAAAAAGCACTTTTGAAACAAAAGTTTCTCTTTCTGCCTATAAATTTTGGAAACATTTCTGAGCAGTTTTTATAATGTATTAATCAATTTACTCAACCTGGTTACAATATATAATTTTTTTGAACAATATGTAAACATTTTCAGTTGTGTAACTAAATTTATACATGTGCAAGAGCAACAAAATAATGTTCATTTTATGTTGTTAATTTAACATGTTGTCTGCTAATATTGTTTGTTGAACTAGAAAACATTTACTTGAGAAATTGGTAGCATCTGCAAAGCTGATATTTCATGTTAATATTGGGTTGAGAAAATTAATACATTGTAAAAACTATTCTAATGTTTCTGAAAATTATAGGCAGCAAGATAAACTTTTGTTTCAGAAGTGCGTCTTTAAATCCGTGAAATCTATTGGCTTCTGAGGATTAAGGAATGTTTCTCAGAATCATTAGTAACTCTGAAGAGATTATCTCAAAAAAATTTCTTGCTAGACCAAAGGGATGTAAAATTTTTTGCAAGAATATTACTAGAGTTGTAGTTTTATTGAACAGTATAAAGGATGCCCCAAAAATTTTTAAACGTACTTTAATTTTTTACCTGTTTGAGATAAGAAAACAATGATTTATGCTGAATTGAACGTTGTGAATGGGGATCATATGTTACATTATAAATGTTTTTTATACTGTATGTAGTTTTTATATTGATCTTGTTATGACAAAAGGAAAAATTCTTTAATTGACCAATTTTTTTTAGGGAGGCAGAGTTGTATAAAAACTAAAGTAGTAACATTTAGAAAAACAATGGCAGCTATATTCCACAACATCTTTTCTTTTTCTATACTTTTACAATTAACACTGCTTATTTATCTCCAACAGGTAAAAAAAATAAAGTGTGTTTCAACCTTTTTTTGGGACACTTTATAGAATATAAGCAAAATGTTAATATTAGGTTCTAAATTTATTCAAACACAAAATAATGTCCAAACAAAAAAATTATACAAACAACAACAAAAAATATCTTCTCAGATGATATAATTATTAATATAAATATAAATTTGTTTAAATTGTTAACATACCAGTGTACAAGCTATTTTGCTCTCCTCAAATATAGAAATAAAGAGTACTTTGATCATTCTCTCCCATTCTTTATCTTTTGGCCTGTCACATCACTCAATTATCGCTTGTTTGGCACTTGTGGATATACAACATTAAACTCAAATGGCTAACCCTCTTTTGTTCAGTTCTGCAAGATTGTTTAACGAATGAAATTACTAAAACTTCAACATAGGAAAAACAACTACGTTAAAAACATAGGAAAGAAGAAAGAGGGGGTTGTGCAGCAATTGTTTTATTTAAAAATTAATAGATGTGGGTAAACCAGTTTTATTGCACCATTAAAGGAAGTATCAAAATTTCAACTAATTAGTGACAAAACTCTTGTGGCTAGTAACTCTAAAAGCTATTAAAATACATAGCCAATTTAAAAAATTTAGTGAAACTACATCAATTTAATGTAACTTTTCAACTCGAAAAGATCCTATTTTACTAGAAAAATGTGACTATTAATTTTTTAAAAGATTAAGTTGATTGACTGAAAATTGGCAGAGCTAGAGTCCACAGATTTTTAAAAATGCTATTTAAAAAAAAAGAGCTTTGAGTTTTTATTACTGTTTATTTGCCGTGGTGTGTTCTACTTCTATAGCTTCATGCACTTTCAATATTAATTTCTAACTATATATGATTTTCATTTATGTAATGAGTACTTTAAGTGAACATTTTTTAATGGTGTTACCCCTTAATTTTTAAAGAAAATAAATTTTGCACAATCTACCTCCCCATTTTTTTTCTTTCTTGTGTAAAAAGTAGATAGTTATGTAACTTTTAGTAATTTCATTACATATAGAATCTCTTTGAACTGACCAAAAGATGACGATTAGCCTATTGTGTTTAACAGTGCATATCCACAGATTTTTGTGCCTATCATTATCAGCATGCAATTAATTTGCACATTTATATTCTATTAAAAATATTATACAATCAATTATACAAGTTGATATGCACATCTGGTTTGTATAATTTCTAACTTCAGCCTTCTGTGCTTTTTAAAGATGCAGTTTTAATTGCATTACCTGTAAATGCATCTTTTTACGACATAAAAATAAATATTTCTTCTTATTTTATAAACAACCTAAGATAACATGTAGTACTCTACCTGTTTTTCTTTGTGTAACAAACAAATTTAGAGAAGAAAAAAAATAATTGGGATTCTAGAATATCTATTAATTTGTTCATTATACAGTTAAAAACCTATGAACATGTAACCTGTCTCTCTATAATGAAATCCTGTCTTAACAGAAAAATTTTCATGGTCCCAACAATACCATACAACTACACATTTTAAGAACTGTATAAAATGTGTTTTTATAAAGTTTCCATAGGTTTTACTGTATTGGAATTTAATACTATGATTTTATAAATGGGAAATTTCAGCAAATCAGTATTGCAACCTTTAATCAATTAGTAGTTGCCTACTTTATTTCTGCATCGAATTTTTAAAAATATAATATGCAAACATACTTATGCATTTTGTACATACTTAAATTTTTTGTTAGCCAGAATAACTTTAACCTCTTCATGACAAGCATCATGTATATGTGATATATAGAACGCTCAGAATCCTTGATTTCCTACCAGTAATATTGAAGAGAAAATTGTGCCTTACACACTCTGCGGTTAAATTAGACAAAAATTTCTGTTAAATATTACTGGTGATAAGATTAAAAATTCTGTAAAGGATGCTCGCTGAGAAGGGATTAAAAGAATAATTTAAATTTTGCATTAAAAATGTTTCCCATATTGATTAAAGTCTCTTAGAAATAAAAGGATGAAAAAATATTGATCTATTTTTTGTTTTGTATATTTAAGGCTGTTCTCAAATCCAAACTGGCTACTTTCTGACATGTTTAATTAATTTTTGTTCGTGAACTCGCATAATTAATTGGCAGGTGCTCTTATTCAGAAACTTTGTAATAAAACTGTTTTTTCACTTTTCGGTGAAGGCAGAAGATTTTTCAAAAACTGCTTCCAAATTAGCGTTTGGAACTGAATTTCAGGATGCAACATCAAGGAAAAGGGGAAAAAAAAAAGCTGATGTTGTGAGACAATAATAGTTTATCACTCAATATGTAATTCATTTATCAAAAAATGAAAGAAACTGTTTGAATACAAATCATTTCAATAATCGCACCTGCAACTGTTTTGTGTTTACAGATGAATTAGAAAGTTTCGCGTTATTAAGCAGGGTTTATTATTATTATTATTATTTTTTTTTTTTTGAGAACCGCCTTAACAGAGCTTTCTTATGGTATTAAGCAATTTGGATACAATTTTCATTTTCTACTTTTATTTATTCATCTTTTCAATACACTTCTTATTCTTCACTTTTTTGTTTTATATCATAGTTGTATTTATATAACAAAATACATACAAGGTATTATATCAAAGGTATCAGATTCTTATTTAAAAATCCTGTAATTAAAAATATTTGATGCTTTCCATAAGATGCTTTTGTTTCATTCTATGTAATCTTTTCTTAACAGGTTTGGGGAATGAGAACAGGAAAAGACGAGATGATAGCCAATTTGATATTGATGATGTTATAATTCCTTGTAATAGTAGAAGTGGGAGATTAGTCGAAATTCAGTATAAAGAAATTATGACTCCAAGGTATTTAAAATACTAAATTTCCTAAAATATTGTCTTTAACATAAATTCATGTTTTGCTATTAGAAACTTTTTAGAAGTATTTTAATTATAATAATAAATTATTTTACAGTTGGCGTAACACAGAAAATGAAGTTTTAGAGCATGACCTAATGAATGATCTAGATGAAGTAGAAGAGGTATGTATATATAACTTATTAAATAAATAAATATATATATTAAATATATATATATTTAAAAAGCCATTTTCTAAACCTTTTTTTCCTTTCCTCTCTTATTGCAGAATATAACAGATTCATACTTAGTCAAGCGACATGAAATGTTAGAAATCGATGAAAAAGAAAAGATGAAGCGTACTGCTTTAGGATTAAACAGGCGGAGACGAAATCGTTGCGATTCAAGAGCAGATAGCAGTGGAGCAAACACTCCAGATCCAACATCTTTGTATAATAATCAAGATAATGTTTTTCAAATACCTAATTTTAATGCTAGTGCAGGACCTGCTTCACCTGCATCACCTCCTGCCACTCCTAATTCTGCTGTTGTATCCGACGATTCTCAGCCCCCAACTGGTAATGGTTCAGTCATACGACCGGAAAAGAAAAAGGTAAATGTAAAGCGAATTGTTGAGGAAAGTACTAGTGCTCGTGGTGTAGTGGATTTTGATGAAGTCCCACCATATGAGCCTCTACAGTTCCCTTTACCTGACGATGTGTACGAACAGTTACTTGCTGAATCTGATCATAACAAAGAGGTATTTGATATGCCATCCAATACGTCTAGTTTTCCTGCATCTCCTATCAGCTCATCTAGTAGTACCTCAACGGTAGAAGATGAGGACGAAGATGAGGACGATGATGCATCTGATCCTGAATGGACTGTTGTTAAACCAATAAAAAGTTGTTCAGAACAAGCATTGGTTTTAAAGTTTGCTAAAAGATGAACTTGGCAAAAAGAAAAAATGATCATTAGTTTTATTCTCCCTTCCTTTTTATTTAGTTGCACATCACCTTTGATGGATTCCACATTTTACACCAAAGGGCACAATGGTGTTGAAAAAAAGAATGTGCCAGACAAATTTTGTATATGTCATCACTATTGTACAAATCATCTAACCAAATTACGTCCTGGTCAAGCCATTAAATTGTATATAGTGTGTAATGTAAAGATCATGAATTTCACAAAAATGCTGTAATAATAGTTTTGAAATGTTGTGTTCCTGTTTAGTCATATATCATTTAATTAAGCATGTATTAAATTAACATAGCCAAAGTGTGAGAGTGAATGTGTCAAAGATTTTGTGAGGATCTTGTACTTATGTAAATAATCTGTAACTTTTCCTACTGTTAACTTGCATTTGCTTTTATGTTAGTGTATAGTTTGTTCAGACTTGTAAAAAGAATAAAAACATTTAAAAAAATGTAAAAAGATAAAACATGCTTGTGATCTTTTCTTTTTAAAGTTAATCACATTTTTTAAAACTTATGGTAACAAACAAAAACATTGAAATTTTACATATTTGGATTTTCTCTTAACTGGCCAACTCTTAGGCTTGGCAACCTGCACCATTTAAATAATTATTATAATTATAAAAGAAAGTATTATTTTAAATATTGAGTAATATAGTACCATAAATTTACTTTTATTGTCAGTTTAACAGACTAGAATTGGGTTTCGAGCAAGACAGTTAGTTAAGAGGGTGTCTAAAATTAAAATAGAGAAAAAAAAAATCTTCAATATTAATAAATTTAATAACATGTTACCCAATACACAAGTAAATTTCCCCAGTATTCAACAGATTTTTTAAAATTCATAATAAGAAAGAAATTTGTGAATTTTAATAAAGTAACAGCATGAGTGTACATGTTTGGGGGGGGGGGGGGGGGTTGAGGACTAATTTCTCAGTGAATACATAGGTAGATAGTTGCAACATTGATTTGCATTAACCTATTAATGACGACTTATTTTACACTTCTTTTAATACTTAGATACCAGTTTTCCCATACTGTTATTTTAACTGATTGAATCTTTGATAGTTTCACATTAGATAAAATGAATTTTTTTTTACTAAGATACTGATGTTCATATTTAAAAGTTTCGTATCACTTAAATGGTAACTTTACGTACCAACCGGCATTAATGAGTTAATGTAAAATCAAGGTTCTACTGAATTTATATTAAACAAAAAGATTAATATACAGAAAGGAGGAATGAAATGAAGAAAAACTGTATTTGTTTTAAAAATTTTGGGATAAAGCCATTAGTAGTAAAGATTTTCTATACTACTGTAAAATTTGCTTGAGGCACTGTTTACTTATTTAATTTTATAAACTGAAAATCCCTATATGGATGCCTATTGCTCTGTCTTGAAAGAGGTTCTGGTAGAAAATCTACAATTCCCTTAAAATTTTTTAATTTGTGGGTTCTATTTATCAAGAATATTGCTTAAGGATCCTCTCTCCTCATGCGAAAAGACCTGCTCGCTGTTAATCCTATGGGGCATTATTTTTCTAATCTAATATCTCATTTGCATATTAATATTTTTAAACGATCTTTTTTTGCATTGTTGGATAGTAGAGATCAATCTCTCATTTCTGCCATTGATAACTTTTTCGATTTTTTTTAACGAAGATACTTTCACGTTCCAAACTGGTTCCGAAAGTAAAAGTATCTTTCTAAAAATAAATCTGCAAAGAAAATCAAAGTAATCAACTGCGGAAATATAGAGTGATATCTGCTATCCAATGCAAAACAAGATTGTTTAAAAATATTGAAATGCAAATGAGATATTAGAAAAATAATGCCCCCTAGGATTAACATTAGTGAGCGGATCTTTTCGTGTGAGAGGAGAGGACCTTTTATATGATGAATTTAAATCTATTGTTACATGGATGCGTTCAATGTATTTTATACTAATCTGATAAGACATTTAACAACTTCTGTGTCCAAAGGAATGCGCCTGCCTGAAATATTACATATGACATTAGATGCTGATATAAATCATTTTGCCAAATAAATGTAGGTTTAAGAGCCTACATTAGTCACGGGAAGAAACGCTCAAGCTAATGTTAAGCACCATTTCTCGCTCGCTTAATATTTTTAAATGCTTTTTTTTGCATAGGATAGTTGAGGTCAATCTCCAACGTTGTTATAGTTTTTACTTTTTCTATTTTTGTTGCAGTTTTTTTATAAGCGGGCATTTTCAATTTTGGAACCAGTTCTGAAAGTGAAGTGAAAGTACCCTTATATAAAATAACTAGAACCAAAAACGGAAAAGTAAAAACTAACAACGTTGGAGATTGACCTCGGCTATCCTATGCAAAAAAAAAAAGCATTTAAAAATATTAAAATGCGAGCAAGAAATCGCACTAGAACCTTCTCATAGACTTAACATTAGCTTGAGTGTTTTTTCACATGACTGATGTAGGCTCTTATTGGGGAAGACTTTTGATACAAGCCACTGTGTAGTTGTCTGAGTGTTCAGAATAATATTTGGAGCTGAGAATTCTGATTAACTCTTAGTAAAGTACAGAAATCGTGTAACCTACATGTGTGCTTGAATATTTGGTACAATATACCTTTGGATACATATCATATTTACTTGCGTATTTTGAGCACTTCTTTTACAATTTCCTCGGTGCAAAAAATACACAGGTTATTTTTGAAAAGTACCAAAATCATGAGACCTACATGAGGGCTTGAATATTTGGTACAATATACCTTTAGATACATCAGAGATAAGAATTCTCTGTCTTTTTGCATACCAGTATAATCCTGGAGAAAATGTTGTTCTGTTAAATAGAAGAATGTTCTGATTAAATAAATAAACATTCTCTGTAAGATTATACTGGTATGCAAAAAGATGGAAAATTCTCATCCCTGATACATATCATATTTACTTGCGTATTTTGAGCACTTCTTTTACAATTTTCTCGGTGCCGAAAGTAAGGTGCATAAAAATACACAAGTTATTTTTGAAAAGTATTTGATATTAAGTATTCTTGGAGAAAAATTTAGAGCAACCAAAGAAATGTCTCTCTTTAAGATAATTTTATTTTAATCATATATATTATTTCTGTTATCAACATCCGTTTTTCTAAGCAAATAAAAAGCGCAGAATGATAAATAAGATTCCATATGAAAGGATTTTGAACCGGCTTCTGACATAGTATACTCACATTTCATTAAAACATGTATTATGATTAAAAATTGCAAACAATAAAAAATTAAATTGGCATTGTTTTCATAAATAAAATGTAAGGTTTTCCTCAAATTAGTGTTACCACAAAAATAAAATACTGCAACATTGATACTGCAACACAAAAAAAGTTCAATAAAGATAATGTGGGACATAGTTGCTGCACTGGTTTAATTTTATATTTATGATTAAAAGCAAAATTGAAATTCAAATGCTCAATTTATTTTTCTTTATGTCATGTTTTTTTCCCCGAAACAGATGTCATCCTCTAATGTAGTTAAAATACAATTGATAATTTTCTTTTCCAATCTTCGATCAGTCTTTACTGTAACTTTGATAGAATAAATAAGATGATATTCTGGCTTCACTAATGTTGTTTGCAGATATTTTTAGTTCTTAATTCTTTCAGAAGTTTAAACCTGCATCTAAAAAATATTAGACTACAGTGTGAAATCTTCGCACGACTCCACTGGTAAATAATTAATATATTAAAAAAAACAAAAACAAAAAAAAAACAGTTTGTAGCAGTTATTTAAGTGGCATTTTTAAACAGAGTGCACACAGTCCTTTTTTTTTCAGGAATATTCTAGGATAATAATAATAAAAATAATAAGTTAACTAGAGAGCATTAGTAGAATCTAAAAACTCTATTGCTGTATTTTTCTGCAAAATAGCCTACTCTACATTTATCTTCTAGTCATTGTAATTTCATGGCATGAACAATATGATCGAATACCTTAAATGGATTAATTTTCAACAGGAAACAGTATTATCACATGTCTGTTGATGCGGCATTATTGGTCATAAAATCCCCTACATGGAATAGGTAAAAATAGAGAATCACAGGATACAAAAAACAGAAAATGCTCCTTTGGATACACAGAACTAAACTCAAGGTTAACTTTTAAATCTGATTATGAAATCAAAATTACTAGAATATATACTATTAGAGTAACAAGAAACCCTGTTTGATTATTTCCAACTTTTCCATAGTTGTTTCATCTGAAAATTACACTTTATTTTACCCTAAATTTTCTTTCAAAAGCCAAGAGTCCAAAAATTATGCAAATACTTTTTCCTCTTTTTGGCTAAAATTTTCTTTCAAAAGCAGGGGATTCTGCATAAATTATGCAAGTAAATACAGTATTGATGACTTTTAAACTGCATTTCAAAAAGAAATGCAAATGTTTTGTATGCATAAGTTGAATAAACACGCAGGTGCTCAATTATTTTGAAAGCATTTCTATTAGGAAAGAAGTCAAAGATAACAAGACAATTTTGCATAACAACCTCTACATTACCATTAGTAGAGTACATATGCTTCCCAAGACAAAATTTTCTACACAAATGTGGCCCGATGAAGTCAAAAGATTGGACACCCTTGATCAGAATTATGGTCCCTTTCAAGTTGCTGATTTTACATATTTACTGATAACAATTAAGGTCAGATATGAAATTAAATTTATTATTTTATTTATTTATATATATATTTTGGGGTGGGGGAAGGTCAACCATGTGGATTCTAATGATGAAGGGAAAAAGTACATCCCCCTATTTATGAAGGATTAAAAATTGCGTTATTAAGTAATATTTAAAAAATTATTTAAATTAGGGGATTCAACCCAGACTACCCGGGTTAAGAACATAGGTAAAAACTATTTTTTAAATGAAAACTCTAATAGATTTTTTACATTTAATAATTATTTTCATATTTCCCCCTAATATCAAAAAGCATTTTTATATGAAAAGTAGCAATAATATGTTTAAATAAAGTTTTGAAATTTATTAAAAGCAATACTTTCATAATAGCCACATTGCAGGAGTTAATAGCTGAAGAAATCAAAGATTTTGCTAATTACAGCAATTAAATTTTTGATTATGATAATATCAGTTGTTTAAGCAGGTAGTTTGATTACATATCTATTACATTTGTGTTTTATTTTTATTTATTGATGAAGTTTTAATTGTGTGCATATTAGCCAGAAACGAACACTGAAGTGCAAATGGGATAATCTGTCTTAATCAAACTGCTTGCAAAAAAGATTTACGAAAAATTCCTGCTTAAAATTATTTTTAAAATCGTAAAACGTCAGTAAATGGAGACACTGTTTTCAAATAAATTGCATTTGAAAGATTACTTTTTCTTTTGTGACAGTGTAAAAATGAAATTGTGTGCAATGTTTGAAAGTTAAAAAATTGCAGTAAAAACGAAATTTATGGGTCAGGTGGTGAAAAGTCATCAATACCATATTTAATTGCATAATTTATGCAGAATCCTCTACTTTTGAAAGAAAATGTTAGCCAAAAAGGAACTTTTAAATTAATATGACAATCAGTTACTCACAGACATGTTTTTGCTTTATAATATAGATTTAAATTATGCATGCATGTTTGGGCTTTACAAAGTACACATAAAGCAAGAAATAATTAAATACATAAATTATTGTTTGAATAAAAAGTAAAAATAGGAATTTCCATATTTGAATATTTTATAATTTGTGGCATGTTGAACTTAAACAAGTAACAAAATTTTGGTGTTGCTATTGAACTTTTAAAAGCTAGGTTCAATTTTATTAAGTACTAGATGACCTCCAGTGGTCAGAAAAGCTACTATTATTTTGTAGTGAACTACTTTATTGAAAAAAGTATCAGCTACAAATTACTTCCCTACTTTCAGATTTTGCCGAAGGATTCAAACTACATGATGCATCATGCATTTTTTTGGGATATACAAAAACAGCGATATAACGAGGAGCTATAACTCTGTGTAACATATTTATGCTTAATCATAATGCATAATTTGTTTCAGCTATTTTTTCAGTGATTTGTCACCAACATTAGCAAATTGTTTGACAGAGTACAATTTTCACAAATAAGGCAAGTTATGATCACATGATTTGAAGAATGGCACCATTTCCCCCTTAAAGCAGTGCCTTTCTTCACTACAAACTACTGATTTTTTGTATTGCGTAGCACAATATAATGTGATAATAACCTTAGCATGTGATAATAACTTTAAATATACCTAAAATCAGTGTTGAATGATTTTATATTTTTAAATAAAAATCTTTCTAAACGAATCTAATGTTGGGGACCCCGCTGTTTTCATAAGCATACACCCTCTAATATGCATGATTTTATATTTTACAATGAAAATCTTTCCAAATGAGCCTAGAATTGAGAGCCCTGCTGCCTTTGGCAGAGTACATTGGAGATATTACGCACACCCCAGGCTGCTTTTGCAAAGAAGCCTCTAATTTATATAATTTTATATTTATTAAATGAAAATTCAGACATGCACAGAAATGAAATCCCCTCCTAAAATGTTCTAAAGCACAGTTAAAACAGGAAACAATATCTTCAAAGGAACTGAAAAGAAAGGGGAAAAAAAAAAAAAAAAAAAAAAAAAAACCTGACAAATTTGTGAAATGATCTTTAATTTTTTTGTTTTCTTTTTTTTTTTTTTCAAATACAGTTGAACTTGAACCTTGTTAACACGAAATCGCTTAATGGGAAATTTCGCTTAACACGAAATAATACTGAGGTCCTGTCAAATGAGTCTGAAAATCAATGTTAGTTAATTCGTTTAACACGAAATAGAATTTCGTAAAATCCCGCTTAAGACGAAATTTTTTTTTGCTCCAAAGTCAAAACATGATTCCTTACGCAATGTTTTCGATAATTCTAACTTACATGTACATCCTCTTATTAAAAATGGAATTTTCTCATGGTTTGAAAAAGATCTAAAGTGGAAAAGGGTTTCAGAAAATCGTAAAATACTGAATTCCTGACTAATCTCTGCTCATTAACCATATGATCAGACAGAAAGTTTGGGTAAAGGAATTTTTTTTTTTGAAAGTGATTGTTCCATTACTCGGTTGACTTTGTTGACAGTGTCATAAACCTCCGAAGTTTCCGAATTTCCCTATCTGTGAGAGAAAGAAGTGACAATCCCTACTTTACTACCTGACTAACATAATTGAAACTCTGTTCGCAGTTGCTCTGTAGAATTCTGAGAAAGATGAGTCCAAAACAGCAAGCTGTATCTTTTATCTTTAGAAACCAAGCAAAAAATTTTAAGCGAAGTTAGCGATAAAGTGCTGAAAAAAAATCAGAAAATGTGTCGAAGTATGGGATAGCTAAAATTATTCTACAATTGGTTCTCTCTACAGTTTTAATGAATAGCGAAAAGATTGAAGCAGCTTATGCTGTTAGTCAATTCAAACCAGTAAGAAAAGGAATGTGTAGAAGAAAGAATGAATAAATTGAAATTGCTCTCTTGCGGTGGATAAAAAAGGCAAGAAGACAGAACACTGTTTTAACTTTTGCAGTTTTGCAAGAAAAAGCAAAGGCTTGTGCTGATGCTCTCGGTGAGAACGATTTCATATGTTCTAACAGATGACTGACAATAGTTAAAGAGCGTCATAGGAATTGTCTGCAAAAACATATGTATAGCCAAAAAATGGGAAATTCTTTCTTAGACAATGTTTTTTCCGAGTACACTTGCATAGATGAAGATGTGTTGACTTTGGATGTGACGACAGATGAAGAAATAATAGTTGAAATAAAAAAAGATGACAACATTGAATTATCAGACGAGGATGAAGAAATTGACACAGAATGGAAAAGTTAGTGTCATTAAATGAATCTACTGTAGCATTGAAAACTGTACAACGTTTCCTTATGGAAAAAGACTATGCTTCCTGAGCTTTGGACAAATTAGATGAGGTCCATACAATCCTAAAAGAAAAAGTACTAAATTGAAAAAAAAAGTCAATAATGGACTTTAAAAAAAAAAAATGATTAGCAAGTAAATAAATTTGTTATTACCTAAAAAACGTTGATTAATTTGTTAATGAAATTTTCTATTTCTTATTAATTTATGATTTAATGAGCAGGGATATATTTGTAGGTTAATATATTTAGTTTTTATATCTAATTTAGATGACGCCCTTATTATGACAGTTAACACGAAAAAATTTCGCAGTACCTTCAATTCAGTGTTAACGGGGTTCAACTGTAGTAAGTATTACTATTTTTTAAACCAAAGATATTGTTAGAACCAGAAAAGTATCGGGAATAAGTGGGTATTTTTTAGTTATATGTATTTTTGCCAGCAAAAAGGAGATTACATTTTAAGACTGGTAAAAAAATGGAGAAGAGGAAAATGAATGAGAATGAGAAATATATATATTTTAAAATAGTAAATATTAATATTTTTCACAACCAAAGATACCGCCAGAACTGGAAAAATACACTGAATAAGTGGGTATTTTTTTTTCTTGTCAGGGAAGTGGTTGCGGCAGTTTTAAATGTAGAATAAACAGAAAACTTGAAAAACAATTGGAAAACATGAAAACGAACTTCAGAAAATATATATTTTTTTAAACAGTAAGTATTAATATTATATATATATATATATTTAAAAATACACATTTAGAAAAGGAAAGATGCCCCAAATACGGGGGTGATTTCTTCTTTTTTGTTTTATTTTCATCCTGCAAGCAGATGCAACAGTTGGGGCGGGGAAAGGAAAATTTGAAGACTGGCGCGAATTGATGTCTAGTAAAAATGTTTTTTGAAGTAGTAAGTATCAATATTTTTTTAAACAAAAAATACCATTGGAACTGGGAAGGTAGGGTGAAAATGTTTCTGTTTTTTCTTTTTTTCATTGACTTGCAGGGGGTCCTGCAATTGTGATTTCAAAATGAAGGAAAAACAGAATGCTTTGTAGGGATCTGTTTAGGAAAAAATTGGGTCCTTTAAAGGACTCTTTACAAAATTTTTCATTTAAAAAAAGAATCCTTCACAAAATTATTTTCCCTGAAACAGACCCTTCACAAAATTATTTTCCCTAAAACAGGACCCTTCACAAAATTGTTTGTATTAAAAATAGGTTTTTCACAAATTTTTCCATCTTTAAATCAAACATTTCACAAATTAATCATTTAAAAGTAAAATCTGACCTGTTACTTTTACATATATATAAAGAAAATATGTGTATTTTATATCCATATATCTTCTTAAAAAGGCATAAACAAGAATCTGAATATAACGACCATTTCAAATTCACAAAATTATGATTAGATTTTTCACAAATATAAAAAGTTGTTCACTATTTCACAAAAACAGGACCCTGTGAAAAAAGTCTGGACAGACCCCTGCTTTGCTTCTGCTTGAAGTTCCATGGAAAGCCCATAAAATAGCAGACACCTGTGCCGGTGCACCATTTTATGATGTTCATTATGTATTTAATTAATATCTCAACTAATTATTAAAAATAAATAAATAAATGAGCCTCAAGTGTACTTGAACCTGCTTTCATCTATCTTTATCCAAATTTTCAGACTTCTATATGCAGTAGATTTTCTAAGCCAACATCAACTCACACAAATCATATTAAATTTAGCATAACATTTTCCTGATTTGGGAAATGTAATTTCAAAATATATTGCAGGGAAAGAAGCCAAAAAACTTAACAACGCTTACAATAAAAATAAACATGCATATACAGGGCTGTCACTGCCTAATGTCATTGAAAACAATTGCTTTAGTAGCCTACGATGAAACACAAAGTAGCCAAAATAGTTTATGCTTATTTTAAAAAAGGGAAATATTTTTATTCCATACTACTTTTAGTACTTTTATAATAAAATCATACATTAAATATTTTAAAGCATTCATAGATTTTCAAAATTATCATCTGATGATGATTATTATCATCTATTTATTATCTATCTAATTATCATCTTTATGATCAAAATGCAGTTCAGTTTTTCTAAACTAAATTGAATATATGCTTGCAGTGCAAACAACGACAACAAAAATAAGCATGTTATTAGCTGCAACTTTAATTCTATTTTATAAAAATAAATAAAATCTATAAAGAATAGTTTTATCAGAAAAGCATGCATTTTATAAAGAACAGACATCTGCAACTTTTGTGTGCGTAACTGATTTATCAAGAAATTTATGAAGAATAAAATAGCATAAAGTTGGATTTTATACCCATCATTGGGTTAAATAAAGCCATCTAAATAAGTAAGAAAGAAACAAACATAATATTTTAAATTGTTATTAACATAATTTTAAATCTGTTATTAAATTTAAAAAATGTGCTACAAAATATCATTTTCTTTTAGTAATCAAGGCCTGTTAAAGCCCAAGCCAATAAGATAGAGCTCCCCCACCCTTCTGATTTTTGGGGACTTAAATTTAGTGTATATATTTTTTAAGTTGAATTTTTAATATGTTTTTGATCCTGTAATGATTATAATCAATATTTTAGACTTTTAGAGTAAGACCAATGGACCCGTGCGAAGATTTCGCTCTGCAGTCTAATATTTTTTTAGCAAAATCCAATACCTTTTAGATGATGGTTTAAACTTCTAAAAAAATTAAGGACTAAAAATATCTGTAAACAACATTAATCAAGCTAGAATATCATTTATTTCATCAGAGTTACACTAAAAACTGACCAAAAATAGCAAACGCAAGAAAAAAAAAATTGTATTTTAACTGCATTAGAGGGTGACATCATCTGTTTCACAAAACAACATGAGATAAAGAAAAACAAATTGAGAATTTAACTTTTGCTTTTTAATCATAAATATAAAATTAAATCCGTGCAGCAACTATGTTCCACTTTATCTTTACTGAACTTTTTTTTAATAATCAATGTTGCAGTATTGTATTTTTGTGGCAATACTAATTTGAAGAAAACCTTACATTTCATTTATGAAAACAATGCCGATTTAATTTTTAATTAATTGCAAGTTTTAATCATAATACATGTTTTAATGAAATGTGTGTGTACTATATCAGAAGTTGTTTCAAAATCCTTTCATATGGTACCTCATTTATCGCTCTGCGTTTTCTATTTGCTTAGAAAAAGGGATGTTGACAACAGAAATAATATATAGGATAATGTTAAAATCTAAATACATATTTTATATAAATTAAATAGGTATTTATATTTTCCTATATGTATCCTAGCTAAGGCATCATTTTTTTAAAATTTTGTGTGACAGTACATAATGAGGGCTCCAAATGAACATCAGACAATTTGTCCCCACATTGGATTGATCAGGCCCTATTACTCATAATGTATTTTAAATTTAAAGAGGTAAAAAACCATCAATAAATAAAATTTATGTTGAGGATGAAGAAAGGTTTAACACAGCAAATTATGACAAGCTAATTGACAGTGGATTGTTGACAAAGGTTAAATACCTTTAAAAACAACAAAGGTGAAATGCATTGGAAAAGCAAGGTGGAGCCAAGCCAAAAATCTGTCATTTCCTGCTGAAATTGAAACAATTAGCATTGTGCTATATTCAGGTATGAAATTTTTTATATATTTTTAAAACAATAGAAAACTTAAAAAATTAAGACTGAAATGTAAAATTGGAAAATTGAGCTCAGGAAAAGGAAAATAAAAATAAAAAGAGTTGGCAACTTTGGGATTAATGAAAACTCTGATTTCTAAAAAAAATAATAGTCAGTATAGCTTCTGTTTTCCCCGAAAAATTGTGGATTTTAATGGGGTTTGGGGTAAAATAGTAACCATAGTCACCTTATGCTGAAAATAGTTGTTTTTAATGGTATTTTAGTTGCAAATGGCAGTCCTGCATACATTAATGATTTTACGACAAAGTATCTTTCTAGTTGGATTATTATTATTATTATTATTATTATTATTATTTTTTTTTTAAAGCAAATTGCAAAAAAACTTTTTTTTTTAAAGCAAATTGCAAAAAACATTTGAAGGTTGACAAGAAAACCCTCAAAGGGCACCAAGTTCGACAGCCCTGATTTAGACAGTAAAAATTAGCTTAGTTTAGTTAAATCCAAATAAAATTCATACAACTCAATTTCACTTAATTAAAATTATCAATATAATAAATCAGTATTCTTGAAATTTGTTTAGCCTTGTTTTGAAATTTAAATATTGAATGACAATGGAGGTGGGTAAATAAGCATTGATTACCCATCATCCTCCCTGATAGACTCAAATTTCCCTTTCTTTTTCGTAAGATGTTTTGATTGTTTTAATGTCATTTAAGAAGTTTATTTATTGTTTCGCTGATTGATTTTTATTTGAAGATTAATCAAATGCATTATACAAGAACAGAAATATAGTTTTATCTAGCAAATGTTAATGTATTTCAACTATATCAATTTGATTTTTTTCTCCCTATATGAAGTACTTATAACACAACACCATTATAGTTTTTACATATTTTTTTATTGGTAGCCATGAGGGGCGCCCGTCAGTGTCTCAACCGTCATACTCATGTCATGAGGGACATAAAACATGCACGACCGGAGGCTGCTCTCCGTATACGTTACGGCCAGTCGGGGCACCGCCACCTGTGAATCACCACGATTTAACTCATGTGTGCACGACATAGATCGCTGCGATATGCGTTGGATCCCATTATTAGAGGAGACCAACGCGAAATAACTTGGAGACGGGTCGGTGTCCCCCAACAGCTTTGGAGCTGAACACCCAAAAGGGAGCCAGGTCCTGGGCCTTAAGTCACTTTTTCCCGACCCGCACTTGTTTTACCATAACTCGAGGGATGTGGAGACCTACAAAGGTAACCACGGTCAATGGTGTTGGTATAATGGAAAAGTACCTTTTTATTTCATCGTTCACATATTGACATACATATATTTAAAAAAAACTATGATACTGTTATAAGTGTTTTATATAGATTTTTTTTTTTTTTTTTTTTTTTTAATATAACCAAAATACACAGAAATTTAATATTTCAACAATCTTCAAACAAAAATCAATCAGGGAGATAGTAAAAATATCAAAACATCTTAGAAGCTAATTTTTTTTAAACACCCTATTGAGGGAGGGCGGGAAGGGGACAAAAATCAATGCTTATTTTTGTATTATTATTAGTTGTTACTTCATTGAAAAAAAAAAAAATTGCATCAATAGAAAAACTTAAATTGTAACAATTTTTTAAAAAAAAATTAAAAAATGAACCCAATTTTGTTGCAAAGAGATTCAGAAATGGTAAAGAAGGGGAAAAAATGACATAAAGATATTTAATGTTTATATAAGCTTAATGGTGGATTCTTGGGCATGCAAGGAAAAATCTAGTTCAATTAGGTGTATAAATTTCACTTTGATTTGCAGTAAACACTATCCAAAGTGAAATAAATACATGTTTCCAATAACTATGAACATAGGTGTCAGCAAAATGAAATTTAAAGTGTGGCAAGATCTTGGAACAAATGTGCTTGTGGTGTACAAGCCTAGGCTTAGTGTTTTTTTTTTTTTTTTTTTTTTTTTTTAAACCTTGCCAAAACGTCTTTTTTTTTTTTTTGCCTGCAATAATCTCCTTCCTATTTAAAACAGTTTTTAAAAGCATTGAAACAAGAAAAACAATACATAAATTAAACATATTTATATACATTAAAATCCCAAAGTAATACAAATTTTTACTGATAGTTTTCAAAATGGAGAATTAAGACAGCTAAAAAATTAACTGAACTCCCTGTTTCAGATTTTTTTTTTAAACATATGAACACAAAAGAACAGACTTAAAGAATGTCCTGTTCAGGCAGACCACTGATGAAAAAGTCATAGTTTAGCCTATTTCATATATATTTTCTCCATTTTAAAAATTGGTTGCCATTTTGAAAATCAAGGTTTCCTTGAACAATCAGTTTCAAAACAGTTCAGCTTGACAAACAATTTCAAAAAAGAGCATTCTGGCATTGTTTCGAACAAATTTGCCAATCTTAATTGTGGACCACAGACACATCTTTTTCAGAATCATTATAAATAAAAGAAAATTTTAGTCAAATTATCAAAATTCAAAATCTAGGTCCATTGCCCTGCCCCTACTGTTACTAATAATTGAAGTTTTTTTAGAGTTTGAAAGTATAATTATTTTATTTTCATAATTAAAAGTTGTAAGAAGGTATCAATGAACGGATAGCTAAATACTAAATGATCAGGTACAATGACCAACAAAACTTTTAATAATAATATGTAGAATTTAAAATAACATACACACACATATAATGGCCTAGATATCTTTCTATTCTAAAAAAAAAAGGTTACTAACACTGCCACTGCCGTAATTGAATCTATTGTAATGTTTTCACTTTCTCGGCTTATCCTACAAAAACTATTGCATATAAAAACATGGAAACTGGTAGTTTTATGGAGAAATGTATGAAAACACAGTGAAGCAGACAGCTTTTAAATCAGAGAATTATTATAAGTGCTATTTAATGTTGAAATTGGTCAAGATGGCTCAGTTACATAAGTTTTATGGGATCAAAAACTGTATAACAATTTAACTATTTTTTGCAGGTATACACTTGAATGTCCAAACATTTTTTAAGTTTTTAGTTAAAAAAAAAAAAAAAAATCAAAATTTGGTTCTCTGATTAAGATTTAATTCATATTTTGAAATAGCTGTTTTTATCTACTGTTGTCAAGATTTTGAAAAGCCCAAGTAATAATATTTCCAAACACTGCATTTTCAATTGAAATATATAATTACACATAAATATTGAAAAAAGAAAGAAAATTTTAAAATAACTAAATTATTGCTTGCAAAAAGCATTTGATGGTGAAAATTATATCATATTTAAAATGATGTTACAGCATCTAAAAGAAAACTTTTCTTCTGAACGTTATAATAGTCCAGAAGGCAGTGGCATTTTTTACTTAACCATTTTATAAAGCTGATTTTCAAATATGTAATTGATCTATGATCATACTTATAATAATAAATAAAAAAAATAATTGTTAGCTGTCGCGACAGCAGTGGATACAGTCTCGGGGACCGCAAAATTACTCCAGTCACAGGGAGATGAATGGCAATCCAATTACAGAAGATCATCACTGACGATGGATCTTCCAATCTCCTGTAATCCATGCCTGTCACAACAAGTAATTTGTGTTTTCATGTTTGATTACATAAGGTGAATTACATATTTGAAGATCCTATTACATTTTCCATGTTGCCATATTTTAAAAAGAAACTCAGCAAGAGTAAATCTATTTTGATATTAATATAACATTAATTATATGATTTTTATATGTGAAAGTTGCATCATATTCAGCAGATCACATTCATTTGCATTTATAAATCATGAACTTTAGAGCTTCCACTAGTGAAAATGTTGACATATATAAAATGAAACATTCAGAAATTTGAAATATTCTTAGAAACTTAAAAAGTTTGTTACGATTACACAAAATGACATAAATTTTCAATACTTGTCCAGTCATAGTTCCTTTACCCAGATTTTTCTTTAAAAATTTTTTTTTCAGAAAAGGGAAAAGGGAGGGGAGGAGGAAGAAGCGGCAATGCTATTTTATTAAATTAAAAATGCTTTTTAATTTATCTTCAAATTCTATTGAGTTTTTACACTTGACATAATTTTTTTTCCTTTTTAAAACAGAGCTAATTAACATGTTTTTATAGCTTATCCTGGACATGGGTTGGCGAGCATAGCTCGTAGAGGGAGGACCTCCTAGTAATATAATTAATAAATGTTAAATAAAAATAACATAATAAAAAAAATAAAAAGTAGTTTAATTTCACAGCACACACAAAGAACCCCCACCCTCCCTCCAAACACACACTTTTCTATTAAAAAATTATTTTATTTATTTATAGCCAAGTTGATTTTGTCAGCCATCAGTTACTGAGCCGTTATTTAAATAGGCAGCAAGCACCATCATTGCTGACGTTTCAACCTAGCAATAAGAAGTTCTTTTTATTTTAAATTACACTGAATAATGTTTAACTAAAATATTAACTTAATTTCAATTAAATGTTAATTTAATATTTGTTAAAAAATGTTAACTGCTTACATGCATTATACATTTGCCAATTAATTATTAGCAAAAATAAAAAAACTTTTAAGAGAAAAAGAGCAGAAAAATGAACACAAATCTTATTATTTTTGGGTTGTTGAGAAAGTAATTTCGTTTTCCCATTAAGTGTTCTTATATGCATTTTTAATAAACCAAATTCATTCTTAACTACATCCTCATCATGAAGTTTTGAGGTTTATATACATCGTAAGAAGATAAAGCTGTCCTGTTTACTAAAAAAGATATAGCAGTCACACACTTATAATAATACAGGAAATATTCTTTCAAGCTTTATCAAGCTTTTATCACAAATAACAACACTGTAAGAAAATCATCTAAGAAGGTACAGGTTTCCTTCATTTTATCTGGTTTCAATTAGTGTGGTAATTTTTTGTCAGATGATCTCTCAATTAATGCGAGGAAAATTTCAGTTATTGGGCAATTAGCAAATTTAATCGAGAGTTAATATTTTGAATTCATTGCTGACTTCAGAGCTGTGATTAATGGACCTTAGATTAGTACACCTAAAGTTGAAATCTGCATAGCTGATTGGCCAAAGGGATCATTGAATCAAAAAATAAAAGTGAAGACAGTTTGCTAAAGGTGTAAATGAAAATATATCTGATCAACTTATGTAGTACAATGATTAATTTTTCAAAACAAATATTATTCTGGATGGTTTGGTTGTTTAAAATTTTTCTCCTTCTTCCAAAAATTCTCCATGCAAAATACATACTCGTCAAATCAATCTTTGCTGCAGAAATACATCAATGAAATTATCCAAAAGTGTATAAATAGGACAAATTTTTTTATTCCAAAAAGAATCTTATAAAAACTTCCTTTCTCTTTTAAAGTCTAAAAATAATTTCACTCTGGAAATACATTTTAAACAATTTCATTTACATGACTTCCAGATGCTCACCTTTGATTTGATGGCTCTTTTGCACACCAATTGAGAAATAAATTCCAAGAATTTGAGTAGACAAAATGTCTGATTATTAAATTTTTCAGGACCCCCCCTCCCACTTATATTTATATGCTTCCGGCTTCCGATATTTCGTTTGCATTTTTACATAAATCCAGAGAATGTCAAAAACTACTTTAAAAAAGGTGGAATTCCTCTCTCTGATACCTGATGATTTTTCTGAATTTATTATAGCCTAAAATTTGAAATTGTGCATTGAAGTAAATATTAACATACAAATACTCGTTAAGATTAGTTAAAAAATAAATATATTTTAAAAAGGGATGAAATAAGCAAAATATCACAATTACTTTTAAACTATCAAGATTGGAAGTTTTAAATTTAATATTTAGGGTATGCTAAGAACAGTTTTATCAATTAAAACTTTAAAGGTGTGAAAATGAGGGAGAAGTAATAAAATCCCATTTTCATAATGATTTTTTAAAATTTATTAGAAGTAGAAACCTCAATTATGTCATAAACACAACTTTT
This sequence comes from Maratus michaelseni, assembly GCA_963931845.1. NCBI lineage: Eukaryota > Metazoa > Arthropoda > Arachnida > Araneae > Salticidae > Maratus > Maratus michaelseni. The sequence continues at coordinate 36,974,008 of OZ007600.1, forward strand.
AAGATGTAGATGCTTGCTAAAAATGTATATATATTAAATTCTAATTATAAAAGATTGAAATGACAGAGAAACTCTAATTAAGGCTCACAAAAACTTGTGTAAACTTTTTATGCACAGTAGGATAATGTGTAAAAATCAGTTAATTATAATAATAATAAAGACAAATTATTGGCAACTAGATAAACATTTTCAGTAATTTTTCAAAAAATATTTTTCATAGTTACTATTTTTGCTTTAATTGCCCTGAAAGTTAAATTTTATCACTACAACTAACACCATTGGGAATGTATTTTTCAAAAGATTCCCCCAAAATTCAAAACAATTAACTCACAAGATTAATTAAGTGTAATAGTGATCCATATATATTATTTCTCCTATCAACATCCCTTTTACTCAGAAAATATGAAACGCAGAACAACGAATGAGATACCATATGAAAGATTTTAGAACCGGCTTCTGACATAGCCCACTTAACAATTTGTTAAAACATGTTTTTGATTAAAATTTGCTGAAATAAAAAAATTAAATCGGCATTGTTTTCATGAAAGAAATGAAAGGTTTTCCTGAAATTATTGTTGCCAAAAAAATAAAATACCACATTATATGATGCTCATAGCAATTATTATAAAAAAAACACCGCACGGGTTTATTTTATACTTATGATTAAAAAGCGAAATTGAAATTGAAATGTTTAGATTTATATTTCTAAGTCCCATGGTTTTCCCGAAGCGAATGACGTCATCCTCTAATGCAGTCAAAATACGATTGTTAATTTTTTTTCTCGCGCGTACCTTTAGCAATCTTGGATCAGTTTTTAGTCTAACTTTGATGGAATAAATTAGATGATATTCTGGCTTGACTAACAACTAAATGTTGTTAGCATATATTTTTATCCTTGCTTTTTCTTTAGAAGTTTAAACCTGCATCTAATAAATATTACATATTGATAAAAAATGATACTTCTCTATTATCCCGTCGACCACTTTTCATAACAAAAAACTATTGCCAAATAAACGGGAGAACGTTGCCATTGGAATATCAATAAATAAATAAATAAATAAAATATAAGAATTTAAGGACGCAATTGTTATTTTAATTAATAAAATAACTACTAAATCAGTAAAATATAATGAAAAATACACGCAAATGTCGAATGTAAAACCACTAGATGACGTAACAAACACGCATAATGATTCTGACATCAAGTAAATGGGACTGCATTTTTGGCGTTTAATCTTACAGTTTGGCGGTAGTTTTTTGTTATGAAAAGCGGTCGACGGGTTAATAGAGAAGTACCTAAAAAATATTAGATTTCAGTGCGAAATCTTCGCACGGGCCCTCTGGTTTAAATATTAATAATATACAATAAACTCTGTCTAAGGCATACTCTGTATGACAGAAATCTGTCTAACACAGAGAAATTTTCAAATCCTGATGAATATATAAAAATAGAACAAATTTTGTCTAAAGATGGAATACTGTCTGAACTTTCAGTCCCAATCGATTCCACCCCTCTCTATAATGGGGCCTAAATTTTCTAAAAAAAAATTAAAAAGGGTAAAAATATTGTTTAAAAAACAACCCCCCACCAAACTGCTACAACATTTTTGAACCAGAAAATTTATTTATTTAATTTGAGATTTCTACAGGGAATATATTTCATTTCATTTCTTAAAAAAATTTCTGGTGCGAAAAATATTAAACCTGGGTCAAATTATTATTATGACAAATTAGTGAGAGCTTGGCATCTCTAAACATACAGTGTTCCTGCTAAAGTCCGTTGTCACCCCAATAAATTCTAACGGCAAGAGCTAAAGTCATAAAAGTGGGGTCTAGGTATAGTAAAGTTGCCATGCATTATGCAAGGAAACCACTTACAGCACCACCTGGCAGCTAAATTTGGAGTTAGCATTCTTATTTCAAAAACTGTATGAGATACAGGAAAAGAGTCAATTACAAAGTTGTTCAGCAACATCAATTTATTACAAAAAAACATCTTGCTCACAAAAATGATACAAATGAAAAGCACAAAGTGCACGTGTTTGATCGCGTTGAACAAAACTATACTTATCGGAAATGAGGCTCATCAATCTGTGATGCTCAAAATGGTGTCCTTCAGCAACAATACACATCTGGACATGGGATTGTACTTCCCACTGCACATTGTACAACATGGCAGGTGACATGCTGGCACAAGCATTCATAATACGGTTTTGAAGTACCTGCAGTGTTGGTGGAGGGGTTGCATACACTTGCTGTTTCATGCATTCCCATAAAAAAAAGGCCAAATGGGTCAGGTCAGGTGAATGGGGAGGCCATTCTACGTAACCACCATACCCGATGACTTGTTGCTGGAATGTGTCCCAAATGTACTGTTGGACACTTGATGCCTTGTGCGGCAGGCCGCTATCATGTTGGAACCATACATTTCGGAGGTCACTCAACGTCAAATTACTCTAGAAAATCAGATATTACATCCTCCAGAAGTTCCAAGTATTGGGATCAAGTTAACATGCCCTCGTAAAATACTGGGCCAATCAATCTGTTTTTGAATATTCTGCACCAGACATTTATTGACCAGCGAACTTGATGTCGAACTTCGACAGCACATCTAGGATTATCCAGCGACCACAAATGGATGTTCTGCTCATTGTACATAGTAATACGCAAAAAGCATGCCTCATCCGTCCATATGATGTCGGCAAGAAACATTGGCTGGACCTCTAAGCAGTTCATCATAAAGTTGCACCAATCATAGCGTCTCTGAGCATCCTCTGCCATTAGTGCTTGCACAGATGTAGGCTGGTAAGGATAAGCACCTAGTTCATTCAAGATAGTCCAAATGGGGCTTTTCGAGAGGCCACAGTATGCACTGATCTCTCTTGTGCTGCTCTGAGGATAGGCGAGGGCAAATGCTAATAAGTCTTCTGGTTGCACTCGCTGTACTACTTTTTTTGGTCTGCCAGATCGAGGTCTGTTTTTCACACTGCCCGTCTCCCTCAATTGTTTCACTGTCTTTACGATGATCTGCAATGAAGGATGTGGCCCTATGGGAAAACATTCACGATATAGTCCCTCTGCCACTCTTACCTGGCACCCACATTCACCGTAAATCAATACCATATTGCAATACTGATCGGTAGAAAATGTCGACATGATTATGAGTTTCAAGATACAATACCCGAGGAACTCTTTCCTTTATACTTGTGTCTGGCGCAGAGGTATGATGTGTCATATTTATTCGCATAATACCAAAATTTATGCAATTTCATACCAAATGAGCGTTGAGTTGAGTTGATGCACTTGCTAAACGATATTGCACAATCCACATCGCTTACTAATTTTGTTACAAAAGTTGTAAGGACAGCATGCACCAGCCTGGACTTGAACTGGGGTCTCTCGTATTGTAATCACGCATGCTACCACTCTGCCATGATAAGGGATTCTCTGGAGTGTGACTTTTTCTCTTTTTTTTTCGCGTTACAGTTTTGGCAGTTACGAACCAAATAAATATGCATCTTACGCCTTCTATTTTTAACATTACTTTGCGGAAGGTGTCTTCTCTTACTAAATTGATGATGCTGAACAACTTTGTAATTGACTTTTTCCCGTATTTCGTGCAGTTTTTGAAATAAGAACGCCAACTCCAAATTTAGCCGCCAGGTGATGCTGTAAGCGGTTTCCTTGCGTAGCGCATGACAACTTTACTATACCTAGACCCCACTTTTATGTCTATAACTCCATTCAGAAATTATTGGGGTGACAACGGACTTTAGCGGGCACACTGTATAATACAATAATAACAAATAAATTTCATTTAGTCTTTAAATTAATTGTAATAAAAATAAAAAATAAATAGCTGACCAAATGAATTGATATTTGAGCAAAACATTCTTTGTTACATCCTTAATAACAAGCAACCAGAAATTGAGTTAAATAATTCAATGGAGGGATCCTGTCAGTGTGCGGAAATCTCATGTGCGTAAGTCCCATAACTCCAATGAAATAGCCACTACATAAAACTAGTCGTTGGGGGCTACCGTAATACTTACCCATCATTGATATGCATAATGTAAAATATTAAAATAAAAATGTGTAAACTACTTATAAAATGCATTGCAATTCAAATAAAATCATGGCTTGATGACGTCATAAGCTTTAAGGGCTCGATTACTGAATTGCTTGAAAGAAACCTCCTTATAACTCCAAAAATAATAATCCTATTAACTAGCGGTTTATTGCATCTGATTAAGCGTCAAATTTCCAATTAAAATATGTCTTTGAAGTGAAATTTGGATGAAATACAGGGTCATGAAAAATCGAAGAGTGTGGAAAATAGGATTCCAAATATATCGGCAGCTCATTATCCGATCGACTTCATGCTTTATGCAAAATTTATGTTTTTTTATTGTCTTTTATAATTCATTTCTTAAAATAACCAATTTCGAAAATTTTTATATACCTTTTATCAGAATGAATATTTTGAGAGTCCGAAAAAAATAGTTCCGGTTAATCGAGGTTATTGAAATGAAATAGGCTTCTTCCCATTATTACATACTAAGTACATACCAAATTGCAAGTCTCTACCTCAATTTTTTCGGGAGATAGAGCGTTTACAGACACACAGACGGACGGCAAAATTTTTTTTCTAAAAATATGTTTTTCGGAATCTCCAGTGTTTGAAACGTGTAAATCCATCAAAATTTTTTTTTCGATTTTCAAAACGATTACAAGACTTACCCTATACTACGTATGATGGGTAAGTAATAAAAATAATAAACTATTTTTTGAATCCATCTAATTGATTCACAGCAGATGAATCGATTCCCATTGCATACAACATTATAAGCTGTTCGCAAAGTTTAAAAATATAAAAAATTGTCTAATTAATATATTTTTTCCCATGCTAAATTGACTAAAAGTAAACTTTATATTTGAAAAAAAAAACAGGAACTTTTTGTAACTTTCAGTAAAATATCTTATGGTCTACAACCGTTTGGAAAATAGTTGGTGTGATTTTATTATAAAAAAGTATGCAGTTATTTAATTATTTAGTTCAAAATTTTAGATTTTTTAAAAATCATAAAAAAATCTCTTAAAATATATCAGTACTTTTATGTTAGCAAGGCACAAATCTCGCCAATAACATTTTTTTCCCATAGCAATAGCAGCTTTATTTTTTGCATATGTAAATTTGAAACAATGCTTTGATGTGAAATAAAATGTTTTGATTTATGGCACTATTTCTCATTATTTTTCTTTCTTCTTTTTTTCTTTTCTTTTGTAATTTCACATGAGATAAGTGAAAGGTGTGTAGTTTAAATTTATGTAATATATGTATTTTAAATTAAAGTTATGCATTTTAAATGAAATGAATGCAATACAAATTATGCCATTGGGAACAATACCTTTCAGTTTATCACATGCACCCGGCTAACATAAAAGTATCAATATATCTTTTTAAAAATGAAACATTTGGAAAGCAGAAATAACAGACCATCAAATGCTGTAAAAAAGTATCAATTATAGTAATTACAAACAGATACAGGAACTTTCAAAATAGTATCCCTGTAAAAAGCAGTGTTATAGTCATTCAAAACCAAAGAGTATACGCTATAGCTTTACTTAAGAAAAAGAAGGTATATGGTGTTAACAACTTTGGTAAAAATGCTTAAAAAAATCGGCTTTAAAAAAAAATATTTTTTAAATACTAAAAATCATTTTTATTTTCTTTGTTAAAAAATCAGACAGATTAATGAATAATCTATCAGATTCCGAATGTATTTTTAGTCAAACACTTTATGTAACGTACGGATGGCAATTTAAATAACAGATATTTTTTCAGAAACCCATCTAATTTAAACTTCCTGGAAACAAAAGTCAATGCACCCATTTCTATGTACCACATGAGAGTTGAGCTATTTTTTGAACATGACCTCTGTTATGAACGGCATTACACCCAGACAGATGACATGACCTTTTATTATAATGATATATATATATATGTATACAGATGATTCCTTAATTCCATTTTGCCTCAAACAACTGGTGAACCAAGTTAGCTATAGCCATGAACAAGATGTCTAGGTATAGTAAAGCAGGTATGTGTTTCATGGTGATGTATCTTGCAGCACTTTTAGCAGTAAACTGAGGAGTTAGCGCTCATATTTTAAAAATGGTAGGAGATACAGGAAGAAAGTCAATTACGAAGTTGTAGAGCATCTTTGATTTAGCATAAAATGGTATCTTACATATAAAAAATCAGATTAACATTTATTAATAACAATAAAAGATATGTTAACATGGTACATTTTATTTACTAAGAAAATCTAGTTTTACATGCTTTGTGTGTTCATCATTGGATGCATTCAGATGTATGCTGCAGGAAGAGGAGGTATTAAACATACTAAACTTGATTTTTTTTTTTTATTATTAAAGTAAACTGTACCTTGCTTCCATATGTTGGTTTTATTAATAAATGCTCATGCACTTTAAAATGTCACACTTCAGGATGCAATTTGTAGCATATTTAAGCTGGTGATTGGATGTAAAAAATTACATTTCAGGGCTCCAAATAAACATTATTATTAAATTATTTTATATGTAAGACATCATTACATACTAAACTGAAGACACTCTACAACTTTGTAATTGACTTTTTCCTCAATATCTTATATCTTTTTCAAGGTAGGAATGATAACTCTGCCTCTTGAAGGCACTGCAAGGTATCCCACCATGAAATGCATACCCATTTTATTTTTCTCAGACACCACTATGCTATAGCTAACTCAGTTTACCAGTCATTTGAGGCAAAACAGAATTAAGGAATCACCCTGCATATAATATTTATTACATAATGTCAGATTTTTATGAAAGAACTTGTTTGATGTATTTTGATTTCAAATATATATATATATATATATATATAATCAAAATGAAATCCCAAACGTAAAAATCAAAGGGAAAGATAATACAAACCTTAAAAACAGGAAATCGAAAATGCAAATATGAGAAACTATGAATATCTTACGTATTCGTGAGAGGAACTTCATAAGGATAGTTCATAGTAAATATATGTTATTTCACCGAATATTGTCGGCATTGAGCCTAAAAATGACAATATTAAGCTCCTTATAACATATCGAAAAACCAATGATTGAAAGAAATTAAGATAACCAAGAGATCAATGAAACACCAACAAAAGAAGATAAAAAACTTAAAAATGTATAAAATAACCCATCAAGCCAAAAAAAAAGTCAAAGATACAATCAGATTTATATTTATTTTTCAGGCTTTGATTTCAGTTAGATTAATCAGCAGTTTTTAGTAAGCAGAATTAAAAAAATTAAAGAAAATTATATGAGTTTAACACAAATGTAAAGAACTGTTTCAATTTGATGAATAAAAGTGCACATTTTCTTTTAAGCATGGCATAATTTTCACCAGAGGAAGTGAGAGGGAGACTGATATTACACACTTTAATATCAGAATAGGAGGAATTAAAAGTAATTATGCCATTTTCAAGGCACTTTAGTAAAATAGTTGAGTTTTATAAATGATTTTTTTTTCTTTTTTGCAATATCATTTTCACTTGTGAAAACAACCTACCCTTCTAGGATAAAGAGACCAACCTCCCTAAGTTAATATTTAAGATTAATAACATTTCTATTAGACAATGAAAATTTAGAGTTTTAATCTGAGTACCACTAAAAGCTCTACCTTGTGAAAATAACACCATGGGTAAAAAAGAAGTCTAACAATCATAACAATTTTAAGTTTTTACAAATTGTAGCTAAATGAATTTGCAAAACAAATAGCTGATCGATTTTTTTTTCTTTTTTTGAGCATTACAGTAAAAATTCGAGAACGTTGATGAAATTAAAAGTCAGAAAAAATTATGTCACGCTCATCCAACTGCAGTAAAATATAGCAGAGTATGTGAAAAGTGATTTAGTAAAGTTAAATGTCTAGCACAAAACATTTTTTGCTTTAATATTCTGAAATATCAATAAAAATATTCATTGATTTTGATAAACTTTAATCACAGAGTTAGCAAAAATGTTGAAGAATAATTGACAACTATGTAAGTTTTACAAACGTAAAAAGCTATTAGAATATAAATTACTTATCATTAGTGACTGTTGGCTGTAACTGTGCCACACCAATAGTTTTAGGCTTCTTACGACGCAGTTCACTATCTTTAACAAGCAGATTTTTGCTGAACCACTGTGGACGTTCTTTTTGCATTTCAACAATCCTTTTACTTTCAAACAGCTTTCCATCTTTTGGATCATCTTCATAAACAACAACAACTTCTTTGTCTATAGGATCAAGTTTAAGTTCTTTTGCTATAGCTTCTTGCATAAGATCAGTTTCTTGTTTTACTTTTTCATAACAATTGCCTAAGAAAGAGAAAAATGAAAAACAGTTTAAAAGAAAGTTCATAAAACACATATGCAAAATATAAATAAAGATAAATTTATTGATCAAACAATATAATCAGAATACTCTACAGGGCAAGATTTCAAATTTTTAAAACATGAAGTGCAGCAGAAATTAGAGACCTCTCTTACTTCTTCTTTATCAAATAACTATACAGATTGTCCACTCTTATAATTTTTTACTTTCTTTTATATATAAGTATAGCATATACAGAATATTAATATTACAATGCAAATGCTTTTATGCTTAATACAATTTGTCTTTAAACATTTTTTACTTCATTTTTCTACTGTCCCCTACATTTATAAAAAGTATTGGATTTGTGAAAATTTTTACTTCTGTTTTTGAATATATTTACACATTTTGTGATATCCTGAATACAATTTGATTATTTTTGGTAAATGTAATTCTGTGCGTTACGCAAATTTTGTGGCCTCTTTAATTCAAGAATTAATGCATGGATTTTTTAAAACTTCATATTCAGTTAGAGCTTGACATGAACTGATGCTGATTAAGTTTTGATGTATACTGCCCAAAAGGTGGTGATGGTATGCCATGTTTTTACCAATTTCCATGAGAGCTATATCTTAATTTTATTTACATTTATTTGTATAGAATTTACCAAAAGCCCCTGTGCAATGTAGTTTAAGGCAATGATATCAATCAAGTATCTGTTTTCTTTTCTCCATGTTAATTCTATAGGACCAAAGTACCTCTTCATCTAAGGGTATTTCATGAAAAATGTGAGTTACTGTACTTGCTCATGTATAATGCCCACTTTTAAACACTTTTCTACAGTTGAAATGTGCTTATGAATTCATTTGTCTGTCTATCTGTGCATTCTCTAACTTGCATACATTTACATGGATTGCCATGTTATTGAGGTTTACCATGGCATGTTCTGTATTGAAAATTAAATGTGTAGCATTTTGTAGTTTGTTTACCAGTGCACTCAAAAGAATTCCTTTACATTATGGCCTATGGGGGAAAATCATTTGCAGAATATTTTAATGATGGTATAATATTTCAAACATATGGAAATTGATATACATCACTGAGGTGCACTACAAAATGTTTACTATAGAAAATAGTCTGCATAACATTTATCGTTCATTTACAGGTACACACAAAAGTGGTTATCATACTGTCTATGAGCAATACATGCTGTAATTGTGTTTTTAATTGTAGCATGCGTTTATAAATTTAATTATTTTTTTTAGTATTACATGGTATGTTGAAATTCTATAGATCATATAATAATGCTGCACAAAAGAATTAAGACATTTTTCCGACTATAGATGATAATTGCTGAATATAGATTTTCAAATGTGTTATGCATTTTCCAAATTATTTACTTAGACATCATCTTTCACCTTATAAAATGATGAACATTACATGAGACCTTAGAAACAATATTGTTACAGTATTCTGAATGTGTTAGAAAGTGTTTCATAAATCTATGCTTGATGCATGATTTTTCTTTCTCGTTTCTCCTAAATTTTAGAGCTAAAACGCCGGGTGTGCATTATACATGGGTAAGGTGTAAAAAAAAAAAAAAAAAATCTGATTATTTTTTTTATTAAAATCAGATTTTTATGACTTTTTCCCCCTGCATTAAAATACAGAATATCTACCAAGGATTTTAGCTTTCCAAAACAATTAACCCTCTTATTAGTACATTTATTTATGACTTTATTCTTTAATTAATAAAATTATAATTATTAGTTAGTAATTACATAAATTATAAAAACTGCAAATTAGTTATTTGATTAGTTAGTAGCATGCAATAATGTTATGTACATTAATACTTTATAACCATATTAAATGCTATTGATATTTATATTTATTAAAATTCTTAATAACTGCTTCGATATTAAATTGTTAATACTGCTTAAAATTAATAATTATTAAATAATTAACTCTCTTATTAGGAAAATAAAATGCTTTTCTATGCTTTAATTACTAAAATGATAATTGATAATTTAGTATTCAGTCTACAAAGAAAAATGGGCACATTGCTAGTTCTCAAAAAGAACAATAGTTCAGTAGAAAAGGGCATTATTTTATGATCAAATATATTAGTAATGTGTTTAGTAACAATATAAGGAAAATAAAGTATATAATTTTTTAATATGATAAATAAAGTGATATCAATTTTTAATGATTTTTATAAATTACAAATTGAAAAATATAATTAAATTACAACATAATTTAATAACTTCCTGTTTTTTGTAAATAAATAAAGTTCAATATTTTTGCAAGGTCTTGGGGCACACGGATTTAGAAATACTGTGGTATGGAGAAATTTTTTACAAAAACCTCTGGGTACAACTAACGAGGAATTTCACTATTTTTAGAAAAAAGCAGAATGCATTTTGCCAATTTAATAAAGGGTAGTGTGCTGCATCGTTAAAAAGTGGCTTAGAGAGAACAGTAAGTAATTAATAAAAACTGCAAATAAGTAATTTAATTAGTTAGTAGCACTAATAACAAAACAAACAAATATTATTTGCATTTTGCTTTGCATTTGTACTGTTAATCGCCTGAATCTAAATTCACACACATATATGTGTATGATGAAAAAATTATAAAAATGAGTTACTCATTAATGCACAAATACAGATACAGAGTAAATATAAGAATAGCAGTTATATCTGAAATTCTAAAAATATTAAATAGCAGCACTGTTACTACTCAGTGGGGATTATTAGCATTCAGTGTTTCAAATTAAGAAAGAAAAAAAAAGTATTGCATTTTTTAAAATCCCTAACTAATTTCGTTGTTTAGTGTATATATGAGTTTAAAAGTGAAAAAATAAATAAATTATTCAACCTCTACTAAAGAAGCTGTTGCTGTGCTTAACATTTTTAGACCAATTATATCTTTTTCTCTTATACATTGTTTTACAATGGCCGTTGAGAAGATGTCATTCTTTCATTTTTCTCTAGTTCTAATTTGCTATAAATTTATTATTGCAAAAATAAGCAAGGTACTATTTATTCTTTTATTAGTAAAAATTTATTATACTTGATATTCTTATATGTAAAAGAAAGAATAATTGGTACTTTACGGTTAGACGGGCGCCAGTGATATATATATACACACACACATATACACATATCTACGTATACATATATATACATACCCATAAATATACATATATGTATGTACATATATACATATGTATTTATGTATGTACATATATCACTGGCACCCGGCTAACCGAAAAGTACCGAATAATTTGATTATTAAAAAGAAATTATGACATTATGTTATTTATTTGTATTATGTACATTATATTAGATTTAAATATCATTTTAAAATAAAAACATGCTTTTTACAAACTTACAGGACTTAGAAAATTTATGATTTAAAAAAAATCTGTTGATTTAAAACAATGATTTTTAAAAAAAAATCAGTTGTTTTAAATCAATGATTTTTTTAAAAATCAGTTGATTTAAATCAATGATTTTTTTAAAACATCAGTTGATTTAAATCACCAGATTAAAATCATTGACACCCTATACATGAGATATTCCCAAAAATTATATGAAAGCACACATGCTTTCAATGAATCACTAACATTGAATTTTCGAACTATAGTTGTGTTTCCATTTGCTTTAGCATAGTGTAAAAGATGTAGTTTGAAAGTGGTGATGGATTTGTCCTTTTGCCCCCATCGTAATCGCTCACTATCTGAAAACAGAATAAAATAAAATACACAGTGCAGAACACTGTTTTTTGCCTTTCACAACTTCTAGTAAATATTGGTACTATCATATTTCTGGTGTTGATAAACATTTTAAAACAGTTTATAATATGAGAAAAGTAAATATTGCAGAAATCTTAATTTTAGGATATTCTATGGTGTAGTAAAAATAGAAGAATAAATACAGAAATTTAAATTCAACTTTCTTTTTGACAGTCAAGATTTTTACAGAATTTTCCGCCATTAAAATACTATGGTAAACATTATACACAAAATATTTTTTCCCCCTTTTCTCCAATAAAAAAAAAGGTGTGGTATTGAAATGTCATTTTTAGTATGCAACTGCATAAATTTGCTGCTTTTTACTGTTTAAAATTTTTATTAAAAATAAAATTTAAATATTTTGTTTGGTATACAATATTCTATAACAGGGAAAAAAAAAAAAAGACTGGCTTGTAATAAATTGTAATTTTCATAATACTATTTCTTACTTCCAAAATTTTTATAAAATATATTATGGTAAAAATTTATCTTTCTAATTTATACATTTGCATAAAAATATTGTATTTTAATTTATTAGGAAGGTAAATAATCTTGATATAGAAGCAACTACCGCATTGTGACTAGTCAATGAGTTAAACAGAGAAAGTCTTTGAATAGAGATTTTTCAAAGTGTCCCAAATCACTTTTCTGCATTTCTAGAGGAATTTTATTTTCTGGATAACAGAATGTGATTTTTTTTCTAACTGACCAGTACGCTTAAGACAAGCATTATGAAAAGTGGATAATGAATGAATTTTTTTTTTTTTTTTTGGCAATATGCATATGAGGGATGATTTTATTTTCTTTACACTCTTTTATCTATACTAATATTATAAAGGAGTAAAGATTGTTTTTTTGTTTGTAGGGGGTAATCTCTGGAAGTACCGAACTGATTTCAAAAGTGATGGTGGCAAATTGATGGTGACAATCCCTGCTCCAACATAGGCTCAAGGGCGCCATTTCAGAACTTTCTTGGGGGGGGGGTGCCGCCCCTCCCTCCCGAAACCTCTCTGAACGAGAAACGTTTACTGAATCATATATACAGAGACAGCAATACTTCTTATACGGAATCTCAAGTGACCACTGAAAAATTTCGTTTTAGACAGGTTTTCGTCTTAGCAAGTAGAATTTTAGATTATTATGAAAGTTTTCAGTTATAGACAGGTACCGTTTTTTTTTCAGGTATTCTTTAAGACTGTTAAAACCTCCTTTCTATAAAGCACTTCTGAAAAGCATAGATGTATTACAGTGAAACGTGTCTAAGCGAAACCTGTCTACAACATAATTCTTTCACAAACGGGCAAAAAAAATCAAGTTTTGATGAAAAAAACATCATACAATTATACTTGCTAAGATATGAGACCTGTCTAAAATGGAGCTTTTTTACAGTCCTTTTCAACTCCTTCTTTGCAGGTTTTATTGCAGGGGCACCCTTTCATGAATTTCTTGGGGAGTGGGGGGGAGCAAAGTTTTTTTTTTTTAGAGACAGGGGTTGAAATATCGTACAGGATTGCCCAAATCGTGCACAAAATAGAAATAGGCCCCCACAATAAAAAATGCAGTGTGAGATTTTACCTTCTTATCTTCACTTCTTTCACAAACATGTGATTCTTCAGTGAATATATATTTTTATTTTAGTGGTAGTCCGCGAATTTTTCTTCTTTTTTTTTACGCAAAAACAATTTGTCAAACGATCACGGTAAACATCGCGAATTTTACGAATTGGAATTAGAAAAAATAGTTAATTTGGCAAAATTGGTCGCGGAAAAAAATCTTTAATTTTTTCAAATGACCGTGGAAAAATATTGCGAATTTCGCCAAAGATCACGGAAACAAATAGAGATTTTCGTCAATCGGTCGCGGAAAAAATATCGAATTTAGTATAACAATTGCGGAAAAATATCGCGAAATTCGTCAAAAGATTGAACCAAAAAAAATCACGAATTTAGTCATACAATTGTGCAAAAAAAAAAGGAAATTTCATCAAAGATCGCGCAAAAAATATCTACTTTTGTCAGTCGGTTGCCGAAAATGACTTCCGAATTTCAACAAACAATCGTAGAAAAGAGTCGCGAATTTTTGAAATCTGTCATACACATATATTAGGATATTTTCAAGAGAAATCTGTCACAAGGAATTTTTTTGGAAATTGTAGAATGATTGAATGCAAAATTAGTAGTCAATCCTGGGCCCGTTGTTAAAGGGTTAATTGTTTCGGGTTCAAGTTGGTTTTTCACTATTTTGTGTCGGGTTCGTGTTGCCTGAGTTTTCAAAGAAATCCTAAATATTTTCAGATGAAAAAAAAAAATCTACATAAAAGATAAAATTGTTATAGATATAATTGTAGTCTACTTTTCCAAATCATATTGAAATATGGATTAATTTTCTTTCATTTCAGGTGGGGTTGCGACCAATGAAAAATTTTTCAACGTTTCCGGGTTTACTGGAAATTACACTCCTGCATCGGCAACCTGAAATGGATTTCGTTTTGGGGTTGGTTGATTAAATTTTTTTGTTGTTGTTGCGGGTCGAGTAAACTTTATACGCTTCAGGTTATGCTTTGACTCTTTCAAATCGGGTTCGAGATGAACCGATTATACAAAAGGAGGTTCTGAACAATTTTCAAATGAAAAAACTATAGTATATTTGAATATTAATGGGTGTATATATGTGTTATTTTTTGTACATAAGAGGTAAACTTGTAGATTACTTTTACATAAATGTATTAAAATATACATTCATTTTCTTTCACTTTGGGTTCAGGTATGAATATTTTGGATTCGGCTTGAACTCTGTCGGGTTAAAGTCAGGATTTGGGTCGGTTACAACCAAATCTGGGGGAAAATATGGAGGGAAAAACGTTCTAAAATTGCGATTTTTTGTATACTGAAGGAGCTAGAAATTTGAAATTTGGCATTGTAGTTACTTATAAGATGTAAATGCTCTCTAAGAACAAAAGAAAAAAAAAATCGAAATTTAAAAGGGTGAAATGAGCGAAAAGCGTTCTAAAAGCATTCTAAATTACAATTTCTATGGAATCTCTAGAACTACAGAACCCTTTTCAAAAGTAATGGTGGCAAATTGATAGTGACAATCCCTACTCCAACATACGCTATATTTTATGTCGGTGCCACTAACCCCAATGGGGTGCAGGAGCGAAAAATGTTCGAAAATTGCGACTCTTTTATACTGAAGGAGATAGAAATTTGAAATTTGGCATTGTAGTTACTTATAAGATGTAAATGCTCTCTAAGAATAATAATTAAAAAAAAAATTGAAATTTAAAAGGGTGAAATGAGCGAAAAGCGTTCTAAAATCATTCTAAATTACAATTTCTATGGAATCTCTGGAACTACAGAACCGATTTCAAAAGTGATGGTGGCAAATTGATCATGACAATCCCTGCTCCAACAGCCTCTTTAATAAAAAGCTATGTGTTGCTGACGACTGGGTTTTTCACTAATTGTTGCCACAGATTAATCTTGGAAAATGAAACATTTGAAGTTACTGAAAAAAAAAAAATAGTTCGAAAAGTATTTGTCAGAAAATTGTTAGACAAACTGTGTTTGAAAGGTAAAAAATTGTATTTTTCTTGATATAAATTTCAAGTCTAATGATTATGCCGTTTTTCAAATATTGAATTTCAAAAATTACCAAATTTCACATTGGAGTACCACAGCGAAACCTTCATGCGTAAAAAGATAATGATAAAGGCGACGTGTCCTGACGTGTATATTGGCACGAGTCACAAATTATAGTAGCCTTATTATTCTGTTAAAATATAAGAGTGAATTATGAAATGTCAATATTTTGTTTGATTAAAAGTTCGTTAAGAGAAATTGACCAACGTAGCTTGCTAGTTTAACATAACTTAGTTCATGTATGTAACGATGGAATTTTGTAATTCATTTAGCACGCACTTCCTGATGTGACGAAGTTCTAAAAATTGTACATAGTTGTGTGTTCATGATGAGAATAAAATCTTTTCAGAGCTTAATTATCAATTAATAGAGTAATATTAATTAAATTATAATTATGCATTAAGAAAACAATTTAGAAGTCCAGAATAGATAGTTTAAATAAACATTTCTTTTTTTTTCAATTATTTTGAGTGTATTTATAATAATTGGGGCAAATTACATTTATTTATCAGTAAATGTGACTGTGCACTTTGACTCAAGCGAAAGTGGATAGTTTAAAAGTCATTGCAATTTAAGGTTATTTTTTTCTTTCAAATGTTATTTATTCTGAATGACCTGATTGAACATAAAATTATTCATTTCTTAACTTAATGAATCGATTGTTCAATCATCATATAATCAATATGACATAATCAATCTATTTGATATTTATCTAAATTTTTTATTTGTTTTAGACTGCAATTATATAAATAATAAATTTTACTAAATACACCAGGTTTAGCATTCAGGTGCATTATTTTAAAACAACATTAACTAAGAAAGAAAAACCATGCATCAAGCACAGATTATGAAACATTTTCCAATGCTTCTACAATCCTGTAACAGAACTTCTCTGTATAATACGGTGGAAGAAAATATCTAAGTAAAAACTTAGAAAATAATATACATAATATATTTAAACATAATATATTTAAAACATAACATAATATATTTAAAAACCAGATTTCGGCAATTACTGTCGATGATCTATAAATAAAATATCTGTATAAACTTAACACTGTATAAATCTGTATAAATAACACTTATAAATCTGTATAAACTTAACACTACAGAGTGCTAAAATTGAACTTAGTTGCAAAATGCATAACACAGTTGAAAATTCACCTTCAGTAATTTCTACCAATAGACGAAGATGCACTCAAATAATTTTTTATAGCACTGTATATTATCTACAGATTTTATACATGCCTTATATTAAACTGAAATTTAACTTAGGGTGAAAAAAACACATAACACAACCAGGGATCTGTTTAGGAAATCTTTGGGTCCTAAAAAGGACCCTTAACAAAAATTCTCATCTTAAAATAGGACCCTTCACAAAATTTTTCATTTCAAAACAGGACCCTTCACAAAATTCTTTACCTTAAAATTAGACCTTTTATAAAACTTTTACACTTCAAAAAAGATCTTTTCACAAATTTAATCATTTAAAAGTTAAATCTGACCAGTCACAAAACAAATAAAGTCATCAAATTACATATTAATTACCTTTTTATATACTAAGGATAGATACACGGGAACCTGAATATAACTATATTTTCAAATTCACAAAATTATGACTATAATTTTCACAAATATAAAAAAACTGTTTACAATTTCACAAAACCAGGACCCTGTGAGAAAAATCTGGACAGACCTCTGACAACTGAAAACGTACTTTCAGAAATTACCATCCATAGATATCAATTTAAAAAATTCTTTGTGTAGTCCTGTATATGAATTTATTTATATTCTACAAACATATCTTAGTATACTAAATATGGCTCAGCTGGAAAATGCATAACTCAATTAAAAAAACACCCTTAAGCAACTTACGCTCATACATAGTATTGCTTATGAATTATTTTGTGTAGCCCTGTATATGATCTATAGAATTTATACACACCACGTCGTGATATAAAAAATTAGTTCAACTTAAAACCGCATACCATAACTGAAAATGCACTTCCACCATTTATCATTCACAGACAATACTGTAATCAAATTCTTTTTGTGCATAAATGAACAATAACTCAGGGGTAGTACTAGCCCTAGGTGATATTACAGGACATACTTTTTTCGATATTTCAGGACACATTTGCTTGCCATACTAACCGAAAAAAACTCCCCCCACCCCCTTGTTAAAAATTTAACTCACTGTTTAATACATTTTATCATCATACATAGTGTACTATATATGACCAATATTTTTGTTTTAAAAGTATACATTTAAAAGAAAAGTAATTTTACCAGCACTCTTTGACCAAGCTGCTAAAAATCATGATTTTTCCATTGCTGAAGGATGAAAATTACGATTTTTTTCTTCACTGATCGACGAAAATTGCAAAAGATTTTCTTTTTTATAACTGATCAGTAAAAATTGTAACTTTTTGTGACACGAAAATCATGAACTTTTTAAAAATGACTTATCAATAAAAATCGTGATTTTCGGTAACTGATAACCAAAAATTACAATTTTTTTTGTGCAAATCGACGGAAATCACTATTTTTAATGATAGATTGAAGAAAAACGCGACTTTTGTGATTGTTTTGCATTGGTAAAAAGGTACACCTATACCCCCTATTTGATGATTTCAAATGCTGGTAGCACAAAACTTGCAAAATTTCAGGTATTTTAGAACATTTCAGGGTTTAAATTTTTTTTCAGGAATATCAGGAATTTCAGGACAAGTACGACCAGGGGCGTAGCTTGACATTTTTATTGGGGGGGGGGGGAGGACCTGACTTTGGCGCCCTTTTATAATTTTCATTTTCCACTTCCCCATTCCACCCCACCCCTCTCTCGTCACATAGTCATCAGCCGCGCTAGAGGTCTGCAGGCGCCAAAATTTCTAGGCCCAGGTACGGCCTTGCCAGGCATAAAAGAAAAAGTTCGGCCCAACCCGTTCAAAAATTATTTTGGCGCAGCCCGGTATAAAAGCAAAAAGTTTGGACCGGCTTGGCTCGACTAAATATCTACAAAGTATGCCGATATTTCTGAAGCAACATTAACCTAAAATTAAAATCACACTTACTTATTCAAAAAGCACACTTACTTATGTATAGATTTTATTTTCAGATTATGTTCAAAATGCGTGGAATGTAAAATATCAACAATATTTCTGATCCACTTAGACAATAATGTATATAAACACTGATTAAAAAATTGAATTAGACTATTACATTCAAAGGAAGATTCAATAAGAGAAGAAAAATCCATTATAGGCAGGTCCAATTCTTAGCAGGTACATCGTCTGTGGTATGTATTATATTCTGTTTGCACGGATCAAGACACTTTTTTTTTTTTGTCATAGACTGTTTCTATTTCACAGGTTTTACTGTACTTTAATTTTTTTTGCTTAGAATAGTATGTACTATTCTTTAAAACGAATTTTAATCGTAGAATAATGGCCATTTAAAAATATATTCATTTTTCGCAAAAAATGATGTGCCAGGCCTAATTTTCTGATTTTTACGCTGATCTGCAAATTTCGGTCCATGCAAACCTTTAGGAAGAATAACGTCCAAGCCCAGCTTGGCCCAGAAAAAAAGAAGTGTGGACCGTCCTGGCCCAAGTCTGCAGAAAAAATTTAAGCCTGGGCCGTGCAGATCTCTAACTCGCGCGTCTCGAAATCCTGTTTAAAATATCAGTATAATTTTTACAGAAAAATTACAATACTATTTTATTCTTAGAAACTTAGAGATTCTTAGAGAATTTTCGATGGATTTGTCTGTGACGAGAATAAGTAAATGTACTGCATGAGCCGATCACAACATCAATACAGAAATGTGTCAAGCGTAGAAATCGGCATTGGACACTTGCATCATACTTGAGCCTGGGCTTAATTGTTTCAGCAGACTAGAGCAGGCTGGGATCGGACTTACATTATTTTCTATGTACTCAGACCGAGTGGAAACTGGGCTTAATTGTTCCCAGGACGTGTCGAGTTGTTTCGTAATAATAGTAATAGCGATAATGAACTTCTATTAACAAAATCTTTGGAAGTATATTTTAATAAATTACAGAGAAACATTTTTTTTATTATACAGCAACAAAAGTTAGGCTGTTTTTAACCGTCTTTTTCATTTATTCTAAACTACATTAATTTTTTTAATGCCTTCATTTGAATGTAATAATCTAAGAGTCTAAGTGATCATTAATAATACTATTATGTATGCTATGGCATGTGGCATGCATAAAGTATTTTAAAATATACTGTAAAATTTTCCCATAAATATGCATGCAGTATTCATTAAAAAAATTTTAATCGTATAATAAAAATTGGATTTTTTTGTATAGAAATTGAATTGGTCAGGTCGGCCTGATTTCACTGAATTTTCAACGGGCCGGTCCGATTCCATGCCAGACTTTTAGCTTTTAGACCGGACTGGGTTTGGCCAAGATAGCTTTCGTTTGGGGCGGGCCAGTAAATTTTGGCCCGTATAGACCTCTACCCTAGAGATCACGATCTGCATGGTCCGATTTCCGCACCCGGCCAAATAAAGTCAAACGTTCAAATGGGCTGGGCTAATAATAAAAAAAAAAATAAACAGGCTGGGTGGTCTGGTAAAAAAAAAAAAAAAAATTAAGAGGCACTACCGCCACCGATATACCAAATTTAAAAAGATCGAACTAAGCCGATGAAATATGAACAATTTTCAATAGACCTGGCTATTCCAGAATACGTTATAAATATGTTGCACAATTCGATACTAGTTTGACAACATCAATACAGAAATTTAATATGCCTAACGTAGAGATTTTCATCGGACAGTTACATTGTGTCTGAGCCGGCACCTAATTTTTCCTGTCGACTCAGGCCGTGTTCAGGCGTACGTTTTTTTTATATACGCGGGCCAGGCTGGACCTGAATTTAATTATACCTAAAACGTGTCTAGCAGACAATTTTTTATTCAAAACTAAAATTGGTAATGGATTTTTGATAACAAAATCTTTGGAAATAAACTTTAATGAATTCCGAAGAAATATTTTTAATCTAATTTTTTAATTATAAAGCTGCAAAATTTATGATGTTTTTAAACATTTTTTATCTTTACTCTAAAGTACATTTTTTTAATGAGTCTTTATTTGAATGTAAAAGTCTAGAAATCTAAGTATTCATTAATGTTGACATTCTGTATTCTATGGATTGCCCATATGGAGTCTGAAATATACTTTAAAAATTTCGCAAAAAAATATATGCACTATTCTTTAAAATAATCTTATTATATGTTATGAAAAATCGTATTTTCTTTTGTAGAAATTGAACCGTTCCATTCCCGGCCGAACTTTCGGTTTTTAAAACGGACTGGGCAGGACAGCTTTCGTTTGTACCCGGGCGGGTCCGACCCTAGAAATTTCAGCCCGTGGAGACCTCTAGCTCTAGGCCACCCCCACCCTCTTTGAGCCGTTCTGTAACCTTTCTCCAGTCACTTCCATTTCTTTACACTTTCTTTAGATTACCAAAGGTGACCAAAAACTACTGAGATAAGGAAAGAATTGTACTTCTAAGGATCGAATTACATTACTGCCCTGCAATTGATTGCAATTCTTAACATTCAAAATAATAGTCTTGTATAGTTACTTGCAACTACTATTTAAACACTTTCTTTATGGGTGCCTGACGGCACCCTTAAACAATCATTGGCCCCTTACATGAAAGTATTGGAGAACCGTTCTGACCCCCACCAGTCAGTTCCACCTCTTCACACTTTCTTTCTACAACAAAGGGTTGCCAACAACTACTAACATAAGAAGGGAATATTTGTACTTCTAAGGATCGAATTATACTTACCGTCCTGCAATTGATTAAAATTCCTATTTTGAGAATTTTCCCTTTTGCAAGTATGCCTTTTTGGCAGGGCGTGCGGGGAGGGGAATAGAAGTAGTAACAAATCTAAAATTAAACCCCTTATTCAAATTTTGTATGTTAAAAGTAACTTACTTTCTAATTTAAGATTTAAAATAAAGTGTTTTTATAATCACTTATTACTACTAATATACCCTTTCTTTATGGGCGCCTGACGGCGCCCTTAAACCTTCTTTGGCGCCCTACTACTTGAACTTATTGGGAGGGGAGGCTCCCCCCCTCCCCCCCCTAAAGCTACGTCCCTGAGTACGACCCCTGATAACTGTTATGTACGATATATTCTACAATAAGCATCTTATACTGTACATCAATAGTGTATATAAATAAATTTCATTATACTTGAAATAGTGTGCCAGTATCCTTAAAATATGCTGCAACCCAATTTCCCCGTAGACCTTTATATGATCCTGTAAATGAATGATAAACGCTTTGCACTCGCTATTCTACAGAAAGCATATTTTAGTGAACCTCAGAAATACAAAACAATTTCATTATGTTTGAAATAGAGTAACATCATTACAATACACAGCAAACAATTTTTTCCCCATAGACCATAACATAACAGGATTTTTTTTAGTGTCCCTGCAAATGAATTATAAATGCTACACACTTCATTTTCAATAGTAAACATGTCATAGCCTCAATAACATAACATGGATTACAGGTAGTATACTTATATTTATGAGAGTTAGAGTACTGAGTTAGTTTATAGGCAGACAGACAAACCGAAGCCAAAAACACTTGTGTTAGTAAAAAAAAAAAAAAAAAAAAAAAAAAAAAAAAAACATTTATCTATATTTATAAAATGAAGTATTTGTTTATGTGTGTTGTATGTGTCTCTGTGGGAACTGGGCAGGGAAACCTATTGCATAGAAATCTGATATGATCAGGGCTTAATTTGTGCCAGAGCCCACCAGAGCCCAACTCCAGTACTTCTCTGTTTTTAGTAATATTTAAATATTGGCCAGAATTCACCGGAGCTCATAAGCACTGAACTCCGGAGCCCAGTGCAATAACGCTTCTGAAAAACTAATCCTAAATTACCCTTTCCTTTCCTTCCAATCTCCAATCTTTTGTATCAAAACACTTATAAATGACATAATGTGTCGCTCACGTAAGGGATGGAGATGAAACAGGCTCGATTTTTATACCAGTCTTGGGTTTGGGCAGACTCAAGCTCAATCTGTCTTAAATTCAAAATTTTATTTATTTCCATTTCAAATCATTTTAATGCTATTTTGATTAGAATAAAGAGTAAACAGAAATAGTCTTTTTCTATTCTGCATAGTTGCGAACTATTCATTTTTTGTGTTAACACTAATTTCGAATCATAATCCTGAGTTCAATTAATCACAGAATTCTGTGATTAATTAACATTAAGACTAGGCAAAGTAGTAATTGTATTTGGAAGTAGTAATATAAACTAAAAAGTGGAATAGTTCATAGCTAAATATACGCAGAGAGAGATGAGATGCATTTAAATTTTTTATTTCTCTAAATAAAAAAACAATACTTTAAATTTTGAAAATAACGTATGAAATATAAATAGGCAGATTGGAGTGACGGCAGAAGGGGGGGGGGGGGGGGGGGATATGCTATGGGTGTTGGTTATAGGTGCAGATTCACGGTCGCCAGTCGCCACGTGGCGACTAAATTTTTTGCTTTGGCCACTAACTTTCTATGTCTAAGTCGCCATGTGTTGTACACGGATGCCCCTCTTCTGCTGAACGGCAGATTTCCGCTTTTTTATATCAAATCTGCAGATTGTCCTCCATAATTCCGCGATATTTAGCATTTTTCTTCTTTTTTCTGTTGTCCATAATTAAAAAATATGATTGAACATGGATGTAACATTTCCGCTTATCCAAAAAATTCCAGTTTTCTTCTTTTTTTAAAAAAAAATCTGCGATATCTGCGGAATAAAAAAAAAATAAAATACATACACGGTGAATGAACTTTGCGGCGGCGGCATACCGCAATTAGCCCGCAACACAGAAAAATTAGTGCCAAGAAGAGAATAATTTTGGGAATGTCAGAAATTGTTAAATTTATTTTATTAAAATCTGAAACCTAAAAGAAAATATATCTTCTGCATATTTTTTTCATATATATTTTTTATTTTGATTTTTGTAGACATGTTTTTTTAAATGCAAATCTCCATATTGAGCGTTTATTTTCAGCTATGAAATTACCTTTTCTTTTTCTTTTGTGTGTGTGTGTGTGGGGGGGGGGGGGGGGGATTTATCTATAGAACAGACTTTAGATAACCGTTTTAGTCATAAAATGTTCAGAATTACATTACAAACATTTATTTCTATAAACTATATACAATTACAGTGGGAAGATTCTATAAAATCACATCGTCGAAATTTAATGAAGAAAAAATATTTTCATGTTTTGCAATGTGGCCACTGGATTTTTTGGGTTTAGGAGCCACTGGCTCCTTCCAGATTTTGGGAATCTGCACCTATAGTGTTGGTACTGCTGAATATTAGGGCTCCGGTACTTTTTTCCTTAGAAATTAAGCCCTGGATATGATCAAGATAATTTGTTCATTTCTTTAAAATTACTGCAAAATGAAGAACAAAAGCTCATTCACCTCTTGTTATGTATGTATCTTCTCAATTCAAGCAACAAATTTTCTGCAAAATCTTGAAATACATGAAATATGCAATGGTAAAGTTTTCCTTGAAATATTCCTGGTTATATAATAATATGCTCCTTTGTATAATTATTAAAGGAATCTTTACTGAATTTCAGAGAAATATATGAGTAATGCATAATTTTTTCTTGTGAATTTAATGTGTGTCTTTATTTTTCATCCTGAACTAAAGTTTGAATTAAGCCTATTGTATTTTAAAATTTGGACTCAGATTCAAATACCAGAAAAAAGCTTTCAAGATTGCACAAGTTTTTAGGAAAACTTTACCATTAGTAGACAAAAGGAAGTAAGGGTGGCAAGAATATGTTAAACTTTGAGCTTACTTATAACAGTGACTGGAGTGCTGCAAAAAAGATGCTATTCCTAGGGCCTAAATGTGCCTAAATCTGGTTGTGTTGATAGATAGAGTAAATGTATGCACAGGACTTGACAGATGCAGTCGCCAGATTGCTACAGGCTAAGTTGAAGACTTAAAACAATTCATGATATATCATTAACTATAAAAATGCAATTATTCTTTATCAATCAATTTATCAAAATCCTATGCGGTTCTAGGAAATCTATGTTTAAATAATGCATGTGTATGTGCATCGTCGATATACAATGATATCGTCGGGATAGCTCAGTAAGGAGAGCGTTGGTACGGTAAAGCAAAGTACCCAGGTTCGAGTCTGGTCCCGGCATATTTTCGCTCTGTTGGAAAAATCTTAACTATGATACTCTACTATTGGATATAATTTACCTAGTTGAATGGGGAAAATGTTTTTTACTGCAGCTAGAAAACTTCCCTGCGACCATATTGTTCCTATTTGTAGAGCCCTGTGCATGCGTAAGTGTCAGCTAATGAAATATTCAATTGTGTACTTACCACAAACTGTATGGATTGGATGAAAATGACCACAAGCATCACAAACTACTAAGTTCTTTTTAGGGAGAAGCAGTTTTCCAAATCCCATTCTTCTAGTCATTCTTCTTTCAAGGGATCGTCTACTCTTAGGAACAGCCCACATAAAGCCATTATCTATAATTCTTTCAAGAATACTCAAAGGATTACTTGTTTTTGTGGGTGAATTTATTCTGTTATCAAGAATGTTAACTGCATAACAAAGTTCTAAAATGAAAAAAGAAAACATATGTTTACAGGAAAGAAAAAAACAAAATTACATATTAATGTAATTATAATAGGGTCATTCCATGCTAAATGAGCAAATCAGCTGTGGCTGACATATCATAGATTTGAATGAAAATGAGCATATAAGTAGATCATATTTATTTATGAGTAAATGTAAAATAAAAGATTTCAGGATTGTTTATTTAAGTATTAAAAACTTACATTAAAAGTTGATATAAGATCGAGGTTTTGTCTACATGCTTGAAGGAAACATCTTAAAATTTTTTAATTATTTGACGTTATAGATAAAAGTGTATATTTTAAATGTAGGAACTTCCATTCTTGCCTTCTGTTTATTTTTCCTCAACAATATTTTAAATTAGAGTAGAATAAATTATTGATTTAAACGGGGCAAACAATTATATAGTAATCAAAGCTCTCTATAGATGGCAGCACTACATTTTTTTTTTTTTTGCAAGATGGCAGAAAAGGATGGAAAGGTGCACAAATTTGAAGTGAAATAGCCCAAAGAACATAACAAATATTACCTTTTTGAACTCATTTCTGTTATGTTAGGAATCAAAAGGCAATCTTGAATTTTTTTTTCAACATATCATGGGCTTTTTGAACTTTATGTTTCTGCAATATTGTTAATGTCAGGTTTTTCCTTCATTTGATTTTTAAGTGTACATAAGAGGGAAAAATTGTGATTTTGTAAATTTTTTTTAAAGTTTCTAAGCTATTTTGAAGATGAAGAAAATAAATGGCAACTTCCAAATTTGAGAAATTTGGTTTTCATATGTAACACTTACACTGTACATCAATTTCACATATATTTTTAAATTCCTTCGATTTTTTTTAACGCTTTTAATTTTCTCAAAATTTTCAGTTTTTTCAATTTTTACAACCAATTTAAGGTTAATCATGGTGTTACGAAATTATTATTACTAAATAAATATGATAATAACTGTTCATGGGTTACAATCTTCTGAAAAATTTTTATTTATGTTAAATAATTTTCAAGATACGGAACTTTAAACTTGCAACTTTGAACGATTCCATACAAGCCATTCTATGTCACAAGTTTTTAAATGTCCAGAACTTTCAAAATATTTTATTTTTTGTCAAGATATTTTGAATAGCTCTATTTAAAGATAAATTGAATCTGTGTACCAAATTTTATTAAAATTGGTTACTATGTGGCCACGACTTTTTTTTTAAATTTTTGCTCATTTTGCATGGAATGACCCAATATATTAAATAAATAATAATAAATAAAAAAAAAAAAAACATGAAAAAAATTCTTGAATATCCAGTGGTTGGAGTATCATAGTTGAAATTTTTCCAACAGAGCTGAAACATGCCGGGACCAGGACTCGAACCTGGGTACTTTGGTTTGCCGTACCAACGCTCGTCCCTACTGAGCTATCCCGACGATAGCCTGGCTGGCATATTTCACTCTTATTTGTTGGACAAGGAGCGCTAATTTCATTCATCCGAGCTATGACTATAGCATTTATATGATAAATATGAAAATAACACGGAAACTCCTGTATACCATGTAATTAGGTTTTTTGTCCAACAAATAAGAGTGAAATATGCCAGCCAGGATATCGTCGGGATAGCTCAGTAGGGAGAGCGTTGGTACGGCAAACCAAAGTACCCAGGTTCGAGTCCTGGTCCCGGCATATTTTCGCTCTTTTGGAAAAATCTCAACTATGATACTCCAACCATTGGATATAATTTACCTTAGTTGAATATGCTTTCCTCTGCTCATTATAATTCTTGAATATTTCTGAAAATGTTTTAATGTATTGAGGAATGAATATATCTAAAAGGCATTGAAAAAAAATACTATGTAAATGTGTCTAGTGTTAAGAGTATCTTTGAATTAAATTTAGACGTAATAGATCAGAATATAATTTGTTCTGTAATCCCAAAATTCAGAGTATTGATGAATTGAAGAATCTTGAATTTTTTTACTAGTGACATTTTCATTAGTGGAAGTTTTTGTTTTATATGAGGAAACTCCAAATGAGATTCATATTTTAATGGGATCAGACTACGCTAGGAAACTATTTACAGGGGAGATGAAAAATTTATCAAATGGTTTAATTGGCTAATTTTGGATAGCTGCTGATGGGAAAAAGAGATTTCGGGGAAACTACTTGCTCGGGTAGTTTTATGTCACTCATTATAAGTAACAAAAATTGTGGCAATATCAACAAACTCTCACTTATATATTATATGATTCAAGGAACCCATGACATGCTGCAACAGGGATCATTCTAGAACATAAAAAAAGGCAGGGCGCACATCACATAATAAGGGCAATTTTGTTGAAAAGGGCACATCATTTCAAAAAAGGGCATTTTTGTAATAAGTGCATATACCAATATACTGGTGGGAAGGGAAGTCTGGCAACAGCTTAAAGTACTCCTTAATTTAAAAAATCCAATAACATTTCTAATTTCCATAACTTCACCGTTTGAAAAGTATTAAAAATAGCAGCAAAATGAAACTTATGTTCTCGATTTTTATTGTAAAATTATTTACTATATGCATGGTCATTTTTCCCTTTTCCTACGATATTCAAGAACCTCTCTCTAAAATTTTTATTCATCATATAACTTTTTCCCGGTTTTAGCAAAACTGGTTTTAAAAAAGGTACAAAATAAAAGTTATAAAGCTACTTTTCAAATTTTTTATAGAACTCACGTAAGTCATCATGTGGTCAAAGACCAGGCCAGAATGCCTGATCTAATACTATATTTCACTAGACAAGGTGAAATTAATCAATGACGCTTAGTTACCCTTTATGTCTTGTTCAATGGAAAGATGAATCACTCAAATCAAATATTAGACATACCAGGGCACTTCACACAGGAATCAAGAGGGAAAGAAGAGTACTCCCTGATGTACCATACTAACATTCTAAAAATAAAAGATAGGTAATTAAATAGTAAATAATTTTTGAAACTACCTAGGGATAAAAAGAGGGTAGAAATCTACCTGGAAAAAGGGCAAGGAGGGTAGAATTATACCTGGAAAAAAGGGCAAGGAGGGTGGGATTTTATCTAAAAAGGGCATGAGGGTGGGCCGCCCCTCTGAAACTCTCTAGAGTGATCCCTGCTGCAAAACAAATTGTCATTGTTTGGGTGTACAGATTTAACAACAATTTAAACCTAAAATTGTTAATTTATGATGAAATTTGTCTGTTAGTTCAGCAAACAAAGGCATGGATGACCAGTTATAATCAAGATAGTACAAAGTTTCCCTCTCGAAAAATTGAAGAAAATTAATTGCTATAAACTGTAGTCAGGTGGGCCACAAATCTGCTTTTGCACAAATAGAAGGGCATTAAATGTTTTCTGTTGCTGCTTTGGACAAAAATTTGTTCAATGTCCTGAACATGGTTTTAAACCTAAGGCTTAAACCTCAGGCACACTCCCTTTGCACAATTCTGTGACTGGAATAGATAGTCAAGTCTATGAGGTAGAGCATCATCTCTCTCAACACATATGCAAAAATAGGGATGTAACCAATATTTGATTTAGCTACTATTCGGCCCTTTTGATGAATTTTTGGTTGACTGAATACTGTCAGATATTTGGTCAAATACATCCAGGATCAGTCGAATACATTTTCTTCTTCTTTTTTATGTAGGGGAGACTGGTACACAGTGGACCACTTTTTCAGTTAATTTTTTTTCTCTTTAACAGACAAACCAAATCTACATGAAAATATTTTTTGAATATTCCTTAAACCTTACACATTCATCATAATTTTCTCAGAACATAGTTTTCAATACATTTTTCAAAAAAAAAAAAAAAAAAAAAAATTATATGCACTTGTAAAGTGGAACCACTATTAGATATTATCTAAAATACAATATAAATCTATTTATTCATTAATCTAATTCTTTTTTATTCCCCTTTACCTGCAAAATAACATAGTAATATAAATTTACAAGTAACATTTTGAAACAAAAACAAAAATTAATTATAATTTGAAAATAATAAATTAATACAGGAACAATTGCAATTTAGTTGAAGTTATTACTTAAGTAAAAAAAAATCAGCGCACATTAAAATTTGCAA
This sequence comes from Maratus michaelseni, assembly GCA_963931845.1. Lineage (NCBI taxonomy): Eukaryota > Metazoa > Arthropoda > Arachnida > Araneae > Salticidae > Maratus > Maratus michaelseni. Next base: position 37,003,624 of record OZ007600.1, read on the forward strand.
ATGAAATTCCAAAATCCTTATGAGTAAGATTGAGCCTGGAATTTTCCTGAAATACTTTTGTGTCTGGGAGCGACATTATGAAATCATTGACATCAACAACAGATTCATCTACAGTTTTGGGAAAAATAAACTGATTTCAATTCAATTTGCGTCTCATGAATCTTACTTGAATAGAATCATCACCAATTAGACTTCAGCTATATTTATCAAAGGTAGTAAATACAAAACAAAATATTTCTTACTATGTTAAATAAATTGTTATTTTTCTTTGTTTACTTTATTTTTCAGTTAAATAACTACTTTAAAACAATATTTCTTTACAGAAAATAAGCAATTATTAAATATTTTGAACATTCTGCATTACAGGAGCAGAGTGGATTGTGGACCACTGTGCCCCAGGAGTGGGTGGTCCACTGTACCCCATGTTGAAGTTCAATAAATAATCATATTAATATTGTTTATAGCTTTCTTTTAAACATATTAACTTTAAAGTTAAATAAAACAAATATCTTAGCTTTGCAAAAAAGCTCTTTTATCTTATTTATCTACAACCTTTAATTACTAAAAAAATAGAAATATGACTATGAAAAATGTTACTTTTAGAAGCTCAAAACAACCAATCAGGATAAAATAGTTCAATCTGAGCTAAACATATTTTCTGAAGGCTATACATAATCAGTGCAGTGCTGTTGTCTATTAGAATAGAAGAGAAGCTTAAAAAAAAATTAAATAAATAAAATATTAGGGGGTGGTCCACTGTAGAGATCTGCACGGGCCGGGCCAAGGCCCGAAGCCCGTACTCGGCCTATTTTTCTTCACGGCACTCGGGCCGGGCCTAGTCATTACTTTTTACGGGCCGGACCGGGCCGGGCCTTACTTTTTTCCTGAAGGATAAGGCAGTGCCTTAAATTATTTTTTCCGTACAGAGCCGGGACTGGTTTCATTCTTCCTAGTCTTCACGCCTCAAAATTTTTAGTCCTGGTGTAAAATAAGATCTGGCATAAAAATCTTTTCAAAACATGCATACATTTTTAAATCGCCATTATCTTATAATTAAACATTAAAATTTATTCTTTTTAAAGAATAGTAGATTTATACACTTATTAAAATATGGCTAAATTAAAATATAGTAAAACGTGTGAAAAAGAACCTGCTTATGATGGAATCCTGTCTTAAATTGAAAAATGTGTTGATCCATTAAAAATGAATATACTAATATTTAAGAAAAGAATATATAATACATTTACACCTGCTAAGAAGGCAAATTGTCTATAACTCATTTTTTTTCTTCCCTATGCAATTCCATCTTAGAAGATTTTACTGTATAGCATTTTTCTGATTTTTAACACTTCAATAAATGGAATATGGATTAACAATATTGATGATAACTTAAACACATACATACAACAAATAGAGATTTATTAAAAAAATAAATATTCCAGCTTGCGGCACCTCTATAAAAATGAAGATTATAAGCATGAAAAAAAAAAAGGCTAAGATAGGAATTTTTGGTTAGATCTCCTCCTACGAGGCAAATTTTTAACCAAATTGACGTAAAAATTATGTTTTGTAGAAACTCACTCGGGCCGGGCCGGGCTCGGGCCGAACTTTTAACTTTTAAATCGGGCCGGGCCGGGCCAATATTTTTTTTGTTCGGGCCGGGCCGGGCTCGGGCCGAACTTTTAATTTTTGTATCGGGCCGGGCCAAATTATTTTTTGTATGGGTCGGGCCGAGCCCGGGCCTGGAAATTTTGGCCCGTGCAGACCTCTAGTCCACTGTGCCCATAGGTCCAGTGTGTACTGGTCTCCCCTAATGATTTTCTCAAATCCAAATTGAGTATTTTCTGACACACTCATGATGCCATTTTCATACTTAAATGCACAAAATATTTAGCTATTCTGATTCAGATACTAAAAAATCAAATAGAATTTTTTATAAAAGGTAAGGGTCTTAAAGAAATTGGTGTCAAAAATTTAAACCAAATTTATAGACAGGGAAGGCTCTTCATTGGGTAACAATCGATTACAACTGAAGATGCAATATATTTTATTTATAGAAAAATGAAAAACGTTATTTGATTCTAAAGCATTTGGATTTTAATTCTGCCTGTAAATTTTATGCACATATAAAAATAGCTTTATAATTATGTCAGAAAAATTCACATTGTACAGCAGTAATTTTTTTTAAAGAACAGCCTTAACTATATTTAATACAAAATATTGCAGAAAATTCAAGATTATTTTACAGTGTTGGTCTCAGTTTCTGTGTATACTTTCAATATGTACTCAGTAAGTTATAAAACTTTGAGTTGTGCATATATGGTGGTTCAACTGTTAAAAGTTTTGTTAAATATGTATTTTCTGCTTTTTGCAAATTTGTTGACAAATAGCAATAATACAAACACTTAAAAAAATATACTTGACTAAGGGCTATTTTAGGAAGTGTCTTATTGTGAATTATGGGGAAGAGTAAGCATATTGAGGGGCTCATTAATTTTGAATGTAAGAAAGGATAAATATATCACTGAAAATTAGAAGTGAAGAATTTTCTTTATAACGAAAATGATAACTTATCATCCTGATTTACAGAAAATCAGTTTGATATGTCTAAGGATAAAATGCAAATTCTTAATTGCGTGGAATGAAAAAGTTTTTAAATTAGATAAAATGTATATAAACTACATTTATATATGTTTTATCCCACGAAACTGAAGATGGCGATCGTCCAATAGCTTTCGCTTCCCGTTCCTTAACCGAAGCTGAAAAAAATTACAGCCATATAGAGAAAGAGGCATTATCTTTGGTTTTTTGGTGTTACCAAATTTCACAAATATCTGTTGGGATGAACATTAACATTCACATTGCTCACTGATCATCGTCCCTTAATGAACCTTCTTTTTGCAGACAAGCTGGTCCCAGTGGTAGCTGCTGCGCAAATCCAGCGTTGGGCTCTGACCCTTGCAGCATATTCTTACACGATTAAGTACAGAAAGGGGAGTTTGCATGCTAATGCAGATGCTTGCAGTAGACTGCCCCTGAATACCAAATATGCTGATCCACCATTTCCAACAGAGTCGGTGTTGTTATTAACTCAGTTGGATGACACTCCAGTGACAAGTCATCTGATTGCCTTTGAAATCGACAAATGTCCTGACCTAAGAAAGCTAAAATCTTACATCTTGAAAGGTTTTCATAAGAAAATAGAGCAAAATTTGCATCCCTTCCTCAGAGTAACAGATGAATTATCTTTGGAAGAAGATATCATTTTTAGAGGCTCCCGAGTGTTCATCCCTCAAAAATTTGGAAAATTCATCTAGACAAGTTCCATTCATCTCACCAAGGCATAACAGCCATAAAGGCACATGTCCGTTCCTAAATTTGGTGGCCAGAGTTAGATACTGATCTGGAAGCTAAAGTGAAGGGCTGTGTTGCATGTCAACAAAATGCTTCAGCACCTCCGGCAAAGTATGTTCCTTGCCCTATGCCAGAGCAAGCATGGGAACGGATCCATATCGACCATGCAGATCCAGTGGAAGGTTACATGCTTCTTATAACTTCTTATAACTGCAAGACAAAATGGCTAGAAATTGCACAAGTATCTAATATATATCTGCTAGTGTAACCATAGTGATATTACATAGCCTATTTTTTCATTTCGGCATCCCCAAAAGCATGGTCAGTGACAATGGTCTTGGATTCAAAAGTGAAGAATTTGGGAATTTTTTATCTCACAATGGCATTGCCGAGGTTAAAATGCCACCATACCATCCACGTTCGAATGGTTTAGTGGAGCGAGTGGTTCGAACAGTGAAATCAGCCCTGAAGAAAATGACTGGAGAGACTCTCGCTGAGAGGCTGTCTCGGTTCCTCTTCAATCATCGAAATACACCATCAGCAGCTACAGGTATATCTCCAGCTGTGGCTATGTTTGGCCGTCCTCTCCGGACATGGCTGGACCTGATTAGAGATCCTGTGAGCCAGACACATGAGGAGGAAGAGACCAGCTCAGAAAAATATACAAAAGACACTCCAGTTTGGGTGCGTTCATTTGGTCGTGGCCCACCATGGGTTGCGGGCAATGTTTTACATCCTGTGGGAAGTCTCGACCTCTTTGGAAAATTGGGCACGTCACATTGACCAGCTGACGCTCAGACAGGAGGATCTGACTAGTGATGTTCTTACTCCACCTGACTTACCAGCTCCTACAGCTTCACAAACAGAATCTGCTGATCTGCAGACAGAGGTTCTCACTAGCATCTCCAAACCCCCTGTGCTCCCCTTAGAAGTAAGTTCTCCAAATATAGTGAACTAGTCGCCTGCAAATCCCCCGGTTTTATCACCACAAGTGTTCACTCCTGATGCAAATATATGCCATTGTTTAGGCATTCAGAACGTATTAAAAAGTGAAACCAGCACGTCTACTGTTTTAGACTGTTTGGCTTTGAACACGACAAAATGTTCTTTAGTGTTGAATTGTTTTCTGTGATAGACTGTTTTGCTTTGAACTATCTCTATGTAAAAGACTCTCTGACATTTTGTATGTTCTTTAAGAAGGGGGTGAATGTTATGAGTTGCTATACTCGATCTTGTCCACAACAGATGGCACCTCTGCGGTGCACTTATGTGATCGGCAAATCGTCGGTCAGTCGCTAGTCTAGCACTAGCCGCAATGTAGCGAGGTTGTTCAGATCTTAATAAATGTTATTAATGTTTTTAGCTGCCTACCGGCATGAATTCTTACATTACCACGAACCCTAAGTTACAACAATATATGTAGATAAAATTACGCAATTGGCAATTTAGACTTGGTAAAAGTCATGTTTTATTATTAGCATGAAAGTGTTTGAAATGTTACAAAAATATATCAAGCTGTTAAAATTTGTAAACATGCAATTAACAAAAAAATTCATTTTAATTTGTGTTTAATAGTATTTCTATTTTGAAAATAATATGTATTTGTAATATATATATATATATATTACACAGTCAAATTCGCTTACAGCGAGCGCGAAGGGACCGTGATATCTGCTTGTTATAACCAGATGCTCGTAAAAAACGGATTCGTAACAAATTATAAAAATTCATGCATACTTACTTTATTATACACACTTTATTTATTTTTTATTTCTGTACACAGTACAAAAGAAGTTGGTTAATTTGCTTTGAATTGTCTTATTGTTTCTTTCTTGTGTTATTGTTCTTCGGAGAAGACTCATGGCCCGAAAAACATCGTCATTTGCATCCCTGGCTTCGAAAATATTTTGAAGTTTTTCTGTGCACTCAAAAGTCGTTGAGTATGTTAAGGGCGGTTCAGCTTGAAATTCTTCACATTCGTTGTTATCATCGTCGCTTTCATAATTTTTTTCATCTTCTTTAGCTTAAATTTCAGCTACAATATCCTAGGGAGTAGATATTTTGGAAGTGATAACATTGTCGTCAATAGATACATAATTTAAAATTTTTCCTCTACTCATTTCCAAAATTTTCAAGTTGTCTACTTCTTCCTCAGAGCTCTTATTGAGAAATGTCCAATTCAGTCTAACAGAAGCAATTGGTAATGCATGTTGATGCAACGTTTTCTCATGCATTGTTCAACATATCGCTTCCAGTATGTTTACATTAGCATTTGAGGTTGTTCCTATTTTTTCTCTTCTATCGAGAAGCATCAAAATCAAATACTTACAAAAGTTTGATTTAAAACTTCTTATGACCCCTGGGTCCATAGGCTGGATAACACTTGTAGAATTCAGTGGTAAAAATTCAATCCTGATGTTTGTAGGTCCAGTGATTTCAGTATGCTCGGAACAATTATCAACTTAAGGCGAATTTTGTGCCTTTCTTTTCTTAGTTGGCTCTCCCACTTTGAAATGAATTTTGAGAAAATGTCTGCAGTCATCCAGGCATTCCTGCTGTGGTCATAATCAACAGGAAGCTTTTTTACATGCTTAAAACCAGTGTTGAATTCAGGGGGTGGTCCGGGGGTGGAGCATTCAAATGTCCCCCCTGGAAGATTTGAGATTTTATGCTTTTTAATGGTTAAAAAGTGCAATTTCTCCCTAGAGATGAGTTCGGGCTCTCTTTTCGGGCCCGCCTGAGCCCGACGATTTTGTTGGAATAATATTCCATACATGTCTACATTTTTAGTCTTGTCACTTCATTTAAAACATTCATCTAAATTCATTCATTTAAGTCATTCATTAGAAGCTCTTAAGTTATTAGTTTCATATTTATTTCTAAGTTCTGGCTTACTCACACATATCTTTGGTTTATGATTTATTTATTTCAATAGTTAAATATCATATTTAATATTTCCTTTAGTTTACTTACCTTTAATATCTTTATAAATATCCTGGCTTATTCACTTTTATTTTTACACGGCATTAGGGTTGGGCAATTTGCCGGCAAAATGGTATTTTTGCCAGGACAGTGGCAAAAACTGGAAAAAACCTGGTAAAAAACGGCAAAAATTGGCAAAAACTGGCAAAAAGGCTGGATTTAATAAACATATTAAAAAAACATAATTTTGTATATATTATAATTGAGACTTAAATCAGAATATTAATTAGATGTTTCATTAATATTAATTTGATTAATTAAAATAATTTTCATTGGTAATATGAATAAAAAAATATCAATAATCAATCATAATTAATTTTGCAGATAAATTTGTGATGGTGACAGGTAAAAACTTTTTACTTTTCTCAAATTAATGTAGTAATGTTGCCTTTAAAATTAATATATATTAAAAAAAAATTTAATCAACAATTTCTACATTTAAAAAATCTATAATAAAAAACAATATTAATGCATAAACATTTGCCAAATCAATCTTCATTTTATCTTTATTTGAGCCTCTAGGTATAACTTTTACAAATACTTTATAGAAGTAAACGGTAGTACTTGATTATCCCGTCGACCAATTTCGCCAAATTAAACAAATCGCCAAACTATTCACCAAATTATAAAAATGAAAAAATATTGCCATTCTAAAATTTTAAGTTAGGAAAATGAATGAATTTTAATTAAAAAAAAAAAATCCCTAAATATAATAGGGTTACTTTAATGATAAAGTTCACTCATGGTCATGACGTAACGACATAGCAAATATAAAATTTGATTTATCCGGATTATTTCGGACAAAATAATACTAAGAAACAGTTTACGTGTTTAAATGCAGAATTATTAAATTAAACCATAAACAAACAGATATTTTTTAAGATATTGAATTTGTGAATTAAATGTAAGTATTTTAAATGTAATAATCGAATTTATTAAGAAACATAATAAATATCATGATAACAGAAGATTGTAAAGAATTCGATCCTCTTTATTTAGTCAAAAAACGTAGAAAAAAACCTATAAAATGTATGTAAACATTAGATATAGGCTTGAAGCAAATATAGAAAAATAAAAATATTTGGTGGACAAAAATTTGTGACGGCAGTTGAAACTAATCTGTTATATTCTTTTTCTTTTAATATCATGAGATAATCATTTATTGACATAATTTTCATTTTAAATAACGAAAGAAAAAACAGATTAGTAAAAGCTTAATAAAAATACAAATAAAATAAATTAAAATTCACGTGATGACATACAAACATGTGCAATGTGTTTAATGTCAAGTGGAAATTACATTTAATCTTATAGTTTGGCGATAGTTTTTCGGTCGACAGGATAATCAAGTAGTACCAAGTAAACTTTTGAAATTGCTACAAATTTATTTTTCTTTTCTTTTTTTTTTTTTTTGGGGGGGGGGGAGAGTTATAAGAAAACACATGGATTGGATGAAATTAATATGTATAAGAGAGAGAAGGGTAGAATAATTTTAATTGATTATTTAATGTTGCAAATATAGGCAAATTAATCTTTTAGATAATTTTTCTTACCATTTTCCCAATTGTCATTATACAGGCTACAGACTTGAATCTTGATTTGATCATAGGAAATGAGAATGAATTATCTTGCAAAATGTTTTGTTTCTATTGTTTTTAGTTTAACTTCAAATTACTGTTGTTCTCATAGCATAGCAAAATTGATAGCTATTTCTCTCTCAGACTTTGCTACAAAATTAACTGAAGCATAAGGATTGATTGTTTAATAATTATGACAGTTTAAACCAAAGCCAGTAAGTTATTTACTAAAAAATACAAACTACTTAGATTACTGTTTTAATGATGCATTGAATACTCTAAGGTAAATAAAAAAATAAAATTACATATTATTTTATTAGAGTTGAAATTATTAAAAACTAAAATATATTAATCACATCGCTGTAAATAAAACATATCTATTTTTGCCACTGTGGCAAAAACTGGCAAAAATGTATTTTTGCCCGGACGGTTTTTTCCATGGTTTTTACCACCTTTGGCAAAAACGTGCCAACCCTACACGGCATCTTTGTTTACATTCTACCGGCTTCTTTTCCCGTACAAGTGTTACGATGTTCCGGAGCGACTCCGGCAGCCGACAACAGATGGCGTGACCATCTGTTTCCTCCTTCATCACTCTCTCGCTGCTGCTAGGCTTTTCTCGATCTTTTACTATACCGGCAGTGACGTAATCATCATCAAATATGGAAGGCCGTATGATTGGATGTTTACCTGGGGAGATACATTTAAATACTAGCTCTCGGATATCTCATCAGCTTTGCTTCGTTTAGTTTCAGCTTTTGCTGTGTCAGTGTGTTGTGGTAAGGCAATTCATTATGCCGCCTCTCAGTCACGGCTAATAACGATGAGATGATTCGAGATGTCATGCTGCTTACTTTTTAATTGATATTTTTAGTTTCTCACAGAAAGTAAATACGTTATGTTTAATAAAGTGTGAAGGCCGGATAAAGTTTAGGTAAAGATGCATTTGTTTAAGTAAAGACATTTTAAGCATTTTCTATTCCGAAAGGATTAAGCTATGCCAGTGAAACAGTTGGATAGCTGGGGAAGAAAATGGTGGCCTGTCGATACTTTGCATCGGAACCCCGACCGATAAATGCAACACGTTCAGCAGTTAATAGTTAGAGTTTAATGGTTAATATTTTGAGTTTAGTGTTCAGTTGTTTCAGTTTGTTTTATCAACGTAGTTTTTCCCTCTTCTTGTATTTTTAAACCGACTTATCATTCATCCTCTGAACATTATCAGATGGATTTCAGAAAGTTGCGTTCGTATATTTATATAGTGTTAAGGGAGGAGATGAAACACACGCTGAAGTTTTAGTATGTTTATTTAGTTTTTCTTAAGTTTGCTTTTATGTTCATACAACTTTATTTAATTGTTTTATTGATGGCTTAAGTTTCTTTAAATAAAATTTTAGTTTACGCTTCTTCCCTCTTAAGTTTTAACATCTATTTTAAGTCTCTCGTTTCGTTTTCTGGCATTAAAGAATCTGACAGATAATCCTGGTGTTACGGAACTCATCATGTTCTCTTGCTTTAGGTGAAGGTCCGTATGGTTCACCATGTTTGGTCAGCTTTGTTAGTTTCGGCATACTAGTGATGGTTACTGCGTGGTATGTCGGAAGTTCTTCATAAGGCAGAAGTTAAGTAGAAATGGAGATCAACAATCTTTTAAATTGGATCGTATTTGAAAGAGTGGGAGATGTGTAAAATTTATATTATCTTGTTTTTAAATTAAAGTTAAGTTGTTTTAAAGTTATAATATCATCTTGAAGTATAAAGTTTTATTAATGTTAAATCTTTAAAGTAAATTGAACTTAAATAAAGGTAATTTCCTTTATGAAAAATATTGTTTTTTTTAGTAAGCTCCAGTTCATATTAAGTATATTTTTCATTGGTTTAATTTGTTGAAATTGTATTTGTCTTTTTTAGTTTTTATTTAATAAACGTTAGTTATTTTTTTAAAAACAGTTGTGTTTATTTCAAGACACATTTCACCTAGTTTATTTTTCAGCTTTTCTCTCATGCATAATCTTGGCAACCAATCGCCAGCATATACACTCTATTGCGTTTACTAATCTGCTTCTTTTAAATTACTAGTAATTACACTAGTAATTACTTATTCTAACAGATTTTAAATCCAAGCCCGCCCGAGTCCGAAACATTTTTTGTCATCAGAGCCCGAGCCCGATGTCGAAAAAAAAAATGCATAATATTAAAAAAAGTTTTAACAGTAATATCTCATATTTAAAAAACTTCCTACATGAAAATAACTGTTAATCTACAGCACATAATTAAATTTTATGGGAATTTACATTCAATCTTTTCTTAAGAGAAGTTTGGTATGAAATAAAAATATACTTCCTTAAAAGATTCTCATAATTTTCTCAACCAATAAGCAAACCTGATGGACACATTAATGAAGTGCGTTTAATGAAATTTGCAGAAATCACTATTCCTATGCCGTTTTTCTATTTCCTATAATAGGTGTATTTTGTAAATTATAATTGATTACTGAATTAAAACAATATTTTGTGTTACTGAAAATCAGCTTAAATTTAAAATTTGGCACTGTTATCTGAAAGATCCTATGCTTTTATAGGCAAAGTGGAAACACTTTTCGATTACTTATTTATCGGAATAACAATATATGACAATTAATATGACTTGCGAATGTGAGTGACTTTGTAAATGTTTCGAGCAGAGCTTTAACATGAGCAGAGTTCATGATGAAAAATAGAATCACTAACGTTATTTTCATATGAAGAGCCATTATAACTCGCACACAATAAAAGACTACAAATTTCAAAATCTTAAGCTAGTGCTGATTAACTATAAACAAAAGAAAGTAATCACTTCACTTTAGATATCTAAAAATAAATAAATAAATAAACGTTCCAATTGAAAAAACATCCTACTTTTACAAACGAAAATCGAAATTATTCACGCCTTTTTTCCATTGGCGCCATATCACCCAGTCGACGCGTCAATGCCGCACATAAATTTGCATCGATTGCAAATTTTCTTTTAAAGTAGCATTCTAAAACTGGAAAAGAAAAATAAGATTTCTGCTTTCCCTTTTATTGATTCTGATCAAAATAGCATTAAAATGACTTACAATGGAATACGTAATTTTTTAGGGGAAAAAAGTTATTTTTATTTTTTCTATATGAGAAAAAATAAAATTGTTAGTTTCAGAAAGAATGAGCCTGAGCCTGCCCGGGCCTGAAGACTGATATAAAAATTGAGCCCGAGCCGGGCTCGGGCTGAGCCCGTCTCAACTCTATTTCCCCCCCAGAGTCACAGAAATCCCTCCTGGAGAAAAGTGTCTGAATTCAACACTGCTTTACACCTAGGTTTTTTTTTTTGGACTTGCTAAAAACCAACATTTTTTTTCTTGTCAGTGTCAGACATATTAGAGCATACTAAAGCTGTCAATAAATTTTTGGAGAGCTTGCCTCGGACATACGTTTCACCCTTGAACTTAAAAGTCTGCTGTGGTGTTATGTTATAGAAAATGCTTGTTTTATCGGCATTATAAATGTCATCTTTTGTGTATCCTTCTCTGATAACTGACCACTTTTCACTCATCCATGTCGCAACATCCGCCATGTTTGCAGATTTTGCTTCACCACAAATTTTTCCAAAGGTTATTCATGTCTATTGTTGAATCGACCAAGCCATCCATTCAAACATACATATCCAAAATAGCCAAATTGTTCAGAAAATTTTTCTGATTGAACTTTTAAAAGTGGACCACTTAAGGGTAAATCTGCATTACGTTGTACCTTCATCCACTTCAAAAGAGCTTCGCCCAAATGCTGTTTAGCACATTTCTTCAAACGTTTACAGTCATTCTTATTTTGATCGAACACAGTCATTAATCTCTCCTTGTTCTTTTACAAAGTTGAAACAGTAGAAGAAGATAAATCATACTTTTTGCAGATTTCTGAATTTTTTAAATCTTCCTCTAATTCTTGTAAAATCCTTACTTTTTCGTCCATTGGTAAAATTTTACGTTTCGACATAAGCAAGATAAAATTTCACGAGCGTACTCTATGAATGTAGATCAAAGAATGACTTCCACACAAGTCCCCTACCCTGCCACTCCTACGCAGAGTAAACTTCCGTCCAATCAGCAGCTTCCGTTCTCTCCGCACTTCTCCTCAAGGTCGTCGTGGGAGGTCCTGGCACGTGCACTTCACACGATGAAAAATGCCACTATCACTTGTTCTCAGGATTTATGACTCATCACTATCTTTTGGTTGACTTCGGAATGTTATAGGAATTTTTTCGAGAAACGATTAGCTCAGCTGGAGAGGTGGAAGTCAATAGAAATTTTATGAATCACAAAAATATTGCTCGCTATAACTGGGGTTTGCTCGTTATGCTCCCATAGACTTAACATTGTACTAACTAGGGATGCAATGAATAGTGATTTGGCCGAATAGCCGAATATTCGGCTAAGTTTTAGGCCGAATACCGAATATTCGGCGGCCGGATACTGACTTAAAAAAAAAAATTATTTTATTTGTTTAAATTTTTTTTTTCAATTTTAAAATCAAAAATTAAATTAAAGACTAATTGAAATTAATTTTTTGTTTGAGTGTGCAAAAAATCATAACAGCTGAATGTATGCGAGCACGGTATATAGTGAACGTTTGTTTTCTGAAGCTGGTAACATATATGAAACCAAATGAAACAGATTTCTTCCTGAAAATGCTGAAAAGTTATTTTTGCATCACAATTTCAGGCTTTACAGTGATAAATAATTTTGTTACCCCTGTATAATATTTTGAAGTAACTCATTAAGTGTTTTTTCAGTATAGGTAATAGTTTTTTTCTTTTCAATGTATCAAACTCATTAGTTCGTTTAATCAACATCTAATGCTTAATTTTTAATTAGTAAAGTAATTATATAGTCATATATTTATTATTTAAAAGTAAAACTAAAAGCTAGAAAAATGATTTAATTTGTGAAAGATTAAGCATCTTTACAAGACAGTAAAGTATTTGTTTTTAATATTTATGAATTTTATTGTTTAAGAAACTTATCATCATTATCAATCAGATTAAAAAAATAAATATAAAGTTAATATTTTTAAGTTTACTGATGAGAGAGATATATATTTAAACTTTAAAAGCAGTATATATTTTTCATTTTAATGTAAAAGAAATTAATGCTTAAATTCATATGATGCCTAAATATGCAGCAAGAAAAATATATTTTATTTATGTAATATCATTATATACAGTTATTTATAAGTTGTCATGAAGCTTTAAAATTGAGTAAGTATTAGGATTTCTTTTTCTTATAATAATTAATGTATTTAGATATAATTCTTTAATATTGTTTGATAAAAATATTAAAAATCACATTTTGTTTTGATTTTCTGGAACTTATTTATCTAAATATCTTAGAATATTCGGAAAAATATGCAAGTATTCGGCAAAATATCTAAATATATTCGGCTACAGGTATTCGGCCGAATATCTGTTCAATATTCGGCCATGCCAAATATTCGGCAAAAGGGCCGAATAAGCCGAATATTCGTTACATCCCTAGTACTAACCAAGTATTTCTGATTCCCTCGTTAAATCAGGGCTCGTTATAAATGAGTTTGACTGTATATATGTAATAAAAATTCATATATATTTAAAATGTTACCATTCAGCCTAATCCCTATTCGTTATATCCCTAGCAAAAATTATTGAACATTTCAGACATCTCTGAATATTTGTTTATTGATATAGGTAGCCCATGGCTGTTTCTTGTACTAAATCATATATTCTAATACGAGCAAATTTTGTGTGTGTGGTTATATATGCAAATTTTATCTTATAAACGGCTCTAACGATTTTGACAAAATTTTATATCCTACCATTTTGGGGCACCAGAAAACTATTGGGCTAGGTCACATGTTCGAGAAAATTTGATTAGTGGACCATTTTGGGTTACCAAGGGTCAGGGTCAAGCTAAGTGTATCTAAAAAACGGTTCAAACAATTTTGACTAAATTTTGTATCCTACCATTTTCGGGCACGAGAAGACTATTGGGCTGGGTCACATGTTCAAGATCTTTCGATTAGTGGGTCATTTTTGGTTCAACGCGGGTCAAGTTAATTTTATTTAATAAACGGCTCTAACAATTTTGATTAAATTTTGTATTCTATGAGTTTCGGGCACGAGAAAATCATTGCGCTAGGTCATATGTCTGAGAAAATTCGATTAGTGGGTCATTTTTGGATCACTGTGGGTCAAGCTAATTTTGTCTAAAAAACGACTCAGACTATTTAGACAAAATTTTGCATCCTATGGTTTTCGGACACGAGAAGACTGTAGGGCTAGGTCACATGTTCGAGAAAATTCGATTAACTGGTCATTTTGGTCAAGCTATTTTTATCTTAAAAACAGCTCAGAGGATTTGAACTAAATTTAGTATCCTATAGTTTTAGGGAATGAGAAGACTATTGGGCTAGGTCACATGTTCGAGAAATTTTGATTAGAGGGTCATTTTGGTCATGGGTCATTATAGGTCAAGCTATTTTTTAGCTTAAAAATGGCTCAGACAATTTGAACTAAATTTTGTATCCTACGGTTTTTGGGCACGAGAAAATCATTGGGATAGGTCACATGTCAGAGAAAATTGGATTAGTGAGTCATTTTTGGGTCACTGTCGGTTAAACTAATTTTATCTAAAAAACAGCTCAGACTATTTTGACTAAATTTTATATCCTACGGGTTTCGGGCACGAGAAGACAATTGGCCTTGGTCACATGTTTGAAAAAGATTGATTAGTGGATCATTTTGGTCAGGATATTTGAACTCAAAGCTAATTTTGACCGAGCATAGTTTGGTCTTCCCTGCTCATTGAATATTAGATGTCACAGTTGCTTGAAAAGACATGTAAAATTTATGTGTCCTAATTTAGAATGTAATAAATCTAAAGAGGCATCAAAAACAAGTAATGATGATGGGAAAGAAAAAAGTGTTGATACACTTTTTACACATAAACATAATATGAATAGGAAATTATCTTCTACCAATAAAGTTTTGTTACATAGACTAGTGGTAAAGATAAAGGGGAGAAATTCAAGCCGCAACGCAAGGATAATTATAGATACAGGGTCCCAAAAATCTAATATTTTAAAATCCACAGAAGAACAGCTTGTGTGTATGAAATTCAGAGAGCATATTGTACCGAAACTGAAAATATAGCTCTTGAACAAATACAGAATTCAAAATAAAATACTTTATAAAAGTAAAATGCAGAAAAATAAATGCTACAATTTCATTGTTAAATTATCCGTCTCACTGTGAATAATGACTGACGCATATATACAATACACTGTGGCAATGCCCAGCTTAACTACTGAAGACTCTTGGGAAGATAGCCAGACTATGGAAGAGCCCGCTGAAAAAATTGTAAAGTGAATTTCCTTAATTAAAAGACATCAAAGAGAGGGTTGGGGCATTTAATACATAAATGACAGAGGCGGCATTAAGCTTATTCATTGCTCTTAACTGATGTTTATATACGCTGTGGCAAAGTCTACAGGGTAAGAAATTAGCAGTCGGTCATTCCATGTCAAATCAACCAGTGACTCAACCTGACCATTTTAGATTTGGATGAAACTTAGAGGAATCATTTTCTCTGATGATATAAATGAGAATATACTTTTATTATTTTTTTATCTCAGTAAATTTTCATAGAATTCATTTTTTAAATTTCGAAAAATTATCATTTTTTGGCTTGTATAAATGTTTTCAATTTTGAATTTCTCAAGTTCTATCAAGCGTAGAGAGTTGTTTGACACCTCATTTTAAAGATAATTTCACAAGGTTTAATTTAATATAAAAATTTTTAAAATAGTGTTTTTTAAAAACTTTGAAAAAATATGTTTTTTTGTAATATTATAAACTTTAAATTCTGAAAGTTTTAGAGTGGGATCTCAATGGAATCAGCAGTTATGTTAAAAAAAAAACTAATGTTAAACTCCAGTTGGGGCTGATATTTAAAGTTGGCACCTCACCAACTTTATGATTGTGCTAAAGATAGTATTGTTTTAAAGTAAAAATAAAATACAAAGTTAAAACACCAGTATAATTGAATCTACAGCATACCGGTTTCGGTAGCATATAGCATACCCTCCTCAGTGCTGAAGAAAATGGAAATTTGCTCATATATATAGAAATGATAGAGGATTCAAGTGACAAGTTTATTAACCAATAGGAAAATGGAGGGTTCCAGGCAAACAGCCAATAGGAAAATCGATAGGAAATGGAATAATGGAGGATTCAAGTGACAGATTTATTAGCCAATAGGAAAACGGAGGGTTCTAGGCAACATCCAATAGGAAAATCGATAGGAAATGGAAACACTATGGTGAGAAATAGTTTAAAAAGTTAAGAAAAATTGGTTTTAATGTAATATTTCCAGCAGTCTGATAATGGTGGAATAGCAAATTCACAATTAACAAGATTTTCAAGATTTTTATGAATATGGAATGCTTCAAGGAAATTAAGTTTGTGTACAGAAGTAGGTTTAGATATTATTTTAACCGAACTGAAGTCGAAAACGTGATTCATCTCCCAGCAATGTTTTGCAATAGAGGATTTTTTGATTTCTTGTTTTTCAATATATTGTTTATGTTCTTTAGTACGAAATTTAAGACTACGTTTGGTTTGTCCAATGTAAGAAAGACCGCACTGACAATTAATATTGTAGATACCCCATGAATTCGATAATTCAATAGGATCTTTGAGTTTGGAAAGGGTGAGTTTGTTGATAGGGGAAAAAATTATTTTAAAGTCAAATTGTCTAAGAATTTTAGCAATGGAAAAGCTTGATTTAGCAAAGAAGGGTAACACAATATTGATATTTGAATGAGTAGAAGACTGAGATGAGTTTAAGGAACGAGGATTCTGCAGTTTAAAAGGCGCAGTATCAACCATAGAAGGGTTGTAACCTCTATCAACTGCAATTGCTTTAATATATTGAATTTCACTATTAAATGACCGGGAATCCGAGCAAACATGAAGGGCACGATTTATAAATGTATAAAATGCAGCTAATTTTTGGCTTGGAGGATGACAAGAACGAGCATGGGGTGGTAGTGAAACAGCGAAGTTTTTACGATAGACAGATGTAGAGAAACCGGTAGCAGTGCAAATGACAACATTGCTGGGAGATGAATCACGTTTTCGACTTCAGTTCGGTTAAAATAATATCTAAACCTACTTCTGTACACGAACTTAATTTCCTTGAAGCATTCCATATTGCTCGGATTCCCGGTCATTTAATAGTGAAATTCAATATATTAAAGCAATTGCAGTTGATAGAGGTTACAACCCTTCTATGGTTGATACTGCGCTTTTTAAACTGCAGAATCCTCGTTCCTCAAACTCATCTCAGTCTTCTACTCGTTCAAATATCAATATTGTGTTACCCTTCTTTCCTAAATCAAGCTTTTCCATTGCTAAAATTCTTAGACAATTTGACTTTAAAATAATTTTTTCCCCTATCAACAAACTCACCCTTTCCAAACTCAAAGATCCTATTGAATTATCGAATTCATGGGGTATCTACAATATTAATTGTCAGTGCGGTCTTTCTTACATTGGACAAACCAAACGTAGTCTTAAATTTCGTATTAAAGAACAAAAACAATATATTGAAAAACAAGAAATCAAAAAATCCTCTATTGCGAAACATTGCTGGGAGATGAATCACGTTTTCAACTTCAGTTCGGTTAAAATAATATCTAAACCTACTTCTGTACACAAACTTAATTTCCTTGAAGCATTCCATATTCATAAAAATCTTGGAAATCTTGTTAATTGTGAATTTGCTATTCCACCATTATCAGACTGCTGGAAATATTACATTAAAACCAATTTTTCTTAACTTTTTAAACTATTTCTCACCATAGCGTTTCCATTTCCAATCGATTTTCCTATTGGATGTTGCCTAGAACCCTCCGTTTTCCTATTGGCTAATAAATCTGTCACTTGAATCCTCCATTATTCCATTTCCTATCTATTTTCCTATTGGCTGTTTGCCTGGAACCCTCCGTTTTCCTATTGGTTAATAAACTTGTCACTTGAATCCTCTATCATTTCTATATATATGAGCAAATTTCCATTTTCTTCAGTACTGAGGAGGGTATGCTATATGCTACTGAAACCGGTATGCTGTAGATTCAATTATACTGGTGTTTTAACGTTGTATTTTATTTTTATTTTAATTATATCGCACCAAGCTCCTAATTAATATTTATAGCATTGTTTTATTCATTTTAAACATTATTATTTTATAACTGCTGATCTCATTGAGATCCCACTCTAAAACTTTCAGAATTTAAAGATTATACTATTACAAAAAACATATATTTTTTTCAAAATTTTTTAAAAACACTATTTTAAAAATTTTGAAATTAAATTAACTTTTTTTAAACCAACCATAGTCAATTTGCATATAAAATTAAACCTTATGAAATTCTCTTTCAAATGAGGGGTCAAACAACTCTCTGTGCCAGATAGAACTTGAGAAATTCAAATTGAAAATATTTATACAAGCCAAAAAATGATGATTTTTCGAAATTAAAAAAATTAATTGTATGAAAATTTACTGATATAAAAAAATTATAAAAGTATATTCTCATTTGTATCATCAGGGAAAATGATTCCTGAAGGTTTCATTAAAATCTGAAATGGTCAGATTGAATATTGAAAATTTTTGGTTCAGTTGACGTGGAATGACCCAGTCATTAGTTGTCAAATGCAACTAAATTAAAATTATTGCATTTCATGAACACAAAATTATGCCTAGTCATCAAATTTGATGCCTAGCTGTCTTTCACTTTAATTTTTGTTTAACAAACGCTCTCATTCATACTTTAGCGTAACTCTCGGCCAATCAAGATGTCAAGTTTCAAAAATAGGCATAGTCTTCAAAAATATGCATTGTCTTAAAACAATTGCCAACAGGTTTTCTTTCGCTAAAATTTCATTTTTCAAACCTGCCAAATGAAATGTTCTAAAAACTGCTTCTATAGGCACAAATTTGTTTACTCCTTTTTTTAAGACTAAAGTCATCTGTTGAACTGGTATAGATGAAAATTAGTGGTTGCCACTCGTCACGTGGTGATTAAAAAATCTGTCATTGATGACCACCCTTGCACAGTCACTTTCTAGCTACAAATTTTACTGCAATCCATGAGTGACTGATGAATTTTGCGCTTTTTTCCCTGCCAAAGAATGAAGAATTTCAGATTTTTCTCCTGATTGATCGAAGAATTTTGCAATAATTTCTTGTGACCGACTGGCAAATTTCACAATAAATTCTTGTGACCAACCGGTAAATTTCGCGATAATTTCCTGTTGATAAGAAATATATTTGCTCTTCTTGTCACTGTACATGGAATATTTTATTTAGTTTATCTACTTTGTTTACTTTTTATATGGATATATTCTATTACAATAATCTTTATTTAAATCATTTACTTAAAATATATTTTTACTTTTACTTACCTCTGGTTTATCTCTAAATCATATTTCTGTTTTTTACATTACGTTCTTGTTTTATTTTCATTCCGTATCTTAAGTCTACACATCGCATAAGTCTCCAATTCCATAAGTCACAATCCCAGCCTTCCATCGCTCACTAAATGGAGCAGTTCTTGTATCTACCACTAGATGGCGTCGATCGTCTTCATCTGCCGCCCATCGATCCTGCATCTCACGTAGCGATATCGTACTTCCGGGTGTGTCTATTTCATTGCATGGGATCGTGCGTAACAGTCCTATTATCATTTGACTGTTTTAGATAAAAGACGATGTTTCTCCCCCAGTCTTCAGTTTCGTAGTCTCATTTAGTTTGGTTTCGTTTTTGTGTTTTTGTTCCTGCCTCAGTTTGGCATTGTTATGCTTTAGTTTTGCTATCATTTAAGTTCTACTATGTCTGGTGTCGTCCATGTATTGTCATAGTAATTAACCGGATGTTATAATGGTGAAATTGTGGTATAAATAATATTATTCGATGTAGATGAAGGTGTAGTTATATATTATTAAATAGTTATGAAGTTCTTTATTTAAAATATTGCGTTGTATTTGCTAGACCCCTTAGCGTTCTTTTTGGTCAAAGCAGTGGTATAAAATAAAAGGAAAAGAAACTTCTTACTTGAATGGTGTCTGCTGTACACAAAATGAAGAGGAGCCTTGTTAACGATATAAATCAAATATCTTTATTCATCTTTTGAAGAGAAGAAAGAGGCCTTCATCCGTTGGTCACCTTTTTATTTTAATAAAAAACGTTGGCCCATAAAAATGATCTTTTCCACTCGAAGAAACGTCTTTAAAAATTAAAATGCAGCATTAATCCAGATTTTAAAGATGAGAATTTCAATTAAAACTTTTACGCGCCATCAGGCAATAAATTCAGACAGGGAGACATCGTCGTAGAATTTCGCCGGACCACGCATCGTCTGCCGCAGGCAGGCAGGGCCCGCGATCTTTTTGAAACGAAAACTACATCATGACAGTTCATCAACAAAACAGATTCTGATTTAAAATTAACGAAATTTTTAATTTATAGTAAGAAACGGGGACACCAAAAGTATCCGGACGACAAGACTTAAATCTATTAGAGAATTTTAAAAATTAGACAATATCTTAATTAACAAATCCGAACAATTCATTTAAAAACATTTATTTTAATTTGCGCCAGCAATCGTCAAATAAACCACGGCTTCGAAAAATGAGCCTCCTTTCACAGCTACCTGATGCGTACGTCACAAGAGGGGGAAAGACGGCGCTTCGATGACGTCATCACAATACGAGTAGATGGCAGAGAGAAAGCATCGGAAGAGAGTGAAGGAAAATGCCGATTAAAGCCTGATGCAAAACACTCACGTAAAAATAAATACGGAATTGAATCCAAATAATATCGACGTGAAAGGCCGAAAGAAATAAAAAAATAACATGATTTAAACATTGTGAGATTTCATATCACAATACCCCCATTTACCGATTAAAATTTTGGCAGAACAAGTGATGTAAAAGGTAAAATGAAATAAAAACCTTTTACAGAAAGGGGATGACAAAATTTTTGCACACCAAACACAGAGAAAAAAAAAATTAAAATGTTAAAGTAAAGCCAAACGTTAAACTGCTGCAATTAAAATTAATAGTGGTGACCAAACTGGAAGGGAGAAGAAAAAGAAATACATCAAAAGTATACATAGTATATTCAATAGTATACATATAAAAATGCCAAATCTTCTTATTTATGGCAATCTCTTCTAGTATGATCTCATAAAATTCATCATCAAAATACTTAAATACAAATGCTAAACAAACATCAGAATTAGCATATATAAAATGAGATATATAAAATGAGCTCATTATCAAATATTTAAATTGGTACCATTAAAAATAGAAGTTGCACTTTACAAGCAACAAAGATCAACATACTTTCAGTATTTGATCAACCGCCTAGGACTTACAATTTATTTAATATTTTATAAAATAGAGCATTTATTTTCACTTACTCTAAATAAAAATTGGCCATACTTAAAAATATCTTTAGTACAATTTTCATAATACCATATTCAATTTGTTTTTTTTTTTAATGTTATTTTATTTAGTACTAAATACGTAACTGACTTGAAATAACCAGCTGTACTCTACATGAACAAGTAGCCAAATCGTGCACTAAATGACCACTCACATCTAAAACACAGATAGTTAAGGTAGTTGCAACTATATATATACATAAGAGAGACATGTCTAAATAAATTAGGTGTTTTAATGCTGAAACATATACTCTTACCACTTTTCTCATTACAACTGAAAATATGTGTTGCAAAAGTAATATCAACAAACACCAATATAAATATTTCTCTGAAAATACTGGATTATTTACTCAGTAAGAATTTTCAAAATATGTACCATTCATTAAAATACGAGACATCACTTAATACCATTTTAAATATGTATAAAGATAAACTCATAGATAAATCATGGTTTTTATGAATCAGTGGGTATTTGGTTGGGTGGGTGGGGATCCCCGGAAAAAATTTAACCTTTAGTCTTCATTAAAAAAGACAAGTTAAAAAATGACACTTTCATGGGAAGAAAATAAAAACACAGTGCACCTTTTGTAATGGCCATAATTATCATCCAGAAATATACATATATATTGTTATTGAGAACAAAAAAAATTGGCTATTGTAAAATGCTAATTTGAATCTACATAACTCACATAAGTGCTAATAATGCTAGCGATAGAAACTATCAGCAGTCGGGCAAATTAAGCAAAATCAAAATATAAATATACATTTGTTATAATTCACAAAAATACACTAATAGCTCTGGTACACAACCATCAGCAAATTATCAGTAAATCAAACAAATGTAAAATAAAACAATCAAATCTACAAAAGAGACAATAGCGATCTCCAAAACCATTGGCAATTGTGTACACTTGATAATACTATAGAAGCTATATAACTATTGCTGTAAAGAAAAAAAATTATTACAGATGAGGGATGCGTATTGTTCAGCCACAATGAGATGTGATAGTTATAGTTAATAAATCAGTTTTTAATAACCACACAGTACATCTCCTTTAAATGCATTATCTGCTAGTAAAAAAATGTTTGCAGAATAACTTCTGTAGATTTATGGCACACTGGTGGACACGATGGCACTCAAATCACAGCAATTTGGCCATAATCACTTATGATGACGCACCATAATTTTTAAGAAATGACGACACAATTGGGAATATTTAGCACCGTAACAAAGCACTATGACACACTTCTTTTTCTTTTTTTGTAACACTTAGTGACTTGGGGAAATACTGGAGCATTCACCATCACATAAGGCTTAAGACATAATAGGGAAATTTATCGACATAATCAGGAACAGAAGAAAGTCACATAGAAATTTGAGACGACAAAATTGATGAATTCAAAAAAAGAGCACTTTTTCTTTAAATTTCTTAGTAAATTTTGAAGATTCACCATAGAACATTTCTATAAATTAAAAGGCGCTGTTAAATAGTACTAAGAACTGTGCTTTTTCTTTTCATATAATCTTGTATATAAATTAACTTGACACTTAAAATCTTCAAATTTCTTCATTAATCATAATTTTTTCAGAATTCATTCATTCAATTATTTCTTGTATAAAAATATGAGGCCTATGACAAAATAAAATTTAGAGACTTTGGGTATATTCACAAATGAAAACATAAAGGCACAATATAATATTTGAAAAATGGGAAATTTGCCCAATAAAATAAATTGATCTTGAGAATTCCTGTATCAAAATAGCAACTCTTGAAATCACAGGTAAACATAAGAAAATGCATCATACAAAATCACTATTGAAAGTAACTTTTTTTTTTTAATAATATTTCATAATAAATAAGAATTTTCTTGATTTTGAAAATATAAAGCAAAAAAAATATTGCAAAAGTAGCAACACTGACTTTTAGGAGTAGATATGTCAATCAATCCATTTCGTAAGGATAATGCACAACTCACCAAAAGAAAAGGCCAACTAACAATACTTCTTAATCAGGTCAAGAAACAGCTATTAATTGAGAAAAATATTTAAGATTATTGTAAATCTTATTTTAGCTTTCAACACAAACATCAAAGATATTGAAGCGAATCCGACATTGTAAGGATAGTATACACATATATGACATGACTCTTCTTCAATAGTTACTTTAAAGGTGAAAATGAAGCATAAGTTTTAAAGTTATTGTTCTAAAACAGTTATTTAGGCAGGTAAGTGTAGTATTATATATATATATTTTTTTTTTTTTTACTGTAAAACAAGGAAAATATTAGAGAAGTGGTTAGCACAAATGGACACAACTCATCAGTGAATGGCCAACTTCATCAGGTAAGGAACTGTTGAAAATGAAGCATAGAAATTTCTTTCTTTTTTTTTTTTTTTTCTTTTTTTTTTTATTTTAAGTAATTTTTACGATGCTGGAAGATAGAGCAGCATATAGAGAAACAATCTTTTATTTATTTATTATTATTGTTTTTATAGATGATGTCAAAGAATTTCTTGAATATAACTGTAACAGGAATGAAGTAGCCCTATGCCTACTTCTTCTCAAGAGTAGAAAAAAATAATGTTGCTTTCATTCCTTTTCTGAGAGCAACATGAGAATGCTGGTTGATGAAAACTGTCACAGCCTGCACATATAGTGAAGTGAAAAGGTCTAATTCCACAATTACAACTTGCCATAGGAATATTTTTAAACAAAATGAAGCAACATGAATTTTTCAAATATAATATTTTGTCAGCTGAGAGTTCCTTTACAAACAACATGAGAACAGTTGTGAAAATATTCTTAAATGCATATATTCTTAATTTGTAGACTTCATCAGACTTTGCACTAAGCCAAACTGTATGATTATTAACATCACAGTTTAGATGGCATAAGAATAAATCTATGAACAAACCATTCACATTAAAACTATTGTTAAAAAAATGTCTTAATTTGAAATTTGTAGAATTGAAGCATAGAAATCTGCAAGAATGTTATGTAGGATATTTACAACTACTAACTTCTGTGAAGAATTTTTGCTTCAGAAAGAAAATGTGACCATAATAAATAAGTATGACATAATAAGAATAAAATTTCTCAGCATCAATAATCATAATTTCAAAAATAATGCTTCTTATAAAATTTAATCTTCTAAAATATAATATATATAATTTGTAAATTTGTTGCAATATTGCCATAATTTTTTTTTAAATTTAAAAACCCAAAGTCATAGCCTCTTAAAATATGAAATATGTTTTTGAGAACAATTTCATTATTTCAAAATCATAAAAATTTTCTTAAAAAGAATACATAATTCATTTCAAAAATATAGATATACCAACTAAAAATTCTTGAAAAATATTATATTCTACAATAATTTATTACAAAAAAAGGATATGTAGAACTATTTAAATGGAATGATAAGTATGCATCATCAAAAATATAATTATTCTTTAAAGGAAATTCATTTCAATTTAAATGATTATTCCAAAAAAATATGGCAAATTTAGCAAAATATATTATTTTTCTTCAAGATGGAAAAGAACAAATTCATTCTAGAATTATGAAATTTAATTCTTCAAGCAAAGTAGCAAAAATCAATTCAAGAAATTTTTGAGAACAAGAACTTCCAATATTAAAATATTTTCATATGTCGTTACACAAAAATTCTTAAATAAATTATTCCATATATCTTTAAAGAATCGTCTTTAAAATTCATTAAAAGAACAATTCGTGAATTCTATTAAACACATCATAAAAATTTTCAAAAAGTTATTCTGAGAACAAAAAGTTCTAAAATATTTCGTTTTTCTTTAAATCAATTCAAATTTTCTTTCAAAACCACTGCCCTTTTAGGCACCAATTGTGGTATAAATAATATTATTTGATGTAGATGAAGGTGTAGTTATATATTATTAAATAGTTATGAAGTTCTTTATTTAAAATATTGCGTTGTATTTGCTAGACCCCTTAGCGTTCTTTTTGGTCAAAGCAGTGGTATAAAATAAAAGGAAAAGAAACTTCTTACTTGAATGGTGTCTGCTGTACACAAAATGAAGAGGAGCCTTGTTAACGATATAAATCAAATATCTTTATTCATCTTTTGAAGAGAAGAAAGAGGCCTTCATCCGTTGGTCACCTTTTTATTTTAATAAAAAACGTTGGCCCATAAAAATGATCTTTTCCACTCGAAGAAACTTCTTTAAAAATTAAAATGCAGCATTAATCCAGATTTTAAAGATGAGAATTTCAATTAAAACTTTTACGCGCCATCAGGCAATAAATTCAGACAGGGAGACATCGTCGTAGAATTTCGCTGGACCACGCATCGTCTGCCGCAGGCAGGCAGGGCCCGCGATCTTTTTGAAACGAAAACTACATCATGACAGTTCAACAAAACAGATTCTGATTTAAAATTAACGAAATTTTTAATTTATAGTAAGAAACGTGGACACCAAAAGTATCCGGACGACAAGACTTAAATCTATTAGAGAATTTTAAAAATTAGACAATATCTTAATTAACAAATCCGAACAATTCATTTAAAAACATTTATTTTAATTTGCGCCAGCAATCGTCAAATAAACCACGCCTTCGAAAAATGAGCCTCCTTTCACAGCTACCTGATGCGTACGTCACAAGAGGGGGAAAGACGGCGCTTCGATGACGTCATCACAATACGAGTAGATGGCAGAGAGAAAGCATCGGAAGAGAGTGAAGGAAAACGCAGATTAAAGCCCGATGCAAAACACTCACGTAAAAATAAATACGGAATTGAATCCAAATAATATCGACGTGAAAGGCCGAAAGAAATAAAAAAATAACATGATTTAAACATTGTGAGATTTCATATCACAGAAATGGGAACTGTATACGAGCTAAATAAGTTCTGTTCATCTGTTGAAATAATCTCCATATCTAGTATGCAGTAATCAGGACTAAAAATTTAATAATAAGCTATCCTTTAATCGACTTCTGGCAAACTGTGTCTTTTCAAGTAATAGATTCTATCGCCTCACGGCTTTTAAGGAAGTTCATCACGATGGCTGATCTTGAGAAACGTAAGCTCTGAAAAGGGTTGAGTCAAGTTTTATTTATTTTCATCACAAGCTTTCGTCAGCTGTCGTTTATCATGGATGTGCTAAGCAGCCATAATATATTCAAGAAGCAAAGCTCCCTTTTTGATCCTGCGTTACAGTTTTTACTTATCGTCGTATCTCCAGATAGTGTTTTAACACATTCAACAGTTACCTGTGTTTACCGTTAAATCAGTTCTAATTATGCTTTGGGCCATCTGTAATTTAAGTATTGTTCAACCTGTGTTCTTTCAACCATCATTTAGTATCGCCGTATTAATTGTTATGAAGCCGTTTTTATTTCAATCATCTTATGTTAAAGTAATATACTCAGTAAGTAGTTATTGTTTGAAATACTTTTCAGTTATATTTAATTTGTTTAATTGATGTTTAACATTCTAATAAATATGATTTGGTTTTAAATCTCTGTCATTCTTTCAAGTCTTAAATATCATTATAGATTAATTAATGAATGCTTTTTACTTTTTAACTTTTCCATATCGGTCAAAGGGTGTTCAGCCTTTATATGTTTTCCACTGCAAACTTAAATTAATTTAACTCTATTTACTTTAATATATCTCTTTTACATTTAAACTTTAACTTAAATCCATCACCTGTGACCAACTGGCCAATTTCGCGATAATTCCCCATGGCTGATTGGCGAATTTCGCAGTTTTTTCCCGCGATCGATCGACGAATTATGCAATTTTTTTCTATGATCAACTGATGAGTTTCATGTTTTTTTTTTTTCTCGTGAATGACAGAAGAATTTTGTGATTTTTTTTCTTCTTACAACCGACTGACGAATTTCGCAATTTTTTTCTGTGACCGAATTCACGAATTTCTCGATTTTTTTTCTTGCTACCAATTGGCAAATTTTACAGCTTTTTCTTGCAAATGGTGAATTTACGGATTTTTTCTCGCAGCTTACTGGCGACCAACTAAAGAATTTTCTGATTTTTTATGCAACTGACTGAGGAATTTCACAATTTTTTTCCATGCGAGTAATTGACAAATTTAGCAGCATTTTCCTGCGACCGATTGACGAATATTGTGATATTCTCCCCACGATCCAATGACGAAATTTATGATTTCCCCCCTACGATTGACTGACAAATTTCGCATTTTTTTTCTCTTTGACTGATTGCAGCAACTCAAAGATTTATATTTAAAAAAACGGAAATCCGGTATTGAAAATGAAAAAAATACCAAAATTCCGGAAACCAGATCACAATCACCCTTGACAAATGATCCATGAATATATTCTAAAAGATTAAAATGTGATTATAGTCTCCTCCCAATTCTTATCATGAATAGTTGGCTGGTATAAAAATCTGACTTATATAAAAAAAAAGGTTTATGTGTGACAGTAATAGTTTATCTAATTGTCAAGAAAGTTTAAAATATTATAGTCTGGCACTTTAAAAAGTGGCCACTAATGAAACTGAGTCTACCAGCCACTGGTTACTAACCTAATTTACCAGTTTTCACCTATACAAACTGGCAACCCTGGTCTTGACGAAAGAAGTACTTTGAGAAACCTGTTTAAAATGGAATTTTTCACTGGCCCTTTGAAATTCCATCTCAGCAAAATTTACTGTTTTGTATGCCATAATTCAGTAAATCAGTTTCTTGTTCAGGGATGTATGGAAATTCCCTTTTTTTCTTGGCTACGCTACTGGTTCCAGCTGCCTCCGTTCCAATCAATCATTTAATTAATCTGATTATTTGGTAAATGAGAAAGAATTTTTACAATTATTAAATAATAAGAGAAAAAAAAATCTCTAGTAAATACATTTTTTATAAAGCTTTTTTTAAAAAAAAATTAAATACTAATCTGAATTATAAAAAGCATTGCCCTGCAATACTTTTTATAATAAATAGGATGCAAGCATGAATGGAGAAACAAACAAAAGCATCATGTAACTAATCAGGTTACACTAAATCTCAAATAAATTTAGGTCACAATAAAAAAAAAAAAAAAAAGAGGTCAGAGGTTTGATTATTTAAATAATTCACTAAATGTAAGAAGTAAATATTAATTAAAGAAGTTTATTTATTTTTTCCAATAAAAAAGAAAAAACACTACAATTTACGCTATTAGGGGGGAAAAAAAAGTGCAAAAATATTTTTCTATGGCGATGAGCGAGTATAACTTTTTAAAAATATGATATTATCGAATTAACGATGTATATTGATGTAAATATAAAATATCATTAAGATCGTCCTAAGAAATAACGAATTTCGATTTTCATCCTTTTAAAAAGGAAAAATGTAAAATAAAACAATCCGAAGGCGAAAGAAAGAGAATAAAAAGAAACAAAAACGCGTAAATCACATTTTCTTCCATATAATACTAGAGACAGAAATATAATTTTTTTCATCTACATACTTGAGCAGAAGACATCGCACAAATATAAACAAACATTTTATAAAAGCAAGATGTCTAAAAACACAATCAGATTTACCTGGATTACCTTTACCCCATATACTGCCAAATTCTTTTGATATATTATTAATTAAAATTCTATAATTCTTTAAAAATGATATAAAAACACTCATTTTTATGTTAATAATTTACTTTTTACTTCAATTGATGCGCTCTGAGCGAATACAAACAAATATCGGCTGTTCCGGAGTTTAGCTGTTTGCAAACTTCTAAAGTGAACTTCTTGAAAATTTCCATAACTAAAATTCCAAAATTTCCGTTCATATTATAAATAATTTCATTAACTTAATAAATAGTTTTTTTGCATATTTTTGGCTGATTCACAATTTTTTGAAATATTTTACCTAAATGGCGTTTTTCATTTTATTTTTTATTAAACGGTGAGAAAGGCGGAGAATAAACTGTTTATATGAAAATTAAAAGCTTATGGAATATTTAAAAGTATCCTTTTTATTAATTGGGATTTCATTCGACCTGATAAATGATTCATGAACACATTGATTTAACTGTAATTTTAGTTACTTGTCAATGTTTTCGCCATATGTTCGAAGTTTTCGCCAAAGACAACTCTGAGCCAATCAAGATGTTAAATTTCACATGCATAGTCGTAAAACAATTGCCAACAGGTTTTCTTTCGCCAAAGTTTCGTCTTTCAAACCTGCCAAATTAAATGCTCTAGAAACTGTTTCTATAGGCAAGAATTTGTTTACTCGTTTTTTTTAGTCTAAAGTCATCTGTTGAACTTTCCTTTGTGAACTTGTGTTTTCATGTTTCCCTTAAAACTGTCTGATTTTATGAAATTTTATTAAATGCTTAGAGTATTTACTGAATATCGTAATTTGAATTAGTAAATTTGTCATCACCTATTTTGAATAGGAAGCTGAACGAAAGTATATAAAAGTAAGTATACTAGATGGATGAGTCATTGCATTAGTTGACTGTCTTTAATTTATTTTAATTAATAAATGTTTAAATCTTTCCATGCAATATTTTTATTTTATTTTTTGTCTTTATTTACTTATTTTAGAGAACATTAATTTAATTTTTATATAAGTTCATTGGCGTAACAATAGTTAAAAAAAAAAAAAAAAAAAAAAAAAAAGCCAAATCATGTATTTTTTTTTTTTTGTATCTCTATCTTTTTAAACTATGTTTCGTTTTATACTTTTATCAGTGCACTGAACATTTTGGATTTATATGATTTTCATTATTTTTTTGTTTCAACATTTATTGAAAATATTTTAAAAGGTTTGATTTTTTAAAAGATATTTTGTGTTTAGCAAATCATTTGGCTATGATGTCATACACTCACGCAGTTTTTTTTAAAAAATGGGTTATAAAAAAGAAAAAAGTAGCCAAATTTAGGGGATTTTTTTCTTTAATGGCAACTTAGCAAGTTATTTATTTATTGTATTAAGTTATTGGTTTGGCGCGGGCTTGAAAATCGCGCCAAACAACCGTGCGTGAGTGTAAAGCACCTATTCCCTTTTAAAAGGCGTTAAAAATGCACAGATAATATAAAAAAAAGCAGCAAATTTTAACGTTTGTTTTCTGCCTTTTAATATTCTTGCACAAAAGCTTTATTTGCTATTTTTTACATAATAACACTGTTAAACATTAAGTGTGTATACCAGAGGTCACCCAACTTTGACTGTCGCCCACTAGACATGAGTTCGGGCTCTCCCTTCGGAGCCCAAGCTCGATGATTTTAAATCAGAGCCCGAAACATTTTGTATAATTAGAGCCCGATACCGAAAAAGATTGCATAATATTTAAAAATTGTTTTAAAAGTAATATCACATTTTTTAAAACTTCATATGCAAAAATAACTGTTCATCCCATACACATAATTAATTTTATGGAAATTTACATTCTATCTTATCAAAAGAGAAGTTTGGTATCAAATAAAATATACTTCCTTAAAAGGATGTAAATATTTTTCTCTTCCAATAAGTAAATTTGATGGACACTTTAACGAAGTGTGTTTTATAAATAAATAAATGAAATTTGTAGAAATTACTATTTCTATGCCGAAGAATCGAACAACGTTTTCTATTTCCTATAAAAGGTGTATTTTATAACTTATAATTGATTCTTGAATTAAAACAATATTTCGTGCTCCTGAAAAACAGCTTAAATTAAAAATTTGACACCGTTATCTAAAAGATCCTGTGCTTTTATAGAAAATGTTGAAACACTCTTCGATTGCTTTCTATCGGAATAACAATACATGACAATTATATGTACTTACGAACGAAAGTGACTTCGTAAATGGGCAGAACAGAGCTTTAGCATGAGCAGAGTTCATAATTAAAAATAGAATCACTAACGTTGTTTTCATATTAAGAGCTAGTATAACTCGCACACAATAAAAGACTAAAAATTTCCAAACCTAAACTAATGCTGATTGACTAAAAAAAAAAAAAAAAAATATTCATCTCGCATTAGATCTCTAAAAAAATAAAATAAAATAAACGTTCCAATTAAAAAATATCCTACTTCACAAACAAAAATCTAGCAACAAATATTATTGGCACCACTTCGCATTGGCGCCATATCACCCAGTAGTCAGACATGTCGCAAATATCGTAAATTTTCTTTTAAAGTAACATTCTAATACTAGAAAAGAAAAATAAGATTTCATTTCCCCCTTCTAATCATTCTGCTCAAAATAACATAAAATTACTTGAAATGGAATTTTTAATTTTTTAGAGGAAAAAGTTATTTTTATTTTTTCTACATGAGAATAAATAAAATTGTCAGTTTCAGAAGGAATGAGCCAGAGCCCACCCGGGCTCGAAGGTAAAGGTGAAAATAAGGAATTTTGCTTAGTAGCCACTGGCCAGTAGGTTGATTTTTTTTTTAGTAGCCAGTGAGTGGCGAGTGAAAATAATCTCTTTAGTAACCAGTAAGTGCATTTATGTCACTGAATGTTTAATTTTAAAATTATATAGTTAGTTTAAGTAAAGTAATTTATGTACTAAATAAAAATATTTTAATTTATATTGCTTTGAATAAACTTGAAATGCTAATTTCCAATCTATTTTGTTTTAAAATAAGTTAACAGCAAAGTTATATACAATATGCTTATGTAGCTAACTACATAAGTCTCACTAAGCTTAGGTACTTGTGTACCTAACTACACGTAAGTACCTTTAAAAAGAAAATATTTGTCTAGAATTAAGATCTGGCAATAATAAAATAGGTATGTTTATACACTAAGTAATAACTCACAACATGATATACATTACACATGCACAACCTCTAGTCAACGGACCAAAAGTGGCTAACATATTCAGAAATTCAAAAAATGTGTATTTCGTCAATTTGTCCAGAAAAAATTGCAAATTTCGTCATTCGGGAGCATAAAAATCATGAATTTCCATCATTCGGGAGCGTAAAAATCATGAATTTCCATCATTCAGGAGCGTAAAAATCATGAATTTCCATCATCTGGGAAAGTAAAAATCCCAAATTTCGGTGATCGGGTGCAGAAAAATCATGAATTTCGTCGATTGGATGCAAAAAATCATTAATTCTGGAGATCAGGTGTGGAAAAATCATAAATTTTGGCGATCGGGTGCAGAAAAATCATGAATTTCGGCGATCGGATGCCGAAAAATCTTGAATTTCGTCGATTGAACGCGGAAAAATCATGAATTTTGGTAATCGGGCGTGAAGAAAATCCATAATTTTGGCGACCGGGCGTGGAAAAATCAAGAATTTTGGCGATCGGGAGCAAAAAATCACAAATTTTGGCGATCAGGTGCAGAAAAATCCTGAATTTGGCCGGTTCTTTCCATATTTTTAATCGCCAGTTTTTCAAGTTTAATCGACGAGTGGCGACTGGCGAATGCTTATTTTCACCTTTACCCGAAGGCTGGTATAAAAATTGAGCCAGGGCCCGGTTTAGGGCTGAGCCCGTCTCATCTCTATCGCCCACATTCATAACATTCTCAACTCTTTATAGATCGACTATACTATTCTATACTATTTCCTAAATGTAATCAGGGGTCTGTCCAGACTTTTTTCACAGGGTCCTGTTTTTGTGAAATTGTGAACAGTTTTTTATATTTGTGAAAAATCTAATCATAATTTTGTGAATTTGAAATGGTAGTTATATTTAGGTTCTTGTTTATGCATTTTTAAGAAGATATATATGGATATAAAATACACATATTTTCTTTATATATGAAAAAGTGACAGGTCAGATTTTACTTTTAAATGATTAATTTGTGAAATGCTTGGTTTAAAGATGGAAAAATTTTGTGAAAAACCTATTTTTAAGACAAAGAATTTTGTCAAGGGTCCTGTTTTAGGGAAAATAATTTTGTGAAGAGTCCTTTAAAGGACCCAATTTTTTCCTAAACAGATCCCTGGTAATATTTAGGACCCTTAAAAAATTTGGTATTGCTCTATTATCCCGTCGACCACTTTTCATTACAAAAAACTATCACCAAATAAACGGGAGAACGTTGCCATTGGAATATCAAATAAATAAATAAAATATAAAAATTTAAGGACACAATTGTTATTTTAATTAATGAAATAACTAATAAATCCATAAAACATAATGAAAAATACACGCAAATGTCGAATTAAAAACCACTTGATGACATAACAAACACGTATAATGCTTTTGACATCGTCAATGGGACTGCATTTTTGGCGTTTAATCTTACAGTTTGGCGATAATTTTTTGTTATGAAAAGTGGTTGACGGGATAATAGAGAAGTACCAAATATATATATATATATATATGCCATATTTTGGTACTTATAGGAGGACTTTTATCACTATTTTTTATGATTGCTATCAAGTTGCTAAAGTTCTTTGCCCCTTTTTAATTTTAGAGCTAGTAAAGCATAATAAAATTAACAAAACATCATAAAGAGTTGCTTAGTTATCCAGGAATCAATGTGTAATAATAATTGTAGAAAGCTATGGTTATGAAGAAATTTGAAGTAAAATTAGAAGTAAATTAACAAAGAGATGTATAAGTCAAGCAAAACACGACTGGTAAAGGCAGGAAAAAGGTTCAGGAGAGCAATTGGCGGTAGAAGAGTAAGGTCCCTGTGTATAGGTCACAGAAAACATCTTCTCGGTGAATGCAGTATGAAATGGCGCACTGAAATGTGGAGTTGAATCAAAGTACTAAAATATGGCATACTTTTTTTAAAATCCTATCCTAGCTTTGATTGACACATTACCAAATAAAATGGAATCTGTCTGGACATTCCAAACGTTCATATACATTGGCTACATTCAAGAAAAAGAAAAATAATTATCAAAATAACCAGGTTTTACTGCCTTTTTCTAATTATTTGGCTATAATGTTTCATAAAATAATTGATCAAACTGTATTGCATGATATTCTTGAGTAAATTATCTTTCCAGTGGTGTATAGCTTTTATGGTATAATTTAGAAATATTGGGTGTTATAAGCTATCAAACTTCAAAAAAGCATTTTTTCCAAAAGGTTTCTACAATTTTGGCCACTATTGTATTTATGAAGGACCCTATTAAAAATATCTAAATAAGAACCTAAATATAACAATTTCTAATTCAGAAAATTTTGATTATATTTTTTATGATATTTTTAATAAGGTACATTTTTTAATACAAAATGTTTACAAAAACAGAATCGCGTCGAAAAATAATGTAAGCAGACCCATGCAACTTCACGGCTTTGCTGCGATTTTTCATGTAATCAGATAATAATCGCCAGAAATATTTAACTATTAGAAACAAAATAAACTTGAGTCATGAAAAACAACACTCATTTGAATCAATTTACCTTTTTACTACAATAATTATTTAAAAACGACACAAAACACATATGCATCATTTAATAAAAACTTTACGTAAGGTGTTTTTAAAAACATACATAGCTGTATTTCACATTGATAAACAACCTAGCACTTTCGAGCAACCTTAGCTCATCATTTTAATTATCATTAATTTTTCAAAAAGTTTCGGAATATATTGAAATTTGTAAAATTTAGTTGGTTTTCCTGTTAATTCTTGCTGTTTTTTAACCTGATATTGATATTGATAAATTAACTTATTGACTAACTTCTCTGAAAAACCATTCTCATTTGCTATAATTTTAATTCTGACAAGTTCTTCATTGATATAACTATCAGTACATACTGAAAATGCTCTACGGATGTAAAACCTAGTATATGCAGCCAGTTTATAACTTAAAGGTGATGAAGCATCTCTGGAAATAGTATTATTTGACCGCATATTTTTCCTATAAACTGTCCGATCTATTGTTAAATTACTGTTTTTTATCAGCTCCACATCAAGAAAAGGTAACAAAGGATAAAATGATGAAAGGATAAAAAATAGTAATTTAACAATAGATTGGACAGTTTATAGGAAAAATATGCGGTCAAATAATACTATTTCCAGAGATGCTTCATCACCTTTAAGTTATAAACTGTCTGCATATAGGTTTTACATCCGTAGAGCATTTTCAGTATGTACTGATAGTTATATCAATGACGAACTTGACAGAATTAAAATTATAGCAAATGAGAATGGTTTTTCAGAGAAGTTAGTCAATAAGTTAATTTATCAATATCAATATCAGGTTAAAAAATAGCAAGAATTAACAGGAAAACCAACTAAATTTTACAAATTTCAATATATTCCGAAACTTTTTGAAAAAGTAAAATATAATTTAAAGAAATATGAAATAAATTTGGTAGCATCCCCTCCAGTTAAATTGAAAGCGTTACTACACAAGAAGATTGATCCCATACCGATGGAAGATTTAGCAGGAATTTATAGAACCCCAGTTACTATAGAAATAATTGAAAATAGGATGAAATGTTATAAAGTTAAAGACTACATTGGTATGACTTTAAGAAAATTTAAAATTCGGTTAAAAGAACATATTGCACATATCAAATACAATAGAATTAATACGGCACTTTCCAGATTAAAACAAGAGCAGTCGATTAAAATAGATTTTGATAAAGCTAAAATAATTAAACCCACATCCTCTTTTCATCAAGCAATAATAAATGAATCCATAGAAATTTTAACCAGAAAAGATAAAACATGCAATGATTCGGTATCTTACAACAACCCTAAATTGTGGTATAAACTTTTACAGATTGTTCAAGATTGAATAAGATTGGCACATCCCTCCCAATGCTTCTCACCCCTAGTGACCTGTTTGTAATGGTTTGACCATTCTTCAGCAGAAAATTATGTTTTTACTAGTTTTAGACTATTTGTTTTGTGTGTGTCTACGTGTTTGAGTTTTTTAACCCTGATGATGAGCTAAAGTGCTAGGTTGTTTATCAATGTGAAATACAGTTATGTATGTTTTTAAAAACACCTTAAGTAAAGTTTTTATTAAATGATGCATATGTGTTTTGTGATATTTGTGTTTTTTTTAAATAATTATTAGAAACCAGTTATTTTGTAATAACATGCAATTGAAATTATTTACTCTTTTCAAGTTTTCTTTTCTCTTCTCTTCCTTTTCCTTAAATATAGATTTTAAGACTTGTTTAACTGTATTGTTATAAATGCATACAAATAAACTTTGCATAGAAAATATAAATTTTCTGATAAGAATTGTTTTCAACTAAATATTTCGAAGTATTAAAAAATCCACCTGTTTTATAAATTTCATTAAAGAAATATACATACATATATTTATTACTTTCATATTAAGAATCTTAAACTAAAACCAAAACATAGGGTTTGGTTTAGGTTTAGACTGGAAAGCTATACCAAAACTACACAAGAAATGAAAATTGTAATTGTACGAAAAAATTGTAATATTGTAAATTATCATTTTTTAAGCAATTGAAGATTTAAAAAATGATAATACTATTTACAATGCCACACCTACAATAATTTGTTTCTTTAAAACAGCGTTGTTTATATACAAAGCAATACTATGTAGAGGGGATTTAAATTTGCTTTCAAACTGCAGTGGTATTGGTTGAAACTCATAAGATTTATTTTGTTGTTATTTTTTTAATTATCTCTACTGGTAATTGAACAAATTCAACTGAAAATTCATTTCAACAGCGACATGATATATTGCAAACAATGGTGTTAAATTAAGCAAGAAAAGCTACTGTGAAAATTCTGAGACTCAAAGGCTAACTTTTAAAAACTAACTTTTTTTTTTCTTTTTTGTAATATATTCATGCAAAATGAAAAAAAAAAAGTCTTTAGTATGCAGAAATTTAAAAAATGTTTATTATTTTATATTTTTTAAGAAAATGTAACTTATTTTTGAGAAACATTTGTAAAAAATCAATTTTTCCAAAATTTCCAATTTTTTCCAGAAAAAAACTTCTTTTTCTGCCAATTCAAAATTTCCAGAAATTTTACGTCTCTACAGCAGACCAGATTTACATCACCTACAAAAATGTTAAAATGTTTGGATGAGAAGTAGTATTTAAAAATAAATGAAATCTGAGAAATTTTCATGGAAAAAGCAAAACATGAGCTATTTTTTCTCATGTTTTCACTACTAAATCTGCATATTAATATTCAAATGTAGCTGAAGGTGAAGGATTTTTTTTTATCATCAGAAAAATCATCTGAGCTTGAATGTAATGAAGCAATAGAAAGTCAAACTTACTATTACTCAAGGATAGACAAGTTAGATAAAAGCTTTCCATTAGAGGTCTGCACGGGCCGAAATTTCCAGGCCCGAGCCCGGCCCGACCCATACAAAAAATAATTTGGACCGGCCCGGCCCGATACAAAAATTAAAAGTTCGGCCCGAGCCCGGCCCGGCCTGAACAAAAGAAATATTGGCCCGGCTCGGCCCGATTTAAAAGTTAAAAGTTCGGCCCAAGCCTGGCCCGGCCCGGAAAAAAGTTAAAATCTCGGCCTGAGCCCGGCCCGGCCCGAGTGAATTTCTACAAAACATAATTTTTACGTCGATTTGGTTAAAAATTTGCCTTGTAGGAGGAGATCTAACCAAAAATTCCTATCTTAGCCTTTTTTTTTCATTTTTATAGAGGTGCCGCAAGCTGGAATATTTATTTTTTTAATAAATCTCTATTTGCTGTATGTATGTGTTTAAGTTATCATGAATATTGTTAATCCATATTCCATTTATTGAAGTGTTAAAAATCAGAAAAATGCTATACAGTAAAATCTTCTAAGATGGAATTGCATAGGGAAGAAAAAAAAATGAGTTATAGACAATTTGCCTTCTTAGCAGGTGTAAATGTATTATATATTCTTTTCTTACGTATTAGTATATTCATTTTTAATGGATCAACACATTTTTCAATTTAAGACAGGATTCCATCATAAGCAGGTTCTTTTTCACACGTTTTACTATATTTTAATTTAGCCATATTTTAATAAGTGTATAAATCTACTATTCTTTAAAAAGAATAAATTTTATTGTTTAATTATAAAATAATGGCGATTTAAAAATGTAGGCATGTTTTGCAAAGATTTTTATGCCAGATCTTATTTTACTGACCTTCGAACGGACCAGGCACGCCGAGGCAATGATTTTCATACGGGTCAAAACCAGGACTAAAAATTTTGAGGCGTGAAGACTAGGAAGAATTAAACCAGTCCCGGCTCTGTACGGAAAAAATAATTTAAGGCACGACCTTATCCTTCAGGGAAAAAGTAAGGCCCGGCCCGAGCCTTCAGAAAAAATATGGCCCGGCCCGAATGCCGTGAAGAAAAATAGGCCCGAGCCCGGCCCGCGGGCTGGGCCGAGTACGGGCTTCGGGCCTTAGCCTGGCCCGTGCAGATCTCTACTTTCCATTACTAAAAATTAAAACATTTATTTAAGCAAAGGTGAAGCAATCACACTTCCTAAAATCTTGTTGTGATAATAAATTAAAAGTTTGTGAAAAAAACATATCCTTTGATTTAAATCTGTTTTACATAGTCTTTATTCACAAGATCAAAATACAAAGATGATCACCAAATTCTTAGTTCTTGTGCAAAGTTCTTTCATAAAATTACTTTTCCCTAAGATTTTGACAGAGTGTGATGAAGAGTAGTGTGTTGGAGGGGGGGGGGGGGGGGGGGGGGAGTGTGTCCTCTTTAATTTATCACAAACGAATGCCGATGTTTAGTTGCGTGACAAAGAGAATGTTTTTTCCCCCTTTTGGTGTCTTGCAAAAGAGGGTAGAAGTACTAAAAGAATAGCTTAACAACAAAGAATTATATTGGACTTATATAAAAGTTGGAGAATAGACACTTGAAACACAACCTCCCCCACCCCCTCTTTAAAAAAAAAAATTAAGTAGTTTCTTAAACAGAAACTTTGTTATAACTTTAAACCATGCAGCCAAATAATTTGTAATAATAAATATCTAATAAAGTGAGAAACTGGTACCTTTTTAATAATTATTAATCTTTTAATAGTTAGCATTTTAAATTGTCTGTAAACTATTTCATATTCTGGTCTTGATTTAAAAAAGAAAAAAAAAAGATTGGTTTCTAATTATTGTTATTTTTAAATTATTTGAACTTACGGAGATAGTGCTATAATTGGATATGTTGCCAATTAGCATATTTTTTTATATAGCTTGGCCTGGTGCAAATTTAATTTCATTGCTGTAAGCTGGTTTGTTAGTGTTTTTTTTTTTTTTTTTTTTTTGAGGGATTAATTCTAAAATATAATTACATTATGACATGTTATTTGACAGTTTACTGTAAGATATGAAATAAATGGCAACATTTTGGTTGGAATAAGTTTTTTTTTATTTTATGTTTCAGATATTTTTTGTATAATTTATTTTGATAAATTTAAATATTATTCAAAATTTTCTGTAAATATTTTGAGTGTAACTATAATATAATTACAATTTAAGTGTATGCAATTATAGTTACAATTACCTGCCGTAAAAAAATCTTGCCGTACAGTATATCCAAAACTGCCGCCCATCCCACTATTTGACGAAATTTCTGTGCTTCAGTGTGTGTAACTATAAACAATTACATGCAATTAAATGGTCATTACATTGCAGATAATTGCAAATTTGCCCAACTCTGACGTATACCCCCCCCCCCCCCCCCCCACACACACACACACTTCTGCCATCTTGTTTTTTTGACTTAAGAAAAAAAAAAATTCCATCCATGAAAATTCTGCAATTTTTTGTTAAAATATTTTAAAACATCAAAATTATTGATAAAAAGCACAAGTATAAAACTGTATTTAGAAGTAGATTAAAAAAACCAACCAAAAAAAACAAACATACCAACTGTGTATCATGTTACTGCTCTGATGACAACAAATATAATTAACATAAGAAAACATAATATATAAGCATATCAGAAATTTTTTAGAAAATATTTTTTTATCTCAAAACAACATAAACTTTAGTTTCATATCAATATAAATAACAAACGCTTTTTTCATTTTTTAAAAACACTTTTGTTACTTTGAAAAACAAAACACTAAAACCTTTTTATCATCTTAAAACAACATAAATCTCTTTTGTATCTTTTAAAATCAAACAAAATTGTGACAAACTCTGGTGACAAACATGGTGGGGGACAAGGCTAGCCCCTATTTAACTTGACTCAAGAAAAGGTAAGTATTTTATAACTTTTTCTACATTTTAAATATCTAACTCCATTGCTGCTAACATCGCTCTTGTTTGATGCAAATTTTTTGTAATTTTTTTTTTTTTTTTTTTTAAAGTTTTGAAATTAATATTTCTATTGACGAAATTCCAAACTAATTTATGTCTAGATTTTGTTTAATTTTTTTATTACTTACCCTTTATATTTTAATAACCGTTCTAAAATAATACTTTTTTTTTAACTTTATGAAATTTTAAATGAAAATTTATCATTTTTTATAATTTATACAAAATATTTTTTATCTCAAATCTTCTAAAGGTATGTATGATTAGGTAATTCCAACAGCATATCTTGAAAGGAGTAATAAAATATTAAAGAGTAACGCTTACATCCAAATTTTAGCCTGTTATATATATATTTTTTATGCTATTTAAATACATTTAACTGTAAAGTTCAAACTCAACATAATTTTTGATTTGCACAAATAAAAAATAATATATTACAATTTTTTTTTTTCATTCTAAGAAGTCGATGCCATGCAGAAAAATTCAACAAGAAATGAAAAATCGTTTGTAAATTACAATACATATAAAAAAATATCTGAAAAAAAAAATCGTCTGCAATGACTTTTACGGTAATATCAGAATAAATAAAATTTTCTTTTTATTCATTTCGTTTAGCTTCCTTTGCAAACAATTATAACGTTTGAAATAATTTCTTTTTCAACTTTTAATGCATTTTTAAATATATTTATCACAATTTAAGTACTTAAAGAAGATGCTAATTTATACATTCTTCCAATATTGTTAAAACAATTTACGTAAAGAATATATTTAAAGGCGATTTTTAATACTGAATTTTTTTAGAATATTTTTGCGATATGTATCACACAATTAGTTCCATATTTAATAAACTAAAAATGTTGATGTCGGTGATGATAAATATTTTAGTATTTCAGCAGTTAACATATTTCAATATATTTAGAACAAATCAAATATTAAAAGGATATATTATTTTGTTATTTTTTTCTTAATCATTAAATTTTTTTAAAATAGAAAATGCAAATAAAAATAAATGCATTATTTCATAAATACGATAAATATATAAGTAAATACATATATATATGTAAACAATAATCGTTTTAAAAAGACATAAATTAGTTTGGATTTTCGTCAACAGAAATATTAAAATAAAAATTGCGCAAAACTATAAATTTTCACAAAAAATTCGAAAATGTAAATGGAATTTATTAGGAAAATATCAAAAAGTTCAATGATGCAGAATTCATAATTCTGCATAAAACTTATAACGCGACAAATATATAAAATTTATTAAAGTTAAAAAAAAGTCACTATAGAGGACAGAACCCTTATCTTCCGCTCTCAAATCGTGAGCGCTAGCTCTGCACCATGGAGTTCTTGTTCAAGACTGCGAACTAATGGGTATTTGAAATGCATACTGAACTTTAACTCGAAATTTCTCGAAAACTAAAGCCCATTTGAAGGAAACCTTTGACCTGAATAGTTAGGGATATGACCCCTACAACATACTTTAAAATCATCAAAATCTGTGCGCATCATGTTTGGCAGTCCCCTTGTGAGTAAAAGTGCTGAATACTTAGGTTACAAAATACTGAACTGTTGTACTAAAAATTGTAGCATTTTAATTACTTTCTTTCTGAAAATATACGAATTTTAAACACTTTTTCTTCTTTTTTCTATTAGACATGCACTGGAGTGTTCATTTAGAAGGTGGTCCTCAGCGGGTTAATCATGCTGCAGTTGCAATTGATCCATATATTTATTCATTTGGAGGCTATAGTAGTAGTGAAGGCTATGAAGTTTCAGGGAAAATTGATATTTATGTCTTAGATACAGGTAATAACTTTTGAAAGTAACTATCTGTAAATTATAAAAAAAACATATTTTAAAGTTTACATAATTTATAATTACATTCTAAAGAAATGTTGCATCATATTATGTATACTTTGACTTTATTAATAGTGGTTTTATAAAAAAAATTATAACTCAATATTTGATATTCTGACAAATCACTTTTTAGGTGCGTTCATAATTATATAAATATGTAGCACCTATAGTCATCGTTTGGTCCGTCCATCTGTCTGCATATAATAGCACAAAAACTACCCAACCAAATGGCTTGAAATTAAATATATATAATTGTTGCAGAATTTTGCCGAGTCATTTCAAATTTTATGAAAATCTAATCAAAACTTAAAAAGATATTAATAAAAATATTTATTAAGTAATTTGAATTTTTTTAAAATTGGTACTTCCTGGTTATAGCAGCTTCCGAGGATTAATCGTCAAGTGACCGAGATGTATCGCCAAGTTATCTGACAAGTACGACATATGACATTTTATAACCTTTATGACCAAGTTATAGTCACATTCTTCATTCTATTAAATCCTATCATATGTAATTCAATGATATCCCATGATAGGTAATGATTCTAGGTTGCTATGGTGATTACATCATAGTTAAGATGGAGTCATATTATTTCCGTATTACTGAATTTAAAAAACGAATTTGTATACTAAAATTGTTTAATTATAGAAATCATATATATATATATAATCTACTGACAATTTTTTGGATAGATGTTTCTGGAGAAATAGTTATTAAATGTAAAGAGTCATATGGATTTCATTTTCAAAGCTAGGTTTAAGTTTATCATTGGAATTTTCAGTAAATGTCAACAAAAGATAAAATGTTGCCAACTTATGTACTTATTTTATTATGGAAATTAATCATATCATAATAACAGATGATGTAATTCATTTTTTTCAGTGAAATAATAACAATGTTAATAAAACAGTCAATTCAGTACTAAAATAACTTCTTTTATTTTAGAAACTCTTAGGTGGTCTCCCTTATTGTATACTTCTGATGATAAAGCACCTTTCAAAAGGTATGGTCATACTGTTGTCGCATATGGCCGTAAAATTTACCTTTGGGGTGGAAGGAATGATCTTAGTGCATCTAACATTTTACATTACTTTGATGTTGGTAAGTTTTACACTAATTTTTTAATAAAATTAATGTGAAAATTATAAATGAATAATTTTAAGTTTATGAATGGGTAGTTTTTAGGCTCAAATTAAGTTTTATTTCTTGTACAGAAAAATTGTGTTGTCTGTTTATGTATTTAGTCTGTATTGATATTTTAAATAAATAAATAAATACATAATATATACCGGGTGATTATAATTAAAGTTACGATTTCAAAAATCGATAATTTTAAAACTACTGGTCAGAATGACTTGATATTTTAGCAGAACAATCGTGAGGCAATGGAATTTTATTTGGCGAAGGAAAAAAATAGTTCTAAAATGTGCTGATAGATGGTGCTGTCAGGGGAAAGACCAAAAATTTATTCTTTAAACACAGGAATGTTGTTAGCTAACAGAAAAAAAATAGAGTTCAAGGATTTACTAAAAATGTATTAGTGAAAAGACAAGAATACG
The DNA here is from genome assembly GCA_963931845.1 of Maratus michaelseni. NCBI lineage: Eukaryota > Metazoa > Arthropoda > Arachnida > Araneae > Salticidae > Maratus > Maratus michaelseni. The sequence continues at coordinate 37,047,657 of OZ007600.1, forward strand.
TGTTGACAGCGACAACAGCAATAATGACAAAAATGAAAAAAAAAAAAGGCTTTATGGAACAAACACTTTACTGATGATTAAAGTATAAGTTGTTCGATATGCCCTCCGCCTTGTTCCGTTACTAATTGGAAGCGCAAAACGGCATGCTCCACAACAGATCGGAGGATATCTGTACTATGCAATGGGTGTGGGGTGTGTGGTTCTTGCCTTCAAGTCGGCTAGATTCTCAATTCGCCCGCTGTAAACAATATTTTTAAGGTACACATAGTTGCCATGTATTAGCAATTTGCATATCTCCGGACAATCTGAATTCTGACAGCGCCATCTATCGGCACATTTTGGAACTATTTTTTTTCCTTCGCCAAACAAAATTCCATTGCCTCACGATTGTTTTGCTAAAATATCAAATCATTCTGACCAGTAGTTTCAAAATTATCGATTTTTGAAATCGTAACTTTAATTATAATCACCCGGTGTATATATATATATATATATATATATAATTCAAATATATTTAATGATAATTGTTGCATTACAGGTACAAAAGCAGCTCATAAGATAGGCAACAAGAATATAACTCATCAAAACATGAAAATTTTAAACATTTCGAAAGGAGGCGTATATGAAATTTTTTTATAAAAATTAACTATAAACATTTAAAACAATAAAATATTAAAACAACACAGTCAAAAGACTGTCTGTTTTGCCTCAGTGGACGGACAAACAGAGATAACTATCCATCCCTCCCACTCCCACTATTAAAAACTTGTATATTTCGAAACATGAGCTAGCCTTGCATTCAAAACAATTTAAACAAAAATTAAATTACTTTATTAGAAAACAAATTAAAAACAATTTAAAAAACTAAATCCCGTTATTAGAAAACTAATTAAAATCATAATACAAAATGCACAAATTAAAATATAAACAGTAATTACTTTAACACAAACCAAACTAAACAAAGCTTTAAACAAAAATATAAAACATGATTAACTGCCTGGTAAGTTAAATTAAATGAAGGTACATAAATTAAACTTTAAAGTAAAATAAAATAAAAATGAATGCAAGACAGCCGGCCTACGTCTATACCTACAAGAAAAAGTTAAATGGACAAAAATATCTTACAAATTACTTACAACAGAAGCCTCCGCCTGATAGAAACAAAAATAAAACCTTTCAAAATGTTTAAAAATTTCATGTTTTGATGAGTTATATATAAATTTAAGTTTGTTATTAATGTGACATTTTTAATAAGTTTTAAGTGCTATGTTTGTATGGCATATTTGCTCCTAAATTTCTTTTGATCATACATACAACAACTACATATATATATATACAGTGGCTCACAAAAGTGTTCGTACACTTACATATTTCAATAAAATAGTGTTCTATCCATTAATTAAAATTAATATTCCAGAATGGGTATTTAAGAATAAGATCTATAACTTATTCTTAACAAAACTACATAAAATATTTTAAATACACAGTAAAACTTTATTTTGTAGGAATCAATAATCAAAAAATAACAGAAAAGTTACCTCACAAAAGTCTTCATACACTTTAAAGAAATCGCTACATATAAGTAAATATTGTAACATTTTGTTAAATTAGTACTTAGTCGGGTATTAGTCCAAGTGCTACACGACAAAAATAAGGTGAAAACTGCACATCGTGATACAGTTATACCGATTGGTCAGTATCTACTCTATATTAATACAAAGCATATAAGAAGGGGAGGCATCGCGAAAAGTGCGGGAAATTCAAGATGGTGGCCGTTATTCAAAATGGCGTCATTTTCGGGAATTAGTGCAATTTTGGTTCTATTCATCGTATAAAAGAATGTTTGATGGAAATTTAGATGTTTGTAGGTAAGAAATATTCTTTTTAAAACTTTACAGCATGGTCGAAAAGTATTTATGAATTCAGTTTGCCTGTTTGTCTGTCTAGTCGCGCACTAACTCGAAAAAAAATAACCGGATAGCCAGATAATTAAATATGGTATTGTAGTATACCGTAACAAGTTCGGTATTCATTTTCAAGTATGCATCATTCATAGTTCATTTACAGGGGCAATCAAAAGTATTCGGTTACATTATGGTCTATAGACGAAAATCGCTTGCAATGTGTTTGAATGATGTTATATTCTTTGTAACATATTCAAATTAATATACATCAATGCGGTGCAGTACAAGATACTTACTGTAGAATAAGCAGTGCATAGCAGTTTTCGTTCATTTACAGGGGCTCACAAAATAATACGGTTACCGTTACATTATTTCTCCGAGCACAGTGCCTTTATAACTTGTGTATAAATTTTATAGATCATCAGCTAAATCTATTGTTATTAAGAGAGGTGTTAGGTATGAAATAACTGCAATTTTTAATAATAATATCCTTATTGGTCAGTATCTTCTTGATATTAAAACAATGCATATAAGAGAGGCATAATGAAGTGTCTTAGGAATTTAAGATTTAGGCTGTTTTTCAATTTTTTCCGTTTTCGTCATATAAAAGTGTCTTTGATGTCCTTTTCGATTTTTTTAATCAAAAATTTTCTTTTTTATATCTGAAATATGCTTAAAATGAAACTAGTTCAATTATTAAAGCATTTTTTATTGTATAGTGAGTAAAATGAATGGAATAAATCAGAGGTTCCCAAAGTGTGCTCCACGGAGCCCTTGGGGCTCCGCCTATACTTTTCAGGGGCTCCACGGCGTTCCAGGAAAATAAACAAAACATGAAAGAAATTAGCATATTGCAAGGAAAAATTTTTCGAAAATATGTAGGAAATTGTGTGTGTGTGTGCGTGAGTCAAAAATAAATACATCTATCACTGGGTTAAAAAATACTATAACATATCTTTTAAAATAACATAAAAATTTGCATTATACATGTATCCATTTTCTATATAATATTTGTGGTTTGAACTACTTTATGTTTCTGCATTTAATGTGTTTTAAAAATCTGAATCAAAATAAGCTACAAGAAATAGTATTCTGAATCGAATGCTTAACGTGAATCGAAAGAGTAAAGGCGCGCTAGTGCTGTTATCTCTGCCAGCCGAACAGTTTTGTTCTTTGGAGCTCCGCCTATTCATATGTTTAAACTTAGTTCTTTTTCGCTTAGTAACCAGGTTCTAACTTCCTAATAGGGTAAGTGATAGATTCATTTGAGCATTTCTTTCCAGCTGCTCAAAATAAGATGCTGGACGAATTTAAATGGGTACTAAATCAATTCAGTGTAAAGAAAAAAACGCACAGCTTAAGTTCTGAGGAATACGATACTCTCATTGATTTAACATATCAAAGCAATATAAAAATCTCTTTTCAAAACCAACTTATCACAGAAATTTGGTGTCACTTGACAGAGGAAAACAAACTCTTGTCAGACAGAGCAAAATTTATTTTACTCCCATTCTCAACGACCTATCTGTGTGAAGCTGGATTCTCCGCTTACACAAGTATGAAAACAAAGTACAGAAGCCGGTTAAATGCAGATCCAGACATTCGCTTACAACTGTCAAAAATTGCACCAGATATCAAAAAACTGTGCAAAACAATTCAACCACATTTTTCACACTAAACTTTTATACGTTATTGCTCGTCACACTTTGTGCAGAAAAAAAAATTCTATCGGCATTTAATATTTGTATATATTGTATATTGTATTATTTGTATTTTTGGAATTGTAATTTCCTTAAACTGTTTATTTTATTTTTATCAAATTTTAGTTATTTAAATCTTCTATCCTATTCTTCATAATTTTATTTAATTTTTAAAACAATGTCCGTCGCTTAAAACGTCTTTTTTTCAAGATCTTGTATCATTTAAAGCCCTTCACTAGATTCATTTCACATTTGTGTATATTGTGCATATATATTTCTTTTTCTTTTTATAAATTTGATTTCTTTAATCTGTTTGTTATTTGTATGTTTAATTTTTTTTATTCTGTTTTTCATAGTAAAACAATGTTTGTCGATTAAAACGCCTCTTTTTGTAACATTTTGTATAATTTAATAAACCCCTCATTAGATTCATTTAATATTTGTATACGTTGTGTATATACTTTTCTTTTTGTAACTTTAATTACTTTAATCTGTTTATTTTATTTTTATTAATTCTTAATCATTTAAATTTTCCATGCTGTTTTACATAATTGTACTTAATTTTTAAAGCAATGTATGTTGCTGAAAACTCATTTTTTTAACGTCTTGTATCACTTAACAACCCCTCTTTAAAATTTTGTTTTAATTGGTCCCAGCATTAGCTAAGATTCTTATGTTATGATGCCGCATTTTCCTAGGCTGTAGCAATTTAAAAAAATATATTGGTTCTTTACATTTCTCATCACACTAACAATCTAAACTTTTGCTCAGCGCCACCCCCTGCTTAGACTTTTCGTGAATGAGTACCAGCCCTGATATAAATTTAACCCCATCCGTATATCTCGTTTTGTTAGGAAAGTTTTTGTACTAGTTGCAGTTCTTTTAACATGTGTAGTTTTTAACCGTACAGCTATTTTGAGGCAAAAACAATGGTGAAAAAAAGTTTCTTTCAAAACTATAATTAATAGCTAAATACTTCAAATAAAACATCCAAAAAAAGTGAACGATGCTGCACCTAACAATACAGGTTATAGATTTTGCACCGCCCACTTAAACACTAAAACGATGATCTGCTTCTAAATGTGTTTAAAAAAAAGGGTTCAAAAGAAGAAGCTCAGAGGCGATTCGTTTTCGTTGCATGTTTAGAAGTACTAGAAACGTGAAGAAGAATGAAAAAAGAATCCATAATCGCATGATTTTATTACAGGTGGGCGGGACTAGAAAAAAACGTGTTATATAATTACTCATGGGTGACTGGGCCTTTCTTTTCGCGAGTAGCCTATTGGGATTATACCGAAGTCTTGCTTTGTAAACAATAAGTGTACAACTTACCTTTTCTTTCTGTGTGTTTCCGGTTTTCACCATAGATAATAATAGTTTCACGTAAGCCCCAATGCAATGCATGACCACAGCCCACTGAATATTAGGCTTGAACGCTGACGGAAAATTTTCAGCGTGTGTACAATCAATTGAAATTCGGCACCAATAATTTCTAAATGTTTTCTCCGCTTTATTTGTCTGAGATTAAATAAGTCAAAGGAAACTATTAGAAATTACTGGAGTGTAAAACTAGGGGACCGTACAAATGTTTTACAAAATCGGCCCACGAGCACCGCCATTTTTGTGTCAGCGCTCAGGCCTAGTATTCTTGGGGCGGTGGCATGACCCAGACAGGGTTACAATTTTGATCTTTAATTCCGAGTTCATACAGAAAATCCCCAAAGAATGGATGTCATTAATCCCTTAACAGTATTGCTTGAACGTCGCTCGGGTAAGAAGAGTTTGTTTTCTACGTTGCTAAAAGCTTTCAGAAACCACAAACTTTTAATTATAATTTTTGTTGTATTTGGCGGACATATCTCGATTATACAAAACAGATATTTTAATACAAAAAAGTGGTTTTTAGTCCTTATTATTTATTTATTATGTCCAATAATAGTAGTATTAAATAAAACTGTTAAAGTGTTAAATAATAGAAAATTTGATTTTCAAAATTTCTAGTATGAGTTCAGGATTTCTGTATCAAGAATAGGGCCAAACTGAGAATCTTGGCCCCAGGCTGGATCTTTCTCTGCTCCATACGCATAAAAAAACATTAATTTGTAAACCATACAGTACCGGGGGATTAAGGGGCTCCGCCTTAGAAATTCTTCCCAAAAAGTTGCTCCGCGAGCCAAAAAGTTTGGGAACCACTGGAATAAATAATAAAAATGCATTTTACTAATGCCTTACTTATACACCATATTAAAAAATGAATGCTACATAACAAATGAATGACATAAAATTGCAGAATATAAAAACTTTCGTTTGTAGCATATTATTTCTCATTCACATTTGTTTTTACAGTTGTACAATAATGTGCAAGAAAGACCAACCTTCCTACAACTACACCTATTTTTGCAGATTTTGCACATACATTTTATTAGTGCTTTGGAACAATCTGCAATCTCAGGCAACTTCGACCATTTTAATTTCCATGAAAAATTACCCAACCACCATCCCCATTTGTTTGGAGAGGGGGGACATATTTCCCGCTCATGTGCTTGTCACCAAATGTGTCCAGCTTGGAAAGCAAACCGTAAAATATGTTGCTCTAGTGCACCCTTGGTTGGAAGGAAGATGTTCAATAGGACAATGTTTTGTCATAAACAATTCCTATCTAGCACCATTTACACTTATGCTGTTACATGTTGAACAGTACAACAATACTGCGATTTTTTTCTAAAATATTTAGAATATCGTCAGGTATGGATGTTTGCGGTTTTGATAAAAATGAAAATGTCATAGTAGCATCTTTATAGAGAATCCATGTCTTCCAAGCTGACTTTTTGTTTTTCCTGTGAAACCAGGATTGCTATCGTAGCCTGTGAAAGCATGGAATCCTAATAATGACATTTCTTTTTCTTTTTTAATTGCTGCAGCTACAGTATGGACGGGAATAAGTCTGTAATTCTTCCCTGTTCCAAATGCAATCCAAACACTTCGCAGGTGTCTATCTGACAAAGTAAAAAAATGTGCAATTGCTAAAATTAATACATCAGTATCTACAGAGCGTATAACAATATTTTTCAATCTGTTTTCTGCCATGTCTTTGAGGTGAAAGATTATCCTTGTATCGGCTTCTTCATGACCAGGGCATTTCATTCCAATTAAGGAACTTAGTGCAATATCATTTCCTTTAATTTCTTCACCTGAAGTGGTTATAACTTGTGTATTTTTTATGGTATTTATAGCTAGTGTTCCAAGAAGATTAAATAACTCTTCTTTATTACTTGAATTTCTTAAGGAATCTTGCCAATTTTTAGGTAGTTTGACATGCGATAGCACTTGCCGCCTGGTTCCTGCACCCCTTTTTTGTCTGGTTTCACCTTTAATACTTGGTTAATGTATCTATCCCATATCAAATCTATTCTTTGGTAACTAAAACTCTCAATGTCGTTACATAAATGGGGTTGAAATGTGTTAATGTAGTAATCATTAAAGGTTTTTGAAGACTGGTGAGGCTTTAAAATGTTAATAAAAACTGGCCCATCATAAATTAAAGCATCGCATGTTCCTGGAAAGATGTTTCTATTCTTCTCAATAGTTTCCTCTAAAATACGTGCTAAATCACTTTTATGGCTGGGTCGAAATTCACCGTTACTGGAAAAAGCAGGGGGAAATGGTTGATTTTCATAGTTGAAAAAATTTTGCAGGTCTAACTGACGATTCTGTGCAACTATTTATTTAAAGGAAACTGGATTCTTAGAAAAAACGAAAACATTAATTAACATGAAAACGTAAATGGTACAGATACTGACACTGAATATTTACAAAATTAATCTTTATCACGCGTTTCAGTATATAATCGTGCATCGCGCTATAAAACTATACATAGAACAGATCTTTCATAAACAAAAATCTTTTCATTTCAATTTTCAGATTGATCGTCTGCGCTCCAAAGAGTCTGAGAGTAGAGTAAGAAATCGCAACATTAAAATGAAATGTGTTTTAGAATTTTGGAACAAAACCCCATAGTGAACACATCTCATTTTGGGTGGTGCCTCGTCATCAGAATTACATTGTAATAAATACATAAATACACGCTACATTGTATATTTATATAAAAGAAAATGTTCATATGACAATTTGCAATTCTTTCATATCTAGCAAAGTTCAAAAACACATCATATAATTAAAAACGTGCATAGATAGCATTGTGCTTATTGAAAGTCCTGTGACCGTATTATTTTGTGAGCCCCTGTAAATGAACGAAAACTGCTATGCACTACAGTAAGTATCTTGTACTGCACCGCACTGATGTATATTAATTTGAATATGTTACAAAGAGTATAACATCATTAAAACACATTGCAAGCGATTTTCGTCTACAGACCATAATGTAACCGAATACTTTTGATTGCCCCTGTGAATGAACTATGAATGATGCACACTTGAAAATGAATACCGAACTTGTTACGGTATACTACAATACCATATTTTAATTATCTGGATATCCGGTTAGTTTTTTTTTTTTTTTTTTTTTGAGTTAGTGCGCGACTAGACGTACGACCAGACAGACAGACAAACAGGCAATCTGAATTCATAAATACCTTTCGCTGTGCTGTAAAGTGTTACAAATAATATTTTTTTATCTGAAAACATCTAGATTTACATCAAACATGCTTTTATACGATGAATAGAAATGAAATTGCACTAATTCCTGAAAATGACGCCATTTTGAATAACTGCCGCCATCTTGAATTCCCCGCACTTTCCGCGATGCCTCCCCTTCTTATATGCTTTGTATTAATATAGAGTAGATACTGACCAAACGGTATAACTGTATCACGATTTGCAGTTTTTTCACTCCTAGCACCTAGACTATATCCTTTAGTTCCCACAGCAGCTTTTAAACACCTGGGAATAGATTTCATAAGTTTTTTTGTAATTTCTGCAACAATGTTCATCCAACCATCGATCATTACATTTTTTAGTTCGTTTTTCGTTTTAATATCGTGTTTTCGTATTCTAACCTCCATTTCTCTCCAAATATGTTCTATTGGGTTCAAATCCGGCAACTGAGGTGGTGTTTTGAGAACTTGTGGACAATTATAAAGACACCAGAGGCGAACGTTGAGAGCCGTGTGCTTAGGATCGTTATCCTGATAAAAAATAAAGTTGTTTCCAATACCCAAATTTTGGACTGATAATTTTAAATTGTCTTTTAAAATATTTAAATAAAGAGCATGATCAATTATGCCATCAATAAATACTAAATTACCTAGTCCTGATGCTGCCATGCACCCCCACACAAAGGACACCTCCACCACCATGCTTAACTGTTCCAACTAAGTTCTTGGGATTAAGTTCTTCATTCTTTCTTCTTCATACAATTATACGCCGATCGGAGCCAAAAATGTTAAATTTGCTTTCGTCTGCAAATAAGACATTATTCCAATACGATTCGGGTTTATTTATCATTGATTTTGCAAAGGAAAGCCTGAGCTTTCTGTTTTTCGCATTAACAAAAAATTTTCTACGGGCAGAACGCCCATTTAATCCAGCTGATCTCAGAACGTGTCAAACAGTTTCAGGTGAAATTGAAGTAGAATATTTTTCATTACATTCTGTAGCAACTTTTACAGCACTTAAATGTGGATTTTTTACAATTTTTCTAATTATAATTCTTTGATCACGTTGTGTTAACTTTGACGGTCGGGCTTTTCTTACTTTGTTTTCGATCCGATTTTCTTCTTTAAAGCGTTTTATCACATACTACACTGTAGAATTTGATAAATTAACTAATTTAGCAATATTTCTAACTGATTTACCACTATTATGATGAAAGATAATTAATTTTCGAATGCTGTTAGTTGTTTCTTTACGTTTACGAGCCATTTTTAATAACAAATAGAATATTACGGACCAATCAAGCAAAATATAAAGCCAAACTATTTTTTAATGTCACCAAAATGCAAAAATAAAAATAGAATGACACGATAATTTTAATTATGAATTTATCCAAAAATGTTTCAATGTACGAAGACTTTTGTGGCGTGTTTTTTCTCTCCCTCCTTCTATTTTTATTTCTAGATAAAAAAGAAAACAGTCAATATTAAAAGAAATGCTGGGTGTTATTTGGAATAAGATAGAGATGGCGTGAAAAAATATTGGACTTGATATTCTAAATCAATTCCAGGGAAAATCCTTTTTACTGCAAATTTTTAAAGTGTAGGAACATTTTTGTGAGCCACTGCATATATATAAGCAGGTAGTCAGACTTTCCCAAAAATGATCCCAATACAAATGTACAATTTTTATACCTTACAGGTTTTAAACGTGACAGTGAGCACTACACTTATCCAAAATTAAGCATTCTTTTCTGATTTTGTAAATTTCTGTCCCAGAAATTTAGAAACATTTTGAAATTACAATTACATTTCGAAAAATATTGGCATTTATCCATGCTTTTTTAGTAGATTTATAGCTAGCTGATAATGTTCAATATTTGTAAAACAATATACTTTTGCATATTTTCATTGTGAGCAAAGGTATTTTTTCAGAGCCATCCATGTTTCAGGCTATAATAAGAGTCACCAACAGCAAGAGATTTCGGCCTTTTATAAAAATCATCAGTAAGTGAACAGTAGTCATATAGTGAGATTCACACAATATCATCTCGACAAAAATTTAGTGATTTCTTTAGTTAATGTCAAAGACAAATGTCGGCAGTAAATCAGATTAATGTTGGAAATCAATTAATCAGCAAATTTTCACAAGTATGAGATCTGCCACTAATCATGAATCGACCAAAATTGTATCCCTTTACACTTTACAGGGAGTGATTGTTTGTCTCCTGGGTAGCCCTCCCTCCCTGCCGCAATGATATGACGAGTGTGACACATGATTGGAACCCATCAACAGCCTGCAAGATTTTATCTCGCAAACCCTCTCAAAATGCTTTTTCATGTTCCAAGGACATATCAGTTTTAAACGGACAGTTGAATGCAGTAGAGGGAAAAACACTTTCAAAAAAAATTTTCTTTTGGTGAGAATAAAAATTGTTTAATCACAAATCAGCAAACATTAATGCCTTAAAATTTTACAGACAGCACAAGCGATTCAAAACTAATAGGAAAAATCTTCAAAATTGATTCAATAGTAGTCAGGATGCGACGGTCGATGTCTGGCCATTTGTCGGCCATGTGCCAGTGCCAGATTTAGGTGTGAGCCCAGGACGGCAAGTGAAGTTTTGATTATTTTTATTGTGATTTTGAAAATTTAGAAAAAAAATTATTGCAGGTGCCTGACCATACTTTTCTCTCGTGACCCTGTTTTTGTGAAATTGGGAACAGTTATTTTTATATTTGTGAAAAATCTAGTTGTAGTTTTGTGAATTTGAAATTATCATTATGTTCAGGTTTCTGTTTATCTATATTTAACAAGTTCCTTTATATAATTAAAAGCTAGATAATGTTTTTCGATAACTTCAGTTGTTTTGTGATAGGTCAGATTTTATTTTAAAATAATTAAAGTTTAAATTGAAAAGGTTTAAGTTTGGAGATTATAAATTTTTGTGAAAGGTCTATTCTTAAGACAAAGAACTTTGTGAAGGGTCCTGTTTTAAGCTGAAAAAATTTGAAGGTTTTTGTTTTAAGATTAAAAATTTTGTGAAGGGTCCTTTAAAGGACCTAAATTTTTCTTTAACAGATCCCTGAATTGATAAGCTTTTACTGCAGAAAACATATAGAAATCGATACACTTTTACTGTAGACTGGATGAAGTTAAATATTTCAGCTGTGTTTTTTAGCAGATATTGTTTTTATTAAGTACTTATCTCATGGAGACACAAAAATGAAATTTGTGTCTCCTTGAATATTAAAACTTTATGGTAATGCTTAGAGTTTATTGCAAAAATTTTCCCTTTTTACAATGTCTCTTTGATCTGTATAGGAGCCATTCTTATTAGCATTTATAGGAGCCTTTCTAATTTCTTTGCAATTCTTATTATTTAAAATAACTAAGTTATCTTAGTTATCTTCTACTATGTGGGGGAACTAACAGATTAATGGAAATTTGTTATTGATTCCATTTTTTAAACAGTAAAATATATTTTTTAAAAATTCTTTATTTAAAATTTCCAATATGTGTGTTACTTAGTAGATAACAGTGCTTTGTAGTATACTACAGGCGTGTTTTACTTTTTATCTAAATTCGTCAAGTATGTCCTATCAAAATAAGAAATTCACAAAGCTAGCATGCTTCTTTATTAAGATTCTATACTGCCTTTTCTGGATTCAGAAGAAATGAAATAAGAAGGGGGTTCGGCATATTGCGCTAAGCCCATGGACACATAAAATGGAGATGCAGCTCTGAAGTGTGGCCAATTTCTCACTTTGCAAATGATAAAGCACATTGATATGTAAAGGCCTTCTAGGACAATTGTAATTTAGCAATGGCAGTTATCCTAATAACTCGTTAGCAATGACTGAACGAAAAGAAATAATGCCTATTTTTCTCTTCAAATTTATTTTAGAATATAAAAGATTAGGCTACATCTGTTAAATGTATCAGCAGTATAAAACAAGATGCATCAAAGTATTGTAATAGTTTCCCCTGTTTCATCCGATATGAAATACTCTAAAAATGAACAAGAACATACTTGTTAAATTTTTTCTTAGCTTGAATGATGACTTGATTCAGCATCTAACACTTGTGCAGATTACCATATTTTCTTGTGTGTACTTATGGTATTTCTCCTTAAAATTTTCTTTAAAAATTTATGTGTGAATGATACATGATTATGTAAGATTTGATTAGTCTCTGTATTTATGACCATTTGTCACTGCATAGTATCATTGGTTAGGGAAACTTGTATTTAAATTTGTGAAACGATTAAACATTATATTGTGAATACTATGCATTTGTAGCACTGCCAGTTGATTTTAATAAAATTAAATCTGTTTGAAATATGTTTCTTCTATTTTTTTTCTCCAGATTTTTTTTTTTTTCAAATGAGATATAAAAAAAAATCAGGATGCACATGTTATATGAGGGCATGGCATATAAAAAAAAAATATATGGTAAGTGTTTGACGAGTCTCAGTTGCCAAATGTACCTAAGATATTGTAAAAACTAAATATTTATTCATGTGAAATTTAGAGTTAATCTAAAATATAATTTAAAATTTTACCATATAATAACTGTGTCATGGAATATATGAATTCTTTGTTTTATTAATGAAACATTATTTTTATAGATACAAAAACCTGGTTTATTCCTTCTACTACTGGAAAGCCACCTTTAGCTGCTGATGGTCACTCTGCTTGTGTAATTAAAGACCACATGTATATTTTCGGAGGCTTTCAAGATGATACTGAAAAATTTGGGCAGACTGTCCATAAATTAAATCTAATAACCCATACTTGGGAGGAAGTTGAGACCTTTGTAAGTATGGTGAATTTTTATTAGATTACTTTTGTAAATGTGAACATGTGTTAGTTAATTAGTCTGCTCTTCCTTGATAGTGTAATGATAATTAAAAAGATTCATGTTCAATAAATAACAAATCACAATGTTTGGCACGGCTTGCAATAAAAATCCTTTGCACGTTCAGGGTTGAAATAGATGACATATTAGCATATATTTTGGCATGGTGTTAGTATGACAGAAAAGTACTATTTATTTTATTCAAGTACGCAATGATTAGAAAACTTTAGACAGGTTTGTGATCTTGACTAAAAAAACTGATGTAATTAACAATTATCATGCATAGTTAAATTTTTATAGGTCTCATTAAATTTACTTAAAGTTATCTATTAGAAAAATGATTTTTTTTTTTTAATTGTATATTACAAAGTTGCAACTTATATAGTAAATTCCAAAAGAAAAACAGTTTCTTCCATTTCTTCCAGCCGGTTTTTTCTATGTTTTTTTTTCACGTTTTTTTCCACTTTGGAAGAAACTTGCCAACCCTGCTTAATAACCAAAAAAGATTGATTAATACAAAAATTATTTGGTAAAAATATTGCGATCGTCACTGATATCAGCAGTATCTAGAATTTTTTCAGAAATAGATTTATACTTCCTACATGAGAAAAATGAGTTGAATCATATCAAACAGAATTACATATTAAAATGTGTACAGAATGATATAAAAATTTAAAAAAATTGAAATTTTACACTTACATCTTAATTGTAAGTTTCATTGTTTACATCGTAAACAATGTGCGGATTTTAAGAATTTACAGATTTTAGGGTGGCAGATTTGAGAGAGTCTACTGTATATATATTTCATTTTCTTCACTAAGTCTCTTTCATCTTCTCAGTCATCATTGTTATCTTTATTCACTATCATTTCAAAATCTCAGAACAAATTCATAATCAACAATTGATGTTGTTTTTATACACTTTTATTTAACTTTGTTCATGTATGTAAAGATGGAAATTCGTAATAAATTTTTCACTTACTTCCTGATGTGCTCGAGTTCTAAAAATTATGTACCGTTGTATGTTCTTGATGTTAATACAATATTTTCATATTTTTAGAACTTAATTATAAATTTATAGATTAATTTGATTATACATTGATAAAAGAATTTATAAATCTTAGATATTTTAAATAAGTTTGACATGTTTTTTAATCTATTACCACATGACTCAACAATAAATATTTGTCAATTACTATAATGTAAAATAACATATCAGTATGTACGTACTCTCCTTACAAATGGAAAGTTTCCAAGGTGTACTTAGAATTCCCTAAATAAACAAAATATTCCTTAAAAACTTCTTAAATATTGCAAAACAAAATTTTGCATTTATCAATGATTTAATTGAAGTATATAAGATTAGAAAATGAAGATTTGTATCTTGCACCATGAATAATAATCTTCCTTGAGTATGTATGGCATTAAAGGAATTAACCTTTAAAGGAGGTAAAATAAAAATCTTGTGTTTACAAAGGTAAGGCTCAAATGATTACTGCTATACAGGAAAAAAAAGTTACTGTATATTTTTGTATATGCCAGTGTTTTTTTCCCTTCAAAATTTACTTTTAAATATAGATTCATATGATACATGATGAGTATTTGAGATCTGACTTGCCTCTGTATATATGGCCATTGGTCACTGCATAAAATAGTTGGCAGGCAATTTTGAATTTAAATTTATGACACCATCAAGCAATACATTATTCTTTAATGTACTGCTTTTACATGAAATGCAATATCATATAAAGAATATGAATTTTCATTTATAAAGCATAAATTTTAAATTTGGTATATTTCTACTTTTAAGTACACTAGTAAAAGCTTGTCTTTTTAAAAACTATTTTTGATTAATACAGGGTGTCCCAAAAACATTGACCTTGGCTTTTATTCCTTAGATATTAATCATAGACATATATTATAAATTACAAAGTTACATAAAAAAAGGTGCAAATTTTTATGAAATTGATTAAAATTTTCAAAGGATTGAATTTGAAGAAATACAAATTTTTAATTTTTATATGGCCCCCATACAAAAAGTTTCAGAATGAGTAACCATACACTAATAAGGTCATGTACAAAATTTCAGCATTTTATTATAAAAATTCACAGAGATATGAAAGTAAATTAATTCTGTCTTAAACAACTTTTCAATGCCTGTTCGCAAAAGGGAAAAATCATGTTGGGTGATCGTGTTTCAGGGGTCATACACAAATTATGAAACAAAACAATGTTTGCATAAATAAATTATAATTCTGCTATTTATTGGTACAAAACTATCTAAACTGTATATAAATAATAACTTTACGTAAAGATTACTTTCTCATGTAATGACTCATCTGTTGCGATTATGTGACACACCGATCAGAGGCAGATATTTGTATATGCAAACATTTCTAAGCTGTTTTAATGTTCATTGACTGTGCCGTTTCCAAGTTTTATTCTGTAATTCATCATGTAAGATTTTAAAGTATTTTTCAGGAAGCATAATTTTGAAAATTTGTAAATAAAACTAAAGATAAGAGCTATATTTTATTTCTTATGATGCATTTCTGCATTGCGTCATCTGCACTCTAGCTGTAAACCAGTGGTTCCCAACGGGGGGCATACGCCCCACAGGGGGGCAATTGGACTTTTCAGGGGGGCAATTTCAGATTTTTGTGAACTCATACCCTCTGAATTATTTTTGTAATAGTAATGCTGTAGACTAGAAATAAAAGTTACACATTTACATTTTAAAAAAATGAAAAAAACAAGTTATTTATTCCTTTTTAAAAAGTCTCCATTCGAAAGTTTTAAATACAACTGTACCAGAATAATTATAAAAGAAAGTATTTAAGATATTTAAATACTTTAATATATTTAAAAATTCCTTATAATTTTTCTGATTTATAAGTATTTTAGAATTTTAAAAAACTTCTTCGATTATTTATTGAATGAGTCGCACTGCAATGTGTCACATGGAAATCAATTTTATACATTTAACTATTCAAGTGTATATTTAACAATTACTTGACGACCTTCCTTTACAGAATCTTTTATCACGTTTTATTCTGATTAGAAATTGTAGTGTAATTTAATCGCAGCAATTCTGTGATTAAATAAGACAAAAATGTTTTATTCAAAATTATTGATTGGTCTAATCAAGGATTCTGAGCACTCTATACATCACGCATACGTGGCGACCGTTACGAAGAGATTAAAAGTGACCCTTTATGTGCCAACGATACTTTAAACCACGAGTAGTATCAGATGATTATAAACAAAAACGAAAAATCATGCGTCAAGCATAGATTATGTAACACTTTCCAACGCTCCCAAAATAATTTTACAAATCATACCGTTTAATAAGCTGAAAGATAACATCTAAGTAAACAATTTGGAAAACGCATAACATATTTAAAAACATAATTTCAGGAATTTCAACGTATACAATATTCGGAAAAATATCCGAATCCTTTTATTCAGCCCTGTATATGATCTATAGATTTGTATATATACTACATAGGATGCTAAATTTTAGTTCAGTTAAGAAACGCGTAGCACAGTTTAAAATTCTCTGTAAATGAACGGTGACTGCTATACACACAATATTCTATAGTAAGCCTCTTGTAATGCACCTTAGTGATATAAATAAATTTCAATGCGTTTAAAATAGTGAAACATTATTTAAATAAACCGCAGACTATTTTTCTCCATAGACGTAATGTAACGGAATTCTTTTGACTGTCCCTGTAAATTAACTATAAGTGCTGTGCACACCCTGCTCCATATTAAGCTTCTTGTAATACACCTTAGTGATATATATCAATTACAATGTGTTTGCAATTGTGTAACATCATTAAAATAAACCTCAAATGATTTTTCCCCATAGACCGTAATGTAACGGAATTCTTTTGAGTGTCCCTGTAAAAAAACTATAAGTGCTACACACTTCAGTTGAAATAGGGAACGTGCTATAGATATCGACGATAACATCGACGAAATTACAAGGCAATCCGAGCATATTTACGGGAGTTAGAGCACGGCCAGACGGCAGACGGCCAGACAAACCGAAGTCATAAACACTTTTCAACTAGGTTGGAAAGTGTTAAAAATATTTGATTCATCCATTAAGTTCGGTATGTTTCAGGATCAATGTTAAATGTTTTTTACTCTATCAGTTCATTCATTTAAATTTTTATAAGAATTATATTTTTTAGGGGGAGGGGGGGGGCATCATCATTTTAAAGATGCTTTGGTGGGGCACGGCCAAAAAAGGTTGGGAACCACTGCGTAAACATTTACATTTTAATTTATGCTACCCCTCACCAACTTTGTTTTAAACATATCTCTGTGACTTTTTCTGATAAAATGCTAAAATATTGTACATCACCTTATTAGTATATGGGGTACGTTTTATTCAATTTTTTATTTCTTCAAATTTAATCCTCTGAAAATTTTAATTGATTTCATAAAATTCTGCACCTTTTTTTGTGTAACTTTTTAATTTATAATATGTCTATGATCAATATTTAAGGAATAAAAGCAGAGGTCAATATTTTTGGACACCCTGTGTCGATATATATATATTTAAATTGGCAGAAGGTTTATTTTTTGCCTCCAGACTTTTCTTCTGAATCATTATTATTTTCTATTTAATAGGATAAACCTCCAGTAAGCCGTGATTTTCACACTGCATCAGTTATAGGAAACAAGATGTATATATTTGGTGGTAGAAGTACGACTGAAAACTTTGTCGATGATGCAGTCAAATCTGAATATTATTGTAATAAGATCATGTACCTCAATACAGAAAATATGAAGTGGTACACTCCTAATACGATAGGACGTCCACCAATTGGACGAAGAAGTCACTCTGCAGGTAAGTTTTTAACCACTTATTAGTTTTGCCTGCATATCATGTGGACAACAATTTTTTGCAAAGTGTGATTTTATTTCCATATTTGTTTTGGAGACTTGTTTTAAAAACTTGTTTCTGATCAACACATGTGGGGGCATCCTTGCTCTTTAAAATTTCAATTTTATTCAACTAAATTTTCTCTTTCTCTCATGATTTTGAAAAAAATAATAAAATTTATTCTTCTCAAATAATTTTTTAAAATACTAAAAGGAAATGAAACTAAGGAATTTTTGCTGTCAGAGCATCCCATAGAAGACAATTTTTTGTTCTGTTTTTCTTTTTGAGTTCATATATTAAAAAATTATCTTAAACAGGGTTCATGTAGAAGGTCCTTAAGTCTTCAAAAGTAAGTTTTGGTCCTTAATCCCTCTGTGTCAAGTGCACTTCTTTTCATTTTTGGACACCTATATTTTTCTATTTTAATTTCTATTTAATTTAATTACTAAAATGTCGCAATTAAATAAAGCAAAAAATTCTGTTTTAAAATACTGGAGTTCAAATTCAAGGATTTTGAGCATCTTATATGGCACACATATGTGCCACTTGTCACAAAGGCATTAAAAGACCTTATTTTTATGCAAAATTTGCAAAAAGTCCTTGATTCTACTCTTCTTTTATTTCTTAATAATAGATGAAAAAATGTTTTGCAGTTTAGCCCCACCTGAAATTTTGCTTTCCTTGTTTGACCTGTTTTAAATACTGGAGTTCAAATTCAAGGATTTTGAGCATCTTATATGGCACATATATGTGCCACTTGTCACAAAGGCATTAAAAGTCCTTATTTTTATGCAAAATCTGCAAAAAAATCTTTGATTCTACTCTTCTTTTATTTCTTAATAATAGATGAAAAAATGTTCTGCAGTTTAGCCCCACCTGAAATTTTGCTTTCCTTGTTTGACGTACCCCCCCCCCCCCCCCCCTCTTTACCGCACACAGTTAAAAAAAATTTAAAACTCTTTAATTCTTTATTAGAACCTTTCTGCTCTATTTGTTATTTTATTGTAATGATAAAGAATCAATCCTCTAGATCTGAGGTTTACTACAAGATACCTGTTGTATAATATGATATGCATAGCATTTATAGTTCATTCACAGGGACACACAAAAGATTTCAGATTCAGTACCGTATCCGAAGTATTGTCTATAAGCGATAATTGTTAGAAGTGTGCTTTCAGTTAGATATGTGTTTAAATAAATTTTTGCATACTATATGGTATGTATAACGGCTATAGATCATATACAGGGCTACACAAAAGAATTTGTAAGTATTATTGATTATGAATGTAAATTGCTTAAAGGGTTTTTTTAATTGTTATACATTTTGAACATGAAATATATTTAGTATACTAAGAGATGTTTGTTGAATATAAATAAAATTATATGCAGGGTCACGTAAAGAACTGGATACATGATTGCTTATGTATGATAATTTCTGGAAGTTTGATTTCAGTAGTTTGCAGCATGTTTTTGCCTGAATTAAACTTTAGCTTAATGTATGGTAATGTATAAAAATCTTAAGGTAATATACAGGACTGTATAAGAGAATTCAAATATGTTTTCATCTATTTGTAGAAACTGTTGAAGGTGAATTTTCAAATGTGTTTTCTTACTAAACTGAATTGTAATATACTATATCTGTAGATTATGTACAGGGCTGTGCAAAAGAATTGAAGTACTTTTCTGATTATGGCCTGTAATTGCTCAAATCTGGTTTTCAAATGTGTTTTGCATTTTCTAAAATGTTTACGTAGGTATCTTATTTAGTTTATTAAACAGCAAAGGCTTACCTAACATATCTAACTGAAAGCACACTTCTAACAATTATCACTTATAGACAATACTTCGGATACGGTACTGAATCTGAAATCTTTTGTGTGTCCCTGTGAATGAACTATAAATGCTATGCATATCATATTATACAACAGGTATCTTGTAGTAAACCTCAGATCTAGAGGATTGATTCTTTATCATTACAATAAAATAACAAATAGAGCAGAAAGGTTCTAATAAAGAATTAAAGAGTTTTAAATTTTTTTTAACTGGCTTGTTAAAGTATTCTGGAAGTGTTGGAAAGTGTTTCATAATCTATGCTTGATGCATGATTGATATTACTTTTTAAGTCCAGACTTAAAATAAAACCAAAATTTTAAAATTAACAGCCTTTAAATCATAAAATTTTTGCCTTTTTTGAGTATACAAGACAAGAAAACAATCCCAAATAGTAAAATTTTTGCTTTTATTTTTCTTCCATTCCTGCAGATTTTTTGGACTAGTAGAAATTGTATATTCCTGATATTTTTCGAGCCCACAGAACCTGAAATTACATTGAAATAGAAAAAGTTCACTTTTTTCTTGTTTTCTCTCGGATTCTTTGGATCTATAAGGCCAGAAGTAACAGTAAAATTGTAAAATTTTCACCTTTTTTTCTTTCTTCTAGTATATTGGACACAAAATAACTTGGAATTTTTATAAACTTCCCCATCCCCCCTCCCAGGGCCACGAGACCCAAAACAGTAAAATGTCCAGTGTTTTACATGCTTTCTTTTTTCTCCTTTCAATTTCAGTATTTGAATTTTTCATGTCTGCACGGCTTGGAATAAAGCTGAAATTGTAAAATTTATTAAGTTGCAATTGAAAAATCTTAGCATGACCAACTAAATTAAAACAGAAAAATTAGATTAAAAACAGTAATTAAAACAGAAAAAAAATCCTTTCTAATAAAGTTAAGTGAAACTAATTATCTGACTAATCTGTTCTGGTTGCAATATGGGTGTGTAGAAATCTGGATAAATAGAGTAATCATAAAATAAAGTTATGTTCTGAAATAAAATTTTCCCTGAAATCACTTTTGTTTAATGAAAAGGTACACCTAATAAAGGTTGCAAATAAAATCACTTTTACCATAAGTAAGTAAGTAAATAAATACAGTACAGTAATAAAAGAAATGGGTGAACCTTTAAGTTGTTTACCTGAAGTGAAAGACCACATTCTTAAGGATGAAATAAATGGGAAAATTCTTATTTTCTTACTCCTGCCATATCTGTTAACAATATTTAACACTAACTGTTTTTCATAAAAAGTCCCGTTACAATTTTAAATACAAGTGAAGTCATTGAATTTCTTTACTATATCAGAATAGAGAAATTAAAACCTCTTTTTTTTTTTTTTTTTTTTTTTTCTCCCCCATATCAATCTGGATATTTAGGTAGTCGAGATGACTAAAATTTGGGTAATTGAAGTTTACTGTATGAAAAATCATTTCTAAGAAGGAAGGTCTCCTTAAAAAGCACATACTTGAAATATTTTGAAAAAAAAAAAAATGCGAATGAAAATATTCATGCATGTTATAAAGGATCAGTGTGCTCAGAATCTGATCTTAATTTTGTGTTTGAAACAATTTTAATTAATTTAAATTTTGTTCTAAACCCTATAATACAATCGTTAAATTTCAATATATGTACATATAAATGTATTATGATAAAACTGTTATAAAAGTGTATTTATTTAAATTAAACTTACTTAAACTAATTCACAATGAAGAGTAGAAAAAGCTTTTCCTTAAAGTGTATTTATCGAAAAAGCATATATATTTTTAATTTCATTATGTCACTAACCATCAATAAAACACCAAAAAGATGAAATTTTCATTATTTTTTTTACGAATGCCATATCGAGGTTCCGCAGGAAAAAATTTTCTAATCATATGAGAAGAATATTCTGTAAGCTTTTGAAATTTTTTTGAGTATGTGCTTATGAAGACCTTCCTTGTAAGTTAGTTTATGAATTGGATTGTTTTTATATTGTTAATTGTAGCCTCTCTGTTTGATTCTCATTTTAAATGCACATGATATTTTTTCTAATCTTCATGATTAATGTTAAAACATGTTCATTTGTACACATTATAAACTCTTTTAGTAGTAACTGGTAGTCTAATAAGTTGTTTAAAAAAATTTTCACAAAATTTATATAGTAATACTAGCCACTTTTTGTCAGCAAGATTGTCACTTTTCGCACATACCTCAAGATTGTGTGAATCCTTGATAATTATTACTTTTTGTAATACAAAAATTTAACATGAATTGCTTTTTAAGAGCATATATTCAAATTACTTTTTTCTTTAATCTTTATAGCTGTATATGAAAACAAATTGTACATTATTGGAGGTTATAATGGAATCTCCCAAAACCATTTGAATGATATTCATCAGTTTGATCCTGGTAAGTAATTATTTTTTATTTTAATAATATAAATTAGTTTTTTTTTTTAACAATTTGTACAGTGTATATTAGAAATGAAAATTAAAAATATTTAGGAAATAAACTGCATAGTACAATTATTTAAGTCCCAGACGTGGGTGCTGGTACAGTCAAACTTCTGAAAGTGATTACCTAAGAGACACCATTCAAAAGTGGTCTTACGTGCAGAATGGTCCAGTTGTAGTTTGGCCCAGCATAGCCATTTTAGACTGAAATCTGGTGAAGAAATTTACTTAACCCTTTATAATTCTTTGGGATAATAGTTTTCCACCATAGGTTAATTTTCCTACCATTGCTCTTTAAAAGGTTAATGCATGTTGTTGTTTCTTTTCTGCACATGCATGTATCCCAGCATTCCTACTCGTTTCTCCATACCACTCACTACCGGTATAGTCTAGTTTTTTTCGACAACTTTTGTAGCATAAACAATACCCTTTTTTCTATTTGTGGAGTAAATAGTTATTTCTGCTATCAAAGTGCTATAGTTGATGAGCTGTATATTCATACTTGTAATACATGCTACCACTACAAGAACAGAAATAAAACTTTCTTCTACTCACATGCTTTTGTGACTGATGAAGAAATATTGTTTCAAAATGTGTTTTGTTAGCTTATTTTTATTGTGTATTTAAGAAGTATCTTTCCTTGGTATGAGACACAATTTCAGAAATTCTTATTTCTTTGATGTTCTAAAGGTATTTAGAAAAAATTGTTTGATTAAATTGAAATTTTAAAATAGTATGAGTGTTAAAGGTGATTATAAGGCATTTATAAAGTGTTTGATGAATGTTGAAATATTTTAAAAAATGATTTGTCATGCTTATTTGAAATAAATATGGACATGGTTTGTAGTTTGTACACTTTGGAAAAACTTTAAAAAGTGCATGTAATGTTGCAAGTATCTACACAGTCTTTGAAAATATTTAAATAAGTCCTTGAAAATCTTTGAAAAGTGCTTGATTTTTATTTGTTCTCAAGTGCATGAATCATGATGGATAACCTGGCAGAATGCCAGTGGTTTAAAAGTGCATTTAGCAATTTCACATAGCTTGCTGTAAAGTGAAATGAATTATATCCTGATTATGGATGACTGATATTGTAGTCTGAACAACATCAATAATTGGAATACCATTCATTTCACTTTACAGATGACCGTGTGATGTTGCTAAATATATTTTTAAACAGCTGACAACCTCCCAGGTCATACATACCTATTTCAGGTAAACAAGAAAAATTGTTTTGTAAATATTTCAACTTTTATCAAATACTGAAATAAATTTCTTCACCTGTTTTTTCTTGTCTCTGATGTAAAAAGTCATTTTGTGTTGATGGTTGTTAATATAAAAACCCCAAGTACTTGATGTATTATTGAACTGTCATTAGAGATATCTTACTACCAACATTCTACATCATTTTTAAAAGAGATTTTAAGATGCCTTTCTATTTTCTATTCAAATATCTCCATTTTTTTCTCAGTTTGTGAGAAAGTTTTTTTTTTTAACCACATTTCTTTATGGTAAACATCATGTATAAGTGACATATAAGGTGTTCATAAGCCTTGATTATTCTTACCAGTAATTTTTAATTGTAAATTTTATTTTATTTAATCGGATCATTTCTCCAATTAAATTAGGCAAAAATTTCTGTTTTGAAAAACTGGTGATAAAAGATAAAAAATTCTGTAAAGGACAGTCATCACGAAAGTGTTAAATACTTTGACTGTAGTTTTTTTATATATATTTGGTTTACTGATTATCATAAAACTTTAGTGATTCGTCTTCCTTTGCAAATGCTTGGTATTTGTTTGAAATGTTATCTCTAGATTTTTTACATAAAAATATTTTCTGTCAAGGGGGGATAAAAGTCACATGACAAGATTTGAAACTTTTGTTTAAAGTCTTTAACTGAGCAGCATGGCTCTCATGCAGAAATGGAAAACAAAATGGCCCCATAATGCAGGTTATTATAGTATCAACAGTGCTACTAACTCCATATTTAAAAGTGATAAACACAATTATTTTATTAAAAAGACTAAAATAGCAAGTAGATCTTCATTTAGTTATAATTTTATTAAATAAAATTATTACTTATGGAGATGCTTCTAATTTGATCACCCACTCTATATTTGCTAGAAGCATTTAGTGCAGGGATTTTCAGAACTTTTGCAGATCCTCTGAGCTATCAAAATCTGTCCAGGCTTCTCCCATGAACTATGAATTAATCTGTAGTCACGAATGACAAACATGAATTGTGTTTCACGTATTTATTTTCTATTGCACTATTGCTATTTATAAAACCCTTACATATAAAAAACACTTAATGAAACCTCTATCTTGAATAATAGGAGAAGACTGAAAAGAAAACAAAGTGTTCCTGAACTCTGTCACAATTTAGAGAATAACATTATATGAGAAATTGAAGACATGAAACACACTCTAATTAAAATAAGAAGTATTATCAATGATATAAGAATTTTAGGTACTTTTCCAGTCAAGAGCCTTGGCGAGATTGAGAAAATGGCCTTGGCAAGAGAAGGAAATTATCTTTTGGCAACAATTTCTAGCAACTTATTCACTGATTCATATACAAAAGCAATTTTTTTTTATGTGTATGCAATTTATTTAATATAAAGATTATTTAAAATAAATATCAATTAGCTATTTTTATATGCAAACAGAAGTATAATTATATATAAAAAACAATAATATATATATATATATGTATGTTTATCTATATACATACATATACCATTTGGCACCAAATCTTACTTTCTGAAGTCTGATTTGCACTAAGCTTTTTTAAAAAAGCCAAGGTCCTTATAGTGGAAAAGTACCAAATTTTAAAGGTAAATTCCTAAGTTTTAACAAAAGTCAAATCAAGCTGAAAAGTTCTCATGCCTCCCTGGTAAGGTACACCATACATTTTGAATACCACTGATTTAGTGTCAGAAAATAATTGAATTTTAACTGATTAAACTAATCTATTTAATCTTAAGTAAAACGGCTGCATTTTAAAAATTATTTTGAAATTTCAGTGGAACAAAAGTGGACTAAAGTGATTTGTCAAGGTAAAGGCCCTTGTCCTAGGAGACGACATTGTGCTTGTGTCGTTAGAAGACAGTTATTCTTATTTGGGGGTAGCAGGTAGGTTTTCTGAAGCAAAGCCTGAGGCTATTGTATTTTAATTTTTATAAGATATTATGTAAACTAAAAAGTAATGAAATAAGTTTCCTCTATCATCTATGCCTAAATAAGCAATGTTTCTTATTGACATTCATTTGTTCAGTTTCAGTAATTTATATTTCACTAACCATTGATTCCAAATGGTATTGTATTTTCACATTTCCTTTACATGTTAACATACAATAAAATTATGTTGTTGCTTTTCAATTCTTAAAAAATTAGGCTCAATTTTAATATGTCGATGACCTTTTATGACAAATTAAACCCTGTGTATTTATCTATATTAATTAAAAGAAAGATGTTTGTGTGTGTGTGTGTGTTGTATATATATGACTGTTTGTTGGCAATTGATCGGGAAATTTATCACACATAGAAGTCTGCAAATTTGAATAAGAAGAGACAGACAGATTTGAATACAGCTGAGAACCAGATTTTTTATCTTTTGATAATTATCCGAGATGTTAATTAAAAGCCCTAATGAATGAGCTTTAATTTTGGATAGCTCACCAGTATTAAGATAGCTTCTGTGCATGTCTAGGGAATTCTTGGTTTTCAAGCAGACAAAGGGGGGAAATTATCCCATTTTATTCTGTATTTTGAAACTGCCATCCCCATTTTCTAAATAAATAAATAAACTAAATATTCAATTATTCAGGATATTATTCTGTTTGTAATCTTATCTTTTGTTTAAAAAAAATATTATTTACTGTAAAGAAAAAAAAAAAAAATCTGGAAGTTGATGGTCACATGTTAGTTTTTATATTTTCAGTTTTTTTTTCTGCATTTCAAAACTGCCTTCTCTTTTACCTAGATAGAAAAACAAAAAATATCTACTTATTCAAGGTTCCTTCCTGATTGCAATGTACATTTTGTTTTAAAAAATATTAATATTTACTATTTCAAAAAAAGTATTTTCTGAAGGTCAATTTCATAATAACCTTCATTGAACGCTAATGAATGTGCTTGCTATTGTGCTGCTGATTGCTTCTGTGCATGTCAGAAGAATCCTTTTCATTTTCAATACTTGAAAACACCATTTCACGTCTTAAAAGAGCACAAATGATAGAAAGGGAATTTTTTTTACATGTGTTAAAAATGTTATAATTTAATAATTCCATTTGCTAATTCACTGAATTTGAAGATTTTTTTAATCAGTTTTCTTTATTTAAAGAGAGGAAAAGAATAAGATAGGTTATATTGCTTTTTTATTATTTAGGTTTTTCTCAAGAATTTTTGGTCAGAATTGAAAGTGTTATTTCAATATTTTAGGTTATTTCCGACATCTAAAAGTCAGAAATTAAATCACCAATCACTATAACGGGTCCATTAGTTCCTTTGAAAAAATTTTCATTTAAAGATATAAAATCATACAAATTTGAATGCTTGCAAAAACAGACCAAGTGCATAGCCCTGTGTATGCTACCAAAGGCAGTGGGAGTCCCCATCTCTGTGTTCATTTGGGCAGATTTTCATTTAAAAATATAAAATCTCTTAAATTCGAGGGTGTACACTGCCAAAGGCAGGAATTTAAGTTATTTCTGACATCTAAAAGTTAGAAATTAAGGCAATCACTATAATAGGCCCCTTAGTTTGTTTGGAAAATTTTTCATTTAAAAATATAAAATCATACAAAATTGAAATTTGCTTTCAAAAACAGACTAGAGGATGCATAGTACAGCCCTGTGTACGCTACCAAAGACAGTGTGGCCTCCAACTCTAAGCTCGTTTGGATAGATTTTCATTTAAAAATATAAAATCATATAAATTTTAGGTTATATATTGCCAAAGTAAATGGGCCCTTAGCACTAAATCCCTTCTGAATAAAAATGTCTGAATTGAGCGTAGATTATTGGTATATTTAAATTTATTATCCCAGGACCGAGCATTGTCAGACAGGTCAGCTAATAAAGAATAAATGAAAAAGCTTCCTTACATCAATTAAAAATAAATTCATAACTCATGTGTGATTTTTATTTTTACTTATTTATTTTTGTTCCTTACACTGCACATTTTATTGAGATCTATAAATAGCTTAAGTTTGTGTGATTGCAAATTTATTTGCCAGTTGTTGCTATAACTTTAATTCAGATTGTTATGTAGATATTGGCTCCTGAATTTTAGAGTAGTCTCTCCAATTGCTAAAAAATATAAATGCTCCCCAAAGTTTTTGAGTTTACAGAAGAATTTTACAAAAACTTTGCAAAACTCTATTTATATGTATCTTGATTCTATTAATTGCATCATGAATGTTCTCCTCCCCCTTTGTGGTTTCAAATACACCATAAAAAATATCATAAAAATAAAATTTTCCTGCTGCACTCTGTTTTTTTCTTCTTTTTTTAAATCTTGAAGAAAAGAAAAAAATTCAGTATTTTGTATTTGTTTGTTGTACAATATATATAATCAAAGCTAATTTGTTTTAGGTGCAATTTACTAACATAATGCAAATAGTCTTTATCTTTATTCAAAATTTTATCATTGTTTTAGTTCCATAAAGAAATTTAACAAGGAATTTTTTTTTTTTTTTTTTTTTTTTTTTTTTTTAGACATTACAGAAGGTATTTACACATATTGGGAATGATTTTGACAAGAAAAATAAAATACATAAATTAAAATATCTTTTAATATGTTCTATCTAGTAGCCTTGTTATGGACTATCATATTGCAGTGGGATTTCCAAGATAGTAGGGCTTTTTGTAAAACTGGAAGTGGAATTTTGTTCCATTCCTCTACCACACATTTCCAGAGTCCACTCAAAACAGTTGGTTGGCGTTTTGCAACAGCTTGTTTTAATAATCCAAAGGCACATTAATCCATTGATGAAACATCTCAAGACATGGTTGGAATATGATTAAACAGTATACACTTGGTTTGTCTTGTCAATTTTTCAA
This sequence comes from Maratus michaelseni, assembly GCA_963931845.1. Lineage (NCBI taxonomy): Eukaryota > Metazoa > Arthropoda > Arachnida > Araneae > Salticidae > Maratus > Maratus michaelseni. Next base: position 37,075,963 of record OZ007600.1, read on the forward strand.
GAAATGCAACTGTACTTTTGGGTGTATGGCTGCTCGCTTTTTCCTGGTGGAACTCAACACTTTTAATGTCCGTAGAATAAAGTTTTGGAATTTCTTCTTTAAAAATAGAAATTAGAACACTGTTTGATAATAAGTAGAGTTAATTTTGACATTTTTCTCAACTTTTCTGATCTATAATTTTCCGTTGTAAGAGATTCCAGCAATCAGCATAAATCCTTCAGAGAAACTTTCTTTGCTGTGTTTGGACCAAAGTTGTAAGTCTTTTTGGCCTCTTTTCCTGTAATAATTTTTTATTACAGTCATTTAGATAAATCCACGCTTCATCAATTGTGACAAATTTTTTTCCACTTGTCAACTGCCAAATGATTTTCATATAATGAAATGTTCTCTTCTGAAAGAGCAAATATATAACCTTCAAGCCACTCACTTTTTTTGCGTGCCATTTCAGTAACAGATGGTATATTTTCATAGCAGCCGATATTTCAGTGATCACGTTATTAGATGTTGCCAGATTTTTTTCCCCTGTTGTTTCTAGTTTTTTAATTTAATATCAAAATTGTTCCCAATATGTATAAACACCTGCTGTAGCATCCAAGATTGTTGCTTTATTCCCTAATTGTGATTTCTAGTAAAATAACGTATTTTTCAAAGCAATACAGTCAACTCCCTTTAATACATAGACCTATAATATGCAAAGCCTTTAATCCCCAATACATATTCTAAACAATGAAATTTAATGGTAAAATTTTGATGAAATTCAGTAGCAGCAATTTTTTTTTCTATTTTTTTTTTTTTTTTTTTTTTTTTTTTTTTTTACAGAAAGTTACTTTTTTTTTATTAATTTAATTAAATTTTCAGTTTAATCTTTTCTTCTTCTGAAACAAAAAGTAAGGAATAATTAAATTATTAATTAAAATTAATAACTTTTTATGAAAATTGTCTTTCATTTCTGATTAAGAAATTGCATTTTTGTCTGACTTGCAAAATAAAATATCTAAAAATAAATCTAAAGTATTGAAACTAATAACAATTACAGCAGTGTTTAAAAAATCAAAACTAATCAGTGATGAATGTCACTTGAATTTGTATATTGAGATATGTATTCTTATTTTTTTTTCTATGTATTATTTGATTAAGCTTGCATTATTTATTTTTATGAAGTTAAGTTTTTTTCATGTTGAATAGATAATTTATTGCAAAACTTATTTGAAATCATTATCTTCCCATTTTAACAGTCATCCATGCATTAATAATAACTCATTTAGTATTTGCAAAAGGAAAATGTTAACAAACAATGATTTATAATCCACACAATCTTTGGTCCCAAGCCTTGCAGATTAAAGGGAGTTGATTGTAGTTCAAGGTTCTCTCAGGTGATCACTATTGTGCCAAATCATGACAAAATGCTTCTTTTGGTGCTGAAAGGAAGACCTAAATTGGCAAATTCCAAGAGCTTAATTATTTTTTTCTACTGTGTGTGTATACAAGAGACACTATCATTCAAGTGGCTGAACGATTAATATTGCTTATCGCATTCAATGATATCGTACTATTCACATCATTCCATTTCTGATAAGACTCTTCAGCATTTCGATGGATTACCACTTTTTTTAAAATTCCATTGGATTGCCTCGCCATTGCAATAATCTCCCTTGGCTCACCTGCATCACACAAAAATGTTTAATTTTTTTCAAATTAAAAAAAACCTTTCTCTGCTCTCTCTCTTTCTCTTCTTTTTTTTTTTTTTTGTTTACTTTTTTGTAACAATATGTAGTCAATTTTCCCTCTGAAATCACCATTTCTCCTTTTGCTCTCCCTTCCCCAGCACCAATCACACAAAATTTAAAATCTTTGTAAATCATTTTAAATTTTTCTGTCTTAATATTCCATGGTTAAAAAAAAAAAATAATCATGTAAATAACTCTCTCCCTCCAAAATTTCCACTTCTCTCTGTTTGCTTCCCCAGCTCTCAAATTTTAAAAGTGTTTACTTTTCATTTATTTATTTTGCAATATTTGTTGCTTTGTTGTAATAATAAATAATCAGTCATCTATTTTCCTGTGCTCATCTCAAAAATCCCCCCCCCCCCCCCCCCAAAAAAAAAAAAAAAAAAAAAAAAAAAAAAAAAACTTCCTTCCTAAACACACAAAGCTTAAAAAAACCTTTTATTATTATTTTTAATTTTCTGTCCTATTTGTTACATTCTAGCAACAATAAATATTCAATCATCCATATAACTTCCTAAAATATTACCTCTGATCCAAAAATTTCTAGGTATCTTTTTTTTAAAAAAATCTTTTTGGTTTTTCTACCATTTTTTAGGGATGCATGGGTCAGCACCATTTCAGTTTATTATCAGCTAAAGTTTCAGCAGATGTTCTGCATGTAGTGTCCCAGCAATAGGCAACAAGTCTAATTAAAAATGGGAGTTAAAGAACGAGTTTAGATTAAATGTTTCATAGCAAATATATTTTTTCATTTGGCTACAGTTTCTTTTTGCTGATTAGCCAATTTGCTAAGTTTGGCAAAATCCACTGAGAACTTTGCTGTAATTTAAAGATTTATAGTTCTACCACATAACTCTATTGGTGGTGAAGAAATATATTATAATCTAAAATTATTGCCAGATTCCATTATGATTTCTAGTAAAATTCCATACCTTTTGAATCATTTATATTTTGAAGGCTTATGATTCTCACATTAGGGTTCACTATAGGAAAAAAAAATATATATATATATGCTGGATTTTCAGATCCTAACTAAAATTTTAAGTAGGATTTTTAAAAAGTCTAGTTATTTTAACACTATTTCTACCGATGTCAAATGACACCTTTTAAAAAATTTCAATTTATGGTTATTTTATTTGCAATTTTAAAATTAAAACAATCACAGATCATTATTAATACATTGAAAGATTTATTTTTATAATTATTAGCATGAAAATTTTAAAGTAAAATAAAGATAAATTAAAACTTTAAAAGGTATCATTTGACAACGATAGAAATAGTGTTAAGTGAGGTTCTTTAAAATACTGTGCAAATTGCTCAGTCCCTGTACATATTACATTGAATGTTTTGCTGCATTTTAAATGTTAATCTTAATCCATTGTTAATAACATATTTTTTTAAAACTCTTATTGACTTATTAAATTTTTTTTGTAGTCCTCGAATTGAAGGAGAGAAAATAACTTCTTCTGGACAAGAATTTCAAAAACTGATTGACCATTCTGATTTACATGTTTTAGATTTTTGTAAGTAATATTTGTAAAATTGTTTTTTGTTTTATAACTTAAAAAAATAAATAAATAAAATAAAATACTTACTAAACAAACAATGCAAAATTTTAAGTATTTATGTATATAACAGATAGTTGTTATGCTAAAATAAGCCATTATTATGTTTGGCAAAGATATTTTTGTCTATAGATTGTTACTACTAAAGGAAACTTCACTTCAAAATTATTAAAATTAACATGGTAAAAGAACAATTCTTTTATGTTAATTTTTTTCTATACTTATGTAATAAGTGGTATATCTGAAATAATTTTATTTCTATTTCTATTTATTCATGTTTGGTTCTTTAGTAGTATTGTATAAAATGGCTGAATATCACAACAGAGCAGTCATACAATGAACAGCATTATTATTTTCTGTACCAGTTAGTTTCTTTCTCTTAAAATTGAAAATCTGTTTTACATTTGTACCTGAAAAATCTTACCATTAAACATTACTGTTAAATTATTCAAAAGTTTAAGATTGGTTATGGAAAATCATGTTTTTTATTATTGTAAAAACTTTGAAGTTGGCAGCTCTGTCATAGTATAACATAAAATTCTATTTGGCTCAAATACATGCTTCCATCAGTGAAAGCAACAGTAACATTTAAAAGAAAATTCGTATGTTGTCATTTAATTGTACTTTTCATTTTTTTAATGTTCATTTCTTTCTTTTACTCAATGGAAGTAAAGGGGAGATTGATTATCCCATTTTACTAATATTTTTTATTAAAAATTATTTGTTATTGATTTAATTATTACTTTATACAATACCTATAAAAATGGAACCTATCTACAAGGTAATGGCAATAAAGTTTGGTAAATGTGCTCATAAGCAGTAGATTCTTACCCAAATCAGGAAACATGCTTTATATTACTACGAAGTAATGTCTGTTGTTTGCAATATATTTTTGATAACGATTGTACAACTCATGAAAATTGCAAAGTCTTTTAGTAGTGACAATCATCATAAGGATTTGAATTCGTCCAGCCGCATTCTGCTGTCATTGCAAAACAGTTTCTAATGCATAAAGGAGTTCTAGCCTTCATCATCCATAGTATTCAACTTGCATGCTTTTGCTCTAGCAGAATTTTTTTCTGGGCCAATTCTCATATACAAACATTCAAAGCCTTGTGATAAGAATTTTCTATGCAATGCTGAAAAGAGAACTTTGCCTGCAGTTTTCAGGAACTGTACGGTCATTCACTAAAGTGCATTGCAAACAACAGACATTGCATCAAAAGAATATAAAGTGGTTTTTCTAATTTAGGTAAGAATCTTTTATTTATAACACATTCACTAAACTTTGTCATAACTTGTTTCGTATAACAGAAATCTTCTTTTTAAAAGAAAATTTCATGTTTCTGAAGAAAGCAAAACAATGCAGTTATAATAGACAGAAAACAGTTTAACACATTTTTTTCTTTTTGCAATCGCTTTTGATTTTAAAATGTGGTTGGTTTCTTAAGGAACAGATAATTTGTTTTCACTTTTCCCAATTTAATTTACTGCAAAAGATAATTTCCAGATTGTAAAAAAAATATAATGTTCAAACATTTTCATTTATTTATAATTATTTTTCTTTTTTAGTTCCTACTCTTAAAAGGCTGTGTCAAATTCAAATAGTTAAATGCGGTATGGAATACGATGTACTACCTAAATTATTAATGTAAGTATGTTGCTTAAATAATTGTTTTATTCTGTTAATGCATATAACATATATTTTCTTTACAGCAAGGATGGTGAGCCTTTTTAAGTAAGCGTGCCAAAGATTCAGAAACAATATGGATCAACATTATGATGTGCCAAACCAAACACTTACATAAAAAGATTTTGCAGCATTGGCTGATTATAAAAAATGCTAGTTAATAGAATTAGTCGCATTAATGCAATAAATAAATAAGAACAAAATAAAAAATGTGATTTTTCTTAATTTTAGAATCGGCTATTAATTTAATGAAATTTTATCATTAATGCAATATATAACTTATAATAATCTAAATTGCATTAAAAAATGTATTAACAGTTTATTAATGAGATTTTTCCTTATGTAGAAAGCTTTATACTCAGTGCATATTTTGTTATTTTAAAAAATGGCAAAATTAGACTTCACTTGTTGTTTTATTGCAATGATATCTAATAAAATTCATTTAAAGAAATAAAGATTTGAAAATTTATGTAGATTGGCAAAATAGTTACATGCAGAAATGAAAAATAACAGAAATGAAAATATTCTAAAGTGTTAACTCGTTCAAAAATAATTGTATTGTTTGTGATAGTTTGTATGTGTTAAACAAAATGTTATTTATTATAATTAAAAGAAAAATAAATGTTATCTATATAATGATTATCAAATTTAAACTTTTTTGTGCCAGAGAAATTGAGTGGGTCGGGGCAAGAGAGTGCCAAGCCAAATTTTTGAACTTTTGAGATATTTCAATTTGAAATTTGGATCAAATACTCCAATCAAGATATATAACATAAAGTTTTCTCTCCAATGTCTTAGTAACATTTGAGACATTCTGAGTAAGAATATGGCATTACTTTAATGATATTACTATTACGTTTTTTGTAAATTAGCTATCTTCATTGGGGGCATAAACATCTGGGGCAAAAACGAAACCTGGGACATATGCTGCCACCAAGTGACATTAAAAACAAATTATATGTAGGATATTATAATTTACAGTATTAACAACAGATTACAGTGTTAGATTTATTTCACCAAAAATGTGGCTTGGCACTTTCTTGCCCTGACCCCTTCAATTGTTGTATGTGCAACCTTGGGCCAACATGCCGTAGGTTCGTCACCCTTGCTTTGCTGCCTTTTTTATTTATTTTGAAAAATGATTAGTTCACTGCTCATTCTCAGCGACTATAAATGTAGTTCGCTCTTATATTCATTTGAAAATATTTGATGAGAAGAAAAAAATAAATGGGTTATTCTCCCTGAAATACACATTTTTAGTGCTAAATTTCCTGAAACATTTTTTGTTCAAATTAAAGATATATATATTTTTTAATATTATTTTGAATTTATTTAACATCATGCTATATTTTCTTAGATTGTGAGAAATTTGTTATTAAAATTGTATTTTGACGTTATTTAAACTAGGGCATCCAACCTGGGATAGAGAATATATGTAAAAACCATTAATTTTTTTAAATAAAAATTCCAATAGATTTTTTACATTTAATAGATTTTTATAGATTGTCTGCTAACAAATCAAAGAGCATTTTTATATGAAATATGTCTATTATATATTCAAATAAAATTTTGAAATTTATTAAAAGTGGCCATTTCGTATTCGCCTCGTGCCAGAAGTTAATAGCCGAAGAAATTGCTAAAAATTTCATTAGCATTTAAAAAAAATTATTATTCTAATAATATCAGCGGTTTTAAGTGCTTATTTCAATTACATGTCTGTTAAATTTGTATTTTATGTATACTATTTTATTTATTACTTAATATATACTAAGCAAGAAGTATAATATAATACTAAGCATTAAGGTTAATGAAGTTTTAATTTTGGTATTGAATATTAGCTGGAAACAGATACTGAACTTTTTATATTGTTTAAAATGAAAACAGATTAATATTTTCTAATCGTCTGCAAGCGATATAAAAAAAAAAAAAAAAAAAAAAAAAAAAATCATACTTGAAATTTAATTTAAATGCTATAATAAATGAATAAATTGCGATACAGTTTTCAAACAAATTGCATTTGAAAGTAGATTTTTCTCCCTTTAAAACAGTATAAAAAATTAAAAATATGCAATTTTTAGAATTTAAAAAAATTGCAGTAGTGAAAATCGCCAAACTGAAATTACATCGTAAACTGTTGCCATTCGCAAAATGACATCAGCATTACGCACGGACACGTTTGTCCTTTATAATATAGACTAGGGGACCCAGCATGGGCTTACTGGGTTACAGAACTTTTAATTGAAGACCAATAGATTTTTTTTTAATGTTTTATATATATTTTTAGGTGCGTTCGTAATTATATAAATACGTAGCACCTATTTTTGTCGCTTGGTCCATCCGTCCGTCCATCTGTCTGTCCGTCCGTGCATCCGTCCGTGCATCCGTCCGTCCGCATATAACAACGCAAAAACTACCCAACCGAATGGTTTGTAATTTAAGGTATATTATCTTTGCAGAATTTTGTCGAGACATTTCAAATTTTTTAAAAATCAAATCAAAACTTTAGGAGATATTAATAAAAATATTTATTAAGAAATTGGAATTTTTTTTTTTAAATCGGTGCTTTCTTGTTAGAGGAGCTTCCGAAGTTAAATCGTCAAGCGACCGAGATACTTATTTTATTTCAGAAATGAATCTGCAGACGATATAATTCATTTCACAGAATTAAAAATCATCAAGATCTGAATATTTATATAACTAGCTATAGTACGAACGCACCTCATTTGTCACGTTTGACGTACAATTTCCAACTTGTTTAGTTTGCTCAACATTTAGATAAAAAAAAAGATTATATGAAAAATATCATTTATGCATTTAAAATAATGAAGTTTTAAAAGTTACTAAAAACTACATTGCTTTCATATTAGCGTCATGCCAGCTGTTAATAAGCGAGAAAATTGCCAAAGATTTCACTATTTGTAGCAACTTTTTTTATTCTGCTTATTCCAGTGTTTAAACGCATAGCTAGGTTACACATCTTTTAAACTTATACTTTGTTTATATTTTAAGGAAGAATTTTAAATTTTGTTATATTAGCTAGAAACAAATGCTGAACGATTTGCATTATTTCAAGTGCAAACATGTTTGTCTTCTGCAATCAGGTTAATTTAATCATTTAGATTAAAAAAATATTCTAAAACATAAATTCAGTAAATTGAGATACAGTGTTCAAATAAATTGCATCTGAAAGTACATTTAAAAAAAAATTGATGGTATAAAAATTTAAACTGTGCAATGTTTAGAAGTTAGTGTGCAGTGAAAATAAAATTAATTGTGCAATGTTTAGAAGTTAGTGTGCAGTGAAAATAAAATTAATTGTGCAGTGAAAATGAAATTAATTGCCCACATTAGTGGTCATTGTCAACATGACATCAACATTACTCATGCATGCTTAAGCTTTATAATATACCAAGCAGGGATCATTCTAGAACATAAAAAAGGGCAGGGCGCACATCACATAATAAGGGCAATTTTGCTGAAACGGGCACATCATTTCATAAAAAGGGCATTTTTGTAATAAGTGCTAAGTGCATATACCAATACACTGGTGGGAAGGAAAGTCTGGCAAGAGCTTAAAGTACTCCTTGTTTAAAAAATCCAATAACATTTCTAATTTCCATAACTTTACCGTTGGAAAAATATTAAAAATAGCAGCAAAATGAAACTTATGTTCTCGATTTTTATTGTAAAATTGTTTGCTATATTCACGGTCATTTTCCCCTTTTCATACGATATTCAAAAACCTCTCTCTCTAAAACTTTTATTCACCAGATAACTTTTTCCCGGTTTTAGCAAAACTGGTTTTAAAAAAGGTACAAAAGTCTAGTACTAAAGCTACTTTTCAAACTTTTTATAGAACTTACGTAAGTTACCATGTGGTCAAAGGCCAGAATGCCTGATCTAATACTATATTTCACTAGACAAAGTTAAATTAATCAATGACGCTTAGTTACCCTTTATGTCTTGTTCAATGGAAAAAATGATAAATGGAAAGGTGAATCATTCAAAATCAAAGATTAGACATACCAGGGCACTTCACACAGAAATAAAGCAGGAAAGAGGAGTACTCCCTGATGTACCATACTAGCATTCTAAAAATAAAAGATAAGTAAAGAATTTTTGAAAGTACAATGCAAACAAGGCAGGATTCTACCCAGGAATAAAAAGAGGGTAGAAATCTACCTGGAAAAAGGGCAAGGAGGGTAGAATTGTACCTGTAAAAAGGGCAAGGAGGGTGGGATTTTATCTAAAAAGGGCATGAGGGCGGGCCGCCCTTCTGAAACTCTCTAGAGTGATCCCTGTACCAAGGGATACAACCCCAGCTTTCCCGGTTACAGAACATTGATGAAAATCATTTTTAATTGAAAACGCTAATGGATTTTTTTTTTAGTTGCTCATTTACAACACCAAAAAGCACTTTCATATAAAAAATACTAGTTATTCAAGTAAAGTTTTGAAATTTATTAAAAGTGATACTTTCAAATTAGATGCATGACAGGGGTTAATAGCAGATGAAATCACTAATGATTCTATTTACTGCAGCATTTTTTCTTTCAATTATTTCAGTCTTTATGTGCATACTTATATTACATATCTGTTAAATCTTTTGTTTTATTTATATTTTAATTATTTAATAGTAAGGAAGTTTAGATTTGTTATAGAATATTACCCCATAAGAAATGCTGAACTATTTATATTGTTTTAAGTGCAACAGGGTTAATCTTATGTAATTGGGCTGCACACATTATAGATATATATTTTTTGGTACTTTTCGGTTAGCCGGGCGCCAGTGAAATTTATATATCTATGTATACATATATATACATATATCTATACATACACACATTTATATATGCATGTATATATATATATATACATATATATACACATACATATATGTGTGTATGTATACATATATATGTATATATAGATATATACATATCAGTGGCGCCCGGCTAACCGAAAAGTACCTATTTTTTTAATCATGTTGGAAAATTATTTTAAAAACCATAAAAAATCAGTAAATTGGGATAAGAATGTTCAAACAAATTGCAATTGAAAGAACTTTTTTTTCTTCTTATTTATTGGTGTAAAAATTGAAACTGTGTGATGTTTAGAAGTTAAAAATTTTGAGTAAAAGCAAAATTTATTGGCCAATGTTCTACTATTGTCAGTATGATGTCAGCATTACTCATGGACATGTTTTTGTTTTATAATGTTGATACTGTTTGTAACAACCATAATGTCTGCAGTCCGATTTTTTTCTATGTTATTATTTTGTTTTAAACTTGTAGCACATTAAATATTAGGCTGAATTGAATGATGTTGATGAATTAAGTTTTGCGTTAATTAATATGACATGTTATTATATTTAATTTGACTATTTTATAATCCTTAACTGCTTTTATCTTGTCCATGGAACTGATAGTGTAATCTTTATATTCATGAATTTTGTTTTAATTATTTAAAATACATATTTTACCCAAATAACACTTGCAGTGTATTGCTATGTTTAAAATGACTGACAAACTTCTCTTTTACAACTAAAGGATTTTTTTTTGCTGCCATTTGTTGTGCAATTTATCAGCTATTAACTTTCTGTCATGGACTTGACTCAATCCCTTGTAAGTTTTTTATTTATTTATCAAATTAAACTATAAATAAACAAGATTACCCTTTGAGACAGAATCTAAGATTATGTTTAAATTGCATTTAATTAAAAATATTGTATCATGGAAACAAAGTTTTAGACCAGCTCTACAGACTCAGTATGTGGTACAAACTGGGGCCGTGATACTCGAGAGGGATGATTTTTCTTGGCTAATTATTTTTATGAAAAGTTGAAATTTCTATTTAGTTATGTTTATGTATTGTACCACACTACGTTCTCAGCAGTGTTTACTCTAGAAAGATAGATACTGGGCAGGGTAAAAAGGAAAATATGTAATTTTTAGGTATGATAAAGTAACATTAGTTTCGAATGATTTTATGAATTATAAATAAAAATAAAAGTCCCTAAAAAGGACACTAGTTCACTAGAAAAGTGTTATTTCATGAGAAAATGTATTATTATGTTTAGCAATGATAAAAAGGAAAATATGTAATTTTGAGGTATGATAAAGTAACACACTTATATAACAATGTAAAAAATAGGTTATTAAAATAGTGCAACAACAAAAGTAGTATAAAAAGCAATGTAATAAAGTTAGTGTAATCAGTAGGATTCGACGTTTGTCGCAGAAGAAATTAACACCACTATTTTCATATAGTTTTGTTCCTGATTTCTTTTGAAAATGGTATAGAAATATGCCGCAAAGATTCTTGTTTGTAAAGTTCTAAATTTTAAAAAAGTAGGAGATTTTCATTAATAAGTCAGTCTTTTGCTCAATGCAAAAAGCTTTTACTATTTTTTTTAATGCTGTTTAATATAGTGCAAATTTAATTAATTTGGCATAATTTTTGATCAGTTTTAAAGATTTAAAAATGTGTACACCACTGTAGCAGTAATAGGACTACATATAAAAAAAACTTTTAACCATGGAAATGGCGTTTAAGATGTTTTAACATAATTTTATATTAGTAATTATAAATATAACAGGACAGATTTTGTCTTTTCGTGAAAATATATAAAATAAAAGTGAAAGTCTTAAAAACGTTTCATGCACATCTCCATTAATTTTATAAATAGAAATTATTGATTATGTGTGTCGGGCCGCATATTAAAGGTCGCCGGGCTGCAGGCTGAGTATGGCTGGTCTAGTTGGAGCACTATTTCCAGTATAATATATTTTCAATTGCATTTCAATTTTTGGAGAAACATTTTTTCTTTCTTGAAGTATAAGGGTTTTCCCATTCTGGTGTTTTATTTATTTATTTATTGTATGTATTTCCGTAAAAACTTTCTTTAAGAAATATCCAATTGATTTAGCAATTTTTTTTACTAATTCATTGTTGTTTATTGTTTAAAGAGTTTGTAACACTGCGGTATTCCAATGTTTTCTTCTACTAATTTCTTTGTGTAAATTACATACAAAAAGTAATATTTTATAGAGAAATTTCTCTACTCAATGCAAAGAGTAACATATTTTATAAATTATATATTATCTTTTAAAAAGAAACTGGTAATTCTTATTACTTTTTAAAGTACTTCTATTTTTTTTTTCAATTTTTGATAGGTCAAGGGAAAAAGAAACATGCCATAGAAATGCCATAATAATAATATGTGATGATACATATCGTATCAATAAATTACATCACTGGAGTCCAAACAGCAGTACACTTTAATCATAATTTAAAAAGTTAAAATGATATTCTCAAATTTCCAAAAAAATAAAAGGTGTTTCTATTTTTTTGGTCATAGCTCTCTCTCTCTATATATATCTATATATATAAAAGCCATTCTTAGTATGTTTGTTCCTTATACAAATCTGCAGTTTTTGTCAGATTTGAACGTAACTTGATGCACATATGTTTTAGAACATGAGTAAAATTACTGTCAACTTTAAAAAATTTCTCCGACAATTCTTTATCAATTTTTTCAAACATCTCCCATAGTTTATCATTACAGAAATCTTTTTTTTTCTCAATTTCTAATGCAATAATTCTTTCTTGTGGCCACACTCTAAAAAATGGCAAAAAAATTTAAAAACAAATGATAAAACATTAATTTTTTTTTATAAGCTAATAAAAATTGCTATATTTTTAAATTTCCAAAATTGAAGTTATTCTAAGAAGAAAATGGACATTTTGTTTCTATATAAATAGAAAACGATAACTTTAAATGCATTAAAATTATGTAGTACCTTAATTTAAATTTATTTGTAGCTAACACATCTACTTTAATACAGATGTTTCAATTTCAAGAAAACAATTTAGTAAAAAGATTTAAAAAAAAAAGCTAGGTATGACGTCATATTCTATTAAAGGTTTTCCTTTTGATTTCAAACAGAGTCTAAGTAATTGTCTGCTATGTTTTATTCCTACTTCGGTTGTATACTATAGCTGTATCTTATAGCTATATGTTATATTGCTAAGTGTTTTATTGATTTAGAAGTAATGGTAACATTTTCTTTGATTTATATTAAAAAGAGAGTCATTTCTTTCGTTTTTCAACAAAAACTTCACGACTAAAAGTACAAATAAAATTGACATGACTTTCATCTAATCCTTATAGATTTAATTTTTGTTAATGAAAATTTAAGCGTCAATTTTAAAATAATGTTTTATTATCAGTGAAAAGTCTTCATTTTCTGAAATTAACATTTATTATTATCCATAAAGTAAAGGCTTACCCATAATTATGTTTAAGACATATGAAATAAATTTGTTAAATGTTACTGTAGTGGCTCGGTTATGGAATTTAGATAAACTTAAAAGTAAATATTAAGATACTTCTTAATCTCATTCTTACTAACTCCATGTTTCCATTATTTTATTTTATTTTTGCTGTTAAAATTATCGGCACGCTGTTTAATGAAATCTGGCAATTTTCCAGTTTTAAAGTTTTTTTTAGAATAATAAAAAATAAAATGTTTTCTTTGGTGATATTGATTTTGGTGTAATTAATAAGTGATATTAAAACATTTAAAACTATGAAATTAATATATTTTGAATACTCCTAATATTATGCGAAGCTTTCATATTTTCTTTATTTATTTTTTTAAGTTTTAATTTAATTTGTCAATTTAGTTATGGAATATTACACGTAAACCAATAAATGCTGAATTATTTACATTGTTTTAAGAGCAAACCAGTTAATCTTTTGTAATTGAGTCGCACGCAGATTTAGAAATATCCATTCTTGAAAATTACTGTAAAATCCATAAAACATTAGTAAATTGAGATACGCTTTTCAAACAAATAACATTGAGAGTACATTTATTTTATTCGACTGCATAAAAATTAAATATGCTATGTTTAGAAGTAAATGTCTTTACTTTATAAAGATCAAGTAAGTTAATCTTTCATAATTAGATTGGACTTAGATTTAAAAATATACATGCTTTAAAATTACTTTAAAATTCATTAAAAAATCAGTAAATTGAGATAAACTTTTCAAACTACATTTGAAAGTGCATTTTTTTTTCTGATTGAAAAAATAGTTTAAAAAATGAAATTATGCGATATTTAGTATAGTTACAAAAATGCAGTACAAGCAAAATTTAAGGGTTAGGTCATTACTACCGCCAATATGATGTCGACATTACTCACAGATATTTTTTTGTTTTATAATATAGATAGATGCCATATGAAAGAGAATTTTGCAAAATTTTACGACATTTGGTTGATTTTTTTTTTTTTTTATTGTCAGGAAAATCGTATATTTTTTATTGTATGCGCAAAGAGAACGTGCATTCTCATTTATAAAGCTGAGAAATTTTACTATGGCTGAGTCAAAGTAACTCTATTTTTCTAATTGTCTTTTTTATTGATCTATGGTTGAGAATGCACAAAGTTCCATCATTGTTATTGTCGTATTATTGTATTTTAATTTATGTTAACCCGGGTGGTTCTGCTAGTTTAATACACTAGTGTGCAAAACTTAAGCAACAAACACAAAATGCTAATTTCCTAACATGTGAGTACTCAAAAGGAAAATATGAACAGCAAGAGTAGAAAATAGATACTACCCTAACAGCTCAGGATGTCGATGTGAATTCTCCTTGACGTCACACATGGTTACAAGTGTTACAGTCACTATGGTGAATCAAAATGTGGGATCTCTCACTCGTCTCATAATTACTCTCAAATGTTTGTTATCACTGAAAAGTCACTGTGACTGTTACTTTGTGATGGGTCACCAGGTGACATTACAATGAAGTCACCTTGTGATTCTCACATGACTATCATTTGAAGACTCAAATTTGAAATCATTATGAGCATTGCATTGTGACAAGTCATCAAATAATGTTGCAATGAAGTAGCATGGTGACTTTCAGGTGACTGACACTCTACTGTGAAATTACCAATGCACTTCTTTGTGAAAAGTCACCAGAGGATTTCATTTTCTGTCACTTGGTAACTCATGACAGAACAGCTATCATGACTTTACAATGGAGTGTCAAAATGACTTTCCTACGAGAGTCACAAGGTGACTTCAGTGTAAAGTCACCTGGTAACTTGTAAAAAAGCAGCAGTCCTGGTGACTTCTCAGTGGAGTGACCAAATGAGAGTATAAATGAGACGAATGAAAGATATCACATTTCCAGGGGTGAGGAATTTTCAGAAAAACTTACCAGCCAGGATTTTTTTTCACCAGCCAGCAATATATAGTAAAAAATTATTAACAAAATTTACACGAAATATAAAAATAAGTTATATTACAATGCATTTTTAAAACCGCAATTTTTTTAGAAATGAAATTTAGTATAAAATTAAGAAATATAGGTCAGAGGAAAGTTTAGTTTTATATAATATATATAATTTTAAGATTTGACTAGAAAATATTGCATGTACAAAAAAGCAAAAATTACAGTAAAATTAATGATATTATACTTACTATTGTAATTGCAAAGAGGGTATATTTATCATCAGTAATCAACGTGGTAAAAAATTTCAAATTTTATTATTCATATGTAAAACAGCCAAGACTCGGGATTATATTCTTCGTTAAACATTTTGCTACTAGGTTTATCCAGATTCTTTAAATAAATAAGACAGTCTGTATCATTTAAAGCTGTAAAAAGAAAATTCTGCTTCATTTTACTTAATAGGTGTTTGTGAAACCTGATCCTGATGAGAAGAAAATCTCTGTTAAGAGGGAAAACAACGATATCCATGTTTGACACACAAAAAAGCTCATACAAGTATACAACTCTCAGCTAGTGATCAACTTTGTTCACAACCAACAAAAATGTGAAAATGTACTCCATATTAATCTAATGAAAGAAAATCTCATTAAAGAAAAAAAAGTCTTAAAGAAAGGTTTCTAAAAGAAATCAAAGAAAAAATCTTGGATAAATGTTTTTAACAAATGAGATTTTCCCTTTATAGTTGCAGCATACAACATACATAGAGAAATTAAATAGCAAAATTATGTTCTATTTCACAAATAATTCAAATCTCTGAAAATTCTTAAATAAAAATAAATTTTAGAATTGTAAAATACAAAATAATTACATTGACAATAAAAACAAATGCCATGAATAAACTTTTCATGATTCACAAATGTTTACAACCACCAAAAGTAAAATTATGCTCTATATTATGAATAATCAAAAGAAAATATTTTACAGATGCCTTGAAAAAAACATCCATCTACTATCTCATTCTTTGAATTGATGCAAAGAAAGCACCAATTCCAAAGAATGTCCAAATTTACGTTCAAAAAGACACAATTGAACCTTTCAGAAGTACTTTTCAATGCTTGACAGATATATTGATAATGGCAGAATAATACTAAAACACAGAAATAAAAATTTATAGCAACTGGCTTGAAGTTTTGATAACAGATGATATATCAGTTTGCAGCCAACAATTTAATAAAATATATAAAATTATGCTCTGTTGTGCTATGAATGAACAAAAGAAAATATTTTAAGGCACCTTAAAAATAAATTGTTTAATAAACACCAAAATGTAGTATATTATTTCCATACAAAAAAAAAAAAAAAAAAAAAAAAATCTTAGATTTTAGCAAATGGCATAATTAAAGTTTTGGTAATTGGGATTTATATTACCCATTTATATTACCCAATACAATAACCAATACATTACATTTGTAAATTGAGCAATTCCCCACCCCTGCACATTTCAGTTTAATGTAGTGACTGTGACAATTGTGACCATTTCTGATGTCAAGGAGACTTCACATTGACTGGCTGTGCTGTTAAGGTAGTACCTATTTTCTACACTTGCTCTTTATAGAATTTTCTTTTGCGTACTCACATGTTCAGAAATTAGCATTTTATGTTTGTTGCTTAAGTTTTGAACACTAGTATATATATATATTTGTTACAGAGATCACATGATTATGATATATAATGCTAAAATACTTTTTAAGTGTATATCTCTCATATATTTGTTAAATGCAATAATAATTAGATTCATATTCAATGGTTGGAGTATCATAGTTGATGTTTTTTCCAACAGAGCAAAAATATGCCGGGACCAGGACTCGAACCTGGGTACTTTGGTTTGCCATACCAACGCTCTCCCTACTGAGCTATCCCGACGATAATAAATCTCAACTATGATACTCCAACCATTGAATATAATTTACCTAGTTGAATATACATTCCTCTGTTCATTATGAAATAATTAGATTTTCCAAAATGTTTAATACCACAAATGATTAAAATAGTGTTTACTGTTTCATTTTACATTCTTAAAAATGTATATCAGTGGAATATTTCTCTTAAATGTAATAGAATGTCAGATTTATGTATAATAGTGATAAGATTTATTTTATTTTTTACAGACAGGAGATTAAATTTATGACTACAAACAACATAATAACTAGGAATGATTTCTTCCCAAGGAAAGATTATGGAGTGTTTTCCTTCTCAGCTTGAATGCTGTCTAATCAAGAGATTAGTTTTATATTCAATTGTAAATAATTAAAAAAAAAAAAAAAAGTCTGATTATTGGTGACCTGCATTTTATGCTATCTGTAAATATGTACTTTCTTTCATGTTGTAAAAGGTTGAAAAAACCTGAAAAAAAGTTTTTAAATGTATATAAAGAAATATATATAGTTATAAATCAGTTCCATCAAATCTATATACATTTATAAAAAGTGTTCTTAAGCAGTTGACTGTTTTTATCATTATTTTTGAAATATGAGTATACATTTTTCTGCTCCTTCCTATTTTTGTTTTATATCAGATTATTATAATTAATACAGGCTATTGTAAAATGGACTTTAGTTTCTAACTAGTTTTTAAAAGTTGATAACATATAAATGGTAACAACTTTTGAAATTGTTTTTTCAGGAGACTAATGTGTGAAGTCAGAAATTTACTATGCTTCATTGTTTTAAATCCAAATATCATCGACAGTGCGATACTGTCTCAAATTCTTAGAACACTCAAACTAATATGTATAAAAATGGATCAACATGTACTCAGTTTTTACCTTTTTTTCTATTTAGCTGTAGAAATATGGTTTTTATTTTGAAATTGCAAGGTAATTTTGAACATTATTGCAGTTTCAAGCAATGCAGCACTATCTGTTAGTGATATTTGGAACTAAAACAAAGAATTTAAATCACAAGAATATGAACAAATAACAAGTGTACACATTACTTAAAGGTGCAAAAATCTGTTAATTGGTGTCAAGATATTAAAAACACTCTCCAAACATTTTCAACTGAAACCCGCTCAACTTCAGGGATAATGCCTTCCCTGAAGACAACCGGGTTTCAGTGTAAAACGTTTAGAGAGAGTGTTTTTAATATCTTGACACCAATTAAAGTTTTTTTGCACCTTTAAGTAATGTGTACACTTGTTATTTGTATGTATTTTTATGATTTAGATTATTTATTCAATGTTAATTGTGCACTCAACTATAGTTTATAACATTTTTCTTTTTAAAACAAAGAAGTATAGTTGAGACATTTCAGGTCCCACATATTAGTGCCTGCAAGAATAATTTCAATAGTTGTCACTGTTTACTTATTGAATTTTAAAAATCGTTGGTTCATTTTAGGACGCCCTGTATTTGAATGTATCTACAGTTTAAATGTCTGCTTCCTTGCAAAAGATATTTGGAAATGATTTTTTCTCTTTAATCATTATGCAAAAAAATTAAAAAAAATAATTATAAATGTGATATATTAATGGATGGTATTATGGTTTAAAACTTTGAATAAAACACATTCAAATTATATAACTATTTTTCAAAAACTTGTATGATTCTCCAAATTATTTTGTCTGATAACACATGACATAGTTATATTATTGGATTTTTCTTTTAAATTATTTCTTGTAATTTTGGTAACCTGTATGGAATTGTTTTTTAAAGTGAAAAATTTTGGTGTAAGTACTGTTATAAAATATTTTAAGTAAGCCATTGTATATTTTTCATTATGCAATATGTTACAATACCTTTTATGAAGTTTATACACAAACTATAAATATAAGCTCTCTAATATAATATTAAAATGTCATATAATAAAATATAGAGACATGCATTGAGAAAATCAAGTCTCTATATATTTGTTCTTTGTAATATGTTACAAATAAAGCAATAGTATAGCAATTTTAATTTAGCAATATATGAAGATTTATTTTTTGCAATATTTGAAATATACACGCTAGACAATAAATTCTCATACAACATTAAATTTAAATTTATAAGTAAAATATATAAAGCGACAGAGAAAACAAAAACAAAAAACTGTTGTGTGGAAAATAAACATAATTTACAATATGTGCTATAGGATTATTTTCACCTTTGAATTTCTTTACTAGTTTTATCTTTTTTCAGATCCATTACACATGACATGCACTGCATCCATGGGTATTTATTTTATCCCCTATTTTCCTAAGGACATTTTTACCTGTACATGTTAAATCAAATGTTTTTTATTGTAACAAAAAAGAATTTATTTATATAATGATTATCTAATTTAAACTTTTTGCATGCCAGAGAAACTGTCATAAGTCTCACGGGTTCTTCACCCTTGATCTAGATCAGGGACTGCAAACTTTTTCACATTCGCATGCCAAATTATTTCAAAAATGACTTTACATACTATAACATGCCAATAACAAAAAAAAGTGGATCAAAATTATTTAAAATTTTGCTTAAAAAATATGTTGGTAACATACATGTCGGTATTGTACTTTAATAATTTTAATAACAGTTATATTTTAAAAATAATAAAGTAAATTAGATTTCTGTTACTCAATCTTGAATGCCAGATAATTAAGATTGCGTTCATACTTAATTACTTTTAATGGATTCTAAGTTGAATTGGAACATCTGGCAAGTGGTTTGTATTTGAGTTTTTCATATAATTAATTTCTGAAAGTAGCCACGAGTAGAGGGGGGAAATTGTCATACCAAGTCTCTGTAATTTCATCATTGGCAATTTTACTTATAATGCCTGATGATCCTTCTTTTCTATGTTCTCCAAATCTCTTAATTTGTATGCCTGGCAACCTTCCAATTCTTTTCAAGCAATAAAAATGTAATTTGAACCAGAAAAATTATGTAATGAAGTGTTTGTTTCTGTGTTTATTATTAAATATAATTTCTAATTTTATTTGATTTGGGGGAAATGAATTTAATAAATTATTAAGCCCATATTGAATTGATTGGAATTTCATTTAGTTTGCATTATAATTTCTTTAATTTCAGAAAAAAAAAAATTAAAAAGCCAAGCTTGTTTAAATTTGTATATTTTGTTTTAGAACCCCAAACAATGCTGTACTGAAAATATTCTGTCGCGGGCCATAGATTTTCTTGTCCATGATCTAGGTGGTTTAAATTGGAGAATTGTTTCATCTTTGTTAAAAAAAAAAAAAATGTCGAAATTGTTACTACATTACTCTTGAACTACTTTTGTGGCATGATCTGGTTAATAACAATAGTAGCCCTCCCCAAACATATGTCCAACGCTAGGTTATAACTCTCTCTAAAATCTCAATTATATAATTCAAAAGTTGTATGAGACTGTGCATCCTGTAATGCCAAAATGTGATATTTTCCACTATGCAATATGTTGTTTCATGAAACACTGAAAACAATATTCCATTGTGTGAAACATTTAAGTGATTTAAGAATTCCTTTTCTGTGTTGTATTTTTCTTTTCTTGTAAGTGAAGGGAAGAAAGTTTATATGTATATAACCATAACAAAGTATTTGCAGTGACAGGGACAGTGGTGCACCAGAGAACCAATTGATGCCACAAAATTTAAATAGTATCTTTTATCTTATTTAAAGACAATTTCTGAGATTGTTTAAGGCAAAGAATACTATTAAAATTTAGTGGTGACAATCGCCCAAATGGTGTGCCACTATTCTATCACTGCATTTGTTTCCCTTTTGCCACTTTTCTATCTGTGAATATTTCTATAACATATAAAATAAACTAGTGCTCGCGAATATACATTTATATACATTTAAAAGTATACATAGTTAAGTCTTTTTTCCATATTATACCTGTTCAAAATCGTTACTAGTTACAATACGTTTTAAACGTATATTCACGAGCACTGAAATAAACCCTTCCCTTACAATCCTGCCTTCTCTCTCAAAAGCTTCAGTCATTGAAATTTATGCAAACAATCATAAGCAGAGAACGAACCTTAGGTGCTGACGTGCATGATATAATTATTTCTCTTCAAAATATGTTTGCTATGTGTATTATAGTCTTAAAGAATACATTCTTACAGATCATGAGATCTCATTTAATGCATGGAGAAATTTTACTTGATGATACCTCATTACATAAAAACCAAAACTTGGAAAATGAGATGATGAATAGTCCTAATGAGGTTTCTAAATTGGTTTATTTTGGATATCATGATCTGTAATAATTGCTAGCATATCTTCTTAAAGTTACTTTGAGAAACAATGGCAAAGCAGAATTCACCATATTTTCATAATAACTCTTAGGTATTCAACACTTTAAGAGAAAATAGGTATAAACAAAATTTAACTCTAATTTATTTGTCTCTATCTCTTTCTGTTGCTCTAACGTATATTGTCTTTTTAAAAAAACATTACTTTCTTTTCCAAAAATTTCTTAATTTTTATTTTGCTATTAAATATAAGGTTTTTCAGATCTTCCAATTTTTCATTTACTTTCATAGCAAAATAAGGAAAGTAAGTCATCCATTACATGTTATCTTTTTAAGGATTGTTTTTACATTGTTATATCTCTATCTTTCTTTCTCCTGCTAAATGGAGTCCCCCCCCCCCCCCCCCAACCCCAAGTCTTTTTTTTTTTTTTTTTTTTTTTTCAAAGAAGTTGAAAACAAGTTTTGAATAGTAAATTGATCTGATTTAATTGTATATAATTTATTATTTTTTTTAAAATCTTATATAATGAAATATAAGAGAAGTGTCTTTACAATCTTTAAAAAGAAAAAGGCAGTAACATAAGTCTTTTTCTTTTCACTTCCATCATAATTTCTCCACCATTTGCTTATAGTTGTCTCAAATTTTTAATTGGTGTGATATTTTTCTTCAACATTTTCTTATTTTTAGATCTTTTTCTGCAACCTTCATTAAATGACAGCCTTTTTGGTTTCCAGTTCTTGTTTATTTGTTGGAACGATTTTTAAATGTTTTTCTGGCGTATTTGAGTTTAATCGTGAGAATGAACCAGTTTTATCAACAGATGTAATTTTTTAGCAGAAAATTGCTGCAATATTGTAAAGTTTAAAAAATTTAGAATAAGTAATTATACATAGCTTGAAAAAATCAGCAATTTACAAAATTTTCTATATAACGAAAAGCAATGCCCAGTTTAACTGAATTTTTCTTTCGTTGTCAACTAACTTGGATCTGCTGCTATATTTTTATATTAACTTGAAATACTAATTTCTCCTGGTTAGTCTGTAACTAGTTGGTAGTATTTGTCATGCTCTTTTGCAAGCTCAAGTTTAGTTTAAAAAATAATAATAATAATAATTTTTTTTTTTAAGCATTAGAGAGACAAATTTTGTTTAAATAAAAAAAAAACATTAAATCAATGTTTTTTAATGATATCATTACATCAAACTTTTATACATTCTGATTACATTTTAATAAATATTTTCTTAAGTTTTTAAGTTCCCAGTTTTTGCTTTGATCATCTTATTAGTGCATTTATTTAATTTGAAGCATATATTTTATTTGGTTTATTATGAAGAAAGTCAACCGCAATTGATAAACAAAGAGTTGCATAAAAAAGTATTATCAGTCTTAAGTTTTGTTCTGACTTTTATATATTGAGTCAGTTTATGATACATTGCATGATTGGTTCTTTTATATATTTATTTTAGCCCTCATTAGTTCATAAAAAAAAAAAAAAAAAACTCCCAATCTCTTAAAATAATTTTATTTTTAATGTAATTTTTGATAACTGATTTAGTTACCATGTTATATAAATTTATGGTTTCTTCTTGAACCCTCTTCCTCCTCACAATAAAAAGAAATGTTTTTCTTTTCTTAAATGATTGGATTATATGTATACATAAGTCTTGAACTTAACTGTAGCAGAATGGTGAATCAGTTTTGTCATAATTTAATTTTTTGACAAGGGAAAAAAAAAAAAAAATTTTTTTTTTCCCCTTCAAAATATGATGCTAGATTCTTTAATAATTTAAAGCAAGAATTTAAAAAAAAAAAAAAAAAAAAAAAAAAGGGAGCTAAACTTTCAGAAATATAAAAAAGCAATATCAGCTACATAATTCCATCTGATGTAATTCTTCATAATATATTCCACTAACATGTAAATAAATTGTGGTTTCTTTTCCTGTAACTCAAAATAATTTTACTAAAATTGATTTTGTCTTGTACTTTACATGACTTGTAAACTAGTAGTAGCATGGTAATTAAAAAATTATAAAAGAGGCTCAAATAGTCATTTTCAAATAAATTTAATAATTAGGATTATCAATAAATAATAAAATATTTGAGAATAATAATCAAACTAATTAATAATGCCACTATCACAAAATCAATATTTTACTTATTTTAAATATAAGTTTTCAAGCACTGACTTCTAGAGAATTGAAATTATTAAATTCAGATATTCAAGAGGGCAGAGCCCCTTGAAATAAAAAAGAAAGTTATGGAATATTAGTGCATGTATTTCCTGTTATAATTCATGTTAAATCTGATGATAGTTGAAATTTTAATTGCAGTAAAACTAAAATGAAAGAAATTAAACTGTGTGTTGAAAGTTCAAATATTAAATAAAATGAGTTCAAAATAAAAATGCAACTCCTGATTTGTAAATTTATTAGTTAGAAATGTAATTTGTATATATTGTATTTTTTTTATGGTACAAAGTCATTTTTACAGAGATGTATTATCAAACATTAATGATAGAAAATAACCTTTGGAATAGCTCATGTTACTTAAGAAAAGGGTCTTCATTTGAATAGGGAGGGTTTGAACCCTTCTCTTTCCTCTGCCCCTATAAACTAGTTATTATACAACAATTAATGATATTTAATGGCCATATTTTAAGGAGATTGCATTTCATCCAAATATTGTATTTCCAAAAATAAAATGTCATCTACTATGCTACTTTTTTTTCCTAAAATAAAGTATAAACAGGTCAATATGAAATGAAAGTACAGTAAAGAATTAATGCAAATTTTGAAACTAATAGAAATCTGGTCAAACAGGCATAGACTTGTTTACTGTAAGTCTGTAAAAAACAGTACTCTTTAGTGAAAAAAAATCAGTCTGCAACAAAAATAATTGCATATTTTTACCCCTGAATAGTGGACAAATTCAGCAGTTCCGAGGTGTTTGGTATTTAGAGGTTTAATTGTGTATTACATTAGACAAAAATGAATTTTTAAAATGTGGTAGAACATATGGCTTGTAATATTAGCCTGTGAATACAAGATTGACACATTTGCTAGGGTTTCAGTGTCAAAAATTTTATGTATTGTTGCTATCATTATTTCCAAACTTGATCTTCATGGTAGTTTTCTTTAACATGTGCAATAGAAAGCTACATTAAAGATTATATTTTGAAAATAGTCAGGGGTGGGGAATTACATCAATCTACTCGCCATTGGCGAGTGGATTTTCTGACAGGGCAAGTGAATTTTTAGACAGTCTTAAAATCTACAGGCTGTAGAAAATATACCACCAACTTTATATTTTTATTTGTTAGCCATATTTTGCAACTAGTTCAATTGCCACAAGGTAAACATGGCACCAAGTTCTATTCTATACTGAACTTTCCTTTGTTGTATAATAATTCTTAAGTTTATATTAAAAAAATATATATGTATGGGAAAAATTAGAAAATGTTAGTACGGAAATGCATTGTAGTAATGAATTATTTTTGCAGTCACACAAATTTTATCATAATTTTAAACTATACGTTGTATCTTGCTGGCTGGTAAAATAAATCCTTGGCTTGTAAGAATTTCTGAAAATTCCTCATTCTTAAAAATAGTGGTGACAAATGTGTAAAAGATATAGGATGTTGTGATCCCTGCATTTGTACTAGTGTATTAGTTTTTAATTAGTCTGTGGTAATTCTTCTTTTTAGAATAATTTTTATGATTTACTTTTCTTTTTTCTCCAAAATTTGGCATTTGTATGTCTTTCTGTTTCATTGAAAAGTTGTTAATCTGATATGATTCTTTTTTTAAATAAATTAGGTCTGTTTTTATCTATTTTTTTGTTTAATATAATGTATATACTTTTAAGAATATTAATATATTAATTTCTAAAAAGAGTCAACTGTAATATACTTTAAATGAGAGAAAAAAATAATATTGTTTATATGTAGGCTTATTACAGAAAGAACAAATATACTGAATGTTGAATTTCATAAAGTGACCTTCAGAATTTATGTAAATAATTCTATATGTACATTATAATTTGAGTTTCTTGTATTATTGAAACTGTATTTTTTGTGCAATGCCTGAAGTTTTACAATAAACAAAAACTGAAATACAGTGTGTATATCTATGGGAAATAATTTAATAAATAAAGGGCTCTTGTGTAAAACAAGATAACTTACAAAATGCAAGTTTCAAGGTATTGAGATTTTAGAACAAAACTAGTAGGATTGCTTCTCTAAAACAGCTGATTTGTTTAAGACTGGACCTTCAGTTAACTTATGAGCAATATTTTTTGTCTGATAGATCTATTTTATTGGACTTAAGTGCGAAGAGTTCCTTGTTAAAATTAGGTTGTCAGTATGGGCTACAGTACTTGTTCTTGTAAACACTTTCTATCAGTCAAAATTAAAAACAGCAGAGAGTGGTTTTTAAAATGACTGTGTAAACTTGAATTCAATAATTTCTTAAATACAGTTGGTATCATAAAAGTTTACTTCAACTCTATACACGAAACATAAAACTGTACTTGCAGCTTGTAATCATTATGAAGACGTGTTTCAAGAATGATGAAATCATAAGAACTTTAAGGTACTACTATACGATTTATTTTATTTAACTGGAAAACTTGCAACATCAATGACATGGAAAATGACAATGGCTATTTACATATGACGGAAGTGAAATAGATTGAAGAAGATGAGAATTCACTTTCATACCACAAAATATGAACTAACAGTATCATCGCAATATAACTTATTAACTAAGATCACAATCTCAGAACACATTGAAAAATCTGAAGATTCACAATTACATGATGTAGTGATTACTGTGAGAATGGGGTATTAGATAAATGATTAAAATAATTGATTAAATACCCCATTATCACAGTAATCACTACATAATTTGGTGCTGTAACCAGGATGTAAATAAATAAGAAAAAAATGTTTGAAATTTAAATTTTAATCATTTATCCAACAGTCTGTTCTCGCTACCTAATTTTGTGCCATGATCAGGATGTAAATAAATAAGAAAATGTTATGTATCGTAACAAATGACTATATATTAAAACAAGTTACCAACACCCAAAACAATCCTCTGCTCTATACATGTCATCATATTTTAAATCCAACACTGTTTCATTAACCACAAACATGATTATTACTGTTGCCACTGAAAGGGTGTGATTTGCATATTGCAGTAAAACTTAGAAGTAAAAGGAAATTCATTTGAAAACACAAATATGTATAGAAACAGACAAACTAAAAGTCTCATTCACCTAAAGTTGTGATCCCAACACAAGACCTGAATTACATATGCAATCTGTTATGCATCTTTATAAATCCTTGGCTTAAAGCTTTTTTTAAATATAAGTAAAGGTATTTAGTTTTACATTGATGCATTTCAGTTTTTCAACATCTCTTGAATAAACATACTCGCGTATCTGAAACGGCCAGCGCTAATGTTTTCATTCACGATCTTCCAGTTCAAAATACGTTACTCAGTAACAGTAAGTAACCTGTGATGTCAGGATCGCGCTAGTCACCGTAGTCTGCTATTCGCGACTTGCGAGTATTCGTAGCCAATGGCGTTTCAGATGCGAATTTGTGTACCTCTAAATGGCAACATGTTTATGCAAAACATTCGCCGATGGTGTGTTTAAAAGGCTGGACTTTCCAGGATGCTTTGCCTTCACTTTTCATTCCTCCAGCTTGTAATGCTGGTTGTAATATAAAATGTAGCTGCATATTATTTTTCTTCAGTTCGTTTATTTAACAGCGAAGTTATGCTGTCTTATTGTATGTCATCATGTTTATAATAAACTACTATGATTTTAAAGGAGCTGTTACTTTTTAAGTCTTCCACATGTCACATGAAACAGTTTTTTATTGGTACGGCCAACAAGTGGTAGCAGAGTTGCGCGGTTGTGATTTTTAAAGCAGTTTAAAGTTTGTTTTTGTGGAAGTTAAGACGTCGTCGCCGATGTGTTTCTCGAAGTCGCTGCGATGTTGTTTTTCTGCTTAAGTGTCGCCGATGTTTACAGCTGATGTTTTTTTCCCTGGAGTGCGCTTTTAAAGAGACTTTTGCTTTTTTTCATGTGTATTAGAGTGTTTTTCCTACTTATTTGACGGAGGCCGTATAGAAAATGGAGTTTCAGAATGTTGCTCTTTTGACCTCGTCAAACTGGGAGACGTGGAAGATGGAAGTAAAAGTTCTGCTAATGCATTATGGTGCTTGGGAATATATCGAGAACGTCAAGAGTGAAAGCGGTGAGACATCGGAAAAAACAGTTCCTGTGACAGACAAGCTGACATGGAGAGAACAGAGTGAGGTGAATTTAAGAAAAGCCCGGTCCTATACCATTATTTACCAGACCTTGTCATCTGAGTTTAAGCCATTAATTTCGCATACAACGAGTGGAGCTGAAGCCTGGAAGATCCTTAAAGAGCATTTTGAACCTACCACAAGAGCTCGTGTTATACAACTGCTAGATGATTTTTTTGGTGTCCGTTATTTTCCTGGAGAAAATTTGGGACTTTTTTTGTGTCGTGTCAAGCAGGCAGCAGAGCGTCTGCGTGATGTAGGACATACCCTTCAGCCCTTGTATATGGGTTACCAGATGATTAGAAGTTTGCCCGAGGAGTTCCAGTCTACAGTCCAAGCGATTTACAGGTGGCCAGATGCAGAGTTTGTACCGGACAAGATTGAGGCTGAATTGCTACTGGAGGAGAATAGATTGAAACTGGCCGAAAAGGACATTTCTAGTTCTAGTGTTGCTTTTTCTGGAGAAGTGGTAAAGTGTAAAACAGGTAAATTTAAGAATTATAATGTTAATCAAAGTAAATTAATAGGTCCTTGTTTTCTTTGTAAATCTTATGGTCATTTAATTGCTAACTGTAAATTGAAAAATCAATCTAAAAATTTTCAATCTAAAAATTTTCAAACTAAGAAATATCAGTTAAATAGTAAATTTAAAGAATCTAGTAACGCGGAGTTAAAATGTAATGTTAAGTGTAGTAATGAAAAAAACAATAGTAATGTTAAGTGTAGTAATGAAAAAAACAATAGTAATGTTAAGTGTAGTAATGAAAAAAACAATAGTAATGTTAAGTGTAGTAATGAAAAAAACAATAGTAATGTTAAATGTAGTAATGAAAAAAGTAATAGTAATGTAAAATGTACCTTCTCTGAACATGAGACTAGCTTAATTGAAGTAGCTCAAAGTAA
The DNA here is from genome assembly GCA_963931845.1 of Maratus michaelseni. Taxonomy (NCBI): domain Eukaryota; kingdom Metazoa; phylum Arthropoda; class Arachnida; order Araneae; family Salticidae; genus Maratus; species Maratus michaelseni. Next base: position 37,104,641 of record OZ007600.1, read on the forward strand.
TTTTAAAAGTAATTTTCTTGAGGCAAATTCATCTGATTTTGGCCAAAATAGTAGCTGGGTGTTTGATACAGCTGCTACTGCTCATTTTTGTAATAACAAAAATCTTTTTTTGAATTATGAGTCAGTTTCAAATATGCAGATGTCACTTGCTGTTGGAGAAAAAGAAAGTCCTGTTCAGGGAAAGGGTACAATACATTTTTTTATTAAATGTAAAGATGGAAGTTTCAATCAAATAATTCTTAAAGATGTTTTGTATAATCCTCATTTACGTAGAAATCTCTTGTCTGGTAGTACACTTGAAAAACTAGGCATAAATTTTGTTGGCAGTAAAGGCAAACTAATTGTGTATGACAAGGACTGGCAATGGTTATTTTATGCAGTAAGGAAAAATGATTTGTATTTTGTTAAACCTTTCAGCTATAAAACTTGTAAAGGAGAAAGCAACTCGGTTGACATTTCAGCTAACCAAATTGAAAATTTAAATTTGAGTAACTTGTGGCATGAGAGATTTTGTCACGTAAATAGTGAATATTTGGTTAATACTAGTAAAAATGAAAGTGTTAGAGGTTTGCCAGAGCTGTCAAAGTTAACCGAGGATTGCATCTCCTGTAAACTTGCAAAATCGAAGAGAGTGCCATTTAAATCAATAGGGAATGTTAGATCAAAAACTGCTCTAGAACTTTTACACATGGATTTGTGCGGCCCTTTACCTGTAGCATCACATGGAGGGAATAGATATTTTTTCACAATCATTGATGATTTTTCTCGTAATGTTGCAGTATATACCATCAGAAATAAATCAGACGTTTTTCAGACATTCTTAAAATTTCAGAATAGGGCTGAAAGGTATTTAAGTAAGAAAGTAATTTCTACTAGAACTGATGGGGGTTTAGAATTCTGCAACAACGAATTTGAAAAATTTTTAGAGAAGCAGGGAATTTTACATGAGAAAACGAACCCGTACAGTCCAGAAATGAACGGTGTCGCGGAGCGTTTTAATTTAACTGCTCTTGATGGTGTTAAAGCTCTCCTTAATTCAAGTGGCTTATCACAAAAATTTTGGGCTGAGGCCTTAATGTGTTTTTCTTACACCTGGAATAGGATCTGTCACAAACAAAAAAGAACCCCTTTTGAGATGTACTCTGGTATAAAACCTTCAGTTTCTCATTTAAAAACATTTGGCTGTTTAGCTTATGTTGGAGTGCCCAAACAAGTCCGAAGGAAGCTTGATATGCGAGCTAAACTAGGGATTATGTGCGGGTATGCTCAGGCAACTAAAGGCTACAGAATTTGGTTAATAGATGAACAGAAAATTGTAGAAACCATTAATGTTCGTTTTGATGAAACTAAAAGGGGGGTAGATATAGCTTCAAAAATTAAAGAACCTAAATTAAATTTTTCACTTTTTGATTTCCCAGAGGACGGAAATATTTTTGATGTAGAACCAGAGATTACATCTGAATTGGGAGGGGCATCAGATTCTGACAAAAGTTTAGAACATAGTGGTTTAAAGACTTGTGCAACTATTCCTTGGATACGTAAAGCAGTACCTCGAAAAGTAGGAAAAAAAACAGACATTTACTATGGCATCGAAGGAACCAATACTAGAATAAGATCTTTTAATGAATTGTTAGAATATTGTAAATTAAATAAAATAGAATGTGATAAAAACCTTTTTGACTTCAGCAGTAAAAATAAAGAATCTGGTAAAATTTCTAATTTTTTAAAAATAGATGAAGCAAACTTGACCGAGGTTAAAATCCCCAAAACTTACAATCAAGCCATAAAAACCCCAGAAGCATCTAGTTGGAGGGACGCAATGAACCAGGAAATGAATGTTATGTATGAACGTAACGTATGGGATCTTGTGATACCTCCAAAGGATACAAAAATACTTGATAATCGTTGGGTGTATACCTTAAAAAGAAATGAAAATGGTGAGATTGTAAGGTATAAGGCTAGGTTAGTTGCAAAGGGGTTTAATCAGGTTAAAGGAGAAAGTTACGATGAAGTTTTCAGTCCAGTTGTTAGTTTTTCAATAATTCGGTTGTTCTTTGCCATATTTTCATGTCTGTTGAAATGGGTTAATGTCCAGGTAGATGTCAACAATGCATATCTTTATGCTGGTCTTGATGAAACTATATACATGCACCAACCTGAGGGTTTTGAAAAAGAAAAAAATAAAGTTTGTAAGTTAAATAAAGCCATTTATGGTCTGCATCAAAGTGGCAGACAGTGGTTTTTTGAAATGGATGATGCTTTATCCAAATTAAATTTTTGCAAACTAGATTGGTGCAATTGTGTATATATGTTTCAAGACAGATTGGTTCTTTTGCTCTATGTTGATGACATTGTTCTTTTTGGCAAAACTAAAGATGATTTGAATTTTGGGATAGATTTGCTGCAAAAACATTTTAACTTAAAAATTTTGGGTGCAACCAGAAAGCTATTAGGCATAGAGTTTGAAGAGATTGGAAATAGACTTTACATACACCAAACAGCTTATATTGAGAAAGTTTGTGAAATGTATTCAAACTTTAAATTTCCAATTAGCTCTTTACCTTTTCCTAAGGGTTTAGTGTTGTCAAAGCAAGATTCCCCTTCCACTAAAGAAGAATTTGATAAAATGTCTAGTTTTCCTTATAGAAATCTTATAGGATGTTTATCTTATATAGCGGGAAGGACCAGACCTGATATTATGTATGCAGTAAATTTATTATCTCAATTTCAAACCAATCCTGGCATTGCTCATTGGAATTGTTTATTAAAATTGTTAGGTTATTTAAAATATACTAAAAATTTCAAACTTGAGTTATCTAGAGTTAATGATTTAAATCTCTCATGTTATTCTGATTCAGATTTTGCAGCAAACAGAGACGATCGTGTTTCCATAGGTGGATATATTTTGTTTTTGGATGAAACTCCTATTTCATGGAAGACATTTAAACAACAATGTGTAAGTCTTTCAACCATGGAGGCCGAATATGTTAGTTTAACTGAAGCTGCTAAGGAATTAATCTGGATAAAAAATGTCTTACAAAATAAAATACTTAACTTAAATTTGAGAGATTGCACTTTATTCTGTGATAACCAAGCCGCCATAGCCTTTTCTAATTCCCCTTTTGAAAACCAGAAAACAAAACATATTCATATAAAGTATCATTTTTTAAGAAATCTTGTTTTTGATAAAATGTTTAAACTTAAATATATTCCTAGTAAACTTAATCTTGCAGATAGCTTTACTAAGCCACAAGTGAAAGAGCAGCTGTTGAATTTTTGTAAAAGAATTTTTGATATTTAAATCTTTATGTGGGGGGTTATAATTTTTCTTACAATGTTGTTCACTCTGGTCAGTGTCCTGCCAATAAAGTCTTATGTGACCTGACATTGATCAGATTGTTAGTTTTTGAATTTTTCAAGTGTAATTTTTTTGTAAATTTTTTGAACTTTTTCATGTTTATGCAAATTTTTCATGCTTTTGTAATATTCTAGAGATGATGAAAAAGGAGGCCGATTGTTATGCATCTTTATAAATCCTTGGCTTAAAGCTTTTTTTAAATATAAGTAAAGGTATTTAGTTTTACATTGATGCATTTCAGTTTTTCAACATCTCTTGAATAAACATACTCGCGTATCTGAAACGGCCAGCGCTAATGTTTTCATTCACGATCTTCCAGTTCAAAATACGTTACTCAGTAACAGTAAGTAACCTGTGATGTCAGGATCGCGCTAGTCACCGTAGTCTGCTATTCGCGACTTGCGAGTATTCGTAGCCAATGGCGTTTCAGATGCGAATTTGTGTACCTCTAAATGGCAACATGTTTATGCAAAACATTCGCCGATGGTGTGTTTAAAAGGCTGGACTTTCCAGGATGCTTTGCCTTCACTTTTCATTCCTCCAGCTTGTAATGCTGGTTGTAATATAAAATGTAGCTGCATATTATTTTTCTTCAGTTCGTTTATTTAACAGCGAAGTTATGCTGTCTTATTGTATGTCATCATGTTTATAATAAACTACTATGATTTTAAAGGAGCTGTTACTTTTTAAGTCTTCCACATGTCACATGAAACACAGTTTTTTATTGGTACGGCCAACATTGGTATACCCAGTTGAACAGTGCACGGTTGACAAACCAACATGGCAGACTTCTTTCAAATTTGGCAGACACACAGCCAGCTTTGTAAACAAATGAAAAAGTACATGTGAGAGTTTGACAATTTTTAACCAAGTTTTTACACAAAGTTCAGTAGGACATATTTTATAATGAATTATCCAAGGTATGTGTTATTCTAAACACTTTCATAAACTATTTGCTTTATATGACACTTTAAAATTAAGAAAACCCCTTTTTATAGCACATTTAAATCTTCGTACAACATTATAGTGGAAATGAAGGTCTGTAAAATCAAATGTAATCAACAGTCATGGTGCAGTTAAACAATTTTACATGCTAATCTCAATTGCGATGTTTTACACCCAAGCCCTTCATATATCTCTCCAATACTCAATTTAATATTGTTTCTTCTGTAATTATTCATGAAAAGCACCTTGCTTTTTAAAAATTGAGTTTTTTTATTGAGTTGTCTGTTGTTACTAATGTTTACAAAATTAAAATTGAAGTGGAGAATGCTGAAAATAGCAGTAAAATCTGTGAAAAAGGAATGGGGAAAAAAATGTTTGACAGGTTTCCATCTTAGTAAGTAGAAGTGTATAGCATTTCTTCTGTCAGGACCATAAAAATTTATCATTTAAGTTAAGATTCTGTTATAAATAGCTTCTGTTTCCATGAGTTTACTGCACATAAAATGTAACAATGTTGACAGCTGCATATGATATTTAAGAAAACATTATCATTCATAATTTTTGGAATTGAAATAAAATGTAATCAACAATCAGGATGCAATTGAACAAAAAAAAAGTATTTTAAAAATCAATTTTTTTTAATTTACATTTTTTAAATCTCTATAGTAGAATAAGTCCCTAGAACAGTTAGGTGAAATTTGACACAATTTAGTTACATTCAATTGAAAGCAAGCGCAGACCAGCTGAAAAACAGGTATACAGGATCTGACAGTATGCGTGTTGAATTCTTTGCTTCGTAGGTATAAATCCAGAAATTGCTGGCTAACATTAAGTTTCAACAAATATATAAATTAGATAAGATTTGTTTGTCTCTCCTTCTTTAGTAAAACCTTAAACGCATATTTCTTGGAACGACATTTTCAGCGTGCCATGTAAAGTAACGTTTCAATGGATCAACCAATCACTTTTTTTCTTTTTGAAAATTAGATTATTTATTTTGTGGGAACCATAAACCTTTCATATGTTAGAGAAAAAAAAAAAAAAAAAAGCCACATTGAAGTTGGAGGAAAACAAGTGAAAAAATTACTTTTTGACAAGTTGTGTACTAAACTGTGCAGAGTGACGTACGAAGAGCATACCCATACATAACCAACAATATCGTCATCAATTTTAAAATTTATTGTGTAATAAATAGAAATATTTTTAATAGTAAAAATTATGAATAAGTGGATAAATTCAGTTTTTGTGTTACTTTATTCTTCCTATGGAAAAAATGTATATCCCGAAGTTGACCTACTTTTCGGGCCAATGACTGTTTTTAATCAAATTGCATTTGAAAGAACATTTTTTCCCTTATTCAACAGTGTCAAAATTAAAATTGAAATTTATGGGTCAGGTGTTGGCACCATCAATATGACAGCGCGATACTATGGACATGTTTACTTTATAATATAGATCTCTATATTTAGTCAAAAGCTCCCAAACCCATGAAATTTGCAAGCTGTATAATTCAGAAACAATGTACATTTTTGTTCTGCAAAACTATGAAATTTGCAGGCTGTATAATTCAGAAACGTAACCAGTTTTTCCCAATTTTTTAGTAAAGGCAGAAGATCTTTTAAAAAATGCTGTCAAAGTTGGCATTTTGAACCAAATTTCTAGACATGACAGCAGTGGAAAGGAAAACAACTGCCATCCTGAGACAACAATAGTTTATAATCCAAATTATAATTCATTTATCAAAAAATGAAAAAACTGATTACAAATCACTTGAATAATTATGCTTGCAAGCATACATTTTAAAATGAGTTGAATGTGTCAGAAAGTTTCATGCTGAGCAAGAATTATCAATTATGAGCAAATTGAAATATCAATTTTATTTTAATGTTTTTATAAATACTAATACTTTTAACAAACATATCAAAATGATACTTACTTTCATTTTGTGTGGAAGAAATAGGTAAAAAGTGAAAATCAGCAATAAAAAATAGCCAAGTTTTGCTACCAAAAAAGATTGGTTTAACAATTGCAGTAAACCTAAATGTTATATAATATTGAATAGAATAATAAATTATGGTAAAACATTTTTATGAAAACTTTTATGTTCACTTTCGAAAGAACCACTTTCCTATCTTATTGAGCTTAGTCTTTTAGCATGTGGTGCTTAGAAGCTGTTTGAACGTTAAGAAAACAGTAGAAAAGAAGCACTATTAAGACTGTTTAGATGAGCCATTTCAACAAAGATGAAAAATCTACGTTAGGTTATTCAGATGTACAAAACAGGTTTAAAGCTTGCAGCTTAAAGCTTATACCAATAAAGCTTACAGGCTTTGTAGATTCCAGTGGCACTTTACAAAGGAGATAATAAAATAGGTATTGCTCCTCGCATTTTCTACCTATTTACAAAGACAATTATAAAATCGCCTTTTTAAAAATATTGAAAACTGCTTTTTTAATTTTCATAGAACCTACATGCAAGTGTATGAATAAATTCATTCAAGAATATTCTTTGTAAATAATAGACAGCTTTGTTTTTTAATCATAAAAAAGTTTATTTACAATAAAAATAAATTATATACAAAAGGATCACAATTTTTTCTATATAATTCCATTTGGTATAATAACAATATTATGATACTAATTCTTTAACATTAAAATTGACTATTCTTCCATTAAAATGTGTACCAAAGGAGAAGCAGTTACCACCTCCTCCAACGATATAAACATGGTCGTCTTCAATATAGCTTGAATGGTTAGAAAGAAGAATTGGAAATTCTACATCCTGGCACTGAAATCATAAATAGAAAAATAAATTATACACTGTAGTGCATTAATTTACAAAGCTTAGGATTAAAATACTAAAGAATCAATCAATTAGTCATTGTATCTATTCCTGTCTCCCCAATTTTAATTGAAAAAAAAAATAAAAGTTGCAATTATAGATTTTATTTATCCAAAAAATAGTTTGAACATTAATCTATGCTTTAGCAGTGCAGAACTTAAAAATAATTAACCCTTTCAAGATGTGTGGTTTAATCAGTTAACGCTCAGCGTCCTCATTTGAAGACAGTTATAAAATCCTATTTTCAGCACTGTTTTTTCCTTTAGAATTGGCTAATTCTGGTTGGGCTGTAATTTTAAAACTAAATGGTAGATTTCTTAAATTTCTCATTTTAACTTACTCTGGATCATTTATATACTAAAATACATGACAAGTTATAATTTAGTTCAATTAATTGGGGTCGCACCCTTCTTGCCCCTTATCTGAGAAATAGTGCCTTTCTTGCCCCTTAGCCAAAAATTGTGCCTTTACTGCCTTTTGTATTAAAAAAATTGTTTACATGCTAAAAATTGGCTCATTGTTGTGACTTGAAAAGATTGCTCTAACTTTTAAACATTAAAATTGCCTTTAAAAATCAAAAGAATATGTTTAAAAATTTAAAAAACATTACCTTAAAAATCTAAAAAGTGCTCTTTTCTTATCAGCAGCACCCTGTCCTTTTTTATACCTTGAAGAAAGTCTGAGATTATAATCTTAAAATATACCGAGCACTTCTGATCTTTCTACCACTTTGTTTGATAAAATGTGCTTTAGGATGGCAAGATTAACAATAACGGTTGGGAAAAGAAGTGCTTAGATTTCTATCTTTTAAGAAGGAATTACTCTTTGTTGATATTTAAAACATCCATTCTCAAAAGATTAATATGTTTGTTTTTTCATGGTAACATAGGTGATAATATTAGTGTCATACAAATTTCTAAATTTGGTAACATAAGAGACAAATATGAAGTGAAAAATAGCCTTGGAAACAAAAAAAAGTGTGCTGCTGGTTAGTGCAGGGGTGCAGAATATGTCCGATCCGGCGATCTAGGATTGGGAGAAATTTTAGTCATCTGGGGAAATTTTTCGGAAAAATATACAATTGATTTCAATTTTAACAATGAATTACATAATTCCCCGAGACAGAAAAATGTTTCCCTACAAATAAAAAGATCTGTATGGCGACTTTCACAAAATCGATCTGAGAATAATATGTACCGTATATACTCACGTATAAGTCGAGAAATTTTGGAAAAATAATCTGCTTCAAAGGGGGAGGTAACTTTACTTTATACATGGGACAAAAAAGTCAAAATTTATTTTTGGAGTAGAAAAAAGCCGGAGTAATTATGCAATTGCAATAATCGAAATTTCTATGTTCTTTTCTAATGAATTACTTTAGAAAAAATTTTTAAAAGATAATAATTTTCTGGCAAAAAAAAAAAAATCAGGAAAGAGAAAACTTTAGAAAGAGAATCAAATCAAGAAGATCTCACACACATCACTGGTGGAAAACTCACTACAAGCTCTCACTGAATGGGTGAGCAAAAATAGAAAATAATTTAAATTTAATAATGAGAAAAACATTTTTAATCTCTCTCTATGGACAACTTGGAAGAAAATTATTCTAAAAACTTAATTTAATAAAATAATCCTAAATTCTGAAAAGAAACCATCACTTCTAGATCAAGACAGCGGTACCAGAAATACTTTAGCTCCTTGAAAACTGCTTGAAAATTTACAGTGACTGTGTTTGTGGATCTGTTGGCTCTATTATTGGAAAATACATTTATAACAGAACCCTAAAATCTGATAATCTCTTTTATGAAGTGTTTATATCATGGAGTGACCACCAGTGCATAAAGCTACAGAACTATTAAAAGCATCCTTAAACAGACATTTTCATGATGGAAATTATCATTTTACTAGATTTTCTTCAAGAAACAGACTCAAGATCTACAAAATATCAAAAATGATTGACAACATCCACAAAGAGAGTGGAAGATTGCAGTTTCTCAATAACTGATAATTTATCAGAAAAGGTAATCAAAAGCATTGTATTTGTTGGTTAAAACTGTGTATTTATTAATAAATATTAGGCATAAGAATTAGATTAAAACTTACATTGCATTAACTTAATTTACCTTTCCAATAACTAGGCATGTTAAGTTCAGTCTATAGGTTTTTAAAGATGTGACTAGTATGTTGCAAAATTTACTATACCTACGGTAATACAGAAGCCTATGTAAGCCTATAACATATCGTAACATTTTGGGGAAATTTTCATATGGATTGGGGGAAATGTTGCGAGTAAAAACATTTTCTGCACCCCTGCATTAGTGTATCTAAAAATTCATTTATTAATCAGGTAAACATGCCAAATAAAATTTTGAAGTAATTTATATATTTAAAAAAAATTCTAGCTTGTTCTTGGTGAAAAGAAATAATAACCCTAAAACAGTTATTATTTTGTTAATAATTTTAATAAATAAATGAAAAAAAAAAAAACAGTAACAAATGTACAAATAAAGAATTTTTAAAGCCTTCAGGGGGTGGAGGGGGAGGGGGGTGTCCATAATAAATAATAACAGAACACTTGGAACAGAAAAAGTATTTGATATGAAAGAAATAAGTTTCTATTAATTTCCTCTCTCTTTCTTTCTTTATCTAATATGTCAAATTACCTTAAAAACATCCATTAAAACTGATAACATAAAATAAAATTTTCAAGCGAAAAAAAAAAAAAAGATTTAAGAAGTCTATATTTAAATGGTCTCTTTTAGTACCATTTTTAGAATATATTAAGATTAATTTGATAAATAAATGAAGTATAAGAAAACGCTTACTGGCAGATTTTATTTTTGTGCCAAAGCAGCAGCAGCTTAGATAAATTAATACTTTAGTTTTTATTTTATACAGTATATTTTGCCTTGCTGATGCATCCATAAAGCTTGCAGAGGAAGCAGATTTTTAATGTTTAATTTATATTCTCTTTATAATTGGAGCACCTGCCCCTTTACCACAATTGAGCTTCCTTTCCATCCTATGGAGGAGTACCATGCAAAATACATTTAAAAGAAAAAAAAAACAAAAAAAAACATGATATAGTTACAAGAAAAATACGGTGTGTGTTAACAAAAACACATTTTATTAAAAATTTTAATTTACTGCTGGAGTAGTTTGTATAAAAGAAAAAACTTAATATACATTTAAGCTGAAAAATCTTCAATAACCAAAGTGTCCTATATATATATATATATATATATATATATATATATATATATATATATAATATATATTATAACACAATGTTTTCTGCATGAACAAAAATTATCATTACTCAATCATAAAAACTCTGACAGTAAAATGAATAAATATTTTATTACAATTCAGTGGAATATATACAATTTAATAAAGCAGTTGAACCAGAAAGCATGTCGGCATAAAGTCTTTTTAGTGAATTTCTACTTTCTCAATCATTGCTCTCTTTTTTTTTTTTTTATGCCTTCTATGACTTTTTTTTTTGCTTTCATAATCTACAAAGTAACTTTATGGAATTTTAAAGCATCGTTGATTTTAAATTAGTTGATTACTATCTGTTTTAGCTTTTCAAAATTATATAAGTTTGCAGGCAAAATAACTATATATTTTTTTTCATTTTCTTTTTATATCTAAAATATTTTTATTTATTTATTTTTACCCTTTATACTTTCCTTTTTGAAAAACACACACACAAAAAAAGTAGACCTGTTGCAGTACAGCAGAACATATCTGCATTTTAGATGGGTTTTAGAACAGTATTTGTACAATGAAAATATTCTAAAATAGTACAAAGTACTTGATTTGAGCGAATTTTTGTTAAAAAAAAAACAAAGTTTTTCGATATTGAAGTCAGCACTATATACTAATCATATTAAAAATAATTGCTAACTACAATCCATACTTATACATTGACATAGTGACTCTTTTTCAACATAAATACAAAATGGCATGATCATAATGTGTGGGATACAAAGCTTATTTATTAATTAAAAAATAATCAGTTCTTTGATAATGTAAGCTATGATTTTTATTTTAAACTCTAAAAAAAGTAATTTCAAACTATTAGAAACAATTTGACAATAATTAAAAAAAAAAGTACAAAAAGATTGAATTTCCTGGAAAAAAAAAAAGCAAAATTTTCAAAAGAACTATTTGGGAACCTACAATTTAAAATGTCATCAGATTACTATACCTTTTACTTTTGAGAATGCTGTAAGAAAATATATTTTAGAGCCGCTGAACCAGTTCGCCATGCAAACACCTTTCTTCTTTTTGTAATGCTTATATTGCATCTCCAGATGGGTTTTTTCTAACATACAGTTTCATATTATGACCAATTTCACAAATTTTTCCAAACCATAAAATAATTTTCTCTGGGAAAAAAGTTATAGTCTTTTGCTGTCACTGATAAATTAAAAATACAGTGAAACTTCCATTTAACGAAGTCTCATCGTTACACTTAAAAACTTCGTTAAGAAGAATATTCATTAAATAGAAATCAACTTAAATTCATGAAATTTTTCCTTCCGATATGACAAACAGGTATTCTATTCAGAAGCATTTGATTCAGTTTCAATTATGTAGCCGTCTTTTACAAAACAGTTGCGTATGGTCGATGAAATCACGTCACATTCCCAAGCTTTGGAGCTCTGATACACAGGTTCTCAAACTAATGTTTCCACTACATTGTCTTTTTTCTCTCTTTTTCGATAATGTACTTCAAGATTTTTTATTATTCCTTAGACTAATGGCTGAAGTTTAGAAGTTGTATTAGCAGGAATAAAAATAACTTTGATGTTGTTTGATTTGCATCTTGAAGTACATTCTTGTGGATGTACAAAGCAATTGTCTATCAGCAATGGAAAGTCAGAATGGTATCTGTCTGACTCTAACTGATATTTTTTGCTTCAATGGATCTGACGCCATTACGTCACTGCAATTAAAAAAATTGTTTTATTTAGCACCAAGCAGAATGGAAATTATTTTAATGTGTTCATTTTCGTACAATCGCTGAAATAAATTCGCATATCCATCGCAACAGCAACCACTTAGTTTGAACACTGTACACGTTCAAAAGTGGAATAAACTTCGTTACATGGAATTTATTTTTCTTAATATGGAGATTAATTTACATGTTAATGATGTTCAAAGTCAAAGTTTTGCAGAGAATTTCGTTAAGTAGAAAACTTTGTGAAATAAGGTCTTCGTTAAAGGGAAGTTCTACTGTATTAACTATTCTGTAAAATTTAGAAATGAATCAAAATGTTAATTAAGCAAAGATAAATTTCACAAGCTGAAGAAAAGCACACTATGTGCAAATTAGAAACTTTTTCATTGATCACCATTTCATTTCCAACATAGTTGAAAAGTGTTTATGAATTCCGTTTGTCTGTCTGTCTGTGCTCTATCGTAAATATACTCGGATTGCCATGAAATTTTTATAGGTTATTGAGGTTTACTATAGAATGTTCAGCGTTTGAAAAATAAGTGTGTAGCATTTATAGTTATTTTTGTCCTCCTATTGTTATTTTTTTCTTGTGCGTCCCTTTTCTATCTTCAATCAGTTTTAACTGTGACTTTGATGAAATAAATGAGACGATATTCTGGCTTGACTAACGTTGTTTACAGATATTTTCATTCTTAATTTTTTTTTAGAAGTTTAAACCTGCATCTAAAAAATATTAGACTGCAGTGCGAAATCCTAGCACGGGTTCACTGATGATATTTTAAACTTAATGAGATTGATATGCATCACCGAGGTTGACTACAACATGCCTTCTCAGGAGTATAAAACAAGTAGCATTTATAGCTCATTTACAGGGACACACAAAAGAATTCTGTTACATTTTGATCTGTGGACAAAAATTGTTTGTGATACATTTTAATGGTGTGATGATACTTCAAACATAATGAAATCACTGAAGTGCATTACAACATATTTTCTGAAGATTATGGAATGCATAGCATTTATCATTCATTTACAGAGACACACAAAAGAATTTGATTACAGGACTAAGATTGATAATCATTAAGTGTGCTTTCAGCTGTGGTATGCATTTTAAATTTGTCAAATTTTGAGTTTATTCAGTGGTGCATAAGGTCTATAGACCACATACAGGGCTACACAAAAGAATTTGCACACATTACTAGATGTGGTCAGCAATTGCTCAAACTGGATTTTTACCGAGTTATATATATATATATATTTTAAGTTGCTAATTTAGATATCTCATTTTATTTTAGAAAAAAATAAAACAATAAATTTCTTAATAATGTTCTCCAAGTGTTTGAAAGTGGTTCATAATCTATGCCTGATGCATGATTTTTCATTCTTGTTGTAATTGTTTAAAATATTTGGTAAGAAATTGCATTTTCTTAAGACTGAGTTATTTCAAGACCCTTATAAAAAGGAAGCATTAAAAAAAAAGTTATTGATGGATGAATTCGCAAATCTTTTCAGGGTGTGAAAACATAATACATAAAGAAAATTTGACTTGTTTATAATATTATAAGCACAATTTTCATTTCTATTTCCAAATAAGTTAGAGAAAACTGCAAATTCACAAATCATTAAAAATAGAGATTTTGCAGCAAAAGAAAGTGAATAATGCACAACTTACTGGTAAACCAACTTCAAATGCTTGTAGAGTCTTTAAATTCAACACACCAACACCAAGTTTAGAGCTTGCATTGCTGGTAATACCACCTACTAGAAGGAGGTAATCTTTCCAGATATGGGAAGTATGGGAATACCTAGCAGAAGAAAAAATCTTTAAAAAATGACATTTTGAGGAGAAGTTTTAGCTTTGTGCTACTAAGATCTAAAAAGAAAAACAAATCTTAATACAAAAAAATATGAGAACTACAGAAAAACACTACTTTTATCTAAATATTTTGCTAAAGGGCAAAACTGGGAAATTTCAGTAGTGACCATTGGCCAGTAGTAACAATTTTATTGATGACCACTTTTTTATTTAAATGTGCTAAACAATAAACTTTTGTTAAAATTTCTATTATTATTAATCTAAAATTTTATCAGCAAAAATTGAATCATTGTGGCATGCAAGATAATTTTACTCTCCCCTTGTAGGAAAGATTGTCATAAGGTGGCTACTGGCAGATAAATTTTAAAAGCCAATTTTTTCATTTAGTGGCTGTGTGGCAGGTACTTATTTTGACCTTTATATTTCACACATTTTAAAGTGTTTTTGTTTTTTCAAGCTGTCATATTAGTTAAACTGTACAAAAATGTAAAAAATGAATTCTGAAAAAAAAAAAAAAAAAAATTGTTAGTTTATGAATTTAAAGGCTGTGTTTAGCAGTTTATATATTGCGAAACTAAATTAGTTCTTTCTAGAATTATCTGAGTGTTTTATTTTTTAAGTGCAAAATTAGAAATTAAAAAAATTGAATAATTTTATGAGATAAATATTAAGATATATATTAAGAACAATTTTAATCTTTAGAAAGAGTTGCATGCCATTAATTCTACAGAAATATTGTAAAGTGCTACCATTAAAAAAACAGAAACAAATCTAACCTTGGAAACAATCCAATGACATCTACGATTTTCCACTTCATGCTCTCACAGCTAAAAATATGGAAGGAATTTAAAATAACTTCATCTTGAGTTAATCCACCACTAATAATGACACAGTTTTCTTTATAGGTTACAGCACTGTGAGAATGTCTAGGAATTGGAGTATGCTCTTGATCACTAATCTAATAATTAAAAGTATAAATAAATATATTGAAAATTCCATTGAAATTTTAATTATTTTAATTCTAATAAAAATATTTTTAGTTGAGTAATATTTAACAAATAACTACTTGCAGAGTTCATAAAAGGATTAGCATCATATGAGCACATGTGTAATTGCTATTACTTCTGTTTTTTTTTATTTTGTATTGATGGTCTTTTATGAAACCTTTAAATATTTGTATGCTATAAACTCATCCAGGCTGTTTATACAGTAACCCCTTGTTACATCGGACATTCGGCTATTTCGCTCTTTTTTAATTGATCCCCAATAAATTTAGTTTCTCGAAAAAGCATATAAAACTTTTGAAACGTCGAAATCTCAACATATAACTGAAATGCAATAAGTTCATTTTCGTTCTTTAATTTCCAGTAGCAAGCAGATAATCAAAGAAAATCAAAAACAAACAACTCTGGATTCTTATTTTCAGAAAATACTATAAAATGTAAGTAAAAATGTATACTGTATATGTAGGGTTTTGTATTTTTTTTTAAAGTTTTACCATCTCTTTTGTGTTGAACTTGTAGCTAAATTTAGGGCTCTTTATTTTTTATTTATAAACACTCTTCTCACACCCTTCGTTATATAGCTCCCCTCGGTATATCACACTTTTTTTCTTATCTCCAAGGTAGCGTGATATATCAAGGGATTACTGTACTTTTCTTTATATTAGTTATTTTACACATACGATACTAATGAAAAAACTTGTTTTACATGTATGTATAAAATAATAAATTTATTATTTGTGTGTGTGTGCTCTTTTTACGAGCAATAGAAATTCAAAACCTTCTCAGATTAAAATTCTGATTGCATCAGCACATACTATATCACATTTGAATGGAGTCAGACAGTAATAAGTTATACAGCAGAAAATATTAAATAGTTCTTTTTTTATACTAAATTCTTGTCAAATTTTTAATAGAATGCATCAAATATTTATGATACTAAAAACATTTGAATTGTGAACACATGTTGTAAAAATAAATAAGTACTTAATTTGACATATGTTGGTAAAATTTTGCTAAAAGCTAAGAAAACTTAAATATTAATAGAATTGAATAACTATGTGCAATGGAAGAATAAAGAGACATTCATGTATTGAAACAATTAAACTTAAATAAGAAATATTCTAATTAAATATTCTAACATCAAGAATTTAACAAAAAACTAAGTTACCACACATATGAAGTTATTATTTTTTTTTTCAAAAATTATTATCATAAGAACTTCTAAATAGTAATATATCTAAATTATACAGCAAAAAACATATTTATGTGTAATGGCTGGTGTTATATTGATGAGGGCAACGACCTCAACAATCAATTTCATTTGTCGAAAAATTTTTAACCTCTAATTTCAATTTTAACACCCCAAATAGAAAAAAAAAAAAAAAAAAAAAACTTACAAATTAAATGCAAATTCTTTGAAAACTTTATCTCAATTTACTGATTTTTTATGGCTTCCAAAATAATTTTCAAACAGGAATTTTTAAAAATCTTATCTCAAAAATGAACATGCAACCTGATTACGGAAGATTAACCCATTTGCACTTAAAACAATGTAAATAATTCAGCATTTGTTTGTTTCTGTGTAATATTCTGTAATTAAGTAGCCAAACAAAATTTAAACTTCACAAATAAATAAATCAGAAACACAAACTTAACAGACACACTTAACAGACTTAAGACATACAGCACTTAAACACTAAAATAATCAAAATAAAAAAGGTTGCTATAACTATATTGAAATCCTTTGTGATTAACCCCTGGCATGCAGCTAATACAAAAGTACCAAAAATGCTTTTTGTTGGTGGGCAATCTAAGAAAAATACAAAATGTGAAAAATCTGCTACAGTTTTCACTTATGAGTGATTTTTACGTATGCCCTGTACATTGGGCATCTTTAACCTGGGTATCCCGGGGTGCATTGCCTGGTCTAAATAATGAAATAATAATGAAATATGACTGTAAAATTTCCTACAATATACACTTTATGATTGATATATAGGAGAAAAAGAGGTTTATGGAGAAATAATGTGACAAGTATTTATTCAAAAAAGCCTTCTCTATTTACCTTTTTGAAATAAATAAAACAGATTTTATTAATCTTTTTTGTAGTACATCCATATGTATGTTTCCCCCCCCCCCTATACTTTACTGCACAGGGAGTAAAAACTTATATATACAATGTATTTAAGGTTTATTAGAAAGCTAGTGCCATCTAATGGTAATGTTTTAAAACATTTTTTAACATGATCAGCATGTAGGGGCACTACAGTTCAGAAAACTGCAAGATGCTACACAACTTTTCCATAAAAAAAGAGGAAAGAAAACCTTCCATGGTACTGAATGCAATGATAAAACACGCTCCTGAAAAGTCTAACAATTAAAGTGAATTTAAATTAAAAATTATTTCCCAGATATTATTTCCATACAAATGTTAAATATATATATATACTGTGTATTAAAAATAAATGAAGAAAATAAAACTTACTGTAGACCATTTCCATGACTCAGTATCTAAAATAAAACAGTTGTTTGTAGCTAGGTAATCTTCAGAACAACCACCAAAGACAAATACGCATTCAGTTGCTATTAACAATAAGAAAAAATCTTTTTATTAAATGCATGAAAGTAAAAGTTAATCAATATACTAAAACTAAAAACACATTCAATCTAGCTTTTTAAAAATAACATAATTGAGTACTGTGATGATTTTTTTTTTTTTTTCCATGACCAAGACTGCCATTTCAAAATTTTCTTATGGAGGGGTGGGGTTGGGAGCAAAAATCTTGTTGCACAGAAGCAATTGATGCAGTTTTATTCTGATTTATATTTTAAAAATTTACCAAAGTACTCATTGATAATAAGTGTGCTTCTCTTTGAGAATGTTGCAATAGCAAGTCTTCAGCAAATATTATTGATAATTATTAATTTATATGCTTCAAATGTTTATGTAATGCTTCTACTTCAGGTACAGTGACTCAATGGTACGGCATTGCTCCAAGATTTTTTCGATTTTTGCTTCCAGCCCCACCCCTCCATAAGAAAATTTTTAAATGGTAGTCCTGGTCATGGAAAAAAGAATTCATCACAGTATTCAATGGTATGGCTCTAAATCAAGACACAGTGAGGTTACACAGAATACATTAACTTAGATGAGCCAATCTTGTCTAAATTTGATTAATTGGAAAATGAAGACTTTTAATTGCAGATTATTCTAATCTAATTCAATATGGTCTCAAAAATTTATCAATCAAAGACAATATTTGAAAACTGTCACAAATTAAAGATTATTAGACATGAGCAGGGCTTAACAAATTTGATAAAATCTGGTAGCCAGCAAAAAAATTCTAGTCGCCAATAAAATACACCCCTCCTCTTCTCCTCCCCCAACGCTGATTTTCAAAAAGAAGAAAAGTTTATGAATTAATTGAGAAAAAAAAATAATAAGCATAATTTAAGATTATTAGTTACATAGTTTGGAATTGTTACATAATTTAGAAAGATAATATAAACCCAGTTTTCTAATCAAATTTATCAAAATTATTTATTTGTGGGAAGAAAAAAAAAGAGAGAGAAAGAAATTCTGTAAAAGCTGGATTAACCGACATGTTTGGAAAATTTTGATTGCTGTATGCTTCCAATCTCCGGATAGGAGTCCTTCAAAATCTATATCTGATGAGGGAGGCATCGATGAAATAGTGAAACAGTAAAACAATTTTTGTCTATTTTTCTTTCGAAATCAATAAAATAATTCTGTTTATAGTATTATTTGAAAATTTTCATTTGCTGAACTTACTTTTGCAAAATTAAAAATGGCGAAAAACAAAAAAAATGCCATTTTTGTTCATTTCTCAGATCAATATTTCTACAAAAAATTATGATAATAATAAAAAAAACCCACCAGATTAAATAACTTGGTGGCCAGATAGGAAAAGTTGGTCGCCAGTGGCAACCTGGCGACCACATTTGTCAAGCCCTGGACATGAGTATAAATACTATAGGTGCAGATTCCCAAAATCATTAAGGAGCCAGTGGCTCCTAAACCCAAAAAATCCAGTGGCAACTTCGTGAAACAAACGCATAAAAACAATATCATTATATATATATATATATATATATATATATATATATATAATGTGTGTGTATATATATGTATAAAACTAAAGAAAAATCTCAAGAATTCAATGTGAGAAATAATTTATTTAATATATATACAAATATATAACAAAACACAGACTAATTATATCAAATTAATGTTTAATCACAAAATTGTTGAAATTTTAATATTAAGTATAATATAAATCTTAAACTATGTACAGTCAGAAGATAAAGTTGGGTAAGATACAGTTTAAAAAAAAATATGTATAAGCTAAGGAATCATGACAGGGAATATTAGGAAAACAGTATTTCTTATTTGATTTTATCATACAGAAATATATACATGTGTATTAAAAAAATGTGAATGTGTGAGATTATTTTCACTATAAAAATTAAAATATACTTCAAACTTTTGTTTTTCTATAAGAAAAACTATCTTTAAAAAAAAATATTACAAGCTATGTAAAATCATCGCTCAAGCTGTAACAAAAAACACTACTACTCGAATATATCTAAAACCATAGTTTACTGTTCTAAACAGATCATTCTGAAATGTTATTAAAAATAATTATAATAAAGAAAAAAAAATCAGACTTTTAAATACAGTTGATAAAATAAAATATAAGAAACATTTAAATTACAATATATAATAGACGTTTCGTATCACATCGCGACACCTCATCAGTATAAACATATGCTGTCGAATGACACTGGAAAAGACTCAGAAAACAATCAAAAACAAACATTTAGTAAAATAGTGTATTCACCAGATATGTTACAAGATTCATTTAGTGTGAAATCCTCTTTGCGTGAAAACCAACCCTCCAGAAAAACTCTCTCATAATGCAAAGATTATTTCACACTAAATCAATCTCGTAATATACCTGGTGAATACACTATTTAACTAAATGTTTAACTATTTTTTGCAACTGTTTATGATTGTTTTATGAGTCAGTGTCGTTCGACAGTATATGTTTGTCCTGATGACGTGTCGCGATGCAATACGAAATGTTAATTATATATTATAATTTAAATGTTTTTTGCATTTTATTTTATCAACTGTATTTAAAAGTCTGATAAAAAAAAATTCTTTATTTACAACTTTCACTTACAATGTTTTCTTATTTTAAATAGTAATAAATTTTGTTATGCGTTTTGGTCTTAATCATTCGTCCTGGAATAATGTTTAAAAAAGTATAAAGATTGATTTTGTATGCAATTAAACCAGAAATATTATCTGCTATTAAAGCTTAAAAGTTACAAAAAATACATTTTAAATTAAAATTCACACAAAACTTAAATAAATAACCTTATTTTTTTTCCATTAAATTTGGGCGACGGGATTTTACCGAATCTTCCCACCATAATTGTATGCAGTTCGTAGGAAGAAATGTTTGCAATGTATGGCCCGAACATTTTACGAATAAACAATTCTCTAAAGTTTTTTGCTCCATAGATAAACTTTTTTCACCTAAAGTATTTTTCATTGCTGAAAATAAATGCTCAACATGGGCATTTGACGGTGGAACAGTTACCAGAGCAGTTACTATGTCTTTTAAAACTCTGCAATTCTTCAAGTCAGGAGAAACATTAATTTTTTGTAAAAAACTTTCCAAAGAAGTTATTTTACTATCCTTGAGCAACAATTTTGTGTGAAGCCACTCTTCAATGGCACGTTCTGAATTTAAATCCAAAATATTGCATATGTCCGACAGAGCTGGATTACCATATCCATTTAAATCATCTATGTCAGTCGGAAATAAAGATGTATCGAATATTTTCGCACACTTGCATAAAACAAGAGCTTTTTATTTCTGAAAATCTGGATTTAATGTTCTTTCTCAATTGGAACAAGAAGGATTCCACAGAATCCTTTTTGGGAATATCAGACTTTGTACAACGTCCAAAAGTCTGATCAGGTTTAGTCAAAGTATGGCCATGGTAAGACAAGATTTCTTCACCATTTTTTTCTTCTTCAACTATGGAAGCTTTAAAATTTTCCAGAGTTATACCTTTCTCAGGTAAATCTATCAAACTGAATTCCAGTTCTGTCACAACCTGGAGAGCTTCTTGTATAGTAATAGATGTTCTCTCTAATTTTTTTGAACATTTTGCAACTAATGCAGTTGCATCGACAAAACTACAAAAAAATGTTAAAAATTCAAAGTTTTCCAAATCTTTGAGATAGCCCTTAGCTGTAGCTTGTATGTGGGGTCTATGATTCCCAGCTGAATCTGAAGCAATAGCTTCCAAGTGTGTCACCAGTACTTTGAAATTCCTCAAAATGGGTGATAGTGCAGCTTGCAAGGAATCAGCCCACCTTGTTTCACAAATCTGCTTAAATGACAATGTGTCACTTTCTAATATTTTAGCAACATTGTCAAAACCTCGTTGCAATTTTGGTGAATTGTGGTAAAAGGTGGCTATTCCCTTAACAAACTTAGTAAGTTTGGCACTGTATGAATCATTTTTAATTGCATCAGACAAAGCCAAGTTCAGTACATGATTGAAGCAGTGAATCTTTATCTTTGACTCCATTAATGTTGCAACACCACCTTTTTTACCCAAGTTGACAGATGCACCATCCAAAGTACAACAAATTAATTTCTGTTGCCAGTCTAATAAATTTGCTTCGTTTAGGCAATTTGTAATAGATTTCACAAGCCCTTTTGCATCTGCAGTCTCAATTTGAACCAATCCAATAAATGCAACATTTACAATTGGAATATGAGCTACTTCATCATAGCAAACATATCTGAGCAACACTCCTTCATATTCAGTGTGTTGCCTACTGGTGCAACCATCACTCAACAAAGCTAAATATTTAGAAGAATTTAATTTCTCCCACAAATCAGCTTTTAAACTCATCACAATGTAGGATAGCAAATTATCAAATGAAAACCTATTTTGATATGTTGAGCCTAAGTCAACACCATTTAATTTCTGTAGTTCACATTCGAAAGCAAATTGATTTGCTGCTCTGTCTTTCAGAGCAAAGGCAAAAACTATACGGAAAAGTTTTTCCATTTTACCATGGGTTGCTTCATCAAGAGTAATCAACTTTTTATATATTGGGGCATCTTTCGTACTTTCACTTTCTGATGCTTCTTTGTCTTTACACAAAGCATGAAGTTTGCTTCTGAAATGTTTATCAACAGATTCTCGTTTTCTTTGGGGAGGCAAAACACCTTTTTTATGTTTCACAAAGCTGGAATTTATGTTTTTACTTAAATGTGTGTGCCAGTGAGTACACAATGAACACCACATGCCCCATTCATCGTTTTCATCGAGCACAAGGTATTTCTGCCTTTCTGCAGTCTCCTCTTGACTCCCTTTCACAAACTTCCAATCTTCACGCAAATGTCTGTGCTTGGGAACATCTGATTTTTCAGTGGAAAAAGGAGGCAACTGATGAGTATTATTTCCTGGTTTATCCACAGTTTCAGAAGAATCACTAAAAAAATACATACTATTACTATGAACTGAAATTTGTGAATTCAACTGTATAAATCAAATTTTAAACTGGCAAACGTTAGTCTATCACAGAATAAAATTTTTGTGGAATTATACATATCCCCCCCCCCTTTTTTTTTCCAACAAAAAATGGAATAGTTACACAATTTTCTGGATTTCTTTAATTGTTCATATATTTATATAGACATATTTTATTATTTATCATAATAGTGCTTAACATAGGACTAGAAAATAAATTACTTTAACCACCAAGTAATAAAATAATTTTTAGGCCTTTTTTTTTAATGAAAAATTTAAATTTATAAAATACTGTATTTAAATTCCTTTGGATATATATTAATTTTCAGTTATTAATTTTTAAGAATCTGAAATATATATATATTTTTAAATACCAAGTTGTAAAAATGTGTACACTGTTTCCTAACATAAATCAAGTAAGGCTAAACATTTTGGACATATTTTAAGCCCAGTGGCAGAACTATCTTCAAGTGTCTGCAACGCTAATGATGTTTTCAAAAATAGTCTGCAATATGCAATATATCATACAAAATTTGCATTTTTTTCGCGATCCTCCGACGAAATTTGCCGTTTTTTCGAGATCATTCGACGAAATATACCATTTTTTCGAGATCCTTCGACGAAATTTTCTGTTTTTTTTTTAGAGATCCTTCGACAAAATTTACCGTTTTTTGGCGATCCCTCGATGAAATTTGCCGTTTTTTCGCAATCTGTCGGCAGAATTCTCCGTTTTTTCGCGATCCGACGACGAAATTTGCCGTTTCTTCGACGAAATTGACCGTTTTTTCGTGATCTTTTGACGAAATTAACAGTTTTTTCAACGATCCTTTGACGAAGTTGGCGTTTTCTCTGTAGCCCTTCAGCAAAATTCGCATTTTTCCGCCATCCTTCAACGAAACTGATGTTTTTTTTGACAAAATTCCCGTTTTTCCCCGGCTTTTTGACTAAATTTGCGGGTTTTTTTCGCGATCTGTCAACGAAATTAGCCTATTTTTCGTGATCTTTAAATGAATTTTGTGTTTTTTTCTGTGATTCTTCGACGAAGATCGCCGTTTTTTTTCGCGATCCTTCGACGAAGTTTGCCGTTTTATCGCGTAATTTACGCGCTATAGCGCGTCCGCGGCATCGCTGTATGTTTTTAGTCAGCAGGTGCCCTAAAAAGTCTGCGACGCCCGTCGCAGCGTCGCGTACATTCTGCCACGGGGATTTCAAGTAGTCAAAATTTTCAATTTTTTCTAGAAATGTGTACAATATTTCCTAACATAAATCAAGTAAGGCTAAACATTTTGGACATATTTTAAGCAGTCAAAATTTTCTATTTTTTCTAGAATTGCTGGTTAAATCATCATAAAATCTCAATAGGATCAACAGTTATATTAAAAAAAAAAAAATGTTTAAAATGAATAAAACAATACTATCTTTAGCCCAATCATAAATTGGTGTTTAACATTAGTTTTTTTAACATAACTGCTGATCCCATTGAGATCCCACTCTAAAACTTTCAGAATTTAAAGTTTATAATATTACAAAAAACAGATTTTTTTTTTTCAAATTTTTTTTTTAAACTTTAATTTTTTTTAAATGTAAATTAAATTTACTTTTTTTAACCAAGCATAGTCAACTTGCATATCAAATTAATCCTTATGAAATTTTCTTTAAAATGAGGGGTCAAACAACTCTCTACACCTGATAGAACTTGAAAATTCAAAATTGAAAACATTTATGCAAGCCAAAAAATGATTTTTCGAAGTTAAAAAAAATTAATTGTATGAAAATTTACAGAGATTAAAAAAATAATAATAAAAGTATATTCTCATTTATATCATCAGGGAGAATGATTCCTGTAAGTTTCATCACAATCTAAAATGGTCAGGTTGAGTCACTGGTTGATTTGACATGGAATGACCCAATTGCATGACGATCCGAGTATATTTACGCGAGTTAGAGCACGGACAGACAGATAGACAAACCGAATTCATAAACACTTTTCAACTATATTAGAAAGTGTTAAAAAGCGTTCCATTTAGTGGGGCTACTCGGACTTTGGTATCGCACCATATGCAAGTTACGGTGCGATACCGTGTTGTGCGTAGGTTGCGGTGTTTGGTATATAGGTAAGTAACATACGCTCTTAAAATATGGAACTCCCTTTCCAAAAAAGTTTCTAATATGAAATGAAACCTTTTTAAATTTGTACGGGGTTCTCAAATGACCTGCTGAACAACGCGAAACTTTCTGACTCAAATTCAGACTCATTTTTAATTCCAAAGGCAGGCGATTTGACTCTTGAAGCTAATTTGAATAGAAATAAGTTTTCCGTTTTTTCGTAAATAATTTACTTGTGGAGTTATAAGAGATTCGTGTCACGTGACGACACGTTTTCTGCTTTTATCGTGCTGCCGCGTCCGGAAATCGGTTAAAAACACAAACTTTGACAATCTATTCTAAAAGATCAATCTTTATCCCCCCCCCCCCCAAAAAAAAAAAAAATGGATGACGTGTTTCGAATACAAACTTTCTGAATAAGAGCACCTACCAATTTGATACATTTGCAAACAAAAATGAATTAAAAATGTGTCATAAAGTAGCCAGTTTGGATTTAAGAACTGCCTTCATTTTATAATTTTAAACTAACATCTGTTGAAAAACAGTTTTATTAATTTATTTTATTGGGAACAAAATTTTAAAGGTGGCGCCCCCCCCCCCTCTATTGTTTTTCGGGCTACGACTCTGTATAAAAAACTGAATAATTTTTTTTTATTCTGGAAAATCCATATGTATTACATATTTTATTTTAGCTTCTGGCAAGACAAATTTTGGGAAAACGATAGTTTAACATTACATTCTTTCATCGAGAGAATAAAAAATAAAATCAGCATAACGGCGAAAAGAGAAGTACAGCAATAAAAAAAAATTTTTACTTACCAGTTTGATGTTTCAAGATTCTCATTTTCGATATTCTTAGTACCGATTTTTTCGACTTCAGCTCCTTCAGATCCTTTGAGGCTCCCCGAAGATTTTCCGAAGAACGATGAAATTTTTTTGGAACCATTTTCGGAGCCTAATTTGCGCTTTTTAGTTAACATAATAAACGATAATTATATTTATTTCAATGTTAACATGAAGTAATTTTATATCAGACAAATAAATATAATTAGGAAATAACCTTCAATTCTAAAAGAAGAGAAACACACTCTAGAATCCTTTGTCCTAAGGAAAATAAATGTCAATTCTCTGAAATCAATTAAAACACATTTAGAATAGAAACTATGATTTTGATACGAGAATACATCACTCATGACCTAAACAGACACACCTCCACGAACGAAAAAAGCCACGCCCCACAAATTACAGTTAGGAATAAAAACGAAAAAAAAAATCTCTCTTCCCCCTTCCATGTTTGTTTTCTTTATTATTATTATTATTATTATTATTTTCCGTTTTTCTCCAGAGTTTGGGATTTTCTATTTTCACGATTTCGTGCTTTATCCCATCAATTCTAAATATTTATTAATAACTCCGATTTGTATGATGATGCAATCTACCTTGAGGGGACATTTAATTTGGAGTCTTTGCGGGGAGGATTTCGGATGAAATCGCCAAAGAAAGTTTTGTTTGCATTGGTGCCCAAAGTGGAATCGGATACTAGACATTAATAGCTAGGAAGCTCGTCTTGAAAGCAACCAATCACAGTGTCAGGATTCGCCAACAAAGACTAAAAGCAAAAGGAGAAAATTTATCATCAGCGGACCGGACTCTGATTAGTTGCTTGCGAACCGAGCTTTCCAACTCGGTAGCGAAGAAAGCATGCGCAGAACGATATTTAAACATAATGTTCGGCAGGAAAGCAGTATATGACAGGGTCAACGAAAAATATCAAAACTTCGCATCGGGGACGGGGAATACCGGCAATCCGATCGATTTAAAACATATGGCGACTACGACATCGGAAGTTAGTCGCCACCGCAAAAAGTTTAGTCGCCACGGGGCGACTGGCGACCGTGAATCTGCACCTATAATAAATACCAATGGTAACATTATGAAAACCTGGAATTTAGTTTCAGAGCTATTTAAAGAAACAAGCATTTGCCAACTTAACATTTTTCCTGTCTATTTATGTCATCAAGTCATTATTTTCAAAAATGTATAATATAAAAAATTAAATAGAAAGCTTTAGTGGCATATTTTTTAAATAAATAATTTTCAAGCATTATTTTTCAATCCAAAGCCATATGGGCTACCACTATATAGGCTGTTTTACTGGTACTGGTGGTCATAATATAGTAACAATATTCTTTTGCTGAACTTTGCAAATAACCTATGAAATATAAATATGTGGGAGGAGGGGACAGGAGGACGGGGATACACTATGGTTGTTATTACAGCAGAATATTAGAGCTCCGATACTTTTTGGTTAGAAATTAAGCCCTGGTACCACTAATTTCCAATCTCTCTCTCTCTTTAATATACATAAAAAGCTGATAAAAAAGGACAAAAAAGCCTTCTGAAGAAAATAAATACCTTCAACATTAATCAAAGAAGCAGAATGTCTCCATGTAGGCACAGGCATAGAGAGCTTGTTGACATCAGAAGAAGAAAAATTATGATAGTCTGCAAAATTGTCGTTTTTAGTAAGATCTTTGAAATTGTGGCACTTTAGTACAAGAATATCGCCAAAAATCTCTTTTGGAGAAGAACGGCCTCCAATTATAACAACTGCGTCATTTGATAACCTTGTCATGGAGTGAAACATTCGCTTCCCTGTAAAATAAGAAACTTGAATTCAAAAAATATATAGATATAAAGAAATGTGCATTTAAATTCAAACACAGAAGCAACTTTTTAAAATTTTTCATTTATAAAGTAGTAACAAAAAATGACCATATAAAGTTGATAATGTCACATTTTTTGTAAAACATTACTTTAAACAGTAAGATTGTAATTTCAACAACAGTGCTTTCTCATTACAGAAAAATGAAAATAAAACATGTATATATAAATAAAAATATAAGGAAAATACAAATAACAAAACCCTGTGAAATCAACATTTTTAAGAAAGCAAAGCAAATAGTTTATAAAAATACATAAGTGATATACTTGATCTACAATAATTAATCATTATAATAAAACTCCATGTCTGTCTAATAGTGTTAAATAAGGGCTGATCAACTGGTAAAATTGTGCAAGAGTCGGCCATCATCATATATATTAGAAATTTTCCATTATATTTATTTTGCTTCAAAAGGCATGTCATTTAATATACTGTAATAGAACTATTTCAATCTGCTTTTTGTATTTCATGCTGATTTCTTGTTTACAACATTTTCTCTCTATAACATAAATATTAAATTTGCTTGATCACAATCTACCAATCAGAAGCATGCTTCCACCAGTGAAAATAACATCATATTTAAAAGATAAATTGTATCTGACATTCATAAAACTCAAACATTTTAAAATGAAAGTATTATATGATGCCCTAATCTCAGAATGACTGAATGGTTGCAATGGTGAAAATGATATTATTCTTAGGGATGCAAGCATATCCCACGAACATGCAGCATTTAGCTGATATGCCAGATAGTATGATTATCCGGAAGAATACCTGGCTTAATATTATATATCGAGGAAAAGATAAATGTGTAATAAATAAATCATAACAGTAATATTAGAAAATATATTTTGTCTCATTTTTAACTAAAATTCTATTTTTTAAGGAGTTTTTTAGAAATAAATATTTATGATTCACTTTATAAAAAAAAAATATATATATTACATACATTTAAAATAAGTGGATTTGTTTTATATCTTTCGGTACTTTTCGGTTAGCCGGGCGCCAGTGAAATTTATATATCTATGTATACATATATATACATATATCTATACATACACACATTTATATATGCATGTATGTATATATACATATATATATACACATACATATATGTATGTATGTATACATAGATATGTATATATAGATATATACATTTCACTGGCGCCCGGCTAACCGAAAAGTACCTATCTTTCTTACTTCCACAACTTTTGAGAAAATATTCATTGAAAAAAAAAAATAATGCTGCTTCTAAAGTATGTTATTTTTAATCTTCTATAACACTTAATGAAAATATTTGTGATATTTAAAAAATGTAGAATACTATATATGTTTAAAACATATATATATAAAAAGAAGGGTGAACATCATTAATTTATTAGAAGAAAAAAAAGATAATTTTTTTAAAATTTTTTGACTAATAGAAACTAGTATGGATTTGGATTTTACAACAGTGTTTAAAGCATGTTTACTGGGTTGGTGAGTATTGACAAGCCCTCTAGTATTGAATATAATTTTGAACTAATGACATCCAAGGATGATACGATGCAGGGTTTCCAAAACAAACAAACAAATAAACAAAAAATCTTATTGCTGGCATTTATACTTGAACAAGAGAAAAGTACCAAAATAATATACCCCCACGACCAATTGAAATGCTTCCCAGACACTTTAAAACTATTTTCTTTTAGATAGATGTAAATGTCGTAAATTTAAATTATGGTTCATACACTTCAGAAGAAATAAAATTCAAATACTGTACAAGGACATACAGTAGAACTCCAATTATCCGAACTCCGACTATCCGAATCGCTTTCAGAATTTCAGAAAAAAATTAATACTGAAACGTACTGCGATTCGCAAAATAATGATTCTGTCTACGCGCGCTATTGTCCTTCCGGAAGCTAGTGTAAGCGCAGTGCGAACATTATTGGGATGATGAGTCAACGTCTCATAGTGCAATTAGATTATTAGCTGTCGTCCATCGCCAGGTAGCCGGTCTGGCCCACCTATCACTGTCCGTTCTGATTAGTCAGTCAGTGTGACGTGATCTGCTAAGTTGAATACTTGACCTGCTACTCTGACGGTACTCTTTCGCGTTGGTGCGCTATTTTGTTTGTGAGTGCGTTTCGTCGTTCACCATGGCTTCTAAAAGAAAAGGTGTTGTGTTATCGTTAACGTATAAACTAAAAAATATAGAGCAATCAGATAAAAGCATTACGTGTAAACAGTTAGCTGAGATCTACGGTGTTGGACAATCAATGATTTCAGACATTAAAAGGAGCAAACCTACACTTTTAAACTTCGTGTCAGTGCTTGAAAACGAAGATGGAAGTTCTTGAAGAAAATCAACGAAGGCAGCAACAAACAAAGATTTAGAAGATGCCGTTTTCAAGTGGTTTTTGCAACAACGTTCTATGGGTTACCCAATTTCGGGTCCGATTCTTTGTGAAAAAGCTAAGATCTTAACTCAGAAGCTTGGTTTTTCTTTAAAAATTGTTTTTTTGTCTCCCATTTTCAACATACATACAATAATTAATTAAAATAGACCCTTTTTTCAGAAAAAATCCAATTATCCGAATGTTTGATTATCCGAATGGGGTCTGGTCCCAATTGATTCGGATAATTGGAGTTCTACTGTATTTAAATATTCCAAGGACCATTTAGATACATTCATTAAAATGGCCCTAGAATAAATATAATATATACACATTGCATGTATTTCAAAGAATTCTTTAAAAAAAATTATAATACATATTTTCAAAATATTATGTTATTCAAGAATTTTTAAAGAATAAAATATTTTAACTTAGTAAGTTACATCTATACCATGTAAAGACATTTCATACATCATAAAATGTTAAGAAAACCCATTCTTTTTACTTTAAGAGCAAGAAAAAATATATTACTACAAGAGCAGAAGTAAAGTCTCAAAAGATGTTTCTTTCCAATATATTGCATTATTACAAGTATTTAAAAATCTGCTTGCAAAAAGCATATTTCAAAATTAAAAGTAAGCAAGACTTTTCTGTTTAATAAACAATACTGTTACATATGGGGAGAACACAGTATAATCTATGGTAGGGGATGAGTCCATAATTTGAGAGTGAAAGAAAAAGATACAATTGCATTTTTTAAAAATAAATACAGTCAAACCTCGTTAACACGAAATCGCTTAACGCGAAATTTCGCTTAACACAAAATAATTTTCAGGTCCCGTCAGATGAGTCTGAAAATCAATGTTAATTAATTTGTTTAACACGAAATAGAATTTCGGAAAACCCCGCTTAAGGCGAAATTTTTTTTTTGCTTCAAAGTCAAAACATGATTCCTTATGCAATGTTTTCGATATTTCAAACTTAAATGTCCCATACTCTTATTAAAAGTGGAATTTTCTCATGATTTGAAAACTATTTAAAGTGAAAAAGGGTTTCAGAAAATTCTGAAATACTGAATTCCTGAATAATCCCTGCTTTTCTTTGATGTCTGATATGCGCCAGTGTCCCCACATTAACTATATGAGCAATAGATTAGTCACAATGAAAGTTTGGGGAAGGAATTTCTTTTTTTGAAAGTGATTGTTCCATTACTCGGTTGACTGTATTGACAGTAACATAAACTATAAACCGGGGGTCTGAATTCTCCTATCTGTGAGTGAAAGAAGTGACTGCACTACGTAATCAGGCTACACAATTAGGCAGTGACTTCATTACCTAACTAACATAATGGAAACGCCGTTCACAGTTGCTCTGTAGAATTCTGTGAAAGATGAGTTGAAAAAAGAAAGCAGTATCTTAAGAAACCAAGCAAAAAAATTAAACTAAGTTAGCGATAAAGTGCTGAAAAAATCACAAAATGCGGCGAAATATGGGATACCTACATTTCTTCTACAATTTTAAAGGATCGCGAAAAGATTGAAGCGGTTTATGCTGTGAGTTAATTCAAACCAGTAAGAAAACGAATTTGTAGAAGAAAGAATGAATAAATTGAAATTGCTCTCTTGCGGTGGATAAAAGAGGCAATAAGCCAGGACATTGTTTTAACTTTTGCAGTTTTTCAAGATGAAGCAGAGGCTTTTGCTGATGCTCTCAGTGAGAGCGATTTCATATTTTCTAACGGATGACTGACAAGATTTAAAAGCGTCATAAACTTGTCTGCAGAAAGATATGTAGCCAAAATCGGTAAATTCTTTCTTCGACATTGTTTTTTCCAAGTACATTTGCATAGATGAAAATGTGCTGACTTCGGATGTGACGAGAGATGAAGAAATAATTGCTGAAAAATAAAGATGACAACATTGAAGTGTCAGACAAGGAAGAAGAAATTGACACAGAAGGGAAATGTTTAGTGTCAATAAATGAATCTACCGCAGCATTGAAAACTGTACAACGTTTCCTTATGGATCAAGAGGATACTCCCTGAGATTTGGACAAATTAGATTAGGTCCATACGTTCCTAAAAAATGTACTCTACAAAAATTGAAGCCAAAGTCAATTACGGACTATTTAAAAATATGATTAGCATGTAAATAAAATTATTATTGCCTAAAAAACGATAATTTGTTAATGAAATTTACTATTTCTTATTAATTTATGATTTTTTGAGCAAGGATATATTTGTAGGTTAATTTATTTAGTTTTTATATCTAACATAGATGGCGCCACTATTATGACAGTTAACACGAAATTTCGGATAACACGAAAAAAATTCCCAGTCCCTTCAATTTCGTGTTAACGTTGTTCGACTGTATGTATAAACATATTTTTCTTTGCTTGTTAGAAATTAAAAAAGTTAAAGGACTATTATTGCATTTTCAAAATTTCAAAAGCTTTCAGGCATTTGAAAATGAACTTTTTTTTTCTAGCACTTTTCAAATTTTTTCCAAAATGTAAATAAATGCATGAATTAATATAAATAAGTATGCATGGATTAAAGAAAATTTAAAGAAAATTTAAAGCATTTAAAGAAAATATATATCTATAAAACTGAACCATCTACGGGAATAGAAATTTTGAAAAGATAATACCAGGCCCGATTCAATACCATTAATAACACTAGTTTACATGACTTTTGTTCATGAAATGAAATATATACGGTTACGTTACTGTGGACATCTACATCTAGGAAAAAATATTTCAAAAAATCCAGCACGTCAGTTTTTTGAAATATTTATTAAGAAGATTTTTACAAAAAACTACATCTAAATAAACAATAAACAGTTAAAAATGGGTAATATTTGCTCTTTTTTTATAAATATTTTCATCTGTATCTCTCAGAACAGACCAACAATAGTAACCTAGCATATTTTGGTCCCAAAAACCTTGATAATTTTGCTCAAATTATTTTAAATCTGGGTGAAATCGCTCACCATGTTCATCACTCATACCACCAAGATTTTCCCGAAAAAAATCTAAATAGGAATGCAAAAAATGAATTTTTAGTGACATATTTACACCCATACGCTCGTAATTTTGTAATAAATTTTCAACAATCTCTTTATAAATACTAACTTTTGTACTAGGAGCAAGCAATTTCCACTGTTGCAGCCTGGAGCCAAGTAATTCCGCTTTTGAGTTAGACAACTACAAATCTCTTATAAGATCGTTGAGTTCAGACTGAGTTATTAAATGTGGACTGACCGTGACATCATTGACGAAGTTATCCGAGCTTGATTGTTCACTGTCACTATGCTCGTGCATTGTAATACTACTTGATGTATCTGTGTGAGTTTGGTCACTTCTGCCAGGTGGTGTGGAAACTGGTAAATCCTCTGAATGAAGAACCGACTTAGTCACTGATGGAACGTCTGCATATTTTATGCTATCTTTATTTTTTGAGTTAAAACCAAAAGTTTTTGTTAAACAAAAGTAACAATCGGTTACGTGGTTAGTTGGCTCTTTCCATATCATTCGTTTACCAAATTTCAGCTATCTATTTTTACCTGAATACCAGGAGCTGAGGACAAATCTACAATTAGTGCAAATCACATGAGGAACCGAATTTTTATCTTGATTTGACACCGGAAATCCAAAATAATGTAAATAGACTTTTTGCAATGGTTTTGTTATAGGAAAACCACGATTTAACTGAACAATTTTGCCACAAACATAACAAAATCAGTTTGGATGTAGTTTACACACTCTAGATGACATTTTTATATAAAAATAAGACTTTTGAAGCACACAGTTGTTTACAAAATAAAACGATAAACGTATTTAAACAATAGCGGATAAATAAAAAACAAAGACCTTCATATCTCAGAATTGTGACGTGCTACAAAAAATAAAAATATATTTTTTTAACTATCGTCCATAGAATACATAAATAATATATGTTTCATTTCATGAATAAAAAAAAAAATATTTTTTTTTGTAAACTAGTGTAATCTATCCCATACAACGACTACATTTTAATATATAAATAATAAAAGTAAATAAATACCCAGTATATGCTTGTCATCTTGCAGCATAATTAAACATTTTTTCAATTTGGTGTGATACAAAATAATGTCTCCAAGTCTCTGATGTTTTTTACCCACTACACCAAATCCACCTGATACCATTATGGCATTTGATGAGAAGGATATCACTTGATGACCAAATCTGTAGAATAAAACTCATTTAGAAAACTGAAATTTCAGCAAGATGAACAATAATTCTCACATAGAAAATCTCATACTTCTATATTATAGCAGCCTTCAAAGATGAATTGCCAATTTAGGTTGTAAAATCTTATCAAATATATTTGCCTTAATACAGATAGAATATATACATACATAATATATATTATACATGCATCTGTGTATACAGGGTGTTCCAATGAACACACTTTAAAATTTTAAGTGTCAGAGGTACATAGGCAATAAATTGCAAAAGTTTTACAAATCAGATAGGGTTTAAGATTATGTTGATAAAATAGTTCTGCTATCATTTTTCAAAAAGTTATACTTTAAAAAAAATTCATATCGTCCCTGGGTCTTTTAAGTTATTGCTCTATTCTAAAACAAAGTATCTAATGTGCTGCCATAATTGAATTTATTGTGAACTTTTGACGTTCTCGATCATATTAAGAAAACTATTGCATATAAAAATATGAAAGCTGGTAGTTTCATAATAAAATGTATGATAAACATGCTGAAGCAGACAGTTTTAAAAGCAAAGAATTATTTTAGGTGCTATTTAATTCTAAAATTGGTCAAAGTAGTTCAGTAAGTTTTATAGGATTTTATGCATAGCAATTTAACCATATTTTGCAAGCATATATGGGATTTTGTTGCAATGTGCAATGCTCAGTTATTTGTTTAATTTGTCTAATTTTATTAGGGTTTTTTTTTTCCAATTTTTTATTGAAGTTTTCATTATTTTAATAGAGATTTAATTCATATTTTGAAATTTCCTATATCAATTTTAAAAAGCCCAAATAATAATATTTTCAAACAATTTCAATTGAAAAATATATTTACATGTGAATAGTAAAAGAGAAAGAAATAATTAAACTATTGCAAACAAAAAGCATTTAATGATAAAAATTAAGTTGTATTTTAAAAACCAAAATGATAATATTTCCATGGATATTAAAAAAGAAAGAAAACTTTAAAATAATTAAATTATTACATACAAAAAGTAGTAAAAGAAAAATTGTGTCATATTTAAAATGATTTTCTTATAGCGTTTAAAAGAAAAATGTTCTTTGACGGTTCATTCAAAATTAAGGAGAATTTAAATAAACATAAGGGTTGTCAATTTACACCATGGAGTTTGTTTGTTTTTTTTACTTATTTGGCAATTTTATAAATATAATAAGTCTGGGAGGCAGAGACATTTTTTGCTTAACCATTTTGTACAAGCTGATTTTCAAACATGTATTAGGTCTTAATTAATCATGAAAATAGCTGGATGTGGACTTGGTAACCAAAAAAAAAAAAAAAAAAAAACCAATCAAAGGGAATGGCAACCTGATTATAGAAGATCATCATTGCTCATGAGAATATCATTCAATCTTCTGTAATCAGATTTATTTTTTTTTAAACAGAGCAAATTGTGTTTTTAGGGCTTTCAGTGTCTGAATGGGTGTCCACAAGCATAACTTTTAGGAGGGCAGAGCCCCCTAGTACTTAGGGGGAAAAAATACTCCATGTTCTGATATATAAAACAGTAAAAATTCCCTTGTTCTGGAACCAAAACTCACCAAGTTATGATACTTTGAATTTTATAAAAATTCTGAGATGTCTAGCACTAAAGACAGAAAAAAACATTTTTAGTGTCAGAAAGCTGGGAAATTTCATATGTTTAAAAGGTTTTTCCAAATGCAAAGGATCAGGGTCCATAAGCCGTGTTTTTGGCCCATGAAATAAGACTAAAATTCGATTTTGTTATACTGACTTAATTATTTCACTTTTTAATATTTGAAGGTTTATCCTGTACGATTTCAACAATAGTTTTTGCATTTTGTTCGGATTTATATGACTTATACAAGCTCAAAGTTTGAATTATTAGTAGTTTTTCATGAAAAATATGCAATTTCTCCTAATTTTACCTCAATTATTTATATGAGCGCAATCGTGCAACACTTTCTTCTTTACATATATTATTAAATACATCAAAATGCACAATATATGTCAAAATAAAAGTGTTGCAAAGCTGCGCTCATTGTAAAATATTAAAAAATAGAGTGTTAAGTAACTGCATTCTTTCATGTCACTAAGACTTTAGGATGCAGCAACGTGTTTAAACGTGCTAAAATGAACGTAACTGTTGCTAATGTGAAGGAATGCAGTTATTATTCCCAGTTTATTAAAGCTAGAATAATCCAGATTTCAAATAATATAAAATTAATATACATTAATTAAAACACAAAAAAATTAGCACAAAGAGAAATATATATAAATGTACAACCTTTGGATAGTTTCTACTGTAGAAGTACTCTTCCAATTCAAAATTATTTTAGCAACTGGATTGTTAGTAATATCTAAAGCAGAATCTAGGGAAAAAAAAGAAAAAAAATAGAGAGATAGGATAAATATTAAATACTACAATTCAATAGCACAGATAAGTCTAAAAAAGACTGAAGTGGTTTATTAAATGTTAATGAAATAAATGGAAATATATATATCTACCCTATATATATAAAA
Organism: Maratus michaelseni; assembly: GCA_963931845.1. NCBI lineage: Eukaryota > Metazoa > Arthropoda > Arachnida > Araneae > Salticidae > Maratus > Maratus michaelseni. The sequence continues at coordinate 37,141,123 of OZ007600.1, forward strand.
TCCTAATGAAACGAATTTGTGAAACGATTTTATGAAACAAATTTATGAAACGATTTTATGAAACGACTGATTAAACGACTGATTATGTTTCAGGGTTATTTTTAATAAAATATTAAATGCTTGATGGTGAAATTAATACCAATTGTCCATAAAAATCCGCGGATGTCAAAACTGGTAATAGAATTTTGAAATTGGAATTAGTTTTCGAGATATTAATTTTTTTCTAATTTTAATGACATTTCTGTAATAATGGCAACTAATTACTCAGTTTTTTTGCGACAAAAAAGGGAAAAAAATCGAAAAGGATCCCGATAGGGATTATTGATTTCTTTTTATTCGTCATTTTCAAATTGAAATTGAATTTATCTTTTATTTCAATCGATAATGAAGACAAGATTGTGATTAAATTATGTTTTTCAGGAAAATTTGAAAAAAAATCACATTTCTATCGTCAGGATTCAATCGCCTGTCAGCATTTAATTTAATTTATAAACTGAAAATATTTTGAATAAATTCGTCCAAATGACGTCATTTATGTAAACGCAAAAGAAAGGGGAGGAAAGGAATTAATAGTAATTATTATTTATTGATATCATTTTGTTATTTTTTTTGTAAAATTTAATTAAAAGAATTTATTTATTTTTATGTACAAAAAGAGGTAAATTGAAAGACAATTATAAATAAATTGTATATATACATATAAATATATGTATAAACAAGCATAAAAGTTCGGTGCTTTTCCAGTATATGGAGCCTTGACGAAACAGAGAAAATAGCCTTGGCGGAAAGGGAAATTTGGCAACATACTTTCTGTCAACCTATTCACTTTGTCATTCCGTATACAGAAGCATTTTTTCAATATTTATACAATTTGTTTAGCGTAGAATGTCATTTATCCTATTTTATATATAATCAGAAGTAATTTGTATAGAAAAAACAATAATAATATACGTATAATTAAAATACGCATATAAACAAAAAAATCATCGAATTTGTTTCCATGGCTGTTTATGTCATTTGGCATCAAATCTCCCTTTCTGATGCCGAATTGCGCCAAGCTTTTTAAAAAAGCGTCAAGACCCCTATAATAGAAAAGCACTAAAAGTTCATTGAGTTTGTTTTTATAACTTTTGGCAACAAATGTATGTATATTAACGAATCTATCCGTTTTTGAAACTCGAATTACGCCAAACCTAAAAGCAAAGGATCCTATACTGGAAAAGTACCAGATTTTCTTATGGACAATATTCAAGTGACATAACATGGTGTAAAATTATCGCGGATAGCAAATTTGTTTAAATATCTCAATTGATGCCGAATAAATGCAGGCATGCATGCACAAAATATTTAATTAATTTTGTATGATAAATAATTATTAGAAAATTCATATATATAGATATTAATTAAATAAATAATTTACATATTTAAAATAACATGAAACTATGCATGATGGTGCACTAAAATAGAGAGAAAATTAAAACCTGTTACTGAAAATGTCTATAACATAGTACTTTTCAATACCGTGGTTCTTAATGTTATTCACAAACAGATGTAATTTTTTTCAGCCTTAAACGCAAAGGAAGAATAGAATACAGATCATTGTTATAAAAGTCCGAGAGGTAGCCACAATTTAAACCTATCCATTTTATACAAGCTGGTTTTCAAGGTGTAATTGATTATACTTATCAATCCCGAAAACAGGCGTCAGTTGTTGCAACAGTTGTATATGAGGCCATGATAATCAAAAAATTCCCCATTAAAACGTTAAAAGCATGGCAACCCAATTACAGATTTACCAATATTTTAAAAACAAAGCACGTTGTCATGTTTTTAGAGGCCTCGAAGTCTGAGCGGGGGTTGGCGAGCATAGCTCGCAGGGGGTAGGCCCCCTAGTATATATATACATATATATATACATATATAAATTATATGTATATATATACATATTATATATATATATATATATATATATATATATGGAAATATACTATAAGGCTTTTTCTTTTCCTAACAAATCATATGAGGATTTTTTTCCCTTGAATTCAATTGGGTTTGTATTTATAAGGATATATGAAAAAAGTTAGCTTTCCTACATGATTTTACATACTATACTAAACTTGATGCGTGAGAATTGAAAAAGAAACACATTCAACAGAGTTCCCATAGGATGTGAACACAAATAAATAAATAAATAAATAAAAATGCAGTATATTCTTGTGCTTCATAAGTATTTTATCAAAGTGCAAAATTCTTACTGAGAGGAATAATTTTCATCACTTATATCCAGTCAAATTACAAACAATGAGTTTCAATAAATTCAACAACTATGTAACTTCCTCTCAAAGCTGAATTTACTATCTTATTTTATTCAATTGGTCTGGCCAATATAGAAATTCAATCTCTATAGCTCTTCTTAGAAATGACTTTAGAGGCTAGCAGAAGTCAAAAAATCATCCACAACAGCAAATACATAAAAATAAATAAAAAATAAAGGCCAAAGAGTTTTGTTCTCACTCAAGTTTGAACAGGTGAGATTTTCTCACTTTAAAAAAAAATAAGAATCCTGTGGTTCAATACTAAAAACAAGATAAATTCAGTAAACAAATCACTATACAACAGAAAAATAACTTGTTTTAATGCTCATAAACTTTTTTCCCCGCAAATTGAGAATATTTTTGTTATTATTTCTTTTAATATTAACCGTCTTATCTGACCTTTTTGATTTTGATATTTTGAAGGGCATGGCAAATAAAAGATAGGAAACAGAAGGTCATTCTTAATTACGTGAATAACAGGACTTGTAACACAATTGAATATTTTCTGCACTGTTTTTAACAGCCTAAAACTATGAAAACAAGATTTTAAAATATAGCCAAAATTCATTACGATAAATTGCCAATAATACGTCTGCTTTTAAACTATTTTTAAACAACTTAAAATTATGAGTACTAATTTATAAATACAATCAAAATTAATCAAAATAAATCATCAATAATATGAATTAAAATTTCAAATTTTCCTTGAACATAATTTAAAATTTAAATAACACAAATAAAAAATAAACATAATTTAGATAATGAAGTAAATAAATTTATTTACAAAGAAGTTTTTAAGACATTTGAATAAAGTTTCAAATAGTTGATTATTTTCATCTATACTCATAACTGCCTGTTTTTAAAAATTTATTACGTTGGCAATTTAAGCAGTTGTAGCTTTTCTAAAATTACAAGAACTTACAAATGGTATCTATTGTATTTTTCAATAATTCTATATGAATGCTATTGGAAAAGGTTAAAAATTATAAAGATGCAGCAGAAATTTATTTTTTAATGTGCAAAATATTATAAATTATCATACTGTGAAAAGGACAGTTAGCCCAATAAAAATATTCAATAAACTATATACAGTAATTCACAAGACAAAGAGCTAAAAGTCATACAAATTTAGTGGCTCTTCATATTTGTAGTGAATAGACCAAAAAAGAGCTTTTCAAAAAAAAAAAGACTTTCAAAGTTTTTAAAGATTTTTCTTTCACAAAAACAAGAATTTGGGTCATCTTTTTTTCAAAAGTTATTTCTAAAGGTATTCCTTCTAAGACTATATAGTTAAGAGTGTGTGTAATGTGTAACACATAACTTTTGAAATTTTCTAATTTGCCTCCAATCAATCTAATTTAAAAGCTACTATGTTTGGCAAAGAGAATTTTCTCCGAAACTTTCAATACAGCTTCAGCAACTACTCCCCCTTTTCAATGTGAAACTACTAAGGGTTTTGTATCCACACCATATTATAGGAAACTTTCAGGAAAACTATCACGGTTAGTTACACAGAACTATTAAAATCAATACTGCCTTTATTTCTCAAAAACCTTTACAAAGTTTTCTGGGTAGTTTTAAACATCAGTATCTCATCTCGCATCTGCATTGTTTACTGTATGCCCTGCAAACAGTGTGAGTCAAGTTATATTGGTGAAGCTGGTCGCATCTATGAAATTACGCTGAAGGAACATAAATATTGAATCTGGAAATTTAAAGACTGGAAATTTAAACTCCAAAATAGTTCTCCACACTCTAGATAATCCCCACATCCCGGATTTTGCAAACTCTATCACAATTAAACTGAACAACAATATATACATAATACATACGCATTTTTCTTGAGGCATGGTACACAAGATTAGTTTGTTCACTTTTAAATAAAGCAAACAATGTTCCTTCAGAATACACGGTTTTTCTATGACTTTAACTGTGATTTTAATTGTTTTGACATGTTTCTTTCTGTAAGTTGTTTTTAATTTCAGCTTTCATGACTTGCACGTTTTTTACTGTACTGATGAGGGTTTGTCCGAAACATCCACATGCTCTTTAATGTTTTTAATGTGATTTTATAGTGTATTTTATTAAATTGTCAAAATTTAAAGTGTAGTTTTTATTTAAAAGTTACTGTTTTAATTTAAAAAAAGCATCAAAATACAGACAATTTAATTACATGATAAAAGTTTAAAGTATTAAAAATGCAACACAAAAACACTTTTTAAAATAAGTTTTTAAATTATAACAACTAACATGTAGGTTGTAATGAGTCAAAGCTCTTTGAAAGAAAACCTTGTGCGGCACAAATGAGAACATAATGAAGACACTTTTCATGCCACATTTCATATTCATCAAACATCTCCAGCTGCTGAATACGAAGCTTTTCTTCAGGGTAGAAAGACATAAAAAAATCATACATGTTGATTACACAACATTCAGACCAACCCTAAAAAAAATATGGAATAATGTATAGGATATGTAATATATAATTCATATAAATGTATCAGAATTGAATTATTTTAAAGTGTAGGTATACTGTGGCCATGATAAATTGGCTAATAACTTTGAAAGATTTTGGGTACTTTTCTGTTATAGAAACACCATAGCAGCCAAGCATAAACAGTTGATGCCAAATGAATCATTTGAAAATAATGTAACAACATTGTTGGTGCAAAAATGATCATTTAAAAAATACAACTTTTGAAAATTAAAGACTTTCTTGGACTATTTTATTACATCAATACAAGTATATAGTTAAAATTAAAGAACATATAAATATTATACAATAAATTAATAAAATAAAATTTAGTTTAAACTGCAGGCATGAAATTGTAAATGTATCTTAGTATTGCAATAAATAGTTACATTTTTTTAATAAAGGCATTGTCACATGAACACTACAACTCTGTCTTGCCATTTTGCAGTGCCCCATTGTTATATCTTATTTGCATAAATATTGTACATCAACAGATTGGGTATGACACCCAGTGTTAGGGTCAATAAAATTATATTTGTGATTTACTGTGAAATGTTCATAGATAGCATTTCACAAAAATGCTTTATGTATAATTCCATAGCCCTGAAACAATGTTATTGCAGCTTCCTCAACATCAGGTGACTGTCGAATAGTACAATCCATCTCAGCGACAGCAAAAAATGCAAGTTATAATTTAATAAAATATATTTTTGATTCAAATAATAGCAAATTAAGATGTTTCATGTGGTTACGATTAAATAATAATAATAATAATAAAAAGACTTACGTTCAATAAATAGAAAGTCACAATGTTTGGAATGGTTTGCAATAAAAACTTCTGCACAGTCATGGTTGAAATAAATGACACATTAGCATACATTTTGGCATGCTGATGGTATGATGGAAAAGTACCAGATTTTGCTATGCTATGGAGAACGAAAGTAGTAGCTAACAGACACAAATGGTGAAGAAAATGCATTCATTATCTAATGAAAAACTAGATTTTTTTGCATATTTTTAATTCTGATTACTATCTTAATTATTGAATAAATTCCCCTAAATTTGTATTACTCATCAGCCAACTTATCATGGATGAATAATCGTTACGACAGAATTTAAATCAATGTTTTATGTTTAGTTTATTAAAATGTCAGAAAGATACTTAGAGGGTAGAACCAATCTGTAAACATAGATTTCATATACTGTTACTGTTAATGCTATACATAAGGGTGTTCTCAAAAAAATATTTTTCCTGCAAAATTTTCTAACACATTTATGGACTCATTTTTAAACTTAAAAGCATGACACTTCCAGGTATGACTATTGAATAAGTTTTATTATTTTTCTATAAATGAATCACATTTTGAGTTATAACCAATGTTTGTGTCATAAACCTTACTTGGGTTGTTGTGCCTGGAAAATTATTTTAAAATGCCAACTTTGACAGCATTTTCTGAAAGATCTCTTGCCTTAATTGAAAAAAAAAAATTATTTTGTAGTTTTTGAATAAGTCTCTCTCCCAATCTCAAGAACAAAAATTAATTCCGGAATGTGTCAGAAAGTAACCTGTTTAGATACGAAAGCTGCCTTAATACTAGTACAGTAGAACTCAGTTAATAGGAGAAGCAAGAGAAAAATAAAAGTCTTTGTATTAAACGTTACTTGTAATACCAATGAAGATAATAAAACTACTTAACACATACACATAATTAATCTAATTATTACTATTAATTGCTTTAATTACCTCAAAGCTAAAATTAATATCATAAAGTTAACATAAAATATTCATTCTTATCTCTGTGAGTGTCATTTTCTTTTGGCAAAATCACAGTAGTGAAGTCAAAACCTCTAAAGAACTAGTAATTCCAAAAACATGAACAACATACAGTAATGCTTAACTACATATAGTTATGAACGACATATAGTTATGATCACTTTCCTTTTTCCCAGAAAAACTTGACTAACATTACAATAATCACTGCAATTTTCGAGCTATTGATTTCCTTTTCATTTTAACAGTACAATAAGCGACATGAAAAGGCTGGTTAATATGGTCTAGAATCTGGATTTAAAGAAAGAAACAATTGAAGGTTATCTTCTATGTTCCTACCTTTCCATGGCTCAATTGTAAATCTTACAAGGGACAGTATTTGAAATTTCCTTACATCTCCTTTCTTTCTTTCATTCTTTCATTGAGGACATTCCTTTGCATTTTCTTGGGTTGGGGGGGGGGGAGGTGAAAGGTCTTTGAAGGTTGAATTTCTATCTGATAAAACTTATAAATTACTACATTTGGACAGACATTTTTAATGTAGAAATTAAATATTATCACCTACATAGAATAGTATCCAATAAAAAAGGGATTTCTCTCTCTTTTCACCAAAAATCACATTGAAATGAGCAGCTATTTTTCGCGTAATAGCTGTGATCCTGCTTTTGTAGCTTGTAAAAAGCATGAAATCTTAATATAGTTTAAATGGTGAAACATTCTTAACATGCAAATTGCTCATTTTAATTGTGTTCACGTTTTAGCTGGGCTTGTATTAAATGAGTTCGACTGCATATCCATGGTAAATTATAATACATAGAAACTCTTTTCAAAGTTTTCATTTGTTTAACAACCATAAAACTATTATAAATTATGATAATCAAATTTTCAATTACAAAATATTAATTAAAAATATGCATAAATTAAATCTTCAACTCACAAGTTCCTTATATCTTCTATATTGACTTTCTTCATCTGGATATTTTATGATAGATTTCAAAGGACAACCAACTACAGCAAAATGATTTCTCCTGGTTTGTAATTAAAAGTAAATAAACATTTACAATTTATTAGCAGAGTTACACCATTCCATATTATCTAATTTTAATACATAAAATTATATTACTAATCTTATTTCAGCTGTGAAGAAAAAAGTGATTTAGCAATGCAATGTGCATATAATAAAATATTGCAAAAGACTGTATATACATACAGATTTATAAATCACAATAAAAATAGAGGAAGAAATTTATAAGAATGACTAAACTTAACCCTCTGATTGCTTATCCTGCATATTTTCATGTGTAATGCAAATGTAGCAAAATTTACTCATCCAGCGATTACCAAGGGCACCCCCCCCCCCCCCCCCAATGGTGCATCTTATGTTTTTGCCATTTAATCTGTAATTATACTTTAAATACAACATTTGGGCTTTGAATCAGGTCATGGCCAAGAAATGGCAGTAGTTGTCCACTGATTATTTTGGAATTTGAGTCATTTCATTAGCTGGTTTTAGAAGTACTCTTATTCATCTTTGTTTGCTATTTTCAAATCAGAAATAGCTGGCCAAAAATGTTTAGCAAGTGACAGAACATATATTTCTGATGATTTATCAGATTCTGAAAGTGATATTAGTACTTGTTTTAAGGACAGTGATAATAATGATATAGATTGTAATTTATGAGATTTCTCGAGATAATGATGGATTGAAAGACAACACATTATCCATGCAAAGCGGCAATGATGAAAATTTATACGAAAAATATTCGTTCATCTATTGCTTCATTTCCTTTTGGAGGTAATCAAGAAGTAACTGTGATTATGTTTAACAAATCAAGTATTTTGGAGTATTTAGAACTTTTTAATTACTCTTTTCTCATGGTCTAAATTTATATATATAAAAAATCTCTTTTCCAAAAAGGAGTTGCATATTTTAATTCCCAAATATATATATAGATTTGAAATATACAATAAAACATTTTCACAAGTGTTTTTTGTCTAAAAATTGAGCAGTCAGAGGGTTAATCGAAATTAGCAATAAAAAGTTTCACTTAAAAAAAAAAAGAAAAGAAAAGAAAAAGAAAGAAAAGTAAGGAAAGAAAAAGAAAAGAATTACAAATTTTAGAAATAAAAAGTACTGCAACAAATTAAAACTTTTATAAGCATAATACCTAAGATATCACTAAAAATTTTTAAATAAATAACTATAGATCCTGACAGAGAGAAGCAAATAAGCGGTTGCCCATTTCTTAGGTACAATCCTAATAAAATTGTCAATGTGAAATAATGAGTGAATACCTAACTAAAAGACATATTTACTTGCCAACTATCTAGGAGAAAAATATGGGATATTTTTGTAGTGACATTTTCTGGGTTAGTGTGTAGTTTAAAAAACACAGTTCAACATAAAAGTTACAAAGAGAAACTGGATAAAATATAGATTTTTTTTTTTTTTTTTTTTCTTTTTTAAAGGGATATGTATTAACTTTCTACACAGATACTTTCTTTAACACTTAACTCTAAGCATTATAATCAGTACTATGGTTTTTGCTAAATTATGTTAATTTTTAGAAAATAAATTTACATCTGATTATTACTATAATAACAAATTTAGTTTCCAATGCAATTTCTTCATAAAATTTTTGGTCAAATTTATGGCTTTGTTAGAAAATTTATAAAATATTATATGAAAAAGGGAGAAATGGTTGTGAATGTAAAAGAGAAAACGTCAAAATACAGAAGCCTTTAAAAAAAAAAAAAAATCCTGTCTACAGACACAGGTAGATTTTGAAGTGGGTGGTCTAAACTGCCGAATCATGGCAAAAAGGTCATTTCTTATGCAATTCCCAATAAACAGGTTCCCCACTATCTGTATTTTCAAAATCTACCTGTGCCTGTAGGCCGAGACGTCAGGAAATTGTTTCATTAATTTGTGATCGGAAATGTATGAAATTGGCAGGTGTTCTTATTTAGTTTGCTATCAAAAGAGGCTTTCAATAAAAGCAGAAGATATTTCAGAAAAGTCCGTCAGCATTTTGAACCGAATTTCCGATGCCGCAGCACTTGAAAGAAGAAAAATGTTGTCACATGACAGGAATCACTTATTGTACTGTCCTCTTAAAAAAATAAATTTTGAAATTTTTTTTATATAAAGTATAATAAAGAATTTTAAAAATTAAACATAGCTAAATTTTTACAGCTTGTTCGATGATTTTAATATATTGAGTATTTTACATTTTATCACTTTATTACAAAATGGCAAACAATTAAGCTCTTGCTTAATCAGAAATTCTTATTTGAAAAAAAAAAAAAAAAGACACTTTTCTAAAAAGTAACCCATGTTATCAAAAAAAAAAAAAAAAAAAAAAAAAAAACACCTGATGTAATCAGCTGAAAATGATGCATTTTATTACCTATTAATGGTCTAACCTAAAAACAATTAAAAAATTATGTAGAAAAAATCCCTGACGGCTCGGCCTACAGGCACAGATAGATTTCGAAGACGCAGACCGTGGGGCGCCTGTTTGTCGGGAATTGCAGAAGAAATGACCTTTTTTACGATGATGCGGCAGTTTGAACCGCCTACTTCGAAACCTAACTTGTTTGCAGGCGGATTCGGCAGGGATTTTTTTGTTTTTAATTTTTTTTTTTTGGTATAACGGTTGGTCCTATAAAAAACATGTCAATATAAAAGTTTTAGATAATATTAAGAGGATTTATAATAAATTTAAGCGGATTTGAAATCTTGGGAATTGACGAAGTTAAGCATTTTTTTCTTCTAACCCCCCCTCCCCCCCTCTTAAGGCAATTTTTAATTATATCAAAAATCTGTCATACATAAATTTTCGGCCCTTCTCCTAGAAGTAATAATAACTTCAAACGTATTCGATACATATCATAATTAAGAAATTTTGGGTTTTTTTCTGTTTTCACAAAAAAGCCCCCCCATTCCCCCCCTGGTTCGATTTTTCCCATTAACGAACTTGACCGAGATTTTATGCCTCTTGATTTTATGTATCAGTTTCGAACAGATGCGGGAGTTGGAACCGCTTACTTCGAAAAATAACTTGTTTGCAGGCGGAGCCGGCAGGGGTTTTTTTGTTTTAAATTTTTTTTGCTATAACGGTTGGTCCTATAAAAAACTTGTCAATATAAAAGTTTTAGATAATATTAAGAGGATTTATAATAAATTTAAACGGATTTGAAATCTTGGGAATTGATGAAGTTATGAATTTTTTTCTTCTAAACCCCCCCCCCCTTCCCCCGCTTAAGGCAATTTTTAATTATATCAAAAATCTGTCATACATAAATTTTCGGCCCTTCTCCTAGAAGTAATAATAACGTCAAACGGATTCGATACGTATCATAATTAAGAAATTATGTTTTTTTTTTTTTTTTTTCACAAAAAGCCACCCCCCATCCCCCCCCCCCCCCCCTTGGTTCGATTTTGCCCATTAACGAACTTGACCGAGATTTTATGCCCCTTGATTTTATGTATCAGTTTCGAAAAGATGCGGGAGTTGGAACCGCCTACTTCGAAAAATAACTTGTTTGCAGGCGGAGCCGGCAGGGATTTTTTTTTGTTTTTAATTTTTTTTTGCTATAACGGTTGGTCCTATAAAAAACTTGTCAATATAAAAGTTTTAGATAATATTAAGAGGATTAATAATAAATTTAAGCGGATTTGATATCTTGTGAATTGACGAAGCTATGATTTTTTTTTCTTCTAAAACCCCCCTTTTTCCCCCCCCTTGGGGCCATTTTTAATTATATCAAAAATCTGTCATACATAAATTTTCGGCCCTTCTCCTAGAAGTATTAATAACTTTAAATGGATTCGATACGTATAATAATTAAGAAATTATGGGTTTTTTTCTGTTTTCACAAAAAGCCCCCCCACCCTCCCCCCCTTGGTTCGATTTTGCCCATTAACGAACTTGACCGAGATTTTATGCCTCTTGATTTTATGTATCAGTTTGTAAAAGATTAATGCAGAATTTTTCCAGTTATCGTGGTCAGAAAAAAGTGACATAGATAGATAGATAGATAGATAGATAGATAGATAGATAGATAGATAAAGTTTTGAACTGAGGGTGGTTTTGGGTTCTGGGAGTCATAATCGGCGTAGATCTGCAAAAAATTTTCAAAATTTCCAACTTAGGTGAGAATGTAATAGGTAGTATTTCTTACGAAATCTACCTAAAAGGGGTGGGGGGACTTGGGCAGTATGGACTTATATCCAACATTTGAAAGAAAGGAAATATCTAAACTAACAAATTCTACCATTCTTTTCAGTTTATGTCATGCATTGATACATTTCTCTTACTTTTAATTTTCCTTTTTAAATCCAACATTGAGAGAGAGAAATAAAAAGTATTTTTACACTTTTTTATTCAACTTAACTTGGTTCATGTATGTAAAGATGGAATTTTGTAATTGATTTTTCACTCATTTCCTGATATGCTAGAATTATAAAAATTATGTACATAAATGTGTTTTTGATGATACTATAACATTTTAATCTTTGTAGAACTTCACAAAATAATAAATTCATTAAAAGGCATTTATCCGATAGCTGGACAAATGTAAATGTGATAAATCACCAAATATTCTTTGTGATTACAACTGTATACTGTTGGTTTAAGGTTTATTAAATGCATTTATAAGTTATGTTAAATTAAAATAAAATAATGTTATAAAATGTTTCAATAGTTTTCCCATTTAGTTTTCCCAGTGTCTCTGCTCAACCATTAACACTAAGTATCATAATAACAAGTATAGTTAACTTGTTTATATTTTTTTAAGTGTTTAAATTGTTATGGGTATTTAAATAGTTAATGTATATGTTTAAAAATATAAATTACTTACTTAATATGCAACAAGAAAATTTAATTTTATAAAGTACTAAGTTTTGTGCTTGCATGAACAACTTGCCACCTCACTTATGACTGTGTTTACATTGTGAAAGTGGTTGGTTGGTTCTCATGGTTGGATTGACATGTTGCAGGAAAAATCATTTCATGTCAGTCATTTTTCCAGTTAATTGTTTTCACTGCCTTACAGTAGTAAATATTTGCATAATTATTTTTAACTGCATATTTGACCTTGCTTTCAGCAGTATTTAAGCTCTTGTGTCTTTGACTTCTCACACAGTTGGCAGATGCATAGTAATGTGAGCACAGGTAATCTCAAGTTAAAAAGTGTTGTCCAATATTATGAGCCTGGCTGGTCCAGCTCTTGATGGCATCTAGTATATTGAATTAGAATCTGTGTAATACTCCAGTTGATATGAAACCAGCCATCCACTTAAGTATTTTTCTTCATGTTCTGCAGAAGCTATGTTGAGTGAGTTTGAAACCTGTGATAGTAATATGACCTTTATTGTTTTACTAACTTTTGATCAAGAATTCTTTTTAATAAACTGTTTTTGAACTATTTGGCATCCATTAATGAACCATACTTGCATCCATACTTGCACACATTTTTGGCAACTAGTATAAATTTTTTATTTTAACAAGTATTCTAACCACGGCCCCAACATATACAAGATACAACGAGAGTTGAGTTAATTATGTGCCATGCAATGATCATTAAAATGTGCTAACTGGCTGTAAAACTGAAATATTTTAAGCAGTAAAAAGTAGAGAAAAATATATGAATAAAAAATGTCCTATATTTTTAAATACACTATATCAATTAACAGTTTAATGTTAAGTTATGATTATATCTTGATAAATTTATTTAAAAATCCTAAATAGTTTAAATGATTTTTTTTTCTTTCTAGTTACCATATCTTGCATTAAATATATATATATATATTATATTTTTCAATAAATTTACTATGCCTTTTCTACTAAGCATAAATTGAACCAATGAATTTTCCACAGCCAGCACCCATGCAAAATTACGGAATTTTTTTTGGAACAACAGGAATTGCAGTCATGAAATTAAATGGGATTTTTAAGATAAGCTTATAAAAGTAACAGCGTTTTAAAAAACTTTTTTTCTTTTCTAATACTTATTTAAACTTATATTATTTTAATTATTCATCCAGTTACAAATTAAAAATACACGGACATAATGAAAAACGTTTTCACACTTGGGAAACATTTTCTCTTTGTTTTCAATCATATGTAGTTCAAATTATCACAATTATAATTTTATCTGAAATGAGTAAAACTTATACTTACATTATTAAACCAAATGCATCAAAAGGGTACACCTATAAAAGTGGCATGAAATTAATTTAAATAGAACTTGCATATTTCTATTAAACATAAAATCTCTCTATATTAAAAAAAAAGTTTTCGCCACAGCTGCCGTCAATGGTGTAATATGGTGTAATATATATGGTGTAATTTTCCTTAGATGCTTTTTGAGCATAATAATTTAATTATTTTAAAGTTTCCTTTGTCTTTTAATATTCAGATGCAAATGTATCTTTCAGTTGCAAAATGTTTAGAAATATTATTATTTGTGCTTTTTTAAAATTTGGCAACAGTAAAAAAAATGACTTTTTTTAAATATGAAATATTTCAAAATGTTTCGCTATTGAGTTAATAAAACTTGGAACAAAAAATTTAAAAACACCTTGAAAAATTAGACAAATTTTAGAAATGATTAGATACTGCAAATCACAATCTAGTTACTTATGTACCTGCAAAAGATTGTTAAATTGCTATGATTAGCCTTTGACCTTATAAATCCTTTAAATTGAACTATTTTGACCAATTTTAACATTAAATAGCGCTTTAAATAATTCTTTGGATAAAAACTGTTTGCTTCAGTAAGTTTATTATACATTTCTCTATAAAACTACCAGCTTCATATTTTTATGTAGAAAAGTTTCTTTATTATGAGCCGAGAAAGTCAAAAGCTTACAATAAATTCAATTACGGCGACGGCAGCAGTAGTTACTTTTCTTTGAATAGAGAAAAACGAATTTATACAAATATTGAAAAAATAAGTTGGTAAGTTTGAAAATGAATATTTACAGTATAATATACATTATTTTTTATTATAAAATTTATAAACTTTAAAAAAATTAGAAGAAATGTAACTTCTACTACAAAGTCAAAATTTAAAAAGTCCCCCTCCCTCCCCCCACTTAAATAAGTGATCAATATAATATTTATGATAAACAAATCAAGCTAGCTTATTGATTTAGGACTGAAGTACTAGGGACAATTTTAAAAAAAGTATAGTTACCTGCTCGTAAGAAACAAAAGCTGAATGAATAAAGTGATTCTGAACCCAACTGATGAAAGTGTCTGAACTGCAAATATAACAAAATGAATCATTGTAAATATTATTTCTACCCATTTTTGACTGACAATGCTAAGTCACTTTAACTCTAATTCCACTTGGATATATTTTAATTGAAAATTATTCCATGCTAAAATTATATATACATTAGAATTAGTTAGCAGTAGATTAACTACTTCTAATGCACAGATCAGTCAAATAATCAAATACATAACCAACTAACTATTTACAACATTTCTATTAGATAATTAGATCAGGGGTTCCCAAACTTTTAGACTGACGTACCACTAAATCGAAGTTCATACTTCCGCGTACCACCAGGCAACAAACGTAAAGATAATATAGAAAAACCTGTAAAAAAGAGCCTGTATAAAACGAAATATATCTCCGGTCTTCTGTGTTTCCGTCTTAGCAGGTTTTATTTTATTTAAAAATGATGGATTACATTACTTAATTGTTACTTAGATTGATTGCTTTGTGCTTTATAGTAACATTCAAGTAAAAAATAGCATCATCATTAAATTTTAATAATACATACAATATCAAAATAGAGTGTTTTGCTATATGAAAAAAGCTACAAAACTTAATGACATATTGGTGCACACTGTTTCATATGCTGTTATAGTAGGCTGATTGCACTAATTTGCATCTATCGCCAACTAAAAGGGTGGGCTCGTTTTATCAAGCACAGCTTCCTCATGTCTGGTTTGCCCCACCAGTGGCTGAGAGGTTGTGCTCTCGAAGCTGGTAGACAGGAGGTGCTGGGTTCGATCCCAATCGCGCCCGTCGGCCTAATCGTTCGGAGTTTTTGTGGTTTTCTTCGAGCCGTGGATTTATCCATGTGTAAATACGGATTAGGTTCCCTTAGAAAGACCCCCGGGCCTATATCCCTAGTGTAGATAATTGACCGTCAATAATCAACCCAACCCTCATGTCTGGCTCAATATTAGGTAGGTTTAGTCATAAGTCAGATTCAATATATAGTTTATTCCTGTATTTGTTTTTCATATAAAGAAGGGGGAAAAGAGCACATTCACAGAAATATGCTGTGCTAAACACAAGCAGACTTTGACGATATCAGACGGTACTCTCATATTCTCGCTAACGAAAATTCTGTTACATTCATAATTTTGAATGTCGACTCCAGTAATCCATCACAGGAGATCTAAATAAGTTCATTTCTTTCTTCTCTCGTAAAATACGCTGGCAGGGGTCTCAAATGAGAAACGAATTTCTTATCCAAATCTTTTAATATAGGCTCAATACAACTGTATTAATAATCTGCATACCTCTAAATGCGACAATAATGTCGCGCAGCAGGCAAACACTTGCAAGTTTATTCATACATTTACTTAAATGCCACCTCAATACATATATACAATTCTTACCTCAAATCCGCACTGCATATGACCACAGTTTCTGTTTGATTTCAGATCACTATTTTAAATAACCTTACTCTGTTAAAAACTTATTTCCGTGAAATAGGAAGAAACTATACACATTTGGTACAAGAGAAGAAAATATTTCAAACAGCTTATTATTTTACAACAGCTTATTAGAAATTAATTTATGAATTACATTTGAAATAAAACTTTTATTTCAACACCTCCTAGAAGCTCTTTTAGTACAAAGAAAACAATGGGTTGTAAATTACACAAGGAATTTTATTTTGTTTTAACTCCTCCTACTCACACAAGCTCCTCCTACTTCCAAGCATCCAGACTTTACCTTCAGATTCGATTTATAAAGCAAGATTTAAAACAGTTTTCCTTAAAAATACTTCATTTATTAATTTTTAAATTATATCCTTATTAAAATGTTCAAGTTTTATCCATATAAATCTGATAATTACGTTTATAATTCTGGAAAACTGATTGTATCATAAGCGGTGAATTTCAGCAAGTCTACTATAACAAACATTTCTCATAACAAAAGTAAATAAATAAATAAAAATAAAATAGAAAAAGAGTTTACAGATCCTAAAACACATTCGAAATTTTTTTGAAAATTTCCAACTTAATAAAGACTAGCCGTTTTGATTCCATAATAATATGCTGCTTACTGTATTTTATTCCACGTACCAGTATCGGACTTCACCGTACCAGTAGATAGAGCTTCATGTACCAATACTGGTACGCGTACCACAGTTTGAGAACCCCTGAATTAGATAATTATATATATATATATATATATTGTTATTACAGTGATATGAAGTGCAGAATTTTATATACAAATTTCTATTTGCCTTTGTCTCTGCATATAAGTAGAATCAAGTAAAAATATAAAATAATAATAATCAAGCAGTATTATTATGTTCTATGAAATTAGAGTCTAATATGATTTCTCAAAAAAATTTAACTAATCTTTTATAAACTTAAAAAATAATATACTGCAGTTTCAGTAATATTCCTTGTTGCACATAACCACTCTTTAAATAATCAAAATTCAAAACATTTTCAAGGTTTTCAGAAGTATAAATTTATAATTATTTTTCTTCTAAGAATATGAAATAGGTTATATATTTTTTCATAAAATATCTTTGGATAATATCATATTGCTTGAAAAAACAATTATTATATATTTTTCGAGTAAAATTTTTAATGCATTTTTAAAGCACAAAACTCTGATATTTTGTAAGAAATTTTAGAGTTGATGCATTTTGAAGAATTGCCACTAATAGACTTGAATAATTGTGTAATCAAATCATAATACATTATAAAAATTACATAAAAACATTGTAATTATAATCATGAAATCAGGTTTCTGAATAATAACAAATTAACCACAATCAAGAAATTTCATACAGATTATTATTAAAATTTAATTCTAATGTAATCACACAGTAAACTGTATTAAAAGATATATAATCTTAATTCCTATTTATTACAAGATTGCAAGAATCCCCTCCATCCCACTCTTTGATGCCTTTATTAAAAAAAAAATACTCCACTTCTGCTATATATTCTGATTACTTTTACCTCTTTAGCTCATCTTGGAGAGTGGTCAGTGTTGAAATCTTATATTGCATAAAAGAACCACTAACAATGAAATATATTAATATTTTAAAACACTGAAAAAAGAACAAGAAAAAAAATCTGAATATTGCAAAAATTAAGCAAAAGTATCTGTCAATATGAGCATCATTTACACCTGCAGAAAACTTAAAACATTAATTTTTTTTAATTTAATTTCAATACAAGCTTCAATATAAAATAATTAAAATTAAGATAGCTATTTGTTAGTCGCAACCTTTTCAAGCTCAAAGTTGGGTGTGAGGTTTTAGGCCAAAAACAATTAAATGACTACTGTTTTTTTTTTTTTATCTGAATTTTATACTCTCCTCTGTACATTGTCTCCCCCTTCTTAGTATGTAACTGATTAGGACTTGAACAAAAGAATCATAAAACATACATAAAGCAACAGTATTACATTACAAAGATATAAATGGCATAAAAGACACAAAAATTCATAACTAGATGCCAAAGTCCGAAAATTAATATATTTCACTTTTAATTAAAAAAAATATATATATTTATATATACAAGGTAGAGTCAATAAATTCCCGGAATGGTCGCCTACATTCACGCAGGTGTTCGTTGGAGGGGAAATATCTTTTTTGGATGTTGGCAGCACTGATAAGGAAAACACACAGGCATCTGGAATTCATTTTTGGTACTGTTGACATTAGCTGCAGATCATTTCTGACAAAGCGAATTTTTCATTTGTCGGATTTTGAAATGTTGTTTATAGAGCAACTTGCAAACATCAAATTCTGCATTTTGCTTGAGAAATCGCCTTCTGAAACGCTCGAAATGCTGAAGAAAGCATACGGAAACGATGGCATAAACGTTTTCGTAAAGGTCAGCAAAAACATCACCAAGGAAGGAAAAATTTCGCTTGGACAAAAGCAGGTGGAAAGTGATGTTGGAGGTGTTTTTCGATTACGAGGGCGTCATTCACTACGAATTTATTCCTGAAGGCCAAACTGTTAATAAAGACCTGGAGATCCTTAAAGACTATGAGATGCAATCAGACAAAAACGACCTGAAAAATGGGCAACAAATGATTGGTTTCTTTTACACAATGCTCCACCACATCACGCTCTGATTGTGAAAAATTACCTTGCCAGACACAGTGTTACCACTCTGGAACACCCTCCTTATTCTCCCGACCGGTGTCGCGTCAATTCATCTCGCACAATTCATCGCGGAACAATTCATCACGCACAATTCGTCGCAGCGTCAATTCATCGCGTCGACAATTCTGTTGGGGCCGTGGTTAGAATACTTGTTAAAATAAAAAATTTATACTAGTTGCCAAAAATGTGTGCAAGTATGGATTAAGTTCATTAATGGATGCCAAATAGTTCAAAAACAGTTTATTAAAAAGAATTCTTGATCAAAAGTTAATAAAACAATAAAGGTCATATTACTATCACAGGTTTCAAACTCACTCAACATAGTTTCTACAGAACATGAAGAAAAATACTTAAGTGGATGGCTGGTTTCATATCAACTGGAGTATTACACAGATTCTAATTCAATATACTAGATGCCATCAAGAGCTGGACCAGCCAGGCTCATAATATTGCACAACACCTTTTTAACTCGAGATTACCTGTGCTCACATTACTATGCATCTGCCAACTGCTGTGAGAAGTCAAAGACACAAGAGCTTAAATACTGCTGAAAGCGAGGTCAAAAATGCAGTTAAAAATAATTATGCAAATATTTAATACTGTAAGGCAGTGAAAACAATTAACTGGAAAAATGACTGACATGAAATGATTTTTCCTGCAACATGTCAATCCAACCATGAGAACCAACCAACCACTTTCACAATGTAAACACAGTCATAAGTGAGGTGGCAAGTTGTTCATGCAAGCACAAAACTTAGTACTTTATAAAATTAAATTTTCTTGTTGCATATTAAGTAAGTAATTCATATTTTTAAACATATACATTAACTATTTAAATACCCATAACAATTTAAACACTTTGAAAAATATAAACAAGTTAACTATACTTGCCATTATGATACTTAGAGTTAATGGTTGAGCAGAGACACTGGGAAAACTAAATGGGAAAACTATTGAAACATTTTATAACTTTATTTTACTTTAATTTAACATAACTTATAAATGCATTTAATAAACCTTAAACCAACAAATGCCCCCTTTTCCCAGAGTCTCTAGCTCAGCCAAATAACCATCTGCAATAAAAGTAAAACCTTTCACTTGGCAAAGCCTTTGTAAACATATCAGCTACATTTGCTTTACCTGAAACAAATTTAAGCCTAAACTTATCCAAATTTTCTCTGACAAAATAAAATCTTGTATCTATGTACTTAGTTCTATTATTCTCTACACAGTTTTTAGAAAAACATATTGCACTCTGATTGTCACAATATACATCAGGTTTACTAAAGTTTAAATCAAGAAATGACAGGCAATTTCTAATTCTCAAAATCCAGTTAAGTTCTTTAATGGAATCCGACAATGCAACATATTCAGCTTCCATACTCGACAATACAATGCATTTCTGTTTACCTGAACTCCATATTATTGGTACTTGATCTATGAAAATGACATGACCACTAATAGACTTTCTATCTATTATATCTGACGCCCAACTAGCATCAGTATACACAGTTAAATTGCTGTCAGAGCTTCTAGAAAGATTTATTGCAAAGTCACTTGTATAAAAAACATATTGTAAAACCTGACTTAAATTTTTCCAATGGGACCATGAAGGATTACTTGAAAATTGAGAAAGAGCTATTACTGAAAACAGAATGTCAGGTCTGGTTCTAGATGCAAGAAATAAAAGGCTTCCTATCAATTCCCTATATGGAATATTCTTGGCTTCTTCACCCTCAATGGTCTTGTTTAAGACAACACCTGGTGTAAGTGGCAATTTACACTTTATTCTGGGAATTTCTCTGAATGTTTCACTTAACTTTTTAATGTACCTCTTTTGATGCATATGAACTTCATTGTTAATTTCTTCAAATTCCACTCCTAAGAAGTTTTTAATTTTACCTAACACTTTAATTTCAAACTTTGTTTTAATCAAATCAATTACTTCTTTTAATCTATTTTTATTTTTGGCAAATATGGCCAAATCATCAACATATACCAATATTATAATTTCAGACTTATAAGTATAGATGCAGTTACAATCAATTTTATCAAACCCTAATTTAACAAATGTATCATCTAGTTCAACATACCACTCACGCCCGGCTTGATGTAAGCCATATAAAGCTCTCTTTAACTTCATTACATAACTTTCCTTTCCTTTTTCAACAAAACCCTCAGGTTGGTCTATGTAGATTTCCTCTTTCAGTTTAGCATATAAATAAGCACATTTAATATCCAAGTGTTGATGTTCCGAACCTTTTATCATAACCAACATGACAAAGAAAAATCTGACTAATGAAAAAGATATAACTGGAGAGAAAGTTTCAAAGTAATCCACACCTTCAACCTGCCTGAACCCCTTTGCCACAAATCTAGCTTTAAAACTTTTTATTTTCTCATTTTCATCTTTTTTAATGGCATAAACCCATTTACTACCCAATACTTTTACTTTTTCATGCCTGGGTACTAAGTCATATACTTCTCTTTCTTGAAGGGTACCTAATTCATTTTTCATGGCTTCTAACCAATTATCTTTTTCAGGCAATTTTTGGGACTCTTTATAGGAAGATGGGGTCTTTACTTCTACACAACATGCCTCTAATTCTGAATCCTCCCCCTCACTTTCATCTGCACTTTGAGTTAATTCTTTATTCTTGCCTTCAGATTTGAAATTAAATTCATTTGGATTATAAGTTAACCGATTTTCTTTGCAATATTTTTCAACCTCATTTTTACTTCTCAATTTGACTCCTCCCTTTTTGGGGTAATAATACACATCTATTCTACCAGCATTTTTCCCTTTCTTTCTCTCTACCTCTACTCTTTCCCAATTTGTAACAGATGATGTGGGAGGTATATCCTTAGATTCTGAAATGTCCTCATGAAAATTTTCAAGAATTTTTATATTTACCAAATTTTTACTTTCTTTGTTATACGACTTAAAATAAGGGTTTTCCTCATTAATTCTGACATGTTTGGTTTCATCAACTATAGTAGTTCCAGGGTACCAAATTCCAGAGCCCAGACATAAGTTCATTAATGGATGCCAAATAGTTCAAAAACAGTTTATTATAAAGAATTCTTGATCAAAAGTTAGTAAAACAATAAAGGTCATATTACTATCACAGGTTTCAAACTCACTCAACATAGCTTCTGCAGAACATGAAGAAAAATACTTAAGTGGATGGCTGGTTTCATATCAACTGGAGTATTACACAGATTCTAATTCAATATACTAGATGCCATCAAGAGCTGGACCAGCCAGGCTCATAATATTGCACAACACCTTTTTAACTCAAGATGACCTGTGCTCACATTACTATGCATCTGCCAACTGCTGTGAGAAGTCAAAGACACAAGAGCTTAAATACTGCTGAAAGCAAGGTCAAAAATGCAGTTAAAAATAATTATGCAAATATTTAATACTGTAAGGCAGTGAAAACAATTAACTGGAAAAATGACTGACATGAAATGATTTTTCCTGCAACATGTCAATCCAACCATGAGAACCAACCAACCACTTTCACAATGTAAACACAGTCATAAGTGAGGTGGCAAATTGCTCATGCAAGCACAAAACTTAGTACTTTATATAAAATTAAATTTTCTTGTTGCATATTAAGTAAGTAATTTATATTTTTAAACATATACATTAACTATTTAAATACCCATAACAATTTAAACACTTTGAAAAATATAAACAAGTTAACTATACTTGCCATTATGATACTTAGTGTTAATGGTTGAGCAGAGACACTGGGAAAACTATTGAAACATTTTATAACTTTATTTTACTTTAATTTAACATAACTTATAAATGCATTTAATAAACCTTAAACCAACAAATTCGCCGCAGCGTCAATTCGTCGCAGCTCAATTTGTTGGTTTAAGGTTTATTAAATGCATTTATAAGTTATGTTAAATTAAAATAAAATGTTATAAAATGTTTCAATAGTTTTCCCATTTAGTTTTCCCAGTGTCTCTGCTCAACCATTAACACTAAGTATCATAATAACAAGTATAGTTAACTTGTTTATATTTTTTTAAGTGTTTAAATTGTTATGGGTATTTAAATAGTTAATGTATATGTTTAAAAATATAAATTACTTACTTAATATGCAACAAGAAAATTTAATTTTATAAAGTACTAAGTTTTGTGCTTGCATGAACAACTTGCCACCTCACTTATGACTGTGTTTACATTGTGAAAGTGGTTGGTTGGTTCTCATGGTTGGATTGACATGTTGCAGGAAAAATCATTTCATGTCAGTCATTTTTCCAGTTAAATGTTTTCACTGCCTTACAGTAGTAAATATTTGCATAATTATTTTTAACTGCATATTTGACCTTGCTTTCAGCAGTATTTAAGCTCTTGTGTCTTTGACTTCTCACACAGTTGGCAGATGCATAGTAATGTGAGCACAGGTAATCTCAAGTTAAAAAGTGTTGTCCAATATTATGAGCCTGGCTGGTCCAGCTCTTGATGGCATCTAGTATATTGAATTAGAATCTGTGTAATACTCCAGTTGATATGAAACCAGCCATCCACTTAAGTATTTTTCTTCATGTTCTGCAGAAGCTATGTTGAGTGAGTTTGAAACCTGTGATAGTAATATGACCTTTATTGTTTTACTAACTTTTGATCAAGAATTCTTTTTAATAAACTGTTTTTGAACTATTTGGCATCCATTAATGAACTTAATCCATACTTGCACACATTTTTGGAAACTAGTATAAATTTTTTATTTTAACAAGTATTCTAACCACGGCCCCAACACAATTCGTCGCGACATCAATTCGTCGCAGCGAAAACGCACAAATCATCGCGCACAATTCGTCGTGAGCTCAATTCGTTGTGACGTCAATTCATTGCAGCGTCAATTCGTCGCGAGCTCAATTATTCGCGACGTCAATTCGTCGCAGCGAAAACGTCTAGTGGTGTCGCGTCAATTCATCTCGCAGAATTCATCGCAGCGTCAATTCATCGTGGCGACATTTCGTCGTAGCTTCAATTCGTCGCGAGCACAATTCGTCGCAAGCTCAATTCGCCGCGGCTCAATTCGTAGCGACGTCAATTCGTCGCAGCGAAAACGCACAATTCATCGCGCACAATTCGTCGCCGCGACAATTCATCGTGGGCTCAATTCGTCGCAGCGAAAACGTCTTTGAAGGCTATTATGATAAAAATAAAGATAATTCAGTAAAATTACTTACTGATAATTTGTTTTTTAGATTTAGAGAATTGTAACTAACATTTTTACAGGCAATTTTGGAGGAATCTTTTTTCATACAGTGTCTCACAAAAGTGATGGGACACTTGTGCTTTATAAAAAGAAACTGCAATAAAATAAATAAACAAACATGTGCAAAAATTTTTTGGGTGTGTTTCATATTTAAAGTTAGTAACAATTATTACATAACATACATTTTGTCAAAATATTAAAATATTAATTTAGTAAAAATACAATTGTTCAGAACGGAGCAAAAAATGGCTCACATAAGTGATGGGACACTTACTTTTCCATCAAATATTTATCCAAAAATTTTACTTTTTAAAAGGTTTTAATATTTTGTTGGATTTCCTTTTACTTTTAAAACATGATTTAATCTTTTTGGGATGGATTCGACTATTTTTTTTGTGATTTCTGGAGTGATTTTACCCCATTCTTCTTGAAGCACCGATTTTAGTTGTTGTTTTGAAGAAATGGTGTGTTTGCGAATTCTTGATTCCAATTCTTGCCAAATATTCTCTATGGGATTTAAGTCTGGAGATTGTGGTGGTGTTTTTATTATTTCAGGACAGTTATATAGCAGCCAGAGTCTAACGTTCAGAGCAGTGTGCTTGGGGTCATTGTCCTGGTAGAATTTAAAATCGTTATGAAGGTTCAATTTTCGTGCTGAAGATTTCAAATTTTGCTTTAAAATATCAATATACTTGTACTGATCCATTATACTGTCAATAAAAACAAGATTACCAACTCCAGCGGACGACATACACCCCCATACCATAACTCCTCCTCCACCATGTTTTACTGTTGGTACCAAGTTCTGTTTGCGAAGTTCTTCCCTGGGTTTTCTCCACACCAAGATTCTACCGTCAGAACCAAATATATTAAATTTACTCTCATCAGCAAATATAACTTTATTCCAGTAATCAGAATTCTTATTTATGTTGGATTTTGCGAAAGCTAGTCTGAGTTTTCTATTCTTTTCACTTACGAAGAATTTTTTCCTGGCTACTCTACCGTGATATCCAGCAGATCGAATTACCCTTCTAATAGTTTCAGGATTAACAATTATTCCATATAATGCTTGTAAATCAGCAGCAACTTTTGAAGCACTAATTCTTGGATTTTTTTTAATATTTCGAACGATAATTCGCTTTATTCCATTGGATAGCTTTGATGGTCAGCCAGGTCTTCTTTTATCCTGAATCATATGATTCTTTTTATATCGTTTAATGATATTGAAAACTGTTGAACGACTCAAGTTAACTGTTTCAGCAGTTTTTCTAATAGATTTTCCACGTTCAATATGCAAATTAATAACTAATTTTCGAATTTCAGGCGAAGTTTCTTTTCGTTTAGCATTCATGACTACACAGAGCTAAAAAACACAAAAATTCCAAAACAAACTGGAGAGAAATACTGCAGACGATTTTATAAATTATTGCCAATTGCTTTTAAGTAAAAATAAAACCCCAAAAAATATTTTTATTGCTTATTTCAGACGATTTTTGTTGCATATATAATGGTGTCCCATCACTTATGTGAGCTATTTTTTGCTCCGTTCTAAACATTTGTATTTTTATTAAATTAATATTTTAATATTTTGACAAAATGTATGTTATGTAATAATCTTTACTAAATTTAAGTATGAAACACACCCACAAAAAAAATGTGTACATGTTTTTTTAATTTATTTGATTAGTTTCCTTTTGTAAAGCACAAGTGTCCCATCACTTATGTGAGACACTGTATGTGATTTTTGTGAATTTC
Organism: Maratus michaelseni; assembly: GCA_963931845.1. Lineage (NCBI taxonomy): Eukaryota > Metazoa > Arthropoda > Arachnida > Araneae > Salticidae > Maratus > Maratus michaelseni. Next base: position 37,167,083 of record OZ007600.1, read on the forward strand.
CCTGATGAGAACATGAAGGTTTAATGAATTAGAACAACTCATTTCTTATTTAAATTAGAGATCGAATAAATATTGCTTTAGATTACTGAAAAAATGGCGGAAGATTTAGGATAAAATCACCCAGAGCATGAAAAAATGACGAATACAAATGCTAGAAAAAAAAATTACATATGCGTACACAGGGTAAAAAAGTGGACCCCCCCTCCTATTTATATTTGAAAGAATTAGGAAGTAAAAAAAGTATTTAGAGATGTAAACATAAAACCTTTTTGTGATTGTGATTGAACTGATCGCTTCATGAATGCAATTTCATTATATGATATTTTGGCTTTAAAAGTTTTTTCATTCATTTCATCTATACTAATAAAAGAAAGTTGTTTGTTTTTCTGAGTTCTGTGTGTGTGTGCGAAATGACAAGCGAAATCTACCGCACGTAGAAGTCTGAAAATTTGGGTGCGGATAGTCCAAGGCAGTCCCTGAAGACCTGAGGTTCAGATTTTTCATATTTTAAGAACCGGGGTCACTGGGGCCCTTTTAAGGTTTTTGCATCTAAATTGTTAATAATTTGCCCCGGTTTTATCCAATCTCCCTTGTTTTCGTGACCATTTCTCCATTAAGCTTTCCCCCCATTCCCACATTGAAGTTAGGGCCCTGGCACCCTGTGGCCCGATGCGTTGTTCACTTGAACCTTTTGTGTGCCCAGCATTTTTCACCCTCTCTAATTGTGTCACTCTCTCAATGCGTGACTTTTAAGTTGAGTCTTAGACTTCTCTCAACGGGCCACCACCCTCATATTTCTATTGAAGCCCTAGGGCCCTTTTTTAGCATTTCTTTCAAATTTTATTCTAACGATAATTTATAACCTATGCTTAATTTCGTGTAATTGAAGATGTAAAGCGCTATGTACTAGGATCTTTTAAGATGTTTACCTCTTAAGGTCTTACTCAAAACTATCAGTTGGCCCCTTTTGGGACCTCTCCCTTAAAAATTGACTGATCCACTAAACTTTTGTTTACTGATAACTTTTTAGGACTTCCAGCTACAAAAGAACGACAAAATTTTCTCAGTCAAGTCCGGAACCTCCTGGGCACTTTAAAATTTTTGTGCCCTAAATTGTTAATAATTAGGCCCAATTTTACCCGATCTTCTTCGTTTTTTGGGGCTTTATCTCCATTAAGCTTTTTACCATTTCTACGTTCCAGTTAAGACCCTGGCCCCCTGGGACTCAGTATAGGGGAGAAAAAGAGGGGGGAGATGAAAGAAAATTTGCTGAAATCATGTTAACTAAATGAATTGACGCGACACCCCGTCTGGTTCTGCGTCAATTCGTCCCGCACAATTCATCGCGGAACAATTCATCGCGCACAATTCGTCGCGGTGACAATTCGTCGCAGCGTCAATTCGTCACGGCTCAATTCGTCGCAGCGAAAACGCACAATTCATTGCGGAACAAGTCATCGCGCACAATTCATCGCAGGCTCAATTCGCCGTGGTATCAATTCGTGGCAGCGAAAAAGTCTTTGAAGGCTATTATGATAAAAATAAGGATAATTTAGTAAAATTATTTACTAATGATAATTTGTTTTTTAGGTATACAGAATTATAACTAACATTTTAAAGGCTGTTTCGGAGGAATTTTTTTATGTGATTTTTGGGGAATTTCCTTATTGTGAACATGACAGTTTAATGAATAAGAGCAAGTCATCTCTTATTTAAATTAGAGATAGAATAAATATTGCTTTAGATAACCGAAAAAATGGCGAAGGTTTTAGGATAAAATCACCCAGATCATGAAAAAATGACGAATACAAATGCTAGAATATTTTTTTAAAAAAATTATTAGTTGACTTATGTGTACACAGGGTACAACCCCCCCCCCCCTTCCTTATATTTGAAAGAATTATGAAGTAAAAAAAGTATTGAGAGATGTAAACATAAAATACTTTTTGTGATTGCGACTGAACTGATTGCTGCATGAATGCAATTTCATTAAGTAGTATTTTGGTTTTATAAGTTTTTTCATTTATTTCATCTATACTAATAAAAGGAAAGTATTTGTCTGTCTGAGTTCTGTGTACGTGTGCGCGATGACAAGCGAAATCTACCGCACGTAGAAGTCTGAAAATTTGGGTGTGGATAGTCCAAGGCGGGTCCTATAGACCTGACGCTCAGATTTTTAATATTTTAAGAACCGGGGCCCTTTTTAAGGGTTTTGCATCTATATTGTTAATAACTTGCCCCATTTTCATCTGATCTCCCTTCTTTTTGAGGGCATTTCTCCATTAATTTCCCCGCCCATTTCTACATTTCAGTTAGGACCCTGGCCCCCTGGGGCCGGATGCGGTGTTGACTTGAACCTTTTGTGCGCCATGCATTTTTCACCCTCTCAATGCTTAACTTTTAAGTTGAGTCTTCGACTCCTTTCCCCGGGACAACACCTTCATATTTTTACTGTGGCACTAGGGCCCTTTTTTAGCATTTCTTTCAAATTTTATTCTAATGATTAATTTATACCCTATGCTTAATTTCGACTGATTGAAGATCTAAAGCGCTACTAGGATCTTTTAAGATGTTTTCCTCGTAAGGCTTTACTCAAAACTATCATTTGGCCATTTTTGGGACCTCTAATATAGCTACCTTAAAAATCGACCGATCCACTAGTTTTTTTTTTTTTAATGATAACTTTTTTGGACTTCCAGCTACTATATGAACGACAAAAAAATTTCTCGGACAAGTCCCGGGCCCCCTGGGCACCTTAAAATGTTTGTGCCCTAAGTTATTAATAATTTGCCACATTTTTATCAGATCTCCTTCGTTTTTGATGCCTTCTCTCCATTAGGCTTTTCTCCCATTTCTATGTTCCAGTTAAGACCCGGGCCCCCGTGGGACTCGGTATAGGGGCACCGTTGAAGGTTTTGTTCCCTAAATTTTTAATATTTTGCTTCTTTAAATCCGATTTTTTTTCGTTTTTGGTGTCTTTTCTCCATTTAGTTATTCCTACATTTCTACATTCCAGTTAAGACCCTGTGGCCCGACTCGAGGCCCCTTGAACTTTTTGTGTGCTATGCATTTTTCACCCCCATAATTCTGTCACCCTCTTACTAAGCGACTTTAAAGTTTAGCCTTGGATTACTCTCCCCGGGTCACCACGCTTATATTTTTATTGGGCCTTTAGGGCCCTTTTTTAAGCATTTCTTTAAATTTTGTTCTAATGATTAATTTATACCCTATGTTTAATTCCGACTAATTGAAGTTCTAAAGCGCTAAGTACCAGGATCTTTTAAGATGTTTTCCTCTTAGGGCCCTGCTCAAAACTATCAGTTAGCCCCCTTTGTTAGCTTTCCTTAAAAATCGGCCGATTCACTAGCTGTTTTTTGTCTGACAACTACTTAGGACTTCCAACTACTACTTGAACGACAAAAAAATATCTCGGACCTCAGCTACCACCAATTTTGAATATTAATCCCTTTCTTGGGCCCTTATATGCAGCTTCTTTTAAAAGAGTCATAGAAACTTGAGTTCTGTTTATGGTTATTATCACGGGCTCGGAAAATACCGGGTGGGCCACCTAGTTAGAAAGTAAGCCATAATTTTATTATATTTTAATTATTTTCATCCACTTGTTGTATTCAGTAAATGTTTCTAATTTATGATTTTTTACTTTCTTCTATAAAAGAAAGTATTGTAATCGAACTTTTTTTCGACTTCCGATTTTCGACGGATTTACACGTTTTAGGGGTCAGAGATTCCGAAAAAGAGGTTTGTACAAATTGTCTGTTTGTCTGTCTGTCCGTCCATCCGTCTGTCTGTCCTCATTGTATCATTGAAGTTATACTTAAAATTGAACCAAATTTTTTTTTTGTGTTTTTGGCTATGGCCAGCAGGTCCTACTTGAATTTGGGGCTATTTCGACGGAAGAGGGCACTGTGATTGCGATTTTTGTTCCATTTTTACTATTGTATCATCGAAAATTTTATGAAGTTATGCAGATAATTGAACCATTTTTTTTGTATATGTTTTTGACCATAGCCTGCAGATCCCAGTTGAATTTGGAGATATTGCGTCTGGAGGAAGCTCTGTGATAACCATTTAAAGATTACAATTTCAAAAAGTTGTAAAAATAAAATTAGAAATCCTAAAAACTTTTTCTGGTAAAAGTTCTGTCTTGATCCAAGGATTCTAGAGGATTTTTTAATTTGCCTCTTAATTTGAATCTTAAAAAATGGCTGAGGTATAGCGGTTTGAAATTTTAGGGTGGCTGACATTTTCAAACAAGACAGCAGAATTCATCCATAAACGGGTTTAATTTATGAGTTTTAGTAAACATGATTTCGGCAAATTTTCTTTCATCTCCCCTATTTCATCTCCCCCTCTTTTTCTCCCCTATACTGAGTCCCAGGGGGCCAGGATCTTAACTGGAACGAAGAAATGGTGAAAAGCTTAATGGAGATAAAGCCCCAAAAACGAAGGAGATTGGGTAAAAATGGGGCTAATTATTAACAATTTAGGGCACAAAAATTTTATCGTTCTTTTGTAGTTGGAAGTCCTAAAAAGTTATCAGTAAACAAAAGTTTAGTGGATCGGTCAATTTTTAAGGGAGAGGTCCCAAAAGGGGCCAACTGATAGTTTTGAGTAAGACCTTAAGAGGAAAACATCGTAAAAGATCCTAGTACATAGCGCTTTACATCTTCAATTAGACGAAATTAAGCATATGTTATAAATTAATCGTTAGAATAAAATTTGAAAGAAATGCTACAAAAGGGCCCTAGGGCTTCAATAGAAATATGAGGGTGGTGGCCTGTTGAGAGGAGTCCAAGACTCAATTTAAAAGTCACGCATTGAGAGAGTGACACAATTAGAGAGGGTGAAAAATGCTGGGCACACAAAAGGTTCAAGTGAACAACGCATCGGGCCACAGGGTGCCAGGGCCCTAACTGCAATGTAGAAATGGGGAAAAAACTTAATGGAGAAATGGTCACGAAAACAAGGGAGATTGGATAAAACGGGGGCAAATTATTAACAATTTAGATGCAAAAACCTTAAAAAGGCCCCAGGGACCCCGGGTCTTAAAATATGAAAAATCTGAGCCTCAGGTCTTCAGGGACTGCCTTAGACTATCCGCACCCAAATTTTCAGACTTCTACGTTCGGTAGATTTCACTTGTCATTTCGCACACACACACAGAACTCAGAAAAACAAACAACTTTCTTTTATTAGTATAGATGAAATGAATGAAAAAACTTTTAAAGCCAAAATATCATATAATGAAATTGCATTCATGAAGTGATCAGTTCAATCACAATCACAAAAAGTTTTTATGTTTACATCTCTAAATACTTTTTTTACTTCCTAATTCTTTCAAAAATAAGGAGGAAGAGGGGGGGGGGGGGGTCCTCTTTTTTACCCTGTGTACGCATATGTAATTTTTTTTCTAGCATTTGTATTCATCATTTTTTCATGCTCTAAGTGATTTTATCCTAAATCTTGCGCCATTTTTTCAGTAATCTAAAGCAATATTTATTCGATCTCTAATTTAAATAAGAAATGAGTTGTTCTAATTCATTAAACCTTCATGTTCTCATCAGGGAAATATACAAAAATCACATATGAAAAAAGATTCCTCTAAAATTGCCTGTAAAATGTTAGTTACATTTCTCTAAATCTAAAAAACAAATTATCAGTAAGTAATTTTACTGAATTATCTTTATTTTTATCATAATAGCCTTCAAAGACGTTTTCGCTGCGACGAATTGACGGCGTGACGAAGCGAAGAATTGACGCTGCGACGAATTGTGCGTTTTCGCTGCGACGAATTGACACCGCGATGAATTGACGCTGCGACGAATTGTGCGCGATGAATTGTTCCACGATGAATTGTGCGCGACGAATTGACGCAGAACCCTCCCGACCTAGCACCAGCAGATTTTTACCTGTTTTCATGGCTGAAAATGAAATTGAAGGGACACAGTTTTATGGATTTAGATGAGATCGAAAATGAGACGAAGCTACTGAAGGACGTCTCAAAAAATGGATTCAATGAGTGTTTTGAATAGTTATACGAACGTTGGAAGCAGTGTGTGGATGCAGGAGGAAAGTACTTTGAAGGCCAATAAGGTAAAATTATTGTTCTATTTTTTAATAATTTGTAATTGACCTATTCCGGAAACTTTTTGGCCCTACCTTGTATATATAGAAACCATTGAATAGTTAAATCTAACCAGAACAAAATTTAATTAACATACAAATTTAGCCAATTATTATATTTTTTATAGAAAAATTAAATTAAATAATTATAGGCTGAAGAAAGATAAGTTTAAATGTTCAATACAATTTATTAATTAAATATGAAAACATAATTTATTTTTCTTTTTACATAGCATATTTAAAAATTAATTAGGAAAGAAAATAATGAGAAAGAATTAAATACTACAAAAAAAAAAGTGCTATAGTAAATAAATTAATTAATTTTCAAATTAGTACTCTTCAAATATTGAAATACTTCAAGGGGCATACATACTACTGCTAAATCTTAAAAATATTTGATATCTTGAAAAATATATACACGAAAGAGTAATGTTTTCTGAGCATTTAAAAACAAACCACATAACAGTTTCCTACAATTAGGCTAGTTATGACTAAATATGTGTTACAGGTCAAGTGTTCTTAATGTAAGCAGGATAGTTTAAAACAATATTAAAAATGTGCTTTAAAAAAGAGTTACACACAAGATTTCTCTTGAACTATTTATTATTTTTGCATGCAATTTTCCCAGATTTTAGATTATATCTATATTTTAAGACTGAACCTAAGGTTGTTCATTATTCTAGCTGTAAAAGATATAACCTAATTGAAAAAATATGCAATACTTTAAAACATTTCAACATCATTTTACAAAGAAAACGTACAAAAATATACACACCTTTAAGATAAGATATAGATATAACCTATAAATTCATGAGCACTGTATGTCAAATATTTGGATGTTCAAAAGAAATCTTGCACACAATTTTTAAAAGGCATGTTTTTAACATTTTGATATAAACTGCTTTAAAGCATAATTTTAATCGTTGCTTGTATTGAGCACATTTTTAGTCAGAATTAGCAAAATTATAGATTTTTTTTTTTTGATTTAGTAGTAATATGCCCCCTTAAACATAATGTTTGTTAGGCATAAACAAAATACATGTAAGAGGTTATTAGACATTACCTTTATTTAGAGTTTATAAATTTATTTAAAAAATATATTGAAAACTTACTCTTTTGGATCAATGTATATAATACTGCACTCAGAAAGAAACAGGGTCGGGACTTCATAATCAATACCAATAGATGCAAAGCTTTCTTTTAAAGTTTGAATGGCTGTTAAATCAACACCTAGCATAGAATAGTCCTCTGTGCACAAAACTAAAATGAGCAGAAAATCTATATGTACAATTTTGTTTCAAAAACTATTTTATTTTATTTTAAATTATTTTATTTTATTAATTTATTTTTATATAGATTAGCCAATTCAATCAAAAAACAAATTTTAGATCCTTAGTAGAAAAAGTCAAAATTTGATATATAAATTCTTTATTGAATGTACCATATAAGCATAATTTACATCCTTATATTTTTCTTTTTTGTCGATCCTATCTTGAAAGAAATTTTGAGAAAACAGAAAATTTCAAATATTGTTTTGCATCAAGAAAATCAACACAATTAGTGAAATGGACTTCGATATTAATTTGACACTGCATACAGCCAAATATAGTTTTAAAAATTGAAACCTGTGAAAACTTAATTGCTAGGAACTGTAAAAAGAAATCCGTTTTAAACAGGTTTCCGTTTTAACAAGTAGATTTGTATGATATTATTTTCGGCAGGAAAATAAAAATTCTCCAATAGACAGATTCCCTTTTCACAGATTTTCTGTATTAAGTTCCACTTGATGCAGACTAACGAATAATATGAAACAAAAGAATTTGTGCATCATAGAAAAGTGGGACTTTTGGCAACCCATGCAGTGGTTCCATGGAACTGGTCTTGGTACCCTGAAAATCAGGACACCTGGCAACACTAATGGAGATGCATAGCAGTTACATCGAATGTTCTGATGCAAATTAGTCCCTTTTAGCATTATTGTCATTACTTGGTGATAAAGGAAAAGTATAAATTTCAATTTGTCAGCCTAACAGTTTGGGAACCCCTGATACTCCATAAATTAGATTTTATATGTAAAGATTAAGGTATTCTTCGATGTAAATTCAATGAGTTGTTTCACCTCCAAATATTATTTCAATGCTATACTATTCTGATAGAGGAAGAGAAAAAAGGAATTCTATAAGAAGATATTGCATAAAATATATTTATAATTAATTTGACAATAATAATTAACAAAATTGTAAAATAAATATTTTGATACAAGACCTACTGAAGGCAATTTCTCCTTTAGTTTATTTGAAGATACAACATCTTTGATGAGTTCATATTTTCTTTTCATCACTTCCGGAAAGTCAATCTAAACAAGCATAATACATAAATAAAAATAAAATAAAAATAAGAACGCTACATACAAAACTATAAATTCAAAGAATTTAATATAAATAAAGATTTTAGAAATTGGGATAAAACCAAGCTTTTTACAATATAAAACTAAAGAAAGAGAAAACAAAAAAATAAAAAATGAGTTACATACATTGTGAAATTTAGAACACTGTAATCATAATTCAACATAAATAATATACAGGTTTCCCTTGATTAGTGCGGTTCATTAATTCTATGATATTACCACACTCATCGAAATATGCATTGAATGAGAAAAACTGTAACAGATCCACAATCAACTTTCTCAAAAACCCAATATACATAAATAGACAATATAATAATGTATTATGATATTGTTGTTAGCAAGTATATATGGCAGCTTGATTTGAAATTTTTAGAAAAGTTTATCTAACTTTTATGAACTTCTATTAACATAAATGTGTGAGCTAATTTAATAAGTAACAAGCAAGAAACATTGAAATATCGATTTTAATTTCGTATTTTCTGCAATTCTTTAGGTTAATTATGTTAGCTCACTTACCATTTTGTTATTTCTTTTTAATTTACATAATTTGATTTAAAGCTTATTGTAATACAATTTCATTACTTCAAACTTGCATACATTTTATTTTATTTAAGCAAAAATTTATCAATTGCCAATTGCAAAGCTTTTTCCTTCTTTTTGGAATACATCTTGTGGTTTTAAAATTTATTATCTAATATTTGGTGCAGTTGCATACTTCTACTGCTGTTTGGGTCTATAACTATCAAATGCTGTCTGAGGAATTTGAAAAGTTTCTTGAAATTCTTTTTTCGGCATTTTTTGCAAGTTTCCTTTTTTTTTAATTTGAAGCTATAATGCCAGAAAAAAAAAATGACTTATTTTGTGCTTTATGCATCAATTGAAATTTCGGCCATACTAATAGAGGGAGCAACTAAAAAAAGTTTACTGCACCAAGCAAAGGATACCTATACTGTAAAAAGTCTATACATTTTTAATACATTGTGAACCTTAACTTAATCCTCTGAAAGAGATTTCCTGCAAAATAAAAAAAAGTTTCATAAAAAGTTTATAAAACTTAGGTTAACTTAGTTTATAAAACTTAGGTAAAAAATATTTTTAAAAAATCAATTTTTTCCTTTATAGAGCTTTAAGATTATGATTTTCTGTAACCACCTTTTTCTTGAATTCTAAACTATGTTAATTTCTTTTTAATGAGTTTTTGTTTAGGTAAATAGATGAGTGATTATTAACCCTTTACATCCCAACTTGTGAATTAATGAAAACAAGGTGATCCAACCCGGGTTGGATCCAACCAACGGGTTGGTTGGTCCAACTCCACATTCATTTTAAAACTCATTCTTCTCAATATCGTTTATTTTGACACACAGTAAATGATGTATCTTTAAATTTTTTAAGCATCCTTGTAGAGGAAAAATAAATTATACACAATACGACAATTATGAAAACTTCATGCCAATGGTTAAATTTACAAAAGTTACAGCCTATAAAGAAAAAGAACAAAAAAATTTCAAACTCATCCAAAATTGTATTACAGACAATCAAAGTGTTAAATGAATTTCATGGAACTTTTTTATGGTAGAGTTAACAATGTTATTCTGTATTTTATAGATTGGGTACATGTAAACTAAAAAAATCCTGTATTTAAAATTTGTTACATAAAAATTTATGCAAAATTCTTTTAAAAGCATTTTAACTACAACATAATGTTGCTTAAGAAATAATGTCAAGTTTTGTAGAAATTGAGTCAGGCAGGAACATAAACAGCGAAAAAAAAAAAAATGGGCTGGTGCCAAACTTTTAGTTTTTATAATGGGCTAGGCTAGAATACAGATTTTGTACAGGTCTAAGTAAAAATATTTTTTTGGGTATGGCAGAAATTTTGGCTAGTATAGATCTCTAATTGCTATATTAAATTCAACATTGTGCTATGAAGATTTAAAAAACTTTTATACACAATCAACCAATAAATGCCAAATTACATAAGTTTTTCACAGTAACTTTTTTGTACTGGGTAAAATTATATACAAAAAGAAAAAGTTTGGGAATTTTTCATGCAATATAAAAGCCAAGAAATTAAATTCAATATAACTGACAAAATTTAAAATCCCCTCTTCTTAAATAATGCAAAACAATTTCATATTTAATTTAGTCAAAATCGGTTATAATGTGGATGAACAGACCAGAGTTTTTGCTCGCTATAAGAAAGTTCTAACAGCAATTGAGTTCATGCTCTATTCAGTTAATTGCTTTTGGAACTTACAGAATACAAGAAAGTTTTATTAAATCAGTAACAATAGCTCAATTATCATAGGAATAATGTTATGTCCTATAATTTAAAATATGAAAAAAGTTCTAATTAATTATAATACTGTGCTTAATTTTATCTTTGCTTAAGTAAACAAATAATAAAGACAAATAAATGCAATGAAAGGAGGATAAGCAATCCTTTTTTTTTCATTTGTATATTACTATTAGTATGTTCCATAAGAAAGCTATTTTACTCTGAATTTTCTTCGGTAGCTTTTTTTTATCAAATACTTTTCAATGAAATAAGCTCATTGTGTGGAAAACATCATCATTTGTGTCTTTTGATTCTAAGAAGCTTTGAAGTTTTCGCAGCAATCCAAATTAACTGCATTTGTCAAGGAAGAGGTTATTGTTTCATATTCATTGTCAGTCATTCTCAACTCCATCACTTTCAGTAATGAACTGTAAAATAATGTTTTCACTCAGGAATCATTCATTAAAACAGCCTTTTTTTGTGAATTTTCATATTTTTTAATGCTTATATCTAAGATTTATTCATAATAACCAAGTTTATTGTAATGCATTTATGTATTGAACCAATCATTTGCTGACAAATTCCTTGTTAAAACTGAGTTCTTGTTACATTTGAGCTTGCTTTAACTGAGTTTGACTGTATATGTTATCATCAGCAATTATACAATCTTAGTAATCATTATGATTTTTAACTAGAAATGCCAACTTCTGGCAATCTTTCCCAGTGGCCAATGCAAGTTTTTTTTCTTGGGGTCCATTTTGTGAAAAGTAATTGTTATTTTTGTGAAATTTATAATAGTTTTGCGAAAAATAAAATTTTGTAACAAAAGATCAAATCCATATTCAATGGGTGGAGTATTATAGTTGAGATTTATTCCAACAGAGCGAAAAATGTCGGGGTCAGAACTCAAACCTGTCTACATTGGCTTGCTGTGCCAATGCTCTTCCTACTGAGCAACCCCAACTATGATACTCCAACCATTGAATATGATTTACCCAGTTGAAAAAACTTTCCTCTCTTCATTATGATCAAATCCAGCTTCTCAAATTCGAACTATTAATAATGTCATTTCAAGTCTTCTGCTAAAGTTTCTCTTTCAGGTGAGCTTGTTTTATTTGTAAATTACACATTTTAAAACCTAACAAAATAAAAATAATTAATGATGAATATGCTTTTATGGCAGGGATGCACAACATGTGGCTCACGAGAACCCTAGATGCCAACATCTACAGAAATTCCGGATTTGTGCATTTCGCGAACTGTCAAACGCAGTGTTGAATCCAGGGGGTGGCCCAGGGGGGAATGTCCCCCCCGGAAGATTTGAGATTTTATGTTTTAAATGGTCAAAAAGTGGAATTTCCCCCCCGGAGCCACAGAAATCCCTCCCGGAGAAAAGTGTCTGAATTCAACACTGGTCAAACGGACACGTAAAATCATAAATTTCGTCACATGGGCACAAAAAGATAGTGAATTTCCTAAATCTGGCACATAAAAATTATGCATTTGGTCGATTTGGGTATGTAAAGATTGCGAATTTCGTCGATTGAGCATGGAAAAAAAAAATGTGAATTTTATCAATCATTTAGGGAAAAAATTGCGAATCGTTCAATGAAAAAAATTGCAAAATTTGTTCATCGGTTGCAGAAAAAAAACATGATATAATTCTAAGTAAATAGTTCTAACACATTCTAAGAGGATGCATTTTAAAGTGAAAAGAAACGAACGTGCGAAACTTGAAAAGAGTAAAGGGGGGAAAAAAATAAAATGGCTTTCAAAAAACATTCGAATTCACAGAAATGTTCAGAATTTATATCATTTAGGAGTAATTGAGAGCTGTAATTTAAGTAAATAGGGCAAAATAATAATAAATTTAAGGGGAATTTAATAGAATTAACGATAGATATTATTAAGGAATAAGGAATTAGTGAAACTGGTGGTAATTTATTATAAAACAGAGAAACATTGTGAAGGAAGATATAATAATGTAACATATATATATTAAGACTATTTCAGATTTTTAAAAGAATTTTATGTAATATGGCTGCGCACCCCTATTTTATGGAATGGAATTTTGTGAAGGGGCCTGTTTTATTAAATGAATTTTTGCAAAGGGGCTCATAGGCCCCAATTTTTGCCTGGATCAACACCTGTTTCCATTAATAAAACCCAAAATACCCAGTAATTTTCAGTAATTACTCATTATAAATATATTTCATTCAAAAAAAAAAAAAAAAAACTGAGAATCTATAACTATTCACATTTATGCATCATTCTTAAAATAAATTAAAAAATATATATATTTGTTTAAACAGAATACACATTTAAACAATTTAAAACAGCATCAAGAGACAGATAAAAATACCTCTACATAATGACAACCAGGAGGAAATTTGTTATTATTTTTCAGTCTAAAATAAGATGAATCATAACCAGCTCCCAAAGAAATGATCTGGAAGAAAACCAACTATGTATCAGTTATTGATATATTAAGATCAGGGGTTTATATAATTATAAATTTTCATAGTCCAATCATACAGATTATATCATTGGGCACACCATTCATGACACAGCAAAAATTTCTAGGAATATATGGAAAAGTATTATTTAACAGTATTGTTACATAAACATCATTCACTTGTAAGAAAGTTCTCATTTTTCAAGGAAAAAGTTTACTAGTATAAAGCAGGGGTCAGTGATTTAAATTAGGTGATATTAAAAAAAAAAATCATTGATTAAAATCATATACACAACACACACACATACATATACATATATATACAGGGTGTAACTGAAATGCTTCAACAAACTTTGAGGGATGATAGTACTCATGAAGATGAACAAAAAATGCCATAGAACACGGGGTCGCAAATGACATTTAACCCTTTCAGAGACAGTGGTATGTCTAAAAAACCACTTAATTTTAATTCCAAAACGCCACAATGGCACCAGAATTTTGCTAAAATCTTTTCCATTTAATATTTATGTGAAATATAGCCTTTTTCTTATTTACAAACAATTTTTTTTGTAAATTGCGGTGCCAGTCCATTTTCAGACGCATTTTCTCTATTTTTATCCTTTAAGCCTTTTAGGGGCAAACTACTTTTAGTACTAAAATGTTGAAATAAATGACTGGCACCGGAATTTATAAAAAAATTTGTTTGTAAATAAGAAAAAGGCTATATTTCACATACATATTAAATGGAAAAGATTTTAGCAAAATTCTGGTGCCATTATGGCGTTTTGGAATTAAAATTAAGCGCTTTCATAAACATACCACTGCCCCTGAAGGGGTTAAACGTCATTTGCGACCCCATGTTCCATTGCATTTTTTGTTCGTCTTCATGAGTACTATCATCCCTCAAAGTTTGTTGAAGCATTTCAGTTACACCCTGTATATATATATATATATATACAGTGAAACTTCTATTTAACGAAGTCTCATCGTTACAGTTAAAAACTTCGTTATGAAGAAAATTCGTTAAATAGAAAAACTTAAATTTATGAAATTTTTCCTTCAGATAGGACAAACAGGTATTGGATTCAGAACTATTTGATTCAGTTTCAACTATGAAACCGTCTTTTACGAAACAGTTGTGTACAGTCGATGAAATCACGCAACATTCCCAAGCTTTGGCTAAAGCTTTCATCAGTTCTGATACACAGGTTCTCAAACTAATGTTTTCACTGTATTCTCTTTTTTCTGTCTTTTTCAATAATGTTCTTCAAGATTTTTTATTATTCATTAGACTAATGGCTGAAGTTTAGGAGTTGTAATAGCAGGAATAAAAATTACTTTGATGTTGTTCGATTTTCATATTGAAGCCACATTCTTATGGATATACAAAGCAATTGTCTATCAGCAATGGAAGGTCAGAATGGTAACTGTCTGACTCTAATTAATATTTTTTGCTTCAATGCGTCTGATGCCATTAAACCATTGTATCTTTTATATCTTTGAATGTAAAAAAAGGATTTTGACTTCTCCAACTGTCGAGTCTCGGTGTGAGAGAGTAAATATAACAAGTGTTTTTCTTAGTGTGAAAAAAAATTGTTTTATTTAGCACCAAGCAAAATGGAAATTATTTAAATGTGTTCATTTTCGTACAATTCGATAAAATAAATTCGCATTTCCATCGCAACATCGACCTCTTAGTTTGAATTCTGTACAAGTACAAAAGTGGAATAAACTTCGTTATATAGAATATATTTTTCGTAATATGAAGATTAATTTACATGCTAATTGCGTTCAGAGTCAAAGTTCTGCAGAAAATTTCGTTAAGTAGAAAACTTCGTTAAATAGGGACTTCGTTAAAGGGAAGTTCTACTGTATATATATTATATATATATATATATATAATAAAACTTTTGTAAATAATAACCATTAAACCACACAAATAATCAACAACAGATAAACTGATAATTACAATACAATACATAAATATATTAAAAAAATTTTAATTAAAATAAGTGGGAAAAATACTTAGAGATATGTAGAGAAAAAAATGTAATATGAAGAAAGTGAAACTTATTACAAGAAGCAATTGGGAACTTATATATAATGAAACACTTTTTCAAGGGCAATATTCCACTAATATAAGTAAAATGTAATTTATTTCTGTTTGAGTTAATAGTCAAGAGCCTAATTTATTAACTCAAATTGCCTGATCAATTACTGAGTCAAATTTAAAGAAAATTGAATAAAAATGAACAAATATTGAGTAACTGAACATGATATGTGCAAAAATCAATGAATAGGGTGCATTATTAAATACAAAAACATATTTAATTAGAGGGGCTCCGCTCCCCTGCTCGCTATGTTCTTCCCCCCAGTAAAATCTAAATAGAAAAAGTCACGCGTGAGAGAAAAAGAATAATTGTATTTTAACTGAATTAGAGGATGACGTCATCTTCTTTAGCAAAAACATCGGACAAAGAAAAATAAATTGAAATACACTTAAATTACAATTTAATCTATTATAACAAATCATACCTTTTATTTTAACACGTGAATATCACTACTTCGATCAAGGATATAATATTTTTTTCTTCTAAACATTTCAATTTCGGTTTTTAATCGTAAATATAAAATAAACCCGTGAGAAATCGTCACATTTTATCTCTTTTGTGCTATTTATTATTTTTTATAATCAATGTTGAGGATCCTATAATGCAGTATTTTATTTTTGTGGCAACACACATTCGAGGAAAACCTTTCATTTCAATTATGAAAACAATGCAGATTTAATTTTTAATTAACAGCAATTTTTAATCAAAAAACATGTTTTAACGAAATATAAGTGTACTATGCCAGAAGCTTGTTCAAAATCCTTTCATATGGTATCTCATTTGTCGTTCTGCATTTTGTACTTTTTTAGAAAAAGGGATGTTGACAAGAGAAATAATATATATTATGAGTGGACATTGCACACCACAATCCAGTCAATGCATCCTGCAAATGATGGTTAAATTGCTATGCATAGTTTTTGATTCTACAAAACTTATGTAACTGAACTAGCTTGACCACTTTTAACATTAAATAACACTTAAAATAATTCTTCAATTTCAAAATTGTACATGCTTTGTCATGGTTATCATACACTTTTCTATAAAACTGCCAGTTTTCATGTTTTTATATACAATAGTTTTTGCAAGATAAGCTAAAAAAAAATGAAAAGGACACAATGCATTCAATAATGACAGTGGCAGCATTAGTAACTTTAGTATGAGAATAAACAATTTTACATAGACAGTGAATTTTTTTCAAAAATAAGACTATTTCATGTTTTGTATTATACATGGATTATTTTATCAAAAAAGAAATTATTGAATATATTTAAAACATTATACATAAAATAATTAAATTACTTGAGATTTCTGATAACTGCTGGAATTTATAACAGACCACCAACATTCGAAAACCTTTTCTAAAGCCTGGAATCGAATATAATAACCCCTAAAAAAAGAAAAGTTTTATATTAATATAAAATGTATAGATATTTTTAATGTTAAATTATATAGAATAAAAGTTATTCAATAATGAAATCATAAACAATTTTTTAAGCTTTCCAAAATTGTTGAAATGTGCTTTATATGATATTAGTTAATCAGGGGCTGCACCAACAAATTCAGACAATCAACCAACACATTCGCCAAATTTGAAAATCTTAGGCCAATTTTCAAAAGTATTAGCCAATTTTTTTTTTTTTTCCTGTTTAACTATATTTGTTATGATATGAACATGAATTCAAAATAATTTAATGTGAACAATTTTTAAAATGCAGCATACTATAATTCAATAAATAATTTATTTATCAAAAAATAGAAAATGCCATTTGATTCAATCCACTTCAATAGTCAGCCCAATTTTATGCCTTTACATTTAAAAATGAGTCAAAGTAAATTGTAGTATTGCACTTGTTGAGCAGGGAATTTGAGAACAGCCTTAAGAGATAATTGCCATAACCTCTATTTTGAATCAACTGGTTTTAGAGTCCTGCATCATTTAAGTAACCTGATTTTACTTGACTGGATCATGTTAGGTTAGTGCTAATTTTTTAGCATTGCAGGTTGGATTCAAGTTGGGTTGGCTAATTGTTTCAGGCTGTGTTTTGATTCTTACAGGATGAGTCTTGATTCTTGCAGGTTAGGTTGAACCAATTATTAAAAAGAAAGTTCAGAATATCGTTTCAGAAGAAAAAAATATATTTGAAAGCAAATGACTTTTTACCTGTTCATTTTTCGACAAAAAAAAAAAAAATTGATATTAACTCCTTAAGCACCCTATTCAGTTTACTGATAGTATGCTGAATACCAGATATATTAAATTTCGTCAAAAGTAGTTGTCATTATTTTTAATTACATGTGGATTATTTAATTATATGTAATGTAAGGAGGTGAATTAAAGGCTTATTTATATTATACAATCAGAAATAAGGTTCGAAATTTCAATCTTCATCTCTTTATTCAAAGATATCATCAATATTGTCTATGTCATCATCAAAATTAGGAACATAATCACCAATCTGACATAATTATTCTACAAAATCACTATCTATTAGAGATACAAACAATTGCAAAAGCCAAAGCGAAATACTACAATTTACGAAAGACAACTGAACAGAATGACCATTGCATAAACAAATGAACGACGAAGAAAGAAACAAAGCATTGGGAAAACTAACGAGTTTCAGGGATGCAGAAAATGTTTTTACACCCGACATTTCCCCCAATCCCATACCTGCCAACTTTTCAAAATGGCAAAGTGTAAAATAACGCGTGAAGTGCATTTCTTGCAATTTTGTCTTTCATAAGAGCATATTACATATATAACACATTGATTATATAAAAAAGATATAAACAGCATTTACACATGTAACTGATGAATGTTGTTAAATAATATACTGATATTTTGATATGAAACATATACAGACAGCTTCTTTTTTTTTAAAGAAAGTCTAAGCAAAAACATTACCCAAAACATGACTTCCATTTATATACAATGAAAATTAAAAGATTTTGTATGGTATATTTATAATATGAACCCTTGATTCATGATTTTAACTATATGAAATATTCCTTTACATTCAGCAACTATCATTAATAAAAGAAGTTAAAAAGTATTTCCTAATTTTAGGGAGTAAAATAGAGCTTAGAAGAAACTTTGCAAGAAAGTGTAAAAATAAACATCTTAAGTGTAAAAGTGTAAAAAATGGTCAAAAAGTGTAAATTTTACACTTAAAGTGTAAAAGTTGGCAAGTGTGCAATCCATATGAAAATTTCCCCATAATAAATTCTGTATTACCGTAGGTATAGAAAATTTTGCAATATATAAGTCACCTCTTTAAAAACCTATAGACTGAACTTGTAACATGTCTAGTTATTGGAAAGGTAAGTCTAATTCTTATGCTTAATATTTATTAATAAATGCAAAATTTTAACCAACAAATACAATGTTTTTGATTACCTTTTCTGATAAATTGTCAATTATTGAGAAACTACTATCTTCCACTGTCTTTGTGATGTTGTCAATCACTTTTGATGTTTTGTAGATCTTGAGTCTGTTTCCTGGAGAAAATCTAGTGAAATGATAATTTCCACCACGAAAATTATGCCTGTTTAAGGATGCTTTTAATAATTCCGTAGCTTTATGCACTGGAGGTCCATTCCATGATATAAACACTTCATGAAAGAGATTATCAGATTTTAGGGTTCGGTTATAAATGTGATTGCCAACAGATTCACAAACACATTTACTGCAAAATTTCAAGCAGTTTTCAAGGAGGTAAACTATTTCTGGTACATCAGCGTACACATCAGGACTGGTAAAAGCTTCTTTTATAATACCGTTGTCCTGATCTAGAAGTGGTGGTTTCTTTTCAGATTTTTTTTTAAATTAAATTCAGCTTTTAGAATGTTTTTCTTCAAAGTTGTCCACTGATTAAGAAGACTTTTCTCATTATTAAATTTAAATTCTTTTATATCCTTGCTCACCCATTCAGTGAGAGCTTGTAGTGAGTTTTCCACCAATGGTGGTGTGAGATCTTCTTGATTTAACTCTCTTTCTAAAGATGGGGTAGAGCTCAAAATGAGTTTACTACTGAAGCATTCTCTCATATGTTTTACAATTTTTAGTTCACATGTTCTTTGTTTAAGCTGAGCAGAGGTTTTTAATATTTTCCACCGATGGTGGTGTGGGATCTTCTTGATTTGATTTTTTTTTCTAAAGACGGGGTACTACTAATTGTCTGATATATTTTACAATTTTTGGTTCACATATTCTTTGTTTAAATTGTTTAAGCTGAGCAGAGGTTTTTAATATTTTTTTCTTGAGAGTTTGAAACACTCACTTTTTGTGATGTTTTCTTGTGAAATGTTAAAATACCTGATTGCCACTGGCCACAGGGTGACTAAATGTAAAAAATTGGCGACTTTATGCTATGCATCTGATCGCCAAAGAGGCGATTTCTATTTTTCATGTTGCAGTAAATCAGATTTCTTAGCGCCATTTTGTTTCCAGGGATTCCACTTGTCCACCGAACGGCAGATTTCGGTTCTTAAAATTTTTTAAAATCTAATCGGCGATTTCTGTGGAAAACAATCACAATTTTTGTCAAACTGTCGCAAAATTGAATCGCGATTTTTGGTAAGAGACTGCGATATTAAACCAGGATTTTCGTCAAACGATTGCGAAATAAAACCGTAATTTTCGTCAAACGATAGTGAAATAAAATAACGATTTAGGTCAGGTGATCGCGAAATAAAACACTAAAACTGTGAATTTCGTCAGATGACAGCGAAATAAAATCACGATTTTCGTAGGACGATTGCAAAATCAAAGTTTGATTTTCGTCAGACGATTGCGAAATAAAACCACGGTTTTCGGCAGGTGAAAGTGAAATAAAACTGCAATTTTCGACAAATGATAGCGAAATAAAATCGGGATTTTCGTCAAACGACCGCGAAATAAAACCATGATTTTCATCAGGTGATCGTAAAATAAAACTATGATTTTCATCAGACGATCATGAAATAAAACTGTGATTTTCATGAGACGATCGCGAAATAAAACCGCGATTTTTGGCAAGGAACCGCGAAATAAAACTGAAATTTTCGACAAAAGATCGCGAAATAAAACCGCAATTTTCTATTTCGGAAAATTTTGCAATTCATTGTTAAAATCGAAATCAATTGTATATTTTCCCACAAAATTTCCCCAGATGGCTAAAATTTCCCCCGATCCTAGATCGCCGGATCGGACATATTCTCCACCCCTGACGAGTTTTTCTTGGCACATAACACCAACTATTGAGTACAAATTCAATCATTGCTATAATGCTCGTACAAATCCAATCACAATATAGCAATTAACAATGCAAAAAAAAAAAAAAAAACAGATGCTTGGAACATTGCAGTCTGGACTTAAGACGTACGTACACATACGTCCTGGTATTTCAAATAGAAGAGTTCATGACGTATGCAGGTACGACGTGGTGCTTAAGGGTACGATTATAGACTTTTTTTAACCAGTGTTGTAGTCGCATAATATGCTATACTCCATTTGCTGAAAGAAGATAACAGAAGTAAACAAATGCACATGCGGATTGGCGATGCTTAAACCTGGCGCTGTGCCAGAAGCACCAAACAGACTGTCTGAAGTGTTTGAGCTTCTGCTTTTTCAAATCGAAATAAAAAATAAAATTCGCCAACCTTAGGATTTGTGCCAAATGTGTGGCTCCTTGGTGATTTTTCTGCAACCCGTTTGTTTACTTTCGTTATCTCTTTTCCCTGAACAGACTATAGTCATGAACGTTCATGGCTAGAATATACGGTATAGCTTTATTTGAGAAACAGAGGGTATACAGAGCCTTTAAAAAAAATCCAGAAGGTATACAGTGTATACCTCCATACACTTCACTATACCACTGTTTTTTACCATAACTACATTAAATTATAAATAAATTTTCGTTTTTCTTCAGTCGGGTTGTGGATCGCTGAAATTTTTTTTGTTAGGTTTGAGATAGGTTGACTAGAAATAAAATTTGGCGTTTGAGGTGGGACATGCGCTGATCTCTACCTGGGGTGTATATGTATATCTATATACAGCATGGAACCTTTTATCCGGAATCCAGTTAATCAGAAAACCAGTTATCCAGAATGATATTTTAAACTGGCTGATTTCAGAATCTTTCCAGAAAAAAGTGCCATGCAGTGGCAGTTTGACGTGCACTGCTTGATAGATTACCATATGCATTGTACAACTTGATTAACATCTAGGATTTGAAATGAAATCATATTTAGTTAGATATTGAGTTTTATGCAGTTATTATTGTTTCCAAAGTATTGCCAGAAATTGCCTTCTTTCAAACTCTGATTAATCTTTGATCTTGATAGGATCAGAGCCTTAATCGGAGTAATCTAATAATTTGAAATCAGTATCAATGTTACAGCCACAAATATTATACAAATCTCATTAAATGGATGTTGATGTCCAATCAGTTATCTGGAATACATCTGGCCACGGCCATTCTTCATACATGGTTCTATACTGTATATATCCACACCAGAAACATTGTACTAGCTATTAGCTTCAGGTTTAAAATTTTTTAGTCTTCTATTGTGTATGAGTCATAATTGCTTTTCATATGTAAATAAAGTTAGTGATTCTTATATCGATTTTTCATTATAAACTCTGCTCATGCTGAGGCATACATTCACAAAGTCACTTTCATCCGTAAGTAGATATAATTCAGAGACCGTGCTAACCATTCACGACCTTGCCAAATGCAAATAAATCTGAAAAACGGCAATAAAAATTTATTTTTGGTGAAATATGTGGTGAACGATTATTTTAACACTGACTGTTTTTAAAATAGTTACAAATGCCATCAAATTTTGCTTTAATGTTTCAAATAAAATTGAAAGGAACGTATGAAGGGTTTTTGAAAAATCGATGTTAATACTCCAATGCTCATTATAATGTAACTTAACTAAGGATGGTGTGGTGTGTTGTGTCCAAAAAAAAAAAAAAAAAAATCTATTGTTGCTAACATTAGGCATTTAGATAAAAGGAAAGAAGCCTATATTAGATATAAAAACATGGCAGTTGTTTTGATATGAAAAACCCAAGCTTTTAACCGACAATAGCACATCTAAGGGAGATGGGGCAATGAACCCGACCTCGCTCCTTTGAGATAATAAAGGGTCTGCAAAATGATATTGGAAGTTTGTAAGGGTAAGGGCCTGGCATGGACCGGCTGAAGCAAATTTTCATTCATGAGATATGGGATGGACCCAGGTCTTTCTTTTTTATGCAGACTTGGGCTGTGCCGGACTAGATATCGTTTTCTAGGTCAAACCTGGCCAAGACTTTATTCTTACTAGAGGTCTGCATTGCATGGGCCGAAATTTCCAGCCTTGTGCCTGGTCCAGTATAAAAGTTAAACGTTTGTCCCGGGTCCAACCTAGCTCATATGAAAACTGTTATTGGCTCATACACACTCCACAGCGAAAAGTAGAAGTTAACCCGACCCACAATGAAAAAAAAATTAGTCCTCACCCGATCTAAGGTCAGATTATAACCTCCAAATTTCTAATATCTTCCCCCCTCCTGAAGACTATCTAGATCCGCTCTTGTTATCAGACATTAAAAAACACATACAGCAGATAATAGTAGTCAAAAACACTATATGCGGCACATATTCAGAAGTTTCAGACTTATGGAAATTATAAGCTATTTGGTAAGACACAATAGGTAACAACTTACAATGTTAATAAAAAATAAAGCACAATAAATCATTGATAAGAAGATTATACCTGTTAATTATTGGAGACCGGCGATGCAATCTTTTAGTAAACAATGATAAATAATTATCTTCAAAGTATCCATTTTTGGCTGAGGAAAATTTACTGTTGATACAGCAGTCACTGGAATCTTGAACCTGCAGAGTATCAATAAATAAAATTAACAAAGAAAGTTGAGTTTAAGTAGGAAAGGGGAAAAAAGGGGTGGGAGTGGAAAAGTGAAAAAGGAATAGACAGGAAAATTCAGTAATATGCAGAAAATGAATATAATTCACGTGTTTCTTAATCAGGTCTACAGCTAATTAGCATATTTAAAAAAGCATGGTTTAGTACAAAAGTAAATGCACTATTGTTACCAGGTTTGTGTGGCAAACTTTTAATAGTACTCTAGGTGATAATTTCCTCACTCTGACGTCAACCTTGTCTGTAAACCTAATTATGGAATATTAGCATAGAAAAAATATAAAAATGGAAATATAAAGCAAATACATGAAAACCCTCAAGAGCTGTTCAACCTTATCAAATATCAAAATGGTAAAAAGAAAATTTTAGAAAAAATACTGGATATTTATCTATTGTTAGTTTTGTTTATAATGTCCCATTAAGTATTGTTTTTCTCTAATGTATTGATTTTCACACGAGCATAGATTCAATGCTCACTTATTGTTGAGCTTTTTTTTAGGAGGGAATTTTATTTAAATACTTAATAGGGGATTCTAGTTTACGTGTGAAATAATTTATTTAAATATCTGTTTACTTATCGGTTACTTTCCAGCCATACTATACTTAGCTATATTTACACATAACATATATTTGTAATATTAACAGCGAGAATAGTTAGTTTCCATACTTTACCTTATTCATAATATACTTCTAAGCGAAATGCAGTAGTTAGAAAAAAGCTTCTTTAGTCAGAAAGACATAATCAAATATCGTCCAATGAACAAGATGAAAATTAATTATCTTTCTAGGTGAATAAAAAGTATAGTAAAGAATACGATGAACTGAACGAGAACACGTTGCACACAAAACTGTTGATACCGGATTTTCCACCAAAACATAACATAAGATTGATTAATTATCGATATTTATATCGATATATGCTATGCATCGATTTATATCGAACTATATATATTTAATCGAACTAACAAAGGCATCATTTTCATCACACGGGGAAAATTATGCTCTTTTCATCCGTGATTTTCATAAAATATAAATAGAAGGGTCAAATTGTTAGTTGGTAAATTGATTGGTCAATATAGAGGACTACAACGCACAAAACATTACACACTATCCGAAATGGTAGTGGACGACTTATCAACAAAATAGTTACATAAGTAATCGATACAACTAAGCTCTTTATTTAAAAAATAATCGAAATATTGTTTTTTGGTTAAGTTCGGATTTTGTATAATCGTAAAGGCGGTAGCGAAAGCGAAGGGAATGTAAACTTTTTAAATCAGTTTTTCTTAACTCTCTTTATTTTGAATGATATATTTATGGTATTTAATAATATCAACCAATATGTCTTGTCTTCTGAAATATTTGACTGTAATAATAATTTTTGTGAGCCCGCAGTCTATAGCTAAGCAGCCGAATTTTGTAATTTTTTTAACCGACGATCAAGATTCGGTTTTGGGAAGTATGGTATGTATAATATTTGATTGTAAGAAGTTTTTATTTATTTCCCCGTAAATCATGACGAAACGACGACAATAACTTTTGTTTTTATTTGTGAGTTGCCGTTCTCCGAAAAGAAAAATACTTAAATCTACGTAATATAGCCCAGTGTTGAATTCAGACACTTTTCCCCCCGGGAGGGATTTCTGGGGCTCCGGGGGGGGGACATTAAAGACTTCCGGGGGGGAAATTGCACTTTTTGACCATTGAAAGTATAAAATCTCAAATCTTCCGGGGGGGGGGACATTTCAATGCTCCGGGGGGGGGGGGGGAGGGGGGAATGCCACCCCCTGAATTCAACACTGATATAGCCAGTTCTCCGAAAAGCAAAATACTTAAATGTACGTAATGTAAACCTACACAAATGTCTTACACTTTCATTCTGAATCGTCAGCGCACCATAACGTACACTATTTCAAAAGTAAGTGTATAATATTTAGAAAAATGGAACTCCCTCCTTAAGGGTCTTGGCAAGAGAAAGAGATAGAAATATTGTCTTCCACAGTGGTGTCTTACTGCTACACAATGGACTACTTTTTCAGTTAATATTTTTTTCTCTTTATTGGACAGACCGATCTGCATGAAAATATTTTTGAATATTCCTTAAACTTTTTTACATTCATCATAATTTTCTCATAACATAGTTTTCAATACATTTTTCAAAAAACAATTATAAATCATTATTATATTATTAAAAATTTAGGTACTTTTCGGTTAGCCGGGCACCAGTGATATATGTACATATATAAATACATATGTATATTATATATACATACATACATGTATATATATGTGTATGTATATATATATGTATATGTAAGTAGATATGTGTATATATATGTGTGTGTGTATATATATACATGTATATATATCACTGGCGCCCGGCTAACCGAAAAGTACCAAAATTTATTTATAAAATTTGTACCCTGAAGTGGACAGTGTGCCCCAGAAGCGGGGCACAGTGGACCGCTATTGTGTATTATCTCAAATACAATATAAATCTATTTTTCATTAATCTGATTCTTCTTTATTTCCCCTTTACCTCCAAAATAACATAGTAATATAAATTTCCAAGTAACATTTAAAAAAAAATACAAAACAAAAAAATTTTAAATGTTGTAGTCAAACACTGCAGCCATTTACATCTCTGTGACTTATACTACATCCGCGCATGGAATTAACCATGTATATTTTAATAACTATTTTGACATCAAATGTTTTTAACGTTTTAATATGATGGAAAACAGCATTTAAAACATTTTTACAACAACTGGAACTATACTTCTAAAACTAACAGTTTAGGAATTAACCATTGAACAACAATAAGAGGAAGCACCGTATTTGCTGTAAAAAAAAAAAAAAAATCTAGTAGCTTGACTTCTTTTTATTTTCTTAAGTATTTCCATACACACCATTCATAATGATTCCTGTTACCATTCTTTTAATCACAACCTGTAATTTTTTTTTTTTTTTTTTGCAATTTTAATAATCACAAAGTAAGTATAAACAATGTAATAACATTTTTTTTTTTCTTGTAAACTAATTTTTCTTTTACAGAAACCCCTAAAGAAAGTACACTCTCTTATTGCTGAAAATGGAATGGAATTCACAAATATGGTAATTTTTATAACATTTTTTTTTCAATAAAAATGATTTCTATGTTAAAAAGTATTTGATTATCTTATTCCACTAATCATTAATCTTCTTTGTATAAACTTAGAAAAATAATCTCTCACTGTTGACGGTTCATTAATCTAGTACAGATCCTTTGTTTTGTTTTAATTTAAATGATCAAATACTAATATGTTGATGCATTTGAAGCGATCAGTGTGGGTAATTTTTTTTTATTTTGTATTTTTAACTGTAGATACATTAACATGATAGGGTATCCATCAGTCAAAAAAGTCGTAATTTTTATCAGTAGGGGAGACCGGTACGCACTGGACCTATGGGCACAGTGGACCACCCCCTAATATTTTATTTATTTAATTTTTTTTAAGCTTCTCTTCTATCCTAATAGACAACAGCACTGCAATGATTATTTATAGCCTTCAGAAAATATGTTTAGCTCAGATTGAACTATTTTATCCTGATTGGTTGTTTTCAGCTTCTAAAAGTAAAATTTTTCATCATCATATTTTTATTTTTTTTAGTAATTAAAGGTTGTAGATAAATAAAATAAAACAGCTTTTTTGCAAAGCTAAGATACTTGTTTTTATTTTACTTTAAAGTTAATATGTTTAAAAGAAAGCTATATAAACAATATTAATATGATTATTTATTGAACTTCAACATGGGGTACAGTGGACCACCCACTCCTGGGGCACAGTGGTCCACAATCCACTCTGCTCCTGTAATGCAGATTGTTTTAAAGTAGATTTAACTGTGAAATAAAAATAAAGTAAACAAATAAAAATAACAATTTATTTAACATAGTAAGAAATATTTTGTTTTGTATTTACTGCCTTTGAAAAGTATAACTGTAGTCTAATTGTTGATGATTCTATTCAAGTAAGATTCATGAGACGCAAATTGAATGGAAATCAGTTTATTTCACCTGAAACTGTAGATGAATCTGCTGTTGATGTCAATGATTTCATAATGTTGCTCTCAGACCCAAAATTATTTCTTGAAAATTCCAGGGTCAATCTTACTCATAAGTACTTTGGAATTTCATTTCAAATTTTAATGTGCGCTGATTTTTGTGTACTTAAGTAATAACTTCAACTAAATTGCAATTGTTCCTGTATTAATCTGTTATTATTTTCAAAATATAATTAATTTTTTGTTTATGTTTCAAAATTTATATTACTACGTTATTTTGCGGGTGAAGGGGCAACAAAAAAGAATTAGATTAATGAAATATAGATTTATATTGTATTTTAGGTTAATACCTAATAGTGGTCCACTGTACCCCGGTGGGTGGACCAGTGTACCCAGCTTCCAGGATACACTGGTCCACTTTACAAGTGTATATAATTTTTTTTTTTTTTTTTTTTTTGAAAAATGTATTGAAAACTATGTTGTGAGAAAATTATGATGGATGTAAGATGGTTTAAGGAATATTCAAAAATATTTTCATACAGATCGTTCAGTCTGTTAAAGAGAAAAAAAATGTTAACTGAAAAAGTGGTCCACTGTGTACCGGTCTTCCCTATGTCACAAAAATTGTGAATTGTAGCATTTCAGTAAATCCACTTACCTGTCGCCATTGTCAGTCATGCGACTGAGCATTTTTTGGGGGGAGGGGGAGGGGGGGGGGTGGCAAATCAACTTCACTATGGCTTATCTTACTAATGCACTTTAGCAAAGTTTTTAACAAAAATATCATATTGCCTAAGCTCTACAAAATACACTTCCAAGTTCAGAAAGAATCATAAAATTAGCTAGTTAAAGACTTTTTTAGACACTAAAATAGCCCGTTTAGTCATAAAAATGAGGTTTTTACATAAAGACTGTGGTAACTTTTCCTATTATTTTATTTGCTTTAAGGAATCCCCAATTCCCCTTGATAATGTTAAACCTATGGGTGTGGAATGTTCGTTTATTTAAAATATCTCCTCAGGAAATTAATATTTTTAACTTCTTTTTTCTGTGTACTGTTCTTACAGGATGTCTCTTTTTTTTCTTAGTTGTCAAAAAATATTTCTAAAATATATGTTTAATTTTATTTGAATTGTTAAAATCTTACTCATAGCTTGTCAGCTTTTAACACTTAAAATATGTATGTTAAAAGTATTTTGACAACTAAGAAAAAAAGACGCATCCTTTAAGAAGAGTATAAAGAAAAAAAAATAAATATATTAATTTTCCAAGGCGATATTTTACATATACGAATTCATTCTATGCCCGTAGGTTTAACATTAGCGAGGGGAATTGGTGAGCTGACTGGTTAACAGTCTTAAGCTTCTCTTATCCTTGCAGTGACAATGTTTTTTTCTTTGTCAGATTCAGATTGGGTATAACCGGGCAGCAATCTATTCAAATCAAGGAGGATCTGCAATTTATTTGTATATAAATAAATGTATGTCTACATATAACTTTTACATAGATGCTCCTATTTTGACTTTTTTTTTTTCTTTCTGCTAGAAAGGGATTATTTTGATGTGGTCCCATATAGATTTTATTAGATCCAAAAATTGTAGGCTTACCTACTTTTCTGTTTTTGTTGTTGTTGTTGTTGTTTATTTGTTTGTTTTTTTAATCTCTAACTTTCATAAAAAATGGCCACTTACCATATAATTTGAACATGTTAAGGTGGAATAATTATATTAAGGTAACTACTGTACGTTTAAAAAATAGTTATTGTATTGTGTATAGTTTTTTTCTTTAACAGAGATAAAAATTTTAATATAGGATAATCTACTGCACATCAAAAAGTACTGATGCAGTTCAAAGTGAACATTGATAACAACAAAGGTTGAAGGGTTGTCGCGAAAAACACTTTGCCGAATCACTCTCATTAAAAAAAGCTATCTTGCATGCAATAAAAAAGAAAGACAATTGCTTGATTTTTTTTTTTTTTTTTTTTTTGTTATTTTGCATGATTAAATGCCAACGTTTTATTTTAAACGTTAATATGATGCACTTTTGCTTATTTCCAATTTTTGAGATTGTGGAAAACAATTTCCAAGTCTCCTTGTTACCAAAATATTAAAGCAACATTAATAATTTGTTTTCTAGAAATGGGAATATTTTTGGTACTTTTCGGTTAGCCGGGCGCCACTGACATGTATATATCTATATATACATATATATGTATACATACACACATATATATATGTGTATATATATGTATATATATATATACATGCATATATAAATGTGTGTATGTATAGATATATGTATATATATGTATACATAGATATATAAATTTCACTGGCGCCCAGCTAACCGAAAAGTACCATATTTTTTTTTGCTTTTGAAGTATTATTGAAATAATTTTGGCATTTTGAGAATTTTAAATTAGTTTTTTTTTTTTTTTCTCATTTTCTTTCAGATTGAGTTTTACGAACCTTTGTAAATTATATTATCATAAAGATTAAAATCTATTTTTTCTTTGTAATTGTCTTTTATAGTTTGTCTCTACACCCTTGTGTTGTCCAAGTAGAGCAAGTATCCTGACAGGGAAATATGCTCACCACCATGGTGTTGCTAACAACTCAATAAGTGGTAATTGCAATTCTTATCTATGGCAGAAAAGAGACGAACCACAAACATTCATCACATTTTTGAAGAAAAGTGGTTATTCTACATTTTATGCTGGTAAATATCTTAATCAGGTAATAATTGATAAATTAATATCATCTGCAATCATTTTTTAAAAATAAACCTATAGTTTGTGTGTTGTACTGGATGATAACAAAATAAATATTATGTGTATTATCTCCTAAATCAATGATGATAGAAATAAATTTCCAACTACCAAAAAATATACATGTATTGTTAACACTTTCCAACCTAGTTGAAAAGTGTTTATGACTTTGGTTTGTCTGTGCTCTAACTCCCGTAAATATGCTTGGATTGCCCTGCAATTTTTATATGTTATTGCCGTTATCTATAGCACGTTCCCTATTTCAACTGAAGTGTGTAGCACTTATAGTTTTTTTACAGGGACACTCAAAAGAGTTCCATTACATAACGGTCTATGGGGAAAAATCATTTGCGGTTTATTTGAATGATGTTGCACTATTTCAAATACATTGTAATTGATATACATTACTAAGGTGCGTTACAAGAAGCTTAATATGGAATAAGGTGTGCATAGCACTTATAGTTACTTTACAGAGACAGTCAAAAGAGTTCCATTACATTACGTCTATGGAGAAAAATCGTCTGCGGTTTATTTAAATAATGTTTCACTATTTTAAACGCATTGAAATTTATATATATCACTAAGGTGCATTACAAGAGGCTTACTACAGAATTTTGTGTGTATAGCAGTCATTGTTCATTTACAGGGACACACAAAAGAATTCTCTACTATCTGTTAAAAATAATTCCTGGAAGTGTGTTTTAAGTTGCTGAACGCGATTTGAAATTTAACTCACTTTTTGTCTATTACTTGGTGTGTATAAATTCTGTATTTCATATACAGAGCAGCACAAAAGTGCGCGAACACATTTCCGTTTATTGACAGAAACTCCAGAAGAATTTTAAACTGTGCTACGCAGTTCCTAACTGAACTAAAATTTAACATCCTATGTAGTATACACTGCTCAAAACAATTAAAGGATATTGCAGTTTTAGGTGGATTTTGTATCTGGGAAACTTTTTAGCTGATTGATACATGGTCGACAGACATAGTAGGTTATATGAGAATAAATTACACATGTTTGGCAGAAAAAAATCCATTTTATTGCGCATTTGTGTACAAAAGGAAAAAAACACAATTTGTGCATATGAGAAAAAAAGAATAAGAAAAGGTGTTTTCTTCAAAGAAAATCATTTTCAGTAGGGGGTATGGTTTCCACGGGCGGCCAGCAACGTTGAACACCTTTGAGGCATGGACTCAATGAGGCTATTAATGACGAGTTGAGGTATTCTGCCCCACTCTTCCAGAAGAGCTCTTTCCAGTTCTTGGAGAGTTTGTGGGGGTTGTTGGCGGCCAGGAACTCATCTTCCTAGAGCGTCCCAAACGTGCTCGATTGGATTCATGTCTGGAGAACACGCTGGCCATTCCATTCGAACGATTCCTTCCTCAAAAAGGAAATCCTCCACCAGCTTTGCACGATGTGGCCTGCAGTTATCGTCCATTAAAATGAAGTTATCTCCGATTGCTGCAGTGTAAGGGACTACAATAGGTCTGAGGATCTCATCCCTATATCGGCGACCAGTCAGAGCTCCATCTCGAATGATGTAGAGGTCAGTGCGCCCGTCAATGGAGATGCCACCATACACCAACACTCCTCCACCACCAAATCTCTCACTTTCGTGCACGAACGCAGGATTATTCCTACTGCCACGGACGCTCCAGATGAAAATACGCCTATTATCCGGATGCACAGAAAAACGGGACTTGTCAGAAAACAGAATATTGCTCCATTCATTTCTCCTCCAGTTGACATGCTCGGTTGCCCACTCCTTGTGTTCGCAACGATGCCTTGATGTTAATCTAACATATACCATCGGTCGGCGAGCATACAGACCTACAGCATGGAGCCGGTTTCGGACAGTCTGAGTTGAAATCGTGGTGCCTGTAGCCGAGCGAAGGTGTTGTTGGAGAAAAGTAGCGTTCATGTTTCGGTGTCTCCGAGCTGTTAACGCTAAATACCGATCTTCATTGGGCGTTGTTGCCCGTCTACGACCTTACCCTGGTCTTCGGCCTGCACATCCACTCTCCAAAAAACGGTTCCAGATCCTGGAAATGACACTTAGGACACACTGGAAATGAACCACCAAACGTTTTTCAAGAACCTGGAAATAACAATTTAACATATTGGTGCTCGTGCCATGTGCACATACAGTGCATAATTAATTTACTTTCGTCCGTTGGACACGCAAACACGTGGTTCGCACGTGAATCACATGTCAAAAACTATGTTTTTTTTTCTTCAACGAAGTAACTGTATAACGTAAGAAATATAGAAATTTAATGTAAAATATGAAATAGATGCAGCTTTCATTTAAAAAAAAAAAAAAAAAAAATCATTATTTCGTTGGATCGAAATAGATTGAAAATTTAATCAGTGAATCTCCTACATGCAACCACATGGTGACTCAATAGTGTTTATTATTTTATATGAATGAAAAACTTTTATAGTATATATAAAAAAATACAGCTCATTATCATTTGTACCAACTTTTGATTTGAAAATTTTCTTTTTCTGCGTGGATGCAAATAGATCATTCAGAATAAAATTTCTGGCCATATTGTGAATATGCTTGTCAAACTTAGCATTGCCTACATTTCCAAGTTTTAACTCAAGTATACATTATCAATATACATTTATTCATTTTAATCTGTTTTTTTTTTAAAGACAATCAAGAGTGGAGTAAATAACCTGTGTATTTTGTTGTTATAGTGAACATTTTTTCATTTACCTTTCTTTATATATATTCATCATTTAAGTAATTTCTGTGTTCAATAATTAATTTTTTAAACATGACGAGACCAACTAATAACTCTGCTCAAACTGCACTAGACATTAATATTCCAACTAGAAATGTCCCAAATTTTAATATTCACATATCTCCGTTTATGGGAGATCCGGAACTGCTAGAGTTCTTCATTAGTCAAGTAAATGATGTTTCTTTAAGTAATAGGTGGTCTGACAAAGACACTCTTACATTTGCAAAATCTAAATTGGATGGTCCTGCTAAAACTTTCATTGTACAAAAGCTAGAGTATCATGTAATAAATACAACCACAGAATTATTTAATATTCTACGGAACCAGTTCAAAAAACAAAACGTATGCCGTGCTATTTCTGAATTTAATGCAATGAATATGTTACCAGGAGAATCAATAAGTAATCTTGCTCATCGTTTGGACTCATTGGTCCCAATGGCACATCAGTCCATTAAGGACATTAATGCACTTAATGCTATAAAATTTAATAAATTCATTTCAATTATTCCCAATAGCTACAGAGTACATATTTTACAAAACAACATTCAATCATATGTTGAAGCTGTTGAAAAAGCAAGGCTTTTACAGGACTGTGAGGTTAACAATGAATTGATCTGCCAAACATCTACGAGTACTCCTTTACAGGACATTAGGTCAGAAATTAATGAGTTAAAAGAATCAATTGCTCATTTTGGCCAGAGGCAATCAGATAGGGATGCTTCCCCCTCGAGAAAAGTATCCAAAAACAAGAATTTCAACGTACAATCAGTAAGAGATAACAGAAATTCTCAGCCGTACAGGAACCCAAGGAACTTTCGAGGAAGATTCAACAGATCTCGTTCTTTTCAAAGACGAGGTAATCAACGATCTAACTTTAGGTCCAGTAATTTTTCACGCAATCATGACAATTCATCAGGAACAATTTGCCAGTTTTGTGGTCTTCATGGACACTCTTGTCGTTTTTGTCCAAAATTCAAAAATTATTTTGTACCCAGGCATTCTCAAGTTCAAGATCAACCATTTCTGTCACTCCCTCCGCCTCCAAGTGTCAATGATCCATGTCCCAGCAGGCCAACATTTGAACAATCTAATAATCTAAATTCAAATTTAGATCCGAATGCACCTTCTTTTGAAATGCCCCACCCAAACTGGTAGAGAGGGTATGCATGGATGCGCCACATCCTCCTTCCACGTCAAATGCATCCACACAAACCTTTGAGATTCAAGTATTTCCAGATAATAACATTACACAAATTATAGCCAATGTACAGCAATGTGGTCCTTTACTCCCATTGATAATTATAAAAATTGCAGAATTTGATGTAACCACATTACTCGACACAGGCTCGTCTGTTTCCATACTCAGTAAAATCCTGTTTGACAAATTGAAACAGTCAATTAAGGTCAGATATTTATCCCGTCAAGTTAAAATAACTACTGTTAATTCGGCTGTAAATTTTTCTTCATGTGTAGAATTTTCGTTCAAGGTTTCTACCAAAACATTTAAACATTCCTTTTATGTAATAGATATGGCTGAAGATTCCACATTCAGTGTCATATTTGGTTATGATTTCCTTCGAAAATTCAGGGTTAACATAGGTGATAAATATAAAGGATGTGTCATTGATGGTATATCTGTACCATTTCTGTATGAGAATTCTCAAGATAAAAATGATCATTGTGTTAATTCTCTTCCTCAAGAAAATGTTGTGACTTTACCTTCCCCATCAAAATATGATCCACATGAAAATGTTTCATCTTCTCAAAACATAAATGATTCTTTCAATTTTAAAGTAGTTGTTGCAAAATATTCAAAAATTTTTCCAGGCGAACAACAATACATTAGAGTAAAGTCAAAATTTCCTCCGTCATGTTCTGATAACTTTGTTTTCTCACCCAGAGGAACTAACAATTCACTAAATTTTCACACCTCCATATATAACATTCCTGTAGTGTCTTCGAATAACTCAAATGAAGTTGAATTTACATTTCACGTTTTAGTCGAAAATTCTTCTCTGGAATACTCTAATCTAAGAAAAAATCAGCATATTGGATTTATATCTCCTGTTGAAGATATTCAAACTTACAATTTTGGTAAAAAACAGCAAAATCCTGAAGTTCTAAATGTAATTCAGCCCAGTCCAGATATTTTAAAGCAGAGATTATCAGAATTTGACATAAATGACTTTAAACTTCAACATTTATCACCATATGAAAAAGAAAAATTAACAAAGATATTAAAAGAAAATTATGCAGCATTTTCATCATCGTTAAAAACCCTAGGACATACAGATCTTGTAAAGCCAGACTTAAAATTCACATCTAATTGTCCGATAAAATGTCTACCTTTCCCCATTCCTCAGGCCTTACAGGCTGAAGCCAGAAAACAACTTGAGGAACTTATTGATGCTGGAATAATCGAAAAGAATTTGACAAATTGGGCTTGCCCTATGATATTGGTTAAGAAAAAGGCTCCTGACAGCAAATCAAAGCAATCTTATAGGTTAGCCTTGGACCTTCGCCTTGTTAACACTATCATTGAAGGATCCAGCTATCCTTTACCTCGTATTCAAGACATCATATCAAAATTAACAGAATTTTCATTTTTTACTTCACTTGATATGCCCAGTGCATATCACCAAATTCACTTACCTAGTGAATTTCAAGATCAGTTGAGTTTTGCGACTCCTTGGGCCACATACAAATACCTCAGACTCGTTTTTGGTCTTAAGACAGCAGCACAATACTTCCAGTCAATGGCTGATTCAATTATTGATGAAGTTGCTCTAGGAGGAATATTTGCGTATCAAGATGATTTCATGATTGGGAGCAAAAGTTTTGAGGACACATGCAGCAAACTAGAGAGAATCCTTCAAGTTTTTCAAAAACATAATTTGACCCTTAATCCCAAAAAGTGTTCTTTTCATCAAACAAACGTAAAATATCTTGGTTTTGAAATTGCACAACATAAAGTTTTCCCTATTGCATCAAACATTTCTAAAATTAATTCTTTTCCTCAACCTAAGTCAAAGCAACATGTCAAACGTTTTCTAGGTGTATGCGGTTATTACAGACACCTTATCCCAACATTTGCAAAAATTTCTGCTCCACTAGTGAAGCTGACGTCGCCTAAGGTTCCTTTTCAATGGAACTCAGTGCATCAACAGGCATTTAATCAACTCCAGTCTATGTTTTTCGAAAAACCGTTCTTAATCCAACCTAATTTCAATGAAAAATTTTATTTGAATACTGATGCCAGTTCGTTTGCAGTTTCTGCCATTTTGATGCAGAAACATGGCAAAGACCTCTTACCCATTTCATACTACAGTAAAACGTTAAAAGAATCTGAATCTAGATATCCAGCGATCCAGTTGGAATTGATGGCCATAGTTAAGGGAGTATGTGCATTTCAATATTATCTTCGTGGACGTCATTTTATTATTCTTTCAGATAGCAAACCACTGAAGCACTATTCTAAAATCTCATCACCAGCTAATATTACCTCTAGATGGCTACTTACTCTGGGAGAGTATGACTTCTCTTTTGAACACCTCCCTGGCAAAGAAAATGTACTAGCTGATTTCTTCTCTCGCACTCCATTTCCTGATACTTCTGATCTCAACAATAGCCCCGAATTGTTAAAATCCGATCAAATACTTCCTATTGATATTGAATCTGTAAATTTAACACATGCCTCTACATCTTGTGATAAATCTCCAACACCTGATAATGTTTCAATTCAGCAAATACTAGAACAACTTAATAACTTACCTGAAGATTCTCGACTCCAAATCTCTGAAAAGCAAATTCTTAAAGAACAACTTAAAGACCAGAATCTTTCTAAATTTTATTGTGATGTATTGAATAAGAGAAAAACACAAAATGCTAAATTTTTCTGTATATGTCCAACATCCAAACTTCTTCTTTTCATTCATGATCCAAAATCTGCAAATGATGAGATTTCTCCAAAAATTGCTATGCCCAGTTCACTTCGTGTAAAAGCTCTTAAAATTGCA
This sequence comes from Maratus michaelseni, assembly GCA_963931845.1. Classification (NCBI taxonomy): domain Eukaryota; kingdom Metazoa; phylum Arthropoda; class Arachnida; order Araneae; family Salticidae; genus Maratus; species Maratus michaelseni. The sequence goes on from OZ007600.1 coordinate 37,203,982, forward strand.
CATACACCACATTATGGAATTCAGAAAACATTTAAATTTTTATCAGAAAAGTATTATTGGAAAGGTATTTATGCTGACACTGTGAATTTTGTCCAGTCATGTACCACTTGCATTACTTCTAAGCATCACAGAATTCCGCAAGCTCCTTTCCAAAATAACCCCTTACCACAGCACCCTGGCGAGTTTGTTTCTATGGATTTAGTCGGTCCTTTCAGAAACGGACATCATATTTTAACAATCATCGACAGATTTTCAAGATATCTTCAACTTTATCCCATAAGATCTATTTCAAGTGAGAATGTCATAAATGCCTTGTTTAAATATACATCTACCCATGGTCGTCCTGCAATGATCCATTCAGATCTAGGTCGACAATTTACTGCTGAAATTTTTAATGGTTTCTGCACTAAGTTTGGTGTTAGATTAACATATTCATCTCCAGCCCACCCGCAAACTAACTCAATTTCAGAACGTATTAACCAAGCAATCAAAGCCACAATTATTGCTTTAGAAGATGATGGCTATAATTTCTTTAATGCAGTGAAAATCCATCAGATGATGTATAATGGATCTGTTCACTCAACCACGAAATTCTCACCTAACTCCATTCATTTCGGTCGAGAACTTTCAACATTGTATGATACATACATGCCATTCCAGCCACTTCTCGCCATAGACAATAATCGGTCCTTCTTTCAGTTGATGCAAGACTTGGAAAACATATACCAGAAGGTGTATAGTAATCTTCAACTTGCACAAATGCTACAAAATCAAACCCAACAGCAGTATGCCAAACTTCGTGTACTCAAAGTTGGAGACCTTGTTTACGTAAAGAGTTCTCATTCTTTCAAGCCCAGTTATAATGGTCCTTTCACAGTAATACAAAAGTGTGGTCCTGTTAATGCTGTTCTGCAACGTCCCAATAACCCATCTGCAAAGAAGTTTAAAATGCACATCGACAGAATGTGGATATCTCCACCTCGCAAACAACATCTCATTCCAGAGGTCTCTTCATCTTCGACAAGTGATCCAGTTTGTGCTGATGCCCCTTCAACTCCCCCAGTCCTTGATGCTTATCCTGCACAATTGAATGATGCCTCCGACAACTTTCCTGCTCAGAGTTCCAATACGCCTGATGCATCCATTTCACAACAGACTGTTAATGTACCTATAAACTCTACCCATCCACCTGTTGACTCTGTTCCAGCTAATGAACTTTCTCATTCAAACAAGAATTCTAGAAAAGGAAAAAAATGTAACCTGTCTAATAAATGTTCTAATTCTTTTGCAGCTCAATCCCGTTATGATCTACGTTCCAGAGGTCGCTTAGTATGAGAAAAGTGTAGCTACCAATGTACCTTGCTGTCTGCTGGCGGACTCCTGTAAAGTACATTCTCTTATATTGTGCGATTTTGTGAATGTTATCATTTTTTAAATATTTTCTTTTCTAGGTACTTCAATATATATTAATTTAGTTTCAGTTTACCAAGTACTCTTAAAATTTAATCATTTTTACTATAATAGAATACATTTAATTTTGCTGTGTTATGGTTAATGTTTTGGATGTTTCATTCATATTGTGCTTATTGTTGCATTTAACTTTGCATCTAGTTGTGGTTAACACCACATTTCAGTCCTTTCAGACTATAAATGATACTTTTTATATTTTGATAGTTCTCTATCATACTTTTTGAAATTTTAGTTTGGAATTTTTGAGTATCAAAATTTTTAATAGTATAACATTTGATGCGGATGTTCCCCAGTTCAAAGTTTTTGTATATAGTATTGTCAAAATTGTAATTTTGACCAAAATTTTTTAACATGCACTAAGAAAATTAAGTGTTGTGTTTTATACATGCAGAGAAAGTGTATTTTTGTGTGCGAACAAATTTTATATGTCTGTATGTGAACAAGTTTTTTTACAGGATATTATATATATTTTTTTTATGTAATCAAAATGCAATGTGATACATACTATGCTCATACATATACGTACTTGTGCTATTGTAAATGCTCATAAATTTACTTTTTCAAGACATATGTTGTTGTACTGTATTTTATAATGTAACAAAATTGTGTGAAATTTTTGGTTTGTATCAAGAATTATTTTGCAAAAGGTATTTATTGTATAATCCCCTTATCCCTATTTTTTTGTGGTACCACACTTTTCCCCTTCCCTTGTATACTTTGTTTACATTTTTGTTTTTTTGTATTATCGTGTAACTCAATCATGTATGTTTATGAATAATCTAGATGTTTTTCTTAACATGGTACCCGTCTGTAGGGTATCAAAATGTAAACCCCATGTAGGTCCGTGCTGTTTCCAATGATGTGCTACTTTTCGGTGATAGTCCTCGTTCCATTATGTCACTTATCTGGTTTTTGGGTAAGCAGTTTTGATATATAAGTTTGCATATATATCTATGGTCTTTTAGTTTTTTCCCTATTCCTCCGGGAGTATATGTCATGTTGTGACATATTTATCTACATTCTCCCATTCTTTTAAATTCTATTTTTCAGCATTTTATTCCCTATCTTTAAATGTTACCTCTGTATTCAATCATCTCAGTTTAAAAGCTACCCATTAATTATTTCTATCTTAAATTTGTACTTCCCTTCCTTTCTAATATCTAAATAAACGATCTCTGTTTTTCTTTTTAAATCCACCGTCTGCTTTGCTTTTGGCAGTCAGCCAACGGAGTCCTTCTTAGTTTCTCATCGCATCTCCCGTTTGACGCATGCGCGTTGTCCGAACATCGGTGCGTTTCTCCTTTCCTTCCCTTGGCGGTACTGTTTGGCGAGCGCTCGTAGCGACGGCGCTCTTTTGGCGCGTTTTCCCTCGCGCGGCGGTCGGTTCGAATCTTCCAGTCGGAAGTGTGACTCGGCACTTCATTCCTATTACGTTTTGACTTGCAGTACGTTTGGTGGTTCTTAAGCCACGCTGATCTCGCGACGCGGGACATGGAGCGCATCGACACTTGGAGTTCATCATCTGAAATCTTAGATCAGCTATTCATTTAGTATTATCTTAATTATTCACCCCAAGATGAAAATAAGTCAAATATATGTTTAGTCTCTATAAATTATCCATGTAACTTCGGAGCCGTCATTGGAACAGCGGACGTCACCCCTGAAAGAATTACTCTGAAATAAAACTGGTACATTTGGAAACACTGTGTTATCACTTTTCATCTCCAACACTTAAAGAGAAAAGGTAAAGTCTTTTATCTATTTTTAATAGCATCTTAGTTAAAAGATTCATGGACTAATTGATCACGGTTATCGTCAAAATACAATCTGTCACTTAATTCAAGTCCAGTTGATGTGATATTTAACTACAAGTGTCCACTGTAACTATGTTTTTCAAGAACCTGGAAATAACAATTTAACAGCATGATTTTTCGTTCTTGTTTTTAGATATCACATTCGTTGTAAGGGGATGTATAAATAAATCTGTATAAATCTAACGGGATGTATAAATGTACGAAATTTAACTTTTTATATGGACCCTGGGTCTTATAAGTTATATTCAGAAACTTTTTATCTGTACTCTGACAAATAAAACAATAACAATTGCATTATTTAATGACTAAAATTCACTGAGTTATGGTACTTTGAAATTTATGGAATTTTAGAGCTTTCATGCACTAAAAATTGTCTGTCTATTTTTAGTGCCAGATTTTTATTAACATACTTTTACTAAAAATGCACTACATCAATGAGAACTATTAAAGTTTTTTTTTTTTTAATTATTTAATAAAACAAAAGAAAGGGTTAAAAATTGATGTATAAAAATATAACTGAAAAAAAAAGGAATTTCTTTATAAGAGGAAATAATATAATAATTGTTTAAATTACTGGCACGTGATGAAGATGATGTTATATACTTATCTGTATTACCACCATATATACATTGTTTAGTAAAACTTAATTCTTTGCATATAGTTTTATTTTGCTTTTACAATGCTTAAATATGTTCATTTAATATTTTTTTAGTATGGTAAAGCTTCAACTGGTGGTACACAACATATTCCAGCTGGCTGGGATAACTGGATAACACTGGTAAGGTATGAAAATTTCAGATCTCTCAAGATTTTGTAATAACAAATACATATACGTATCAGAATAATTAATCTCTTTATTATTATTTTTTAATTCCATAGCTTTTGAAACTAATAATATTATAAAAGGAGTTAATTTTATACTCAGTTTTGTTTCTAACTCACCTGTTTAGTAATTTCCAAAATGTTTTTTTGTTATATTTTTGTTTATTTTCAAAGTAATACAAATGAAAATTGAATCTATAAATCATCTAAATTATTATACCACATTTTGATTTTAAGTTTTATAAAGTTTGATACTGAAAGTTTTTGAGTTTAATTCTGAAATTTTTATAAAAGTGATTGTAGAGGTTATATGCTTTCTTTATTGCCTACCTATGTATCTTTAGTTGCAATATAGGATGTATATTTTGTATTTTATTCATAAATTCTGTTGCAAAACTAAGTTTTCCCCTCATATTTTCGAAAAATGTATCTAAAAATTTTTCCGTTCCTTCATTTTATTTATTTATTTATTTTAATTAGCTAATGATATGATGAGTTTCATAAGCATTTTGTAAGCAACATAACTTGTTTTTCAATTTATACTGATTTTGACTGACTAAAATTTTGCATTTTTTTAATCAGATATGTATAACAGACAGGGACTTTTAGGACTTTTGAACAATTTAGATTGTACACACACAATGTTCTTTGTTGTTGATGATGTTTTTGCATGAAATTTTATCTTGTTTTTAACTATTCAAAAAGCTTTTATCCTTAATTGCTTAGTATTCAGATTACATAATATCATAGAATTCTTTATTTAGTGTGTGTTAGCATGTTATGTAATAACTCTTGAGTTGTTTTTCATATGTAATTAGTTTTAGTGAGTTGAATTAATTAATTTTTTTACTATTCTTGTTTACATTTTTTTAATTATTAATTAGAAAAATCAAGTATATCAAATTCAACTTTCAAAATAATTAAAGCAAAATTACTTTGCCAACTTCAATCAGAAAATAAGAGAAACTTGTTTTCAGTGATAAAGCCAGAAATCTGTCCAGACTTTTCTCACACAGTCTTGTTTTTTGTAAAATTGTGAATATATATATATATATATATATTTTTTTTTTTTTACATTCTTCTATTCATAGTTTTGCGAATTTGAAATTATCATTGCCGGTTCCTGTTTAGACATTTTTAACTCCTTGGGGACGAGCGACACGTATACGTAACGGATAAGATGCTCAGAATCCTCGATTATTCTCACCAGTTATTTTTTATCATAAGCTTTGCCTTATTAAATCTTAGCATTTCTGTGATTCAATTAGGCGAAAATTTCTGTTTTGAAAAACCGGTGGTAAAAGATTAAAAATTCTGTAAAAAACGCTCGTCGCGAAGGGGTTAACGAGGTCCTTTATATGAAAAATTTATTAAGGGTTTAGTTAGAAAAATTTTATGAAAGGTCTCTTTTTAAAGAAAACATTTTGTGAAAGGCCCTGTTTTAAGATGAAAATATTTGTGAAAGGCCTTTTAAAAATAAGAAAGAAAAAGATGAAACAAGAAAGAAAAATCATGCGTCAAGCACAGATTATGGAACACTTTCCAACACATTCAAAATACTGTTACAGTAGACTTCCGATTATCCGCCATTCGATCAACCGCCACCTTCGGTTAACCGCCACCCCCCCCTTTCCATTTTTTTTTTCAATCTGAAACGAACAACAAAAACACGCATGTTCAGTGAACCCGAGTGAGGCGGCGCTATTCCGAGAAAAATGCTTGTGTGACGTCAGCTAAACTGCAGCCACCGCCCCCTGAATGCTAGAGCTTTTAAGAATATTAACATGAAAACACTGCCTGTCAATTATTACAGTAAAAAAAGTTCCTGGATGACGCAAGATATTTTTAAGAAGTGTTTTTTTTATATCTTTGTTTCCGGAGTTAAAGCACATTTTAAAAAAAGTAATCTTCCTCAGAAAGCAATCTTGTTGCTTGATAATGCAGGAGCACATCCGGAAAATTTAGAATCTACTGACGGAACATCAAGTGCTTATTTCTTCCACCTAATACAACATCACTGATACAACCAATGGACCAAAGTGTCTTTGAATCGATGAAAAAACGTTATCGGAAAGCTTTAATTCAAAAGCTGCTACTCGCTGATAATGAATCAAATGTCTTCGTTTTTTGGAAATCATACACTATCAAAGATGCCATATACAACTTAGCTGATGCCTGGAATGATTTATCTGAACAGATTTCCCAGAGAAGCTGGAGAAAATTGTGGCCCAACACTATTGATACACCGGAAGATGCTACCAATACTACCAGCACAGAAGATGTACCTGATGATGATACAGAGATACTGACCTTGGTATCAAACGTACCATGTTTAAAAGATATTTCTGCAGATGAAATGAAAAACTGGCATAATTGTGATAACAATGATATTGGTTATGAAGAATTTATGGATGACGAAATTATCCAAAATATTTTGAATCCAGGGAAACCTGAAGCGGATGAATCTGATGAATCGGAAAATGATGACTCAGGAGTCAGTTATGCAGAAGTGGAGACAATACTCTCGAAGTGCATTAATTGGTTTGAGATGCAAGATGAAGCCGATGCAACTCAAGTACTTTTATTACGTAAAATTCGCAATCTTGCTGCTGTAAAAGGACAAGCAAACTGCAAACAAACATGTAAAACGAATTATTTTCAATGAAAACAGGTAATTTATTTACTGTGTAAAATTTTAAATTACTCTCATAAATTTATTTGTTATTATTAATTGTGTTTTCTATTCATGAAATACACAGCTAATAAAAAAACACGCGTTTAAATATTGTTATTTATAAACCAGCAAATAGAAATGTGATTTTAATAATGGTCTTTCGATTATCCGTCTATTTCGATTATCCGCCACCCGGTCGGTCCCGTGAGTGACGGATAATCGGAAGTTTACTGTACTAAACTTATCCCTAATATTAAGAACGGTAAACGTCTGTGTGTATGTGCGTCTGTGCATTCCCGGTCTGTACACGCAAAGGCTCCGGGACGAATCGACGCACCAAAGGCAGACGCGGACCGAAAAATTCGGAAAAAAGGCGCGGAAGTCAAGTTTGGACCTGGTCGGGAGTCCGACCCAGACCCGGGGAGTTATTAATCGACGAAACTGTTTTAATTACGGACCGAAACCCAACTTGAAAAAGAATCGAAAAAAATTTCCGTTTTGATAATCGCAGACATCCAAATTGTCGCTTTTTAACGCATCATCGAATTAAAAAAAATCTACCGGAGGTATCGATCCGAAAATCGGGGTACACACGCGGCCGATTTTTGTCGTTCCAAAATGTCAAATTTTTTGAAATTCGGACCGTAACTTTTCTTTATTTCGGCTAAAAACTGACCAGACATCCAACATCGACCCCAGACGGGAAAAAGGTTGCCGTAAAGAATGCCGGGTCAACACATCTGAGATCAAATCGCCCCATTCCTTTTTGAAACGAGTGGAAATAATGACTCTACATTCACGAAAATTTGCTAACACGTGTATAAAAAAATCGCGAATTCAACAAAAAAAAATTCGTAAAAATCGACCAGTAATTTTTAAAGATATCAATTAAAACTCATTAATGACACGGAAAATGAATTTATTTCTATTCCAAAGAGACAGCTGCTTTTTTATTTCAACATTCAACCCAGACAAAAAGTCATTTCTGAAAGAGATAAAATAGTCACGTGACTTTCAACTGCGTTTTTTCATAGGGGGGGGCATCTCCGAATCTAAGGGGCGCAGTAATTCCAAACTTTCACAGGGCGACGCAAAATTTTTTCTGCTTTCAGAATATCTAAAAATTATTCTCATATCTTCATTAGGAGTCGATATATTATTTTATTGTATAATTAATCATCGTTATTTGTATAATTAAAGCAAAAGAAAGATTTCTATGACAGTGCCGGCTAGATATTAGGATTTTAAGAAGTAGGCCGCATCTAAAAACGGCATTATTATTTTAAGTTTTAGTATTTTAAGTTTTTGTTTTAGAGTGGCAACCAGATATTATGATAGGGAAAAGCGGGCTTCGCCCGTTATCAATTTTTTTTTTTTTTTACTTTTAAGTATTTCTACAGCTCCAACCAGATATTATGATAGGGAAAAGCGGGCTTCGCCTGTTATCGATTTTTTTTTTTTTTTAGTTTTAAGTTTTTCTACAGCTCACTGTCTTTGAACTAGAACTCAGGTAGTCTACATAAGTTGTTTGAGGAAAAGCAGTGTCATCCCCAACCACCCCCCGCCTCCCGCTTTTTTCTTTTAACTTTTCAGAGGGGGGCCCAATCTCAGAATCTAAGGGGCGCAGTAATTCCTAACTTTTACAGGACGACGCAAAATTGATTCTGCTTTCAGAATATCTAAAAATTATTCTCATATCTCCATTACGAGCCGATATATTATTTAATTGTATACTTAATCAACATTCGTATAATTAACGCAAAAGACAGATTTCCATCACAGCGCCCGCTATATATTACGATTTTAAGAAGTAGGCCGCGTCCAAAAACTGCATGACGAGTATTTTACGTTTTTCTTTTAGAGTCGCAACCAGATATTATGATAAGGAAAAGCGGGCTTCGCCCGTTATCGAATCGCGACGTTTGCTGTAATTAAGACATATTTCTACATTTGTATTATTTTTGAGGAAACCAATTCCATTTCAACAAATGTAACATTTTTAAACGTTTGATTGTTTATATGTATAGAAAAATAACCACTATTTTCGATTAGTAAAAAGCGGGCTTCGCCCGTTATCGAATCCGGACAGTTTATGTAATTAAGACATCAGATTTATTTTTTTTTCCGGCAGTCTAATTTAGTTGTTTAAGGAAAAGCAGTGTCCTCGCCCCCCCCCCCCCCCCTTCAAGTTTTTTTATCTTAACTGTGGTCCGTTTCTATAACTCAGAAACTATGTTACGAATTTCCCCCAAACTGATTCCAAACATCAGAATTAAAGTAATAAGGACCCTCTATAACATTCGTATAGAACACATTGCGCCCCCTGGTGGTGGAAGGTGTAATCAAATGATTTTTCAGCCAACTCGGGTTCTATGGGTCACATTTCGACGCGGTTTGGCTCAATTGACTCGACATCGATAGAGGATACTTGAGCTTATTGGTTTTAGTTCGTTTTTCACCACCAGGGGGCGTTTTATTATCTCTGTTTCTATGGCCCGGATTACGACGGGGTATGGCTCATTTGACTCGACATCGAAAGCCTCAACGATTTCAGTTATGATCGTATAAACAGTTTGCGTCACCTGGTGGTTGAAGGTGAAACTAACGTATACTGCAGCGCGTGCGCAGCACGAATGCTATACGGTGCCGCAGGCAGCGCAGTTCAGTTATAGGTTTATACTATTCGACTAGAGCTTATCGGTTTTAGTTCGTTTTTCACCACCAGGGGGTGCTTACTTATCTCTGTTTCTATGGCCCGGATCACGACGGGGTATGGCTCATTCGACTCAACGTCGATAGAGGATACTACAGCTTATCGATTTTTGCTCCGACTCCCACCACCAGGGGGCGCTTTCCTATCTCTGTTTCTATGGGAAGGATCACGACGGGGTATGGCTCATTCGACTCGACATCGATGGAGCTTACCGATTTTATTTCGTTTTTTCACCACCAGGGGGCGCTTTCCTATCTTCGGTTCTACGGGCATGAAAACGACGGGGTATGGCTCATTCGACTCGACATCGAAAGTCTTAACGATTTCAGTTATGATCATATAAACGGATTGCGCCACCTGGTGGCGGAAGGTGGAACTAACATATACTGCAGCGTGTGCACAGCACGACTGCTATACGGTGCCGCAGGCAGCGGGGACACAGCCGGAGGTTCGTTCAGTTAGAGGTTTATACTATTCTATGTGCAATTTAAGGGATTATCCGGTGCCGAAGGCAGCGGGGACCAGGATCGGAGATTCATTCAGTTAGAGGTTTATACTATTCGATGTGCAAATCCTTTAAGGGATTATCCGGTGCCGAAGGCAGCGGGGACCCGGGTCAGAGGTTCGTTCGGATCAAGGGGGATGCGAGCCGGAGAATACAAAAGTTTCGAGGCACCGATGTAAATTAGGGGCCCGCTGGCGGGCGAAGCCAGCTAGTCCATTTAATAAGGTGAAAGATAACATTTTAGAAATTGCATAGCCTATTTGAAAACCCAATTTCGACAATTACCATCTACAGACAGAAAAATATCTGAATTCTTTTGTACAACCCTGTATTTGATCTATAGATTTGTATATATATACTACATAGGAAATGTTATGATTTAAAAATTTAACTCTTAATTTATTCAGTACTTTACATTTAACTTTAATTTATTCTTCAATTTAATTAAATTCATTAAATTCATTTAAATTAATTAAGCTAAATTTCATTTTTGCTTTTTAAATCTAACATTCTTTCTAAATTGTTTACTTTTGGTGAGAATATAAATTAATTTCAGAATCTTTCCATTACATATGTTTTAGGATATTTATTTATTCATTCAATTTAATTTACATTTTATTCACTTTGCAATATTAATTAAACTTCATTTCAAATGATCTAAAAAAGAAATATTTATAACTTACTTTTTCTAACTTTTAAATAATATACAGTCTAAAATAAATTATTCCAAAATATAGTGTATTTCCTTTTTAATAATATTTATTAAAAAATGGTTAATTGCTAATTTTATTCTTTTCAGAAAGTTCAGATTCGCTAATTTTGATTAATGCAAAATCGTTCAGAATCGCGAGACTTTCATTTATCATTTCAAAATTTCTAAGTCCAATAATCATTTTTCAAAATTTCTTAATTTAAACATTTTACTTTCAAAAACATATCTGGTGGAAAGAAATTTTAATTTTATTTAGATTGCTAAAATTTCATTTGTTTTCATCCATTAGTTTGGCAATTATAGATTTTTAATTACTTTCGTTTTTTCTGTTTTGAATTTCGTCGAGATTTGCGATCAGACGCCATTGATGAGTATTTGGATGTTTCGGGTAAACAAGCAGGCATTATTTCTTAGTTCCCGCGCATTTGTATCTGGGTCAGTGACTCACGAGAGGCAAGGTCATTATCAGTCCGATTCAAGGTGACAGATAGAAGCTCATAGAACATTCGCAATGACGTGTCGTCAACAGTTAATATTTGACTTTGACCGTGTGGGTGAGCTTCTTCAAAAAATCCATCAGGTGGTGTCACGAGCGCGACAGTTAGATTCGGAACCGTTGGGAGATGCTCTTTTCTGATTGGCGGAGATTTTAAAATCTCAGAGAGAGATCGTACTTTGAGTTTTGAAGGAGAATTACTTCGCCAGATTCGTTTGATCGACTAACAACGTTTTTTTTTAGGCTGTCGGGCCTCTGGCCTGGCGGCAGTTGAGCTTGTTCCAGCACTGGATGAAGTTATTCACTTAGTGGGTGGAAATGTGTTATGATTTTCTCGAGAGATAGAGATACTTAGATTTTTAGATGCTACGGAGCAGTGTTACCATCTCTTTTCGACATCTTGAGCTATTTATTAGCTATCGCTAATTTATTGAAGAGTATTTACGATGTATTAAATTGAACCAGCAGAATTAGATGCTAGCCAATCTACTTTGACATCTAGACTCACCTACATTCTTCAGCGTGTTCGGAGAGCCAGTCCGTGAATTTTCGTACATCCCTGAGTGATTTCTCATCAGATAGATGCAGGCGTGATAGAAGAAAAACGTTCATATTTCTTATTTACCTATTCCAACAATGAACTCCATTTCTTGAATTTATCCATATATAACAATAGCATTTCACTTCAAGTATAAATAATTATGTTCATCGACAACTGAGAGCACCGTGTAAAAGAATCTGCCATTTTTCTGAGAGACTTTTTTTTTAATCTTCAAGAACATCCTTAATGACGAACATTAAATTTTGAAACAATAAACTTATTTAAATGAATAACAATTTAAATTAATCTAAAAGGACTGAACATCATACATTTTGAATGTATTCTCATGATTTAAAAGTATTAAAAATTATCTGGTAAGAATTATTGTGAAAGAAGAAAGAATGTGAATTAATATAATCAATTGAAGTTCTTTGCATATTAATATTTTGTGAGTGCTCTTTCTGCTTCAAATAAATCTATGTGTGTCATCTATTTGGTGAGTTATTTATTTTCTTAATTTACATTTCACCGATTTCAGATGGATCAACTTTTGTAAAAATGTTTATCATTCTTAAATTTTACAATTAAGCTTTCAACTTAAATTCTAATTATTCCAACATTAAATTTTAACCTTTTTAATTTAACTTATTTCACAACGCAATGTTACTGTCACTTGAGATTACGCCATATAGAGAGATTTTGGGATAGTTAACTTGTACTATCTTCAAAATTGAATTTTCAGGTTTGGATTCAATCGGAGTATTTTTCGTGAGAATCATCACTTCATTAATTTTTCCCGGTATAAGTTCTCCGATCCCTAAGTCTCGCTATAGGAAATATATGCAGTTAAAATTTTCCTTTCAGCAATTTTCATCAATAAACAGAAATGTACTACAAAAATTTTATGCAGCCCTGTATATGACTAGTAGAATTTATATACACCAGGTAGTATGCAAAAAATTAGTTAAATTTAAAAACACATGCCACATCTGAACACAAAACACACTTCCAGCAATTATTGCTCATAGACAGTACTGTAACTGATTTTTTTTGTATGTCCCTGTAAATGAACAATAAATGCTAAGCACACCTCATTCTATAGTAAGCCTCTTGTGGTACATCTCAGTGATGTATTTCAATTTCTATATGTTTGAAATAGTGTAAATCAGCAGTTCTTAAACTGTGGTCCGCGAGCTTACGGTCGGGGGTCCTCAAGTTCAGTGCTAAATTCAGATTTTTTTTTTCTCCTGAAGTAACTTATGTAGTTCTTTTAAGTGGATTTTTGCAGGACAAGAACTTCTAGCTTAGACCATTAATATGCATAAAACACCAAATCTTCCGAGAGAGAAATGTTAGATGAATGCACCCCCCCCCCCCCCTCTCCTTTCCTGGACAACACTTTATTCATCATTACTCAAGTCAAAAATTTTATAGAATATTTTTTTGTTTTCTCAGTTTGTTTTAAAATGCATAATGTTTCGAGCTGTCATAGTAGCAATCACATGACCGTAAGACCCAGTCCGCGAGCTTACGGTCGGGGGGTCCTCAAACTCAGTGCAAAAAATGTAATCAAAACCTTGAAATTTTTACAGTAGAAATAACATTTGAAATTACCATGGGTGCATGAAAATTGCTTTACACTGTCTTTCCAATTTTTTGGTTGTGTGAGAAATAGTACCTCTGCAGAATTAGCAGAAAAAGCTACCAAACAATTACTTCTCTTCTTCGCCGCATATTTGGGGGAAAAGACTTTCTCCAATTTTGTGCACATGACAAAGAAATGTAAACATCGTCTGGATGTTGAACTAGACTTTTTTTAATCATTGAGCTAAATATTGCAGACCTAATAGAAATAAAGCAGAAGCATCCTCCTCATAGCAAATAGTAGAGCATGTATATTTTTAACTGCCTTAAAATGTGTGTTATAATTATTTTTCTATTTATTAATGCAGCTGATTTTTTTCCAACACTGTAAACTAAACATAGAATAGGTGTAATGAAAAATAATAAGCCTGTATGCATTAAAATAATTTCTTATCTTATGTTACGTAAAATATTGTTGGGGGTCCTCAAAATGTATTTTCCATCAAATGGGGTCCGCAAGATCCAAAAGTTTAAGAACCGCTGGTGTAAATCATTAAAATACATTGCAAATGATTTTTCCCCACAGATTATAATGTAACGGAATTCTTTTGAGTGCTCCTGTAAATGAACTTTAAATGCTGCACACTTCATTTTCAATATCGAACATGCCATGGTAAACCTCAGTAACACATATTAATTACATGGCAATCTGAGTACATATATGTGAGTTAAGAGTACAGACAGACAAATTGAATTCATAAATACTTTTCAACTGTGTTGGAAAGTGTTAAAAATTTATAAAAGGATCCTATTTTAAGATGAAAAAATTGCGAGGTGTTCTTTAAAGTACCCCAAATTCTTCCTAAACAGATATCTGCAAAAATTAAATAATCATAAGTTTTATCTTTTCGTATATATCAGTATTAATAAAGATATAGTAAATTTTTCAATAATACTGATTGTATAAGAAGTAATTATGACATAGTTTTTCAAGACTAACATTTGCTGATGCTTATCTAATTTATATTAAACATTTGTTATGTAAAGGTCTAGATTCAATAAGACTATGAAAGCGGTCCTTTTTAAATAGTGAACATAAAAGTTTCTTCTGAAAAATTTTTAATACAATTTTTTAAATTGTTCATTATGTCTATTCAATATTTTATAATATTTAGCTTCAGTGTAACGGTTAAGCCAATCTTTACAAGATAAATTAAATTTATTAAATTATATTTTTATATATTTATTTTATACATTTTTATTTATTTATTATATAAAAGTATCTTTCTATAATATCAATAAATAAATTATACTTTTCATAGTGTCTATAAGTAAATTATTTTACTGCAATATCAATTTTACCCATTATATATTACATACTTGGGGTTTTTTAAACAATTTTAAGTGTGTACTGTTAGTTTATAACTATCATATGATATTACTTTAAAATTTACATGGATGTCGCTAGGGCTTTTTTTATTGATTCTAATTTTTTAGATAGTAGCTGAAATCTCTGAAAAAATATCTAAACTAAAGATGTGTACTCTAATTCAGGATTTTATTTTTTTTTTCATTTTATAGGTTGGTAATTCTCGTTACTATAATTATTCCTTGTCAGTGAATGGCAAGGAAGTCTATCATGGATCTGATTATGAAAAAGATTACCTAACGAATGTTATTGTAAGTAATAGATTTTAAATAAAATAATTCTTTTTAGAAAATTTCTGTTTTCTAAATTTTTTTAATGGAAAGTGTATTTTCTCAGAATTAAAAAAAAAGCATGTTTTTCGGGAATTTGTTCTTGAACTAGGAAATATATATATATATATTAATTCAAGAGTTTCTGCACTATATTTCATGAAGTTTTAACAAGCTCCATGAATTTTTACAATCAGAAATATTTGAAACTTTGCTTCATCAGACAAAGAAAAGAATTTCAAATTGGGTGGTCATAAGTTTAGTGCTTTATAAAAAAATTATATATATTGTTATAATATCATAATCTTACAGAATCCAACTCAAACACTTGTTTCAGATAACTGAGTCATGAGGAAAAGTGACTGTCTGATTTAAGCTGCACAGCACACATTTTTTGTGATATGAAACAAAGTTTCAAATATATCCAACTGAAAAAATTGACTCTTGATTCCAATTGAATCTTGCCTAAATTTCAATAAATATAGTGCAAAATCCCATGAGTTGATATCTTTACATTAGTTCAAGAAAGAAATTACCTAGAAACATGCTTTTATTTTGGTCAAAGGTAGTAAACCTCTCCATAAGTTTTTATAAATTGTAATTACTAGTTGAATTTTACGTACAGTGGACTTTCAAATATCTGATGCTTTATTATACAGCACACTTGGTTAACCAATATTCCTCAGATATTCCATCATTCGATTTGCACAGACTTTTACTACTAAGGCTGTACTTTTATTAAAGTATACTTTTTACTACTAAGGCTGTTTGTTTCTCTATTTCAAAATTTCAGAACAAAATTAATATTTCTTAACTTATACTGTAAAAGCACTTATTTTCGCGAGACGTAATTTTCGCAAAAATGAAGATGTCAGTGATTTCTCGCTTCCTTCACAGGAGATCTCCAGCCTTTGGACTTAACTATAAACGGCGAGTTCAAGCGTTTGCTCAAGAATGAGTTTATTGAGTGGTATTCTAATGAGCTTAAATTTCTAGAGAAAAAAGAATCTGGACCTGCAAATATCACGACTAAAACCGATTCACGCTTCTTGGCTTGTTCGCACATTTAACGGTGTTGAAGCCAAACATGAGATAATTTTAAATGGCTTCAAAGAAGCTGGTATAATGAGCTGCATTCTACTAGTTGTATTGTTTTTATTTAAGAAATAATTGTATAGTATTCAAGAAATAGTTGTAAGTATTCAAGAAATTTTTGTACTTATTTCTTATTTAAGTAACTGTAATAATTAAATTTTGGATAAGTGAAAAATTTCTGATTTTTTATTATTATTCGAGGCAAAAAAAAAAATATTTCGCGAGGCTTAAATTTTCACGATTATGACGGGATCGCGAAAATAAGTGTTTTTACAGTAATCAATTACCACGGATGAAAATAGCAAGTATCCAAAAAAGAGGGAAATATGCAAAGGCTTTACTTTTGGAAAAAAGGAGAAAATAAATGTAGGTATTTTTACATACTTCTTATTAATATTTTACTTATTAATATTTTCTTTTTAAATGACAGAACAAACACCAGGCTAGTGGTCAGAAAAACTACTTTTATTTTGTGGCCAACTACCTTTATCGAAAATGTAGTTAACTACAACTGCAACTACTTGTTTTAAAAAGTAACAATTACAAAGTACTTTTCAAAAGTAATCCTTTCTTCGCTATTTTTAGATTTTGTCAAAGGATTCAATCAGCACTCAAAATTAAGGATACAATATTAAATAATACTTGTTTTATCACATCTGCCTGGATACAATAAAATAAGCGTGATATAACTCAGGGCATTGAAACTTTCAAAGCGATAACACACATGCAAGAAAATGTTTTGTGTTTGTCTCCAAAATGTTAGTTTATACATATTACAATTTTCTTAGTGAAATTGAGACAGATGCATAATACCATAAACATTTATATATAGTTATATAAAAATGTGGTTAAACTACAGCTTATTTAGTTTTTTAAGAGACACGAAAACTGGGCTATTTATCTGAACAAATTATGTAATGAGGGGCCACTATTTTACATAACATATTTATGTATAATCATACGTTCGATAAATTTTTATTTACTATTTTTACAGCAATTGGTCACTAGCATTTGCAAATTGTTGTGAATTTTGCAAATTGTTTTTTTACAAAAGGTGCAACTTACAGCCAAGTGATTTATAAAATGGTATTTTCTTTTTTCTTTGAAGTAGTGTTAAAAATAGCATCAATGCTCACTACAAACTACCAATTTTTTTGTGTTGTGCTACTCCCTACATTACAAACTACTTGAAACAAATAGTATTGTAGTTTTGTTGTACTATTGTAGTTTTGCTACTTGTAGAGCACTGCTTCCGACTACTGTATCACACAATGCAAAATTATTCCACACACTTTCAGGAATCTTTAACCTTAGTTAATCAATAGAAAATAAACTGAAAGGTTTAGTAATGAATTTTAACACCCATTTCACATTGAAGTAAAAATTAAAAATAACTATAAAAATTATAAAATAAAACATATATCTGAAATATTATATATGCATTATTAGGTAGATTTCGTAAGAAATACTACCTATTATATTCTCCCCTATATTGGAATTTCTGGAAAATTTTTGCAGATCTATGCTGATCATGAATCCCAGAACCCAAAACCACCCCCAGTTCAAAACTTTATGTATCTATCTATATCACTTTTTTATGGACATGATAGCTTCAATAACTCTGCACAAATCTCTTCCAAACTGATACATAAAATCAAGGGGCATAAAATCTCCGTCAAGTTCGTTAACGGGCAAAATCGAACCGGGGGGTGGGGGGGGGAGGGCTATTGGGAAAACAGAAAAAAAAACCATAACTTCTTAATTATGGTATGTATCAAATCTGTTTAAAATTATTATTACTTCTAGGAAAAGGGCCAAAAATTTATGTATGACAGATTTTTGATATAATTAAAAATAGCTTCAGGGGGGAGGGGAAATAGGGGCTTAAGAAGATAAAAGTTCATAACTTTGTCAATTCACAAGATATCAAATCCGCTTAAATTTATTATAAATCCTCCTAATATTATCTACAACTTTTATATTGACAAGTTTTTTATAGGACCAATTCTTACAGCAAAAAAAAAGAAAAAAAAACCCTGGGGGCTCCGCCTACAGACACAGGTAGATTTCGAAGTGGGCGGTCCCAACTGCCGCATCATGGCATAAAGGTCATTTCTTCTGCAATTCCCAATAAACAGACGCCCCACAGTCTGCATCTTCAAAATCTACCTGTGCCTGTAGGCCGAGCTATCAGGGATTTTTTTTTCAGTAGCTATTTTTTTTATGTATAGTAATTTTAATTACAATTTAATGTTTCTACAATTAGAAAATACATCTGATAATGTCCTCCCAATTATCTGATGATTTTTATCTTTGGACATACCCTTTCTTCTGTGAGTGTCAGATAGTTCGGAGTCTACTGCATTTTCTTACATTTAAAATCTTAAATTTGGTTTATTATGGAACTCTATTGTAACGAACACATGTTCCTGTACTTTCGTCATTGTTACAATTGACTTAAACTGTATCTCAAATTTCATGGTTTTTTTTAGCTATTTTACTTTATTAAATAACCAATGTATAAAACAATTTTTTTTTTTACAAATGATGGATTTTTTTTCTTGTAGACACGAGAGGCAAGCCAATTTTTGGATGATCAAGATGGATCTCATCCATTTTTCATGTTTTTATCATTTCCAGCTCCTCATTCTCCATTTACTGCTGCACCTCAGTACCAAACTGCTTTCCCCAACATTACAGCTCCTCGGACTCCTAATTTTAACTTTCATGATAAAGTAAGTAAATGTTTCTGTAAAACGTATTTATGTTTCAATGTAAATAAACTTTTATAAGATGATAGGTATTTGTATATTATTTTGTTGCTTAGGAAAAATGCCACAGATTCCACCAATTCACAGGTTCTCCCCAAAAAAACACTTCTGGGAACTCAAATAACCCATGTACTAGTAGGGGTCATCTATTAATTACTTCACATAAATTTAGTGGGTTTTTTTTTTTTAATCCCTCCCTCCCTCTGTACCATAGTTTGTTACACTTGGGTGATACCTATTTCCCTGTGGTGACATTTTTTTCCTGTCCCATTTTCTGAAACTTAATGACATGATTAGTCATGCTCTTGCATGTCTAGTAGTTGGAGGAGGGCAGTTTGAACATCTATTGTAGTTTATAACAAATAAATATGTTTTTGGAATTTGTAATTTTTTGTAAATTTCAGTAGCATTTTTTGGAACACTCTGTATTACAAAATTTCCAAAGATTTGTTAATCATCTAATTCCATGCCTGCGACTGACAAATCAGCCATTGTTCATAATGCATTTTACATTGTGATCTGTATCTACATATTTTGTCCTTTCTTTTCAAATATAAAATGTTCAATGCCATCTTTTATTATTTATACATTTAAAATTTATAACAGCCAAACAATTTGTAGTTGTCAGTTGTATTTGTGCATATTATACCATCTGGTAAATGTTAAGATTTGTGCCTGTTACCGCCTGTTGAAAATTTAGTTTCAAATTTGTGACATGTTTTGTTTGGGGGAAAAAAAATGTTAGCCATTTATTTGTATTTTTAAAAGAAAACACTATACAGCATGTGTCAAAGTGTGTGCCTTGATTTCAATGGACAATTACTTTGTTGTAAACAATGTTCGGAAGAAATGCTTTAAACATACAGGAGGGTGGAAGTTTTGTTTGCATAAGTGTCAAGGATTACAAATCTTAAATTCCACGGTCACTATCTCTAAATAATATTTTTCTTTGACTAATTTAACTGCATAACACTATGATTAAATAGAGGAGGGAGGGGAAGGGCAAAGATGACAATTCAAAAGTAGTGGTATTTGAAATCTCTACATCAAATTTATATCTATATCAATATGGCCAAAACTGGCTGATGCTTAATAAATTTCTTCCCTCAAAATCTTTAATCCTTGGAAGTTTTGCATACTTCAAAACTGTTCTATATAGCTCCTTTCAGTCCCACAGAAAACTTCCAAGTGGTAGTCCATTTCCCCTCCAGACATTTTGAATGCATTGTGTATGAGTTCTTATAACTTATCTTTGCTTACAACCTTTGTAGTCTTTGCCTACTTGAATGAGTTGAAGAAGGTACACATCAAAAATGCTCTGATATCAGTGTCTATATAAACGTGCTTTTCAATATCTGTCACAAAATGTACTACTTCATAGATGTTTTCTGTGTGACTGAATGAAGCAACATCGAACAGTTATAAAGTATGCTAACAAAACTTTGATCTTCCTTTTGTATTATGTTTAAAACATTTCATCTGATCATCATTCACAACAAAGTAATTTTCTATTGTAATCAAGGCAATCATTTTGACATATCCTGTATTTTAAGAAGTATTTTTTAAATCTTAAATTCCAAATTTTTTTCTATTTTAGGGCAGCATTTTCATAATGGATTTTTACACTCCTAACTTCTTTGTTTTGTAGTTAAAACATTGGCTTTTGAGGCAGCCTCCATCACCTCTGCCTGAATACGTGATTGATGCAATAGATGAGGTTTATCGCAAGAGGTATTACATTATTATCATAAATTGTAATTATTATTAATATTCATTGGCTAGACCAGCAGTTCCCATCCTCTTTCTCTTCCATACCCCTTGTTTAGACTTTTTCAGTTATGTGTACCGCTTCTGTCATAAACACCACTCACCCTACCCTTACAAATACCTCTAATAAAAAATGCTTGTGTTTGTTATTTAGTAATGTTCTTATGTCAGCTAACCAATCAAATGACTCACATTAACTTAATGAGATTTATAGGTTTTTATTATTTGCCTTACATTTTACAGTTCAGTTTAATTTTTATATAATTGTAGCCGATTCTCAAAACAAATAAATACAATATTAAAATAATTTTTACTGATATTAACTTACAATGAATATTCATAACAATTACTGTATTTTTTTTATGCATGTCATGTGTAACTTGCATGGATTTTACACAACATGGATGTGCAACAGATTTTATTGTAT
Organism: Maratus michaelseni; assembly: GCA_963931845.1. Taxonomy (NCBI): domain Eukaryota; kingdom Metazoa; phylum Arthropoda; class Arachnida; order Araneae; family Salticidae; genus Maratus; species Maratus michaelseni. The sequence goes on from OZ007600.1 coordinate 37,225,071, forward strand.
AAAAATCCAACAGTTTTTAATAAACATTCACAATACAACACTCGCAATAACACAACATTCACAAAGGATTGCTTCATGATTTCCTACATTTAATTACAAAATTATTTTGTTGACTCAATGATTTTGTACAGTGACCAATGGCCATATATGCCACGGTTAGTGAATATGGTGTCAAATCCCCAAAACTTGTGTATCATGCACTCTTTAATTTTTAAAGAAAATGTTTGGGGGAAAAACTGCATGTCATAAACAAAAAAATACAGTATTCATTTTGATATACAATTGTTCAAATATGGCTCTTAATCATTTCAACATAATCTTTTAACTTCTTTCATAAAGTTGATTTTTTTTTTTTTTTTTTTTTTTTTGTAAGTGGTAAAAATCAAAGGAGATGTAATCTTTCTTCATCTCAAAAGCAGGAGATGTGTCAAACTTATAGCAGTTTTTTTCATTGTATTTTCCTTTCATTTTGCAAGTTGTCATGGAATTTCCACATAAGTCTTTCTTTGTAAATCAAAAATCATCATTTTTTTTGTTGTTCTTGGGTTTTTTTAGCCATTACCAATGTTATTTTTGCATATCACCATATGTATGCATGCTCCAGATTGAACAAGAGAATATAAAATATGATTACAGCTTATAGAGAAATCGGAGTTTAGATGTATAAATATCAATGCATAATTCATATTTCACAGCTTTTTTTAGAATACAATAAAAACTTACTTATAATCACAAAGAACGAGAGAAAATTCTATTTTAGACTGGTTTCTATCATAGCCATATGTGCTTGTGGCGTTCAAACTCTTCTAATAACATTCCTTTTTTTTTTTTTTTTTTTTTTTTTTTTTTTTAATATTAATATTAAGAAAAAGTTCTTTTAGTAATAAATTTTTAAATGTATAATAATGTTTATACAAAATTATTTTATTTTAGTAGATAAGTTATTTTTTCTGAAAATTTACAAAAAGATATTACATTTTTTGTGAGGAAGAAAAACATGAAAAAAATTATAGACACCATTCTTTCAATGATTAAGCTACTATTTTAATAAATAGTATATATTTTATAACTAAAATTTTTATAAATGTTTTATATTTATACAGCACAATTCTATTTCAAATTAGCTTTTAAACAAAAGCAATTATTTTTAGTTCCAATAGAAGAGCATTAGAAAAGCAATTTCAAATGGGTAATAGATCTCCACTTATGTTATACACATACACAAGGACGTCCACATTTGTTGAATAATCATCATAATAACCCTCATAATCATTTTGAATTCTCTGCACCTATGTGTGACATGAAAAAATTAATTGTAAGTGCCGTTATAATATTATTATCTTAAATGGATGGAAGAATAGGGATCGTATAGTGAACTTTTAAATATTTTAAATTATTGCAGTTGTGATTTAAATATGCAATTAACCCTGCACAATTTGTGCATCTGTTCTTTAGGTCAATATTCTTTGAGATGAGAATCAAAAATAATAATAAAATGAATTGAACGATCTTACTTGAGTGAAGAAATAGATGCAGACTATAAATGATGAATACCATAAGTTGGATCCATAAAATCTTTATTGTAATTCTTGAGGAAGGAGGAAGGATGAGATGAAATCAGCTGCACATCATTGCTTTAAAAAGTACTGGCTCAAATTTCGTAAAATTCGAAGAATCTTTAAAATATTCCTTCTGGCAGAATCCAATAAGGGATGTAGAATTAATGCAGAATTAAATTACCAGTTGATTTAAAACTTTTAAAATATTAAACTTAAAATTTACAACAGCATTTTTATAGAATAATTAAAAACTGAAAACGCGAAATTGATCTCCAAAGAATCCGCGCACGGCGATTCTAGGATACGCGCGCCGGCATAGCCAGGCCTCAGATCAGACGACGTTTTGCATAAATTTACAGCATCATTTTTATTAAAATTCTGTTGGAAAAATGCACAACATTAGTATATATACACAGAAAAGGGGTGCACAAATGTGACAGCAAGATTAATTTAAACTAATTTGTTGATTAGGAATTACGTGAAAATTAAAATAACAAATCAGAAACTAATTAACATTTAATAATTGAAAGAACGATTCTAATTTGTATTTGAAAGACACGCCCCTTTCGCATGCAGCGCCAAGACAAAAACAGCTCCCGAAAACACACCGAACCAGAGCGGCGGTGACGCATGCGCACAACGCAGGAGCGGCGAGCCGCCAAATGACGATGACGTCACAGCTCAGCGCCGATTGAAACTAACTCAAAGCGCGAAGATGCCTCGCAGAGAAAACAACATAGCCGATTCAACGAACGCGAAGCACAATGAGGGGGGAGACGGCCTTGCCAAAAAAGCAACGTACAAGGTGCGCGACTGCTGATAAATAGCTTTTAAATAAGCAGCAAATAAACTGGAAAGGTTGTAAAATACAGAAATATGATAAGCTGAAATATAAAATAATTAAAAAAAAATAAAACTGTGATATATCTTTATCACAATACCCCCATTCACCGACAAAAATTTTGACTGACCAGAAGGAGAAAAAGGGTTAAAAACAGTAAAAGCCTTTTTCGACAAAGGGAAGACAAAATTTTTAAATGCCAAAGTAAAAATGACACAATTACATAAATTTAGAGCCATGAAAAGTAAATTAAATAAAATTTGATGTGATGTGCAGCAACCAAAAAGAAAAAGAGAAAGAATATACATCATTGTAGTACATTCAAAAATCTCATCACAAATTATACAAGTTGTTATAGTATACAATATAACAGAGTATACAGAAGCCCCATTGCATTTTTTTTTTTTTAAGCAAGGAAAGGCATACCTTCCACTAATCTTGATCTCTAAACAAATATCATCATGTATATAAAAAAAAAAAGCTAATATTTTCTTTAAATTAGCAATGAGATCATATCAAAATAGTTGCAACAGTAAAGCAACATAAAAAGAGTCGGTAATATCTTCATTATTCCGACTTGTCTAGACATAAGTATTTATAATAATAATAAGTTGCAATTTTAAAGCAACAAAAAGTCAAGAATACCTTAAATTCTGACTGATGCCTAGGACTTTTAAAATATAGAGCATATAAAATTAACTCTAAATAGCATAAATGTGCACAAAAACAATCCATTGAAGGATTTTAAATTCATTAAAAAGGCCTTGCATTAGTAATAATTCAAATCATATAAAATTAAGTATTTAACATAATGCACATAATACTGATATATCATAAAAAGTATATAATAAGTGCATAAGAATTATTACCCAAAATTTATATGAAATTCGCATAAAATTATGTTGCAACCAAATTTAAATTCATTTGTCATAAATAAGTAAAATCATCAAAATAGTTGGATTTAGTAAAAACTTTTCAATATATAACAAATAATGAATAAGTTTTAACCAACAACAAATGACACATTTCTTTAGTAATACTCCATACTTAATGTACTTGCAAGTACTCAATAGAAATTTCCGTAAATATTCAATAAAAATATTTTTCATGAAATATACTCAATAAAACTCTTTCTGAAATATTCAACAAAATTCTTTCAAATATACTCAATTCATTTTTCTTTTAGTACTCAATAAATTTTCTCTTCATACACAATAAATTTTCTTTTTAATATACCATGGTTTTTTTTTGCAAAAATGAGAAAAAAGCGAGAAAATGTGAGAGAAGATGATGAGGATCCTCAAAAAAAAAAATAATTTAACCATTAACTTTCATAAAGAAAGACAAGTTAAAAACAAATGACACATTTTATGAGAGTATAAAAACAAACACAGTGCACCGTTATGTAAAGCATGTTATAATCATAAATTTATATAACATTAATGAAAAGGATAATATATCCTATAGAAAAATCAGCTATTGACAATAAATGAATTATTTGGGTGATATTTACAAAACTTACCAAAAGTTTTAATAGCCTCCCTTTGGTCATGAGACCATTATCAAATCAGCAAATTAAATAAATATAAACTATTAATATGTATTCATATCAATTCACAAAACACTAATAGCAGCCCGTTATAAACAATTAGTAGATCTGCAAACTGTACAAACACCAAAACTTACAAGACTGTCAAAGGCGATCTCCAGAACCGATGACGAATCTGTAAATCAAATAAGCATAAAACATAATATAAATTCATCAAAACTTACAAAAATGCTAATAGCGCTTTTCCCGTTAAACCATTAGCAAGTATGTAAACTAGATAAAAACATACCACATTCTTGCTAAAACTATTGTAAATAAACAGATGAATATTGCTAATAAAATGCTTGAACGGAAAAAAAAATTTGTTTGTTTACAGATGAAGGATATAAACGTTCTGCTTTTACATAACAAATGATCAGATGTAATACCTTTTAAAGGAGTTCTAAAATCAGTCTGATTTTAAAAAGATAATCACATTCAGAAAAAAGTAACCACTTGCTGAAAAGTTTGCAAGTTAAGTGGCACACTGGTTGGTTGATTGACACTATGGCAGTGTAGCAGCAAATTGGCCTTTTTGCCTGAAACACACACCACTAAAATAAAATTGAAGACTTTATCAGGAGATTTTAGCACTAAACAATGATGAGCATTTGAAGACACATCACGTAAGAGCATTTGAAGACACAGCAGGTAAGAGCATTTGAAGACACATCAGGTAATTAGCAGACATAAATCATGAACTGTGGTTCCATGATGTTGAGGAATAATATGACGAAGTGGCACTTAGAATAAAATAACACAAAGAGCACAAGACTCTCGTTGAGAGACACTGGAAAGTCTAAGTTGCCTATATACATTTTTTGTAAAGGTGTATTCAAGCAGGCAGAAATTGCAGATTTGAGGCAATACAACACTACTTGTACACTTTAGAGACGAAATTGGGATTGGTGACATTTGAAGAAAGTCATTAAGACTATAAAAGCATTTTAGATTCTTAGAAGAAAATAATATTCACCAAAATCATTTCACAAGTGGTAGAATATTTCTTTATAATGCGCTGGAAAGTTCTAAGAATAATATTGCTTTTCATGTAACTTTGCAATATATTTTAATGGTGCAACAAAAAAAAATTTCTTCATTTATAAATTTTCTTCATTTATAAAATAATTTTCTTCATTTATAAAATAATTTTCTTTAAGTGAGGCATATGGTAAAAATGATTTAGAAAACATTTGGGTTATGAAATATTACTAGAATAAAAAGAAAAGGCACTATAATTTAAGCATACTAAAAATTTTCAAATAATCATAATAATTTTTCCAAATTTGAGAAGTTCCATTTGAGAAAGCAGCAATTTCTGTAAATGCTGTAAAACTGAACTTTAAAATAAATGACAGTACACTTCCATAATCGGGTTTTGCAACAGAGGGTAGAAAAAGATAAAAAACTATTGCAAATAGGCACAGCTGTAAATTTGTAATACTTTAGATCCATAAAAATGAGTAATATTGATGAGGGAGAAACAAGTTCCACAAGATGAAGAGGACTGACGAGGAACAATCACACGGATATATTTGCCTTATATGAATGGCGACCATCAACAGTCACTTCAACTCGCAAAAGAGTGCAGGTAAGTAATTATTGTACTATCAGGAACCATCATATTTGCAGACAGCAGAGAAAATCAGCCAACACAATATAACACATTCTGAAGATTTTTCCACCAGGTAAGCAAAGTCAGATGATAGTAATAACCAGTTTATTGAAGTTGTTAGTATATATTCAGATTGTAAAATGTAGCATGAGTAGACATTAACTATTTCAGGAACAGGAATATGCAGCAGTTAGGTAATGGCTATAACTTCTAAAAAAAATAAAAAAATAATACCAGTCTCTTTTTTGTGATTATGGTATGAGAATTTCAATTAAAAGATGCAGATGCTGTGTAATATAAAATTGATATTAGGATGAAGCAACAATTCTTTGAAATTCAAATAACAGAGTTCTCAAAATGTAGAACAGAAAATGCAAAATATTGTGTAATATTTTCAAAATATAAATACAGTTCTTGAATTTTAATTTCTAGAAAGAACACAGACTGCTTGCACACTATAATCATACTAAATATTTGTAGAAAAATGGCAAGAGTCAATGAACTTGTAATGTTATTGCAATAAGTAATTTAACTTTTGTAGAAGCAACCAAGAACTCAAAAAATTTATGTATGATAAAACAACTACAAAATCACATGAAAACTTGAGCTTCTATGAAGGCATTTCATACTCAGAATAAGTGCAGCAAAATTAGTAATATGATGAGAACATAGCTTCAATAAATTAAATTTCAATGAAATTTGCTTCAGTAAAATTTTTAATATTCATAAAATATATCAATTTCATTTAAAAGTGCCAATAAATTACCAAAAATTAACCCAAAACAAGAATAAGAACAACCATAGCCTCTTTAAATTTTTTGTTCTCAAAACTTAGAACAAGAACAATTTTCACATTTTTCAAAAAATATTTGAATTCATCATGAATTATATATTTTTTTTTACTTTATATATATATAAAAAGCACCATAATTTTTCATTTTTTTTAAAAAGAATAAATTCATCTTTTTTTTTTTTTTTAATTTCATTCTTCATGAAAATTTGCATAAAATATTCAATAAATCTCATGGAAAAATACCAGAATAAAAATTAATTTCTGTTAAAATATCATTTTTCAATTATAAATAAATTATTAAATATATGCAAGCCAGTTGAGAATAAAAGTTCCGAAATTAACGATGTATTGAAAACATCGATCTTCTGTGGAAAATTTCTTTAATTTCAGCAGCACAAGAATATTTTTTAAACTTTTAAAAAATTTAATAAAAATCAGCTAATCTTCAAATTATATTCCATTTTTAATATAAATTAATTAAGAGCATCAAATCTTCAATTAATATTGTTTGCATCATAAAAATGAGTTTCAAAATTTCATAATTATTTTTAAGAACAAAATAAAATTTTCAACTTTTCTCTTCATAAAAGAAGAAACGGCGCCAAATGTGACATGAAAAAATTAATTGTAAGTGCCGTTATAATATTATTATCTTAAATGGATGGAAGAATAGGGATCGTATAGTGAACTTTTAAATATTTTAAATTATTGCAGTTGTGATTTAAATATGCAATTAATCCTGCACAATTTGTGCATCTGTTCTTTAGGTCAATATTCTTTGAGAAGAGAATCAAAAATAATAATAAAATGAATTGAACGGTCTTACTTGAGTGAAGAAATAGATGCAGACTATAAATGATGAATACCATAAGTTGGATCCATAAAATCTTTATTGTAATTCTTGAGGAAGGAGGAAGGATGAGATGAAATCAGCTGCACATCATTGCTTTAAAAAGTACTGGCTCAAATTTCGTAAAATTCGAAGAATCTTTAAAATATTCCTTCTGGCAGAATCCAATAAGGGATGTAGAATTAATGCAGAATTAAATTACCAGTTGATTTAAAACTTTTAAAATATTAAACTTAAAATTTACAACAGCATTTTTATAGAATAATTAAAAACTGAAAACGCGAAATTGATCTCCAAAGAATCCGCGCACGGCGATTCTAGGATACGCGCGCCGGCATAGCCAGGCCTCAGATCAGACGACGTTTTGCATAAATTTACAGCATCATTTTTATTAAAATTCTGTTGGAAAAATGCACAACATTAGTATATATACACAGAAAAGGGGTGCACAAATGTGACAGCAAGATTAATTTAAACTAATTTGTTGATTAGGAATTACGTGAAAATTAAAATAACAAATCAGAAACTAATTAACATTTAATAATTGAAAGAACGATTCTAATTTGTATTTGAAAGACACGCCCCTTTCGCATGCAGCGCCAAGACAAAAACAGCTCCCGAAAACACACCGAACCAGAGCGGCGGTGACGCATGCGCACAACGCAGGAGCGGCGAGCCGCCAAATGACGATGACGTCACAGCTCAGCGCCGATTGAAACTAACTCAAAGCGCGAAGATGCCTCGCAGAGAAAACAACATAGCCAATTCAACGAACGCGAAGCACAATGAGGGGGGAGACGGCCTTGCCAAAAAAGCAACGTACAAGGCGTGCGACTGCTGATAAATAGCTTTTAAATGAGCAGCAAATAAACTGGACAGGTTGTAAAATACAGAAATACGATAAGCTGAAATATAAAATAATTAAAAAAAGATAAAACTGTGATATATCTTTATCACACTATGGTCATAGCAAGTGTTACTCTCTGCTAAAATTTTATTGTATTCTTTTTTGCTTGGACTAGGGCTGCAGAAAGGGAGGTAGAGACAGTACTGATTACTGATGTCTGGCTTTTTTAAAGGGGTTGATCATGAGTGTTGTTTTCTTTTTAAATATGAAATAGTAAAAAAGTAGGCTTAAGCATCTTTTTTTACATAAAACTTTTGAGTTAAAATAGCTAACAAGTAAAAAATAAAAAAGTCAGAATTTGAGTTCTAATTATGTATATTAATGATATTACACAGCACTAAGAAGCAGCAATTAAAATGAAAAATTCTATCTATTAATAAATCAGAAGCAATACGACTATTGAGGGCTTAAGCTAGTGAAATGACAGGATCCCTCCAGGTTCAGAGGGCCTGTGGCAGCTGAAAACATTTATGACAAGGAGCTTTTGTTCAATATATTATTTTCTATATTTTATTAATGTAGTGGTGTTTATTTAATTAACCATTTATGCCAGAAAGATGTGGCATGCACGTCAAGATACTTCTGTGAATTAGTTGCAAAGCTGGCGAGTCTTGTACACTAAATTTCAATAGTAATCTTCATCTTATTTGATGACAGATTTTTGTGAATTAGTTGTGTAGCTGTCAAATCTTATACCACTATTTTTTAATAGTAATCTTGTTTAAAACAAAGATTACTATTAAAAAATAATGGTACAAGACTTAATAGCTATGTAAATAACTAACAAAAACATCTCGACATGCATAGCACGTCTTTCCAGCACAAGTATTTAAGATGAATGCTTTTAGATATATTAACCAAGCTATTATATTATTTATACTTGTCCTTGTCGTTATGCTGACATATTTAAAGACTAAACTCTGATGTAGATGGCAAACATTACTGTCTGTGGACGATTCTGTTGAGACTGTCATGCACATACTGGAGAAGAAAAGAATGCTAGAAAACACCCATGTGTTTTTCACTTCTGATAATGGATTTCATTTTGGTAAATTAATTACATTTTAATAATTCTCCTATCTCTCTGTGAATGATTTTTATTAAGTTTTGTAAAAACAAGTTGCTAAAATATCGAATTCCTTAATATTTTAATAACTGGGACTTTAATACTAAAGTTATTAAATGTTGAATTATTGCATATTATGAGTATTTATTTAGATGTTTATTCATGTATACTTTCCTTCTGATTTTGCCCCAGAAGACTTCTGTTTTATTCCACTCTCTTATTTAACTCAACTTGGTTTTTGTATGTAAAGATGGAATTTTGTAATTGATTTTTAACTGACTTTCTGATAGCCTAGAATTATAAAAAATTATGTGCACAGGTGTGTTTCGGATGACAATACAACATTATAATGTTTTTATAATTTAATTTTAAAGTAGTTTTTCGTTAGCCTGCCACAGGTGATAAATCACCTAATATTATTTATGGTTACAATTTATATGTGAGTCAAAAACATATACAAAAAATTTGGTTTAATTCTCTGCATAGCTTCATACATTTTTTGATGGTACAATAATAAAAATGGAACAAAAGTCACTATCACAGTGCCCTCTTTCGTCAGAATATCCCCAAATTCAAGTGGGACCTGCTGGCCATAGCCAAAAACACAGAATTTTTTTTTTATTCTTTGCATAACTTTATACACTTTTCGATGATACAATGAGGACAGATAGACATTTTGTAAAAACATGCTTTTCAGAATCTCTGAACCCTAAAACATGTAAATCCATCGAAAACCGGAAGTTGAAAAATTTTTCGATTACAATACTTTTGTCTATTATAGATGGAGGAAAGTAAAAAAATAAAAAGATAGCATCAGAATCATCAGTATCTCATAGTACCAGTTAACACAGAAATTTCAAATTTCCAGATCAAGTGTACATTGTAAAATATACTTTGCTGAGTTGATTATGGCCCACTTTGCATTATGTCAGCCTGAATAGAACATGTGCTTTAAAAATTGACTGTTGTTAAGTGTCTGTATATGAAATAAGAAAAATTATGTGATACTTGCTGTATGCAAATCTTATATCCTGCATACTTGCCAACTTTTACACTCCATGCGTAAAATTTACAAATTGTGACCATTTTTTAATGCTTTTACACTTGGGTTACTTATTTTTACACATTTGTAAAGTTTTTCCCTTAAATTTGAAATTACTTTTTTAACTGTTTTTAAATAATGATAAATGCTGAATTGTAAGGGAATGTTTAATATTGTTAAGAGTGTTCTCAAAAATATATCTTTCCCCTCGAAAATTTCTGACATATTCACAAACTCACTTCTGAATGTACGGGCATGACTGTTAAAGTTATTTGGAAGCATTTTTTTTTTTCATTTTTTAATAAATCAATTGCATCTTGAGATATAAGTGATCATTGTACAGAGGTGCCAAGCTCTCACTAATCTTCCGTAATATGTTGGTTAATTTAACCCAGGTTTAATACATTTCACACCAGAAATTGTTTTAAGAAATAAAATTAAATATATTTCATGTAGAAATCTGAAAGTAACTAAATAAAGATTAGTCAAATAATTTTTCTGGTTCGAAACGTGGTTAAACTAGGTCAAATTAATCCACATATTACGGACGATTAGCGAGAGCTTGACACCTCTGATTGTATCCTGATGTCCTTTAATGGACTTTTTCATTTGAAATGCATTTCAAAATGCCACTTTGACAAGATTTTCTGAAAGTTCCCCTGCCTTTCTCAAAATAAAATGGAAAAAACTATTCTATTTCATAGTTTCTGAATAAGATCATAAGCCAATATCTTGCATTTAGGAACAAAAATGAATTCAGGAATGTGTCAGTAGCCAGTTTAGATTTGAGAACAGTCTTTAAAGGAATGAATGTGGATTTCAACCAGATAAAAAAAATTATAGGAAATATGTTAATTTTCTTTGTATGTAAAAGTTAAAATATGTTTTAAATAAGTTTTTGCTCAAACTTTTTTTAATAATAATAATAATAATAATAAAATTGCTATGTTTGTTTTTAAAATCAGTTATCTTATTGGGTTTTATGGTGTTTTGCATGTTTTTCACCCTTTATTAATGAATTTACTCAATACAGTTTATGAAATGATGTCTTTTTATATCAAAATAACTTTATAATGTTCATCAGTGACTTTTTTAATTATGTTTTAGTCTTGTGTTCTTAAAAATGCCTAAAATGTCATTTACTTGTTTCTTAAAAAAATGAATTACATGTGTCAAGCATAGATTATGAAACACTTTCCAACCCTTTCAGAATACTGTAACAAATGTTTCCCATTTAATAAGGTGCTGGAAGATGATATGTAAATTAACAATTAGGAAAATTCCTAACACATTTGAAAACCCAATTTTAGTAATAACCTATAATCGGAAAAGTATTCAAATTCTTTTTTAAATCCCTGTATATGATCTAAAGATTTCTATATATACTACATAGTATGTTAAAATTTAGTTTAGTTAGGAAATGCATAACACAGCTAAAAATTCTCTTTCAGCAATTCCTGTCAATAAATAGAAATGTACTTGAATACTTTTGTGCAAAACTGTATGATCTGTAGAATTTATATACACCAAATAATGTGTAAAAAAAAATGTTAAATTTCAAAATGTCTAACACAATTTAAAATGCACTTCCAGCAATTATCGCTTATAGGCCGTACTATAACATAATTATTTTGTTTGTCCCTGTAAATGAACAATAAATGCTATCCACACTATATTCTACAGTAAGTATCTTCTAGTGCACCTCAGTGATGTTTATCAATGGCAATACAGGGATCTGTTTAAGAAAAAAAAAATTCTTTAAAGGACTCTTCACAAAATTATTTTCCCTTAAACAAGACCCTTCACAAAATTCTTTGTCTTAAAAATAGGTTTTTCACAAAATTCTTCCATCTTTAAACCAAACATTTCACAAATTAATCATTTAAAAGTAAAATCTGATCTGTCACTTTTACATATATAAAGAAAATATATGTATTTTATATCTTCTTTAAAATGCATAAACAAGAACCTGAATATAACGACCATTTCAAATTCACAAAATTATGATTAGATTTTTCACAATTATAAAAAGCTGTTCACAATTTCACAAAAACAGGACCCTGTGAAAAAAGTCTGGACAGACCCCTGCAATATATTTAAAATAGTATAACATCATTAAAATACCCAGCAAATTATTTTTCCCCATAGTCTATAATGTGACAAAATTCTTTTGAGTGTCCCTGAAAATGAATTATAAATGCTACAGTTCATTTCCAATACTGAACATGTCACAGTAAACCTCAAAAACATATATCAGTCTACATAGCAATCCGAGTATATTTATGCGAGTTAGAGCGCGGCCAGGCAAACCGAATTCATGAACACTTTTCAATTATGTTGGAAAGTGTTAAAAAATTGCATTAAATATTTTTCACACATTGTCATTTTTAAAAGTTGGCAGGTATGATGCTGTAAACTGTGAAAATTTTAGTCTTCTTGAAATGGAATCTAAATTACACATGTGGTATTTAACAGGTCAATTTTCATTGCCATGGGATAAGCGTCAACCTTATGAATTTGATGTTCGGGTGCCACTTTTAGTTCGTGGACCTTCTGTTTTAAGGGGAAGAAAATGTGAGGTAAGGTCAGATCTTGATATTTAAATAAATTTTAATTATTATTTTTTGTTATTATATATTAGTGTGTGTGTGTTTGTTTAGAAATATGTAAGTCACTTTTGGAAATTTGTCGAAAACCAGTTTAAATTTTTATCACTAATACATCATTTCTAAATATCACATAATTCTCTTTTTTACGTCATCAAATAGGGGGCAAAAAATGTTCTTTCAAATGAAATTTGTTCGTAAACTATAGTTTAATTTAGTGAATTTTTAAATAATTTTCAAGGATCGATTTTTTCTTTGTCTATCGGAACAATGAACAGTTTGCTGCAATAATGTAAAGGAACTAGTGGCATAGTTACCACAATTGACAGTTGATTGCTCTTAGAAATTAAAAAGAATAAAAAGCAGATTAACCACAAGACTTGAATTACCATTGATACTGCAGCTTGGCACTAAACTGAAATTTGTTTTCATTTTATGTTGAAGATAAAATTGTCAAGTTAATTTGGTTAAAATATATGTTACTTCAGAAGATGCTTAGAATTTTGTTTTAATGAATGAATGAATTTTTTTTTTTTTCTAGACTCCTGTTTTGAACATTGATATTGCTCCAACCATTTTAGATCTTGCTGGTATTCCAGTACCTCATCATTTTGATGGTAAATCCTTTGCATCAAGTTTGCATACAGGAGTATGTCAAATGAATAATCGATCTAGTTTTGTAATTGAACATCAAGGAGAAGCTAGTGATGCACTTATCCCAGGATGTCCCCAATACAAGACGGAAGAAGTTCATGTAAGAAATTATTATTATTATTTATTTTATTTATTATTATTATTATGTATTTTAGGATTGAGAAAGCATTGTAGTGGGCAAGGATCATTCTAGAACATAAAAAAAAGGGCAGGGCACACATTACATAATAAGGGCAATTTTGTTGAAAAGCTCACATCAGTTCATAAAAAGGGCATTTTTGGAATAAGTGCATATACAAATATACTGGTGAGGAGGGAAGTCTGGCAACAGCTTAAAGTATTCCTTAATTTAAAAAATCCAATAACATTTCTTATTTCCCTAACTTCACTGTTTGAAAAGTATTGAAAATAGCAAAATGAAACTTATGGTCTCGATTTTTATTGTAAAATTGTTTACTATATTCACAGTCATTTCCCTCTTTTCCTATGATATTCAAAAACTTCTCTAAAACTTTTATTCACCAGATAACTTATTCCTTGTTTTAGCAAAACAGGTTTTGAATAAGCTACAAATAAAAGTTCTAAAGCTACTCCTCAAATTTTTTATAGAACTTATGTAAGTTATCATGTGGTCAAAGGTCAGAATGCCTGATCTAATATTATATTTTACTAGAGAAGGTGAAATTAATCAATGACTCTTAGTTACCCTTTATGTCTTGTTCAATGGAAAAAATGATAAATGGAAAGATGAATCACTCAAACTCAAAGATTAGACATACCAGGTCATTTCATAGAGAAATAAAGAGCGAAAGAGCCAAGTACTCTTGACATACCATACTAGCATTCTAAAAATAAGATTTGTAAAGAATTTTCGAAAGTACAATGCAAACAAGGCAGGATTCTACCCAAGAATAAAAGGAGGGTAGAATTCTACCTGGAAAAAAGGCAAGGAGGGTGGAATTTTATCTAAAAGGGCATGAGGGCAGGCCGTCCCTCTGAAACTCTCTAGAGTGATCCCTGTAGTGGGACATCAGATAGATATTGTTAACACTTAAAAACAAATGCAGTAAATAGAAGGACTCTTAGTGGTCAGCAAACATTTTGAGTTGCCAGTTCAAAAAAAAAAAAAAAAAATTGTGTCAACACACATATACATGATCATGTTCACATACTCAGGAATTTTCAAAAAAGCCCACACGTTTTATGGGGTGGTTGATGCAGGGTTTTTCTCTTGGGGCCCATTTTGAGAAAACTAAAAGTTATTTTTGTGAAATTTATTGTATTTTTGTGAAAAATAACATTTTGTAACGAAGTACGAAATCTATTTACTCAAATTCAAACCAAGCATTTATTAATAATAACTTCTTTCAGTCCTGTTAAACTTTTCCTTTCTAGTGAACTTGTTTTGTTTGCTAATTATACATTTTACAACATAATACAATAAAAATAATTAATGGAAAATGTTTTTATGGAATGGAATTTTGTGAAGGGTCCTGTTTTATTAAATGGATTTTTGTGAAGGGCCCCGAATTTTGCCTGGATAAACCCCTGTCATATAATTGATTGAGGAAGAATAATTTCTTGTATAGTGATGATATATCATGAATTGCTTTAATTCTTCACTTCAGTTATGGAATTGATTTTTTAAAATATTATAAACACTCACCTGTGAAAATATTTTGGTTGGCAACCACATATATTCAGCCGTGATAATTATAACAAAAATTGTTTGTAAAAATAAGAAAACTAGAAATTACATTCTGAATATTTAAATTTCATTTTGAATGGTTTTTATTAAACATTTATGATAAGCCTTTTTTTTTCATTATTTTATTGACCTCATTGCTATTATCACTAGCAAAATAAAATGTATCATTTACTTTAATCGAAACATTTGCATTGAACACAAATGTTTTGATCTATTGAGCTTTTGAAGAATTTTTATATATGGTCAAATTTTGACAATAAAAAAGATTAGGGGTTCATCGTCATGCTGGAATTATACTAAACTCTGACGTTTTAATATGAACACCCAATTTTAGCAGTATATTTAATTTTCTTCGGTAAATTTTACCTTAGGATATTAAATGGGAAATCATCCAGTCAAATAGTTTAGGAATTACGAAGATTTAAAGTTTGGAACTCATAATCTTAAAATCCTTCTTAATCATTGCAAAACAGATTGCCATACAGGTAGTTTTTAAAACATAACTCAAAAACTACTAAGCAGAATGAGCTGTAATTTTAGATTCATATGTTTAAAGTTTTTGGAACGCGATTTCTGTTAAAATTTTCATTAATTACAATTCTTAATTTCACATATTTAAAGCTTCTAGAAATCTATTTCTGTTTTTAAACAATCATAGGTCACAACACATATTTATTTCAAAAATACACATATTTTGAAATTGATTTTCGAAGAAATTAATGATTGTAATTTATGAAAATTTTTACAGGAATCGTGTTCTAAAAGCTTCAAATATGTGTGTTCAAAATTACAGCTCATTCTGCTAAGAAGTTTTTGAGTTATTTTTTTAAAAACTACTCACAATGCAATCTGTTTTGCAACAATTAAAAGAAAATTTTAACATCTGACATCCTAAAAAGTTAAGCCTTCATAATTTCTAAACTATTTGACCAAGTGACTTACGTTTGGTATCTGAAGGTCAAATTTACGAAAAACACCAAATATGCTGTCAAAATTGGGTGTTTGTATTGAAAATTTTAGCATTTGGTACAATTTCAGTGAATATGAAGACAACACCTTAGCATATTTTTAGGTAGCTTTCAATACAAAAAAGTATAAAGCTACCTATTGCAGCCGTTTGGAGGAAAGCAATTCCGGAAAATGTTGGTATATTTTCACCGATCATGATCCCCAGACCCCAAAACCACCCTCCGTTCAAATGTTGATATATATATATATATATATAAACTTATTGCAAAAATTAACCATTGAAACAGAAGCAACTGACCAAATGCAATGAAATTATTACCCCATATAGCTATGTCAAATTACACATTATAAATCATAGTCCTAACAAATGAAGTATATATATATATATATATATATCTGACCTATGTCATACGATAACACTCGTATTTATAAATCAATTTGGATGAAACTAATTGTGTGTATTAAGCTCACCCATGTCTCGACCATGTTCGTTGGCTAGCTTGGTCCGCCATCTTGAAACAAGATGGCAGCCACTTAAAAATTTAAAACTAAAATAAATTTACAAAAAAGTTAAAAATTCAAATTTATTTTTTGCTTACTTTTAGGCTTTTGTACAAGGATTCTGGAAAATTTTTTGTTTTACCTCTATCATAAAAAATGACTGAGATAGAGCAGTTTGAAATTCTAGGGTGGCTGACATTTTGAACACATTGCAAAAAAACGACGATTAATTTATGAGTTTTAGTTAACGCGATTTCTCGCAAATTATTTTCTTTCATTGTTGTAAAGATTTTCCCAATCATACACATAAAACTATATATTCATATCCGTTAGCGCCAAATTCTCGTCAAACTTGGCGACATTTGGTGAAATATCGCCAAATTTGGTGACCAAAATAAGTCTTCATAAATGAAGCCAACTTGGCTATAGCTCAATAATTTGGCAAATTTCTTATTCAAATTCAGTATTAACGAATCTTTTGTAAACGGTTTCTTTGCATTTTAGCTTGCTGTTTTCGAGTAACATTAGCTAAAATTTTAAAACGTAGATATAAGAAAGCTACCTTTTCCTCCCGGTACAGGTCAGAAGGACTTTTTTAACATAAATTGAAAGAAGATAATTTCTAGTCAACTGGTGGGACAGTTTGGCAATTAAAATGTATGGAGTGCTTGTTTTCTCTTTTGACTGACTGTATATGATATAGTACTGTAAACTGAAGTTACTTGAGCTCTGGGGGATTACTTGGGTCCACAACATAATAAAATGTTTTAAATCAGTCCTGGATCTACTGTATTGAATGATTCACTGAATATTGTTGAATTATGTCAATACTGTAAGCTTGTCCCAAGATCCAAATAACCCTTTATACCAGAATGTTAGAATGTAAGACACTGGATTCAAATCTTAAATCAAAATTGGTTAATTAAATAATTTTTACATAAAAAATTATGGCATCAACCTAAGAAAATCTCAAATATAACAGTCCCACACATTGTATATGGCTGATAAAAAGGAATCATAAAGTGACTAAATTATTAGAAGTGAGCAGAGGGCATTTAAGGTATTGAGATATTTCTAATAATTTAGTCACTTTACAATCATTTCTTTTCACTGGTTATGTATGATGTGTGTTATTTTTGAAATTCTCTTAGGTTGGTGCCATAATTATTTACTTAAAAATTATTTAATTAACAGATTTTGATTTCTGATTTGTATCTCATGTCTCACTCTAACACACCATCTAACTAACATCAAAACTCAGTAAGTTTTGGTCATTGAAGAATCAATTTTTTACTGTTTTATTTGTTAGAGCTTGGAGAAAGTTTTTCTAAATATAACTTATAGGACAAAGGGACTGTATACAAATTTTGGTACTTCTCTATTATCCCGTTGACCACTTTTCATAACAAAAAACTATCGCCAAACTGTAACGCCAAATAAACAGGAGAAAGTTGCCATTGGAATATCAAAATAAATCAATAAATAAAATATAAGAATTTAAGGACACAATTGTTATTTTAATTAATGAAATAACTAATTAATCAGTAAAACATAATGAAAAATAGATGCAAATGTCGAATTAAAAACCACTTGATGACATAACAAACACGTATAATGCTTTTGACATCAAGTAAATGGGACTGCATTTTTGGCATTTACTGTTACAGTATGGCGATAGTTTTTTGTTATGAAAAGTGGTCGACGGGATAATAGAGAAGTACCCAAATTTTAATTTTGTAACTTTTTTAAAAACAAATATTTTGACATGATGAACAAAAGAGGTTGGACAGGAATGTTAAACAGGAAAATTGACCCAATCCAGGCTATCAATAGATCAGGGGTATATATTATACCATTCAAGGAAGATAACAAAGATTTTATGTGACGTAGGTATGACACTGAGGAAAATTCGGGACAGAATAAAAGAACATGAAGCAGATCTGAGATTAAATAGACCCCACACTGCGTTAGCAAGATTAGCACAAACTAAACCTATAAAAGTAGATTTCAATGGATCCAAAATTATATTCCGCACAAGTAATCACCAGGAAGCTATCATAAGAGAGTCTCTGGAAATAATATCTAAAAAAGAAATAATCTGTAACGATGTATTATGATATGATATCCATACAGTCTGGAATGAATTAATACATGATTGATTAACCTGTACTTGTTTTTGAAATGTTGAATGACCTTTCCCCCATCCCACCTTATGTTCCATACCCTTGAAGTAAAATGGTTTGTTCCGGGCAAGCCAGAAGACGCGAAGAGACAACAACTCAACTTAACTATTAGTTTTTCACTGATGATGACCGAGTAAGTTCAGTTGAAAACGTTTTGATTTTAAAAGGACTTTAATCTGCTTTTAAATGTTTTTATGCACCTTCAAGCAATATATTTACATTTATTTGTATCTTTATGAATTTTAATGATGAACAACATTTGAAAAATTTTGCCTTTGATAAATATCTCTAAAACTGAAGAAATTATTAGTCAACGATAAGAAGGGACACACTGTATATTAAATGGAAATTGATTTACTGAACAATAGTTTTTCATCTTTGTAGAAGATACATGCTCTCATCAAAATTGCATCATTTTTACCTTTTTTTAAAATCTTCAAAGAATTCTGAACATTTTGAATAAACTCTTAATCTATAATAGCACAGTAAATTTACGAAACTAATCTTATTTATTTTTTAATTCCAGACATGTGAGATTGATTGCATTTGTGAAGATTCTTGGAACAATACTTATACATGTGTACGGGAATTGGGTGCTTTTGAAAATTCTTTGGCATGCTTCTTCAGATATGAGGTTGGAAAATTTTCATGCAGCATTATTTTGTAGCAATTTTTTGTATGTTAGAATATGTGTTTATATTCTGAGATTAAAGTTCTTATCCATACTAAAAATAAAATAAAACAATTTGTGTTGATTTTTTTTAATTTAAAAATTTCTGTTTAATTTAAAATTGATTTCTCCTGAAAATTTAGAATGCATCATACGTTTTTTTATTGTTTAAATAATTGCATTATTTATTTATTTATTTATTTTGTGGATAAATTTTGTATTTGATAAATTGGTTAGTACATGTTTAAATTACAAATTTAGCCTTTCAAAATTATTGGATAATATATTCAAGTTTTGTACAAAATTCCTTAATCTTTCTTACAAATTCCTTAAAAATTTATACTAGTTTCCTCCTCTTATTTAAACAGCTTGGATTTTGCATTAAACTTTATATGTATATTTCTATGTATGTATTAAAAGAATAATATTTTGTTTTATTTAATTGTTTAAAAATATTAGAATAAATAATGTACAAGTAAAGTATTATTATTTATAATATTCAAGCTGTGCATTACTTGAAAAAAAATATATACTCTTTATATGTTTAGTGTATAAAATTATTGTGCTGGGTACATCCAGAAGTTAATAAACTGCTAAAAACTTATTGGTAGTGAAAAAACTTTATCTCCTCTTTCATCTTTTTGCTGTCATATGTAGGGTTGCCATATTTATCCACTGTAAATATAGGGTGTGTGTTATCAAACAAAAAGTAAACAATCTGGAGTAACTCCTGTTGCGGCCAGCTCCATCTGTTTCACTTCACAGTGGCTCATGAATCTGAACTGAAAATTTTCCTTCGTTAGTTGAACTGAAGTGAACTCAAAAACTTTAGAATGTTTTGTTTTTTCGTAGAATGAAAACGGGAATATGTAGCAGCATCGTTTCTGTTTGTAAGAAAGTGAAATATGTTAAAAGAGATAATATTTGAAATGATATTTGGTTTTTAATGTAAATATAAGTTCGCGCATGTAAATAATTTGCTGTTTGTTTAGTCAAGATGTGTAATTAAAATATGAAAGTTATCTTCTGTGCATCTAACGTCATTCCAGCGGACATCATCACTATATTTTTAATTTAAGCTTCTACAACTCCATTTTATAGAATAGTTTGTGTTCAAACAACTAGGAATAAAAAAATAAAAATAAAAACTTACAAGGAAGTTCTCCTTAAAGCACATAACTCAGAACATTTGAAAAATATGCTAATGAAGCTATTCATGTACGTTACAAAGGATCAGTCAAATTTAGCTGCTGAATCCTAGTAGAAATTCCACACCAAATGCAAGTGATTTTAATGCATTTGGAAATTGCTTGTTAAATGAGTGTTTAAATGCACATTTTAATGAATTCAAACTTAACGACAAAATAGTTTATTGTTATTTGTATAAATTTTTATAATATATATAAGTTGTGCATTGCTGCAGTTATTGAATTTTACATGGTTTCGCCTGCTTGATAAAATTTAAGTGTATTTTAAATCTAACTGCCTGATTAAGAGTGCTGTCGTTGTAAATTTTGATATGAATAACTCGTTGTTTTCATGGCAACAATACTGTTCTCTTGTCTTCTACACTAACAATGTCGAAGCTGAATTGAAAGTAATCAGAATAGAATGGTAATGTTAAGCTTTGAGCCAATTTTAATCCATATAAATTTTGTTCTAAACAGTATAATATGAGGGTTAAATTTCAAAATATAAGCATGCATATGTATATGGCAAACTATAGTTATAAAAGTGTATTTAATTAAGTTAAATTTACTTAAACTAGTTCAGTATGAAGAGTAGGCAAATATTTTCCTTAAAGAAATTCTGAGAAATGAAAAAATGGTTCTTAAATGTGCTGTAAAGAAAGAATAATCCATGATTAAATTTCTTATATACATTTTATTTTTTTCTCATGCAGTAAATTGAATTGAAATTATATATACAGTAAAACCCCGATAATTCGGATTAATTGGGACCAGACCCAATCCGGAGAATGAGACAAAATGAAGGCTTTCTGTCAGAGTTTTCTTGGCTTTCTGTCGGATTATTGGACCTGATATAAGTAAACCACGATCTCTTTCTGTGCAAAACCAAACGAATTACACTTCATCCACTGTTTCAAGTTTAGCTTTTTTAACATTCTGATTCTTCCGATTGTCCAAACTGTCATTAGAAATTGATTTTGAGCAAAAATTCTCGATTGTTTTTCGATTTTTCTTTCAATCAGACACTGTCGAGGTCCCTACTCCTAATTCACAAGCAATCTTTTTGAAGGGTTCACCTTTATCAATTCTACTCAATACTTCCAATTTCTTTTGCATAGTCACAAAATTATGTTTTTGTTTCATCGCCATAGCTAAAAATGTACGCTCAAAAACACTGCACGGCAATGGAAAATGTCTGGCAGAATTTGGGTTGATACATTCTCTATGAACGGGAGGTCGGATTCTAGGAAACAGAGCAGTGACTGGGGGGTTTCCGCAAGTGATAGTATAGAAGCATTTTCTCATTAAGACAAAGAAACAGTCCCGAGAGATCTATGGGCTGGCTGACAAAGATTGGAAAGCGATACTCATCAGTCAGTGGGTCTATAGGGATTATTTTACCTTGCTTTCTTGCAATGCTAAGTAAAACTTTATTGTGCGGTGAGCTTTTGAAGACATTTCTAAATGGATTAAATAGAAAACTGTGAAAATTGGAATTGCCAAACTTAAAGTGATACATTGCTGTTTCTTTGAAAGATAACATCAAAGAGTTTAAATAAGAAAGCTTAAGGTATTCTTCCAAAAATATTTCAGAAAAGACTTTATTCAGAATACGAGGATGAAATAAATTAATGTTATAGAAATTTGCCAATCGCTTCTCAAAAAAAAAAAAAGGATCAGACCGATCCGAATTGTCCGGAGATCCAGAATGACGAGGTCCGAATTAGCGGGGTTCCACTGTAATTGAATATAGTGCATTGAAGATTAAAAATATAAAAATCTCTTTCTCTCTCTCATTATTTTCTTTTTCTTTCTTTCTTTTTTCTAATAAATACTGAGTTTTAAGATAAAGTATTTGTCATAAAAATGTTACATTATTATCTTTACATTTTAGTAGGTGCTTTTAGCACATTATTTTGCAGTAAATAACTTTTTTTTTTTCAGGATTTTTTGGAAGTGTATAATCTAACAACAGATCCTTTTCAGTTACATAATCTTGCCTATTCAAGGGATGTAATCCATTCTTTCATGTCTTCCAAAAAGCTCTTGGATATTCTTAAACTTGTTTAAGTTATTCAGTACTCTGAATGGCTTCAATTGTTTTTATCTACAAAGCACAATCTGAAAGAAAATTTTCTGTTCTTCAAATATTGGCTATAACAATATGATAAATCCAATTTCAAATGGCCTTTTATTTTCCCTTTAACAGAAAACAAAGAAATTGGAAAAGTAAAAATATTGACTTGAATACAAAGAGACTCTTTAGTTTTTGTGTGCAAAATATGAGTGCGATTAGGGTCTGATTTTTACCTACAAGGACCAGAACTTGGTCCCTGGAATTTTGGAGGACCCTGAATTGACCTAAATTTTCTTAAACAATACCCTTATTACATTATGATGTAATGTTTATTTGAAAACCATATAGATTTAATAAATGCTAGAATCATTTACAATGCTTAATAATCATAAACACTACCTACAAATGGTGGCTAATTATGAATATTAAGTTTTAAATATGCAGAAGCTCTCAAGTAAATGAGTGTGAGGGGGCCCATAAATTCGTTGTGTAACTTGGGTCCCATATTGTGCAAGTCAGACTCTGATTGTGGTATCCTAAAACCAACCAGATAACTAAATACAAATGTTTACTTACAGTGCTTATAATTACCCAATATATCACTTCCAGATAAAAGGTAAAACTATCAGAAATTTCTTATAATTGTAGAGAAAATATGCTTTGTAACGTGTCCAAAATCCCATAATAGTGTACTTCATAAAAAGTTTTGATAAAAAAAAAAAAAAAATTCCAGAAACCTCTTTTTATTTTTATTGTTTGTTTATAGTGTTTGTTAAGTACTTAAAATACTTTGAAATTGAATAATCTCTTTGTTATTACTTGTATATATTGAAACTACACTGTAAAAAATCCTGTTTTTTCTTCACCTGCATGCAAGTAAAAATGTAATAATATTATTATTATTATTTGCATATGTTTGATATTGTTAAAGTAAAAAGTATTAGAAATAAAATTATTTTTTATAAAAGAGATATTGTTGTTTGTTTATAGCTAGTAAGTTGACAAAATTGTATTGTGTGGATACAGAAATCATATAATAATTTTATTGGCCGTAGAAAGAACTTTATCATAGCTGTCAAGTTTTCCATTTAATTGAAATTCCTCTTATATTTGCAGTATTTTTTAAAAAGCCAGTAATTCTCAGAAAAATCTGATTTTTAGAGATAAAAGAAAAGAATACAGTATTTACTCAAATAATTTATACCCACATATATTTTTTGCATTCCTTGCTCTTGAAAGTAGATTTTGGTCAAAATTCTTGTAATTTTTGTTTGGGGATTAGGGGAAGATCGTGTAGTATCTGACGCTTAAGCTATTTCAAATTTTCAGAAAAAAAAAATTATGGTTAAATTTGAATATTTTCTACTCTGATGAAAACTTTTAACATGTTATTTCAATACTTTAAAAAGTTAATTTCCCTTAGAATCATCTTTATTGAGTTTTCTTTGACTTTTTATAAACCTTACATTTTAACCTTTCTGATCTCTGTAGGGTTGTATCGGACATTGTGTTGTGTTTGGAAGAACGTAATTTTTGGATTTAGAAACAACTTATTATTACTACATGTATACATTCTAATACAAATATATATATAGATAGATAGATATTACTTATCAGATGTAAAAAGAAGAAAAAGCATTTTTGTATTTAAACTATGACACTTATGATTTTTTTATAAAAACAAGTATCACACTTGAAAAAAAAAAAGCCTGCTAAGCTTTGGATCCACACAGTTTTCATGGGCTCAACCTTTGCAAATATTGCACTGGATCTAGTCTTTTTGAAAAGTTTCATTGTAAATAATACAATGAGTCAATTCATCCTCTTCCTGCAATTCTTCGTCAATGTTTTTAGAATTAGGCTTAACACTCTTCTATTGTTTATTTGCTGTGGACTTTACTTTGTCCTTTTCACTTTAACGTCTTTGAGTCTATCACCTAAAGTGCTTTTAGGTACACAATATTTCTCACTAGCTTCTCTGATTGTCATTTAATGAAGCCAGACTTTTTTATAGCTTCCTTCATGTAATTTTCATCTCACTTATGACATTTTCTCCATCCTTCATTAAAACAAAGAAAACTTAGAATTTAATTTTTTGAACCTGTAAATTTTTGTCCGATACAACCCGAACACTACACTCTTACGCTTTGACTACCTATCATGTGTATTGCCATCTCTAGACATTTTTACAGCTACAGTATAAATCATAGTAACCCATACATCTAACAAAACACTAAAAACATTGTTGTACTTTCACACAAGTTACGTAGCTCTAAAGTTATCTTTCTGAACTAGAAAACTTGCAAAAAACTAATTACTTACTATCACTTGCAAACGCACAGTCCACTTGGTCCAAAATGGCGAGAGGGGGCCTGCCTTCTGACTTAATAAACATGACAGTAGTGTGACAGATGCTGCTACCATGGGCAAAAGCTTGAAACACTACTTGTCCAGTACTACCTGACCTTCCCTTATAAGATAATTTGAGATAATAAATAGGATTTCATATTAATCTATCCACATGTGTCATCATGATTTTCATTTTTCAGTATGATTATTAGGAATAAATTATCTATTAGGTAGTTTCCATTGCAAAAAGTAAGAAGCTACCTGTTGCAGTTGCTCGGAAGAAAGCATTTTCGGAAAAATTCGGTACATTTTCACCGATCATAACTGCCAAGATCTTTGTAAAAAGACAATTTTAAAATATGACATATTTTGAAGCAAAATCATTATTTCCCCAAATTTCCGTTTTCCTAACAACTTTTTTTTTTAAAGTTAATCTTTCCTAATTTTAGAAAACTTCAAATCGTTTGTTTAATCTCGGAGTCTGGGTGGTGTTTCAGTAACTCCCCCCATGGGTGTGCCACTGGTATAAACAATAATATCCACTAAAGAAAACAAATGTGTATGAACATTTCATGGTCATGAATCTGGAAAATAATGTCATAAGAGGTGTTTAAGTGTTTTCATGCTTTAAAGAATAAAAAATTTAGTTACACTAAAGGTTTCTCTACAGGTCTTGTAAATTCTTTTCTGTATTTCTTTGCAAACTTAAGTTTTTTTTTTTCTTTATTAAAATATAGAATGCTTCTGAAAACAAAAAAAGATTATTTTCTCCCTATTCAAAACTTATCTATGAATTTTTTAAACTACTCTACATTTTGCTTAATTTTAATTAATTATTCATTAAAATATTGTATTTATCTTACACTCAGTCATTTCTCTTTCCACTCTAAATTATCCTTTGAATGCTATAAAAATCTTGCATATTTTTGCTCTCCCTAGCCCTCTATTTTTTAAACTGAAGAATTGACAAAAAATAAAGTGCAGAAAAGTCATTGTTACAAATTTCATGTGAAACCCATGCATTGTAAAAGGTTTATTGGTGCATAAACTTTAAAAATCTATCTAGGTAACCACCATACTCTGGGGGAATTTCTCAAAATGCTGACTAAATTCCGATAATAAAAGTTGCATTTTTTCCATGCACAACTTTACATACTTGCAGATTTATGCCCTTAGAATATGTTTAGATCATCTTAACCCTCTGGCCGCTTATCCTACGATATCCACGGGCAAGACATTTGTAGAAAAATTTATGTAATACACAATTTTGTTTTAAAAGTTCCACCATCAAACTGTGAAAATGCAAATGATAAATTTACTACATATTTCAAATTCATGATGATTTGAAATATGTAATAAATAGAGGACATACAGATCGATTAAATATTGGTCGAGAGGATTTTGAAAAAAACATTGAGCGGTCAGAGGGTTAATGGTGTTGGAAAAATACCTAACAATTTGTTTTAGGCCTTATGTTGTTATGTCAGAGAAAGTGCCATGGCACTTCTCTGAAAGAAGGAGTGCCAGAGCCTCAAGAGAGGTTGACTTCTAGAGCTGGTCTCCTAATTTTGAACCAATTCCAGATGAGAGACCTGCACCTGGATTGGCACCTCCAGAGGTATCATTTTCAAACTTGGAGGACATTGGAGCCATGAACAGATTTTATGTGCACCAGCTCCCATTAACATGCATGGTCCCACAGCAGTCGCAGTCAAGAGAGGTTGTCACCCTTCCAAGCACTGACCATGGGCGATGCTGCTTCACTTTCGGTGATCTTGACGGGAACCGAGCTTAATCATCTGTATCACTGCAGGACTTGGACTTATGTTGTTGATGTTGAATGTTTTGAAAATTAACTTTTTTTTGTTTTAAAATCGTACACTAAAATTTTACATGTTTATATGGGTGGTTCTGAGTTTTAAAAAAATTCTGTGAGCGGTCTAATAGAATCATTAAATGAATTGTTAAGAATGATAAATTTAGGGGTGAACTAGATTCCCATGGAAGATTTCAAATTTTTTACTTAGGAATAGTTTAGAAGTGCAAATCTCCCTTTTCCCAGGACCCGACAGACTATCTAGGGCCCCGGAGCAGACATCATTCTGGGGTCCCTTTCAATTTATCAACAGAAATTGTTCAAGAATTATGCTGAAGTGACTAGCACTAAACTTCTTACGTATTATATATATATATATATATATAAATTTCGTACCTGGTACTATTCACATCTGTATACAGGGTATCACAAGAAAGATGGTCACAATTTTAAGAAAAAATGCTAGATGGAAAATAGTAGAAAAAATGATGGCCTGGTTGACAGGAGTATTTTTTTGCAAACTTTCTCTTTGCTTATCTATGTATATGTCATAAGATGTCTAAAAGAAAAATGCCCCCAGTTGGTCATTATTAATGGTTTTAACTTGCCTCGTTACGAAGAAAGTGTCAATAACGAATTTCTCTTAAAAACAATGAATACTAAGTTATTATAATAAAGTTATAAAGTTTTAATCATTAGTTTTGTGATGATATAGCTCTTTTTGTGTGTGGGGGAGGGGGGGGGGTATGGGAAGCAGAGAGAGGAAGGGGACGACCACACTCCCTTCCTAAATCTTTGAAAATATAAGAATTTTGGTCACGTTTGGCCAAATATAACCATTTGGCACCCTTTTAAAGAAAATCCTGATTACTTCCATGGGGCCTCCTCCATTGGTGGGGCCCAGGGCAGCTGCCCCGCATGCCAATGCATTAAGTTAGACCCTGCCTCTCCCTCACAGTCAAAGATGTAGAATTCCCTATCAGTGAAAAATGTCTGAATTCAACTAATGTTGCCAGGTCCAGTGTCACAAAAAGCAGGACAATGGTTTCTAAACCAGGACATCAAAATACAGTAAACCCTATATTAACGGAACCTGTCTATAACGGAATCCAGTTAAAATGTTGTTGTCCCTACGGTAAGAATACCATGCAATTATACATGATAAAAAGAAAACTTGTTTGAAACGAAGTTTTTCTCCAGTCTTTTGCGATTCCGTCTTAGCAGATTTTACTATACTAAATAAACATAACAATCTTAAACAGTAAAATCTGTGAAAGCAGAATCGCTGGTACAACGGAATTCTTACTTCGGTTATAAACAGGTTCTTCATTTTAAAAAAGGATTTACTGAACAAAGTACAGTAAAACCTGTGAAAACAGAATCACTATGAACACCAAAAGATTCCGTTTTAGACAGGCTTCTGTCTAGGCATGTATATTTGTAAGATATTCCTTTAGAAGGGGCTATAACAATTTCCATTATAGTTCTGTCTTCACAGGTTTTACTGAATTAAGTTCCATTCGATGCAGACGATCAGTGGCGCACCCAGGATTTCGCTTTGGTGGGGGCTAGTGCCTTTTAGAGGTCTGCACGATCCTGGGCTTTGCCCGAGGCCCATACCTAGCAAAATGAAGGCAAACTTTAAAACAAGCCTGGCCAGCAAAATTAGAAGATTTTGATAGACCGGGCTGATTGACAAAAAAAATTAAATGGCAGTGTATACCCAGAAGTACTAATAAAATAGATAAGAAAAGCAGACTACCAAGCACACGTGCCTTATTAGAAATGTGGGATGGATTTAGAAAAAAAAAGGAGTGTTCTACGAAATTTTAGTTGACCGTGAATGGGTTGTATTGTCCATTTACACAGATGTATAATGTAGGAGAAATACCACCCCTCGTTTGGACATTAATCCGCTTGACCGTGATAAGAATATGGATGATGGATGTGTACTAAGAACTGGGAGAATCAGAGACAACCTCTACAATTCTGTATGCTTAATGTATGTCGAAAATGGCAAAGAAATTGGAGAATAAAGATGAAATGAGATACAAAGGTTTTAAAAATTTTCTAAAGACTTAAAAAAAAAAAAAAAAAATTTATAATTTTAGGAAACTTTAAATCGTTACTTCATTATTCTAGTTTCTGGGATGATGCAGCATGGTACTAAAAGAAAATTAAAAGAATTTGTGAATCATGAAAAATCGGGACTTTTTGTATCTCACGTGCTGATTACAGCGATGGCACAACCATCGAGTAAATGGGGCTGTTGCCTTGTGATCGGAACCTCTCTTTACAATTCGAAATAACGTTACCCCTGTAAAATAATAATATTATTGTTTTAAATTTGTCTTCAAATGTTTTTTCGCAGAAAACAAATAAGTAAAAAAATAAAATAAAGACGTTAGTATTAATTTTATTTCTTAAGCCATAGTTGATATAATTGTCGGGGAATGTATGGATTTGAGAATCCTGAAAGTAACTACAAATGCAAATAAAGATTTTAAAGATACAAGATTTTCAGAAATTGAAAATAATTATACACATTATATGTAGAAGAATTTCTATGTCATTTTTCATACATTTTATGCCCTATATTATAAATTATTCTAGGATATATACAAGTGTTTATGTTAACATTCGTGTTTATTTATATTTAGAAACAATCTAAATCGTTAACTGAGATATTGAATAGAGGAAGTGCAATCTCCTCTCATTATAAACATCCAATTCAATTCCGCCCACACAACTGATTTCTTAATTACTTGCAATAGTAATAACTGTACTTCCCACGCGCCAGAACTTTCCTAGATTTTTCCAGTTAATTTACTTTTTGTGTTTTTCCTAAGTGAAAGAAAATACAGAAGGCCATTTTGCTCTCTCTTAGACTCAGATTTGAATTCGCAACCGGACAGTGTGGAAGTCCGTTTTACAATCGCACAGAGACTCATGCTGTCTCTCACCCGCACCAGAAATACTATTTGTTTTATGTTTTCTGGATTATTACACTCTTTGAAAGAGTATCTACTGATCTCATCATACCTTGTTGTGTACACAATTATTAGTTTTAAATAGATATTGTGCATGTGGATGTGACACTTATTTTTTGTCTACACACATTACTCTTATGGATACAAACACCAACATTCTGGAGGCACCGGCGAGATTTAGTCTGAACCAACGCAATAAGGATTAAGTCGCATCTCTATCGGCACCTAGCTCCATTACAGATAAGTAAACTTTTTTTTATTACTATCAGCTTGGCTTTGGTTTTGAAAAACTATTTACACCATTATTAAAATAATGGGCAAAGAGGATGAAGAAGCTTTGAAAAGGGCTGCAGAAAAGGCAGCCATAAATTCACGCAGTAGAGCTAAATCTGCTTTAACTAGAATTTCAAATTTTGTGAACAATACTGATCAAATTTTCAAAAAAAATGATTTATGCAATTAATTGCAAAAATTAGAAACCATTTATTCTGATTTCGATAAAGCAGATGCTCAATTAGTTCCAGAATCTTCCGAAATGGAAGAGTTTGAAAAAAAAATACTACTAAACTAAAGCCAAACTACAGACAGAACTGGAAAAATTTTCTGTTAATATGCATGTACAGTCCAATACTTTAAATGAATAAATTCCTATAATTACTTCTACTGGTACTAATAATTTTAAATTACCCAGATTGAATATTGAGCAATTTAACGGAAATTTTAAAAACTGGATGTCTTTTAAAGATTTATATGTATCTTTAGTGCACAACAATGACAGTATATCAAATATTCAAAAATTTCTATATCTTAGGGGTTTATTAGCCAAAGAACCGGCAGCCATAATTAAGAGCCTATGCCTAGTCACACGAAGAAACGCTGCAGCTAATGTTAAGTCTATGGGAAGGTTATCGCACGATTTTTCGCTCGCATTTTAATATTTTTAAATGATTCTTTTTGCATAGGATAGCTGAGGTCGATCTCTAATGTTGTTAGTTTTTACTTTTTCGATTTTGGTTCCAGTTTTTTTATATAAGGGTAATTTCACTTTCAGAACCGATTCCAGCTGGTTCCAAAATTGAAAATGTCCGCTTATAAAAAATCCGTAACCAAAATCAAAAAAGTAAAAACTAACAATGTTAGAGATTGACCTCAGCTATCCTATGCAAAAAGAATCATTTAAAAATATTGAAATGCGAGCGAGAAATCGCACGATAACCTTCCAATAGACTTAACATTAGCTGAAGCGTTTCTTCGCGTGACTAGCGTAGGCTCTTAAGCACATTCCCATCTCTGAAAGTAGTTATTCAGAAGTATGGGGAAAATTGCTGTCAAGATATGATAAAAAAAAAACAAATCGTTTCTGCTCTAATTAAAACATTCATGGATATAACACCCATCAATCATGACTTAGCTTACATAATATTGCAGATGTCGTGGACGTAGTAATCAGAGGTCTTAAATCAATCGATGAAAAGGCATCTGAAAGAGATATATGGTTAATTTATATTTTATTACAAAAGTTTATTTTAAGACACGTGAGGATTGGGTTCAATATTCTTCTAAAGATGACTTTCATTCTTTTGATCATTTTATTCAATTTATTAATGACAGATGTTTATCTCTAGAATTGTATAATAATGAGAATGAAAGTTTTCATAAAAGGGAGAAACAACTTAATTTTCCCAAACCTTCATCCAGTAGCATAATCAAATATTTATTTTGTAAAATGGGTCACTTACTTTTCAAGTGTATTAAATTTAAAGAATTAAATATCAGAGATAGAAAACAATTCGTAAAAAAGAACAAATTATGCCAAAATTGTTTGTCTGACAAACATTATACCTATCAATGTAACTCCACATTTAGCTGTCATCATTGTCAGCTTAAACACCACTCTCTTTTATGTGATAACAAACTCCAAAATTACGCAATATCAACTCCTCAGTCAAATTCAAAACAGAATCCAAAAAACAAACCTGATTCAGACGCCATTTTGATTCCCAATGAAAGTAAACGAGAAATTAGCACTTCAATAAATTCTGTACAAACATCTTTCGCACTTTTACCCACTGCTACTGTATATATTTATGATTCCATGGGTCAAAAGAAAAGCATACTTTAAGAGTCATGTGTGACAGTGGTTCGGAATCTAGTTTCGTGTCAGAATCATGCATGAAAGAGTTCTAGATTCCCCGTAAAAGGTCTCTCTAATTCAAAGATCACAGTAACAAAGGGTTATGTAATAATTGATCTGATATCAATTCATAATGCTGACACTAAGTTGTCTATGAAAACATTTATTTTAGATGAACTAACGGCCCCGTTACCTTCTGAAAAAATAAAAGGGGAGCATTTTTCGTACTTAAAAAACGTCCAATTAGCTGACCCGCACTTTGAGATTCCGAATAAAATAGACATTATTTTGGGATCAGATTACTTTTTTTCTATTTTGCTTCCTGGGCAAGTAACGTGTTCAGAGAGTAATTTAATTGCGCAAAATTCAAGGTTTGGTTTTCTTGTATCGGGAAAAAATCCGGATTCTAGCGGAAGTTCAAATTCTATTCGTAATCTACACCTTTATGAAACTAATATTGATAAAGAATTAAAACGATTTTGGGAAATAGAAGAAATATTTAATCCTAATGAAACAATTTTGTCACCTGAAGAGCAGTTTGTCGAATCCCATTTTCAAGAAACATATTCGGTTAATTCCGAAGGCCGATTTATTGTGAAATTACCATTTGTCAATTCAAAAACGGAATTAGGTAATTCTAGACCAGCCGCGATTTCTCGCTTATTTACGATGGAAAAGAAATTTAAAGAAAATCCAGAATTTGAAAAACAATACAAAGATTTTATGCAGGAGTACGAACAATTAGATCATATGGAATTAATTGA
Source organism: Maratus michaelseni (assembly GCA_963931845.1). Classification (NCBI taxonomy): domain Eukaryota; kingdom Metazoa; phylum Arthropoda; class Arachnida; order Araneae; family Salticidae; genus Maratus; species Maratus michaelseni. The sequence goes on from OZ007600.1 coordinate 37,257,943, forward strand.
GCAAAAGGATATTTCTAATAATGAAAATGAACAATATTTTCTTCCGCATCATGCAGTGATTAAACCTTCTAGTACTACTACGAAATTAGTCGTATTTGATGCTTCATGTAAAACGTCGAATGGCATATCTTTGAATTCAATTTTGGGTGTTGGCCCTAAACTACAACGAGACATTTTTGAGATTTTACTTAACTTTCGAGTTCCGGAAATTGTTTTTTCCGCTGACATAGATAAAATGTACCGCCAAATTTTAGTATCTAATGAAGATCAAAACTATCAGCAAATCGTTTGGAGGTCTAACCCTAACGAAGAAATGCAAAATTTCAAGTTAAAAACTGTAACTTACGGTTTAGCACCGGCTTCGTATTTGGCCACCAGGTGTGTCCAACAAATCGCACGCGACCATACAGAAAATCCTACTGTTTCACGAATTTTAACAGAAGATTTGTACATGGACGATTTATTATCAGGCTCAAGCACCGTTAGTGAAGCAATCGAAAATTGTAAAGCAATTACAAAGGTTTTGCACACGCACGGTTTCCACTTAAGAAAGTGGAATTCGAATTCTAAAGAATTTCTTAACGAATTTCAAGATTGTAGCGCAACAGAATCTAATATTGAAATTGTTCCCCGCGATAATGCCAGTTCTAAGGTTTTAGGCTTATATATTGGAACTCTTCTTCAGACACATTTGTTTTCAAGACTTCCCTAACACTGACGCCATCTCTTACAAAGAGACACATTTTAGCTGAATCTGCACGAATTTTCGACCCACTGGGTCTAATTTCCCCATGTACTGTAACTTTAAAAATATTTTATCAGAAACTTTGGCTCACGAAAGGGGACTGGGACTCTGTCATTCCGCAACATCTAACAGAAGAATTGCTCAAATTTCAAAATTCATTTAATGAAATCAATCAATTTTCTGTACCAAGATGTGTTACGCTTTCGTCCGGCAATACAGTTGAATTACACGGTTTTTCAGACGCCTCAACGCTAGCTTACGCTGCTGCAATTTATTGCCGACAAACTCATAATGGAAAAACAGATGTCTTTCGTTTAGTTTCTAAAACTAAGGTCGCTCCAATTAAACAAATATCGGTTCCTAAATTGGAACTTTGTAGTGCTCACTTATTATCTAAGTTATTCCGTTCAGTTATGAACACGCTAAAGATTTACAATTTTGATATTTTTGCATGGACTGATTCAAAAGTGGTACTTTCTTGGTTATCAGCACACCCGCGTAAATGGAAAGCATTTGTTGCGAATAGAACATCGAAAATAACAGAAGTTCAACCTACAAAGCACTGGAGACATGTCCCATCTAAAGAGAACCCCGCAGATATCGCTTCTCGCGGTATTGATCCTAAATGTCTACCAGAATGCGAATTATGGTGGAAAGGCCCAAGTTGTCTACTTCTAGGTCCATCTAATTAGCCAAAAGACGACTCAAATGTTGAGGAATTTGATGAGCAAATCAAATTCGAACAAAAGTCTGACCCAATTTTTTCATTTCACACCCACGCATCAAATGAACTATTTGAGAATTTATTTCAAAAGCACTCTTCCCTTTCAAAAATTATCCGCATTCTGGCATATTGCCAAAGATTCATTAGAAAATGCAAAAATGCTAACGAATATCAAAATTCTTCCACAGCACTTACATTCAAAGAAACAAAATCTGCCGAAGAAACTATCATTGTTTGGATTTAAAATTCTTACTTTCGTGAAGAATTAAAACGTATAGAAGAGCAGAAAGCTTTATCTAAGAAAAGTAAATTAAACTTCCTGTATCCGTTTACTGACAACAACGGTCTTTTACGGGTGGCAGGACGCTTACAAAATTCTCAGTTAGCATTTAATCACAAGCATCCTGTAATACTTCCCTCAGAACACAAAATGAGTGAACTCTTAATCAAGCAACAACATATTGCCACTTTACATGCTGGCCCCTCTTTACTGTCACACATCCTCAGGCAGTCTTATTAGATTATTGGTGGGAAAAAACTCATCAATAAGTGCATTAAGGGATGCTTAAAATGCCACAGATATAAAAAGTCCATTGCAACACCTCAATTAATGGGTAATTTGCCAGAACCTCGAGTACAGTGCCTAGAAGTAACTAGTGTGCTTATCGCCAATACAACCATAAGAAAAAAAATGTGTCAGAAAGGAGGAAAACCAAATTCTCCGCCAGAGGGCGTCGAGTTCCCACCGTGGTTATTTACATTTGAACTTTCATTTAAAAGGCTTGATCCTAATGTGAGTTTCGATATAATTACCGCTATATTTTCAAACAAACTATACGAATTTTTCTATTTCTCTAATATTTTAAAGTAAACATATATTATAACATATACTACACTTCTTTAATGATAAATTAATATGGATAATTCCGCAAATACTACGAAAAGAAAAGCTGATCGAACATGCTTCGTTTCTGGATGTTTTATTTATATTTTAAATTTAGTATTTTAACTTTTCTATCTAAAATAATTAAGATATTGATTTTGTGATAATGACAATAAATAGTTCAAACAATGATTTTTTATCGTAAATATTTTATTAATTATTGATATCCGAAGTTTTAAATTTATTTTAACAGGACTATTTTGTTTCATTAGTATGCTTTCATTGAATTATGATTTTAATACATTCACAAAATCAATTTCTTACTTTTTGTAAGGTGTCTATTACTGGAATTAAAATTGTTTCATTTATTTCTTTTATTAAAATGTTGATTCACATTGGGAAATGTGAGTATGAGAATGGTTAAATATTGTTGATAGATTAATATAATATTTTTTAAAAATAATAATAATAATAAAAACTATTAATTAAAATATCTTATGGTACTTTTCGGTTAGCCGGGCGCCAGTGAAATGTATATATCTATATATACATACATATGTATACATACACACATACATGTATGTGTATAAATATGTATATATATATACATGCATATATAAATGTGTGTATGTATATATATATGTATATATATGTATACATAGATATATAAATTTCACTGGCGCCCGGCTAACCGAAAAGTACCTATTTTTTTTTAAAGGATGATTAGCACATCTACCCCAATTTAAAGAAAATGCATTCTTGTAATACTTTCAGAAGAATATATTTTTTTTTCTAGATTTGAAAGAATCATAGATTTCTCATTTGATGTTTTGCTGGTATACCTTAAATTATTTTACCCAAAACTAAGCTCTGAAACAACAGAAATTTTTAACAACTCAATTTACTCTTAGTTTGTTAAGTGGATGCAAACAAGTTATGTAATAATAAATACCGATTAAAAAGTTGTCAAAACAGGGGTGAAATAATTTAACTGTATAAAAAAGGACATGTTTTTACAACAATATATCGTAGTATGATGTATTTATCCAATATATTGTTTTAGAAATAACTAAATATTGTTGGAAGAAAAACGTCCTATGATAAATTTTGTAACTGTTTGATTTCTTTACAATTGGTTGTTATGAAAGCAGTTACATTTCTTCCCAACTGCATTTTCATTATTACAATTTTTTTTTTTTTTTTTTTTTTTTATCTAAAGCATTGTAAAGTACTGATTTATTACCGAAAAAATTAGATTTAAAACGATGTTTATGTACAAACGAAAGTTACCATAGCCGCGGCGAGAACACTAGCGCCATCTATCCGCGTCCTCTATTTCAGGAATAGAATTTTGACGCCGATAACAACACTATTTACTTCTAGGCACTGTACCTCGAGTAACCCTGGAACGTCCTTTTTTTCTCCAGCGGTGTTGATTACGCAGGTCCTATATCAATTAAATTTAATAAGGGTCGAGGTGCAAAAACAACTAAAGGTTATATTGCATTGTTCATTTGTCTTGCTACTAAGGCTGTGCATATTGAAGCTGTGAGCGATTTGACAACTGAAGCATTTATAGCTGCACTTCGTCGGTTTAGTGCAAGGCGAGGCGCCCCATGTCATCTTTATAGTGACAATGCAAAACATTTTGTCGGCGCGTCAAGAAAATTAGACCTAATACAAAAACTTAGGCTATCATTTCCCAAAAATGAAACCATGGCACAGCATTTAAGGGAAAATTCTATGGAATGGCACTTTATTCCTCCTTCTTCACCTCATTTTGGCGGAATTTGGGAAGCCGCCATAAAATCAACGAAATATCACCTGAAAAGAGTCATAGGAGAGACACTCCTAACCTTTGAAGAATTATACATTTTACTTGCACAGATAGAGTCGTTGCTCAATTCGCGACCTCTTATACATTTAAATGATAATGACAGTGACTGTATAAATGTTCTCACTCCTTCACATTTTCTTACAGGTGATATGCTACACTCAATACCTGAGGAATCCGCATCTATTTCGACGAGTTCCAAAAATCGATGGTAGTTGTTGCTGAATATGAAAAAAGGTTTTTTTTAAAGATGGAGAAATTAATATCTCGGATATCTGCAGAAAAGAATCAAATGGAAAACTGCCGCCCCTAACATCAAAAGGGATCAAGTACTGTTGCTGATCGACGATGCCCAACCACCAGGCTCTTGGCCATTAGGATGGGTAATAAGAGGTTCATCCAGGCAGAGATGGCCTCGTTAGAGTGGCTACGATAAAGTGCAGAAACTCCATCATCAAGAGACCCATCCATAAAATTGCCGTACTTCCTATATATCAGGACTCATGCCCTGATAGGGTGGAAGTATGTTTATGTTAACATTCGTGTTTATTTTATATTTAGAAACAATCTAAATCGTTAACTGAGATATTGAATAGAGGAAGTGCAATCTCCTCTAATTATAAACATCCAATTCAATTCCGCCCACACAACTGATTTCTTAATTACTTGCAATAGTAATAACTGTACTTCCCACGTGCCAGAACTTTCCTAGGTTTTTCCAGTTAATTTACTTTTTGTGTTTTTCCTAAGTGAAAGAAAATACAGAAGGACATTTTCCTTTCTCTTAGACTCAGATTTGAATTCGCAACCGGACAGTGTGGAAGTCCGTTTTACAATCGTACAGAGACTCATGCTGTCTCTCACCCGCGCCAGAAATACTATTTGTTTTATGTTTTCTGGATTATTACACTCTTTGAAAGAGTATCTACTGATCTCATCATACCTTGTTGTGTGCACAATTATTAGTTTTAAATAGATATTGTGCATGTGGATGTGACACTTATTTTTTGTCTACACACATTATCCTTATGGATACAAACACCAACAACAAGTTTTTAAAATTATTTTTATTAGTCGAATATTGCAGTCAGAAACATTGGGTCCTGCTAAGTGTTTTGCTAGGGCCCCGCACGACATTGCGCTGACTCTAACTGGTTATGTGGGACAGGTCTTGAAGCTCTGAAAATCGGGACACCTGGAAATACTAAATTCAACACTGTTTGTTAATACCATATCCGACATATAACGCGCACGCTTGAAACAATAAAATTGATCAAAACTCACAAAAGCATAGTGTATGCCGGGTATAAAAAGGAAAACAAGAATGAATTAAATAAAAAAAATTAAAAAAACCGACTGCGTAAAAAGCGAATTAAAAACGGAGCTTCTGACTGTAAAACAGTCTAGGAAACATCGTCTTAATTTTGAAAGACCTATCCAATAATATGGCACTCAATATGGTGCGTAATTTTTTTTTTTTTTTTTTTTTTTTTTTTTTTTGTCTCTACCGCATTTTGTATTTTACAGTCGCCATTTTGAATTTATGAAAACAAAACCTAGCCTATAACGATAGGGACCGCATTCATTAAAATCCATCCAGCCGTTGGGATGTTTCGAGGGTATAAAGAAATCCACATATACATGCATACCCAGATACGCATCAAACCAACGCCCCCTAGATAAGAAAGCCGTGACACGCGTCGCGAAAACGTCATACCAAGCAGGCAAAACAAAAAAAAAAATTCGAACAACTTGCATGTTTCGATTTCATTGGCTTAAAGAATTAATAATTATTGTTTACGACTAATAGTTAATAATTCCACGAGCCATCGAAATCGAAACATGCGAGTTGTTCGAATTTTTTTCTTTGTTTTGCCTGCTTGGTGTTGGTATGACGTTTTCGAAACGAGTGTCAAGGCTTTCTTATCTAGGGGGCGTTGGTCAAACACATAACCCTTCTTGGCAGCCGGGTAAAAAATTAAGTATTAAAATTGAGATTTTTATATCAATGAACAACAGAAGACAGCGTGAATTTTTGAATGAACGGGAATAAGATTCCAAATGTTTTATGGGGATTCAAACAGATAGGTTTGGCTGTAACATATTGATATGTCTTTACTTTGCATTTGTTTATTACTTTCTTTTATCTTTACAAGAAGGAAGTATTGGTTTCATGAAAATTTTTGACTTCCGGTTTTCGACGAATTAATACGTTTTAGAAGGTCGTGAACACGATTTGACTGTTTCTAGAAAATGTGTGTGTGTGTGTGTGTGTCTGTACATGACACAAATTTTGTGGGCGTTCTATCTGAAGAAACAATGCACTGAATTTAATCAAACTTTAGATTCAGTTAGACCTTTACATAAATTGGTGCTGATTAGTTTTTGGTGTAAATCACCCAACAGGTAGCATTGCAATGCTGCATTATTTTCGATTTTCAAGATAGCTATATCTCAAGAACTAATGATATAACGTTGACATAAGTTGTTGCTTATTAGGTTTTGGTGTAAATCTCCCAACAGGTTGCACTGCTATCCTGCATTTTTCAGGATTTACACAACTTTAGCGATAGTCATATATCAAGAACTAATGCACAGAATCTAATAAAACTTTAGCTTTAGTTAGACCTTGATATAATAAATTAGTGCTGATTTGGTTTTGGTGTAAATCACCCAACAGGTGCGCTTCTATGCTACATTTTTCACGATACCTGCAATAGCTCTATCTCAAGAACTAATGTACGGATTTTCATCAAACTTCAGATTCAGTTAGACGTTGACATAAATTGGTGCTGATTAGTTTTTCGTGTAAATCATATAACAGGTGTCAGTGCTATGATGCATTTTTGGATTCTAAAATGCACAGTTAAAAAAATGACTCTTTTTGAAATATTAACATGTATGAGATAGAAGAAAGTTTAGGGATTGGCACATCGAACTAGTTTTCTTTATATTTGCACTAGTTACACTTTTTAATATTTTTATCTCATAAAGGTTTCTTTAAAAAAAAAAAAGAAAGAAAGAAAACTGCCCAGTTAAACTGAGGGCTTTGAGCTCACAGACTAATCACAGACTATTCACACTAATTGTATATTATACTCTTATTTCAAAGAATTTGAAATAAGGCCCTCAAAAAATAAAGAAATCGACAATATATTAACGGGGGTCATCCCCCCGTTACCTCCTCATAGTTAGCTAATGAACCCTTAAACTAATCAGGGAAGCCTCTAATTACAATGAATATATATACAAAATTTGAAGAAAATCAGATAATTCTGCATTAAAAACCCATTTATCTAAATTAAGGGGGGTTAGACCCCTCTTTCCCCCTTTATACTTAACCAATGAACCCCCAAAACTATTCAGAGAAGCGCATTATCACAATGAACCTATATACAAAATTTGAAGCAAATCGGGCAATTCTGCTTGAAAAACTCATTTATCTAAATTAAGGGGGGATAATCCCCCCTTTCCCCCTTTATACTTAACCAATGAACTCACAGACTAATCACAGACTATTCACACTAATTGTATATTATACTCTTATTTCAAAGAATTTGAAATAAGCCCCTCAAAAAATAAAGAAATCGACAATATATTAAGGGGGGTCATCCCCCCGTTACCCCCTCATAGTTAACTAATGAACCCTTAAACTAATCAGGGAAGCCTCTAATTACAATGAATATATATACAAAATTTGAAGAAAATCAGATAATTCTGCATTAAAAACCCATTTATCTAAATTAAGGGGGGTTAGACTCCTCTTTCCCCCTTTATACTTAACCAATGAACCCCCAAAACTATTCAGAGAAGCGCATTATCACAATGAACCTATATACAAAATTTGAAGCAAATCGGGCAATTCTGCTTGAAAAACTCATTTATCTAAATTAAGGGGGGGATAATCCCCCCTTTCCCCCTTTATACTTAACCAATGAACCCACAAAACTATTCAGAGAAGCGCATTATCAAAATGAACCTATATACAAAATTTGAAGAAAATCGGGCAATTCTGCATGAAAAACTCATTTATCTAAATAAAGGGGGGATAATCCCCCTTTTCCCCTTTATACTTAACCAATGAACCCACAAAACTATTCACAGAAGCAATTATCAAAATGAACCTATATACAAAATTTGAAGAAAATGGGATAATTCTGCATGAAAAACCCATTTATATAAATTAAGGGGGGTTAGCCCCCCCGTTCCTCCCTTTTATACTTAACCAATGAACCCCCAAAACTAATCAGGGAAGCGCCTTATCACAATGAACCTATAAACAAAGTTTGAAGCTAAACGGTTATTTCTATCAAGAGTTATCTCGTTACGTACATACATACAGAACGGGCGGGCACATTAGCTCTCAGGCTTTGATAGCCTGTGAGCTAAAAAAAGGTGGGGTGGTGAGCGTAATATGGCGAATATACCTAAAATTAGAAAAATACATCCCAAATCGTAGGTGCGTGTTAACCGCTGGAATATATGGTATATTGTTTTCTTGAAATTTTTAACACCTCATTTTTATCAGGGATGTAATGAAGGGTATACAGTGGTATTCGCCATATAGAGATGTGATGTTTAAACTGGATGTGACTGATAAAAAGCTCACTGACATGGTACAATTGTCATGTCTGACTGTTGAAGTGATTTGGAATCGAAATGATTTTCCATTTTTTGGATAAATAAACTACTTCTCGAGATATAAGCGTTTCGTGTCATGTGACGGCACGTTTTCCCACTTTCTCGCGCTGCAGCATCGAAATTCGGTTCAAAACGTCGATTTTGACAGTATTTCCTGAAAGATCTTTTGCCTTTACCAAAAATTGGAAAGCGTCTTTCAATTACAAAGTTTCTGAATAAAAACATCTGCCAATTTCATGCATTTCCAAAAAAAAAAAAAAAGAATTTAATATATCACAAAGTAACCAGTTTGAATTTGAGAACAGTCTTAACTGCCCACGCGCGCTTGAATAATAATGCTTTTTTGGTGAACGGCTGTTTTGTTTTTTTATTAAAATCTCATCTAATTAACAAAAAAGAAAAAAATCTGAGCATCAGGTGCATTCGGACCTGCCTTGCACTATCCTGTTCCAAATTTTCAGACCTCTATGTGCAATAGCTTTCACTAACCATCGCACACAGACATACACACTAACATACTTCTCTTACTACACTCATGTCCAAAATTAAGGTGACAAACATAAAATCTGTGAAAACTGATGGATTATTCACTGTGTTGCCACGAAATTTGGCACAGAGGTATATTACAATGGGAGAAAGAATATAGCAACATAACAATATGGAAAAGATTTTAATTGTGAATTAAGATACAGGGTATATTAAAAAGTGTTAAATCAAGAATCAGAGATAAAGCATTTAGCTCAGGAAAAGTATGTCTAATATGGAGTGTGACCGCCGTGCACTGCTATACAAGACTCACAACAAGCTCTCATACTGTTTATGAGGGTGTCAATAAATGTTTGTGGTAACAAAGCCCATTCTTCCATAAGCGCGGGTTTTAACTCGTGGTGGGTCATGGCAGGGGGGTTACGCTGTGCAATGGATCTTCCTAGACCAGGGACGGCGAACCTATGGCACGCGTGCCACGTTTGGCACGCGAAAGAATAATTTTGGCGCAGAGTTGTTTGGGGTTCTACATCAAGATACGGCGAGACAAAATACATGAATGCAGATGATCTTATTTTGTCTGTATTGGAATAATTAAAAATTGAAGAATTTTAATTCCGGCCTATTTAATTCCAATCTAGTTTATTATGAGCTAAAAAGGTTATCAATTAAAGACAATATTTGGAAACTATTGAAAAGGAAAGGCATTTTAACACGTTCGCTGCCAAGCTAAAAATGCCGGAATTTTCATTTTATTTAGAAAGTTCAAATTCACACCAGAAAATACTAATACCAATATTTACTTTGTTTTATTACAGACATTTCGTGATTACATAAAATAAAAATTCTTCTTTTGAAATTTCCGGTGCGAATAACTAATTTTAGATTGAAAAAACGTAGATAGCACTACGAGTAAACTCGTAGTTGGCAGCGAACGTGTTAATTAAAAATGTCGATGATAAATTATGGCAACTGAAATTCACTTGTATAACTATTTGAAGAAGCTTAAATTTGCTTTTTAACAATTTTTTCGTCTATCTATGCCTGTCATTATCTTTTCAAATGATTAATACAAAAAGAAAAAAAAAACTCAAGTAATTTAACAGATGACATTTATGGGGTAGCTATAGTCCAGTTTACATTCTATTAAAATTAAGTTAGTATAAATCTGATATTAATTATTTCTATCCTATATGCAACAACATAAATCGCATTACATCTTTTTTTAATTTCTAACATGTATTTGGTTCTATATTTATTACAGTGTATATCCACATGTTACTTATATTTGTTTAATCCTAATAAATAAATTTCAAATAAATTTATTTTGTTATTTTTCGATCCACTCAATTTGTTTTTAAGAGTTATTGGCACGTCACGATCATATAAGACGTTTTCAGAAAAAAATTTGACACGCAGATGCAAAAAGTTTCGCCGACCCTGTCCTAGACCATCCCAATGTCACCAGGAAGGCCGGCCAAGACCACCACAGAACAATGACACCTACACAGAATAGTTACTTGGCATTAAGGGCACGACGACATATGCTGGCAACTACTCCTCAGTTTACTCGTGACCTTACTGCTGCGTCTGGAATAAGAATTTCCAAGCAAACAGTATATAGACGTCTAGCAGAGAGGACCCTTTATGCCGGCGTCCAGTCGTGTGTGACCATTTCACTGCATCGAACAAGAGAGCCCGGTTGTTGTGGAGCCGAAGACATCAGTCTTGGACACAACAAGAATAGAGGCGTGTTCTTTTCAGTGATGAGTCGCGATTCACCACGCACAGTGATTCTCGTCGAATCTTCATCTGGAGAGAACGTGGAGCTCACTATCATCACCTTACGTAAAAGAAATCGACAGATTTGGTGGCAAGGGAATTCTTGTCTGAGGCGGCATAATGTTCGGCAGCCGTACCCCACTGCACGTCTTCGATGCGGGTACTGTCAACACACATCGCTATAGGGATGAGGTCCTTGAAGCCTATGTGAGGTTGTTCCGGGGAGCTGTAATCCCAGACTTCATTTTTATTTACGACTAGCGGCCCTCCCTCGCTTTGCTTCGGGTTAACCTTGAAAACCTTCATCTCTTTGTGTTTTCTGTAGACCTTTTTAATGTGTACAATAATTAGTACATTATTTTGATAAATCTTGTAGGGTTCAGCCTGCGTTTGCAATGTATAAGCGGAAAAAATGAAATTATTTACGACATCACATTAAAAACCTCAAAAATAACAGTATTTCTCCACTATTTAATGGATATACATATAAACCGTCCTCTTGAATCACTCTATCTATTAAAAAAAAACGCATCAAAATCCGTTGCGTAGTTTTAAAGATTTAAGCGTACATAGGGATATAGGGACAGAAAAAGCGACTTTGTTTTATACTATGTAGTGATAATGAGAGGTCACACAGAATTCACATTGTTGATGATTTTGTTGAAGAAGAGGATATTCGCCGTATGAATTGGCCCTCGAGGTCTCTGTACCTCAATCCTATTAAACATGTTTGGGATGGTCTAGGAAGAGCCATTGTACAGCGTAACCTCACTCACAGGAGTTAAAAGATGCGCTTTTGGAAGAATGGCTTTGTTGCCACAAACATTTATTGATACTCTCATAAACAGTATGAGAGCTCGTTGTGAAGTTTGTATAGCAGTGCACGGTAGTCACACTCCATATTAGACACACTTTTCTTACGATAAATGCCTTATCTCTAATTCATGATTTAACACTTTTTAATTTGCCCTGTATCTTAATTCACAATTAAAATCTTTTCCATATTGTAATGTTGCTATATTCTCTTTCCCATTGTAATATACTTCTGTGCTAAATATCGTGGCAACAAAGTGAATAGTTCATCAGTTTTCACAAATTTTATGGTTGTGACCTTAATTGTGGACATGAGTGTAGTTGTTTTTCTGATGTAGTGCTATTGTTCCATTCATAATTTATATTTGTTCTTTTTTTTCTCCTTGTTTGTTCATTTTCTTAATTTAATGTCATATTTGTATAACTGGTATAGGATTATTAACTATTTACACACAAAAAGTACATAATTTTTTTTTTGGTTCCTTCTTATTAAATATACTGAGGAAAAATGCATTCTTCCTAGCTTTGTATTTATTTTAAAAACGATTAAGTGATTCAAAAGACATTTTGACTGCTTTTCAACTTTTATAATAAATTTTAACAAACAAATTCTTTAGAATAGTGCAGCCTAGTTATTATTTTGGAGCCTACAACTTTACATATATGTTAACTTTCCATACAGTGCGGAAAATTATATTGAAATGTATATTTAGGTCATTCCAAAAGTAAAGCACCCTTTTGGAGTCCGACATTTTGTAAGGTTATATTTCTCACAATTTTGTTCCAAAATTAAATTCAAATACTTGAAAAGATATTTCAGAAATATTTTTCTTTAATGCAATTCTGAAATTTTAGATAAACTGTATTTATTACCTTTTAAATAGCTTTACTTAAAATTGTATCCTATAAAAAGCCATGTCCCATGAGCAATTTTTGATTTTCAAACCATCATTTTTTCACCATATATATTTTAAAAGCTATGTCTGATTATATTTTTTAAGTCTCTGTAGTCTTATTATTATATCTACATACTTTAAATATATATTTTTAGATATGTTTTCATTTTATAAGGAAAATTCTTGTGTCCCCTAATATTTGTCCCCTGTGTTACTTCTACTTTGTTCTTAATATTATAACAAGAATTTGTAACCTAAATGTTGTTAACAACAGTCAGTCATGCTCTTTTAGAGCTATCATTTATCTTAAGTAGCCATTATTTCATATGTTAAATTTTGAAAAATATTATCTGAGTTAAAGTGATTTTTGAAGGTAGGTGTGTTTTTTATGTGTCCCCTATGTTACCATCAATTTACATTAATAATATGTATATTTTTTAATTAATTTCGGTTTAAATTGTACATCTCTGTTAAAAGGAAACATTCATATGGAATTGTTTCTATAAAAATATAATTATAAAGATAATTACTTTCTTCTATCTATAATAGAAGAAAGTATTGTAATCGAAATTTTTTTCGACTTCCGGTTTTCGACGGATTTACACGTTTTAGGGGTCAGAGATTCCGAAAAACACGTTTTTACAAAATGTCTGTCTGTCCGTCTGTGTGTCTTCATTGTATCATCGAAAAGTGTATGAAGTTATGCTTCAAATTGAACCTATTTTTTTTTCTATGTTTTTGGCTATGACAAGCAGATTCTATCAGAATTTGGGGATATTTCGACGAAAGGGGGCGCTGTGATCGATATTTTTGTTCCATTTTCACTATTGTACCATCGAAAAGTGTATGAAGTTATGCTTCAAACTAAACCTAATTTTTTTTTCTATGTTTTTGGCTATGGCAAGCAGATTCTATCAGAATTTGGGGATATTTCGACGAAAGGGGGCGCTGTGATCGATATTTTTGTTCCATTTTCACTATTGTATCATCGAAAAGTGTATGAAGTTATGCAGATAATTGAATCAATTTTTTTTCTATGTTTTTGACCATAGCCTGCAGGTCCAGGTTGAATTCGGGGATATTTCAACGAAAGGGGGCGCTGCCATCGCGATTTTTGTTCGATTTTCACTATTGTATCATCGAAAAGTGTATGATGTTATGCAGATAATTAAGCCAAAAATTTTTAACATGTTTTTGGCTGTAGCCAGCAGGTCCTACTAGAATGTGGGGATATTCAGCCGGAAGGGGGCGCTGTGATAGCCATTTAAAGATTTCAAATTCAAAAAGATGTATAAAAAATTAGAAATCCTAAAAGTTTTTTCCGTTAAATGTTCGGCCTTGATCCGGAGAATCCGAAGCAGTTTTTGTTTTGTCTCTATATTAAAAAATGGCGGAGATATAGCGGTTTGAAATTTTAGAGTGGTTGACATTTTCAAACAAGACAGCAGAATTCATCCATAAACGGGTTTAATTTATGAGTTTTAGTTAACAGGGTTTCAGCAAATTTTCTTTCATTGTTGTAACCATTGTTCCTATTCTTAAGTGCTTAACACTATATATTTATCTTCGCCAACGTCAAATTCTCGCCAAGCTTGGCGGCAATTGACGAAGTATCGCCAAATTTGGCGACAAAAATAGGTTGCCACAAATGAAGCCAACTTGGCTGTAGAAGACTAATTTGGCGATATTCTCATTCAAATTCAATGTTGACGAGAACTGGGAATGAATCTTCTTTAATTGGGTTCCACGCATTTTAGCTTCGTGTTTTCCAGTAAAATTAGCTAAATTCGTAAAACCAAGGAATAGGGAGGCTATCTGTTCCGATCGGTACAGGCCAAAAGAACTTTTCGTAGTTTAGTATACATCAGTTGATTGCATCCCGGTAACCCGATGATTCGCAAGCAACTGACGTACAACAGAATGACGAAAAATATTGATTTTACTAGCTGTTACCCGTGACTTCGTTCACGTAACATTAAAAAAAGAATAAATGCATTAATTTAGCAAAACATTTCACTTGATAATTAACAACATATATAATTAACCAAAGCTTTATCACATTTTATAGAAGACCATACGGTATTTCTTTGCTATAGGGGCCTTGACATAACCCAGTCTTAAAAAAGTGAAATTTCATGCCAAATAATATATACAATCGCGAAAATGAAACTGCAACTAATAAAAAAAAGGAGGACCCAGTAAAATCGTGAAAATCGAGGAATTCCTTTTCGTAAAACGAAAAACAACACTGGCAGAATTCTTCTATACAACAGTGCATTTTAGGTGGTATTTGGTGTACAATTTGTATATGTGTGCATTGCTAAATGGGCATTATTATATTGTTTATTTGCATAGACATATGTTATATATTTCTTACTACATTATCTTGTTTATGTATATATTAAATTAAGTGTTTCACGCTAAGTGGTGTAAATAGTGAACAAACTGCTTGTGGATTTTATACATTGATAGATATTTCACAAAGATATAACAATCTGATGCGATTCTAAAATGTAAATAAAGGTTGCTAGAAAGTACTTTAAATTCTGCCCAATTTAACCTCGATATTTTCTCTATCGCGTCAAGAACACTATTAGCAAATAAATACCGACGACACAAATCTGATTATCTAAATTTACATATTTTTGTTAGTATATATAAGATTATTTTAATTTATTTCATGCGCTTTCTCTAGGTTTAGGTGTCGAATAAATGTACTTTCTTGTTATTTTATTTTGCCATTTCTATTTATTCTATTTTCCATTCATTCCATTTATGGATATTGATTTAATTTACATATTCGTGTCAAAGAATATTCTTTAAAGTTATTATCAGGATTAGGATATGATACGATTAGGGTTAGGATTAGGAATAAAAATTGAACGACAATAGCATGACCGATTCAGGTTTAAAGTATGAACCATCATGAAGCAATAAGAAAATTAGAAAATTATCGGCTAATAGTTTTTAATATGTTTTACAGTCATAGTTGGCCCCAAAGGTGAGCGGGGATCTAAAATCTTCTCATCTAAAATCATCTAAAATACCATTAAGTGTTTACCACGCAAAAAAACAAATCTGGTTACAACAATGTATTTAATTTTGCGCCAAATTTCACTTGATAAAAAAAAAAAAAAAAAAAAAAAAGCAAATTGACTATGGACTTAATTACAGACCCCTAACCTTGTTATTCTCGGAAATTTTCTACCTATATGTAAAAAAAAATCTACTACATAGAACGCGCTTTCACGTTTATAATGTTATGAATTGGCACGATCGGCTTGTTCAAGTTTATACACAATTCGGCTGGAAGAAAAGATTCATTACTTTTTAGGTGCGTTCGTAATTATATAAATACGTAGCACCTATAGTCGTCGTTTGGTCCGTCCGTCTGTCCGTCCGTCTGTCTGTCTGTCTGTCCGTCTGTCTGTCCGTCCGTCTGTCTGTCTGTCCGCATATAACAACGCAAAAACTACCCAACCAAATGGTTTGCAATTTAAAATATATTATCTTTGCAGAATTTTGTCGAGACATTTCAAATTTTATTAAAGTTGAATCAAAACTTTAGGAGATATTAATAAAAATATTTATTAAGAAATTTGATTTTTTTTTAAAAATCGGTGCTTTTTTGTTATAGGAGCTTCCGATGGATGTTTAATCGTCAAGCGAGCGAGGTACTTATTTTAGGACAGAAATTAATCTGCAGACGATATAATTCATTTCACAGAATTAAAAATCATCAAGATCTGAATATTTATATAACTAGCTGATACATATATATCTGAATATTTATATAACTAGTTAAGATATTTGTATGAACAGTGTCATAAAATATATACTTAACTAGCTGTTTAACCCGTTCTACACACGGGATATCATGAATTTAATTCTAAAACGTGCGTACGAACGCACCTCGTTTGTAACGTTTGACGTACAATTTCCAACTTGTTGATTTCTTCTTTGCTTTTGCATTACGCGAATTTGTTAGTAAAATCGATTTTCTTTTCGATAACATTGTTGTTTTTTAAGTTTAAAAAATATTGTAATTTTACTTAAACATTGCTTTAAAATCTATGCAATTTTTCTTATCCTACAAGACTTTACAAAAATCTATTATGAAACAACTTTTAAAAAAGCTATATTTAAAAACGACAACAAAGTTTTTCCTATTTTAAAACTAAAAGAAATGTAAAATTAAATTCCGGTTCGAAACGAGGATTTACAAATGTGTTTCGATTGTGGGAAAATGATAGAGGAAAAATGCTGTTACTTCGACACAATCATATTAAATCTTTAGCTTTTATGAGAAAAGCAACTTTCTTTTTAAAAATATAGTTATTTTTATTAAGATTTTCTGATTTTCGATACGGATAATTTTGCGATGCATATCATCATTGACATTTGCCATCCAATATATTTTTTAAATTTATTTATTTTATTTATTTTTACTTTTTAAAATTTAAATTAAAAATATGGTATCTTTATGTTAGCCGTGTGCAGACGATAAATCGCCAACCTATCTCATCATTCGTATTGAATTCATTAAAAATATAAATCTTTCACTCGTTTCATTTAAAACACAGAACTTTAATTTACAACACATACATTTAAAATACATATATTACGTACATTTAAAATAATTCCTTTCATGTCAAAAAGAAAAAGAAAAAAAAAAGAGAAATTAATCACAAATAATTTGATAACCCAAGATCATTTTATTTCAACATCAAAACAAATTTGTTTTATTTTTCTATATATGATATCATATTCGCTTGCTTTCCATACTTACTCGTATTTATGCACTTTGTATTATTATCAAATATTTGAAAACGCACGTTTTGTTTCTAATATGACATCATTTCATATTCTGTTTAATTCTTAAATAATTCATTTCCTTTTCATTTTTCACGTGGAAAATTTTCACTTGAAAATAAATTGTTGATTAAAAATTATTACTCAGGGGTTTTATTTTATATCGGCAACGATAAAGTATTAGCAACGATAAAATAAATTTAACCATTTTTTAAAAAGCTGCAAAACCGGGCCCTTTGGACCAAACCAACCAAACCAACCAACCATTTTAAAATATACGAAAAAATGTCCATTTATTCTCTATGAAAATAATGAAATTTTGAATTAAGAAAAATATTGAAATAAAATAAACAAAAACCATTCTATGTTCATTTGAGGGTTATAATCAACTTATATGCAAAGATACAGGATAATTAAATGCTTCATTTTGACGCTGGCTTCAGCCTAACATTTGCACACAATCAGATTTATAATATTAATATTAGGATCGGCGATGTGATGACGAAATGAGAAGTATTAACATGATTGAGATAGAAGAAAGTTTTGGGATTGGCACATCCGACTAGTTTTTTATTTCATTTTGTCCCCCGTGTTACTATTCCCCTGTGTTACTATGATGTTGGTAACGCAAGAGACATTGAGGTAACATAGGGGCTTAATTTATTTTTTTAGGCAATTGTGAGGCTAAAACTTACATATAAAGTTTTGTATGTTATTTTAACTCAAAAAATATGCAGATTGTATTATTATTAAAGTTAGTTTTTTCTAAGAAGGTGGAAAATATCTTCTCATGCTTCTTTTACAGCAAACAACCTATTTTATGTTGTAGCTGCTCTCTCAGTTCACATTTGAAAATATGAGAAATAAATTTCTAATTAATATATAAGCACATTTCTACAATTTTTGTATTTTTAGTGCTGAACATGCGTGCACTTTGTTACTTTGGTGTCCCCTGTGTTACTGACATTTTTTTTTGTCTTAACAAAAAGAAAAAAACTTTCTTAAGAATCAGAGGATTAAATATGCAATGACTAATATGTATAAATAAGTTTGACTGAGATTTTATTATATTGCTATACTTTTTACCTAATTGTGTAAAGTTTTATATTGTGAGAATACTAAAAAGGTAACACAGGGGACATAATATGTCCATTTTGTGAGAAAATATATGCATAAACAAAAAATTATGTGGCAGTGAGAAAGAACATTCATATCAAAATGTTAAAATCGTAAAAATACTTTTTTACTTTCATAAGACAAAATGGGGAGTTTATTTAAAATATGGTAACACAGGAGACAGTTTTCATTCAATGTGTCTACGTTTCTAAGTGTAGTAAATAATATTTTAAAAAAAGTGTGCTGCTGATATTCAATTTCTATTTTTGAAGGTGTATACAATCCTCTCTAAGATTTTTTTACTTCATTTTTAGTGAAAAAAAAATTGAATTTTTTTTTTCAAAAGGGACCTTTATTTTTAGAATGACCCATTTATGTAAATTATTTAAATTATCCACGTAGTGAAAAATGACAGATATTTCTAGCGTGTTTACACAAAGTAAGTGAAATTATATTAAGCTGAATATTCATGTAGATAATTTAAATCCTTTTTAAAAATATATATTAAGTTTTTTTATATTTTTATGTTTGTAGAAAATCCTTAAGTGTTTATTTTGTTCAGAAACATGATGATATATACCAGGGTCGGCGAACCTTTTTGCATCCGCGTGCCACATTTTTTTCAGAAAAGGTCTTAAATGACCGTGACGTGCCAATTACTCGTAAAAACAAATTTAGTGGATCGAAAAATAACAAAATAAAATTACCTGAAATTTATTTATTAGGATTAAAAATATATAAGTAAAATGTGGGTATACACTGTAATAAATATAGAACCAAATACATTTTAGAAATTAATAAAAGATTTAATGCGATTTCTGTTGTTGCATATAGGATGGAAAATAATTAATATCAGATTCATACTATGTTAATTTTAATAGAATATAAACTGAACTATACTTATCTTATAAATGTCACCTGATAAATTACCTGAGTCTTTGTCTTAATCATTTGGGAAAATAATGACAGGCATAGATAGACGAAAAACATGTTAAAATAGCAAATCTCAGCTTCTTCAAATACACTGACGGAAAAAAAAATCCCAACACCAAGAAAGACTTGTGTTAGATAAACGAAATTTGGTAGGCGTGTTTATATATCTGAAAGATGACATCGATTCAAATTTCGCGCTTCGCGCATAAGTGTGGCTCTAGCAGCGCCACCCAGAACTTGCAAGTCAGATTTGCTTTAAATGCGGGCTGTAAAGTTCGTGAGCGTTATTTATCTTCGAAATTTGGCGTATTGAGTTGATGTTAGCCAAGAATGCCTTTCAGAAAATGAAGAAGCCATTATCAACAGCTCACCGAGGTTGAACGAGGTTGTACAATAAGGCTACGAGAAGCTGGTAGACCGGCAGGCGGTAGCACAGACAACTACCTCATCGAGTTCACGGCTGAAATTCCAGAATTAGTTAAAACTCGATTCACATATTAAAACTCAATCGGTCTGCCAAGTCATATCTTGGTGGAAAACACGTAAAAACCCGATTTTAGCGGTTGACTCGTAGGTTTACCATTGTGTTTTCCTGCACCCAAAAGTATGATAACATGGAGAACTGGGTGCAGGAAAACACAATGTTAAACCTACGAGCCAACCGCTAAAATCGGGTTTTCGGGTGTTTTCCACCAAGATATGACTTGGCAGACCGATTGCGTTTTAATATGCGAATCGAGTTTTAACTAATTCTGGAATTTCAGCAGTGAACTCGATGAGGTGATTGTCTGCACTGCCGCCTCCCGGTCTATGGATTTTCTTTCCGCGATATTGCAGAAAGACTTGCCCGGAATGCATCCACTGTGCATGATTGTTGGGAACAGTGGTCAAGGGATGGTACTGCCTCAAGAAGACCGGGTTCCGGCCACCCACGTGGCACTACTGAGAGGGAATACCGCCGTATTCGGCGTACAGCTGTGTCGCATCGTACTGCGTCTGCGGCAGAAATTCGA
This sequence comes from Maratus michaelseni, assembly GCA_963931845.1. Taxonomy (NCBI): domain Eukaryota; kingdom Metazoa; phylum Arthropoda; class Arachnida; order Araneae; family Salticidae; genus Maratus; species Maratus michaelseni. The sequence goes on from OZ007600.1 coordinate 37,278,621, forward strand.
GCTGCAGTTGCTACCACTGCGATATAACAAACTCTTAGAAATCAGTAACTTTAAGGATAGCTCCGAGACAAGCATTCTGTAACGTGTATTCCACTGACTACAAGCCATTGCCGTTTGCGTCGCCAGTGGTGTCAAGCAAGAGCTCATTGGAGAACGGAGTGGAGATCTGTTGTGTTTTCTGATGAAAGCAGGTTCTGCCTTGGTGCCAATGATGGCCGTGTGTTGATCAGGGGGAGGCCAGGGAAACGCCTGCAACCAAACTGTCTGCGGCCTAGAAACACTGGACCTACACCGCTACACCTGGAGTCATGGTCTGGGGAGCAATTTCCTATGACAGCAGGAGCACTCTCGTGGTTATCCCCAACACACTGACTGCAAATTTGTACGTCAGTCTGGTAATTCAACCTGTAGAGCTGCCATTCTTGAACAGCATTCAAGGAGGAGTTTTCCAACAGGATAACGCTCGCCCTTCTACCGCTGTTGTAACGCAACGTGCTCTACAGAGTGTCGACATGTTAAATTGGCTTGCGAGGTCACCAGATCTGTCTTCAATTGAGCACGTATGGGATATCATTGGACGACAACTCCAGCATCATCTACAGCCAGCACTGACCGTCCCAGTATTGAGACAACAAGTGCAACAAGCATGGAACTCCATACCACAAAGTGACATTCGGCACCTGTATGACACAATACATGCACGTTTACAGGCTTGCACTAAAAATTCTGGAGGTTACACCGGCTATTAATGTAACAGCATTTCACATTTGAAATGCATTTTCTTGAGCTTAAATTAACCTGTGATCTTGGAAATCTAATCAATTAAACATGTTAACTAGACAAATGCACTGTCCAAATTTCATTACTCTACAATAATTTTTTCTTGGTGTTGGGATTTTTTTTTTCTGTCAGTGTAGTTCTACAAGTGAATTCCAGTTGCCATAATTTATCATCGGCATTTTAAATTAAAATACCTTTCCTTGTCAATAGTTTCCAAATATTGTCTTTGTTTGATAACCTTTTTAGCCCATACTGAACTAGATTGGAATTTAATAAGCCGGAATTAAAATTCTCCAATTTTCAATCAATCTAATACAGACAAAATAAGATCATCTACATACATGTATTTTGTCTAATCTCACCGTATCTTGATGTAGAACTTCAAACAACTCCGTGCAAAAATTATTCTTTCGCGTGCCGAAAGTGGCACGCGTGCCATAGGTTCGCCGTTCCTGATATATACTATAGTAATTACTGATCGACATTTGCTTTGGAATTTTGGTACATTAATTATTTTATTATGGTTTTAAAATCCATGATATATTTTTAATTTTTTGCTATTTCTTATGTATTGCGATTATATACGTCTATACGTGGGATATATAAAATGCAAATATAAATTCATATATATATATTTTTTAATAAATGGCATTTTGATCTCTATCTAATCATTTGATTAAAATACCGGATGCACCATAAGTTCGTTAAAACTCTAAATATTCATCAAAAAGGAACAAATGATACTAAGAAATTGAGGTTTGCAAGTATGGAATTAGAGAGAGACCGGGAGTTTCTTAATAACAAAAAAAGTTTTGATTCAAAAGATTACTAATAGATGGCGCTGTCATGCATAATATGAAGCAGATGTCAAGGAAGGTCTTCATCTTCTGGACGATCTTCCAAACAATCCGTTTCTCCGAAGCGTCTGATAAGCTTCAGTATCCCAGCACATGAAGCGTTCCTTTTGCCGTGCGGATTTTTCTCAATGCGCCGGTTGCTGATTCCCCGTTCTTGTAAAAGAGCTTAGCCAACAACGCATGATCTGGTAACGATAGCATACTACTGGCACAGAATGAAGAATCTATGTGCATTGAGGTGTTTTATTGACAGCCTGATTTTTTTTTTTTATTATTAAAAAAATCCTATCTCTCTCTAATTCCATTCCTGCAAACCGCAATTTTTTCGCATTATTTGTTTATTTCTAATTTTAACGAATTTTTAATGTTTTAACGAACTTACGGCGTTTGCATTTCAATATTTTTAAAAGATTTTTTTTTCATTGGTTAGAAAATCTCTACAAAGGCCGTTTTTTTCATTTTCAATTTTGTTTGCAGGTTTTTTTTCGGGGCGGGGGCGGGGGGGGGGATACTTTCACTTTCGAAACCGGTTCCGAAAGTGAAAGTATCTTAATTAAAAAAAAGTCCTTCCGGCCTGTACCGGGAGGAAAAGGTAGCTTTCCTATATCTTCGTTTTAAAATTTTAGCTAATGTTACACGAAAACAGCAACTTAAAATGCAAATAAAACGTTTACAAAAGATTCGTTAATACTGAATTTGAATAAGAAATTCGCCAAATTATTGAGCAATAGCCAAATTGGCTTCATTTATGAAGACTTATTTTGGTCGCCAAATTTGGCGATATTTCGCCAAATGTCGCCAAGTTTGGCGAGAATTTGGCGCTAACGGATATGAATATATAGTTTTATGCGTTTGATTGGGAAAATTATTACAACAATGAAAATTTTTGTAATGTGCTGTCTTGTTTCAAAATGTCAGCCACCCTAGAATTTCAAACTGCTCTAGCTCAGCCGTTTTTTAAGATAGAGGTAAAACAAAAAATGCTCTGGAATCCTCGTTTCAAGGCCTAACACTGAATTAAAAAATAAATTTGAATTTTTAACTTTTTTGTATATTTATTTTAGTTTTAAATTTTTAATTGGCCGCCATCTTGAAACAAAATGGCGGACCAAGCTGTCCAACGAACTCGGTCGAGACATTGGTGAGCTTAATACACACAATTAGTTTCATCAAAATTGATTTATAAATACGAGCGTTATCGTATGACATAGGTCAGATATATATATATATATATGGAGATATATATATATATATATATATATATAAATCAACATTTGAACGGAGGGTGGTTTTGGGGTCTGGGGGTCATGATCGGTGAAAATATATCGAAATTTTCCGGAACTGCTTTCCTCCGAACGGCTGCAATAGGTAGCTTTATACTTTTTTGTATTGAAAGCTACCTAAAAAACTGTAAATGAAATCGGAAAAGTAAAAAAGCGAACATTAACGAGCGGGTGTTTTCGCGCGAGTGAACTAGCCTCTTAACATTTGTTTGCAGCCTGAATTTTTCTTCATTAATTAAAATGCGTTAAGATGATATTTTTTATGTAAAATTTCCACTTAAGGTGCAGGTCTATAGTAGCAGAAAAAGCATCAGCTTTTGAAAGCTTTCAATTTTTTTTTTTTTAAGTATTCAGCATTTTTGTTACATCTGTCACGAAAATAAAAGATCAATCTGAACATTATTTTACTTTGTTGTGAAACAAACAAATACTAGGATTAATAACAATTAAAAAAGATGTATTTCCCGCTGTTCTGTATTTTTTTTAAAAATGTTTTTGCAGTGAAACGGGGTTGAAGAATTAATTCATATTGGAATCTTAAAATAAAATAAATATTTTCTTGGCAACGTTTTGGTACTTAGTAGATACGCGTATAAAACGCAAATAAACACTCGCTAAAACGTTTGAGATTTTATGGTTGAAAAAAAAAATTAATAAATACTTCTTAAAAATACAGAATATGAAAATCTCATTTTATTTTATTATCCTGCATGCGTAAAAATCTTGAAATAAAAACAAGATTATAGTCCGGTAGGCGGCAGCACAGACAATCACCTCATCGAGTTCACGGCTGAAATTCCAGAATTAGTTAAAACTCGATTCGCATATTAAAACGCAATCGGTCTGCCAAGTCATATTTTGGTGGAAAACACCTTAAAACCCGATTTTAGTGGTGGACTCGTAGGTTTACCATTGTGTTTTCCTGCACCGAAAGGTATGAAAACATGGAGGACTGGGAGCAGGAACACACAATGCTAAACCTACGAGTCAACCGCTAAAATCGGGTTTTCCAAAAAGATATGACTTGGTAGACCGATTGCGTTTTAATATGCGAATCAAGTTTTGACTATTTCTGGAATTTCAGCGGTGAACTCGATGAGGTGATTGTCTGTGCTCAGTGGCGCAGCCAGAATTTGGTTCTAGGGGGGGGGTTTGAGTTTCTGATAAAGGTGGTCGCCGGTTATATGAATCACCGGTTAATGGAATCAGTCTTTTAAGTAAATGAAATCATAATGCTTTACTCCGCAATTACGTTGGTTATGATTCATTTAAATAGCGTTTACAATATTAGAGTTACAAACTATAAAATGCACCAATGAAATAACACAAAACTAAGTTAGATTTATAAAGTGTTTAAAAATGATGAGGGGTAAACTTTACGATGGAAGAGCACAGTACAGAAAATAATTTTTACATAGAAAATAACAGAGTTGCAATCCATTTATTCAATCAAAAACACACAAGGTTTCATTACAAGAGTGTACGAATTCTTATTCCTAACTTTAATAATAATGAAGCGAATTTAAGAAAATTTTCAATAGACTTACTTACCTTGCTTTTTGCCAAATGTAACAATTCAGTTAAGTAATCGATGTTTTGGAATGTAATTGATATTAAACGCGGTATTGTAGACTAAATTACTGTGCCCTTACAGTACTTTACATGACATCGAATTTCGCATTAAGTCATGTAAATCTGGTGAAAATTTCGTTAAAATATATTTATATTTGTTAAAGTTCTCTAAAAATTTCCGAGTTTGAATTGAAGTCGTATCTATATAATATTATAAAACAGCAACGTTTGTTCTTTTTGCAGGGGTTAATTCTGGAGCTACAGAACGGATTTAAAAGCGTAATTGGTCATATGCGAGTTTTATTCGCATACAAAAGGTTCCACACAAAATATCAGAACTGTTCAAAGACAGTATAACTCACATACCTAAAACAATACCACATGGCCTAATTTAATTTTATTGGTATTGGAATGAAACACAATGAATATATTTCCCTCTAAAACAAAAACCTTGTACAACGTTTAAACTTGGCAGAGAACCCATCACGCTTCGGAAGACGTCGCGAATACTCAGCGACGCGTCGCTGAGTTTCACACGAAAAGTTACATGTCAATCATATTTGACGTAACAGTAGACAATTTTAAAGCATTTAAAAAAGGTATGCTGAACAATGCGAAACTTTCTGATTCATTTTAAAAAATGAAAGCATACGCAGGCATGATAATTCAAGTGATTTGTTATCGAAAAGTTTTTTCATTATAAATTAAATATATATTGAATTATAAGCGATTGTTGTCTCAAAATTACTGACTTTTAATGTCTTGGAATTATTCTATGAATTATTTTTCAATATTTGCCTTCAATAATTGAATTCAGTTGAAATGAAAAATGTTGATTATCACTTTGATTCGTCTTACCTAAAGCAAAGATCTTGTACAAAGTTTAATCTTAGCATTGTTCCAAGCGTGCTTCAAAAGGAAGTCGCAAAGTAGCAACATCCATGCCGTTGTTTTCTAGATGAGTTTTTAATTAATATCTCAGCTAATTACAGACACATTTTTTCAAAAATCATTACCAACAATCCTTAGATGATTCTTCGTTGAAAACCCTCCACTTCCCTACTGAGCGCCAGAAAAATAAGACACATGAGCGATCTAATGATAATTCCGTTTTTTCTTTTTAAGTATGCAACTTTAATAATGGTGTCAAAATTCTGGTAACCACCTCCTCTCTAACATAGGCTATATTTTATACAACAATTTCCAAACATTGTTTTCGGTACAACAATTTCCAAAAGGGGTGCAAGAACAAAAAACATTCTAAAATTGCGGTTTCTACGATATTGTTGGTTCTAGAAATTTGAAATTTGGTCTAGCGGTTACTTTAAAAAGATGTAAATGCTCACTAAAAATGCTTTCTAAAAAGTTTGAAATTTAAAAAAGGGAAAGGAGCAGGAAGCGTTCTAAATTACAATTTATTTGTACAATTAAGGCTATGAAATTTGGCATAGTTGTTACTTTAGAGAATCAAATGCTAGCCCAGAACAGTTTGCAGAAGCAAACAAAAACGTTCGAAAATTGCGATTTGTGTGATACAGTTGGTATAGAAGCTTGGAATTTGGCATGGTGGTAACTTTTGGGATGTAAATGCTCTCCAAGAACGATTTGTAAAGAAATTCTAAATTCAAAAGGATGAAATGAGCGTAAAACGGTCTGAAAATGATCTAAAAGCAATTAATTAGGAGCACGACTGTAACTCTAGAAATGTAAATGATCATCCAGAACAGTTTTCTAAAAATTCGAAAGGTAAAAGGATGTCAGAACAAAAAAGTTCTAAAATTGCGATTTGTGGGACACAGTTGGTATAAATGCTTGGTTTTTGACATAGTGGTTACTTTTAAGATATAAATATTCGTTCAAAACGGTTTTTAAAAAATTCGAAATTTAAAAAAGTAAAATGAGTAAAAAACCTTCTAAAATGTTTTTATATATTTAGAACTTTTAGGGCTAGAATCTTGAAATTTTATATGGATGTTACTTAAGAGACCTAAATGCTCGCCCAGAATTTATTTTTTCAATTCGAAATTTAAAAGAATGCAAGAGTAAGAAGCATTATAAAATTGCGATTTATGTGATACAACTGGTATGGAAACTTGGAATTTGATGATTACTTTTATGTAGTAAATGCTTCCTTAGAACATTAAAAAAAAAAAGAATTCAGAATTTAAAAGGATGAATGAGCGGAAAACTTTCTAAAAGCGCTCTAAATTATGATTTAGTTGAAACTGTTAGTGTTAGAAACTTGAAATTTAGTATAGAGATTACTTTTAAGATGTAAATGCTTGGAATAAAGAGTTTATTATAAATGGGAAATTTAAAGGTTTGAAGTATCTGAAAGCATTCTAAATTACGATTTATTTAGAACCTCATGTCATATCGCGCCTTTCGATGACGATCTTTTTTCTATGCTAAAAGTAACTAAACGTCTGTATTTCGACAGAATCTTTTAAAAGCATCTCGGAAGATCAAATTTACAGCACCTACAAAAATTTTGAAAGACACTGAGGAATAAAAGCATTTAAAAAAAAATCTGAGAATTTTTCGATGAAAATGCTAAAAGAAAGTTAGGTGTTTCAGCGTGGGTTCGCTTGGTTTCGGCTCATGTTTTCACTATTAAATATGACTAAGTCTTTTTTTTTATGTGACTCTGTTTTCTTCGACTTTAGTCAAAGATTTAGACTTTTTTCACGGAATTTTAAAGAGGGGTTGGATATAGTTATATTTACAATCGAATAAAATTTCAGAGAGTTCGGACAATAACTTTTTTTGTTGTTGTTATTTTAAAAACCACGTCGCAAAAAAAAAAAAAAAAAAAAAAAAAAGCGAGAAGAAAATATTTCTTTTACACCTAGATATCAATTTTTTCCACGGCCTGTAAAACCCTTATATTTATAACTGATGAAATATTTATAGAATTCATACAACAGGGGTTATTAGGATGCCTTTATATGAACTAGCAAAAGATAAAACTGGAGCTGTGCGCCTGTCAACTTCATCGCAAATTTACAATGTTTTACAAACATGAACAAATTACAGCGACTAAACATAACAATACCACAAGTAAAAATAGCGGATACGGTGCGGTTAATTCTGGCATTTCGCATCGCTGTTCGAAAACCATTGAGACAAAAAACAATTGAGTCTACATCTGCGATCGCTCGATTGATACATGCTCTAACGTGTGTGACACGCTACGTCACGTATGTAATCGCTTTGGTAGGAAAGGACGGTGATTGGATGGAAGTATTGGTGATGGGAGAAAAAGGAAAACCTAATTTAAGCTTCGATTTTTCAGAAATGCTCTTCTGCTGAGCACCGGAACGCAATGTTTATGAGTTCCGGTGAAGTCTGACCAATATTTAAACATTGACTAAAAACAAAGAAGTATCGGAGTCAAGCTCTGGTCAAATTAAGCGCTGCTCACAGACATGGAGCTATAAGTAAATGGATTTACAATCAGTTCTTTTTTCCTCCGTGAGACAGGATGCAGTACCTCCCCGAAAGCAAGACGTCGTTGCTACATTACCAACAAATGAAATATAGTCTTTAAATTTGTGTACAGACCCCCTACGAAACAAATGATTCGAAAGAAACACTAATTGCGAAAGTCTGTTCCATCACAATAAAAAAAATAGCTTTTTATAACTTTAAAGTATATTTTATTTTAATTCTTACTTTTGCAAAGATTTTTTCCTGGGTACGCACATAGCTTGGTCTTAGATATAAGTGACAGCAAAAAACGTAAAAAAAAGCCGTTTGAAACTGAGAGATACTTACAAAGTGTATGTTTGATAATGATAAATGTATGTTTGATAAAAGTGTATGTTTGTCCCTGGAATTCGATGGTCTGTTATAGTTTCGAACATGGAACAAAGACAGAAATGCAATTAAGAAACGGCCCACTGTATATACATAACTCAAAGCGTTTGTTTGGCAGTATATGACCCTTCTTTTACAATAAGACGTCTCGACAAAGTGACGCAGTCCAAATAACCAGTTTTGACTTAACCGATGAATATGCGCTTTCACAGTTTTAAGTAGAATTTTCGCCGTTTAATTGAATCACATTGTTGAATAGAATTTGATTTAACTCATTAATGCCGGTTGGTACGAAAAGTTACCATGTAAGTGATACGAAATTTTTAAATATGAACACCAGTATCTTAGTAAAAAAATAATTCATATTATCTAATGTGAAACTACCAGAGATTCAATCAGTTAAAATAACAGTATGGGAAAACTGGTGTCAACTGGTATCGAAGTAATAAAAGAAGTGTAAAATAAGTCGGTGTTAATGGGTTAACAAAGCGGCGGATTCCACCAAGGCGGAAAGGCCAAAAAATTTAATTTTAACTTTAGTTTTGATTTATATAAGAGGAAATTATAGTAATTTTTTTAGCTCTGGGAGGGGTTTTAACCCCCAACCCCCCCCCCCCTGGCTGCGCCACTGTCTGTGCTGCCGCCTCCCGGTCTATTATGATTGAGCAAATATATTGATGCAGTTTATCTTTCTATTGTCGTAAGAGTTTTAAAATTAATGTAACAGGGCTTAGTAATTAGAAAGCTCTTATAGGACGTACGCAAAAAAAAAAAAAAAAAAAAAAAAAAAAAAAACGCTGATGCAAACGATAAAAATCATATGAAATATGTACTAGTAGCTGGTTACTTTGCAACGCCCTTCTGCTTTTGATTATCGGCCGCAGGAGAGAAAAGTTGCGCTACCTTTCTCCGCCAAATTTAACATATACTGAGGATGCTTGAAGTATAATTGCTTTGCCTGAAACTATTATACTCACACCAGTAAAATTACAAGAATTATTATTTAATATAAATAAACACCTTTCAGTAATGTCCAATGTAGAAACTTCATTCCAGGTAACGGGTGAGCGCCTATATGGTTTTAAGTCCTCCTCGTTGTATTTTCTGATAACGAAAAATATCCCAGTAGGCAAAGAATAAAGATACAAATAAGTCAGACTTTAACCGTGGGGTAAAAATTCGGTGTCTCGTTTTGCAGGTGGAAGAACACACTTTACAGGCTGAGAGCAGCGGCGACTGTTTGTGGCTTGTGTCACAATGTTGTGTTAATGCGCATGCGTCAATTTGTCACTTTCCTCTCCCCTTTGCCCTTCGTTCCAAACAAACAAAACATTCCACTGTTTCCCGCGTTTTCCGGTCGTTTCTTGACTCAGTGGCGCAGCCAAAGAACTAAAAAAATTACGATAATTGCCGCTTATATGATTCAAAACTAAAGTTAAAATTAAATTTTTTAGCCTTTCCGCCGCTTTGTTAAATCAAATTCTATTCAACAATGTGATTCAATTAAACGGCGAACATTCTACTTAAAATTGTGAAAGCGCATATTACATGCATCGGTAAAGTCACAACTGGTTATTTGGACTGCGTCACTTTGTCGAGACGTCTTATAGTAAAAGAAGGGTCATATACTGCCACACAGACGCTTTGAATTATATAGTAGAGCCGTTATAGTAGGTACAGTGGGCCGTTTCTTAATTGCATTTCTGTCTTTGTTCCATGTTCGAAACAAAGAAAAAAAATCTGCACAAAAAATCGAAAAAGAGTAAAACGGCCTTTGTAGAGATCGGCCCTAGCTATCCAACGGAAAAAAATTAAACATATCTATGTCGGAATGGCAACGGCCCAGCAGCAGATACGCAGATGAGAGCAGCGCCACCATTGCTTCAGCGGTAAAACATTCCCGCCGCCAGAGATGAGGAGATGATTTTGGACTATCAAGACGTATGACTGTCGCACAAAAAAGCGTAACTAAAGTTACGAAAGACCTGTACTGTCGAACGACGATGTTAAAGTTTAATCATGCAAATCTGTATATACTTTTTTTGTAAATAGTAATCAATACAATATTTAAACCCATTCGAAGCCTTCATTTACTTATGACATTAACATGGGGGCCCAGCCGGTCGAATCCTGGGTAAATATCAAAGCCCCTAAACGACACTGATCGCTGATAAAGGACGACGCCACTTGCCGGTGGAATTCTAGATGAAAACCCCTAAACCAACCTTCAAGATTTTATTCAGCGCATTATTTACAGTGCTAAAATGACAATGCAGAAGTTGTTCTACGACAAAAGAAAAGAAAAAATAATAAAGAGAGACTGAAGCAGCCCTTGTTCTTGCATTACGTGCCGACGGAGAATTATTTTTTCTTCATTCTATCTAAAGGATTATATCTTTGCGGTGAGTTCATTTTTTTTTCTTCTCTTTCTTTTGTATATTTCAATTTTAATCATGAAACTCGTGGAAATAGCTGAACTGGAAACTGTTTTAAAGAATCAGAAAACATATAAGATAAAACTTTTCCATCGATTTTTATATGATACTGAAGGCGATCGTTCGAATAGAAAACGAATACGGGAATTTACTGGTTTTAATCTTGTCACAGATTCGGATGAGTTTAAAAAGAAAGTCGATAAAATTAAAGCCGAATTTTCTTTGAATGATTTAATTACTTTGTGCAATCTACTTTGTGTTGATAGCGAGGGAAATTTAGTTGACATTGCTACACGTTTAATTACGTATGTTTCAGACTTAACATTGCTACAAGCTAATATCTTACAAAACGAAAGTGACGCAGAATCTGATTCTGAGCTAAATTCACATAATGTTGAAAATAAACAAAGTAATGTACCGGGTTTGAGTGTTTTAAGCACTGACGAAGAATTTTCTCATTCTCCTAACAAGCATTTTCCAGTTCAACATGTTTTGCCAAGTACTGTAAATTTTCATGATATCGAAGCTGTTCTTGCGCCGTTCGATTGCAGTTCCTTTCAAAGTATTCGTAAATGGTTAGCCGATTTTGAAGATGTAGCTAATATTTTTAATTTGTCTGAGCTGCATAAATTTTTATTCGCGAAAAGATCTTTAAGAGGTAAAGCGCTATTATTAGTTCAAACAGAGAGTCACATAAATTCATGGAATAAGTTGAAAGAGTTGCTTCTTGCCGAATTTGGTGAATTATATAATTCTGCTGAATTACATGAAATTTTAAATGCGCGAAAATTAAATGAAAATGAGTCATTAGATAAAAATTTTCTAATCATGAAGCAGTTGGGTTCACGCGGTAATATCAAAAATTCTGCTCTTATGCAATACATAATTAAAGGTATTTCTGGTTCTGTTTTTCAAAAATCTATCCTTTATGAATGTAAAACTATCATGGAATTTAAACAAAAGTTAAAATTTTACGACAAAATTCGGCATGATTTTCTCAAGAATAAGCGCCATTTTCAAGATGAAAAACCGAAACACAATGAAAAGTTTGTTCCTAAATTTAAATCTAAACCTGATAATGCTGAGTCATCATTTAATTCCCAGAATTCCAAAAATCGTAATGTTAAGTTCTGTTACAATTGTGGCCAAAAAAATCACGTGAGTATAGACTGTAAAAATAAAGATAAAGGTCCCCTCTGTTTTTCTTGTAATCGGTACGGGCATAAATCATTTCAATGTGATAAATCAAAGGATGCAAAACATTCGAATGATCGTTCTCAAGTAAATGTTCTAACGTGTTCTAGAAATGAAATGCATAAATTAGTTAGAATTTCCGGTGTTACGATTGATGCTCTCATCGATACAGGAAGCAATTTTACTTTACTTCGTGAAGATATTTATGCACAGCTGGGTTTGTCAGCATTAACACCCGTGGGTTTAACATTAACAGGGTTTGGTAGCGGTAATTCTAAACCAGTTGGCTCATTTTCTGGTAACATTGATATTGATAATACTATTTTTTCTACAACTATATATGTCATTGAAAAGCATCACATGAATCTCCCACTTATCATTGGTACAGATATAATTACTCAAGGCACATTACTTTACGACAAAACTGGTATTTCTCTTAGTAAACCAGAATCTGATGATAATTTGTTTGTACATTTAGTAAATGCTGTTGAAGATCCCCTTGACGTAGATTTAAGTCATATTCGTGATAAAGCATGCAAACAAGAAGTGTATAATTTAATTCATAGTTATAAACCAATCAAAACGCGCACCACCAATTTAAAGCTGTCCATTATATTAAAAGATGATATTCCCGTTTGTCAACGAGCTCCTTGAATGTCATTGCCTGAAAAACAACTTGTTTCTGCTCAAATTGAGCAATGGCTCAAAGAGGGCATCATTAAACCATCCTGCAGCGACTATGCCAGTCCAATAGTCCTTGTTAAAAGGACAGATAATTCTACACGTTTATGTATTGACTACAGAAAATTAAACAAAAAAATTGTTAGGGATCCCTTTACCCCTAGTTACCCTTTACCCCTCATTGATGAGGTTTTGGATCAATTGCAAAGTGCCCAAGTGTTTACATCAATTGATCTCAAAAATGGTTTTTTCCATGTGGATATAGATCCTAACAGTACTAAATATATTGCTTTCATCACTCATGATGGTCAGTAGGAATTTTTAAAAGCCCCTTTTGGATTGAGCATTAGCCCTGCTGCTTTCAACAGATATTTAGCTTGTGTTTTTCGTCCTTTATTAGCAGACGACACATTAATTTTATATATGGATGACTTTATCATACCTACGAAAACTGAAGAAGACGGACTTGTTAAACTGAAACGCGTCCTACAAGTAGCATCAAGCTATGGTTTGAACATTAATTTTAAAAAAAATGTCAATTTCTTGTCCGTAAAGTTGAATTCTTAGGACACGTGATAGAAAATAACACAATTGCACCATCGCCCTTGAAAATCAAAGCTGTACAAAATTTTCCAGAACCCCAGAATGCTAAACATTTACAATCCTTTTTAGGTTTAACGGGTTATTTTCGTAAGTATATCCCTGGATATGCAGCCATTGCAAAACCCCTAAGTGATCTTCTCAGAAATAATTCTACATTTCACTTTGGCGCAGAGCAACAAGCTGTATTTTCCACTCTAAAAAAGCTGCTTACAACTGAACCTGTTCATCTTTTTTTTCCCGAATTAGAAGTATTTTGTCCGAATTAGAAGTACATACAGACGCATCTAAATTTGGTTTCGGTGCAGTTCTTTTACAAAAATCTGCCGATGGCAAATTTCATCCCGTTTTATACATGAGTAGAAAGACATCCCCTGCACAAGAAAAATTGCACAGTTATTAATTAGAGGTTTTAGCGGTCGTTGAAGCATTAAAAGAATTCAGAGTATATTTACATGGAACTAAATTCAAAATTGTCACAGATTGTGAAGCCTTCCAAAAAACTATGGATAAAGCTGAGATTAGTGCAAAGATTGCCAGATGGGCTCTTTTTCTCCAAGATTTTATTTTTGTTGTTTCTCACAGAGCTGCAAAACAAATGCAACACGTCGACGCGTTAAGTCGATACCCAGTCATGTTAGTCACACATAACGAAATTACACAAAAAATCATTGCATCTCAAGCCACTGATGATTTTATAAGTAGTATTATTAGAATTTGAATTCTGTTGTCATAATTATAGCTGTTGTTTTGACAACACACTTTTTAGTATATATGAATTGGCAACACTGATCTCAATGTTGTCTTGTCTTGGATGTGTTCCTTGGCGTTTGTCGCCGTGCTATGTAATTGTATAATTAATTTTTGCCTCTTATTAAACATTTAATCAAGTAAACTTAATAGGTTATGGCCCCAGCACACGCTTCCAATTGCGTTTGTTTGTATTAAAGTGAGTGAATTCGTTTCGCTATTATTTTCTGCAACTTGTCGTTTGAAACCACATTGTCGTAAGCCTAACGTGTCAGAATGGCTGGCGTCGATGTTTCCGCTATTAACAAATTTAATGGACAAAACTATTCTCAGTGGAAATTCCAAATCGTTTGTGCTCTAAAAACAAAAGGAGTATTCTCTACTGCCAACGGCATTAAAATTAAGCCAGACAGTGATGATGCAAACATTGAAAAATGGAAAAGAGAAGATGCAGTAGCGATGTTTACTATATCTTCTGCGATGGAATTATCGCAAGTAACGCTCATTGAAAGTTGCTCTTCGTCCAAAGAAATGTTAGATAAACTAGACTCTATCTTTAAACTTAAATCTGACTTTAACAAAATGCTATTACTTGACAAATTCCATCAGATAAAAATTGAAACCAATGAAACAGTAGTGCAGTACATAGCAAAAATTGAAAATCTTGCGCATCAAATCAAAGACTCTGGTGAAAGTATAAGCGATGCAACAATCATTACAAAAATTTTGGGGACACTGCCTCCAAAGTACAGAAACTTTAGACAAGCATGGTTATCTGTCGATGATAGTAAACAAAACTTATCGAATCTAACGGCAAGACTCATTAATGAAGAAACCTCATTATCTCAATCGGAGCAGAGTGAGTCTGCATTTTTTGCTTCTAATCGCCCAAAATTTGAACAAAAAAGGCCTGGAAATGAAAATAAATTTAAAACTCACAACAGAAATGTGGACAAAACAAAAATAACCTGCTATTCATGTCGGAAAAAAGGTCACTATGCAAGAGAGTGTCGTTCCAAGCCTCGTGAAAAAGGTCATGATGTTATAGAAAGAAATAGGGGCTCATCAAATTACAGTGCATTTAGCAGTGAAATAGGAAAAAGTGTTGAAAGAAGTGAAGACCAATGGATTCTGGACAGTGGTGCATCTGCTCACATGAGCTATAACCTTAACTATTTTAACAGTTTCATTGAATCAAGTGATAATGAAGTTATTCGTCTTGGAAACAATCTGGAATTACCCATTAAAGGTAGGGGAAATGTAAAAATTCAAAAGTTCATCAATGGAGAATGGTTAGAGGGAGAAATACACAGTGTTCTCTATGTTCCTGATCTAAAGAAAAATCTTCTCTCTGAAGGTGTGATAGCAAGCAAAGGCACGAAAATAACAAAAATGCAAGATCATGCTGATATCTACAACTGTGAAGATAAATTAGTTGGCACTGCAGTCCGTTCAGCAAACAACTTATACACATGCTTTTTAAGACTGTAAGTTTACCTGAAGCTAATATCTCTCATAAGAACAATTTGAAAATGTGGCATGAAAGAACAGGTCATATAAATTTGAAATCTCTTTGTGAATTAAGTAAGAGAGGATTGATTGAAAAAGATGAATTCTTCTGCGAGGGATGCCAATATGGTATACAGCACCGATTTTCATTTGATTCTAAGGATTATAAGGCAACTAAACCAGCAGAACTGATATATAGTGACATCTGTGGTCTTATGTCTGTACAATCGGTAGGTGGAGCAAATTATTTCATTTTAATGAAAGATGATTTCAGCGGTTTTAGAACAGTTAATTTTCTCAAACATAAAAGTGATGCTCTAGAAGCTTTCCAGAACTTTGTTCAGCTGTGTGAAAATAAATTTGGTCATCGAATAAAAGCACTCAGAGTTGACAATGGGCGCGAATACATCAATCTGCATTTTAGTGACTTTCTACAGAAAAAGGGCATTGAATTAGAAACGACTGCTCCCTATACGCCCGCACAGAATGGAAGGTCTGAAAGAGGTATGCGCACAATTGTGGAAAGTGCTCGTTCCATGATGTATTCCAGAGAACTGCCTTTGTACCTGTGGGTAGAAGCTGTAAATACAGCTGTTTATATTATGAACAGAACTCCTACAACTCAAGCTCCAGATTCTACCCCTCATGAATTGTGGACTGGAAAATCTTTGTCACTCAATCATTTAAGAATATTCGGTTCAGAGGCTTACATGCATGTGCCTGATGCCCTTCGAAAGAAATTAGAACCCAAGAGCAAGAAAATGATTTTTGTAGGGTATGACAAGGAATCTAAAAACTATCGTCTCTTTGATCCAGTTACTAAAACCATCAAAATATCAAGAAATGTCATCTTTAATGAAGAAAATTCTAAGCTGAGTATCTCACCACCAACATCAACATTCCTGTTTACTATTGATGAAGATGATATGAATAAGGATTCTATAGATGAAGTTCCAAATAATTTGTGCAGTAATCCCCCGCCCAATGATGATCACTATGGCCTTCGTCCCAGAAACACTTTAAGAGTTCCTGCTCGTTATGAATTAAATGTAGTAGATATTGTAACACCACAAACATATGAAGAAGCAATGGATTCTCCTCAAGCAGATAATTGGAAAGAAGCCATAAATGAAGAATTAAGTTCTCTTGAGAAGAATGAGACCTGGGAGCTTGTACCTCTTCCAGAGACAGGTAACATAATTGGATCCAACTGGGTGTTCAAGATAAAATATCTTCCCGATGGAAAAATTGACAGATATAAAGCCAGACTCTGTGCGAAAGGGTTTTCTCAAGTGGAGGGAGTAGACTTCAGTGAAACCTTTTCACCAACCTCAAGGTTTGATATCATAAGAGTTTTATTAGCCATAGCTGCACAGAGAAAATGGAAAATTCTGCAAATAGATGTCAAAACTGCCTTTCTCTACGGTGAAGTTGAAGAAACAATCTTTATGCAACCCCCTCCAGGCTTAAGTTTTGATAAAGATTTAGTGTGTCGGCTCAAAAAGTCTCTGTATGGATTAAAACAGTCATCTAGATGCTGGAACAAGACTTTTTCAGAATTTTTAACTAGTTTTGGCTTTAATCAGTGTACTGCTGACTCGTGTGTTTTCAGTGGTATTTTTCGAGGTAAGAAAGTACTTTTAATTTTGTATGTTGATGATGCCTTATTATTTTGTGAAGAAAAGAAGATTCTAATCGAAATTGTAGATGACTTCAAAAAAAGATTTGAAGCAACTATTTGTGAAACAGGCTGTTTTGTTGGAATGGAGATAGATTATAGAGCAGACAGTTCAATTTTCTTGCATTCAGAAAGTTATATCAGAAGAATCTTGAAGCGATTTAATTTAGATGATGCAAGTCCAAATACTGTACCTGCAGATCCTGGAACAATCCTGTCATCAGAATCGAATCCATTTCCAGATGGAAAAACTATCCCTTACAGAGAAGCTATTGGATCTTTAATATTTCTTGTAACAACCACACGTCCGGATATAGCCTTCTCTGTTAATGTAGTCAGCCGATTTCAAAACAATCCCGGCCAAGTGCATTGGAATGCTGTGAAACGTATTTTCAGATACCTGAAAGGTACATCAGACTATGGCATTGAGTACTCTCCAATAGCCAACAGTCTTTGTCATCTTGTTGGATTATCAGATTCTGACTTTGCTAGTGATGTCGACACGAGAAAATCGACTTCTGGCTACGTCTTCAAAATTAGCAATGGTCCTGTAACTTGGCCTAACCAGAAGCAGTCAACTGTTTCAACATCCACAACTGAGGCTGAATATATTGCAGCTTCAACTGCAGTGAAGGAAATACTGTGGCTGCGCCAACTTCTGCAAGATGTGGGTGAAAGTGAAATATGTGAAGAGGGTATTACTCTTTTTGTTGATAACCAAAGTGCCATCAAACTTATCAAAAACTCAGTGTTTCACAAACGCACAAAACATATTGATGTGCGTTATCATTTTATTAGAGAAAAGTGCGATGATGGATCAGTCATTGTAAAATATATAAAATCTGAAGAGCAGTTAGCAGATATTTTTACAAAAGCTCTTCCAAAGGTAAGATTTGAAAAATTAAGGGAACTGCTCAGCATAAAACAAATGGACTGTGACTATGATTGAACTTTCACAAGCTTTTCATCACATATTTTTTAATATGATAATCTAGTGTTTGCTTCTAATGTTTTAATTTGCAATTTGACTTTCATTTAATAATTAGTTTATATTCTTATGTCATTGATCATTTTGTAAATTCAAGTGACAACATAATTGGAGGGAGTATTAGAATTTGAATTCTGTTGTCATAATTATAGCTGTTGTTTTGGCAACACACTTTTTAGTATATATGAATTGGCAACACTGATCTCAATGTTGTCTTGTCTTGGATGTGTTCCTTGGCGTTTGTCGCCGTGCTATGTAATTGTATAATTAATTTTTGCCTCTTATTAAACATTTAAGTATGAAGCAAGCTGTTGAGAATTCACCCGTGAATGATTTTTTCTTAAAAAACGGTGTACTTTATAAACTTGTTCAAGATCGCGAACTATTAGTTATCCCACAAGCCATGCAAAATCAAATTATACAAGATGTACATTCTCAAGGTCACTTTTCCACTCAAAAAACTGCGGATATCCTTAACAGAGACTATTACATTCCAAATTTTAATAAACTAGTACAAACTGTCATTGCGAACTGTGTGCCATGCATTTTGTCTTCCAGGAAGTCTGGAAAGCCTGAAGGTTTCCTTCACCCAATTCCGAAAGGTGACACTCCTCTTGATACGTACCATGTCGATTTTCTCGGACCGTTACCGTCGACGATAAAAATTATAAGCATCTCTTGACGGTAGTCGATGCATTTACTAAATTCATGTGGATATATCCTGTAAAATCCACAACTGCCCGTGATGCTTTAGACAAGCTTAAACTCCAACAAACTGTCTTTGGAAATCCACGTCGCATTATTTGCGACAAAGGCCCTGCTTTTACGTCGACTGATTTCATAACATTTTGTGAGGAACAGCACATAGAGTATGTCCCAATCGCTACTGGTGTACCTCGTGGAAATGGCCAAGTCGAACGATTCCATGCCACGTTGATCCCAGTTCTCACTAAGTTATCTTTGGATGTTCCCACCAAACGGTACAAACATGTCCCTTCAGTACAAAGAATTATCAATAGTACAAAGTCAGATACAAAATAGTTTTCCCCATTCGAGTTGTTGGTTGGGATTAAAATGAAAAATAAAGATGACATTCGCATAAAACAACTCCTAGAAGAAGAGCTTGCCAACGTTGCATTAGATACTAAAAACGAGTTAAGAGAAATCGCTAAAAATAACATTATTCAACACCAACAACAAAGCAAACGATTTTATGACAAACGTAGAAAACCGCCCAAAGTATATCAGGTTGGTGACTTAGTCGCAATTAAGCGTACTCAATTCGGACCAGGCCTGAAACTTAGAATCAAATATTTTGGTCCGTATAAAGTCAAAGCTGTTAACAGTCATAACAGATATGAGGTAGAAAAGGTTGGACACCATGAGGGTCCAAACACAACATCCACTGCAGTTGATATGATGAAACCGTGGTCAACCACGTAAAAGATGAAATTCAACGCTTTTTTATTCTTATACTGTACATATTTTCTATATTTTTGTCTTATATTATGTCTTACAATACACGACGTCTATCATTTTATTATTCAAGTATATTTTTGTGTTTTCTATTTTTGTCAAGAAAGATTCTAGTATTATTTTTATTTTCAAGTGTATATCTATTAATATTTTGTTTCATTTCATTTTGGTTTACGAAGATAAGTTTATGAAAATTTTTAACATGTATACAGCAAGACGAAATGATGTATTCTATTAAATTCATACGACGAATATGTGGTAATATTAAGATGATCTGGTGATATTAAGATGAATGTTACGACTATAAGATGACGACGAATTTTTAAGACGATCCAAGACGGCAAATTTTAAGACGGTCTGATAACGATGAAGACGAGAAAAAAAAATCATCACCAATACTCATCAGTTACTATATATATATATATATATTTAAACTGTTTGTTTTCCCTTGCTGTTGCTTTTTCCTTTTCAATTTTCAGTTCCTGGCAACGTCGCCATGAGGTCATGGCAAGTAGAATGGCCGAGTGTCGGAATGGCAACGGCCCGGCAGCAGATACGCACTGAGAGCAGCGCCACCATTGCTTCAGCGGTAGAACATTCCCACCGCCGAGACGAGAAGATTTTGGACTATCAAGACGTATGACTGTCGCACAAAAAAGCGTAACTAAAGTTACGAAAGACCTGTACTGTCGAACGACGATGTTAAAGTTTAATCATGCAAATCTGTATATACTTTTTTTGTAAATAGTAATCAATACAATATTTAATCCAATTCGAAGCCTTCATTTACTTATGACATTAACATTTATATACAAACGAGATATTTAAAAAAAATTCTACCATAAAATTAACATTTGCGAGCGGGTGTTTTCCTGTGAGTGAAGTAGCTCTCTTAATGGTCAACTTGAAATATTATCTCAGCATGGAAGAGAATAAATAGAATTAACAATGATTTTGAATCACAACTATTCTCTCGCAGTAGCATTAGTCAAATCAATGCGTCTAATAAGCAGGCCACACAGCCAAAATCCAAACAATCCTCATCACCATAGTAAAAATAAAAAATAAACAATCATGCATTACGGCATAGATTTTTTTATAAAATGTAAGGAATTATCCGGGGACGACTTGGGAGAAATAAGTTGGTGACACATAAATAAGTTTGACTCGGGGCCTCTCTTGCGATTCTAACTCGTTTATTGAAGCCTTCCTTCTTACAGTCATATTCGCGCGTTCAATCGGAGGTCCCGCGAGCCATTTACGTTGAATTTTGAGATCTACATGGCCGAGGGTTTGGCTGACCGCTCAAATGTGCCAAAAATCCGTCTTCTTCGTCCTTGTTTTAAACAGAATTTAGGATATTTTCCAGCAGAGGGAGAAAGAGTCAAATTGGGAGGATCATTTATTTTAATTGGTCAATTAGCTTTTGATTGATGTCTGGGGTCTTATGCCGACACCAAGGCTTGGCAGTGCCTGGGAGCCGCACCCCACAGATTGCTGCAAGAAATGCAAACTCATCACTTTTAAAACTTAAAGAGATGTCGAAATTGATAGATGAAAGTAATATTTGTGAGGCTGAGAAACAAAGATTACAGGGGCAGATTAGATTTAAGCATTAGATTTATAAGTTAGAAAAAATGTTTTGAGATTTTAAATTTTAATTTTGCATTTTAAAAAGGGTTTATTTATATCCTTTCACATCCCCCCCCCCCCTCCAAGATGAGATCCACCAGATTTGCCTGCAAAACTGGGGGAGCTCACCCGGAAGACCGAGAATGCCAAAGTGAGTTAAAAAGAAGTGTTTAATTGAGTAAGGTTTCAAAATAAGTTAAATAGTTAAATTTAGAACTAAGATTGTTAAAATGTGAGGGCTGCTGGAAAATTTTGCTGCTGGAAAAATATGAAAAGTTCACGTTTTGACGCATAAAAATTAAGGAAAAATGAAAGATTTTATGTTTTTATGCTAAAAATTTCTAAGTTTGGGATATGGCTCTCGGGACAATCTGACCGAACTTTACATTAAAAACTTGAAAAATATAATAATTATACCACAAAACATACGAAATCTATGAAAACAATAATACACTAGTGTAATACTAACACAAGGAATATATGAAAAAAAAAATACAATAATAAAATAATAGTGCTTTAAAGTTTTGTGGCCATAAGTGTGTGGCCTAAAAGTCTCTAGATATTTTTGTGCTATTTTTGTTCATGTCCTTACAGCACAAATTTTCCAAAATATTTTATAAAATATATATAGTTCTGTGAAAATTATAACTTTATGGTAAAAAGTGCAAAAATTAAATATAAAAATAGTTATATAAAAATATATAAACATATGGTATCAATATAATAAAATAATAATAATAAACGTAAGAAATTGATGTGAAAAATATATGTTCTTTATATGTAAAATATTCACATTAGACAACTAGTTAGAAATGTGAAATTATGGAAAAAATTGAAAATATTTATTCACATTTTTTCAAAACGTGAAAATATTAAAATTGCAGCCATATAAAATTGTTAAAATTAAAAGATTATGTAAATATTTAAAAATAATGGAATATACTGTAAAAATGGACAAAACAGGTGTGGACATAACGAGTGTATGATATAGAGTTTATTTACAGGGACTACTGGTTAGGTAAGTAGTTTTATTTGTATCCTAAACCTTTGGAGGTTTTAGCAGATCCTAAACCTCGAGGAGGTTTTAGCAAAAACTAAAAAAAAAGAAAATTGAGCATGATATTTTTATTTTGGGTGAAGATGTAGATGCAATTTAATTGTAAGCAATGAAATTTACTGTTTTGCAGACTGAGGTGTATTTGTTTTCCCCAGTGGCATTAATAAATCTGAGCAGCAATATAATAAATTACAACTACATCTCACTGTGAGCTCAAAGAAAAAATATATAAATAAATTCCTGCTCTAGACAAGTATAAATCACAGAACATTTTTCCTTTAAAATTGAGGCCAGAACGCACCGAATTTTCCTTGCTAGTTTTTGCGCAAATAGCAAAAACTTTTTTATTTTTAAGGGTTTTACTACTGGCAAAGGAAAAATTAATTAATAAGACAAAAAATAATAAACCTGGTATGAATCAAAAAGGACAGCGTTTTAGAAGTGCATGGCAACCTGGTGACAATTCTGTTTACTAATGGATCTATTCTTACAAAAATGTCAGCAGTCGCCACATTTGCACGTGAATATCACTGAATCCTCTTTGATTGCACAGGGGTGTTTTTGGTTGGAGTTTAACCAACTCAAAAACTTAAAAAAATTGTGGGCTTAAAGATTTAATGGAATGGAACCATGGTCATCTTTAAAAATTGAATGGGTGGATTTAGACACTATTGGACTTACCACGGCAAAAGTGGGTTCACCAAGGTCATGTCTAAACCGATTGGTTAATAAATTGAATTTATTTTGAATATTTAAAATGGTAAGGACGGGGCCTTCCAAATTTTTCTTTAAAAACTGGTTGGGGTTTAACCAACACATGGGGGTCGTTTAGTGAATGACGGGCGCGACATTTTAATTAAAAAGGGGATAGATATAATAAAATTGCACAAGAGGAAATGGTAAAAATAATAATATAACATCTAAAAATATTGAATAAATGTACGGAAAAATACAACATTAATGCTTATTTACATGAAATATAAAAAAATTATTACTGGCAATTTGAATTGTATAGCTACCAGTTGTGTAAAAATATATTTTTCATGTAAAAAGAAACTAACTATAATAATGAATAAGTAAAATAGGCAATAATTAAACACACACAAAATCTAGAAATAATACTAAAAATATATTTACAACTTTAAAAAGAATTCACCTGGAAAAAATTGGGTAAAAACTTGATGAAAAATACTTAGTGAATAAAATGATGAAACACTGAACGATAACTGTGTAAATGTATCATTTAATATCTTCATAGCTATTTTCTTTCCTGTTTCACTCTTATATGGAAAAAGTTATAAAAAGAAACAAAAATGTTGTCTGTTTAAATGTTTTTACTGGAAAGCATTCATAAATGTAACTAATTCAACCCATTTATTTATAATACCATAAACATTAAATTCAACTGCAGTTATTTTTTGGTGATCGCACGTATGCTTCACCTGATGAAAAAGAAAAGAAAACTACTGTTATCAAAACTTATCACAATTTTAATGTGCATAGCTGGTCATTTCCCAATTTCTTATAACTTTAATAACTTGAACTTTACAAAAAAAAATAAAGCTAATAAAATTTTAAAATAATAAATTTAAATTTGTTTAAAACTTCTAAAATCCCTTTAACACAACTGTGATATTAAAAAAAAAATCTACTTTTAAACTTTTAAAAATTACACATTGATAACAGCATTTTTTTTTTTTTTTTTTTTTTTTTTTAATTTGATATTTCCAGGAATAACTTTTCAATATTAATTCGTTAAGCAAATAAACAAATAAAATATTGTTTAATTTAACAAAATTGATTTTTAAAAACACCTTTTCATAAAAAAAATAACGTAAAAGAAATCTGTATTGTGGCTTAATTACTTTTAATACAAAACTTAATAAAATATTAAAAAAATTAAGCTTCAATTAAAAAATATCAGTTACTTTCAAACACTTAAATGAAGAAATTAAAAAGAATGTAATGAAGCTTTATATTTTTTTTCCCTACAAAACTATTAAAACGGAAATTTTAATAGCAATAAAACTTACCTGTGAATTAAAATATCCAATTTACTTTAACACACCCACACACACATACAAACAAAAAATAAAATAAAATAAAATAAAATAAAACGCAGTGCTTTTTCTGACCCAGATCATTAACGTTATTTGTTCACTAAAGGTAAATAATAACATTTCCGTTGGTCAGTTCAGTGCATCATGAATCACTTTAGTTTAACGTGCTCAACTGAAAGAAAGAAAAAAAAAGATTTAAAAAATAAATGAAAACTGAATGTTTTTTCCTTTTCTTACTCAGTTCTAACCACAAAAATTTAAAGTCCGGATCGCTCAGATAACGAAGGACACAAATAAATATTTCAGTTCTGTATTGCGCGATCTTGAAAATCAGCTGTCTCTTTGACCTACATATGTTGAGGTTATAAAAGAGTTTTTCGAAAGATTCAGTTTGATCTTCAGTAGTAGATAATAATTGGGGGTTCTACGCCAGCGGTGGGTGCGGTGGTGACCTTCTGTGACTGTGAAGGTCACCGGAAGGGACAGATGTGGACACCGGAAGTCGCAGGTGTGGATAACAAACATGTTGAGACAGGAAACCGGAAGGAATTTGGAGATAAGGACAGGATGAGACTTTTTTTTTTGTCTAAAAAGGGTTTTGAACACGATAAAACAAGTTATTTCTTGAAAGGGAAAATTTTTTAATTTTTAATTGTGGACCCACCATAACCACCCGCTATGAAAACAATTCATAACGCCACAATTATTATTTTTCCCATCTGCATATCCTTTTGCACCAGACATCTGTGAGAGACCTGTAACGAAATAAAAGAAAGAAAAAGAAAACATTTTACTTAAACAATTTATGTACATTGAATGAGAAAAAAAAAAAAGAAATAAATATAGTTACCACATCTTTAGGTGAGCATGTTGCAGGGTGTTCTAAGCAGAAACCTCCTGTTTGGACAAGCAGAAACCTTGTGTTTGAACTTGCAAGATGTTCTAAGCAGAAACCTTCTGTTTGGATCCGCATGGTGTTCAGCTAAGTCATTCGCAGCAAATTTTAAGCGTAGCAAAAGTTTTTAAAAATAATAGTTCTTGATTATGCACCATGAAAATAATAGTTCTTAGTTATGCACCACGAAAATAATAGTTCTTAGTTATGCACCACGAAATCAATAGTTCTTGATTATGCACCATGAAAATAATAGTTCTTAGTTATGCACCACGAAAATAATAGTTCTTAGTTATGCACTATGAAAATGATAGTTCTTGATTATGCACCATACATAAGTTCAATTCTTGAAGAAAATTAAAAGTTCTTGGTTATGTAGCATAAATAAATTCAGTTCTTGAAGAAAATTGAAAGTTTTTGGTTATTCAGCATAAATAAATAAATTCTGTTTCCTGAAGAAAATTAAAAGTTCTTTTGAAGAAACATTATATTTTGAAGAAACATTTTTTCTTAAAGAAAATTGAAAGTTCTTCTTTTGAAGAATTTTTTTTTTTTTTTTTTTTTTTTGGAAGAAAGAAAGAAAAATATATATTTTTTCCTGAATTGTACCCATCCGTCCACCCGCCATGTTTTTCATGACGCTACAATTCATTTGGGGAGAAAAAATTTTAGACCACCCGATGCCTTTTATACACGGCCACTATATTCGAAGACGTTTGACGACCACAGTTTTTCAAAGACTTGAGAAGAAGAAGAGAAGATTTTTATTATTGAGTACCCCTTACATTCTCGCCCACAGCTGCTAGCACCTTTAAATTAACTTTGAAAAAATATATCTTGTACAGAATAATGCACCCCAGTTGATGAAACATTTTATCTTGACTTGAATAAAATCTTGATTTTTGAAAAATGATTTGACTTGAATAAAATCTTGATTTTTGAAAAATGATTTGACTTGAATAAAATCTTGATTTTTGAAAAATGATTTGACTTGAATAAAATCTTGATTTTTATCTTGAATTAAGTCTTGATTAGAAGAAAGAAGTTTGATTTTTGAAAATCTTGAAGAAAAAATTGTATGGTTTTGTATGATGAAAAAATAATTATTTTGGAATTTTATAGTGGCCGTGCGCGAGCGTATGGACACCATCTTCTAAAATATAACGCTTGTCATCAAAAGCTGACAAAGCTATTTTGTTAACTTGAGTTGTGTGAAGATGATGTCGCTCGCTTTGAATTCGATATTGGATCTCTCTCGTTGATTGGAGACTCTCTAAGCAGGTCTTATAATGATTATGTTTGATTTTATTTTTTACGACGTTTTTGGCCACCCCCTTTGCAGTTTTTTTCTCCCCATCGGCCGACATGATGGAATACATCTTGGCTCGTAGACCGATAAATTCATGAATCGGTCTACTGTTGAGTTCGTCTTTAAATTTTCCGATCACCTTCTTATTTTTCTTATCAAATAAGGGGTGATCGTTTGGATAATCTGATGTATCCAACATGTCGGAAAATGCCTGCATATCCGTGTATATATTTCGAGTACGGATTTCATATGTTAGAGAGTCGGTGTCCGTGAACAGAAGCGTCGATTTATTTTGATATTTTTTCTTTATGACGTTGTAATGAAAATTATACATGAGGATCTTGCTCAGCTCCAATATAACAAAACCTACATAAATGGGTTTATTTAATGTAAGTGTTTGCTTCAACCTTTCAACCGCAACTAAATTGTGGTCAAAAGGAAGAAACCTTTTGAAGGTAGGAGCTGAGACAAGTTTTTTTGCTTTCTGTTCACAGTTCACTAGCTGTACATCTTTGTGTCTTCGAATATTCTCCAATGACTTGCCATATACCGCATTATTCATAAGTTTAAAAAAAATCTTTGGCGAAGGGGGACTTTGCTTTTTTTCGTTGCTCGGTATTAAAATCTATATAATCTTTTAGCCACGGCTTTTGTTGGAATTTCAATATTTTATGTACAGCTAGTAACTGGAGGCCTTGCTGTAAATAAAATTTTAAATTTTTATAATATGTAACATAATTTTTTTTATCTTTTAAATTGGGGACTAATTTCGTGACTGGGCAGTATTTATTTCCGTGCAGAGCGTCGATAGAAAAAGGAGAGAGATCTTCATATTTGATTTCCATTTTTTCGGGCGCCAGTGGATAACAGTTGTGGTCGTCGTGAAGCTGCTGGGGGTATTCAAGATCAACTTCGAGAATATAACCCACTGGACTATTTTCGGGAAGTTCAAGTATCTCTTTCACAGAGATAGTCTCTTCAGAGACCCACTCAAACTCCCCGCATGGCAGAGATTGGCTCATGGCCCACCCATACAAATTATTGGCATCAAGGTACATGATATAATTATCATTTTCGCCCCCTTCGCCATTGCCAATAACTTCATTTTTAGCTTGGGGCCAACGCTTTGTTATAACCGAAATACCCCCTCGAATGCCTTGCTCGATGAACAGATGCATATTTATATCTGTGAGCAATTCGAGGGGTTGATTTGTCATTTTCAAACAACTCTGCCATGCTAGCCCAGGGCTGTTAACAGGTGCACACAGTCGATATTATAAAATTCCAAGCATATTTTTCTAAAGTTTTCGAAGACATCTGATAACTGAAGAACATCCACTTGAACATAGAGATTATGATACTCGCCCATTGTTTTTATATTGAAAGACTTCCATACATTTTGTGCATGTTGATAATCTTGATTAGAAATTTTTTCACCAGTTAAAGTACTGGTGAAGGCATCGGGTGGTGGCAGCTCGCTTTCCTCAAACTTTTGAAAATTATCCATATATTCATAAGGATAAATTCCCTTTCTGAGTAACAGATCAGTATTGTGAGGAAAGTGCTGTTTTAAAGTATGAAATTTATCATGTTCTAAATTATTGACTAATTTTTCTAAGGAGGTGGCCATAAATGCGAAACTATCAATAAATGTGAGTGACACTCTGCACTTGTTAATTTTCCTTGACAAAGAGAAGGAGATATATTTTTCCATCGTAGATGGAATGACGGAAAATTCGTGATCGTCAATACTGCCCAGTTGCTGCATAAGTAAATGCCCGTCGTAATGTTTCAGATTGTGAAACACGACGGGAATCTTTTTTTGAAGTCTGAACTTCAAATTGCAGCTATTATGCAAGGCCCCCCGATAGCGACCGTTTAGATGATCATGGTCATGAATTTTATCCCCATTGAAAGCTTTTTTGCAAAGATAACATTGCGTGGCTGACTGGAAATTTTCTTCATCTTGCGGCGTCATCTTGATAGGTACAATAGTCGTTAATGGAATGGCAAGTTCTTTTTCTTCTTCTAATAAAGCATTTAAAAAGTGGCTAACAGCGTTGGGCCCGCGATAGACTGTGATACGCTTAGTGGGTTGTCCATTAGGACCAATGATTAGGTAAGCATACCCACATGCTTCATGTTGAGCCACTTTTTTAGTTTGACTTTGTGTGTGCACCTGATCCATGCCGACAATCAAAGATTCAAAGTCGGCATAGATGATGTAGGGGATCGGATGACATAGCTGATAATTATTAAATTGGAGAATATGGTCCCCCTCTTCCGGCATTCGAATTTTTTGTGGGGCATGCTTTTTACATAAAGGTGTATGCTGTTTTAATAAGTTATTATTAGAAAATCGATGCAAACAGTAGTAGCAGTAGAAATGAGCAGCTTTATGATTTGTAAGATCCCCCAGCAGCCGTGAGAAGCTTCGAATGAGACAATAATGTTTTTTTTCTTCGTTGCTGATAAGTAATAAATTAATGCAGTCTTCGTCTTCTCTATCAGACACATATAAGGGAAAAACTTCATCTTCGAAGCCAAAGACGTTGATGCGAATGTCATTCAGTTCTTCGATTTTGGCTATTTTGCATAACGGAATGGGGCACTCAATATTTCCTAATTTAATCTCATGTTCATGAGGTTCATAATTCGACACTCTATTAGCATGTTCATCGTATGGAATTGGATATTTGTGGGCGAGAATAGACCATACAAAGCACTTATTATCTTTTTCATTCTTAATATTTAAAACGGCCCTTTTCTTATATATTTTCGGAGGAAGTTCGATATAAGTGCTAGCAGCGAGGGGGTGGTACTTGGCCATACAGAGTTCTAATTTTTCTATACGTTCCAGGGTCCAACCAGAACCCATTTGAACAAATGACTCGAACGATTTTTGTATCTTAGCAAAAGCTTGCTGCATATTACTTGTAATAGAAAAATCGGCCAGCTCGATCATCACATTCGAACGAAAGTGTGCTTTGATGGTCTCGAAATCCCCCTCTTGTGTTATTTTGGATAGAATAACATGGGTCACAAGATACCATTTTAGGGCACGTTTTTCGCTTAATTGGAACTGAATTTCTTCCTCCAACAAAGGTGCGGTTTGCGTAAAAAATGCATTAAAGTCATGCTCATTCTCTTCGTTGGACTCAAATGTCACGATTGAGAATACATTTAAGGCGTCATAACTTTTATGTAAGCGAGACTTTTTACTACGGGGTGCATTATTATTTAAACTTTTACGTTTTGAAGAGTGTGCATGCGTGGTGCGCTGGTGCAACGTAAGATCTTTTTTAAGATCAAATTCTGCACTGCATTGATTACAGGACACTTTTTGGTGTATTTTTAAGTGCCTGTTCAAATCACTCTTTCTAGTGTACGATTTGCTACAAATCTCACAGGTGAAAGGTTTTTCGCCACTGTGACTTTTCATGTGACGTACCAATGCATCTTTGCGTGCAAATGACTTGTGGCATTGAGGGCAAGTCTGAAAAGATTAAAAAAGCCCCAGTTTAATTTTAAAAATGAATTTTGAACAAACATTTTTCAATTGAAACTTAAAAAAACAACATTTACAAACCCCGTTAAACATATCTTTTTTTTTAAATAAATTTTTTCCCCATTACAATACATCGTTTACAAACTTCATTAATCATTGACTCTTTTTCAGAATTTAAATAATAAAATTTTAAAAACTTATTTAATAAATCGTTTACGAATGCCATTATACACATTATTTTTAACACTTAAAAAAATAATTTTTTCACCCCGTCGTTCGCAAACCCCATTAAACATATATATTTTTAAAGAAATTTTCATTATGAAAACAATCTATTTTTAAAATTGTAACTATCAAAACTTTTTGAAATAATAATAATAATAATAAGTAACCTTGTTTGCATTGCTCATGTCTGTACTGGTAGAAGGCACAGAGGTCACAGATGATAAGAAGTGTTGTAGAGAGGAGTCACCCACACTCTGCAAATTGTTAAAAAATGTTGGAGGCAAATCTTGTAAGATTTCTTCGATGAGAGGTGTTTCCATAACACTCTACAAAACAAACACGTTCATATTTAAAAAATGTCACGTACACTTACTACTCTATTTTAAATCATAAAGGCATAAATGTCAACTTTGACAGCATTTTCTAGAAATGTATCTATCTTTACCGAAAAATGGAAAACGTGTTTCGATGACAAAGTTTATCGATTAAAAGATTTATGGAAACAAATTTAAACTATTCGCATACAATTTTAAAACTATCAAATTTGACAACATTTTCTAGAAATGTATCCTCCTTTATAAAAAAAAAAAAAAAAAAAAAAAAAAAAATGAAAAACGCGTTTCGATAAGTTTCTCAATAAGACTATCTGCTTTTTCAAACAAAAATATTTCAAAGTTTATGAAAACAATAAAGAGAGTACTTTATCAAAATATGTTACGATTGTTAATCTATTTGAATATTAAATGGTGGAAATTTTATCACATATACACAAATATTTCAAAGTTTTTTTGTAAACAGAAAACTTTAAAGAAAAACGATTGCTAAACTACTTCAATAGTAAAAGCTTAAGTTAGAAATTTGTATCATACAAATATTTCAAAGTTTCTGTAAACAGAAAAAGAAAAAAAGAAGAAAAATGCATTACGATTGTTTATCTATTTCAATATTAAAAGCTTAAGTTAGAAATTTTATCATACATACACAAATATTTCAAAGTTTTTCTAAACAGAAAAAAAAAATGCATTACGATTGCTAATCTCTTTCATTCTTAAAAGATTTTTTTTTTTTTTTTTTTTTTTTTTCAAACACATGCAAATAATTCAAAGTTTTTATAATTAGAAATAGATTAAACCATTTTTAAATAGTAGAAAAGTTTGATTAATTTTTTATTTAAGAAGTGTCGAAAATATTCTTTTAAAATATTAAACATTCAAATAGCTTTTAAAATATCACAACAATAAATAATTTAAAATATCATAGCAGAAAAAGTAAAACTAAATTTGGATTAAGAACAGACGAAAATATTCTTTTAAAATATTAAACATTCAAATGGCTTTTAAAAAATCACAACAATAAATAATTTTAAACCATTTACTATACTATTCTGTTAAATTACTAATCTTTTTTAAAGATAATAGTTTAAACAAACATAATTAACTTACTTCAAAATCCTGTAACGCAGAATGTAAATCTTGAGTTGAATTATCCATAGCTAAGTTGAAATAATCCTTCAGCACAAAAGCACAAAAGCACAAAACTTGAAATATCCTTTGAAATAACTGATAAGCACTGGTGATTAAACACTGGTCACAAATCAAATTCTAAAATAAGAATGACTTGATTTGGGAAGTGAGTTCTTCTTTATCTATTTAGACCGGAAGTTGAAACACTCCCCTTTTATCTGTCATTGGTCGAATCATTTTCCTTATCAGCCAATAAATTTTAAACATATCTCCCTCCTTCTATTTCTTATCAGCATCACCATGATTACGTCATTCGATGTCATTTTCTAGAACATATTGCATCACTAACCAGGATTCTCGAATGTTCCAAAGAAACCTTATTTCCGATAGTTTTATCAACAAGTTTATTTCCTATGTTTAAAATTAGCAAAAGACTAGTGTTGTCTTATCGAATGTTTCTAATTATAAAACAGGAAGTGTAAGGCATTTCGGATGTGTTTTATCCACAAGGTAATTTCCTGTGTTATCTGAAAAACATATGTGTAGCTTATCAAATGTTTCTAATTAACAAAACAGGAAGTCAGGCAGGTGTTTATCAACAAGCTTCTTTCCTGTGATTAAAATTAGCAAAATAGTAATGTTATCTGAACAAACATAGGGTGAGTTTCTCGAATGTTCGTAGTTAAAACAGGAAATAGATTCATTCATTATTTGCATGATTTTTCAAGAAGCTTATTTCCTTTCTTGACCTAAAATTAGATAACACATAGGGTTTTTCAAATTGCTTTTATTTAGATAAGTCTTATCGATTTGTGAAGAAAGGCTCGTTTCTGTTTAATGGTTGTACTTTTCATTTTTTTTTTTTTTTGATAACATTGTAAAGTTTAAACACAATTAATATTTTGAGACAATTTCTTGTTTCGTGAGTGTTAGAATTTTTTTTTCTGTTATATTTATGTTGTGAAAATAACTTTACAAATAGAAAATATTTAAATAGAAATCTATTTTTTAAACATAGTGTAATAAATACTCATTTTTTATAGTGTTTAAAATGAAGCTGATTAAATTAAAAAATATGTTAAATTTTGGTCTATTTACACCATGAAAAAGCTATATAAATATAAGAGACAAAATTAGAATAGAATTAAAATCTATTTTTAATAAGTTTAAGCTAATCTTTTCTAGTAAGTCTATGCTAAGGATTTGTAAACATGTCCAAACAAGAAAAGTAAACAATGACTCACCCAATTTAACGTGCCACACAAAAACAAGTCTGGACAAGTTTAGACCAATACGTAATGACGTCACCCAACACGTCTAAACAAGAAACAGATCACTGCTAGCGAGGAAAAATAACAGTGCGAGTGTATTTAAAGTTTATTTTTATCTCAAACCGGAAATGACGTCATACACCACAAGACGGGCAGCGCCCCCTACTAAAGATAAGGTTGTAAGGTTAGTTGTGTGAAGATCAACAGCCAGAGTGGACGTGTTTTTAAGGGTAAGTGTCGAATTTTCATATTTTATTTGTTTTTATGTAAACTCGTTACAGAAAACACACAAAGGGATACATTTCAATTCAGTTTTATTAAAATAAAGTTGACCAAGTAGGTTTGAGTAATACATTAGGTTTCGTAACAGATCTATTTTTGGGTTTTACAAAATTCATTCGAGGGGATACATTTTTAGGCTTGTCCTTTAAGGCTTCTAATGATAAATATTTATTTTTAATCGTGTTGGAGGGTACTCCCATTTCACGAAGAGCCCTTAAAAATTCTGTTGGTGGTTTCACAGGTGGCTTCTTGCTAACATTAAAAATAAGATGAAACAGTTCAGCCAAGTTTGCATTTTCCAGGGTGTTTCCATTATACATAATATTTCCAGCCGGGTCCCATTTCATGTTGCTTGATTTCAGAAACTTGAGTAAATTACTAGCATGTTTCTTCATGTGTTTGGGTACTGAATTTATCACAAATTCGTCGTAAGCAGTCTCTTGGGTTGTTTCTGTCTTGTGAGGGGATTCTAGTTTATCATGTTCCGTCTTAACAGGTTCCGTCTTAACAGGTTCCGTCTTAACAGGTTTCGTCTCAACAGGTTCCACTTCAGGTTCCGTCTTGTGAGGTTCATCTTCCTCAAATGGCTTCGATCTCCAAGGAACATTAAATTCTTGTAAATTCATTTTCCGTTTTAACAGTTCATAGTACATTTGTACTTTTTCATAATCGGGTCGTGCACTGTTGAGTATTTTAGACATGGCTGCATCAAACTCTGTCATTTGCTTTTTAGTAGGCACATTTCGAGTCAACTCTTCTTCTGGCACGAGGGCATATTTAGTGGCGAACTCCATTGATAAGTCCCGTTAACACACTCAACGCAGCTGGTATTAAAATATTTAAAAAGCCTCCGTTTTGAATAATCAGTTTCTTTTTTTGAAACAGAGGACCTTTCTTTATGCTAATTTTTCTAAGTGTAGTTTTATATTTCTTTAAAGTCTTTTTCTGATATTTGGATAAAGGTATATTTCCGTTCAACACATTCAACGAACATTCGCAGATAGCTTTTACCGATCGAGAAGGTAATTTTTTTAAAAGTTGTCTACGTAAAGCTTTTGGACATGTATGAATCAATTCCAAGTCGCGACGTTGTTTCTCCGTCACTGTCATGATCGCAACTGAATTAAGATGTAAATGATTTTCTTTTTAAACCCTTTTTCGGGGTGTACACATACTGCGTTTGTCCGGGTAAGATTTGTGTTCTTAAGCGCATGTGTTCATCCGTTTCATTTCTTAAATCCACGAGTAAATATGAGAACGGTTTTTTAGTGGCGTCTTCAAAAACTTCTTGAAAAAATTTACTTTGACTTGGGTATAACTGACGACCTAAATGAATAATTTGACTCATGTCACGACGATTTTTAAACAGAAATAAATATTGGCTGTTGAGTGAAACACCTCTCATTTCTTTACCTTTATGAAACAAATTTTGCGTGATAAATAAAACACTAATATTTAAATGGTGACTTCCCTTTGTATAAAGATAGGTGAGTCGTTCGTCGTCACCGCATTCCGCCATTAAATCATCTAAAATAATAAGGGAATCGGTCCCTAAATACTTGCGATAATCTGCTGGGAAACCTTCCACAAAAGTTACATTTTCTATTTCGTCAAAGAGCTTTTGATGAATTCCGTAAAACCAGACGACTTTGTCGGGAGGCGGGTTAAACATACGGGTCCTTTCTGCTAACAAATCACGTAAAAACCAACTTTTACCGACTCGAGTGGGACCCGATAAAAGCATCGTACAAGGATGTTGAAAGCGTGGAAACTCCATCGTTAATAAACAGACACTCATTAGAACACACTTTAAATAATCACAGACACAGAGGTTTACAGTTTACACAGACATTTATTGATAAAAAGGAGCATAGATGCCAAAACGTTTGGCTACAAAATTATAAACTCGTCGGTCATTCGACAGATCTTCTGTGATAAAATAGGATAGAAATTGTTTCAAAGTTTTACCTCTACATCGAGAAAAAAGATAAAAGATACAATATTGCCCGCAGACGGCAGTTACGTGGGTTTGTAAAACAAGCGGATTAAACTTGACTCGTGAAAAACGTTGTACATAGTTCGCTATAGGTCCTTGAAAAAAGGTAGGCTTATTTCCGTATGAATCGAAAAATTCAACTCGATGAGACAAAGACATAAAAAAGGCTACCCAATGGCTTCCGGGTTCTGTAGACGCGTCCACATTGCAGATAAAACAGGCAGGATAGTTCTCGATTCTTGTAGGGAGTTGATCACTTGGAAACACACCCAAAAAATAATTTCGAGTAACAGGGTCTTCTGTAAGAATCTTCTCAATTTGCAGTGAATTCATTTAGTTGGGAAAGTCGCATATCACGTGACGTGATTTACTAATTTCGATAATGTTTTCAAATTCAGCGTAAATGAACACAGTCGTTGTTTTTTCTAAGGCTTCGGCAAATTTAATTTCGATGCGTAAATTGCCTTGTTGTTGTAAATTTAAATGAGGTCCGTCACATAAATCGGGACTTAAATCAAACACGTATAAGGTATGTCCGTTAGCAAAGTCTTCACGTGTTAAATAATTCCCAGCGTCTTGATGAAAACCAGAGAATAGGCGATGGTAAGCTCTTATATAATTGTTATTCTTGAAATCCAATTCCAAAGGCTTGCTCGGTACAGGTTGTCCGTCCACATAAACACTTAAAAAGTTGACGTTGTGATGGTGAAAGTAAAAGGGATTTAAATCATATTGTCCTGTATAAGCACTGTTATCTAAAAGTCCAATAATAATACGTTTCGGCATGGTTCCTAAAAACACATTATCTTGCATAAACGACTTACTACCGGTCGATATGGAATAAGTCTTACATAGAACTCGATCGATGGGATATTTCGCAGTTGTTTTTTCCAAGGCTTTGGCATGACCCAATAACACACCAGGACTGACTTTCACTTTCCGAATGAAAAGAGAGGCATGTTCTAAAATCACTTTATAGTCGTGGAAGGGTCGAGCGGCATCTTTCTTCACCATCAAACAAAACTCGGGTTTGCTTCGAGTCATTTTAATTTTCATATCCACCATATTCAGTAATAGGCGATTTTGTTGAAAAATATCAGAATGTAAAGGACCGATCATATCCAACGTTTTACTGTTTTGCGTTGCTAGTGGGATCCGATGTTGCTAAATTCTCGTCTTTGTAAAAACACTTGCAGCTTAACAAAGTTTTTTTAGCATCTTCACTATAGTTCACTAACGATTCGAGGTATGCACGAAAGGGATAGGTATTATTAGAAGAGGAGATGCAACGGTCGTTGGCACTCACATCCACTTGTTGAAAAACTGAATCTAAAGAATTATTAATAAAGGCAACCGGTTCACCCGCAGGTAGATCCGTTCCGTCGGATTTCACAATTTTCGCTTTCACATGAATGTAAGAAGCAGATAAATCCGAGTAATCTTCACCGGTTCCTGAGATTAGAAATTCTACAGGCCCCCCATCGCGAATATTAGCGAGAGGGTGGTATTCAACGTAATATCCTTTTTCAATAGCCGTTTGTGTAGGTGGGATTAAAAATAGGTCCAATTCCGATTTAGCACAGGCAGGAGAATCTCGGTGAATAAGTCCAGTCATCTTTAGCCGAAAATATCGTGTACTTTCGCTCTCTTGACTTTGTGTTGAGTGACTACTTTAGCGGGTCGCTTTCTCTTTTTATATTGGCGACCGGAACCAATCATCGTTTTCACTTTCGTAGCCGCTTTATCTGTTAAGTTTTTTCCAGCTTCTTTAAATCGTCGTTTGGCAGCTATTTTAATGTTCTCGCCTCGGGATAGGTCGTTGAGTACATCTACACCTGTATGAAACAATTGTTTTCCTACGGCTTTCGCCCCTGACTTGAAAAGGGGTACCGCAGCACGAAAAAGAGACCGAAACAATCCGCCGAATCCATAACCTCTTTGTAAAGGGGCGCCTTGGTAATAGTTTAAACCATGCCCCAACTGTTGTGTATAATAATCTTCAAAAGATTTCGCACAACACTGGTAGGGAACCAACATCACGAGAGATATTTTTGTCGAAAGTGAAGTTTCACGTACGACCGCCCACGCTCAAATGGCGTTAATTCGCCCAGGTGCGTCCTTATAACAATTTCTAAAGAGTCGAATGATTTTCGACTGATTGGCATATAATGCGGGCGATCAAAGGTCGCACAAATCACTTCTCCGTCTTTTCCAGTTACATTCACGATTCGTAACAAGGGGGCTAACACATCACCGACAATTTGCGGTTCCACAATATCCGAATAAATCATTAACACTCTATAATGAGCACACGGATCTGCTACATACGAACTCGTAACAGTTTGTTCTACATTTCCATCTAAGGATTCAATTTCAGACGGTTCAAATCCCAACATCTGTGCCAGACCGTTTTCCAAAATCACTTTAGCATTTTCTCGCACGTTGATAGTCACTCTCTTCGTAACGTTATTATAGGTGAACGAAATCTTTTTTTCAATGTCTTTAATAGAGATGGCTTTCAAAATATCTGGTACCGTCTCATAAAATCCTGGGGGGATGCGTCTACCAATAGTCTTTCCGTCGTTCAAGTCAAATCCAATCAGATTGGTCGTACTATTCACATTATACCAGGTATGCGGGTAAATAAATTCCACAAGACCCACTTCCCATTCTCCTCTTAATTCGATAGGGGCGGGTAATCGAGTAACAAAATGTGAAATTTTATTCTCGGGAAAATAATTCCTAGAACTGTCCGAGGGTAATGTCAAGTAGAACGACATGTTGCTAAATGCGCTTTCAACCTTCTTGCACTCCCTTATAAGGAAGATAAATCAGACGAGGGAATCCATTGATTAAATTTGTTTGAATACCCTTTATATTTCACATGATATTCCACTCGACCTTTACGGGTACGTTTCTCTAAAATCTTTTCAATTGTATAAGTGTCTTTCATTTGGACTTTTTGAAGTTCTTGGGGATAAAAGGTGCCTTGGATGGGTTCGTCCATCAAATCCTTAATTCGATAGACAGGAGGATCTCTTGTGACACACTCTGTCACTATAAACAGTTCTTCCGTCCAATTGGTTTCGTATCCTTTTTCAAAGGTCAGTTTCTGTTTCGAAACCCGCACCACATCACCCGTTTGAAACACACAAGGTTTTCTTTTCACATTTTCCAAGTTTCCATACAAAGTAAACCAGACATCGCTTTCGTTCTCGGGTGTTACTTCTGCTGGGGTTCTTTTGATGCTCGAATGATAGGTATGGTTATAACTATCCACTAATGAGTCTAACACATCGATATAACGATAAGTATGGTTGTGGGTAAAATATTTCCACATTTTAGTTTTCAAGGTACGGTTAAAGCGTTCAACGACTGAAGCTTTCGTATTATTATGCGTCGTAAAAAATCGAATGCCTTCTTGTTTTAATAATCTTTGCAAAAGCTGGTTCTTAAATTCCTGTCCAGCATCCGATTGAAGCGCCTTGGGTTTTCTCGTTACAAAAATAGTTTGAAACGCTTTCACAACTTCTTCCCCCCGTTTCGTTTTTAAGGGAATCACCCACGCATATTTAGAGAGAATGTCTATACACGTCAGTAGGTAACGAAACCCTTGATTGTACTTTTGTAAACTGATGAGATCCACCAGATCGGTCTGCCATTGTTGATCCATCGAATACACAATTACTCGATTCGTTGGAAAATGTCTTCGAACCGGTTTGTGAAGCGTGTACGAGTCGACTCCGCTTAACCATTTCTGTATCGTCTTCTTCTTGACTTTGCCTTTGGCAGCAAGATACAAGGCATTTACACCACCAAAACTTGCTGCGTGACTTGGAATCGGATAAATCGCCTTCATTACAACATAAAATTTTGTTACGTGATACGTTAATATTAAATCGCATCATATCGAAACAGATAAATTTCCCGTTTCATTTAAATTCAGTATAAAATCCACTTTAAATTTTTCACTACCGGTAAACACATAAATCAACGAATACACAATGCAAATTGTTATATAGAGACACACAACACTCAACACTTCCTCTCTCGAAGTCATGTTTACAAATGATACATCTTACACATGTCACACCCTTTTAAACACTTAAAATCACATTTCCCACCAACCATAAAAACTTTTATAAAATTAAAAAAAAAACTAAATTTTTTTCCCTCTCAAGAAAGAATCTAATTAAAACCCTTTTTATAGAAAAAAAAATCATATTAAACTTTTATAAAGTCAGAAAGTCTTATCACATTTCACTTCCTGATCCCTTCCGGTCTTACTTACGGAATTACTTCCTGTCTAAAGATACTTGTTTCAACCTGTGTATTATCAACATCTGTCATTTCCTATGACCTTGCGAGGTTAGCACATCTAATGTAGAACATCCAAACGTTATCTCCAATTACCTTCCGGCCTTACTTACGGAATCACTTCCTGTATAAACATGTCTGTTATCACCACCTGTCCCTTCCGCTAACCTTGAGACATTAGCACATCTGATGCAGAAAAATTTTCCCTGTCAAGAAAGAACCTGTTCAAAACTCATAAAAAATACGTCTCATCCTGTCCTTATCTCCAAATTCCTTCCGGTTTCCTGTCTCAACATGTTTGTTATCCACACCTGCGACTTCCGGTGTCCACATCTGTCCCTTCCGGTGACCTTCACAGTCACAGAAGGTCACCACCGCACCCACCGCTGGCGTAGAACCCCCAATTATTATCTACTTTCAGTGAGTCTAAAGTTAATAAATTGATGCGGTTTGCACATAGATAAGTTTCTTTTTGACGATAACAGAGTGAGGGAAAAAAAAAAGTTTCTTGGTTGAGGACCGGAAATATAGCAAATAAATTTCAGCATAAAGGATGTTTATTTTCGGTTTTTCTCAGATGATCACGAAAATTATTTTAAGTTTATCTGGCGAGTAAGCACACTAAGTAAAATAATTTGATTTGGAGAAAAAAAAAGTCCCCCGGCCATCGGGGGGAAAGTATTTTTCTTTTCTAGGTGACTATATTCAACTTTTATACACAATAAAAGTTCTTGATGGTAAAATGCACTTTCTTGAAAGACTATAAGGACGCGGTACTCATTATTTTTCAGCAGTCTCATGATATTTCCGAGTGTAGCCAGGCGACGAAACACGAAAAGGGAGTTTTTATCCGCAAAGGTATGCGCAAAAACGTCGTTCTCTTTCTCCAATCGAATGTCACATTAATTACAGGCAATATTCTAAGATTGTTCGTGGGCCGATTGCGCCGACACAACTCTGAAACTATCCGAATTTTTCATGGCACAAGTGGATTTTGTCCTTTATCAAGTTCTGGAAGAAAGGCTGGGATTTTCCCGAAGTAAGCGACCGTCATGCCGAGTTTATAAAATGTAAGGAATTATCCGGGGACGACTTGGGAGAAATAAGTTGGTGACACATAAATAAGTTTGACTCGGGACCTCTCTTGCGATTCTAACTCGTTTATTGAAGCCTTCCTTCTTACAGTCATATTCGCGCGTTCAATCGGAGGTCCCGCGAGCCATTTACGTTGAATTTTGAGATCTACATGGCCGAGGGTTTGGCTGACCGCTCAAATGTGCCAAAAATCCGTCTTCTTCGTCCTTGCATGTGGTTTTAATCAGAATTTAGGATATTTTCCAGCCAAAGAAAAGAGTCAAATTGGGAGGATCATTTATTTTAATTGGTCAATTAGCTTTTGATTGATGTCTGGGGTCTTATTCCGACACCAAGGCTTGGCCGTGCCTGGGAGCCGCACCCCACAGATTGCTGCAAGAAATGCAAACTCATCACTTTTAAAACTTAAAGAGATGTCGAAATTGATAGATGAAAGTAATATTTGTGAGGCTAAGAAACAAAGATCACAGGGGCAGATTAGATTTAAGCATTAGATTTATAAGTTAGAAAAAATGTTTTGAGATTTTAAATTTTAATTTTGCATTTTAAAAAGGGTTTATTTATATCCTTTCATATATATATTTATACTGTTTGTTTTCCCTTGCTGTTGCTTTTTCCTTTTCAATTTTCAGTTCCTGGCAACGTCGCCATGAGGTCATGGCAAGTAGAATGGCCGAGTGTCGGAATGGCAACGGCCCGGCAGCAGATACGCACTGAGAGCAGCGCCACCATTGCTTCAGCGGTAGAACATTCCCACCGCCAGAGATGACGAGAAGATTTTGGACTATCAAGACGTATGACTGTCGCACAAAAAAGCGTAACTAAAGTTACGAAAGACCTGTACTGTCGAACGACGATGTTAAAGTTTAATCATGCAAATCTGTATATACTTTTTTTTGTAAATAGTAATCAATACAATATTTAATCCAATTCGAAGCCTTCATTTACTTATGACATTAACATTTATATACAAACGAGATATTTAAAAAAAATTCTACCATAAAATTAACATTTGCGAGCGGGTGTTTTCCTGTGAGTGAAGTAGCTCTCTTAATGGTCAACTTGAAATATTATCTTAGCATGGAAGAGAATAAATAGAATTAACAATGATTTTGAATCACAACTATTCTCTCGCAGTAGCATTAATCAAATCAATGCGTCTAATAAGCAGGTCACACAGCCAAAATCCAAACAATCCTCATCACTATAGTAAAAATAAAAAATAAACAATCATGCATTACGGCATAGATTTTTTTCAAACAATGAAATGAGATATCTAAATAAACATTACAAAATAACCACAACGCAGTAAAAATCCATTTTCAGGAGTTGCTGTACATAACCGGTAATGTGTACGACTTCTATATTGTGCAACCCTGTATATGATATGCTCACCTCATAATACTACTCTAAAAATAAACATTTTAAATGCATACCACAGCTTAAAACTTGAATCCGGCAGTTATGGGTCATAACCGAAATCTTTTGAGTGTCTCTGTAAATAAACGAAATATTCTAAGCACTCAATAAATTTACAGAAAACATGCTGTAGTGAACCTCAGTAATGTATATCAATTTCATTAAAATACACTGTAAGCGATTTTTCACCATGGATATTAATGCAATGGAATACTTTTGTGCGTATCTGTAAACGAACTATAAATGCTACTTATTCTATATTCTATATAAATCATGTTGCCAGCCACCTCAGTGACGCATATAAATTTCCTTATGCTTGAAACAGTGTAACATAATTAAAATGTACTGCAAACGATTTTTTCCCATTGACCTTAATGTAACAGAATACTTTTGAGTGTCCCTGTAAACAAATTATAATTGCTACTTATTCTATACTCTATAGAAATCATGTTGTCATCTTCCTCAGTGACGCATATCAATTTTGTTATGATTAAAATAGTGCAACATTGATTAAAATGCACTGAAAACAATTTTTTTCCCATTGACCGGTAATTTATCAGAATACTTTTGATTGCCCCTGTAATTTAACCATAAATTCTACACACTTCATTTTCAATACCGAACATGCTATGGTCAACCTGAATAACATATATCGATTACATGACAATCCGACTGTATTTACAGAAGTTAGAGCACGGGAAGACAGAGGGACAGACAAACCGAATTCATAAAAACTTTTCAACTATGTTGGAAAGAGTTAAAAACGAATAATGTAATTCATTTTAAAATGCTTTCATTACATTAGAAAATCTGCAATCAGTATTAGTCAAGAAGGCAACGTTACAGTTTTGCAACCAGTTTTAGTGTCGATGAATTTGGTGTATATGATAGATTAGATAGTACAGATAACGAAAATACCACTCAGCTGGTGAACCAGCAAGGAATGTTGGGATATTGCCATAGTAAGATAGCTTGGATGTTACCATAGCAACATTGCACAGCTCCGTGCAATATGAGATGAACGGTACCCCGATTACTGATGACCACTCCGA
Organism: Maratus michaelseni; assembly: GCA_963931845.1. Classification (NCBI taxonomy): domain Eukaryota; kingdom Metazoa; phylum Arthropoda; class Arachnida; order Araneae; family Salticidae; genus Maratus; species Maratus michaelseni. The sequence goes on from OZ007600.1 coordinate 37,321,824, forward strand.
GTCAGTGTAACATCAGTAATTGGGTTGTCGTTCATTGAACATTGCACCGGGCTGTACGATGTTGCTATGGTAAGACATCACACTGGTACGCTTAGTTGACTGGTTGTTTCGTTATCTGTACCACCTAATCGATAAATCGATCATATATATCAAAACTATCAATGCTAAAATTGGTGGCTGCCACCTTAACTACATGCATTTCTCGCTCTGAACTTAAACAAGAACGAAAAATCATGCGTCAAGCATAGATTATGAAACACTTTCTAACACATCAAGAAAATTGTAACGAAACTTCACCGTTAAATGATGTGAAATAAGATGTGTTAATAAACTGTTTAGAAAACATATAACACATTTCAAAATTCAGTTTCAGCAATTACCGCCCGTAGTGAGAAAAATTGTCGAATTATTTTGTAAAGTCCTGTATATGATCTATAAATTTACATATATACTACATAGCATGATAAAATTCAGTTCAGTTAGAAAACGTGTCATTTAGTTTAAAATTCATTTTTAGCAATTTCGCCAACAGACGGAATTGGACTCGAATTCTTTTATACAGCCTTGTATAATATCTAGAGATTTTTATACGCACCACATATTAAGATAAAATTTAATTCAAGTCAAAAAACGCATAACACAATTAAAAACGCACTTCCAATAATTATGAATTATACACGGCAATGTATCCCTGTATATGGAGATATTTTTATTGATAAAAAAAAAGGGGGGTTTGTTGATTTTCTGTTTGAAAATGGTTGAATAAAAATATTTAATTGATTTTTCGGAGCCATTCATGTTCAAATGCATAAAGAAGTAACAAAAGAAAAAGATGTTCTTTTCATGAAATACCGTTCATGTTTTTTAAAGCTAAAATCATTTCTGTTGACTTTCTACTATCTATACTAATAAAAGAAAGTTTCGTTCTGTGTGTGTCTGTTGGCGATGGCTAGGAAAATTTAGCCCACCTAGAAGGCTGTAAATTTAGATTTAGGTAGTCCAAACCCTCTCCTGGTGCACCATTACTTCAGAATTTTAATATTTCAATTACTTTCTGAAATATTAATTAATATTCACAAAGAACTCTCATCAAAAATACGCTTTTATTCTCTTGGGTTGGTTGGTTCACTGGTTGGTTGCATCCATTCTTCACAGAAGTAATTAAATAAACCAGAGTAGCGATGCATATAGTCCAGGGGAAGTGTACATGTTACCTTGCAAAAGGTCGGGTAGAAGATTTTATTTTTCCAACTTGTATATGAAGAGGCCAGCATGGAAAAACCGAATTAGCCAACAAAATTTCTTAAGGGAGAATTTTCTGTGGCCAAAAAACAACAAATTTTTGGGACTTTTTTTGTTGTTTTTTAAATATCTCGAGACTCGTTGTTGTAGCGTATTATTTGTTAATAACAATGTTAAAGAAGACAAAATTTTCTACAGCTTTCATACTTACAACTTTTTAATACACGCAATAGCAAGCGCAGTACGACATTTCAAAAATAAGACATTTTTTTTCGATTTCCTTAAAAACCGTGAAAAACGTAGTTTTGTCCGGATGATTCAATGTTCCCCACAGATATAATGATGTATGTCAACTTCTACATATTGACAGCAGAAAATTATCTATTATTTGCATACCCTCTTCTTCATTTTCATCACAAGAGACATATTTTATGTTCAATAAATCTATATAATTTAGCAAGTAGGGAGAGTGTGGATGACTGAGACAATTTTCATATTTAGACAGTAACTTTAAGTATATACAATTGTTAATTTTAAAGTATTGTTTAAAAGAATATTTCAGCATTTAGTAACTTATTGGCACGACAGTTTCAAAAAAAAAAAAAAAATCTTGTTTACTTTTAATAATTATTTTTATAATGAATACATATTGTTCATTTTATTCCATAAATATTTTTTTCTATAGTAGTACAATGGTATATTTTATTTACAAATTATTGATGACATGTTTTACTGTTTTAAGTATAGCAAACATTGAATTGTAGTTCCATATAAAAGGCAGGGGCTCAAAAAATAAATATATATGTAACAAATACTTTTACCTTATAAAATATCTAACAATAAAAATGACTATACAGATTATTTAATTAACTAATAATATGCATTTATACCTATTATAAAATTAAAAAATTCTATCAATAAAATATTTGAGATCACTATTTGCATAAAAATGTTCAAAATATTAGTTTAGTAAATATTGTTAATATTTTCCCACTTTTATTATATAAATATAACAAGAGATTATAACATTTTAGCGTGCAAAAATATATAAAATTTTAAGATTTCATCTATTAAATGCCTTAAAAAGCTCAAACGGAGAAACTTACTTTGGTTGTTGAAAAATACACTTTGTGGAATATTCTAATCTTCTGTAATATGTACTGTTTGGAAACTATATCTGTTGAATGATCTCAGTGCTACTATTTATCAAATTAAATACCACGTTATTTATGATCGTAGATCATATAAACATTTTTGTTGTTACATTCATCCCCTATCTCATTAAAGTCCACTTTCCCTACACAATAAATTAAGGTACGCTATATGACTGCATAAGCTAAATGAAAAAATATATTTTAATAATAATAATTTCTACGGGATATTTAACAATATTTTTGTCTCTTTGATGGGACTGTTGTAGGATTATTAGCATTCAGTTATCCTGAATAGAAGATATATCAGGATCGTGTTCCTCTACAGCAGGGATTCCGAAACTTTTAGACCGACGTACCACTAAATCGAAGTTATACTTCCGCGTATACCACCAGGTAACAAACGTAAAGCTAATATAGAAAAACATATAAAAAGAAACCTGTTTTAAACGAAATATATCCTCGGTCTTTCGTGTTTCCGTCATAGCAGGTTTTATTGTATATAAAATTAATGATTACATTACTAAATTGGTACTAAGATAGACTGCTTCATAATAACATTCAAGTAAAAAGTATAGTAATCACCATTAAATTTTAATAATGTATACAATATAAAAAAAGTGTTTTGGTATAAGAAAAAAGCCACAATACTTAATGACATATTGACGCACACTGATTCATATACTGTTACAGTAGGCTGATTACACTAATTTGCGTCTATCGCTAATGAAAAAGGTGGACTTGTTTTATCAAGCACAGCTTCCTCACGTCTGGCTCAATATTAGGTAGTTTTAGTCATAAGTCAGATTCGATTTTTAGTTTATTCCTGTATTTGTTTTTGGTATAACGAAGTGGGAGAAAGCACATTCACATATATATGTTGTGCTAAACACAAGCAGACTTTGACGATATCAGACGGTACTTTCAAGTTCTCGCCCACGAAAAATCTTTTACATTCATCCTTTTGAATGTGGACTCCAGAAATGCATTACAGGAGAGCTGAATAAGTTCACTTCTTTCCTCTATTGTGTAATACAGTAGCAGGGTGTCTCAAATGAGAAACGAATTTCTTATCCAAAGCTTAGTTAGCGCATTTAACATAGGCTCGATACAACTGTATTAATAATAAATGCGACAATAATATCGCGCATTAGCACTTGCAAGTTTCTTCATACATTCATGTATATACTACTTCAAAACATATGTACCTTTATGTAGCTATATGTACCTATGTAGCTTTACCTCTTTATTATGTACCTATATGTAGCTTTACCTCAAATCCGCACTACATATGACCACAGTTTTTGTTTAGTTTCAGATCACCATTTTAAATAACCTTACTCTGTTAAGAACTAATTTTCATGAAATAAAAAGAAATTATGTACATTTTGTACAAGAGAAGAAAAATATTTCAATCAACACAATGAATTAATTTGTGAAATATATTTGAAATAAAACATTTATTTCAACACCTCCTAGAAGCTCTTCCAGTACAAAGAGAACTTACATTTGGAATTTTATTTTGTTTTGTTTTAACTGCTCCTACTCACACAAGCTACTGCTATTCCAACCATCCAGACTTTACCTTCAAATAATTCAATTTATAAAGAATATTTAAAAGTGTTCTTCTGCTAATTAAAAATACTTCATTCATTAATTTTATAATTAGGTCTTTATTAAAAAAAATCAATTTTTATCCAGGTAAATTTAATAATTATGTTTTTAATTCTGGAAAACTGATTGTATCATAAGTGGTATGTGCGAATTTCAGCAAGTCTGCAGTAAAAAACATTTCTCGTAACAAAAAAAAAAGCGTTTACAGACCCAAAATCGAATTTTTTTTTTTTAATTTCTAAGCAATAAAGACAAGCCGGTTTTTATTCCATAATAATATATTGCATTCTGTATTTTTGATTCCATAATAATATGCTGCATTCTGTATTTTATTCCACGTACCAATATCGGACTTCTGCGTACCAGTAGCCAGAGCTTCGCGTACCATAGTTTGTACCAACACCTGCTCTAGAGGTATTTTTTCTTTTTCCCTGCAGTTATTTGCAGTTATTGCTCTTTCGAATACCCACTCTATCTATATCGAGCGGGTATGTAAGTTGTAAAAATAGGCTCATTTTTGAAAGGCTGTACTGCACTTAAGAAAGAGGGCTTGCAAATAACATATAATTTACTGCTATCAACATGCATAAGTTGACATCCATGATTAAATCCGTGGAGAACATTTGAATCGTCGGGACAAAACTACGGTTTTCACGGTGTTTAAGGAAATCGAAAAAAATGTATTATTTTTGAAATGTCGTACTGCGTTTGCTATTGAGTGTATTAAAAATCTGTAAATATGAAAGTTGTAGAGAATTTTGTCTTCTTTAACATTATAATTAACAAATAATACGCTACGACAACGAGTCTCGAGATATTTAAAAAACAACAAAAAAAGTCCCAAAAATTTGTTGTTTTTTGACCACAGAAAATTCTCCCTTAAGAAATTTTGTTGGATAATTCGGTTTTTCCATGCTAGCCTCATTATATATAAGTCAGAAAAATAAAATCTTCTACCCGACCTTTTGCAAGGTAACGCCTTTTTTTGGTACATTTCCCCTGGACTAATAAATAAGGATTTCTAACTAAATAGTGTCAATATGGATTGAATTTATCAGCGTAGAGGAGCCATGCGAATGTCGCGTCACCTGTACATGACAAATTACACATACATCCCACAGATTGGCGATTTTACAAACCATCACGCGTAGAGCGATTGGAGACAATGTCGAATGGTGATTGGTCGACTGCCCGAGACGATGTAGGAGGAGCTTAATGCGCTCGAAGAGGATATTTTTCATTTCGTTGAAGATTCATAAGAAAGTCTGATTTTGCATATTCATGTTTGCTTTATTTTTAATGATGCTTAGGACATATTAAACGTGTCTAACAAAAAATTATTAACTTAATCCAATTAAAAGAAAACAATCCATATGTACAAGTATAATTTGAAACAGCAAATCAAATACTTCTAGCTCTTGTATTTTCAGAGCTCATTATCTAATTCAACTCTTGTTTTTTTTTTTAAGAAAAATAAAACTGATATTTTAATTGTAAAGGTTGATGAAAACTAATTTAAATTTGTAGTAGCTTGTGTACATTTTTTAAGGGAAAAAACTATACGTCCAGCATGATTTATTGATACATAACAAACTTTACATAAAGTTAAACGTATTTAATTTATAAATTATTATATTCTTTAATATCTATAATCTATAACTTCCAATTTTCAAATAAAGATTACATGTTTACATTTTTTTGTAATTTTTATTTCAAATTTTATTTATAGTAAATACTAATTACAATTAGCTAGAATTAAACAAAGAACAACATATTAAACCTTATTTCACAAGAATAAACTGAAAGCACAGCAAATAAATGTTAGCTTTCTGAATGTTTATTATTATTTTTTTAATAATCATAATTGAATTAATAAACGAAAATAAAATCACTAGGTTGTTAAAAACTTTTTGAACTGTGTTATTTCATAAAATCGACATATACTTAAGCAATGCAGTTTTCATATTTTTATATAGTTATTTATTTCATAAAATCAATATATACTTAAGAAATGAAGATTTTCAAATTTATATCTAGTTTTAAATTTTTTACTGAACTTAAAGGTTTATTAAACAAACTATTTACTTCATATCTTTACGTCAAGACAGCGTAAAATACAAAATTTTCATACAAATTCATTTAATTTTCGAATATTTTTTTTCTTTTTACAATTAAAAACTTGCAAATATTTCAAGTATCCACTGCAAAATTTAACTGAAAAAAAATCTCATTCAGTATTTAAATAATTTAAAAAGCTATACAAATTACAATTGAACGCCTAAAATCCATGCAACTTCTAAGCCGTTAAAAATACACGTACACATGTATATTTATTTTTTTATTTAAATAATTTAAATGGTTTATTACGAAACATAAACCCTCCCATAGGTAATAATAATGCTCACAAAATGTGTAGTGGCGCCATCTGTTCGTAAAATAAGCAATTAATCACTCAACTTTTTTTTTTTTTTTTGCTAAATTAAAATAATTATAACTATATTTATTATTACTAGTGTTAGATAGATTTATCTCCTTTACTTTCACTATTATTATTTGTAATACAGCTGTGAAATGATGCCATTGTATGCTTTATTTAATCTATTTATAATAATTTAGTTTGGTTGTTATTGTTTTTAGCCTAAATGTACCAAAATTAACATGTAAAATCTTGAAATCAACACAATCCCTGTATATGATTTTCTGCTATTCCAATTTTCACAAAATTCTTGAGATCACGATGACATTAAAATATATATTACTGATGTAGACGACATATACAAAAATAATAATAATAAAAAATAAATAGATTACTGATGTAGACGACATATACAAAATAAATAAAAAGAAAAAGAAGCAGAAACAGAAATAAAAACAAAAAGTCCTAGCTTTAGCTTCCAGTGTATTGGATTCTTCCCTAATAGGTATAAATTTCCAGTAGTAGATCTTCTGGTTTGTGTATCACCGGCCCAATCAGCATCGGTGTACACTTCTAACACTGGTGGATGTTCGTTGCTGATTACCAAATTTAGATCTTTACTGTGATTTAGGTAACGAATACGCCGTTTAACACCTTTCCAATCTTCTTCGGACGCATTTTCACATTTTCGACTCAAAATGTTCACTGTCAATAATATGTCTGGCCTTGTAATTGTCGCGATATATAATAACGCACCGATCGCTTGTCTAAATTTTGTGTTATTGGGCATTGGATTTTCTTCCTTTTCTGATCTTAGGAAATTCGTTTCCATTGGTGTCCCGTATGGCTTTGATTCTTCGAGATTAAATTTCTTAACAATTTCCATTATTCTCGCTGTTTGATTTAATTTAAAGCCATTGTGTGTTTTCTGAATTTTTATCCCAAGATAATTGCTGATTTCCCCTAAATCTTCGAGTGTGTATTGTTTTTTTAATTTATTTATGACATCTTCAATTAAATGGATGCTTCCTGCAACAAGAATGTCATCGACATACACAACTATATACACTGTATCTTCCCCTTGTCCTCTAGAAAATAGACAGGTGTCTGCTTTACTCTGTATAAAATTTAACTCTTTAAGCGATTCAGTAATTTTTGTATACCAGGCCCGGGCTGCTTGCTTCAGCCCGTATATGACCTTACGAAGTTTACAGACCTTTTCTGGTTCGTATGCGTTCACATACCCTTCGGGTTGTGCCATGTACACTTCTTCATCAATTTTTCCATGTAAGAAAGCAGGTTTTATATCTATTTGCCTAACATTAAGATTTTTGTAAGCTGCGACAGTTAAGAAACATCTTAAGGTGGTGTGTGATACTACGGGAGCATATGTCTCATCGTAGTCTATCCCGTATTTTTGCTTGAAGCCTTGAGCCACCAATCTGGCTTTATAACGCTTTATTTGTCCATTTTCATCATATTTAGCCTTGTAGGTCCATCTGGATCCAATTACTTTGGCTCCCTGTGGTGGTTTCACCAAAATCCAGGTTTCATTTTCCATAACTGAATTTATTTCGTCTCGTGTCGCGTCAATCCAGTTGCGGATTCTCAATGTTTAGCATATCTTGCCAACCTTTTGGTTCATACACCGGATCGTGCCGGACTGCATATGCAAACCTGTCCGGTGGCACACCTCTATTGTGTCTTTCAGATCTTCTCGTTTGTTGTGTTTGTTGAGACGCGGATGGTGTATCTGGAGCAGTTTGGTTTGGTGTTAGGTCAAATTCTACTATACTAGTGTCATTCTGTTGCGCTTGTTTGTTTGTTTCTGACATCAGCTCAATTGTGTCAACATTTTTCTCAACATTTGAATTACACATGTTATTTTCAGCGAATTTGACGGTTCTGGCTAAAATTACTCTTCCGTCTCCTGTAAATATTCTGTACGCTTTACACCGGTTGTCATATCCCACGAACGTGCCTTTCTCAGCTCTGTCGTCTAATTTGCCGCGTTTAGATTTATGAATATATGCGTATGCGGTACATCCAAATACTTTCAAATATTTTATATTTGGTTTTCTGTTTAACCATAGTTCGTAGGGGGTAGAACTAATGGATTTCGATGGTAAGCGATTCTGCAAATGATTGGCTGTACATATGGCTTCTCCCCAGAGTCTATGTGAGAGGTTAGCCCCACTTAACATACTTCTGGTCATGTCTAAAAGTGATCTATTTTTACGCTCAGCGATCGGTTCTGGCTCGGGCAGTACGGTACTGTGTGCTGATGCTCAATACCGTTATGTTTGAGGTATTCTTCTAATTCATCGTTAACATATTCTCCGCCATTGTCGGATCTGATGGCGGTTGGAAATTTTCCAAATTTATTTTTCACGGTCGAAATGTATTCCCTTAACTTTTCATACGCTTCACTTTTTTTCGTCATTAGATAGATGACACAAAATCTGGAGTAATCATCTATGAAAGTGATGAAATAGCGTTTTCCCCCTATGGTAGGAGTATTTATCGGACCACACACATCACTGTGCACTAACTCTAACCTTTTTGTGGCTCTATATGCGACCGATTTTGGAAATAGGGTATCGTTTGTTTTGGATTTAATGCATACCTCACAATAGGTGTTGTGTTTGCAGAAATTTAGGGTTATACCATTTACAAGTTGTTTTTGTACAATGGTTTTAATTGCATCGTAACTTCTATGTCCAAGTCGCCTATGCCATAAGTCTATACATCTTGTATTTGTACAATTGTGCGTAATGTTCGCGTAATTATTATCCCCTGGTTTATTATTATTTACATGCACTTCATATAAGTTATTCTTCAATCTACCTTGTAGAATTATTCCCCATTATGTATGATGTCACACGTATCTTTATCGAACTTTACTTGACATCCGTTTTTAGTAGCCCTGCTAACTGATAGCAAGTTTGTTTTGATATCGGGTACATACAATACGTCACGAAGTGTAATTTGTCTGTCTTGTTTTCCAGTGTTTATTACTATTTCACCTGACCCGTATGAAATTAATTTATTACCATTTGCAACAGTCACATTTGTCTCATCGTTGCTGGTTATTTTCAAGAACATTTCTTTAGAATTAGCAATATGACTTGAACTTCCACTATCAATAATAAATGTTTGTTTGTTTTCCGATTGTTCAGTCAATAACGCTACGTTTTTATTTTCAGTTTGTTTTGTATCACGCCGTTCCGCGATTTTGTCGGGTACATTTTCTTCAAAACACAAAGAAGTAGAATGATTTTTATTTTTGAACGGTTTGTTATGCTGTACTGTATGATTATTTTTCCTTTTTTGAAACCAACATTCGCTGTATGAATGATTTTTCATTTTACAATACGAACAAAATTTATTGTTTCTTCTTTGATCTGTGTAGCCTAATTTACCCTGTGTTTTATAGGCTTTAATCCCGTTGCCTGAATTTTCCTAATTCTCGACTCTGCGAGTATACTCATCTATATGCTTTCCTTTAATAAAATCAGGTGTTAAATCTATTTCATTTCTCGCTTCAATCGCGGTAATCAATGTATCGTATGACGGGGGTAACGAACATAATAAAATGGCAGATATGTGTGAATTTGAGATATCTTCTCCTATTCTGGCCAATTTATCTAAAAGTTCCAATAATTTGGTAATATGTGTTATTAAATTCCCTCCTTCATTTAGCTTTGTGCTATAAAGTTTGCGAAGGAGGTGCAATTTGCTTGAAAGATTAAAACGCTCATGTATATTTTTCAAAGTGGTCCAGGTTTCTTTAGCTGTGTTAAGATGCTTTATATTTATTATTTGGCTATCTTCGATACTAAGATTTATCAAGGCCCTTGCCTTCCTGTCCCGCTTCGTCCAATCAGCGGTTATCGAATTTGGAGCTTCGTCGGTAACAACTTCAAAAAGCTCTTCACGTATCAATAGCATCTCAACTTTAAATCGCCAATTTGAGTAGTTGTTCGCATTTAGTTTTTCAATGGCCGCACTGTCCTTTGCGTATGCCATTATCTCTCTTTTCTTTTCCTTTAAGTTCTTCAAGTTAATTGAATATATATTTTTTTTTCTTTTATCGGATTACCAGATTTTTCTTTATTACTTGAGGATCTATGTTTTATTTTATCTACCTAATGAGACATCTCAGTCTCATAATCAATTTGTTAGACAATATTTACCTAACGAGTATTAAGGCGTGAGAACGGTTAATTACCTCCTTTAATTTATTTCTAAATACTTAATCATTTTTCTTCACAACATCTTATAGAAGTAAAAAGGAATGTTTTTACCGTTTGGTAGCTTCGTCAGTGATGTATCCGAGTTAATCCGTTTGAAACAACTTTGTTTGTTGTTGTGTGAATATTATTTTGTTTGCAGTATCCATTTGAAAGAAATTATATGATTTCACTAGATAGATGATCATTGCTATAAAATTATGTATTCCATAGTATTGTAGTGGTATACTAAGTAGAGAAAATCATCTTCACACTTTGAAAAGGAAAAGAAAGAATTTAATATAAGATAAAATTAAGACTGAACATTCTGCACCCTCTCAGTCGGGTGTTTAAGCACAAAGTGAGCAAAAAACATATATAAGAAAATACGCACGTGCTTTTCTCAAAAACTGGGTTACATTCAAAAGGTTATATGCGTGATAAACATCATTATCTAAATTTGGCCATTTTGCATCATTAAAAGTCAAATTCAAGTGTTTATAAAAAAGAGTCAGTAAAAGTCTCGTTAAAAAGAAGTTGAGCTAAACTGTTTTTAAAATGTCCGACGATACTTAACACAAATAATCTGCAGATGGCTAACGAATAAAGTCTTTTCTAACAGGCAATAAATTTGCCTCGTTACTGTCAGCTAACCAGATGTGAGCGGCACAGAAAGATTGTCCAGACGTAAGTTCTATAAGATGGAGATTTAACTTTTTCTTTATTTTTGTTTTAACACTTATCTTAATTAGGAGGCTTAATTTCGTAAAACGGGCAACAGAAAGTAGATACGTTAATAAACTGTTTAGAATACACATGACACATTTCAAAATTCAGTTTCAGCAAATACCGCCCATAGTGAGAAAAGTTGTCGAATTATTTTGTGCAGCCGTGTATATGTTTACATATATACCACATAGCATGATAAAATTGAGTTCAGTTAGAAAACGCATGACATAGTTGAAAATTCACTTTTAGCAATTTCACCAATAGGCAGAAATACATTTGAATTATTTTATACAGCCCTGTATAATATCTAGAGATTTTTATTCACACCACATATGAAGCTAAAATTAAATTCAGGTATAAAACACATAACACAATTAAAAACGCACTTCCAGCAACTAGGAACTGTACACGGCAATGTATCCATTAATTTCTATAGCCCTGTATATGGTGATATTTTTATTGATAAAGAAAGGGTTTATTGATTTTCTGTTTGAAATTGGTTGAATAAAAATATTTTATTGATGTTTCGTAGCTATTCATGTTCAAATGCAAAAAGGAGTAGTAAAGGATGTTCTTTGCATTAAATATGTAGAAAACAAGCAAGGTAAAAAAATTCAGCATAGCAGCGTCACCTGTTTTGCGATTTACACCCAAAAACGAATCAGCACCAATTTATATCAAGGTCTAACTGAATCCAAAGTTTTTTTAAATTCCGTGAATTAGTTCTTGAGATATGACTATCGCTAAAATCGTGTAAATCCTGAATAAAAACTAAAATATTCTGCGATGTATGGACGCCGGCAGAAAGAAATCTAACGAGAGGCAGGATTTTAGAATAAATGTGTCTGCTGTAGTCCGCAGCACAGGCCGAGGTTTTAAAATAAAGAATATAAACTAAACTAAAGATTTTTCAGAATGGACTTCGAGTGTTATTTAATTATACTTAGTGTGGAGCTACTCTGGATATTCTGTATCAAAACTGACAGTTTGTGTATGGAAGAAAAGATAATAAGAAGATATATGTAATAATAAAGAAAGAAACTGTGTCAAGGTTGAGTTCTAATATTATGATTGAATAGAATAAGATTATTCTATGACCAAAATTGATCATTCGAGACAACAGCCATAGCAACTAAAGATCTCAAAGCAACCTCTTTTCAATGTTCAATATGCGTTTCCTAAATATCAGAAATTATTCAAAATATGCTTATTTTTGTGAAATTCCTGAGTGATATGTAAAATCATAAACAAAGTTATTTTGAAATAGAAGAAGAATAAATTTTCTGAAAAAAATCAGTTGTTCACCATTAAATGATTAGGTAATATACTTTCTCTAAGAAGACAGAATGATTTCTAATAATTTTTTATGAAACTGTTAGATGATGTATTTAATAATATTGCCAAATAACTGTACATATACATTATATACTTCAACAGTGGATTGTATGAAAAGTGATAGTTATTAAGCCTTCACACTGTTAATTAATGAACCGGAATATACAGGGTGATTATAATTAAAGTCTCACATTCAATATGTTGTAAAAAAGGAACCACTGGTCAGAATGACTTCAAATTTGATCTGAATATACTGGAAGAAGGGGGAAACGATGTGGCATAAGAAAAAGTTCCAAAGTGTATCAATAGATGGCGCTGTATCCAAAGTGTATCTGACATAAGCGGTATACTATGCAAATTAAAAGACACTCATGTGCAATTAAAAATCGAATCCTTATGTGATTTTTATGCGGTATTTGGCCCAAGGACAGTTAAAAACCGATTTTTCCCATCCAATGTGGTACGACCTTGCCGTGGTGGATGGTCTTGCCACCAACAGTTGACGGATTTGGAAGCCATTTTTTCCGTCAAACAACCGAAACGCTCATGCACATTGAACAGTACGGTTGGTTTACTGGGCAACTCATGCCAAGGCCGTCCTATTTCGAATAAAGATGTCACTTGTAGCCGAATCCACTTTCGTTATGTCGCTTATAGCGCCATCTATTGATACACTTTTGAACTTTTTTCTTTCTAATGCCATAGCGTTTTGCCCCTTCTTCCAGTATAATCAGTTCAAATTTGAAGTCATTCTGACCAGTGGTTTCTTTTTTACAGCATTTTGAATGTGGGACTTTATTTATAATCACACTGTATATCTATTTCATTCAAAACTTTCGAAAATTCAAGAGAAAATTAAAAATAACTTCAGAGTGTTGAAGCTAAGCGGACAATTTGCATTCCTAAATATGGTTGCTGATATGCACTGAGATAATTTTATTCCTGTCAAATAAAATATAGGATGGAAAAAAGAAATAAAGGAAATTTTTATTCATCTCACACCGCTATTTTTTAAAGATTAATGTTATTTATAAATTCAACTAAATTTTGCTTAATATGCACTAATTCAATAACATCTCTCTCGTAATCCTGAGTACACTAGTCATTGGTGTATTCGAATAGGATAAATGAAAAACCAGGAACAGAAAGCACAGCAGTATAAACCAGTACCCCTGTGAAATAAATCCTTAACGCATTTGATTCAAAAATGGAAGTTATTTCTGCCGATAGGTAGCGCTGGTATCTGGTGCCAGCTATCAGAGTTTTTACATTCATCGTCTCAGGATAACTAGAATACACAGTAAGGTAGGGCTCCTATAATACAGGCTGAATCATCAAGCATTTTGATGCCCACTTACCGTTTGTTGCCCATTGTTGCCTATGAGCGAAGAAATGTTTAAATGCTTATCGAGTTACAATAGACCGGTATACAATAAACCGGTTCTTCGAGTCCGACATGGTATATTGCAGGACGGGCGAGAAAAGCTTGATTGTAAAAGAGAGAGAAAAAATCTTATTCACCTCCCATGTCTAGAAAGTCCACCTTATTTATTTTTTGGATGGGTGGAGGGGGTGGGGGAGTATTTAGATAGTTAAATTCATTTACTGTTGTTAAAAAGCGGAGGAAAAGGACTTTCTCTAATCGAAATTTAAAAATTTTACACTTTACACTTTGAATTTTTCGCGCGCGTGGGCGGGGGGGGGGGGGGGGGGGTAAAAAGGGAAAAACTGAAAGTTGAGAGCAGGGGGAGGGGGGTGATTGAAATGATATATATTTCTTAAGAAATAAATTATTCAAACAATTGTTTGAAAAAAGTAACAAACACATAAGAAAAAAAAATTAAAGATTTTTAATTTCATCAGCTACAGAAAGGAGGGGGTGGGGGGTGGCAGATTTTTTATTACTTTTTTGGTGGGAAGGTGAAATTTTCACGATTTATTATTTATTTATTGTTATTGTAAAATTACAGATAAGGCAGAAAAATTTTAAACTGAAAGAGTTTTGAAAAAACACATTGATAAAAATTTATTTGTTACTATAATAGGTGCAAATACTAAAAACACAGTTTTAAAGCATTAAAACAATTTATGATGTAAAATCAGATGTCAAAATACCTGAGCGCTTTCGGCTAAACAGTAGCCATCATCAGAGGATAAAAAACCAGTCGAAAAACTATACCGTGTTTCTATATAGTAACGAATAAATTTTTATTAATGTGTTTGCATTGTGTTTTTTCAAGTTTAAGAAGGTGAATTTGACGTTTTTACTATATGGAATTTTCTATTTATTTTTAATTGAAAGAGTTAATGTGGTTTTCAAATTCTCTGCTCAAGAGCGTAAAACTTTTTGACATATTTTCTTACTCATTTTTAAACGAAAAAGAATAAAATTGGCAGAACTGACTATTGGAGTGATTTGGAATCGAATAGCGTTTTCTAGTTTTTGACAAATAAATTACTTATCGAGTAATAAGCGATCATTAAAAGAAACAATGAAAAGAAAACAGAAATCATTCGAAACGCGGACAGTTCTCATTTTTCATCATTATTAGTTATTTATTTTTTTAAAATAAGGATTATTTTACATGCGTTTAAATTGTAAAAACTGAATATCTAACTTACGAAATTTATTCCATAGAATATTAGCATTTTAAGACTCTTTTATTAATAACAAGTTATATCACAACTTAATTTCATACTGAAAGTAATAAAAATATAAGAGTCCAATGCATGTGAATATATATTTTCACATTAAATCAAATTTAGAATTAGTTAAATTTATATTGTCATTCTTAATTATTCCTGTAAAGTAAAGCAATAAATATTAATTGATGAAAATGAATTTTTAATTTTAATATAGTGTTATACAAAAGCATAATTACAGGTTTGTTTGTTTTTTTAAATGTATGGCGCTATTAAATATCTTAGCTATTTATTCTTATATTTTTGCATGTGATTAAGTAACTAAATTCACTCGCCATCTAAGCAATAAGACGTCAAGTCAGGCGTCCGCTTGAGCAACTAAATGGAGTCGTGAGTCAGCCCGAGTTATAGGAGCCATATGGTAGGGTACACTAAGGATCCTATATACCGGGCTGACTCACGCCTCCATTTAATTGCTCAAGCGGACGCCTGACTTGGCATCTTATCGCGTAGATGGCGAGTGAATTTAGTTACTTAATCACATGCAAAAATATAAGAATAAATAGCTAAGATATTTAATAACGCCAGTAATAGTAATAATATATTAAATTTAAAAATTCATCAATTAATATTTATTGCTTTGCTTTACATGAATAATTAAGAATGACAATATAAATGTAACTAATTCTAAATTTGATTTAATGTGAAAATATATATTCACATGCATTGGACTCTTATATTTTTATTACTTTCAGTATGAAGTTAAGTTGTGATATAATTTGTTATTAATAAAAGAGTCTTAAAATGCTGATATTCGAGGGAATAAGTTTCGTATGTTAGATATCCAGTTTTTACAATTTAATCGCATGTAAAATAATCCTTATTAAAAAAAAAAAATAATGATGAAGAATGAGAACCTTCCGCGTTTTGAATAATTTCTGTTTTCTTTTAATGTTATCTCAATATCTCTCCCCCCCCCCCCCCCCCCGCATCCCTACAATCCAAAAATTTCAACCAACCCCGTACGTAAAAGTTTAAAATTTGTAAAACTTATTATTTTTTTTTGTCTATTCATTTATTTATTTTATTGCAACAATAAATAACCAATTATTTAAATTCCCACTTTTCGAAATTACCGATATCGCCTCCTCTCTGTTCTCAAATTCAAAGAAACTACTTTCTGACATATTTCTGAATTCATTTTTGTTCAATAACCCATAAAATTAGCAGGTCTTCTTAAGACCTTTCAGAAAATACAGTCAAAGTGGACGGTTTGAATCGAATTCCCAACGAGGCAGCGCATGAAAAGTAGAAGCTTGTCCTCACATGACAATGCTAGCTTATTACTCGAAAAGTAATTTATTTGTCAAAAACTAGAAAACGCTATTCGATTCCAAATCGCTTCAATAGTCAGTTCTGCCAATTTTATTCCTTTTCGTTAAAAAATGAGTCAGAAAATGTGTCAAGAAGTTTTGCGCTCTTGAGCAGGGAATATGAAAAACACATTAAACAAAACTCTTTCAATTAAAAATATATAGACAATTCCATATAGTAAAAACGTCAAATTCACCTTCTTAAACTTGAAAAAGCACAATGCAAACACATTGATAAAAATTTATTTGTTACTATATAAAAACAAGGTATAGTTTTTCGACTGTTTTTTATCCTCTGATGGTCTGATGATGGCTAATGTTTAGCCAAAAGCACTTAGGTATTTTGACATCTGGTTTTACATCATAAATTGTTTTAATGCTTTAAAACTGTGTATTTAGCATTTGCACCTATTATAGTAACAAATAAAATTTTATCAGTGTGCTGGCATTGTGTTTTTTCAAAACTCTTTAATTAAAAAAAAATTCTGCCCTATTTGTAATTTTACAATGACAGTAAATAAATAAGGAATCGTCAAAATTTCCCCTTCCCGCCGAAAATAAAAAATCCCCCCCTCTCCTTCTCTCTTCTGCAGCTGATGAAATTAAAAATCTCTATTTTTTTTCCTTATGTGTTTGTTACTTTTTTCAAACAAGAAATATATAATCATTTCAATCATGCTCCCCCCTTCCCCCCCCCCCGCACAAAATTCAAAGTGTAAAGTGTAAAATCTTTAAATTTCGATTAAAGAAAGTCCCTTTTCTACACTTTTTAACAACATTAAATGAATTTAACTATCTAAATACCCCCCTCCCTCCACCCATCCAAAAAATAAATAAGGTGGAGTTTCTAGAAATAGGGGGCGAATAAGATTTCTCTCTCTTTAACAATTAGGCTTTTCTCACCCGTCCTGCAAAATACCATATCGGACTCGAAGAACCGGTTTATTGTATACAAGTGATCTGGTTGGCGTGGCATTTGGCAGAATTCTTCAATCCTGGTCTATTCTTCTAGCATTTATAGACAAATTATTCCGCCTTTCTTCATTTATATGGATTTTAAATATTCTAAATCCACTCCTTGACAGATTAGAGCAATTTTATGCGAAACAACCGTCCATTTTAAGCGATTTTGTAACGCGATAATCGTTTAAACATTTCTCGCCTCATAGGCAACAATGGGCAACAAACGGTAAGTGGGCATCAAAATGCTTCATGATTCAGCCTGTATTATAGGAGCCCCAGGCTAGCCTTTTGCTCCGTGCTACGACGCTCGTCTTCTGTACAAAAGATTCCTGGTTCAACCCCAGTCAACGCCATTTCCTGACTTCTACATTGGTGTCCAGGAAAACAAACACACAACTTTCTCAGCAGATGGCAGCACCGCAACGAATTCACCCCCAGCACGCAAAGCTTCGCAGCAAATCGCTAAAAGAGCGCAAGCCAGCGTCTAGGTAAGGCGACTTTTACACTGGGGGTGGAAGGTGTAGCGACGCCATCTCTTGCCACAATAACTTCGGCGAACAGTATATGATGAGTCACTGGCACTAAACAATTGACACAGTTGAGCTAGTCTTTTGCTTCGTGCTATTGCGGTTGTCTGCTGTACAAAAGGTCACCGGTTCAATCCCACCTACCGCCATTTCCTGACTTCTATACACAGATTGGGCGCAAATCTCCTTCATAGTATTTGTTTAATCGCCAATTGCAACTTTTATATTTCGCGTGTGTAAATTAGAAACAATTCTTTGATGTTGGAATAAAATGTTTTTGTTTATGGTATTATTTCTTCATATTACTTTTTCTTTTTAGTTATTTTAAAGAGAATTAGTGAAAGGCATGTATTTTAAATGAAATGAATGTAATATGAATATGGTTTGGGAACAATATTTGGTGATTTATCACCTGTGCCCGGCTAACATAAAAATACCAATATTGCAAACAGTGTATGGTATGCGAAATGAAACAATTAATTATCATATAATCAGTCTCTGCATAAGAAAGGCGAGGTTCGTATCAAACAAAACTAATGCAAGTAACAATATTGTTTTAACTGTATGAGAGTTATAATCATATATTCTAATACGAGCAAATCTTGTGTGTGTGTGGTTATGCAAATTTTATCTTAAAAACGGCTCTAACGATTTTGACGAAATTTTGCATCCTACCGTTTTGGGGCACCAGAAAACGATTGGGATAGGTCACATGTTCAAGAAAATTCGATTAGTGGGTCATTTTGGGTCATGGTCAAGCTAATTGTATCTAAAAAACGGTTCAAACGATTTTGATGAAATTTTGTATCCGACCTTTTTCGGGCACGGGAAGACTATTGGGCTGGGTCACATGTTCGAGAACTTTCGATTAGTGGGTCATTTTTGGGTCAACGCGGGTCAAATTAATTTTATCTAAAAAACGGCTCTAACGATTTTGATTAAATTTTGTGTCCTACGAGTTTCGAGCACGATAAAATCATTGGGCTAAGTCCGAGAAAATTCGATTAGTGGGTCATTTCTAGGTGATTGTGGGTCAAGATCTAAAAAGCGGCTCAATTAACACTAAATTTTGCATACAATGGTTTTCGGGCACGAGAAGACTGTTGGGCTAGGTCACATGTTCGAGAAAATTCAATTAGTGGGTCATTTTGGGTCATTTTGGGTCATGGTCAAGCAGGGTCGGCCAAAGATCATTTTGGCGCCCGTGCGAGCTTTCACTTGGGCGCCCCCCCCCCCCCTCCTCCCCAAGTTAAAAATATTTGTTTTTCTCGTAATGTTTTAAATATTCGTATATAAACTTTTATACGTGCTATTCCTAATTACTTAAGATATTATTTAAAGAGGTGCAAAAATAGATAAAAGAACCCATATTCAATCCTATCTTTGAGGGTTTTTTTAAGTATCAAAATGGAAATTTGAATTTTATAGTAAATATCAATCTCAACATGTAAAATCATGATACAAACATTATGCCATAGGACAAAAACAACAATAATTAATTTTTTGAAAAAAGAAACTTTATTAGAAAGTTATGCTTACTGTTTGGAATACTTCTACAATTAACGGAATAGTGCTATAAATAGCAACTATGTAAGATGAAAAGTGTAATCCTGTCTCGTTATTGAGTTCACAGAAACTATCAATTAATTATATATTTGGTGAGACACCAGATTTAAAATCTTTAAAAAAAAATCGATTTTTTTATTTTTATATTTTTGAAATAAATATATTAATTTTGAATCAAACAAAACAAACCACATGAAAATATTCAAATTTCAAATTACAATATTCAAATTACAATATTGAAATCGACAACGGATGAATTTGAAATTAAAAATGTGTACTTTAACAAAGACTCCGATTGATAACTTTGGGTGTGCTTTCTACAAAAATGTGTTTTGTTACTTGTGTGCATTGTAAATAATAATAATAATAATAATCGTTTCGTTTGCAGATAGATCTTTCTTATGAATAAAATGATTATATCGACATTCTCTAACTACGTTTGTGTCAAACGACGCAAATTTTACTTTTTTGGATTAGAAGGTGCTTTTTAAGGTATATATCTATCACATAAAGAAAAGACATTCTAATTGAATCAATTTTTTTTTTACAGTGTACACAAGCAGTAAAATCCTGTTTTGAGAAAACGCATGCAAAGTGGAAAATAAATTTGAGTCAGTGTTAAAGTATACATTATCAATTTCAAAATGACACAGTTTTAATTTGAATATTTTCATGCAGTTTCTTTTATTCGAAACAATTTTTTTTCAAATATTTAAAAAAACATGGATTTTTTGAGGGTTTAAAACTGATCGCGATCACTACTCTTAAATGTTGAATTTAGAAAAGGGTTCAGTTATAATAATTTTCGATAAATTAGAAAAAAACAATTATTATTGTTTTACGAACTTCTCAGATAATTTTTGATTCAAACTGTCACATACAGTTTGCGTGTGTTTAATTTTAGTTAACTTTTGAAATTTTTAAAAAAAATTATATTTAACTAATCCATTACCTGCCGCATTTGCTTATTGTTAAAAATTTTATGAGAAGTAGTTCTTATCTTATAAGAAATAGTTCATACTATTGACATACTGGGGGGAGGGGAGGGGATTGTATTACTAAAGTAGAAGTAGTATTAGTAGTAGTATTAGTAGAAGAATTGCAAAACCATCAGCAGGAATTATATATGTTAGAGGTCTGCACGGGTTCGGAACAATTTTCCTTCAAGAGACTCGGCCCGGAACTTACATTTTTTTATAGGCTCGGGGCGGGCAGAGACAGGGCTGTCTCAATATACCAAGATGGCCTTGGCAGAGACCGGTCATAACTCTTTCCGGGCCGGCTCGTACCCAGGCTTTACTTTTTCTTGTAGCCTCGGGCCGGGCCAAGCCAGACTTCTCTTTTTCGTATCGAGCCGGGCCTGGACTTCATTCTTCCTAGAGGTCTGCATGGCCGAAATTTTCAGGCATAGTCCCGACTCCCGACCCAGCTCGAATGAAAATCAGTGGCTCGGCCCTGAAAAAATAAGTAAAAGTTGGCCCGGGCCACGATTTTTGCAAAAAATGAATATATTTTTTTTAAATCGTCATTATTCTACAATTAAAATTTATTCTTTTTAAAGAATAGTACATCTATTTCTAGGATTTTTAATAAGTACAGTAAAACCTGTGAAAAGGAACCTGTCTGAAGGCTATGACGGAATTATATCTTAAACAGAAAAATGTGTTGACCCATGCAAAATGAACATAATACGTGAGAAAATAGCATAATATATTAACAACACACGATGTACCTGCTGAGGAAGGAACCTGGCTATAACGGATTTTTATTCTTTGCTATGCGATTACATCTCAGAAGATTTTATTGCATAACATTTTTCAGATCTTTACGTCTCCAAGCCATGGAATACGGATTAACGATATTAATGATAACTCGGACATTTACATACAAATAGAGATTCATAATATATATATACATTGGATTTTAATGATTTATTTAATAACATTGATATAAAAGACTTACATAAAACAATGTGTATATTATTTAAAGAATTTAAATCTCAATTAAAATTAAAAGAACATATTTCAGTAAATTTTTTTAAAACTTTACTAAATTTTACATTGCATAATAATTACATTATATATGACAATATTATCTATAAACAATGCCAGGGAATTCCGCAGGGCGGAACCGCATCTAGTATTCTCTCTGACCTTTACTTATATTATTATGAAAGAAATATAAGTCTGAACAATGATTATGTATTTTATCGCTATATTGATGACATTATCATATTTTATTTCAATGATAAAAATTGCACATCACCACTCAATTTTTATCCTACTCAGCTTAAATTAAGCGAAAATGATTTAATTAATAATCATATTAACTTTCTTGACTTAAAAATTAATATTACTAATAATTATAAATTAATTTTTGATATTTATGATAAGAGATTTGATTTCCCATTTAAAGTAAATATTTTTACCAATTATGCTTCATGTTTACATAAATCTGTTTATAAAAATATAATTATCAATTATCTACATCGTATAAAATACTTATGCTCAGATATAAATAAAAACAAAAATATTAGATATATTCGAGATCAAGCAAAAATATATGGATATCCTATTTTTATGATAAATTCAATCATCAACTCTTTTAAATAACATTTATTATATAATTTAAATATAAACATGGTATGTAATAAATTATTGTTTTAGTGTGCGATAACATATAACAAAAGATATAGAAAATAATAATTATAACATACATTATTACAATTATAACATATTAGGAAATTTAATATTTAATATTTGTTTGAACATTATATACACTTTATGTAGAAAATTACAAATATAACATACATAATTACAATTATAACATATTAGGAAATTTAATATTTGATTGAACATTATTTATACTTTGTATAGTTGTGATTGTGCGTTGCCGATCACCTCTGTTTAAGGTATTGATGTGCAGTTTTCATACATTTATAAATTAACTTATACAATAACAAATTAAATTATACAATGATAACATTGGTGATTATAACTCATATATATATATATCTATTTGCAATATATATAAAAATAAATATATATAGTTTTTATTTTTGTCTATGAATAATTAAAATTAACAAGTATTTTAATTACTGCATTGCATTAATTTGATTGAAAAACAGTAGTAATACTATTAATTATCAACATTATAAATTTTGAGATATTTTGAATTGTTTATGAATTATTTAATTAGATATTTAAATTAATCTATAAATATAAAATATATTTACAATGTAGTATAAATTAAACATTAATTATTTAAAAACAAGTCTAATATATATTTAAGTAGTAGTAAAAATAAAACATTAATTATTTAATAAATGTCTATAATATCAGTGGATTAACACAGCTGGCAGCAAAAATAATTTGAATTAAAATAATATTTCTTTTACATAATATATTCTTGTTAAGAATATCTGAAATGCTGTGCAAGTTGAATTAATTCTGTGTAGATTTATTCATATAGTAGTATTATATTTTATTTGAATTTTAAGTAAAACTACAAGTTAGTATTGTTCTTTAAAGTTTATTTATATAAATAAATCTAATGAAGTGAGTATGTAACTAATAAAGTGGATATTTAACTAAATATTAATTATGAACTATTATAATACCAATAGATGGCGACACTTTACCTTTCAGGTAGTTGTAGATAATACTGTTAATATTATATTTAATTTAACTATAGAGGGAGCTATTGATTGTATATTAATTTTACTTTCAGGAATTAAAATTGGATGGAGTAATATATATTCACGGATATAAATTTGTTATAAGTGTATTAAAACCAGAATTATTTTGAGTGTTTTTGAATCATTTTGTGATTGGGTGTCATTTATGGGGTTGTATTTTAAAAAAAGTGTGCTCTCAACTTGTCTTACAAATCATTTCTCTCAACTCGACTTAGTTAACATGTATGATGCATTGCCATGTGGATGTGAATATTATGTAGACGTTGTGACATTTTAAGGATTCTGTATAATTATTGTGAGTAAAATATTTTATCTACACTTTACGCGTTCATATTTCCAATTTTATTATTTCAAAACTGTTATCTCGTGGTAATTTAGTGAGGTGTTAATTACAGTTTTTTGGATAATCGATGTGAGTGAAATATATTGTATTTTCTTAATGGTTTTTTATTTCCTATTTAAATATTTCCAAATTTTAATATTTCCAATTGTTGTCTGGTAATAATTCAGTGTACCTGGATGATTCTACTGATCTTAGCATTATGCTAGTAGAATTATGAAACACTGAATTATTATTTAAAACACATGTGGGTGCATCCAGGCTGATGAGTACATGTGCATGTGTTTTTCCATGTCCAATTCATATTTAATTCTCATGTGGTCCAATTTTCCATTGTGTATGGTTCATATTTAATTTGTTAATCCATTTGTGTTTACTTAATTGCAACTCCAATTTATAATTTTTTTTCCCCCTTTCTCTCTATTTCTTTTTTCAATATTCTTTTGGTATGAGTAAAATTTGGCCAATTACCATTGAAGCATCAGCTATGGTAATATTATGTTTGCACATGTTAATTATTAGCTATGTGGTATTCTGTATACACAGTATCATTGATTATCTCTTTGGAGATTTATGTAGAATAGAACTTGATATGTTTTTTGAAATTCATAGATATTATAATTATATATATATATATATATATATATATATATATATATATATATAGTTTACATGGACACAGGCAGGAATAAATCTAGGGAGGGGCAGTATTTTGAAACAGATGTGCTTGAACTTTGCAGCACTGGTCGCTTTAAAAAAATTAAGAATATAAACATGAAAAAAAAAAAGGTAAAATAACTATATTTTGTCAGAATTCGTCGTACAACTCAATTTTTAACCATATCGGCGTAAAAATTTATGTTTTGTAGAAATTCAGTCGGGTGGGGCCGATTAAATTTTTGTACAGGTCAAACCAATATTTTTTTTGTATGGGCTCGGGCCGAACTTATAACTTTAATACCGAGTCTGATGGGGCAAACATTTTTTTTTCTAGGGTTGGACAGGGACTGGGACGAGAAATTTCAGCTAACATATGTATATATATATATAACAAATGTATGTAATCGGATATTATAAGGAAACAAAAGTATGACTTGGATGATTTTTTTCTAAAATGGGGAAAAAAATCATGAAATAAAAATATTACTATTTATATTACAGTGGCAATACGACTACAATATACAGTCACTTCTCATTCTTTGTAAATAATTACATTTTATAATTTCATTTTTTTTAAATATAAAAATTGCTACTGGCAACCAAAAGAATTTAATAGTTAAAACAAACATTGTAGTTTTCAAGAAAAACATTGTTATTGATTCAAACATTTATTTTCTAAGAATTAAAAAAAAAAAAAAAATACTAGAGATATATACTAGAGAATAAAGAGAATGGTGCATTTTCGCACCACCTGCACGGAATGGGTTTTAATAATATTTGATTAAATTTTCAGTTATTGCAATCCAGTAATGCAAAATACTTATTTAATAATGTGTCAAAGCCTAAAGTTTTCTAAAAAATAATCCCTAATGATGAATGAAAAATAAATTTAAAAATTACGTCGTTTTGACGCAATTTTAATTTTGCTCTTTTTTTTTTTTTTTTTTTTTTTTTTTTAATGAAAGAAATATATTTTTTAATATATTTGCATGTCATGCTAAGTACACAGTTAAAATAAATAAATAATAAATGAATCAAATAATACGAAAAATACTTGGTTTGATTCGGTTATATTAAGGCCTTCATTTACATTAATTAGATATAATAATTATTGAACATTCGAATTGCATTTTTGGCATGTTATTTTTACCTTAAACCAACAATTCCTAAAATTTAGTGTTTCACGGTCGACATTGAAAAGGACTGATTTGGATACATATTTTTGATTAGAGAAACGTACCTGATTCGGATTGTTGAAATTTTTTTCACCACAAAGACGTGCATTTATTAGTAGATTACCTTAAAATAAGCTATTTGCCAAATTAAAAACAAGCTATGAGCATGACTAAAGATAAGATATTACTCTATCCGAAGATTAGTTTGAATATACCTCTGGTCATAGGTGTACTTGACAATTTTAACAAATAGTTGATTGAATGTAAGCTTACGGCCTTTGTGTTATCCTGTTTGCCGCCTCTCCCACCAGCCTCAAATCATGTGTATTCTTATTTGAATGAAAACTTGAACACTTCTGCTTTGTGCCTCTAGGCATTTTTATGTTTTTTCCGGACAGGAAGTAAAAGAAGAAAGGTTAGGTTCCATTAGTTTTTCTTATCAATTCTCTTTGAAGCACCTAAACTCCCTAATGACATTTTAAAGGAAGTACTCTTAAACGAAATTCATTATATCCTTTTTTCTTCACAGTCTAAATAATAATCGATCACACAAACACACAACATTTCGATTAGCCTCCCTCAATTTGGCGCCCCTTGGCAGCGACGCAATTAGTTAGTCCTATAGCGAATGCAATAGTCATTGCGATAGAGTTATATAGCAGGGTGGTCCTTTTCCAGTTTCAAGGAAGGCATTTCTATCAAAGAAAGCACTTTATCCTCCGATTAGTTACTCTGATTATAAGTTTTTTGTTTGTATTCTCCTCAAATAAAGAATACAGATGCCATTACGTGTGAAAATTTACCGCCCTTAGAAGGTCCCCTGCTTAACAGATCCATAGACCCACCTAATTCCAACCTAATTTAAAAAAAAAAAAAAAAATCTCGTAGAATATTTTTTGCCCTTCTGCCGGTTGGCGCCCCCTGAGATTTGGCGCCCCGTGCGGTCGTACACTTCGCACACGCCTTGGGCCGGCTGTGTGGTCAAGCTAATTGTATCTAAAAAACGGTTCAGACTATTTACACTAAATTTTGCATCCTATGGTTTTCGGGAACGAGAGGACTGTTGGGCTAGGTCACATGTTCGAGAAAATTCAATTAGCGGGTCATTTTGGTCATGGGTCATTAGGGGTCAAGCTATTTTATCTTAAAAACTGCTCAGACTATTTACACTAAATTTTGCATCCTATGGTTTTTGGACACGAGAAGACTGTTGAGCTAGGTCACATGTTCAAGAAAATTCAATTAGTGGGTCATTTTGGTCGTGGGTTGAACTCAAATTTGAACTCTAATTTAATTTTGACCGAGCATGGCTCGGTCTTTCCTGCTCGTGATATTAAATGCGTGAATTGGCTTTGTACCCGATTACGTAAGTTTCTTCTATAAAACAAACCCAGAAGGTGTCCTTTGCATTTGTTTCAAAGGAATCTCGGTCAATCAGGTACTAATTAATTATTCAAACAACAGTTATGTTGTATTTTCCGACTGGACGAAAAACGCCCGGGCCAGGATTCAAACCTGGGATACGATCCTGGCCCGGACATTTTTCGTCCAGTTGGAAAATACAACTCATATGATTTCTTTACCAATTTGAATAATTGTGTTAAAATTAATCTAGAACAGTTATGTTGTTTGAATCTCCAATATCTTTCTAAAGTTTCGCGATTTCGACTGACATTTATATAAGTTGCCTGAATACCAAATTCTGAAAAGAAAAAAATCTTTATCGTTCACGCGTGCGCAGCTAAAAACCACTTCATACAAATGCTCATATCTCATCAAACATTAAATATATTAACTTTTTTACATTTAAATATAATCTCTGACTGTCTTCAACTACATAATAAAGAAGGAAGTTTGTGTGTGTGTTTCTCCGTTATGTTCTGAAGAGACCACTGCACGCAGAGCTACCAAATTTGGTGGTAACAATTTGGGAAGGTACCTCTATGCATGTAATTTTGCACCTTGCAGCCCAAACTTTAAATTTTTAATTAGATTATTTTTAATTTAATTTTTATGCGATTTTTAGCATTTTTTCACGTTTCGATGCAATTTTTTCACATTAGTAACCAGAATCCGGTTTTAATCTTTTTTTCCAATATAGTAAATTTTATCTTCTTTTCAATAAAGTTTATTCGGAATTCGTATAGCGATTTTTGAATTTTTGGTGATTTTTTTTCCCTCGACACTAAAATTTTTTCCCAGAATACTTGATTGCTTCGTTGGTTGCCTTAACATTTCAGCCTCAGTTATGCTCAAAATCGTCTTTTTTTTTTATCTCTTTTTCTCTTGGAGATAGTTCTTAATTCTTTACAGTTAAAAAGTCATGTTTCTAAAGGGAATGGCGGGTTATTAATTATCCCGATTTGGATTTTTTATTAGATTTCTTTTTTATTTCATTTTTATGAGTTTTTTAACATTTTTTCATGTTTTGCAGCGTTTTTGTTTCAATTGACGTCAGAAATCGCTCATTCGAGGCTAACGAAAAAGACAGGCTACCGCGATGCATTCCACTTATCTTTTTTTACTGACCGCTAGAATGACGTGATGCTCTATTCGTACACCTGCATTGGTGCATTCGAGCATCACATGACTCCGGCGGTCTGTAAAAAAAGATATGCGTAAAGCACCGCGGTAGCCTGTCTTTTTCGTTAGCCTCGTCGCTCATTGGAAGTCAAACATCGTTTGAGGGCAGTTGTGATTGGTAGTTGAGAGAATTGAGCTGAAAGTCAACCGGGCAGCTGTGATTGGCGAATGAAAAGTTCACCAGTTGATTGCAATTCCAACAGCGATTAGTGAGTTTTTCGCGATTTATTTTATCTAATTTTTAAAGTTTTTTTTCATGTACGTGACGTCATTTATGTATTCGATTTCAGAAATTGGCAACGATAACTTACAGTATTTGTATGTCAAAACAAAAAGAAGCGTCATTTTGTTTCTGTTTCAAAAGTTAACGATAAATCCTAATGTTAAAGGTCGTTGGTTTAAATTTGAGGGGTGGAGGAGAGTATCAGGTTGTAATTTAAATATTGCGTTAATGCTCTCATCGAAACTCCCTATACGGTATAGTGGGCAGCGGGAACGAATGCCGGAGTTTCGTTCGGAAAGAAGTTTGTTTAGAACATAATGCAACCCCTGGTGGTGGAATCTAAAACTAAAAGATTTTATGTTTTCCATACGGCGCCGTAGGAAGCGGGGATACATGTAAGAAAGTTGTTTAGAACTGAATGCATCCCCTGGCGGTGTAAGTAAAAGATTTTCCTGAGCATGCGCCGAAAATGGCTATTTTTTTCGAAACCGTAAATGAAATTTACCGATTTGATAATCTCAGACACCGAAATATTGTGGTTTTCACTCATCCTCGACTATTAAGAAAACTATTTTAGGTATCTATTTGATACTCACAGTATGTACATAATTTATTTTTCGGATTCCAAAAATAGAAATTTTGTTAACCTCGAACGGTAACTTTTGTAAAATTTTGACCAAAAACTGACCCGCTTTGAACCAAATGATCCAGACATTTGAGGGTATGGTATTGAATTTACTTCCGCTTCGGAGTCCGTCTCTCTATTTAATTTCCCAAAGACGAAAGGGTTACCAGAGGAACGATTTCGTGCAGCGATTTTTAGAATGATCTTGGGTTTGGTATTATTTTTTGACGGGACCGGGCGACGCCGGGCGGATCAGCCAGTAATAAATAAGTTTGTGTGTGTGTGTGTGTTTCTCATTTGTGTTCTGAAGAGACCGCTGCACACAGAGCTACATGGTGGGAAGATACCTCTATGAATGTAGTTTTGCACCTCGAAGCCCGATTTTGGAATTTTGGAATAGATTTTTTTAAATCAATTTTTTATGCGATTTTTAAAGTTTTTTCACGTTTTGCTGCGATTTTTCCACATTAGTAACCGAAATCCGGTTCCAATCTTTTAGTCCAATTTAGTAAATTTATCCTCGTTTCAATAAAGTTTATGCGAAATTCGTAGTGATTTTTGAACTTTTTGCGAATTCTTTCCTTTGATACTAAGAAATTTTGCCCAGAATGCTTGATTGGTTCAGTGGTTGCTTCCATTTCAGCCTCAGCTACGCTCAGAATCGTCATTTTTTTCCTCTTTTTAGCTTGGAGAAAGTTGATAATTCTTTACAGATAAAAAATCATGATTTTAAAAGGAAAGGGATTTTTTATTAGATTTTTTATGCTTTTTTTAACCTTTTTTTCATGATTTGCAGTGTATGACATCACTTCATGCCCCTAGAAGTCAAACACCGTTTGAGGACAGTTGCGATTGGCAGCTGATAGGATTGTATTCTCAGCGAGAAGTCAACCGGGAAATTGTGATTGGCAGATGAAAATGTCGTTAGCTGATTGCAATTCGAAGAGCGAGAGCTGTGAATTTTTCGCGATTTGTTTTATGATTTTTAGAGTTTTTTTTTAATGTACGTGACGCCATTTATGTATTTGGTTTCAGAAATTAATAACGATAACTTACTGTTTTTGTACGTAAAAAAAGTCATTTTGTTTTTGTTTAAAAAATTAATGATAATTCCTAATTTTTTAAAGTCGTTGGTTTAATTCTGTTGGGAGGGGGGGGGGGTGAGTGTTCGGTTGTAATTTAAATATTGCGTTAATGCTCTGATCGAGACTCCCTCCTCCCCCCCCCCCTGCTTCCAAAATCAGAACTTTTTTATTATTAGTTCGATTCAAACGAAACCTTTTCTCAGGTCCCCCAGGTACTAGATAAACTTCGGTATCATTTTTTCAGCCCGTGGTTACCACTATTTCTGAACATTAATCACCAGGGAGGGGTTTTCTCGGGTTCTATGGGCCCAATTATACGGTGTCGTGGGCAGCAGGGACTCGTGCCGGAGTTTCGATCGGAAAGAGTTTTATTTAGAAAGAGTGCACCAAATAGCGGTGGGAAGTTGAACTAAAACATTTTGCAATTTAAAATTTGTCCGATTCAAACAAAGAGCCCGATTTCAACGAGAGTTGATTCATTCAACTTTACATGAACTAATTAAGATATAGATAACTAATTAAGACATAGATTTGGTGCCCCATAGCGGCGGAAAGTGGAACTAAAGGATTTTCAGCGTGTGCACAGCACGCCTTCTATACATTACCATAAGCAGTGGGGAGACGTGCCGGAGTTTCGTTCGGAAAGAGGTTAATTTCAAACCGAGTGCATCCCCTGGCGGCGGATTTTGCATTTATCTTGGTCCGATTCAAACGAAATCTTTTCTGATATTCTTCCGAGACCTCCCAGGTACTAAATAAATTTCGGTATTATTTTTTCAGCCCTTGGTTATCACCATTTTTGAATATTAATATCCAGGGAGTGATTTATTTTCTCGGGTTCTATGGGCCCGATTTCAACGGGAATCGGTTCACGCAACTTAACATGAACAAATTAAGATATAGCTAATGGACATATATTTGGTACTCATGACGGTGGAAATTGGAACTAACAGATTTTTCGCGCATGCACGGTGCCGTAAGCAGCGGAAACGAGTGCTGTAGTTTCTTTTGGGAAAAGGTTTATTTAGAACAGAATGTTTACCTGGTGATGGAAACTGGAACTAAACGATTTTGCTGCGCGTGCGTAGCACGTCTGCTATACACGGTATCGTAGCAACGGGGACACGTGTCCGAAATTTTGTTTAGAACAGATTGCATCTCCTGGAGGTGGAACTAAAAGATTTTTCTGCGCGTGCGCCGAAAATGGCTTTTTATCTGAAACCGCCAAAGAAAGTTACCGATTTGATAATCCCAGACAACGAAATAGTTTCATTTTCACTCACTCTCGAGTATTAAGAAAAGTATTGGAGGTATTGAATCGAAACTCGCTGTCTGTACGTAGTTTATTTTTCTGATTCCAAAAATGCAAATTTTGTGAAAATCCGACGGTAATCTTTTTTAAAATTTTTGACCAAAGACTGGCCCGCTTTGAATCAAATGATCCAGACATTTCAGGGGGGTGGTATTAAATTTACTTCCGCTTCGGGGTCCATCTCTCTATTTTATTTCAGACATAGAGTTACCAGTGGAACGGTTTCGTGCAGCGAATTTTAGAGTGATTTTGCGTTTCATATTATTTTTTGACAGGACCGGGGAACACCGGGCGGATCAGCTAGTGTTGCTTCATAAACAAAAATCAAATGTACAAGAGGATTATATCAGATGTTTTAGAAATATAATATTTAAATATATCTTAAATTTTAATTAAAACGCACACCGTTAATTTTGAATAATAATATTAAATATATAAATCTAGTTTGCTGTGTAATGTGAAATCGTAGTGTATTTGCATCGAGGTAGACGGCTGCAAAGCCGAATACATAATAAAGCAGCGGTTAGCCTAAACTTTTGCCTTCACGTACCCCTTGATTAGGATTTTCACCTAGGAGAGTCCCCCCTCTCCTTTCTCATAACCATGCCAACCCCACTGAGCCCCATAACGCAAACGTGCTTTTTTTTTTTTTTATTAGTAATCTTCTTAAATAACTAAATAATAAAACGACTCAAATTATATTGAAAATTCTAACCTTTTGTTCTTTTATCTTGCATTTTAAAGTTAATTTTACTTTTTATAATATTAGCTTAATATCAAAAGAAATCAATACAGCATTAAATTTTTTTAACTAACTTAGGATAAAAGTTTATAATAATTTTGCATCATGATATACAAGTAGTTAAACATGACTGTTCTTGAGCTACTTTGATGGAGCTGAGTTTTTTATAATCTGTATAGTACGACATGTCATTAAGTCTTCGAGAAACCGTGTATTGTTTGTGAAAGAAATATTTTTTTTTTTTTTAGATGCTCTTCACCAAACGTACATTGAATACCATCTATGATTTAAAAAAAAGATACATATATATATAACATTTTCAGAGATTGTATGATTTTTACCGCTTTTAGCAACATGATAACTTATTCTGTACGATGCTGCAACAGCATTATCATTGTTTCTGTTCGTAGAAAACACATAATATGCTATATTAGAGCCGTTTGATAGTCGCTTAAAGAAACTGACACCATTTTGTTTATAAATTGTAAGTTTTTTTTTTGGTCTCAAACAGTCGCATTAATAAAGATGATTTCATGCTACCATTAGACAATATTTCTCCACAAACAACACATAGCGGTTTTGGGAAATCTTCATCTCCCGTGATTGAAAATCCATATTTCAAATAATCATTATTATATTTTCTTTTCTTTAAGGGATCACTGATGTTTTGAGTTTTATATAAAGTGTTAAGTTCATCACTAACAAGAACAGGCCTAATAATAGCTCACCTATGTCCTCTTGCATTTCTAAATAATTGGATTGTTTCAAAGTACTTATACTTCCCGAATCATCAGGTTTCATTTCAATCCCAGTTGAAGGTCGCTAAGACGTTCAGGATTTCAACAAGTTATTTATTTTAAACACAAAACAAACTCACTCAGAAACATTTTAAATCAAATACTCATTAAAAGTAACGAAGCTTTCCTATTAATAAACGCCAGCGATATAACTCCGCCTATTCGAAAACGAAAACAACGAACTTCTTTTCAACACGTTTAAAAACACAACATTTAAACTAGAAACTCTGAGATAATTTAGGAGTTCTGCAATTATTATTAAAAACAGAACAATAAGAATCAAGTGGAAATGACGGAATATTGTATAACGATCAATGACAATTTTCGCGAAGATCGGAAAGAAAGGGGGGATGTGAGTAATCAATTATGTAATATGATTAGGGGTGGGTGGAGCTAGTGACATTTAATTATCAATGAATTACTAGGTCTAAGTGGGCCTTTTCCTTCATTTTGAGAGCGTACGCGTACGTTTTGCGAGATATGGTTCGAGATAAAATCGGTACTTTATTTTTATAGGAGCTTCGGAAGTTTAATCGTCAAGCGACCGAGATACTTATTTTATGACAGAAATTAATCTGCAGACGATATAATTCATTTCACAGAATTAAAAATCATCAAGATCTGAATATTTATATAACTAGCTGATACATATATATCTGAATATTTATATAACTAGTTAAGATATTTGTATGAACAGTGTCATAAAATATATACTTAACTAGCTGTTTAACCCGTTCTACGCACGGGATATCATGAATTTAATTCTAAAACGTGCGTACGAACGCACCTCGTTTGTAACGTTTGACGTACAATTTCCAACTTGTTTTAATATTCACGTGAAAATACATTTTTTCATAGTTAAAAAGACCATCTCGAAATATGAAAAAATCTCTCGTGTAAATATAATTTTAAATTGAATCTGTTTGAAAATAGCATTATTTGAGCATTTAAAATATGGTGTAATTTTCCCCATTTACTGTTTTTAACACGTAGTAACTTAATTGTTATTTTAATGTTTTATTTCTCTTTTTAATATTCACGTATAAGTACATTTTTTTAAAAATGTTTTCTTTCTCTTTTTAATATTCACGTATAAGTACATTTTTTTAAAATGTTTTATTTCTCTTTTTAATATTCACGTATAAGTACATTTTTTTTAAATGTTTTATTTCTCTTTTTAATATTCACGTATAAGTACATTTTTTTAAAATGTTTTATTTCTCTTTTTAATATTCACGTATAAGTACATTTTTTAAATGTTTTATTTCTCTTTTTAATATTCACGTATAAGTACATTTTTTTAAATGTTTTATTTCTCTTTTTAATATTCACGTATAAGTACATTTTTTTTTAAATGTTTTATTTCTCTTTTTAATATTCACGTGAAAATACATTTTTTAAGACCAACTCAAAATATGAAATAAATTCTCGTGTAAATATAATTTTAAATTGAATCTGTTTGAAAATAGCATTATTTGAGCATTTAAAATATGGTGTAATTTTCCCCATTTACTGTTTTTAACACGTAATAACTTAATTGTTATTTTAATGTTTTATTTATCTTTTTAATATTCACGTATAAGTACATTTTTTTAATGTTTTATTTCTCTTTTTAATATTCACGTATAAGTACATTTTTTTTAAATGTTTTATTTCTCTTTTTAATATACACGTATAAGTACATTTTTTTAAATGTTTTATTTCTCTTTTTAATATTCACGTATAAGTACATTTTTTTTAAATGTTTTATTTCTCTTTTTAATATTCACGTATAAGTACATTTAAAAAAAAATGTTTTATTTCTCTTTTTAATATTCACGTATAAGTACATTTTTTTAAAATGTTTTATTTCTCTTTTTAATATTCACGTATAAGTACATTTTTTAAAAATGTTTTATTTCTCTTTTTAATATTTCCGTATAAGTACATTTTTTTAAATGTTTTATTTCTCTTTTTAATATTCACGTATAAGTACATTTTTTTTTAAATGTTTTATTTCTCTTTTTAATATTCACGTGAAAATACATTTTTTAAGACCAACTCAAAATATGAAATAAATTCTCGTGTAAATATAATTTGAAATTGAATCTGTTTGAAAATAGCATTATTTGAGCATTTAAAATATGGTGTAATTTTCCCCATTTACTGTTTTTAACACGTAATAACTTAATTGTTATTTTAATGTTTTATTTCTCTTTTTAATATTCACGTATAAGTACATTTTTTAAATGTTTTATTTCTCTTTTTAATATTCACGTATAAGTACATTTTTTTAAAATGTTTTATTTCTCTTTTTAATATTCACGTATAAGTACATTTAAAAAAAATGTTTTATTTCTCTTTTTAATATTCGCGTATAAGTACATTTTTTTAAATGTTTTATTTCTCTTTTTAATATTCACGTATAAGTACATTTTTTAAAAATGTTTTATTTCTCTTTTTAATATTCCCGTATAAGTACATTTTTTTAAATGTTTTATTTCTCTTTTTAATATTCACGTATAAGTACATTTTTTAAATGTTTTATTTCTCTTTTTAATATTCACGTATGAGTACATTTTTTTAAATGTTTTATTTCTCTTTTTAATATTCACGTGAAAATACATTTTTTAAGACCATCTCAAAATATGAAATAAATCTCTCGTGTAAATATATTTTAAATTGAATCTGTTTGAAAATAGCATTATTTGAGCATTTAAAATATGGTGTAATTTTCCCCATTTACTGTTTTTAACACGTAATAACTTAATTGTTATTTTAATGTTTTATTTCTCTTTTTAATATTCACGAATAAGTACATTTTTTTAACTGCTTTATTTATCTTTTTAATATTCACGTATAAGTACATTTTTTTAAATGTTTTATTTCTCTTTTTAATATTCACGTATAAGTACATTTTTTTAAATGTTTTATTTATCTTTTTAATATTCAGGTATAAGTACATTTTTTTTAAAACTGATTTATTTCTCTTTTTAATATTCACGTATAAGTACATTTTTTTTAAAATGTTTTATTTCTCTTTTTAATATTCACGTATAAGTACATTTTTTTAAAATGTTTTATTTCTCTTTTTAATATTCACGTATAAGTACATTTTTTTAAATGTTTTATTTCTCTTTTTAATATTCACGTATGAGTACATTTTTTTTAAATGTTTTATTTCTCTTTTTAATATTCACGTGAAAATACATTTTTTAAGACCATCTCAAAATATGAAATAAATCTTTTGTGTAAATATAATTTTAAATTGAATCTTTGAAAATAGCATTATTTGAGCATTTAAAATATGGTGTAATTTTCCCCAATTACTGTTTTTAACACGTAATAACTTAATTGTTATTTTAATGTTTTATTTCTCTTTTTAATATTCACGTATAAGTACATTTTTTTTTAAATGTTTTCTTTCTCTTTTTAATATTCACGTATAAGTACATTTTTTTTAAATGTTTTATTTCTCTTTTTAATATTCACGTATAAGTACATTTTTTTAAAATGTTTTATTTCTCTTTTTAATATTCACGTATAAGTACATTTTTTAAAAATGTTTTATTTCTCTTTTTAATATTCACGTATAAGTACATTTTTTTAAATGTTTTATTTCTCTTTTTAATAATCACGTATAAGTACATTTTTTTAAATGTTTTATTTCTCTTTTTAATATTCACGTATAAGTACATTTTTTTAAAATGTTTTATTTCTCTTTTTAATATTCACGTGAAAATACATTTTTTAAGACCATCTCAAAATATGAAATAAATTCTCGTGTAAATATAATTTTAAATTGAATCTGTTTGAAAATAGCATTATTTGAGCATTTAAAATATGGTGTAATTTTCCCCATTTACTGTTTTTAACACGTAATAACTTAATTGTTATTTTAATGTTTTATTTCTCTTTTTAATATTCACGTATAAGTACATTTTTTTAATGTTTTATTTCTCTTTTTAATATTCACGTATAAGTACATTTTTTTAAAATGTTTTATTTCTCTTTTTAATATACACGTATAAGTACATTTTTTTAAATGTTTTATTTCTCTTTTTAATATTCACGTATAAGTACATTTTTTTTTAAATGTTTTATTTCTCTTTTTAATATTCACGTATAAGTACATTTAAAAAAAAATGTTTTATTTCTCTTTTTAATATTCACGTATAAGTACATTTTTTTTAAAATGTTTTATTTCTCTTTTTAATATTTACGTATAAGTACATTTTTTTAAATGTTTTATTTCTCTTTTTAATATTCACGTGTAAGTACATTTTTTAAATGTTTTATTTCTCTTTTTAATATTCACGTATGAGTACATTTTTTTTAAATGTTTTATTTCTCTTTTTAATATTCACGTGAAAATACATTTTTTAAGACCATCTCAAAATATGAAATAAATCTCTCGTGTAAATATATTTTAAATTGAATCTGTTTGAAAATAGCATTATTTGAGCATTTAAAATATGGTGTAATTTTCCCCATTTACTGTTTTTAACACGTAATAACTTAATTGTTATTTTAATGTTTTATTTCTCTTTTTAATATTCACGAATAAGTACATTTTTTTAACTGCTTTATTTATCTTTTTAATATTCACGTATAAGTACATTTTTTTAAATGTTTTATTTCTCTTTTTAATATTCACGTATAAGTACATTTTTTTAAATGTTTTATTTATCTTTTTAATATTCAGGTATAAGTACATTTTTTTTAAAACTGATTTATTTCTCTTTTTAATATTCACGTATAAGTACATTTTTTTTAAAATGTTTTATTTCTCTTTTTAATATTCACGTATAAGTACATTTTTTTAAAATGTTTTATTTCTCTTTTTAATATTCACGTATAAGTACATTTTTTTAAATGTTTTATTTCTCTTTTTAATATTCACGTATGAGTACATTTTTTTTAAATGTTTTATTTCTCTTTTTAATATTCACGTGAAAATACATTTTTTAAGACCATCTCAAAATATGAAATAAATCTTTTGTGTAAATATAATTTTAAATTGAATCTTTGAAAATAGCATTATTTGAGCATTTAAAATATGGTGTAATTTTCCCCAATTACTGTTTTTAACACGTAATAACTTAATTGTTATTTTAATGTTTTATTTCTCTTTTTAATATTCACGTATAAGTACATTTTTTTTTAAATGTTTTCTTTCTCTTTTTAATATTCACGTATAAGTACATTTTTTTTAA
The DNA here is from genome assembly GCA_963931845.1 of Maratus michaelseni. Classification (NCBI taxonomy): domain Eukaryota; kingdom Metazoa; phylum Arthropoda; class Arachnida; order Araneae; family Salticidae; genus Maratus; species Maratus michaelseni. Next base: position 37,360,049 of record OZ007600.1, read on the forward strand.
ATGTTTTATTTCTCTTTTTAATATTCACGTATAAGTACATTTTTTTAAAATGTTTTATTTCTCTTTTTAATATTCACGTATAAGTACATTTTTTAAAAATGTTTTATTTCTCTTTTTAATATTCACGTATAAGTACATTTTTTTAAATGTTTTATTTCTCTTTTTAATAATCACGTATAAGTACATTTTTTTAAATGTTTTATTTCTCTTTTTAATATTCACGTATAAGTACATTTTTTTAAAATGTTTTATTTCTCTTTTTAATATTCACGTGAAAATACATTTTTTAAGACCATCTCAAAATATGAAATAAATTCTCGTGTAAATATAATTTTAAATTGAATCTGTTTGAAAATAGCATTATTTGAGCATTTAAAATATGGTGTAATTTTCCCCATTTACTGTTTTTAACACGTAATAACTTAATTGTTATTTTAATGTTTTATTTCTCTTTTTAATATTCACGTATAAGTACATTTTTTTAATGTTTTATTTCTCTTTTTAATATTCACGTATAAGTACATTTTTTTAAAATGTTTTATTTCTCTTTTTAATATACACGTATAAGTACATTTTTTTAAATGTTTTATTTCTCTTTTTAATATTCACGTATAAGTACATTTTTTTTTAAATGTTTTATTTCTCTTTTTAATATTCACGTATAAGTACATTTAAAAAAAAATGTTTTATTTCTCTTTTTAATATTCACGTATAAGTACATTTTTTTTAAAATGTTTTATTTCTCTTTTTAATATTTACGTATAAGTACATTTTTTTAAAAATGTTTTATTTCTCTTTTTAATATTTCCGTATAAGTACATTTTTTTAAATGTTTTATTTCTCTTTTTAATATTCACGTATAAGTACATTTTTTAAATGTTTTATTTCTCTTTTTAATATTCACGTATGAGTACATTTTTTTTAAATGTTTTATTTCTCTTTTTAATATTCACGTGAAAATACATTTTTTAAGACCATCTCAAAATATGAAATAAATCTCTCGTGTAAATATATTTTAAATTGAATCTGTTTGAAAATAGCATTATTTGAGCATTTAAAATATGGTGTAATTTTCCCCATTTACTGTTTTTAACACGTAATAACTTAATTGTTATTTTAATGTTTTATTTCTCTTTTTAATATTCACGAATAAGTACATTTTTTTAAATGTTTTATTTATCTTTTTAATATTCACGTATAAGTACATTTTTTTAAATGTTTTATTTATCTTTTTAATATTCAGGTATAAGTACATTTTTTTTAAAAATGATTTATTTCTCTTTTTAATATTCACGTATAAGTACATTTTTTTAAAAATGTTTTATTTCTCTTTTTAATATTCACGTATAAGTACATTTTTTTAAATGTTTTATGTCTCTTTTTAATATTCACGTATAAGTACATTTTTTTAAATGTTTTATTTCTCTTTTTAATATTCACGTATAAGTACATTTTTTTTAAATGTTTTATTTTTCTTTTTAATATTCACGTGAAAATACATTTTTTAAGACCATCTCAAAATATGAAATAAATCTCTTGTGTAAATATAATTTTAAATTGAATCTTTGAAAATAGCATTATTTGAGCATTTAAAATATGGTGTAATTTTCCCCATTTACTGTTTTTAACACGTAATAACTTAATTGTTATTTTAATGTTTTATTTCTCTTTTTAATATTCACGTATAAGTACATTTTTTTAATGTTTTATTTCTCTTTTTAATATTCACGTATAAGTACATTTTTTTTAAATGTTTTATTTCTCTTTTTAATATACACGTATAAGTACATTTTTTTAAATGTTTTATTTCTCTTTTTAATATTCACGAATAAGTACATTTTTTTAAAATGTTTTATTTCTCTTTTTAATATTCACGTATAAGTACATTTTTTTTTAAAATGATTTATTTCTCTTTTTAATATTCACGTATAAGTACATTTTTTAAAAAATGTTTTATTTCTCTTTTTAATATTCACGTATAAGTACATTTTTTTAAATGTTTTATTTCTCTTTTTAATATTCACGTATAATTACATTTGTTATGTCGTAATTTTCTCCTATTTACGGCTTTTAACACGTGATCCTTTAATTACTATGTTAAAGTTTTATTTCAATTTTTAATAGTCACGTGTAAATAATTTTTTAAATGATAGGGTGTATTATTATTTACACTGTTTTACAAATTGGTAACAATATGAAAAATGCCCTTTTCGAATTATGAAATAAATCTCAATGAAAATAATGTAATTTTGAATGAAAATTTGAAAAAAAAATCCCCCGCAAAATATTTGTCAAAATAATAATTGCACACTGCACAGCTTAGGATTATAAAGCATGTCCCTGCAGAAGATGGTTAATTTCCTATGCATAGGTTTTGTTCCTATAAAACTTTTTTAACGGAATTATTTTGACAGACTTCAACATTAAATAGCTCTTAAAATAATTCTTCTATTTAAAAACTGTTTGCTTCAGCTTGTTTGTCGAACATTTCTCTATAAAACTACCGATTTTCATATTACTTACCCATCATACGTAGTATAAGGTAAGTCTTGCAATCGTTTTAAAAATAGAAAAAAATATTTGAGGAATTTACACGTTTCAGACACTGGAGATTCCGAAAAACATATTTAAAAAAAAAAAAAAATTGCCGTCCGTCTGTCTGTGTGTCTGTAAACGCTCTATCTCCCGAACAAATCGAGATAGAGACTTGAAATTTCGTATGTACTTAGTATGTACTAATGAGAAGAAGCCTATTGAATTTCAGTAATCTCGTCTTAGAATAGTTTTTTAATATATTATCCGGAACTATTTTTTTCGGAATCTCGAAATATTCGTTCTGATAAAAGGTATATAAAATTTTTCGAAATTGTTTATTTTAAGGAACGAATATAAAAGGCAATAAAAAAAAAAAACATAAATTTTGCATAAAGAATGAAGTCGATCGGATAATGAGTTGCCGAGATATTTGTAATCCTATTTTCCACACTCTTCGATTTTTCATGACACTGTATTTCATTCAAATTTAAATTCAAACATATATTTTAATTGGAAATAAGACGTTTAATCCGACGCAGTAAACTGTTAGTTAATAGGATGATCATTTTTGGAGTTATAAGGATATTTCTTTTACGCAATTCAGAAAAAGAGCATTTAAAGTTTATGACGTCACCAAGCCACGATGCATATCCATGATGGGTAAGCATTACGGTGGCCCCCAACGACTAGTTTTTGTATGCAATAGTTTTCTTAATATTAACTTAAAAAGACACCCGGTCACAAAAAAATCATTTAGAGCGGCGACCGCGTTAGTTACATTTTTCTTTTTTTTTAGAATTGAGAGATACTTTCACTTTCGGAACCACTTTCGAAAGTGTAATTAGCCTCATTTTTAAAATATCCTGAAACAAAATCGAAAAAGAAAAAAATGACCTTTGTAGAGATCGAAAAAAAAAAATTAATTTAAAAATATTGAAATGCAAACGCGATAAAAAAAAAAATGCCCCATAGTATTAACATTGGCAAGCGGGTGTTTTCCCGTGAGTAAAGTAGCCTTAAAGTAAAGACCCTTTTTTATACCGCTGACCAAGCCCCTACCTGCCCGGCATGAATGCCTAGCTTGACGAGTCAGTACCTGGGAACGGGGCGCAAATCGCCTGATCACAGCATGGCTGTGATCCACCTGACTATAGTTTTGTTGGCATCGCTGCAGTGATTGCTCTCTAGTGGTTTACTACAGTTATCTTTGTTTGCCGGTTCAAGGTTTCAATTTAACTTTGTTGAATTGACAGATTTAAAAAAAAAAGCAAACATTAGGGAAGAGAAATTAATTGGTCTCGTAATTTAGAGTCTTGATCAGGTGACGAGACCTTCACATGTAACTTGGAGGACTTTGCACCCACGACGGATTTTACATGCACCAGGCGTCACAGATTTACATATTTGTCATCTCTGTTGACTTGTCACGCTCATGGTGGATTGTCGCTGTAGTGTTTACTGGGGGGGCTGATTTCATTTTTCGTTTTTATTTGTCTCTGACGGGGTGTTTTGCCGTTTTTATGGGCTCACCCCTGTTGTGCGTTGTTTCTGTCTGTTATCTTTCGTTGGGTTTTTGTCTCTTTCTTGATAAATTGATATCTCTAGCTTGTGCTAGAGCTGGTTGTCACATTTTGAAACTCGGTCTTCTTTCGAGAGTTTCACTGGTTATTATGTCACTATCGAGGATTTTGTCACATTGTAAATTTTGTTACTGGTGGTAGTCACATTTCTGGATGTTGCACACTCATTTTTGTTGTTTTGTCACTTTTACTCACCCGTGCATTATTGCTGGGGGTTTTGATTAAAAAAAAATTTCCTTCATGAATACGCTTAATGCGATCAGTCCATCGAATCCTAATGGCTGTTATCACTGCTTTTGAATTTTGTGCAACTTGTTGATTTGTTATTTGAGAAACTTGCCGCACTAATGGAGTGGGTCTAGTTCTGTGGCCGTTAGTCCGTCATATATCTATCAGCGAGGCTAACGAAAAATACAGGCTACCGCGGTGCATTCCACTTATCTTTTTTTACAGACTGCTAGAGTGACGTGATGCTCTTTTCGTATACCTTCATTGGTGCATTCGAGTATCACGTGACTCCGGCGGTCTTTAAAAAAAGATACGCGAAAAGAACCGCGGTAGCCTTTCTTTTTCGTTAGCCTTGTCTATGAGGCTGTAGTCGCTTGATGAGACACTACTTTTTGTTCCCTATTCACTTTCTTTGGCAGGTGGGCTTTGTGAATTCACCAATTAATTATTTTGTTGTGTTTTGTTCATTTTTTGTAGGCTATTTGACTTCATCCAGTTGGTGAAATTCAGTCCGTCACAGATGACTTCCACTTCTCACTAGTGCTGAAGAAAAAAACGATTTTTTTTTTGTTTTGTTTTGCGTAGTAAAGAGGTAAAGTATAGACCCTTAATGGTCAACTAGAAATATTATCAGCATAGAAGAGAATAAATAGAACTAACAATGATTTTGAATCACAACTGTTCTCTCGCAATAGCATTAATTTGGCAGATCACTCAGATTCTGTATTCCCCTTTCCCATGTTAAACCAATGACATTAAAGTTCCTCGGTTTTCATAAAATATCTCATCAAATAATTAAGTGTTTCGAATTTTGTTTCTTGTGAGTGATACTTCCGACGAATCATCGCGTAGTTACAAATTTCATTTTTCTCTCAGATAAATTTAAATATTTGTTTTAGCGTTTAAAAGACAGCATATGTTGAAAGAATCCGCTTAGCCATCTGTAAATCAGCTTATACACAGTGCTATTTATTACTTCCGAAATTTAAAAAATAATAAAGCCTACACATTGTTTCTTAGCTATTCATAGATAAAAAATATTTTAATTCGGTTCGTAATTAAAGCAGATATTTTATTTTTAAAAAATATTTGATTCTTATTTTACATGTCTCACTCCTTTCCCCCACAGCCGTAATAAATCTCACCCTGGCAAACTACACCCGACTGTGAACGGTTCAACCTCCAGATAAGATTTCTTTCGAAGGGGATCTTTGTTTTTGATCTCATTGCATTTTCTTGAGAAAACTTGGAGAAGCCATTTCAGGTATATTGGAAACAATTGAAAATCATAAACTGAGGAAAAGAAAGGAATAATAATATTAAAATTACAATATTGCATTGTCCGACCCGACCCGCGGGCCCATGTCTGGGCGGTAATTTTTTGGGAAAACAATAGTAATATTTATAATTTTTAATGACATCTTTAGAAATTTATCTTATTTTTATAAATTACAGAAAAATATTTTTAAAATCTACTTTTTTTTCTTTATAGTGCTCCAAAATAGTGATTTTTTTTCACTAACTTAAAAAAAAATGTAACTTTTTTAACGTGAGGCAATATTAGGTTATTTACGGTTTCATAAAAGGATATCTCTGCAAATTATCAGTATGTAAATTGGTATTAAACTAAACTGGTTTGGCTTAAACTAAAATTTATTATTTTATACATTATAATTTTACAAAGTTTATAATTTTTTCTTTAAATTTATAAAAATAGTTAATAATTATGTCTTTAAATTTATAAAAGTAGTTAATAATTATTTCTTTACTTTTATAAAAATGAAGTTTATAATTTTATAAAGTTTATGTATACGTTGCATCACTCCATCTCAATTTCCCATGTCTTAATTATTATTATTATCTTTATAATCAAATTGTATCATATCTTATATATTTTTAAAAAATGATTGCAGAAATGGATAATTGCATAAATTGATGGTTACTTGGAATCGCAAAGTACAATATGTATTATAAATCCTTTATTGATTTTAATTGCATGCAATGTATAAATTGTACCATGTCTTATTTATTTATAAATGGCTGCTCTCTTGAATTCTTCAACACTTTTTTTTTTTTTTTTTTTTTTTTTTTTTTTTTTTTACTTTTCCGAAGGAGACAGCAAAATATTTAATTTGAAAAGTACCTTTGAAGTGCAAGCTCCATTATTATTTAATAGATTTTTCAATTGCATAAAATGTGTGTACTTATAAATCTAATGCAGAGGAAATAATTAGTTGGATGCATTAAATGCATGCTAATCATAGCGTACATATAAGTATATGTGAATGCAATATTTTTTAAAATTATTTTTTTCGCTTTTTTATAAATTCCCAGGATTTGTTTTATATTTTAACTAGTATATAACCCCGTCAAAAATGACGGATTGTTGATCTGCGTTTCATTTTCATAAGTCTTCATACAAACAAACAGCATGAAGATTTATTATTGAAAGGTTTGTATTGTAGAAAAATACATTTTAAAAAGGACAAATGATTTCTACAAATAAAAATAATGAGGATATATATATATATATATATTTTTTTTTTACTCAGTATTAAATTTCTGAAATAGTTCAACGATTGGACAAAACATTAAAATTAAATATTAACAAATAATCCATGCGCGAAAGTTTTTGTAAAAAAGTGTTATCAATGAGTTTTTAAACAGCTTGACTCACCATATAACTCATTGTTTGATTACATAAGAAAAATTAAATGGAAATTACGCTGTACTATGCATTTCTTATATTTTAATTACATTTGATAAGAAAGAATCATTTTACAGTATATGACCCATTATCCGGAAATCCAAAATCCGGAAAGACCCGAAGTCCGGAAAGAAAAATTCGAAAATTTTCTAAATTTGTAAATTTTTACTAAAATTTTAGATTTTCTGAAAATTTTACCGATTTCTAATTTTCCTTTCAGTCTATTGTTTTTCAATGTTTAATCACTAAAATATTGTTACTTCGGTGGCGGGTGAACACGGTACACCCCCCCCCCTCTTCTCTTCCTGAAATTAAAAACAAATCATTTTTCTCTCAAATTTTAGTTTAAAATTAATTTATATTACGATTCGTCAGAAACAAAAAATAGTTATGTATTTATTTCATCAGGGGTGATTCTGTTCAAGTTTTCCTAAAAAATTAAGGCATTCGATTTCGAAAATTTAAGTCTTCAGTCCAAAATTTCGAACATAAATATTTCGAATTTTGAACGATACTCGCCGAAAAAAATCGATTATGTCTATCGTTCGCAGAAAAAATAGACAATCTCTTCAAAGGATTGTGGAAACAACGGGAATTTCGTCAAAGGATCGAAAAAAAAAAACGCAAATTTCGTTGCAGGATTGAAAAAAAAACAAAAAAAAAAAAACGCTAATTTTGTTAACAAATTGCAGAAAAACGCGATTTCCGTCAAAGGCTTACGAAGAAGACACAAATTTCTTCCAAGGACTCCGAAAAAATGTAAAATTCCCACAAGGGATCACAAAAAAAAAAAAAAGGTTAAAGGATCGCAAAAAAAAAAAAAAAAAAAAAAAAAAAAAACTGCGAATTTCGTCAAATAATCGCGGAAAAACGTGAATTTCTTCAAAGTCTAGAAAAAAAAACCCACAAATTTCTTTAAAGCACTGCGAAAAAATTTCTAATTTCGTTAAGGGATCGCGAAAAAAATGAAATTTCGTCAAGGGATCGAAAAAAAACCCCCCCGCTAATTTCGCCAATCTCAGAAAAAACTCGAATTTTGTCAGAGGATCGTGAATAAAAGGCAAATTTCGTCAAAGAATAGCAAAAAACGCAAATTTCCTCAAAGGTTACGAAAAAATGAAATTTCGTCATAGGATCGTAGAAGAGAAACGCAAATTTTGTCAAAGAACAGTAGAAAAAAATGCAAATTTTGTCAAAGAACAGTAGAAAAAAATGCAAATTTTGTCAAAGAATCACGAAAAAAAGCATGAATTTTGTCAAATAATCGTGAACTTCGGGAGGACCCGAAAGCCGGAAAATTCCAAAACTCGGAAAGACTTTGGTCCGGATAATGAGTCTGTATTTACGATGGTAGCCAATTTCAACATCCGCCAGTAGATGGCGCCACTATACTGAATCAACCTCAAATCCCTCCCTACGAAATAAGTCACCGCTGCTTCTGAAGAAAAAAGCTGCTTACAGAAAAAAAAATGTTTACAGAAATGTTAATATACATTTTTTTTATGAAATAGTTTTTTAAGGTTTTAAACAAAATTAAAAGATTTAAAAGTTTTAATATGCTTTTACAAATATTTAAACAGCAGAATCGGATGTAGCAAAATTTTTTCTTTAAGTCTAACATGGCGTTTAACCATGGTCGATTCGCAAACCAGAGTAGTCGTGCTCGGGAGAGTTACAGTTTCTTGCCTTCGGGTTTTATTATAAGTAAGATTGTTTCATTTATTTTAACATATTATTTTTTTTTCATTTTTTAATATATTTAAATATTGTTCTGTATTATTTAGTATATACAGCAATATTTTATTGTATTTTATTCATGACTAGCGGAGCTTTGCTAAATCGTTTTTTCCCAAACGAACCTGTGGCTGGAGGGCCCCCCCCCCTTGTTTTCTGCTGTGCATATTTTACACTCGTGCATGCTACGAGTCCTGGCCTCTAATTAAGCAAACCTTTTATTATTGTGATTATTTTTATTACATTTACATTTCATCGTCGTTCTCGTTGCTTTAGTAACCTTATTGACATTTTCCCCACTTGAATTTAATCACTTCAGAAGCAAAAATTAATGGATTCTTTGCGATTCAGAAAAAAAAGTCAAAAAATTGCTACAAAATGCGAAAAAACGCATAAAAATTCGAAAAAATTCAAAAATAACAGAGAACAAAATTTACTAGGTATAGGGCTAAAAGGGGCCAAAAATAAATCCTTTTACAAAAATCTAACGTAAAAAAAAATCGCTTCTAATTACGAAAAACAAAATTAAAATTGCATAAAGTTTTCGCAAAAAATTCAAATTGAAGGGAATGAAGGTCAAAATTTACTATATTGTTCGAAGATTGTAATCGGATTCCTTTTACTAACGTTGAAAATTCTCCTCGAAACGCAAAGAAGAAAATTGCATAGAACAGAAGCATATACACACAGACAGACAGACATCTATATTTATTACTATAGATTTACTTGAGCTTTTTTTTTTTATATAACATACATGTACATTTAGTTAAGGCATGTCGTAAAATTTAATTAGCTTTAGATGATCTTGATGTCAGCAATGAAAATATGCATTTTTAATTTCATTCTCTTTTTTTTTTTACACAGTGACGCTACTTTGAGTTTCAGTTAAAAAATCGAATTTGTATTGAGATTCGTATAAAGGTGAAAAATAAAACGTTCATGTCTTATATATTAGATGAATAGCAACTATATAAAATACAAAATATCATTTTTTTTTTTTTAAATATAATTATTGTTATATTTTTCAAATATACAGTCATGTCAATTTTTCCCGATACCTCTTGTAAAAACTTTCCAAATTCTTTTAAATGTTCGTGAATTCATTTAAACAATCCAAATGCAGAAGAAAGCCATTCATGGGGGAGGGGGGGGGGTCAAGGGATTTTACATGAATTTCTTCAATTGATACACAATTTATTTCCGTTTGGGATTCTTTCTTTACTAAATATGCGGCAGTTGATTTATGGAAGTTGACGGTTGGGAGACTTTGTTCATATGAAGCTCAATAATTGAGCTAAACATTATAATTAATAATTATCAATAATTTTTAATGTTTTTTTCATATAAAGCTGGAATTTCTTCTTCAAAAATGGGTTCTAAAATATTTTACTGATAATAAAATGAAATCACCTTAGCTTTACTGCATTTTTTACTTTTAATTTAATTTCATAACAAAATCCAGCCGCAATCATGAATTCTTTTGGAAATTTTTCTATTTGGAGATTAAAACCTTTCTCAGATAAATTTAACACAAGTAAGGCAAACACTACACAAAAATTCTTGAAACAGTTTTAAGCTTATTATTTGGCTGAAAGCTAGATTTATTTCGACTGGGTGTTTTGCTTTACATTAGTTATTACAAATTCCACAGTTAGCAATACTATGTATAAACAAGTGATATAAAAAAATTTTTTAAAGTCAATTCCTACTTTTTAATCATAAATATATAAAATAAACCCGTGCAGCATTAATGTCCCACGTTATCTTTATTGAACATTATTTTATAATCATCGTTGCGGTATTTTATTTTTTGTTGGCATCACTCATTTGAGATAAATCTTTCATTTCATTTATGAAAACAATGGGAGAAATTTTTTTCTCCCATATAAAAATTTAAATTAAATAATTAAATTTAATTAATGAATTAATATTTGAAAAAACTGTATTAACATCAATTGTCAACCAGTACAAGTTTAAAAAAATTTTTTTGAACTTGAATGGATGAATAGAAAATATTTTATTAACGATTGAAAATTCCAACAAGATATATATAGAGAGAGTGTGAGCTAATAGTAGGAATTTAAAAAAGGGCAGATTTACAATGTGAAACTATGAAATTATTCTTTAATAATGATTTAAAACACCTCCGAGAACCGAGATGAAAAATTCCGGCTGATAGTTTAGTCATTTGGTGTCCTTTTTCCTAAAAGCTGAAAAAGAAATATATATATATATCAACATTTAACTCAAGTGTCCCTAGAACTCAGGAGTTCTTTCCCTTCCAAGCAATAAATTTTGTCAACTGACAGCGGTAAGGGTCACGGTAATTATCAGTAAATGTCCATCTGACAGGTTCCAGGGGGTAAGCACTACAGCTTCTTCTGAGATAAACACGGGATTTTTTCTGACTGACCAGGCCTCTTAATCAAATCAATGCGTCCAGTAAACAGATCACACACCCAAGATCCAAACAGTCCCCATTTTCATTACCATAGTTAAAATAATAATAATAAAAAAAAAAAAATGAATATTGTAATCCATTTTAAAAAGCTTTCAATACATTAGAAAGTCTGGAATCACTATTAGTCAAGAAGGTATTTTTTCTACTAGTTTTAATGTCAGTGGCTTTGGTGTATATGATATAGATTAGATGGTACAGATAACAAAAATGCCAGTCAGTTAGCACACTAGCAAGGGATGTTGGGATATTACCATAGTAAGATCGGTTGGTTGTTGCCATAGCAACATTGCACAGCTCCATGCAATATATGAGATGCAGAGTTGCCAAGTCTCCGGCCTTTTGAACACCAGTAATTTTTTTGAGAAAATGTTGTTCTTTTAAATCGCAAAATGCTCCGATTAAATAAAAAATATCCTATTTTATGTAGTCAATTGGACTACGGCTAGACCTTTCATATGGCTCTCTCAGGATTTGATATACACCTACTCAAAGCCAGGGTGTGCAGTTGCTTCGCAACTTGGAAGCCCATTGAACCTATCACAAGTTCAAGTTCAAACAACATTTTCTGCACTAAATTACTGGTATCCAAAAAGCCGGAGACTTGGCAGGTCTGTGAGATGAATGGCACCCCGATTACTGATGACAACCACACCAAGTCATTGTTACATCAGTAATTGGGTTGTCAAGCCGAGTTGGTTGTCAGGCCGAGGTTTAAAAATAAAGAATATGAACTAAACTAAAGATTTTTCAGAATGGACTTACAAGGAGACCGCCAAACATGATGCGCACAGATTTTGATGATTTTAAAGTATGTTGTAGGGATCATACCCCTAACTATTCAGGTCAAAGGTTTCCTTCAAATGGGCTTTAGTTTTCGAGAAATTTCGGGCTAAAGTTCAGCATGCATTTCAAATGCCATTACTTCGCGATCCTGGACAAGGTTTCCGTGGTGCCGCGGTAGCGTTCGCGATTTGAGAGCCGCTGATGAGTGTTCTGTCCTCTCCTGTGACTTTTACCTTTTTTTTAACAAATTTTATATATTTGTCGCGTTATAAGTTGTATGCAGAATTATGAATTCTGCATCTTTGAACTTTTTGATATTTTCCTAATAAATTCCATTTGCATTTTCGAATATTGCGTGAAAATTTATAGTTTTTGCGCAATTTTTATTCGAATATTTCTGTTGACAAAAATCCAAACTAATTTATGTCTTGATATCTTGTCTTTTTAAAACGATTATTGTTTACATTTATGTATATTTACTTATTTATTTATCGTATTTATGAAATAATACATTTTTTTTTATTTACATTTTCTATTTTAAAAAAAAATTAAATGATTAAGAAAAATTAACAAAATAATATATCCTTTTAATATTTGATTTGTTCTAAATATATTGAAATATGTTAACTGCTGAAATAGTAAAATATTTATCATCATCGACATCGACATTTTTAGTTTATTAAATATGGAACTAATTGTGTTATACCTATCGCAAAAATATTCTAAACAAATTTCGCCTTAAAAATCGCTTTTAAATAATTGTTTTAACAATATTGGAAGAATGTATAAATTAGCATATTATATATTCTTTAAATACTTAAATTGTGATAAATATATTTAAAAATTGCATTAAATTTGAAAAAGAAATTATTTCAAACGTGGTATTTGTCTGCAAAAGAAGCGAAACGAAGTTGATAAAAAGAAAATTTTATTTATTCTGATATTACCGTAAAAGTCGTTGCAGACGATTTTTTTTTCAGATATTTTTTATATGTATTGTAATTTACGAACGATTTTTCATTTCTAGTTGAATTTTTCTGTATGGCATAGACTTTTTAGACTGAAAAAAAAAATTAATTGTAATACATTATTTTTTATTTGTGCAAATCAAAAATGTTTGAACTTTACAGTTAAATGTATATAAATAACATAAAAAAAAATATATATATATAACTGGCTAAAACTTGGATATAATCGTTATTGCTTTAATATTTTATTACTCAATTCAAGATACGTTTTTGGAATTAGTTAGTTTGGAATTTCGTCAATAGAAATATTAATTTCAAAACTGCACACAAAAAAAAACGTATACGAAATATTCGAAAATGTAAATGGAATTTATTAGGAAAATATCAAAAAGTTCAAAGATGCAGAATTCATAATTCTGCATACAACTTATAACGCGACAAATATATAGAATTTGTTAAAAAAGGTGAAAGTCACAGGAGAGGACAGAACCAGGACTGCGGAGTCGGAGTCGGAGTCGTGGAGTCGGAGTCGGGCCTATTTTTGGGCAAAAGAGTCGGAGTCGGGCCTATTTTTGGACAAAAGAGTCGGAGTCACTAAAGAACAGGCCGACTCCGACTCCAGCTTGTTTTTTAGACAGTTTGAAGTGAAATTAAACCAATTCTATGTAATTTTAAATTTATAAACTGAATTATTATTTTTATATTAACTATATATACAAGGAAACCCAGGTTAAACAGGTCCAATATACTGTCCAGTTTACAGTGTATATGAAAACTGCTTTTAATTGAAATCTGTAGTTTATATTTTATATTAGTATGCAGTACTTTCTCTCAGTTTTTGGGGTTTGCAGAACTCGAGGTAATGCGAAAATTGGAAGTTTCTGCTCCTTTTGGAGTCCATAGAATCCAAAATATCATTGGTATAGAAAATGTTTCACTTTTTTTTTCTTGTTTCCCTCAGACTCTTCAGGTCTGTAGGACCAAGAGTAAGGCTGAAATTGTAGTAATTTGTTCCCCTTTTTTTCGTGTGCATAGACCCCCCCCCCCCCCCCCCCCCGAAAAAAGTGAAATTATAATTTTTTTTTCCTGAGTCTGCAGTACTCAAAATAATGATGAAATAGTGAAATTTCAGTCATCTTTCTCTTTTCGATATTCAGGTTTTGCAGACCCGAAATTTAGCCAAAATTATAAAGTTAATGCAGGAAATACAAAATTTTCCTCTTTATTTTTCTTCCCTTACATTGGAATTTTTCGGGTCTGGAAGACACAATAACTCCAAAATTACAACATTTTGCATTTTCTTTTCCAAGTCAGCGGGATCTGAAATAGTGAAATTTCCATTTTATTTACTTCTTTAGATTTCAATATTTGGATTTTTCGGGTCTGCAGGACCCAAAATTGTACAATTAGTAATGCTGAAAATATAAAATTTCTGCCCCTTTTTTTACGAAGCCGTGAGAACAGAATTAATGCTAAAATAGTAAAATTTTCATTTTTATTTTTCTTGCATTCCCCCGTAATTTTTCGGGTTCTGGAGACCCCAAATGATGCTTAAAATGTGAAATTTTTGCCTACTATTTTTTGGGTCTGCAGGAAGGTTTAAGACCAAAATGAAACATCCTTTCACCCATATTTTGGTGAAAAAAGGTGAAACATTTTATACTAAAATACTGTCAGAAGTTTGCCGCTGCAGTAAATCAATCCCAGTCTTGACTGCCTATCACAGGTTATACCCATAATTCATCCAAAAATACACACATCATATACTTCAAGGTCAAACAGGAATATAACAGCAGGTTGCAGTGTTGCCTGTTAAGTTTTTTTTTTTTATTCTGATTGCTGCCATTTTTTTTTTTTAAATAGTAATATTTCCTTTATTTAAGGACAAATTGAATAAACCGACTATTACTATTTCAAAACAAATGACAGCAATAAAGCAATCTGAATAATAGGAATCAACAGTCACTACTAGTACTTTAGACGTCCCGGAGTCGGAGTCAGAGTCGGTTCCTTTGAAATTTCAGGAGTCGGAGTCGGTCATTTTTCCCACCGACTCCGCAGCCCTGGACAGAACACCCATCTGCGGCTCTCAAATCGCGAAGGCTACCACGGCACAACGAAGACCATGTCCAGGATCGCGAAGTAATGGCATTTGAAATGCATGCTGAACTTTAACCCGAAATTTCTCGAAAACTAAAGCCCATTTGAAGGAAACCTTTGACCTGAATAGTTAGGGGTATGATCCCTACAACATACTTTAAAATCATCAAAATCTGTGCGCATCATGTTTGGCGGTCTTCTTGTTAGTGTGTTATTGAATTATACTTAGTGTGGAGCTACTGTGGATATTCTGTATCAAAACTGACACATTGCGTATGGAAGAAAAGATAATAAGAAGATATATGTAATAGTAAAGAAAGAAAATTGTGTCAAGGTTGAGTTCTAATATTATGATTGAATAGAATAAGATTATTCTACAACTAAAATTGATAATTAGAGACAACAGTCATAGCAACTAAAGATCTCAAGCAACCTCCTTTCAATGTTCAATATGCGTTTCCTAAATATCAGAAATTATTCAAAATATGTTTATTTTTATGAAACTCCTGAGTGATATGTAAAATCATAAACAAAGTTATTTTGAAATAGAAGAAGAATACATTTTCTGAAAAAAATCAGCTGTTCACCATTCAATGATTAGGGTAATATGCTTTCTCTAAGAAGACAGAATGATTTCTAATAATTTTTTATGAAACTGTTAGATGATGTATTTAATAATATTGCCAAATAATTATCATTTACTGTACTTATTATACATTATATACTTCAACAGTGGATTGTATGAAAAGTGATAGTTATTAAGCCTTCACACTGTTAATTAATGAACCGGAATATACAGGGTGATTATAATTAAAGTCTCACATTCAATATGCTGTAAAAAAGGAACCACTGGTCAGAATGACTTCAAATTTGAACTGAATATACTGGAAGAAGGGGCAGACGATGTGGCATAAGAAAAAGTTCCAAAGTGTATCAATAGATGGCGCTGTATCCAAAGTGTATCTGACATAAGCGGTATACTATGCAAATTAAAAGACACTCCTGTGCAATTAAAAACCGAATCCTTATGTGATTTTTATGCGGTATTTGGCCCAAGCACAGTTAAAAACCGATTTTTCCCATCCAATGTGGCACGACCTTGCCGTGGTGGATGGTCTTTCCACCAACAGTTGACGGGTTTGGAAGTAATTTTTTCCGTCAAACAACCGAAACGCTCATGCACATTGAATAGTACGGTTGGTTTACTGTGCAACTCATGCCAAGGCCGTCCTATTTCGAATAAAAATGTCACTTGTAGCCGAATCCACTTTCGTTATGCCGCTTATAGCGCCATCTATTGATACACTTTTGAACTTTTTCTTTCTAATGCCATACCGTTTTCCCCCTTCTTCCAGTATATTCAGTTCAAATTTGAAGTCTTTCTGACCAGTGGTTTCTTTTTTACAGCATTTTGAAAGTGGGACTTTAATTATAATCACCCTGTATATGTATTTCATTCAAAACTTTCGAAAATTCAAGAGAAAATTAAAAATAACTTCAGAGTGTTGTAGCGAACAATTTGCATTCCTAAATATGGTTGCTGATATGCAGTGAGATAATTTTATTCCTGTCAAATAAAATATAGGATGGAAAAAAGAAATAAAGGAAATTTTTATTAAGCTCACACCGCTATTTTTTAAAGATTAATATTATTTATAAATTCAAGTAAGTTTTGCTTAACATGCACTAATTAAATAATATCACTCTCGTAATCTCGAGTACATTAGCCATTGGTGTATTCGATTAAGATAGATGAAAAACTAGGAACAGCACAGCAGTACAAAACAGTACCCCTTTAAAATAAATGCTTAAGAGCCTACACTAGTCACGGGAAGAAACGCTCAAGTTAATGTTAAGTCTATGGGAAGGTTCTAGCACGATTTCTCGCTCGCATTTTAATATTTTGAAATGTTTTTTTTTGCGTAGGATAGCTGAGGTCAATCTACAACGTTGTCAGTTTTTACTTTTTCGATTTTTGTTGCAATTTTTTATAATTGGGCATTTTTAATTTTGGAACCGGTTCTGAAAACGAAAGCACCTTTATATAAAATAACTGGAAAAAGTAAAAACTAACATCGTTGGAGATTGACCTCAGCTATCTACGCAAAAAAAGCATTTAAAAATATTAAAATGCGAGCGAGAAATCACGCTAGAACCTTCCCATAGACTTAACATTAGCTTGAGCGTTTTTTCGCCTGACTGATGTAGGCTCTTAACGCATTTGATTCAAAAATTGAAGTTATTTCCGCCGATAGGTGGCGCTGGTATAAGGTGCCAGCTCTCAGAGTTTTACATTCATCGCCTCACGGTAACTAGAATACACAGTAGGGTTTGGCTCGTATAATACAGGCTGATTCATCAAGCATTTTGATGCCCACTTACCGTTTGTTGCCCATTGTTGCCTATGAGGCGAGAAATGCTTAAATGATTATCGAGTTACAAAATCGCTTAAAATGGACGGTTGTTTCGCATAAAATTGTTCTAATCTGTCAAGGAGTGGATTTAGAATATTTAAAATCCATATAAATGAAGAAAGGCGGAATAATTTGTCTATAAATGCTTGAAGAATATATCGGGATTGAAGAATTTCGCCAAATGCCACGCCAACCAGATCACTTGTATACAATAAACCGGTTCTTCGAGTCCTACATGGTACATTGCAGGACGGGTGAGAAAAGCCTGATTGTTAAAGTGAGAGAAAAAAAAATCTTATTCACCTCCCATGTCTAGAAAGTCCACCTTATTTATTTTTTGGATGGGTGGAGGGGGTGGGGGAGTATTTAGATAGTTAAATTCATTTATTGTTGTTAAAAAGCGTAGAAAAGGGACTTTCTTTCATCGAAATTTTAAAATTTTACACTTTACACTTTGAATTTTGCGCGCGCGTGGGGGAGAGGGGGGGAGGGGTTCAAAATTTAAAAACTGAAAGTTGAGAGTAGGGGGAGGGGGCGGGATTGAAATGATATATATTTCTTGTTTGAAAAAAGTGACAAACACATTAAAAAAAAAAAGATTTTTAATTTCATCAGCTGCAGAAAGGAGGGGGTGGGGGGTGGCAGATTTTTTATTACTCTTTTGGTGGGAAGGGGAAATTTTGACGATTCATTATTTATTTATTGTTATTGTAAATTACAACTAGGGCAGAAAAATTTTAAACTGAAAGAGTTTTGAAAAAACACATTGATAAAAATTTATTTGTTACTATAATAGGTGTAAATACTAAAAACACAGTTTTAAAGCATTAAAACAATTTATGATGTAAAATCAGATGTCAAAATACCTAAGCGCTTTCGGCTAAACATTAGCCATCATCAAAGGATAAAAACCAGTCATAAACTATACCTTGTTTTTATATAGTAACAAATAAATTTTTATGAATGTGTTTGCATTGTGTTTTTTCAAGTTTAAGAAGGTGAATTTGACGTTTTTACTATATGGAATTGTCTATATATTTTTAATTGAAAGAGTTTTGTTTAATGTGGTTTTCAAATTCCCTGCTCAAGAGCGCAAAACTCTTTGACATATTTTTTGACTCATTTTTAAACGAAAAAGAATAAAATTGGCAGAACTGACTATTGGAGTGATTTGGAATCGAATAGAGTTTTCTAGTTTTTGACAAATAAATTACTTATCGAGTAATAAGCGATCATTAAAAGAAACCATGAAAAGAAAACAGAAATCATTCGAAACGCGGAAGGTTCTCATTTTTCATCATTATTATTTACTTATTTTTTAAAATAAGGATTATTTTACATGCGATTAAATTGTAAAAACTAAATATCTAACTTACGAAATTTATTCCATAGAATATTAGCATTTTAAGACTCTTTTATTAATAACATATCATATCACAACTTAATTTCATACTGAAAGTAATAAAAATATAAGAGTCCAATGCATGTGAATATATATTTTCACATTAAATCAAATTTAGAATTAGTTAAATTTATATTGTCATTCTTAATTATTCATGTACAGTAAAGCAATAAATAATAATTGATGAAAATAAATTTTTAATTTTAATATAGTGTTATACAAAAGCATAATTACATGTTTTTTTTTTTTTTTTTAAATGTATGGCGCTATTAAATATCTTAGCTATTTATTCTTATATTTTTCATGTGATTAAGTAACTAAACCCACTCGCCATCTACGCAATAAGACGCCAAGTCAGGCGTCCGCTTGAGCAACTAAATGGAGGCGTGAGTCAGCCCGAGTTATAGGAGCCATACAGTAGGGTACACTAGAACTCCTATAATAGGAGTCTTAGGGTACACGCGCAAGTTCCGTTTCTGCCTCTGACGTCACTGGCAACCAAGAGGAGTCTTAAAGAGGCCAATCGTGACTAAGGGTAGAACTCCTATAATAGAGGCTGACGCATCCTCGCAGATCTGGCACCCGAATTAGAGCCAAGTCGAAAAACCAAGCTAATCAGAACCGGTTCAGCCAATCAAAACCGAGTCTTAGGCAACCCCAACTCCGGCTGCGGTAGATCGATGCTGAACTGGGTACCAATAATCCGAAACAAAATGGATATACGTCAGCTCCTATTATAGGAGTCTTAGCTAAGGGGAGCTGACGCATATCCATCTTGTTGCCCAAAATAACCGCCATATTGTAACCCAACTCAGCATAAGAAGCCCCCGAGCAGGTGTTTGACGTCCCTGTCAGTCACTCGCCGTCCACTAGTACGGTAAGCTAACCGATTTTAGCTTGGGTTTTGGTTCGTTGGATTATTGCCGAAACGTCAGTGAAGGCTCACTGTTGAGATCCGAAAAGTTTTTGGTTTTTGTCTGTTTGTCAGCCTGTCTGTCTGTTCCGCGATAACTGCCGCAAAAAGGGTCCGATTAGGTTGATTTTTGGTGGGTATGTTGGCGAGGTACCCGGAATCAGCTGTATAGTTTTTGGTTAAATTTGGTTCATTCGTTCGAAAAATATGGAACATTTTATTTTAAGTCATAATGCTTTTCAATGGGAAGTCAGACGATTTATTTAATTTTAACATTCCGCGAAAAGAAAATCACGCATTTAGATAATTGTAAATGCTAAATTATGGATATTAAATTTACGAAATGGATAACTT
The DNA here is from genome assembly GCA_963931845.1 of Maratus michaelseni. NCBI lineage: Eukaryota > Metazoa > Arthropoda > Arachnida > Araneae > Salticidae > Maratus > Maratus michaelseni. Next base: position 37,380,228 of record OZ007600.1, read on the forward strand.
AATTTAATTTGATCGCTTTGAAAATTTCCCATTATATTTATTAGAATTTCTAATTGTATAAATTAACGGAAAATTGTACGCATTAATTTGAAATATATGAAAATTTTAATTTATCATTATTTACAAATATTTCGAATGCATTTTCTTTCTCTCTTTCATTAAATGGTTGCTAAGCAACTATATTTCAAAGAAGATCAACAAATGTTAATTCAAGTGAATTATTTTGATGTGAAATGTTATTAACAAAATAGCTAATTTTCGGGTGATTTAATATTTTAATATGCTTTTTCTAATGAAATAGAAGAGAATTTATTTTAACTACTAAAGAAAGATGACCAAATCGGCTTTCCAAACGAAAAATATAAAAACGTTGAATGTGAAAATGGAACATATGTCTCATAAGAGAAATTTACATTTGTATAAACATATTTAATACACGGAATTTTATTTAATTTCAGCAACATATGATATTTAGTAGTAGAAAAATAAGTATTCTTTTAAGGATAGGATAAAACCTCCTGTACAAAGAGATGGTTAATTTAATGAAATTAAAATAGTAAATGTACTCAGACATATACTCGATTAATGAAAGCGCACAATTACTGAAAATTCAGAATATAAAATTAAAGTGACAACGGAGGGTTCAGGGGGGCGGAGCCCTCCTCAAGATATGTAATCTTATTTTGAAAAAAATACAGCAATAAGTAGTTTATCCTATCATTTATCCGCCATAAAATTGTGTTTAATGTGATACTTCTAAAATTTTTGGAACTTTCAATAAATCTTATATTCTTATAAATATATAAATAACTTTAAAAAAAATTAATTTTAGGCTATCAAATATTATGCAGATTCTCTCTATATTAAAAAAAAGTAACCACCGCTGCCGCCGCTGTCAATTAAGATTTTGTGCCTTGAAGTCTTTCTGGACTAATATCTAGAAAACTATTGCATGTAAAATTTTAAAAATTGGTAGTTTTATAAAGAAATGTTCGATAAACACGCTGAAGCAAACAGTTTTTAAATCGAAGAATTATTTTAAGAGATATTTAAAATCAAAGTTCGTCAAAACAGTTTTTTGAAAAAAGTTTTATAGGAACGAAAACTATCCGCAGGAATTTAACCATAATTTGTAAGGATATAGTTGACAAGTTTGCGGAGTGCAGACTGCAATCACTTTTTTAATTTGAGTAATTTTTTCAGGTTATATTTCAATTTTTTATTCAAAATTTTCATTATTTTAACGAAGATTTATTTCATATTTCATAAATTCCATTATTTGAACCGTTGCCAATTTTTTATTCAAAATTTTCATTATTTTGACGAAGATTTATTTCATATTTCATAAATTCCATTATTTGAACCGTTGCCAATTTGTAAAATAGCGCACGTAATAAGATTCCCTTTCAATTAAGAAATGTATTTACACGAGACTATTAAAAACAGAAATAAAACTTTAAAATAATATTTAAATGATCACGTGTTAAAAGCAATAAATGTAGAAAATGACGTAATAAAAATATACTTGCGCGTGAATATTACAAAGAGAAATACGAGTAACTAGGGAAATTCACGTCACATTTAAAATGATAAAAAAAAACAATACTTCCAAACAATTTCAATTAATTATTATATTTTCATGAGAGATCAATTTATTTCGACATATCTTTTACCCATTATTGCAAATTTTAAAACAGCGTAAATAATAATATTTCCTTTCCAATGTCAAATTTCTTCTATTTGTTTATTTGGTGTTACAGTTTAACGATAGTTTTTTTTTTTTTTTAATGAAAATTGATTGACGGGGTAATGGAGAAGTATCAAAAGACAAATAAGCGTTGAATTAAAAATTCCCCGATGAAAAAACTAACTCGTGTAACGCATCTGATGTCAACTGAAAGTGACGCGACGCCACGATTATGCACGTTTGGCGCTAAATCATATATTTTGGTGACAGTTACAGTTGTAATCTGTTTCAACAGCAGTTGATTCGACCTTAAAATCCCTCAGTCAAAGGAAAATGAATGGAAACCCTGTTACAGCAGATCGCCACTGGTTGTTTAATTGTAATACAATCTTCCATAATCGTTTTAGAGATGATCAAATCAGAGTGTTTTTAAATCATGCGGTGTCAGAACGGGGGTTGGCGAGCGCAGCTCGTAGGGGGCAGAGCCCCCTAGTATATTAAAAATTAGTGAGATTAATGAACAATGATTTGTAGAGCTGACGTTGAGGCCTCTGATCTGTAGATTTACTAGTTATATGGTGGTATGACTCAGCCTGTAGTATAGGAGCTGTAGTCATGGGTAAACCGCTTTTCGCTTTGTATAAAACTTTTATTTTCATAAAAAGATATTATATATTTGTTTAATATAATGTATATGATATTACTGAGGTAGGTGGCACTTAGAACATCTACTGCCTGAACATTTTTCAAATTCCTGTTAATATATGTATACTTCTTTACTTTATAGAATTTTTTAAGAGATAATCATCCGTTTACATTTGGCTTTTTGGAAGTAAACTTTCGCAACAGTTACCATTATTTTATTTAAACACATCTGCGCAAAAAACAAAAATTTTCCTACTTTTTCTGTTGTATTTCAGTAATTTAGATACATTCTTTTAAAAATAAGATTTTTGCAATTTCGCTTTAATGTCTTTAATTCAAAATATTTTGAGAAAAATAGGAGAATTTTCGCTTGAATTCATGAAGCTTTGAGAAAAATGCACTTATAGTTATACTTGTATAATATATTTTATACATTCATAAACTTATATACTATCATATTTATATATTTTCAAAATCCTGATTCAATGTTCAAGAAACATAAAACGGATGTAATAAGATTTTTCAAAGTCATAACTTTGAAAATATTGTATTACTACAGTGCGTCTCATAAATATAAAGACACTGATATTTTCGAAATAATATTTTAATAACTCACTCTTCAATAATATGTATATGCATATAACAAAAAGCATGTAATAAAAAACATTTTACAGTAAATTAAATTAGAATTAAATAATTTCAACTTGAAAATTGATAAATGGAAAAAAAAAATTTGCTGTCTCATAAATTAAAGATATTTTAATTATTTTTGAATTTTCGTGCAACAATAGATACATTTTTATTAATGACAGCAAATATTCTAGCTGGTATGCGTTTATTACGTTGTGTAAGTATTCTGGCTTTATATCAAACCAACTTCATTCGATTTCTTTATTAAACTCAAGGACGTTTGAAAACTGTCTTTCAGATGCATATAGAGTGCGAACGAGAATGCCTCAAAGTTTCTCAGCTGGATTTAAATCAGGGCTACGTCGTGCCACACCATGACATGAACATTGCTATCAGCAAACCATTTTGTGAGTCTTGATGTGTGAACCGGTGCATTATCTTGTTGATACAAACAATTTCGACCACCAAGAGTTTCAGCAATTGGAAACAAGTGGCTATCGAGCACTTCTACATACTCTTTAGATGCCTGTTTACCTTCCAGAAAAGCAATATCTGTAGTTCCATTAAAAGAGCAGGCTTCCCAAACCAACACAGAACCTTTCCCTTTTCTGCCTACTGAAGAGGGTTCGAGGTTCACGTCTTAAATCGTGCTAGTAGGAATTCCAACCATCTGGGCCACGCAAGTTAAATCTCTTTTCATCTGAAAAGATTTCTTGCATCCATTCGTCCTTCCAATGCAAATGATCTTTAGCCCAGAGTAGCCTCCGTTCTTTGTGTTATTTTTTCAGTAATGGAAATTTGCACATATGCTGGCACATAATATTTTTACTTTCTTTTAAACAACGATGTACGGTGCCCTTTGAAACCATACCATCAACTCATTGAGAAAGTTGTCGGAGTGACATTTTTTGCGACAAAACCAGTCGCATAATCGGGCTATCGTGTATTTCACTAGTCTTTCTCGGTCTGCCAGATCGTTTTTTTCAAATTTAAATTGTAAGTTTTTGATAAAACTTCATAAACTGCAGCTCTGCTTTTCCCAGTTTTTTTTTACATATTTGAAAAACTGTTAAGCCATTAGCTTTAAATCCATGTATTTTGCAAATCTCATCTTTAGAAACTTCAATGTTCCGCGGCATCTTTGCAAATGAAACTAGTCAAACAACTTTGCTCATTTGGGTAACTTAAAGCGTATTTCTGAGCGTGCGCATTATTTCTGTACGCGCGCAATCGAAAAAAAATAGCATATAAAGTAGTTTCAAATTTGTCTTTATAGTTATGAGATAGCGTATTTTTTTTTTTTATTATTATTCGAGTCGAAATTATTTTATTTAAATGTAAACCCTGATAACAGATTCGTTTCATTGTTCTTAATAAGAGGTATAAAATTTAATTTCTTATACTGAATTAATAAAATGTAATTTGAAAAACATCTGTGCTGAATGCCCCAAAATTGGAAAAATAACCCCAACATGTGCTAACTGAGCTGGCCCACACCCCGCTACGTATAGATGCTGTCCTAAAACCCCTCAAATTGCCCGAAAAAATCAATCAACTAGGCCCAACCGTAAGGAACCTAACCCAAAAAACGAAGTTAAGATTATGACTGACATTCTTGCCAGCTTTAATTACACTAAAAAGACTGTAAATTCTCCTACCACTAACAACACCAATACTGCTCCTGCAGTTAATACTAGCTCGGATCCGGATACTACACCCCAAACCTCTTCCACTAATCCTATTGACCTACAGAACCTGTCTTCTAACACTCATTCTACACCTACTAACAGTGTTCCAAACACTAGCTTTACCTCAGAATTTTCTGAAATTTTCAAAACCTTTCAGGAAATGAAAGAAATTCTCAAATTTAACAAATTTATACAATGCTTTAAGAACATCTCTAAAAAGACTAAAAACTGTACTAATCCTTTTGAGAAAATGTTCATTATTATGAACGAATTCGACAGTCTTGCCTCGGAATTTAACAAACCCAACTATGAATAATTCCACTAACCTCTCTTCTCTTATCATACTAACCTGGAATTGCAATTCTCTCCAATTTAAATTTAATGAATTCAAAATTTTTATCCTCGATCATCCACATATTGACATTATTTTTCTTCAAGAAACCCGTAACCCTACCTTCAATATTAACATCCCTGGGTATAGGCTTCACTACACACCACGCACCGCTGACCCCAGATGGGGCGGCACTGCCATATACATTAAAAACCACTTACCACACTATATTACTCAAAATTCCACTATTCCTAAAATTGATTTCACCAGTATTGTCTTACAACTTCCACATATTAATATTAACTTAGCTTCCATTTATATACATCCTTCTGGTACTTTCCCAGTTAACGATCTCACTAACCTTATTTCACAACATACACATTGCTTCTTTGCTGGAGACTTTAACGCCAAAAGCAGACGTTGGAACTGCCATGGTAACTCCCAAAGAGGTACCTCACTGCATAATCTCATTCAACACCTTAATCTTAACCTTCATGCTCCAACCACACCAACACATATTAGTACTAGGCCTAATACCCACAACTCCATAATTGACTTTGCTATCACTAAAAACCTTCCCTATCCTATTACTACTACTGTACTTAACGAATTTAGCTCTGACCATCTTCCTGTCTCTTCCAAAATTGATCTCATAAATCCTCTCTCCCCACCTCCTTCCATGGCCATTGACTGGACAAAATTTACCAATTTTCTCAATAACAATAACTTAAATCTTCCAGAAATCAATAATACTGCTGATATTGATATTGCTGTTGACAACTTTAATTCTCACATAACTAATGCTCTAAACCACTCCACCATCAAATACTTCAAAAACAACAACTCCTTCACTCCTCCTCCTTATATTTATAACCTCTGTAAACAACGAAATCGTCTTCGGCGTCTTTTTCAAAACTCCAGAGACCCCACTCTTAAACCCCTCATCAATAGACTTAATAATAGTATCAAAAATAGCATCTTCAAAGAAAAACAAAAAAGTTGGTCACATTTTCTCAATAATATTGCTAGCGAGGATAATTCTCTCTGGCTTCTTAAACGTAAAATCAATAACAACCATACCCCCATCCCCCCCCCTTTCGACCACTAACAGCACTGCTTACACTGACGAGGATAAAGCCGAATTCCTGGCCAGAGCTTACTCTAACCAATTCTCTCCAAATTCCACCCTCGCTAGCCAAAATCATATCACCTACGTCAGCGATACTGTTCACAGATTCCTGGCACAACCCCCTGATGAACCCCCCACTGAAATTCAACCAATTATTATCCACAAAATTATTTCTAAACTCAAAAAACGTAAAGCCTCTGGATACGACAAAATTCCTAATACGGCTCTTAAAAACCTACCTCCTAACTATATCATCTACATTACGAAACTTACTAACTCCATTTTCAAATTTAACTATTTTCCGAAACCTTGGAAAATTTCTATAATCTCTCCTATCCCCAAACCTGGTGCTAACCTTTCTGACCCAGTAAACTATAGACCTATCTCCCTTCTTCTTTCACTCAGCAAAGTTGTCGAACGCATCATTTGGTCGCAACTCCAGAACCACATTCAACTTAACAACACTCTTATGCCTGAACAATTTGGCTTTCGCCCAAAACATTCAATAATACACCAACTACTTCGAGTAGTTGAATTTCTCAGCGAAAAGCTAAACTCGAAGATTCCTGCTGCTGCCATTTTTCTTGACATCGCTAAGGCATTTGACAAAGTCTGGCATGTGGGCCTTATATACAAACTAATTAGGCTTAAATTCCCTGCTAGACTTATACACCTTATTTTCTCTTACCTTAGCGATCGCATTTTTCGCGTCCGCATTAACAACATTCTTTCTAGCATTTTCCGTATCTTAGCAGGCATCCTCCAAGGGAGCGTCATCGGACCCTTGTTATTCAACATATACTTTAACGACATTCCTCGTTCACTTAACACCCACCTTGCACTGTATGCGGACGACACTACAATCTACGCTTACGCTCATCACCCATACACACTTTACAGGTATCTACAGACTCACATTGATGCCTTCTTAGACTGGTGCGACCTATGGCGCATTAAAATCAATGAAAACAAAACTGCTGCTGTTTATTTCTCTAGAAAACTAACATATCCCAATAGAATAACCATTAATAATACCACTATATCTTGGGCTAATGAAGCAAAGTACCTGGGGTCACCCTTGACCAAAGACTTTCTTTCAAAAAACATATCCTCACCATCAGGGGGAAAGTCGCTGGAGCTATGATTGCACTAAAACCTCTTCTTAATAGTAAAACACTGGCTATCCATAACAAACTTCTCCTCTATAATTCCTGCATTTTACCAATTATCACCTACGCCTGTCTGGTCTGGGGCTATATCTGCAAATCCTCCATGAGAAACCTCAGCCAACTTCATAACAAAAATCTGCGGACTGTCAGAAATGCCTCTCGCTATCTCCGTGATAGCACTGTTCGCAGAGACCTCAAAACTAACACATTAAATAAAAGAATCAATCACCTTGCCAAAAAATTTTATGAAAAATTATATGACCTCCCTAATGATATAATCGCAGAATTGCCGGATTATGACGCATTCGAACCACATCACCGCAAGCGTCCAAAATATTCTTGCATTATCGACTATGAGCATTAGTGCTCACCATTCTGCAAATTTCTCTCTCTTACTTTTATTTAAATTTGTAATTTCCTATTTATACTTATTCCTATGCTATACAAAATAATAATAAAATATAAATATAAATAAAAAAATTTTGTTAAAAATAAATATATTTGTTCTTTTTAAGTGCTATTTTTGTTAAAGCTTAGCTTTGCCTGCCTTTTCCACCTGGCATTTATGTACTGTTTTTGAACATGTTCCGAACCCTATTTTACACTTTTTCAACTTTTTTCAGTAGTTAATTTTAACTACAGCTATACCATTTTACTTTTTTCCATTTATTAGACTCTTTCTGTAATCTCTATAGCTTTACTTTTTTATTCTTATTGTTTAATTTTTCTTCTTTTTAATTGTTCTTTCTTATGTAGTTAATACTACATTTAACTTTTCCCAACGGCTCAATATTTACAAGACAGGTTACTCACAAATAGACTGGGCGTAAAGTTGATCGCAACTCGGAAGCCCCTTAACCGACATCAACTGTTCGGCAACTGTTCGGCAGCGGTAAGTTCATTACACTTCTCATGTCAGGATACCGGGTGAGCGCCTATATGGTATTAAGTTCTCCCCGTCATATTTTCAAAGCAAACATATAGTGTTGGGTAGGGTAGGCTAAGGCTCCTATAAGGGGAGCTGACGCATATCCATTATGTTGCCCAAAATAACCGCCATATTGTGACCTTGCTCAGCATTAGGAAACCGCCTGAGCAGGTGTTTGGCGTCCCTGTTACTGTCACTCGCGGTCCACTAGTACGGTAAGGAAACCGGTTTTAGCTTGGTTTTTGATCCGCTGGGTCATTAAATGGCGGTATGATTCAGCCTGTATTATAGGAGCTCTAGGGTTGGCGGGCCTCCTTCACAGACTAGAACACGTGATGTGACGTCACTCTTTAGATATGGCTCTGGTCGTTGTGTGCTATTTATTATTGTTCGTGATTATTATTTGTGTTATCTATACTAATAAAAGAAAGTTTCGCTCTGTGTATGTGTCTGTTGGCGATGGCTAGCAAAATCTAGCCCACCTAGAAGCCTGAAAATTTAGATTTAAGTAGTACAAACCCTCTCCTGGTGCACCTGAGCCTCAGATTTTTAATATTTTGAAAATTAGAGTAGTTATTAATTAAAAACTGATCAAAGATCGCAAATAAAAAATTATTCTTCCGAAAATAGCTCGCGCATGCCCAGAAGCCATTTATTCGTTCCTCCGTTAAAAAAAGAAACAAAGCGTGAGTCATTCCATTTCTTTTTAAGTTTTTCTAAACTCGCCATGGGGGAACAGCTGGAAATACGGAAAAACCGTCTACATATTCTCAAAGAACAAACTTTTACGTCTCGAACGATCCGGTTGGTTCGAAAAAATTTCACATTTAACCCTTTCAAAAAAAAATAATCAATAAGCATTGAATTCATGTTTTTTATTTTCTCCCTTTTTCCGAGCCTTGCATCCACCGGAATACAAAAGATACGGAAAAACGATGGTCACCAAATTAAAGAGCTAACTTTGCCTTTTTCAAAGACGACCTTTGGTTTTAAAAAATCCGAAAATTAACCCTTCGAAAAAGTATATTTTCTGTATGCCGTTTCGCGATTTTTGCGATTTCGGCAATGTTTAAAAATTCGCATCGGTGCTTCAGAGAAAGGTACGAAAAATTAAAAACACCAGACAATATCTACATTTATTCCTTTTTCGATATCTGTATTTGTTTTAGAAAAATACGAATATTAATACTTCGAAAAAATTCGCGCGCAAAACTCAATTTTGCAAATTCCGCTTTTCTGTGATATATAAAATCTGGCATCGGCTCTCTAAAATAACCAAACAAAAAACAAACACACCTAAAGACATCTGCGTTCTATCGGGTTCAGGCCAAAACCCTTTAATTAAAAAAAGTTTACGTTAATCCTTTCGAAAACGCTTTTTACCGTAAGTAAATTTCGCTTTTTAACTATTTCTCCTATCTTTAAAAATTCGAATCGGCGTTTATAAACAAAATAAGAAAAACTAAAAATACCGCGCCTAATCTATATCCCTTTGCTTTTTACAATCTGGTATCCGTTTTGAAAAATTTTAATTTTAACCCTCCGAAGAAATCCTTCCCAAAACTCACTCACGCGATTTTCATTTTTCGGCCCAGGTTTAAAAAAAGGCATTGACTCGGGAAATGTGAATATGGACAAACAGTAGACTCCAGATCATAGACACGTTCATTTTCTTCAAAACGCACCGTTGTGTTAAAAAAAATATCTACATTAATACTTTCGAAACCGATCGTTTACGTAATCCACTTTCACGATTTCCGTTTTGTTGGCAATGTTTACCCGTGGTTAAATTTCAATTATACTAGGAAATTTCTTTGGGTCGAGTGTTCTGAAAAAGCCTCTTTAAAAACAGATTGCGTCCCCTGGCGGTGGAAGGTGGAATTATAGAAGTATCTCTGGTTCTATGGACCCGATTACGGCAGGGTTTGGCTCATTCGACTTGATATCTATAGCCTTAAATATTTTAGTTTCATTTTTGACCGCCAGGATTCGCTTTCCGATGATGGGTTCTATGAGCCCGATTACAACGGGGATTGCCTCATTCGACTTGATTTCGATAGCCTTACGGATTTCAGTCATATTCGTATAGAACGGATTATTATTATCTCGGGCTCGGGCAACGCTATGCGAAAAGTCTTAGATTTATCTCTTATATCTCTAGAAAAATATCTTTGAAAATGTCCGTCTGTGTGTATGTAACACAAATTTTGTGGGCAATCTATCTCAATAACTAATGCACGGAATTTAATCAAAATTCCTATTTAGTTAGACCTTGACATAAATTGGTGCTGATTCGGTTTTTGTGTAAATCGCACAACAAGTGGTGTTGCTATGCCGCTTTTTTCACGATTTCCGCGAAAGCTATAGTTCAAGAATTAACACACCGAATTACATGAAACAACATATTCTGTTTGACCGTGGCATAAAAAGATCCTTACCAGAAGGACCCGTGCGAAGTTTTCGCACTGCAATCTTTGAGATTATTTCCTTTTACGTTTTAGCACTAATTTTTAATTAACTGTTTTTTTTTAAATCAAACAACGCGTTTTAACGAAATGTGGGTGTACTATCTCAGAAACTTGTTCCAACACTTTTCGAGTGATACCTCATTCATCGTTGTATATTTTGTATGTGCATAGAAAAAAGGATGTTGACAACAGAAATTATGTATATGATGATTGCTTGTGTATAAGAAAATGGGAATAGAATGACATTGGCCAATGTTGTAGAAATGATATTACTATTACAACATTCAGGGATATCTATCGACATCCGTAAAAAACAGTATCATTTTTCGGATATTTCAAGATATCTGTCAACATTTAGCATATCTGGCGAAGTTTATAATCTTGACCGAAGTGATCGTAAACTTCTAAAGGACCGCTCATTTGTGTGGTGTAGTTTTCGTCAATGTGCATTTGATGGAAGCGTTAGGCGTGAAATTTACACAGAAAGAAAGAGCCTATATAAATATTTTCTGTAGAAATCTATAGTTATTTTTATATATTACAAAAGCATGCTAAAATTTGTGTTTTATAAAAAACTAATGATTTTATACTATGTATTTTATACTAATTTTTAAAATGTTTTTACAAGAAAAAAAAACAATTTATATTATTTTTAAATGGATACTTGTTCATCTTTTTAAAATACTTTCGGAATTCTGACTTTTGTAAGAATTTTATTTTTTATTATTGAAACGATACAAGTTTAGCTTCAAAATTAGGTCACTGAACTTTTAATTAGGCACTATTAATAATATATATTTTATACAGTTCATTTAAGTAATTATTATTATTATATAATAATAAGCTTTTGGGCTAATTTATGTGCGTGTTAACTTTTCTGTAGTGCATCAATTTTTGAAAAAATGTACACATATTTCTGACTTAAAATTAATAAAATAACATATATATTTAATTTCTCACAAAGCAAAATTCAAAGTAATGGGGTTGTTAAAACTTTCTTTATAGTTTTGTGTAAGGGGGGGTGGTGACACATGATTTTTAGCACAGAAAGCTTTAAAAATTCTTATTTCCTTTAAATTTCTTACCTATTTTAAAATATTTTTTTACAAAATTTCCAATAAACTCAGTAATAAAAAGTGATATTTAAATAAAGCTTTGCTAAAAGAACGTAAAAAAAAAAAATGTCGATTGTGATTGAAAAACACGAAATAATTACATGATAGTTTTGTCACTTGTCAGACATTTTCTATTCCATTAACAGAAAAATCTACTCCCACCAGCTTTTGTTAACAGCTCTTTATAACATGTTTTTACCAGGTAGTTTTATTACCAGAATTTAAGGCCACCCGAGCCGCCATGCTTAAGAGTCGCAAAACTGGCAGAGGTATGCCAATTTACATGGTCACCGTCCTCCCTTGCACTAACTTTGAGAAGATCTATAAAATTGAGGAACTTTGTGATATAAGTGTTCGTATTGAATACTTCAGAAACAACAATAACCCAAAACAATGTTACCGCTGCCAACGGTTCGGACACGCCTCCGAGACGTGCAGCCTAACACCAAAATGTCTTAAATGCTCAGAAGAGCACCTCACTGATAACTGCCCCAAGACAGGTAAAATAATTCCAAAATGTTCCAATTGTAACGGTGCCCATCCGGCCTCATACAGAGGTTGCCCAAAAAATCCAAACAACATTAAGAAAAAAAATTCCCCAACACTCAACACCAAAACAAAACCGCAACACCAAAAACCAAATATAATTGCTGACATCGCAGACATTTTCAAACCCTACAATTACACCATTCATGATAAACCAAACGATATCAACAACAGTGAGACCACTACTGACGTGAATAACGATACCCAGGAAGCCCCAGTTGAGGACACTTCCAGTTACACCAAACAAAATAAAACACCACTTGTTATACAAAATAATTATACAAACACATTCAAAGATATGTTTGACACCTTCAAAGACATGAAGGAACTTCTCCAAATTACCAAACTCCTAAAACATTTAAAAAACATCGCCATCAAATCAAAAAATTGCAACAACCCATTCGACAAAATGTATATCATAATAGAAGAATTAGACGCCTTTTCTACGGAGCTCAACATTACCAATTATGAGTAATTACAATAACAAAAATTTCTCTTCTCTTCTTATTTTCTCCTGGAATTGCCAATCATTGCAACCCAGGATTAATGAACTTCGCTCCTATATTTCCATTAATCCACAAATCGATATACTCTTAATCCAAGAAACACTTAACCCTTCCTGCAGTATCACCATCCCAGGTTACAAACTCCATCATACACCACGTGCCAACTCTCACTGGGGTGGCACAGCCATCTACATCAAAAATTATATCCCACATCACACAACTCAAAATATTCCACTCCCAGGCATTGACTACACCAGTATTGTCGTCAACTTGCCCCATGCCAAAATCAACTTCACATCTTTTTACGCACGACACGGGCGACGATACCCCATAAATGACCTGACACACATCATTACTCAACACCAACACGCTGGTGACTTCAATGCACATAGCAGGCAGTGGAACTGTCATTCCACCACTACCAGAGGTAGATCTCTTCACAACTTGGTTAGCCATTTCAATCTCAGTCTCCATGCACCTACTACACCAACACACATTCCTGTTGCTCGCAACCAGCACCCCTCTATTATTGACTTCGCCATCACCAAAAATCTTACCTTCCCTATCAACACTTCTGTTATTAATGACCTAAGCTCTGACCACCTTCCTGTCTTCTTCAAAATTGATCTTATCAACCCTATCTCTCCTCCTCCTTCAGTAGCTATTGACTGGAATAAATTCCAAAATTACATCAACAACACCGACCTTACCTACCCCACAATCAACAACACTACTGACATTGATAACGCAGTTAATAAACTCAACAACATCATTTACAAAGCTCAAAAAGATGCCACTTACACCAAATTCAAAAATAATAACTCTTACATCTTACCCACTTACATACATAATATCTGTAAACAACGCAACACACTCCGTCGACTCTACCAAAATACCAGAGATCCCACCCTTAAAACAGCTGTCAACAGGCTCAACAATAAAATTAAAACCATTATTCAGAAAGATAAGCAAAAAAACTGGTCTAAATTTCTCGAAAGTCTTACTTGCGAGGATAACTCTCTTTGGCAAATCAAAAAGAAACTCAATAATAATTATACCCCTATTCCTCCCCTTATTGCCAATAATCAAACTGCGTATACTGACGAGGACAAGGTAGAATGCCTCGCTAGCTCATATGAAAGGCAATTCTCTCCGAATCCCTTCCTCGCAAGTCAAGCACACTTTAACAATGTCAATGATACTGTTAATGACTTCCTCTCAACCCCTCCTATCCCTCTCCCCGAAATTCAACCCATCATGATCAACAATATTATTCAAAAACTTAATAATAAAAAATCTCCTGGGTACGATAAAATTTCCAACTATACTCTTAAACAACTTCCTATCAACTGTATTCTCTACATTACGAAGCTTACTAATTCTATCCTCAAACACTGTTATTTTCCTAAACCCTGGAAAACCTCTATCATTTCTCCTATTCCTAAACCATCCTGCAATCTTAATGATCCAACTAATTTCCGTCCCATCAGTCTTCTCTCCTGTCTAAGTAAAGTCATCGAACGCGTCATTAGATCACAGCTCAATGACTTCCTTCACAACAACAACATTCTTATGCCTGAACAATTCGGCTTCAGAGCCAAGCACTCCACCCAACACCAACTTCTTCGATTTGTGGAATTCTTAACTGAAAACTTCAACGAGAAGAAGCCTACTGCTGCCATATTTCTTGATGTCGCCAAGGCCTTTGACAAAGTCTGGCACGCGGGTCTCATTTACAAATTAATTCGGCTTAAGTTCCCGTCTGGACTTATCCATTTAATACACTCTTACCTTGGTGATCGTGACTTCTATGTCCGTGTAAACAACTCACTTTCTCTACTACACATAATACTCTGTGGTATTATTCAGGGTTCAGTCATTGGCCCTATTTTATTCATAATATACTTTAATGACATTCCACGCACACTCTTCACATCACTCGCACTCTATGCGGACGACACTGTTCTCTATGGCACTGCACATCACCCATACAATCTTTACAAAAATCTACAACAACACCTCAACATCTTCATGGAATGGTGTGATCAATGGCGCATTAAGATAAACGAATCTAAAACTACTGCTGTTTACTTCTCTAGAACCTTCTCCACTCCTAATAGATTAACCATCAATAACACTACCATTCCCTGGTCTGACGATGCCAAGTACCTGGGAGTTACCATTGACAAACGCATTACCTTTAGAAAGCATATTCTTAATATCCGCGGTAAAGTCGCCGGAATTTCCAAAACCCTCGCCCCCTTTCTTCGCAGTCACTCACTCTCCATACACAACAAACTCTTAATATATAATGCTTGCATTCTCTCTGTTATCACATATGCATGTCCAATCTGGGGCTTCACTTGCAAAACCAGTATGAACAGCCTCTCTAGTACCCATTACAAACAGCTCCGTTACATCAGGAACGGGTCTAGATACCTCAAAAACTCCACAATCCTCAAGGATCTGAAAACGACTTCACTCAAACATCGCATTAAACACCTTGCGAAAAAATTCTACAATGACATTAATCACATTCCAAATGAACTCATTTATGAGCTACCTGACTACGATGCTTGCAGTCCATCCAACCGGAAAAAACCAAGGTACTCCACTATTCTTGATGAATAGTCCTTCCGAGCTATAATTCTTACCTCAAAATTTTTCTCTTTAATTAAAAATATATATATTGTTATGAATTTTGTATATATCTGTAAATATTCCATTTGTTTAAATTTATTTTATTTTATTATTGTGAAAATTGCAGTATTATTAATGTATTTCCTATTGAGCATCATGTAACTCAATGCTAAAGACCTCGGATGCTTTGCAAGGAAAACAACCTTACACCCTCATCTTTATAATGGAAGTCTATGGTAAAATCGCCAAGGAATGGGTTTATCGCCAAGTTGGCGATGGTTTTGGCGACTTATTTTTGTCGCCAAATTTGGCGATATATCGCCAAATGTCGCCAAGTTGGCGACGGATTTGGCGACTTTTTGTGCAACCACACCTCCCTTATACCTATACATTGGGATCCTTTCTTGCTTGGGTTCTCTATCGAAAGTTAAAGCACTTTCTGGTAATTTCTAGCATCTGAAGGCTCTGGAATAATCTGGAAAGATCTCTGAAACCTATATAAGGACCTCCATCAGTTCAGTTGAGTTAGTTGTCTGTCAACTGCGATTGAATTCATACGAGAGGCTTTGCATTGAGAACTGTGTTTCTCGGATTGATTTTGTCGTTGATACGTCGTATTGAACGCATTGTTTCTGTGTGAAATTTTGCTGCGCTTTTATTAGATTTGAAGATTACTGAATATCTTGTAATTTTCAGAAGATATTTGTGATCGTATTGCACTATTTATAGTGAATAAAGCCTTTTTATTGTTCTTATATATTGGCATCAGTCCTTTCGAACCCCGAGCTCACAACAATTGGTGTCAGGAGTGGGGTTGAATGCCGATTACCAGAGCAATGGAGGCACAGCTGACTAAATTATTGGAGAAATTAGGGGAGATGGATGAAAAAATGACTGCCAACCTTGGCGAGTTGAAAGAAGAAATGAAGAAGGACATGTCAGCGATGGATGAGAAAATGACTGCGAATCAGGCTGAGATGTCAACCAACCTTGCTGAGTTGAAAGAAGAAATGAAGAAGGAAATGACTGAGAATCAGGCTGAAATGAAGGAAATGTCGGAAGAAATGAAGAAGGAAATGTCAGCGATAGATGAGAAAATGACTGCAAACCAGGCTGAAATGAAGGAGATGTCGGAAGAAATGAAGAAAGATATGTCAACCAACCTTGGTGAGTTGAAAGAATTAATAGATAATAAAATTACATCTTTAAATGAAAGAATTGACAGCGTGGAAAACAAATTTGAAGGAAGATTTCAGGAAATAGAAGAAAAAGTTCAAAAGACAGCCAATACCGTAGAAGAAAGAGTAGAAGAAAAAGTTCAAAAGATCTCCAAAACCGTAGAAGAAAGGATTGAGAGTGTAGAAAAGGAGTTGGAAAATGTGAAGAAACAAAAGATGACTGCCGAAAACTATCCCGAAGATGTCAAGTATCAAGGTATGCTTCCTCGGGTCTCTATTAAACTCTCGACCTATGACGGAAAATCCTCATGGCCAGTTTTTAAGACACAATTTGGGATCGTAGCGGACGCCAATGGATGGGATTCCCAGACAAAGGCTTGCCAGTTAGCTGCTTCTCTACGAGCTGATGCTGCCGACGTCCTACAGACTTTGCCTACAAATGAACCGCTGGATTTTGAAACGCTCGTCAGTGCCTTAGAATTGCGCTTTGGCGAGAAATGCATGAAGGAATATAGCAGACTCCAGCTCAAATCTCGACAGCAGAAATCCACTGAATCCCTGCAAGAGCTTGCTACGGATGTCGAGAGACTTTCGCATCTTGCTTATCCTGACTGCCCGACTGAAATTAGAGAAAGCTTGGCTCTGCAACATTTTATTGATGGTGTGCGTGACTCTGAGATCCAGAAAGCACTCCGGATTGCAGATCTCAGCGATTTAAAAGGGGCTTTGGTTTACGCTCTGAAATTCGAGGCAGCCCAGCAAGCTACAAGGAAAGAGCGACACTTTGTGCGAGTAGCCAACATACCTGAGACGTCGGATACAGCTGTGGAGCGTTTACAGCAGCAGATGAAGGACGTGATGAGACATATAAACTCCTTGATGGACAACAAACCTGGAAGAAAGATCAAGTGCTGGAAATGCGGTGGAGAAGGCCATATTCAAAGAAACTGCCTAAACCGACCCAGCACAGAAGGTAATAGCTCCGCACGAACGGCGGAGCAGGAAAACTAATTAATGGCCATCTCGCGGGGCGGAGGTTGCCAGATTTTGAGAAGCCCCATTATCAAGTGTGTCAAATTTCTGCAAGAAGTTGCGGCGAGAACGGAGTTTTTTATAGTCGGGCGTGTGAATGATTTGCCCTGTAATATGATCATCGATACAGGAGCCAATGTGACCATCGTTCGGAAGGATCTAGCTCTGCGGCTAAAAGGAAAACTCCTCTGGACTCCGCCCCGTGTTATCCTTCAAACCGTGACCGGGGATATGATCGACATACATGGAAGAATGAAACTGAAATTAAAGTTTGGGAACGCCGCTTACCATCATACAGTCTATGTGGCCGATATTTCAGACCCTTTCATACTCGGACTGGACTTTTTAAAAGAGCATGGATTTACACTGGACTTTAAGAAGAATGAGTTACGCTCTGCTCAAGAAGATGTCACTATTTTCAAACTTGGAAATGAGTCCGGGTCTATTCAACGGATCACAGCCAAGACAGATGTTATCATCCCTCCTCGGACCGAAATGATGATACCTGGATTAACTGGAAACGAAAGAATTTTCCAGTATGGCTTGACTGGATATCCTGAAAAGAGCCCAAAGGGAGTGCTAATAACATCAGCGCTGGTAGATCTGTCGAGAGATGTGATCCCTGTGAGGATGGCGAATGTAAGTGAAAAGTCTAGAACTATCCAGAAGGGTGAAGTGCTTGCTACCTGTGCTCCAGTCACCTGTGTTTGCAAAGACCCGAGCTTGACCTTGTCGGAGCCGCCTACAAGTTTAACACCTGAAATTGGACGAAATGAGAATTTATCTCCTGAGCAGAGACATGCCGCAGAAAGACTGTTCCAGGAATTAACGGATGTGTTTTCACAAAACGAGAATGATATAGGTCGCACTTCTCTGACACGTCATAGAATTGATACTGCCGACCATCCACCGATTAAACAGCATCCAAGACGCTTGCCGTTTGCAAAACAAGAAGAGGTTTCTAAGCTCTTACGAGAGATGCAGGATAGTGACATCATCGAACCGTCATCAAGTCCGTGGGCCTCTCCCATCGTGTTGGTCCGAAAGAAAGATGGCTCCACAAGATTTTGTGTGGATTATCGTAAACTTAACGATATCACGAAGAAAGACATCTATCCTCTACCAAGAATAGACGACACGCTAGATACTCTTTCAGGACATAAATGGTTTTCCACGCTGGATTTGAAGAGTGGATATTGGTAAGTAGAGATCCATCCTGATGACAAAGAGAAGACCGCATTTACTACTGGACAAGGACTTTGGCAATTTAAAGTTATGCCGTTCAGGCTCTGCAATGCTCCAGCAACGTTCGAGCGCCTCATGGAGACAGTGTTAAAAGGTCTGACTTTTGAAGCTTGTCTCATCTACCTAGATGACGTCATCATTGATGGCCGCACGTTTGAAGAACATCTAGAGAATATTCGGAAAGTGTTAACGAAACTAAGGGCGGCGAATTTAAAGCTGAACCCTTTGAAATGCAAGTTCTTCCAACGAGAAGTAAACTATTTAGGACACATCATCTCAGCTGAAGGTGTTCGAACAGATCCTGAAAAAGTGTCTGCAGTAAAGCACTGGAAACGTCCGGAAAATGTCCATCAGTTGCGAAGCTTTCTGGGACTATGTACTTATTACAGAAAGTTTGTACAGGGGTTCTCCAACATCGCAAGACCCTTGCATAGGCTCACTGAAAGCAAGCAGAAGTTTCTATGGACACAAGAATGCGAGAATTCCCTCCAGCGGCTGAAAGAAGCTCTCACATCCTCTCCAGTCCTTACCTATCCGCACCCCGAGAAACAGTTCATTGTGGACACGGATGCCAGTCATGAAAGTGTCGGCGCTGTACTTTCCCAAGAAATAGATGGCCAAGAACGAGTCGTAGCATACTGGAGCAAATGTTTATCGAAACCAGAGCGGAATTATTGCGTCACTCGTAAGGAGTTATTAGCTATAGTAAAAGCCATAGAACACTTCCATCACTATCTCTATGGCAGGAAATTTCTCCTTCGTACTGATCACGCATCCCTAACATGGCTGATGAATTTTAAGAACCCAGAGGGCCAAGTAGCCAGATGGATACAACGACTCCAGGAATACGACTTTGACATCAGGCATCGTAAAGGCTCATCGCATGGAAATGCTGATGCCTTATCAAGAAGACCTTGTCCCGAAAGTTGTCGCTATTGTTCCAGAGCGGAGAACAAGTATAATCCCGAACATGTCATACGCCAGACGAAGACTTCACTATCAACGCCACCAGATCCCTGGAGTGATGAGAAGATTCGAGAAGATCAAATGGCAGACTCTGACATCAAACCAATCTTGGAGTTATTAGAATCTTCTAGCACGAAGCCCAGTTGGAAAGACATCTCGACTTACAGTCCTACGACGAAGCAATATTGGGCTCTTTGGAACTCTCTCCACGTCAGGAATGGTGTCCTGTTCCGAAAATTCGAATCGGAAGATGGGAAGACATCTCGGTGGCAGTTGGTACTTCCTCGATCCCGAATACCAGAGGTCCTCAAGGAATTACATGGCAGTCCTACTGGTGGCCATTTTGGAGTCATGAAAACATTACACAGAGTCCGAGAGCGCTTCTTCTGGGGAAAAGCGAGAGCTGACGTCGAACGATGGTGCAAATCTTGCGATGCATGTGCAGCTCGGAAAGGACCAAAGAAACGTAGCCGAGGAAGACTACATCTCTACAATGTAGGAGCACCTTTCGAACGCATCGCCCTTGACATCCTAGGCCCTCTGCCAAGAAGTGCTGATGGCAACAAATACCTCCTTGTTGTCATGGACTACTTCACGAAATGGCCTGAAGTTTATGCCATCCCTGATCAAGAAGCTTCTACGGTTGCGGATGCCTTGGTACACCAGTGGATATCAAGGTATGGAGTCCCCCTTCAAATGCATTCTGACCAGGGGAGAAATTTCATCTCTGCTGTGATTGAGGGTCTCTGTCAACTTCTCGGAATGGACAAAACTAGGACGACGCCTTTACATCCACAATCGGATGGCATGGTTGAGAGATTTAATCGTACCATCCTCAACAATCTCTCACTGCTAGTCTCAAGAAACCAACAAGACTGGGACCAAAAACTTCCCTTGTTTCTTCTCGCCTATCGCAGCGCCGTCCATGAAACAACCGGCTATTCCCCGTCTCAGATGCTTTTCGGTCGTGATCTTCGTCTACCTTGTGATCTGATTTTTGGTCGCCCTCCAGATGCGCCTTCATCGCCAGAGGGATACGTGCAGAATCTCCAGGCACGATTTGAAGACGTCCACAACTTGGCTCGAGAGCGGATCAATATACAGACGGAGAAGATGAAGACCAGGTACGACACGAAAGCCACGGGACATCAATTCAAAGAAGGTGACAAGGTTTGGTTTTATAATCCGACTCGACGTAAAGGACTTTCTCCCAAACTGCAATCGCACTGGGACGGTCCTTATACAGTCCTAAACAGACTGAATGATGTCGTAATTCGGATCCGAAAGTCACTAAGTTCGAAGCCTAGAGTCGTTCATTACGACAGGCTGGCTCCATACTATGGCCATAATACTTAGTTCTTTGATTGTAAATAGTGTAATGTAAATAATGTAAATTAGTATGACCATGGTCTTGTATATAAATTAATGTAATTATTTATTTTGCTTAGCATTATCATTATTATTGTTATTATTATTTAAATACTTGTATGTAATGGTGCCTATGCTTTATAATTCAGCATTATGAATGTGTTTAATTGTTATTTTCCATATTTGCTTTCAGTGTTTTGAATAGTATAGTATTTGTTGTTAACGGGTTTGCTTTCCGATCAAAGGTTGAACTGCCCGGGACGTGCAGTCCTCGAGAGGGGGGCAATGTTATGAATTTTGTATATATCTGTAAATATTCCATTTGTTTAAATTTATTTTATTTTATTATTGTGAAAATTGCAGTATTATTAATGTATTTCCTATTGAGCATCATGTAACTCAATGCTAAAGACCTCGGATGCTTTGCAAGGAAAACAACCTTACACCCTCATCTTTATAATGGAAGTCTATGGTAAAATCGCCAAGGAATGGGTTTATCGCCAAGTTGGCGATGGTTTTGGCGACTTATTTTTGTCGCCAAATTTGGCGATATATCGCCAAATGTCGCCAAGTTGGCGACGGATTTGGCGACTTTTTGTGCAACCACACCTCCCTTATACCTATACATTGGGATCCTTTCTTGCTTGGGTTCTCTATCGAAAGTTAAAGCACTTTCTGGTAATTTCTAGCATCTGAAGGCTTTGGAATAATCTGGAAAGATCTCTGAAACCTATATAAGGACCTCCATCAGTTCAGTTGAGTTAGTTGTCTGTCAACTGCGATTGAATTCATACGAGAGGCTTTGCATTGAGAACTGTGTTTCTCGGATTGATTTTGTCGTTGATACGTCGTATTGAACGCATTGTTTCTGTGTGAAATTTTGCTGCGCTTTTATTAGATTTGAAGATTACTGAATATCTTGTAATTTTCAGAAGATATTTGTGATCGTATTGCACTATTTATAGTGAATAAAGCCTTTTTATTGTTCTTATATATTGGCATCAGTCCTTTCGAACCCCGAGCTCACAACAATATATATATATATTATTATATAATTTTTTACTGATAATTTTATATTGACTTTTCTCCTAAACTTCTCTTAACATCTTTACTTTACCTCGTCTGGCATATTTTTGTTTTTTTTGAACTATGAACTATTTTTACTTTTATACTTTAACTAGTAAATTTTCATTATTTTATAGATATACTTAACACTATCCTATTTTATGTAGTCAATTGGACTACGGCTAGACATTTCTTATGGCTCTCTCAGGATTTGATATACACCTACTCAAAGCCAGGGTGTGCAGTGGACTTTACCCACGAATGGCAACACCCATGCCGCAGCGGGTATCTACCCTCCGAAAAAGACTGTTTATTGGATGAAGGGGAAGCAGTGTTAAAATGTTCTGCACGCCTATTGGTGTTTTTCTTCTGAATACCCGCGGCTGACGTCACATGGGTAAAGTCCGTTGCTTCGCAACTTGGAAGCCCATTGAACCTATCACAAGTTCAAGTTCAAGTATTACCAGATAGAACGAAGATATTAGACAATATCAAAATGTAATATCGGCCAGTATCAGAATTTGATATTGGCCAAAGAAAGTAGAATAGATAAGAACCGCAGCTCCGAAAGAGCGTAACATTCGCCATCTGTCGCTAGCTTTAAAATTGAAGGCCGTTACAAACATACGGATATGAGGAGAAGCAAACATTACAGGAAGAGCCTTCACCATGCCGAACGTGGCGATGGGCAATTTGCGAAACCGCTGTCGACCTTGACATGCGCGCGCATTCTAGATGAAAACAATAAAAAAAAATTGAAAATTAAATAGCTCGAAAAAAAATATTTTTCCTTTTTTTTTTTTTTTTCTAATATGAATTGTGCGTAATAATTTGAAAGTACACTTAGTATTTTTCATGAGTTAGTTAAATTCAAAAGCATTAAAATTGTGAAAGATTTTTTTATCTAAATATGTATAGAAAATTTATAATACCTTTTATCATTTTACTTGGTATGAATTTTACAACAGAAAGAAAAAAAAATCTGCTGTAGAATTGTTAATTCTCCCCTTTCCCCCTTGGCTTTTTCTTTCTGTGTAAATTTCACGCCCAACGCCTCCATCAAATGCCGAAAAATGCCATCAAATCCGAAAACTACACTACACAAATGGGCGGTCCTTCAGAACTTTCAGTTCACTTCGGTCAAGATTACAAACTTCGTCAGATCTCAGATATGCTGAATGTCGACAACGATAGATATCTTGAAGTGTCCGAAAAATGATATTGTTTTTTACGAATGTCGATAGATATCCCTGAATGTTGTAATATTATTCTTACAACATTGGCCAATGTAACCAAATATTAAAAATAAAGCATTAAAAAGTCAAGTTTTTTAAAAATGGCAAAATTATTGAATTTTATTACTTAGAACACTATTTCTGTATTATGATGTCATAAGCAATGCAAAAAGCTCTTTTAAATGCTTTCTTTTTAAAATCAATTTTAAGTTATGTCTGTGAATATCGGCAGATGTTGTAAATTTGACGTACGACATTCAGCGACTTTCAAAATATTGGCCAATATTGCCGTGGATATAGGTTGCCATGGTGACTACGTCCTATTTAAAATGGAGTCATATTATTTTCGTATTACTGAATTTAAAAACCGAATTTGTAAACTAAAATTGTTTAATTATAGCAATCCTATAATATACCGACAGTTTTTGGATAGATGCTTCCGGAGAAATAGATATTAAAAGGAAAAAAAGTGTGAATATGGATTTCAAGTTAAAAAAATTTCAATGCTAGGGTTAAGTTTCCCATTGGAATTTTCCGTAAATGTCAACAAATGATAAACTGTTGTCAACTTAAAATGTACTTATTTTATTACGGAAATTAATGATACCATAGTAACAAACGATATGATTCATTTCACTGAAACTAGTTATAGTACGAACGCACCTGATTTGTCACGTTTGACGTACAATTTCCAACTTGTTTAAAATCTGAAATTGCACAAAAGCTAAAATAATTTGTCATATTTGATTAAAACAGAATCATTAGTATTAAATAAACATTTTAAACTACGCAACCCAGGTAGCACAAAGATATTGGTGAATATCAAAATGTAATATCGGCCAATATCAAAAGTTGATATTGGCCAACGTTAAATGACCCCCCCCCCCATAAAATAATATTTGTGAATATTAGTTTTTGACATCTGTGAATATTGGTCAATATTTTCCAACATCTCTAAATATCATTTTTTGACATTAAGTGATATTTTTTTCTGTCTGAATATCATCATTTGATATTGAGCGATATATTTTTCTAACATTCCTGAATAACATTTTTGGATATTAAATGACTTATATTTTTATCACTGAATAACAATATCTTTTTCGCACCCCAGATGTGGTGGACAGAAATTCCTCATTGTAAAACGAGCGATCTCTGCTTAAGGAAAGTCTAGTCTCGTTATTATGTAACAAGACAAAGGCAAACCCAAGTACAGGGGTGATTGTGTTCAGATTAAAGACCTGAATTCAGGTATTTTTTTCATTTTCAGTACCAAAATTCCGTTTTTTCTGATAGTTAAATTCATAAAATAAGACTAAAATATCAATTTCATATGATTGCTAAACATAATTAAAATTCATAATTTGACCTTCCTCTAATAAATTATATGTTCCCTCCCACCTTTCTCCACACGAAAAATTTTTCTTGCTAGAATTTCAGGTATTTTTTCATGCACCCACAATCACCCCTGCCAAGTACTAATAAGTATGATCAGTAGAAACACAGGGAAAAACTTGTTATAAAGAGCGGTTAACAAAAGCTGGTGGGAGTAGATTTCTTTGTTACTGGAATAAAAAATGTCTGACAAATAACAAAACTATAATTCAATTATCTCGTCTTTTTCAATCACAATCGACATATTTTTTTTTACGTTCTTTTAGCAAAGATTTATTTAAATATCACTTTTTATTACTGAGTTTGTTGGAAATTTTGTAACAAAATATTTTAAAATAGGTAATAAATTTTAAAGCTTTCTGTGTTAAAAATCACGTGTGTCCCTCCCCCCCACCCCCTTGCACCAAACTATAAAGAAAGTTTTAACAACCCCAATACTTTGAATTTTGCTTTGTGAGAAATTAAATATATATATTTTTTTTATTAATTTTAAGTCAGAAATATGTGTATATTTTTTCAAAAATTGATGCACTACACAAAAGTTAACACGCCCAAAAGCTTACTATTATATAATAATAATAATTACTTAGATGAACTGTATAAAATATATATTATTAATAGTGCCTAATTAAAAGTTCAGTGACCTAATTTTGAAACTAAACTTGTATTGTTTCAATAATAAAAAATAAAATTCTTATAAAAGTCGGAAATCCAAAAGCATTTTAAAAACATAAACACGCATCCATTTAAAAATTATATAAATTAATTTTTTTTTCTTGTAAAAACATTTTTTAAATTAGTATAAAATACATAGTATAAAGATTGTATAAAATTATCTTTAGTTTTTTATAAAACACAAATTTTCACATGCTTTTTTTATATATAAATATAACTATAGATTCCTACAGAAATTTTTATATAGGCTTTTTCTTTCTGTGCAAATTTCACGCCCAACACCTCCATCAAATGCACATTGACGAAAACTACACCACACAAATGGGCGGTCCTTTAGAACTTTCCGATCACTTCGGTCAAGATTACAAACTTCGTCAGATATGCTGAACGTCGACAGATATCTTGAAATGTCCGAAAAATGATGTTGTTTTTTACGAATGTCGATAGATATCCCTGAATGTTGTAATAGTAATATCATTTTTACAACATTGGCCAATGTCACCAAATATTAAAAGTAAGGTTTTAAAATTGGCAAAATTATTAAATTTTATTTTTTAGAATACTATTTCTGTATTATGATGTCATAAGTAATGCAAAAAGCTCTTTTGAATGCTTTCTTTTTAAAACTAATTTTAAGTTAAGTCTGTGAATATCGGCAGATGTTGTAAATTTGACGTGCGACATTCAGCGACTTTCAAAATATTGGCCAATATTGCCGTGGATATTGGCCGATATCTCTGTGCTACCTGGGAAACGGGAATTATGAGGAAAGCTGGGTATAAAGTAATATGCTAAGGTTTCGCATTTTATTTCTTTCATACATTTAACTTTTTCATTAAAAACTAATAGATAAATTCAATAAAAATTTAATTACATTTTCACTATTTAAAATTTTTATTTAATATCTTTAGATGAAAAAAGTGTTACAAATGTATCATTGTTCCTAGCGGAATCCTACTATAAACGGGAAAAAAAAATCACGGTTCAGCCAAAAAAATACCATGCAATTTTACCTTCTAAAATTAAAAGAACCTTTCTTAAACGGAATTTTTCCCTTTTTTTTCGTTTCTGTCTAAGCAGGTATTATTGTATCATACTTATGGTGGTGGTGTGTGTGTGTGTGGGGGGGGGGGGGGCACATTGGAATTATTACCGGGGCCCGCGGTCTCTCTGTATGGCCCTGATGGCAGTTAGTTAATAACTTAATAATTGAGTGGAACAATTTAAAGAGACTCTTACTTTAAATTACGTTATTTTTTTAATACTTCTTAATATAAGAAAAGTAATTTCCGAAGTCTTTTTAAAGGCTCGTGAAATTGATCATATATTAGGAAAGCTGTAATGAATTCAGGTGGTGGGCCAAGCGATGCCCCCCCCCCCTCTTCCCCCGGAGAAAAATATCTAAATTTAACATTGTTTGGAAAGTGTTTTTATTTTTATTTATATTTTTAAATCTTTTAGCAGATATAAAAATCATACACCAGACAAGAAAAGGCTATATATCTACTCTATATGTTATAAAATCTACTGCTATATTTAAAAAGAAAGGGAGGAGATTACAGTAGCTCATACAATGAAAAAAAAAATAATAATATTCCATCTTCATATTCCTCTTCATCATCTTCCACCTGTGAATCAGTTACATTTCACATCACTAGATGGCGTTACTAATTCATGAGAAATACATGAATTATGCCATACATGCCATAAAAATACATGAGGGTATTTTGCGCGTATTTTTATCGGAGTTGGAGCAGTTGGAGATTGGCTATTGGCAGCAACACTGGTTTCGTTTTGACTCTCCTTCGTTGTGATCCTTTGTGTATACACGGTAATGTAAATTATTTTCATAGATTTATTTAACTTTCTGTACAGTGAATTATTGTAACTGTATTGTTTTAAAGCAGCTTTAATTTTAAAAGAAGCATTTTGATTTGGAATAATTCGTCGTACGTATTTTTAATGCATATTATTTCTTTAATGTACACAGTCAGAATTGCCACACCACCCGGAAAACCTGGAAAAGTCAGGAAATTTGTAAATTGGCCTAATAAGTCAGGGAATTTTCATATTTTATTCAAAATCTGGAGAAGTCAGGGATTTTAATCAAATTTCATGATGATCGCCAAATAAGTGCGATCTTTGACATTAGAAAAATCTTCCATGTCCTCCCCCACCCCTTCCTCCCCCCGACACACACATCCGATTCCTTACTTTTGTTTTCTTTAGAAATTTCATGTAAATCACCCTCCTGAAATATCCTCTTCCTACTTTCCCCACCCGCATCCTTACACGATTTAAAAATTTTAAAACTCATTAATATACTTTTTGAAATGTTTCTGTAATATTTGTTATTTTGAAGTGACAATTAATAATTTAACTATTTCAGATATCAAGCTCCATCCTGAATATATCCGCTCCCCTTCCCCCTTTTTGCTTAAAGTTGGACATCAGTGAGTTTGTTTGTGATAGTTGTTGAAGTGAACTATGGTCAGTGTTGAATTCAGGGGGTGGTCCGGGGGGGGGGGGGCGCATTCCCTCCCGGAACTCTACAATACCCCCCCCCCAGAGCCACAGAAATCCCTCCCGGAGAAAAGTGTCTGAATTCAACCTTCTTCTTTTTTTTCAGTTTGAAGAAAACTTTAATTGAAAGTTTCTAACTAATATACAGGCATCCCCCGACTTACGTAATTAATGCGTTCCGCAGACTTTTACGTAACTCGAATTTTACGTAAGTCGTAATTTGCTTAAGTAAAATTTCATAAGAAACTACAATATTTATTATTATTACATATATATATATATATATATATATATATATATATATATATATATATATGGATTATTTACACAGCATTAATTTTTAAATAAAGCATCATGCAGCAGTATTTACTCGGATATAAATTATACAAGTATGAAAAAATATAAAAGTAAACGAAAAAAAAACACTTTTCAAATCAAAAATAATCTTGTGGAATTTGGGATTTATAAATTTAACATTTATGGAGTGATTTATAACAATTTTGAGATTACTTCAAACGACTAGAAAAATAAGAAATAATTAAAGAGGACTGATTTACCTCTTCTCCACGAATTTTCGACGACAAGACAATTGAATATTACTCACAAAATGAAATAATTCTTGATAAGCACAAATTGTATTTACTAAGAATTAGATGTCAACAATGAATAACGAACAATAAAGATTCGTTGTTATGATAATATTGTATATTCCCAACAAAAATATAACTCTCTCTAATACATAAAACTATATTATAATAGTTATAATTTTTATCTACATATCTACCCTATATATATAAAATCCTAATGAAACGAATTTGTGAAACGATTTTATGAAACGAATTTATGAAACGATTTTATGAAACGACTGATTATGTTTCAGGGCTATTTTTAATAAAATATTAAACGCTTGATGGTGAAATTAATACCGATTGTCCATAAAAATCCGCGGATGTCAAAACTGGTAATAGAATTTTGAAATTGGAATTAGTTTTCGAGATATTAATTTTTTTCTAATTTTAATGACATTTCTGTAATGATGGCAACTAATTACTCAGTTTTTTTGTGACAGAAAGGGAAAAAAATCGGAAAGGATCCCGATAGGGATTATTGATTTCTTTTTAATCGTCATTTTCAAATTGAAATTGAATTTATCTTTTATTTCAATCGATAATGAAGACAAGATTGTGATTAAATTATGTTTTTCAGGAAAATTTGAAAAAAAAAAAATCACATTTCTATCGTCAGGATTCAATTGCCTGTCAGCATTTAATTTAATTTATAAATTGAAAATATTTTGAATAAATTCGTCCAAATGACGTCATTTATGTAAACGCAAAAGAAAGGGAGGAAAGGAATTAATAGTAATTATTATTTATTGATATCATTTTGTTATTTTTTTGTAAAATTTAATTAAAAGAATTTATTTATTTTTATGTACAAAAAGAGGTAAATTGAAAGACAATTATAAATAAATTGTATATATACATATAAATACATGTATAAACAAGCATAAAAGTTCGGTGCTTTTCCAGTATATGGGGCCTTGACGAAACAGAGAAAATAGCCTTGGCGGAAAAGGAAATTTGGCAACATACTTTCCGTCAACCTATTCACTTTGTCATTTCGTATACAGAAGCATTTTTTCAATATTTATACAATTTGTTTAGCGTAGAATGTCATTTATCATTTTTTATATATAATCAGAAGTAATTTGTATAGAAAAAACAATAATAATATACGTATAATTAAAATACGCATATAAACAAAAAAAATCATCGAATTTGTTTCCATGGCTGTTTATGTCATTTGGCACCAAATCTCACTTTCTGATGCCGAATTGCGCCAAGCTTTTTAAAAAAGCGTCAAGACCCCCTATAATAGAAAAGCACCAAAAGTTCATTGAGTTTGTTTTTATAACTTTTGGCAACAAATGTATGTATATTAACGAATCTATCCGTTTTTGAAACTCGAATTACGCCAAACCTAAAAGCAAAGGATCCTATACTGGAAAAGTACCCGATTTTCTTATGGACAATATTCAAGTGACATAACATGGTGTAAAATTATCGCGGATAGCAAATTTGTTTAAATATCTCAATTGATGCCGAATAAATGCAGGTATGCATGCACAAAATATTTAATTAATTTTGTATGATAAATAATTATTAGAAAATTCATATATATAGATATTAATTAAAATAAATAATTTACATATTTAAAATAACATGAAAATATGCATGATGGTGCACTAAAATAGAGAGAAAATTAAAACCTGTTACTGAAAATGTCTATAACATAGTACTTTTCAATACCGTGGTTCTTAATGTTATTCACAAACAGATGTAATTTTTTTCATCCTTAAACGCAAAGGAAGAATTGAATACAGATCGTTGTTATAAAAGTCCGAGAGGTAGCCACAATTTAAACCTAACCATTTTATACAAGCTGGTTTTCAAGGTGTAATTGATTATACTTATCAATCCCGAAAACAGTCGTCAGTTGTCGCAACAGTTGTATATGAGGCCATGATAATAAAAAAATGGCCCATTAAAACGTTAAAAGCATGGCAACCCAATTACAGATTTACCAATATTTTTAAAACAAAGCACGCTGTCATGTTTTTAGAGGCCTCGAAGTCTGAGCGGGGGTTGGCGAGCGTAGCTCGCAAGGGTTGGCCCCCTAGTTTTATTTATAAAATAATTATCAAAAGTATGCAAACGCGTATCAAATGCGCTAGTGAGTTCATAAATGCAATTAAAAAAAAAAAAAAAAAAAAAAAAAAAAAAAACGTAACTGCGAATTTACGTAAGTCGCAGTATACATAAGTCGGGGGATGCCTGTAAATTATTAACCCTCTCGTTCCCCTGACCCTCATATGAGGTTCCTAACTTAAATGATAAAGCACAATGTTTTAGAAACTACTAAATTTTATTTTGAGTGATGAGGTCTTTTAAACAATCCAGGATTCATTTATGGCTTAAATTAATCTTTTTATCACAATCTTTACTAGCATTTTAATTCTGCTAATTCAAAGATTGATTTGTGGAAAAAAATAAAAGTAATAATACTTAAAAAATTCTAATTTAACAAATTACAACGACCATTGGGAAAATGCAGAGGGATAGCAGGGCAGTGTTCAGATTCTACCATAACTGTTACCTCGTACTATAAGACATTAAAATTTTTTATTAATTTAGCCACCCCTAAAATAGCCCCCCCCCTACCCCCACCCTCTTATAGCAGACCTATGGGTCATTTCATGTCAAATCAAACAAAAATTTTCAGTATTCAACCTGACCATTTCAGATTTTAATGAAACCTTCAAGAATCATTCTCTCTGATGATAGAAATGAGAATATACTTTTATAATTTTTTTATCTCAGTAAATTTTCATACAATTAATTTTAAATTTCAAAAAATCATCATTTTTTGGCTTGTATAAATGTTTTCAATTTAAAATTTCTCAAGTTCTATCGGGCATAGAGAGTTGTTTGACCCCTCATTTTAAAGAGAATTTCATAAAGTTTAATTTAATATGCAAGTTGACTATGTATGATTTTTAAAAAAAGTTAATTTAATTTAATTTAAAATAGTGTTTTTTAAAAATTTAAAAAAAAAAATGTTTTTTTGTAATATTATAATCTTTAAATTCTAAAGTTTTAGAGTGGGATATCAATGGGATCAGCAGTTATAGAAAAAATAATGTTTAAAATAAATAAAACCATGATCTAGCACAATCATAAAGTTGGCGAGGTGCCAGCTTTAAATACCAGCCCCAATTGGTGTTTAACATTAGTTTTTTAAACATAACTGCTGATCCCATTGAGATTCCACTCTGAAACTTTCAGAATTTAAAGTTTATAATATTACAAAAAATATATAAATTTTTCAAATTTCTTAAAAAACACTATTTTAATTTTTTTTTTAATTTAAAATTTTAAAATTTAATTAAATTAACTTTTTAAAACCAAGCATAGTCAACTTGCCTATCAAATTAAACCTTATGAAATTTTCTTTAAAATGAGGGGTCAAACAACTCTCTATGCCTGATAGAACTTGAGAAATTTAAAATTGAAAACATTTATACAAACTAAAAAATGATGATTTTTCGAAATTAAAAAAAAATTAATTGTATGAAAATTTACTGAGATAAAACAAATTATAAAAGTGTATTCTTATTTGTAACATCAGGGAGAATGATCCTGTAAGTTTCATCAAAATCTAAAATGGTCAGGTTGAGTCACTGGTTGATTTGACATGGAATGACCCCTATTCGCCCCACCCTACTGTAACATAGCTTCCCCACGTTAGCTATTCCATCCACCTACTATAGTATGATTTCGGCAGCAGGCGGTGTTACCACTGCACCGCCGCCTGATGCTGACGCAGAAGTCCCATTCCCTATCTACTGACTTCCCGTTTGGTATCCGAAGGTAGAATAAACTGAAATATTCAAATATAATGCCAACTTTAGGTGTTTGCATTGAATTTTTTAAAGTTTGGTACAATTTCTGTAGACCATCCCTTAAGCAAAATTTAAGTATTGCTTTAACTCTTGTTTAGATTGATGTCTGAGCCGAATTTTTTGAGGAAATTAAAGTTGAAGACTACGTTTTTTGCTTTATAAGATGATTTCTCATCCAATGTCAATTTTGAATTCGGTTTTTTTTTCATAAATCATAATTTGCATCTATCCTTTTTGTAACTTAAACATTTTTGTAACAATTTTATGCATTTCTATTGCCTATTCAAAGAAAAATTCTTCTAAAGTTACAGGATTTCATTAAAACGTTTAAAAAATTCTTCTAAAGTTACAGAATTTCGTTAAAAATGGTTAGAAGAGTAAAGTGCGTGGACATCATTTGGTCCATTCTCGACCGAAAGCAACAATCATTTTTCCAATGGTTAAAAAATCTATTGAGAGAGTTTAGGAAAGCAATTCATATTGTAGTCCTAATAGCAAGTTTTTCTGGGGGGGGGGGGGATTAATAAGAAAATTTTTTATTCAATGTTATCTGTAGTTAGAAGATTTTAGTAGTTTGGAGCATTGGTATAGTCCTGGGAAAAAAAGTAGGGGGACGCTTATAGTTCCGAACATAGGGTCTGTGTCACCGATAGAAAACTTGATACTGAATCTTACCTTTCATTCTGAACTGCACAGAAAATTAATTGAAAAATTAAACAGTTTAATTTAAGTTTTTTTGCCTGTAATATTTTAAATAGTTTTCTTCTAATTGAAAACTTTATTTAGTGTCTGAAAATGTCACTTCATGCAGATCTCTAGATTGAAGCTATACAATTAAGTTCTATCATTTTCAATAGTGATAATTTCGCAAAAAAACTCAAAATCATAATTAAATTTGGTCACAATTCGAACAGAGTTACAGAAGTTAGAGAGAGAACAGATAAATAGACAGACACAGCAGACGATCCGAAGTGATAAACACATTTCAACTTCGTTGGAGAGTATTAAAAATTAGTTCTTTATATATGAAAAGTTTTAATATTCAATTATATATTAATAGCGAGCGTGCTTATCCCTTTAAAAAATTAATAATTTTGGTTAGTCTGCGTATTCCCACGTCCATACCACCCCCTTGAAAATAAAAAGTGGGGAGACGCTTGAAATAAAATAAAAAAAGTGAGGGGATGCCATGGTTGTCCCCTTGCGTCCCCTCTCGACTCACTGGTTTGGAGTGATGGAATATTTGTTTTACCCTTGGTGTGTCCAGCACAGACTACATTGCTAGACTAGGATTTTCTTAAAATACACCAGAAAAAGTCAGGGAATTTTATTCTCCTGTATGGGTTGCAGGGTTCGTTGATATCTATCATTGGATACTTCCCCCAGGTTTAAAAGGCAGGGTGCTGCTGGTGAGTAAAGGGCTCTCTTTTATTCTTAAGGGCACTTTTTGGATTCTTGAGGGCCCTTTTTGGATTCTTAAGGGCACTTTTTTAATTGTTAAAGGTTATTCTTTTGGTTTTTAAAGCCACTTTCGATATTTAAAAGTCAAGGAACTCTTTTTAAGACAACATTGAGTCAGTTTTTACTATGAAAGCAAATTTTTAATGCAAAAAGATGAATGGGCACTTTTTTTTTTAATGAGGGGCAAGAAGGGTGCTAATTCTTTTTATGAGGGGCACGAAGGGTGCTATTTTTGTAAACCAAAGGGCAGGCAGGGTGCGTCACCCTTCTAAAACTGTCTGGGGGAAACTCTGATGTATCATGATATCTAGATCCACTGCAAGAGGGAACGTGACTACCTTTGTAGGTTTTCACACCCCTCGAGTTGTGGTAAAGCAAGAGCGTCGTGGTAGCTCGACATATGGCCTAGTGACCGTCTCCCCCTATGGGCTTTCGCGAACGAAGTCGTCGGGGGTTCCTCGGCGGTTCCGTCTCTGCGGAAGTTTCCTCCAAGATGTGGGGTTACTGTCGTGGCGACCTATGTCATCGACCTTGGTAAATTGGCTTGGGGGTCCGCAGTTGGGGAGCGGCCCCAGGCCGATCGCAGCGCCGAGGCGAGACAAAGCCTCTGGTGCGATATAAGTCGTTTAGAGACTTGGGCGCGATGGTCGGAACGCGAGCCGGCGACCCCCCTGGACGACTGGCGGCGCGAGCTCATTTTATATCATGATATCTATCATGATATATATCCGATATTTATTTTCAAAATATCGAGGTTTTTGATATTTTCATATTAGTTGATATTTATTTTCAAAATATCCAAATGTATGTTATTTTCAATATTTGATATTTATTTTCAAAATATCACTGTGCAAGATATTTTTGCAATTTAATTCAAAACAAGTGTAAATGAAATTTTCAACTGATATTGACTGTCATTCTGTAGATAAAGAACATTAGTCTCTGGCAATGACTTTTGTAGCGAAAGAAAAAAAAAAATCTTATCCAAGCTTTGTTTGAAGTTTTTATTTTCAAATGTAGATATATGGGACTCTAATAATTATGTGGGACATAACTAATTCAGGACTGATATAGAAAGATAAACTGTCGAATTTAGATGAACAGTTCATTAGAAAATAATCAATTTCTGATTTTGGTGTTATTGAGCTTAAATTGTACAACATGTTTGGGAATTAAAAATAAATAAGCTTACATTTATATTTAGGGGAAACATGGGAGGTTTGACCATAGGGGAGGTTTGACCCACCCTATCTTTTTCACATTTAAACATTTATTCAGCTGATGAGTATCACATGGCATCAAGCAAAATAACATATTGTTTCTGTCTGTTTGCCATTTACAAGCAGAATCAAGGAGAAATCACATGCAATATCATTTTCAGCCAGAAATTATTTTTTTGCTGTTGCAAGCTCTTTTCTCCTGTGTCATCTGTCATTAACATATATAAATGCTAGTTGAATTGTTTGTGTACTTAGATTAACATACTAAAAGACAGTCTACTTATTTTTTACTTTTACTTTTTATTTTAATGTGTTTTTTACATTTTTTCTCAAAGTGGCTATTAAAGGAGGTTTGACCCATATCAATTCTGGGAGGTTTGGCCCGGGTCAAACCTCCCATTTAGTTTAATTTGATGATATAATATTTTTAAACTCTACAACAGTTAATTAGTTTTTAATAGAAATGTTTCTCTTAAATTGAAGAAATATTTTTTTTATATTCAAAGTTACTGAATGTAATATAAATATATTTGAAACACTTGTTTATGCATTATTCTGATCAACCTAAATATAACTGAGGTCTTTTTACTTTGTTAGGACTTTTTAGGAACAACCCATCTTTAAATTCCCCACTCACTAGCTAGTATTTCTTCTTTTGTAACCTTTATTTTATATTTATAATATGAAAATTCAATAAAATTAAGCTAGAAATAACCATTTTTCTCCCAAATTAGTTTATAAAATGAACATTGCATAATAATTTTCTTATGGTTATTAAAATATGAGTTAACTAAAGAAACACAATATGAAAAAGATAAAGAAAACTGCATAAAATTATAAAAAGGTGAAGAAACAAATGAAAAAGCTAATAATAGATTTGTCTTTAGACAGCGAAACTGCACCAGAAAATTTTCATGTTTCAAGTGATGAAATGATTTTGAAAACTCCCAAACTAGAATTGAAATTAGAGATTGTTATGGCAAAATTTACAACCAAATCTAGTTTACTGCATTATAATTGTTGTGCCATGAAAGTAAATGAGGATAGTTTTTCTATAAATTTTCTCAGATCTGATGCATGTAGTTTGTTTTATTTACCCTGAAAAAGAAGATGTTGCAACAGTGTCCGAAAGAGGCTACTTCACTCACGCAAAAACACCCGGACACTAATGTTAAATCTATGGGAGAATTTTTTTTAAATATCTTGTTTGTATTTAAATATTTTGAAATGGTTTTCCTTTTGCTGACTGAGGGATAACTGAGGTCGATCTCTATGCATGCTGTTTTTAGGTGCGTTCGTAATTATATAAATACGTAGCACCTATAGTCGTCGCTTGGTCCGTCCGTCTGTCTGTCCGCATATAACAACGCAAAAACTACCCAACCAAATGGTTTGCAATTTAAAATATATTATCTTTGCAGAATTTTGTCGAGACATTTCAAATTTTATTAAAATCGAATCAAAACTTTAGGAGATATTAATAAAAATATTTATTAAGAAATTTGATTTTTTTTTTTTTTTTAAATCGGTGCTTTTTTGTTATAGGAGCTTCCGATGGATGTTAAATCGTCAAGCGACCGAGATACTTATTTTATTACAGAAATTAATCTGCAGACGATATATTTCATTTCACGGAATTAAAAATCATCAAGATCTGAATATTTATATAACTAGCTGATACATATATATCTGAATATTTATATAACTAGTTAAGATATTTGTATGAACAGTGTCATAAAATATATACTTAACTAGCTGTTTAACCCGTTCTACGCACGGGATATCATGAATTTAATTCTAAAACGTGCGTACGAACGCACCTCGTTTGTAACGTTTGACGTACAATTTCCAACTTGTTTTTTTCTTTTTCGATTTTGGTTGCAGGTATTTTATGGGGATAGTTTCGCTTTTGGAACCAGTTCTGAAAGTAAAAGTATCCGAATAGATAAAAAACCTTTAAACAAAATCGAAAAAGTAAAAAACAGCATGCATAGAGATCAACTTCAGATCTCTATTGAATTTGTCGTATTTAATTAAGTAATTGTTAACAATATCAAATTTTACTTTTATAAAATATATTCCATTAATCATGAAAAATACAAAGCAACCGATTAAACATTTTTAAATGAAAAAAATAGAAAAATCAAACAGAAATTTAGGGGAATCGAACTCGCAACCTCCAGAATCAAGAGCAGTGCTCTAACAATTCGGCCTCCAAGTTCACTAAATCATTAAGAGCCTACGCTAGTCACGCGAAGAAACGATCCAGCTAATGTTAAGTCTATGGGAAGGTTATCGCGCGATTTCTTGCTCGCATTTTAAAATTTTTAAATGATTCTT
Organism: Maratus michaelseni; assembly: GCA_963931845.1. Taxonomy (NCBI): domain Eukaryota; kingdom Metazoa; phylum Arthropoda; class Arachnida; order Araneae; family Salticidae; genus Maratus; species Maratus michaelseni. Next base: position 37,417,878 of record OZ007600.1, read on the forward strand.
TTTGCATAGGATAGCTGAGGTCGATCTCTAACGTTGTTAGTTTTTACTTTTTTGATTTTGGTTACGGGTTTTTTTAAAGCGGATATTTTCAATTTTGGAACCGGTTGGAACCGGTTCTGAAAGTGAAATTACCCTTATATAAAAAAACTGGAACCAAAATCAAAAAGTAAAAACTAACAACGTTAGAGATCGACCTCAGCTATCCAATGCAAAAAGAATCATTTAAAAATATTAAAATGCGAGCGAGAAATCACGCGATAACCTTCCCATAGACTTAACATTAGCTGGAGCGTTTCTTCGCGTGACTAGTGTAGGCTCTTATGCTGCGTTTACACTATATGGTCTTTCAGGTCTGTTGGGTCTTTCTGCTCCAAGAGTAGAAAAAATTGCGTTTACACTATGGCATAAGAATTTGGCGTAAGGAGAAGAAACTTATTTTTGCGCATGCGTGAGTTTTGCAGCTTGGATGGAGGGGGAGGGGTAGTGTTTGTTTGTTTACATTCGAAATGAAATGAACATGCAAATATTTTGTGGGTTAATGCCTGTGCTAATTTCTTTTTTACTTAAAAAACGGAAGGCAGATAATATAAAAGTGATTTTTTTTAACGTGCTTCTTTCGTTATTATTATTAAAGGTTTGGGAAATACACAGGGGATATAGATACAAGAGATATTGTTGTATTGGGCTAAGAAAGGCTCAGTGAGCAGCCAATTTCATATTAAATATAGCCATATACAGTGTATGCAGAAGCCCTATTCCGTATCTGTACTGGGTCTCACAATTTCTGTGCACATTTTATTTTCCCTGGTAAAAATAAAAATATATGGAGATCAGTTTGTTTCAAAATAATACTGACAAAAGTAATTAAATAAGGTTTACTTTATTATACAAAATAAGAAAATTCCCATCAAGATTTAAATAAAAAATATGAACTAAAAGAAAAAATCATTCTAATCAGTATTAGCACTAACTTAGCATAGACATACATTTACAGAAATGTATGTCTACATGTAAATAAAATGTCTATTACATTACATGTAAATTTATAGAAATAAAGCATTTTATATGCACATGTGCCCACAATGGGAGCAAGGCAATTGCTGTTATCTGAATTTTCAAATTTTATAAACTAAAGTTTATTTTTCTCTGATAATTTTCAAAAAAAGAAATAATAATAATGTCAAATAATTAATCACTAAGACAAAAAGAAACATTTTTTTTTTTTTTTTTTTTTGGCTGAAGGGCTCTGATTACCCTTTTCCTCAAAACAAAATTTAGTTTTGTTTTTCTTTCTAAATTTAAGTGTTCAAAAAGGATCTTAAATGGTGGGTTCAGCTCCCAATAGCAGCTTATTTTTGGTTTCTTAATTATAATATGTTTGAACTGCTTTTTAGTTTTATAAGTGATAATGCAGATTTTCTTTGATGCTAACAGAAAAATATACCATTTTCCTAACAATATTGAAAAAAAGAAAATGAAACCAAATGACATGACATTTAGTGGAATTCCATTTCTCATGGCTTGAAAATAAAGTTTCTACTTTATAGATAATGCACGTTAATTTCAGAAGGGGAAGTTTCCTCTTCTGATGATAAAACATTATTTTTAAATGGAAACTTGCATTTTCATTCAGGAAAATTAAATCCTCAATGATTACATAAAAATGCCATTTTCTAGATGCTTTTAGTCGTGACATCAATCCAGTGCCTGATTTACAGCAGGTCATTCGAGGCACAGGTCCAGGGCCCCCCAAATGCTACTGAAGATTTTTCAGTGATTGGTCAAAATCTGGAAGTTTTCACGATAAAAACACAAAATTAATATGGAAAAACCTGTTTATTTTTTTCATTTAAAAATAACTACTTCATTTGCGCAACAACACTCGCTCGCTAATATTAATTCTATGGAAAATTTTTTTTATATATATCTTGCTTGCATTTCATTATTTAAAAAAAAAAAAAAAAATCCATTGGATAGTTGAGGTCAATCAATGCAAAGGCCATTTTTTACTTTTTCGGTTTTGTTAACAGGTTTTTTTATTAAGATACTTTCACTTTCAGAACCGATTTTGAAAAATCGTTAGCGAGATAGAACACTAAAGATTGATTATGAAGCTGTTATAAAAACTTTTATTGCTAAAAAATGAAGAAGAAAATGTATAAAAAAAAGGTACTTCTCTATTATCCCGTCGACCACTTTTCATAACAAAAAACTATCGCCAACTCTAAAATTAAACGCCAAAAATGCAGTCCCATTTACTTGATGTCAGAAGCATATTATACGTGTTTGTTATGTCATCAAGTGGTTTTTAATTTGACATGTATTATTCATTATGTTTTACTGACTTATTAGTTATTTCATTAATTAAAATAACAATTGTGTCCGTAAATTCTTATATTTTATTTATTTTGATATTCCAATGACAACGTTCTTCCGTTTCTTTGGCGATAGTTTTTTATTATGAAAAGTGGTCGACGGTATAATAGAGAAGTACCCAAAAAAATTATTAAATATCACTAAATCATTTAAGTCAGTAGTGGTTATCTTAATAATTACCGCTATTAGTGATACATACTTTTTTACTCAAAACCACTGTAAGCACCGGTGCAAGCCCTCCCCCCACCCCCCTTTCCAAAGCATCTGTGCCCAGGTACTCCCAAACTTGTAAATCGGTCCCTGCATCAGTCAGAAAGTTTTGTGTGAAAAGAGGGGGATTTCAGTGTTAAAATCAACTTCCAGAGCATTTGAAAAACTGACAAAATGCATAGAAAACCACTTGTGTTAAAAAAAATTAATGTGATGTGTAAAAGCCAAAGTAAAGGAAGCATGAGCAGCATAAAATGTTTACCATTCAAGACTTTATAATAGGATTCTACACAAAATTAATGAAATAAAAAGTTAGAGCAATAGCAGTAAAGTAGTACATATTTCATTGCTATTGCTCTTTTTTCCCCTCTGAAAATGCTGTGTTTTAAAACACATACATGCTAAATATATTATGATTGATTGTGATTTTCGTTACGGCAGTTTTTACGTGTCATGTATTGTTATCAACAAAATTGTTTATTTTATCAGTAACAATGGTTCAGAACCCCTCCCAGATGAGAATCCTGGTTGCGCCATTGGTATAAGGATCATACAAATAAACACTTTCCAACACTAACAGAATATTATTAATAAATTTTGTTTTTATGAAATACGATATCTAAATGAACAATTTAAAAGCACATAACTCAGTAAAAATCTATTTTCAACAATTGTTGTCTGTGCATATAGTCTGTAATGTATGCAAATTCTTTCATGCAGCACTGTATATAGAATTTATACACACCCAGGACCAGTGCAACGCTGTGTGGGGCCCTGACAAAGCAGTTAATGGGGCCCACCGTATACTGCAATACTGTATTGATGAAATTTATTTTTAAATTGTATATTTCATAGTATAATATAGGAAATGTATGAAAAATAGTACAGTATAGAACCATTTATCCGGAATGGTTGTGGCCAGATGTATTCCGGATAACTGGTTTTTCTGGATAACTGGTTGGACATTAAAGCAACATCCATTTGATGAGGTTTGTAGAATATATGTGGCTGTAACATTGTTACTGATTTTAAATGATTAGATTGCTCTGATTAAGGCCCAGATGCTATCAAGATCAAAGATTAACCAGAGTTTGAAAGAAGGCAGTACCTTGGAAGCAATAATTCTGCATAAAACTTAAAATGCTCAATATCTAACTAAAAATGTTTTCATTTCAAATCCTAGATATTGATCAAGTTTTACAATGCATGTAGCATGTAGTAATGTATCAAACAATGCACATGTAAAACTAGCACTGCATGGCACTTTTTTCTGGAAAGATTCTGAAATCAGTCAGTTGGAAATATCATTCTGGATAACTGGTTTTCCGGTTAACTGGATTCCGAATAAATGGTTCCATACTGTATAATTATTTATTAAATGTTAATTTGATTTAAGAATGAAATTAATTTAAAAAATACTAATCAAAATTAGTTAATTAAAATCATTGAACACATAAATTAAATAACAATTAATTTAAAAATAATATATTTAATAATTATGTTCTAAAATTTTCCTCTTTCATCAGAATACATATGTAGGGGCACTAGGAAACTTTATTCCTGGGCCCCAAGTTTATTCTCTGCATCTTAGCATATGTGTTTCAAAATATTGTCCCCCCCCCCCCCCTTTTTTTTTCCTTCTGAGAACGTCCGTGTTTACAAGCTCAAAATATTCATCTTATGAATTTATTGTCATTACATTTTGTTATTACTGTTAAAGGAAATTATTATTTTTTACGATAAAATAAAACAATGTAAATCTAACAAATCACTAATTTATTAGTTTAATTCCTGAGGCTTTTAAGCATTTTAATTATTTAAGTAATTCTGCTTCCAGTGAAAAATACCGCTGACAAACATCCTTATTTCTTTTTGTTTAATTCATGGAACAAAAATATTAAATCTGGCTATTAATCTCATGAAGGTGTTTATTTAAGCAAATAGTAATCCGCTGAATTTTAAATTAATGTAGTCATTATTCTAGATATGGTTAACATATCACTTCATCATACATTTTTTAGGTGTGCTGTGCTGTTACAATCTTCTTTTTCATCCAGTTTTCTTGATAAAATAAAAATATATATCAACGTAACATATATGACGATTTTAAGCATATTGGTATTAGTTTTAATGCTAATAATGGCAGAAAAGTTTTAGGAAAACATGGCAATTCTTTATTGATTTAACAAACTAGCAATTGTACCCAAACATGCTTCAGCATATTATGGTGAAACTCCAATTGTATGCTGAAAATAATATCACTTTCACTACAAATAATAAAATACAGTGCTTGCATTAAAAGAGGTATTTATTGAATAATCTAATAAATAGAACGAAAAGGCCAATTTAGAATTATTCAAACATAATCTCTTACGTATCGCATTTCAACATTATGCACTCTTTTGTTTCCTGAACACTATTTTGATGAAGATTTAAAATAAAAAAGGGATTTACAAACCAAAGGTACGTAATATTTTTCAGATATTTTTAATGTTTCTCTACATTGCTTCATAATTGTAGAAGTTTCTTTTATGTATTCGTAAATTACTATCTTCATGTATTTACGTACTACGCTACTAAAATTCATTTGTTCGCTATGTTACTTTTTATATTACCAAACTCTTTATAAAGCTATGTATTCATAAATTCTTTAAGTACTATCTTCCGGTATTTATATACTATGCTACCAGTTCATTTGTTAATTGTTAGTTACGTTACTTATTTCAAAACTCACCTTGTTTCATAGGCATGAATTAAAAAAACAAATTTGACAGTAGAGTAGTATATGAATAAAAATTAGAATAGTACGATCGTAATTCATAATGTACAGTAATGTCTTTTTTTGTGAGGAAATACTTTGATTTATTTCAGGTATTTATTTAATATTGTTACTGGCAATTTTGAACTTTATCTTAAAACTGGTACCAATAAATTTTTAGCCATATGATTCATTTTTAATTAACTTCTCAGTTTTCTCTGTTACTGTCATATAATTGACTGATCATTGATTTGCATTGTTATTCATCAGTTTTAAATGTGTTAATTTTTTCAATGAATCCATCCTAATATATATCTAAAATATTGCAGAGATTTTAGATTGTATTTAGTTTCTTAGCCCCCACAAAAAAAAAAAAAAAATCTAATATAGTAACTACACAAATATAAAATTTAACTTTTGTTAAAAGTAACAAACATGTTTTTAAGTAAACAGTTTTTACATTTACTTATTATTGCTAATTATTAAACCATTCCTTATTATTTTAAAAGTTTTATTACATGTTTATTTTTTGAAATTTTCTTTAATAATTAATCTGTAGTACATTACATGAATTTTTGTAACCCCCCTCCCCCCTTTCACAACAAAGAATGGTTTCAGTTGGAAAACTTCATAATTTTTTTTCAGAAAAAGTTTTAAAACTTTCAAAATCTATGAACGGTGCAAGGGAGATTGTCTGGTGAATCTACTGGTGCCAGGAAATGTATATTTTATTGCTCTCAGGAGATCACTTATGTGTAGTTTTACAGTTTAGTAAGTCGCTATCATTTGTGATCTTCTGCAAGAAATTTGAATTCGGGCCTTGGACTTGTGCTATTTTTGCTTCCAAATTTGTCAAGCAGGAACTGTGGTAAATATAATGGTCTCAATACAAAAATTGATTTTCATAATTTAATTCCTTTAATTTTTTAACTGAAGGTTTATTTGTTATTAACTTTTTAATTTATAAAATGCTGTTAAATGATCAATCTAAAAACACAACTTGTAGTTAATTAATTTGTGTAGTTTTATGCAAGTGTGTAAGTTATGTTTTATATAAACTTGCGTAAAGCACTTGTGTTTTATGTAAACACTAAATGTATAAGTGTTATGCTAGAGGATAGCAGTTACCCCTCGCCCCTCCCTTCAAGGAATCTGATATTTCAGAAAGTATCATTCAGACTAAAAAAAAAAAAAATCCAACAAAAACTAAAGTAACTTATCAGATAAGTTGAATATATAATTTATTTGAATTAATATTATTAATATTGAAATAATCTAAAATGTATTATCTATGATGCTATCAATGTTATAATTTGCTGTGCTTAATAATTATTAAGCTGTATATATAATAATTTATTTAATGTTTATTAATGTTGAAATGATCTAAAATATATTTTAACAATATTATGAAGGTTATAATTTGCTATGCTTAATAATTATTAAGCTGCATATATAATAATTTATTAATGTTGAAATGATCCAAAATGTATTTTAACAGTATTATCAAGAATATAATTTGGTTTGTTTACTTACAGTTCTTTGAAGTGAGAGTAATTATTTATGTTAGTTTAACTAAATATTGAAGATAATATATTTTGACAAATTTGATGGAACACCATTAGGTTATATTTAAAAAAATAAATATTATGAAATATTCATTAGTATCTAGTTTTTAAATCAAATTTTGTTACCAATGATAGAAAATCTAGCGAAGTACATGTGTTTTGTAGATGAAGAATTTAATAATTGAAAATTTTATGCACTTTGCATTAATAATTATTTTTTCTTATTCTAGAATTCAAAAAACAACTAACTATATTGTTATGTACTAGTTTGTTTTCATAATTCTCTTTATTAATTAAATTGTTAATTTACTTTCTCCCTAAATCCATGAAAAAATAAGTTTACAAATTATGTAAAGTAATTAAACATTTAATTTGTTTTGCTTTAATACAGGCAGCTCAAAATTAATTCTTAAAACTGAAATTTAATTATTATTCTTCATAATTTATTTTACTCAAATTACTTTATTTACTCCAAGTGATTAACAAAAATGCAATTTTTGAAAACTGAAATTTAAACATTGTCAGGTGTGCGTTGCTATTGACCATCCCAAAACTACAGCAGTGAATGTTTTGAGATAATAAATGCAAATGTGTTTTTGTATGTTTTCCGATATAAGTTTAACATTTTTTTTAATTGAATATTCAGGGAAGGGGAGAGCAAGCAGTGTTGAAATCAAGGGATGGCCCTTCAAATCTTTCTCCCCGCTCCCCCCCCCCCCCCCCCCCTGAAAGATTTGAGATTTTATGCTTTTAATGGTCAAAAAGTACAATTTCACCTCCAGAACTCTATAATGTCCCCTCGGAGCCACAGAAATCCCTCCCGGAGAAAAATGTCTAAATTCAACACTGAGGATAAATATTCTGATTTTTTATTTATTTATTGCATTGTGTGTCATATTAGCCATACCTATTCCTCAAAAGATTGCTTTAAATGTTTTGTTATCTTTCATGTATACTAGAATAATAATAATAGTTTTCTTTTTTAAAGAAGATATTTAACATTGGATTTCCTTTAAACATGTCATTTTATAGACATATGGAACCTTGAAAGTAGCATTTTCACATTTTTTCTGTAAAAAAAAAAAAGATAATACTGTAGTAGCTTCCTATAAAATTGCTTGTTCAGATATAGCCCTATGTTTTATGCCCCCAATCTGGGGAAAAAATAAAGATTGTGCAGTAACCCCACTTCTTAATAACTTTATTTGATAACAAGAAATGTGTTTTTTTTTTAAGTTACTATTTCAGACATAATAAAAATTATATTCATTACTGAGGTGCACTATAAATTGCTCTCTTGAAATTGTGGTGTGCATTGCGTTTACTTATAGGGACACACAAAAGATATCGGTTACAGTACATATGTGATATTTACAGTCTGTGTGATAGGTGCATTTTCAACTTTGGTGTGCGTTTTTAAGTTTAACTAACTTTTTTCATAGTACTTGTGTGTTTATAAACTCGGTTGTTCATATACAGAGCTACACAAGGGAATCCGTCAGTATTACAGACTATGGGAGTGAATTGCTTAAGGGTAGTTTTTAATTTTGTTACGCATTTTCCTGTTGAACTATATTTAGTAGACTAATAGAAGTTTGTGGAATATAAATAAGTTCATATACAGGGCTACACAAAGAAAAATATTCATTGTCGTTTACGGTTTGTAATTGCTGCGAGTGAGTTTTAAGTTGCCTTTTAGCTTAATATGTGGTGTGTACAAAAATCTTCATATAACATACAGGGCTATACTGCACTATAAATAAAATATAGTAATATTTTTTTTCTTTTTATTGGAACTGGAGTTAAAACCACTTGTATTTCTGATATCTTCAAATCCAAGGATATTCTTAGCAGTTTGAATGAAACATTTATTTTCATCTCGCTGATTAATTTATGTATTTATTTTAATAAACTGAAATTTCCATTTTTTTTTTTCTTTTTAGAAAAAAAAAGCATGCCAGTGCTTGGCTTTGATGTTATTATTTATCATTTTTAAATTATAATAACTGAAAATTATTAATAACTTGTTTCTCCCATTAGATTAAAATACATACCTGTTTCTGTAAAGTATCGTGCCATCATCATTAACATCCAGACTGTTATCTATGTATTTTACTTCTGATATGTAGTATATCATTATATTCAGTAATAAATTTGTTATGTGATAATATTTATTATATAGAGCAATATTTTGTTTTATTTCTGTAACTTGTATTTTCAAATAAAGGAAATTTAATAAAAAATTTCTGTTATCATTTGACTATAATTTTATTATAAATGATCTTTTCATGTATCTACTTGTGTTGTTTAAATAACAGAATGTATATTAAATAAGAAAATCCTCAAACCATTTTTTAATTAAAAAAAAGAGTTACAAAGAGAGTTTATTTAAATTTTACTATTGAAGTCTTTATTTTATTTTAATATGTATATAATGCTTCATAACAATACCTTTTTAATAAACAAGGAAAATATTAAAACAATATTTTAAAAATTCTCTTAAAAAATTAAATAAACATTTGGAATTAAAATAAATGCAATTTTTAAAAGTATTTCTTTAAAAGAAAGTCTATATCATAATTTTAAAAAATCAAAAATTTTCACTTTTAATGTTTCATGATATGTTACTTATTTAATATCATTATGAATCCATTCAAGTCAAAAATAAACTTGAATTATCAGTAGAAGTTTGTTTTATAAAGCCATTATTTTTAAATTAGTCTTTAAAAAAAATAATAAAGATATTTATTCATTCTTCAAACATGAAGGGTTTTCTTCATTCCAGAGTCGGTTTATTATCTCATTTATATATATATATATATATATATATATATATATATATATATATATATAATTATAAATCAAATACTTAAAATGAAAGATAGCTTGAAAACAAATAGTTGACAATGAGCCACAAATTAGAAACAAATAGTTGATCATGGGCAGAATGACTGCAAATGTATGTGTCTTAATTAGGGTTGGGAGTGTTCAGGAAACAAAAGAGTGCATAATGTTGAAATGCGATACGTAAGAGATTATGTTTGAATAATTCTAAATTGGCCTTTTCGTTCTATTTATTAGATTATTCAATAAATACCTCTTTTAATGCAAGCACTGTATTTTATTATTTGTAGTGAAAGTGATATTATTTTCAGCATACAATTGGAGTTTCACCATAATATGCTGAAGCATGTTTGGGTACAATTGCTAGTTTGTTAAATCAATAAAGAATTGCCATGTTTTCCTAAAACTTTTCTGCCATTATTAGCATTAAAACTAATACCAATATGCTTAAAATCGTCATATATGTTACGTTGATATATATTTTTATTTTATCAAGAAAACTGGATGAAAAAGAAGATTGTAACAGCACAGCACACCTAAAAAATGTATGATGAAGTGATATGTTAACCATATCTAGAATAATGACTACATTAATTTAAAATTCAGCGGATTACTATTTGCTTAAATAAACACCTTCATGAGATTAATAGCCAGATTTAATATTTTTGTTCCATGAATTAAACAAAAAGAAATAAGGATGTTTGTCAGCGGTATTTTTCACTGGAAGCAGAATTACTTAAATAATTAAAATGCTTAAAAGCCTCAGGAATTAAACTAATAAATTAGTGATTTGTTAGATTTACATTGTTTTATTTTATCGTAAAAAATAATAATTTCCTTTAACAGTAATAACAAAATGTAATGACAATAAATTCATAAGATGAATATTTTGAGCTTGTAAACACGGACGTTCTCAGAAGGAAAAAAAAAGGGGGGGGGGGGACAATATTTTGAAACACATATGCTAAGATGCAGAGAATAAACTTGGGGCCCAGGAATAAAGTTTCCTAGTGCCCCTACATATGTATTCTGATGAAAGAGGAAAATTTTAGAACATAATTATTAAATATATTATTTTTAAATTAATTGTTATTTAATTTATGTGTTCAATGATTTTAATTAACTAATTTTGATTAGTATTTTTTAAATTAATTTCATTCTTAAATCAAATTAACATTTAATAAATAATTATACTATTTTTCATACATTTCCTATATTATACTATGAAATATACAATTTAAAAATAAATTTCATCAATACAGTATTGCAGTATACGGTGGGCCCCATTAACTGCTTTGTCAGGGCCCCACACAGCGTTGCACTGGTCCTGGGTGTGTATAAATTCTATATACAGTGCTGCATGAAAGAATTTGCATACATTACAGACTATATGCACAGACAACAATTGTTGAAAATAGATTTTTACTGAGTTATGTGCTTTTAAATTGTTCATTTAGATATCGTATTTCATAAAAACAAAATTTATTAATAATATTCTGTTAGTGTTGGAAAGTGTTTATTTGTATGATCCTTATACCAATGGCGCAACCAGGATTCTCATCTGGGAGGGGTTCTGAACCATTGTTACTGATAAAATAAACAATTTTGTTGATAACAATACATGACACGTAAAAACTGCCGTAACGAAAATCACAATCAATCATAATATATTTAGCATGTATGTGTTTTAAAACACAGCATTTTCAGAGGGGAAAAAAGAGCAATAGCAATGAAATATGTACTACTTTACTGCTATTGCTCTAACTTTTTATTTCATTAATTTTGTGTAGAATCCTATTATAAAGTCTTGAATGGTAAACATTTTATGCTGCTCATGCTTCCTTTACTTTGGCTTTTACACATCACATTAATTTTTTTTAACACAAGTGGTTTTCTATGCATTTTGTCAGTTTTTCAAATGCTCTGGAAGTTGATTTTAACACTGAAATCCCCCTCTTTTCACACAAAACTTTCTGACTGATGCAGGGACCGATTTACAAGTTTGGGAGTACCTGGGCACAGATGCTTTGGAAAGGGGGGTGGGGGGAGGGCTTGCACCGGTGCTTACAGTGGTTTTGAGTAAAAAAGTATGTATCACTAATAGCGGTAATTATTAAGATAACCACTACTGACTTAAATGATTTAGTGATATTTAATAATTTTTTTGGGTACTTCTCTATTATACCGTCGACCACTTTTCATAATAAAAAACTATCGCCAAAGAAACGGAAGAACGTTGTCATTGGAATATCAAAATAAATAAAATATAAGAATTTACGGACACAATTGTTATTTTAATTAATGAAATAACTAATAAGTCAGTAAAACATAATGAATAATACATGTCAAATTAAAAACCACTTGATGACATAACAAACACGTATAATATGCTTCTGACATCAAGTAAATGGGACTGCATTTTTGGCGTTTAATTTTAGAGTTGGCGATAGTTTTTTGTTATGAAAAGTGGTCGACGGGATAATAGAGAAGTACCTTTTTTTTATACATTTTCTTCTTCATTTTTTAGCAATAAAAGTTTTTATAACAGCTTCATAATCAATCTTTAGTGTTCTATCTCGCTAACGATTTTTCAAAATCGGTTCTGAAAGTGAAAGTATCTTAATAAAAAAACCTGTTAACAAAACCGAAAAAGTAAAAAATGGCCTTTGCATTGATTGACCTCAACTATCCAATGGATTTTTTTTTTTTTTTTTAAATAATGAAATGCAAGCAAGATATATATAAAAAAATTTTTCCATAGAATTAATATTAGCGAGCGAGTGTTGTTGCGCAAATGAAGTAGTTATTTTTAAATGAAAAAAATAAACAGGTTTTTCCATATTAATTTTGTGTTTTTATCGTGAAAACTTCCAGATTTTGACCAATCACTGAAAAATCTTCAGTAGCATTTGGGGGGCCCTGGACCTGTGCCTCGAATGACCTGCTGTAAATCAGGCACTGGATTGATGTCACGACTAAAAGCATCTAGAAAATGGCATTTTTATGTAATCATTGAGGATTTAATTTTCCTGAATGAAAATGCAAGTTTCCATTTAAAAATAATGTTTTATCATCAGAAGAGGAAACTTCCCCTTCTGAAATTAACGTGCATTATCTATAAAGTAGAAACTTTATTTTCAAGCCATGAGAAATGGAATTCCACTAAATGTCATGTCATTTGGTTTCATTTTCTTTTTTTCAATATTGTTAGGAAAATGGTATATTTTTCTGTTAGCATCAAAGAAAATCTGCATTATCACTTATAAAACTAAAAAGCAGTTCAAACATATTATAATTAAGAAACCAAAAATAAGCTGCTATTGGGAGCTGAACCCACCATTTAAGATCCTTTTTGAACACTTAAATTTAGAAAGAAAAACAAAACTAAATTTTGTTTTGAGGAAAAGGGTGATCAGAACCCTTCAGCCAAAAAAAAAAAAAAAAAAAATGTTTCTTTTTGTCTTAGTGATTAATTATTTGACATTATTATTATTTCTTTTTTTGAAAATTATCAGAGAAAAATAAACTTTAGTTTATAAAATTTGAAAATTCAGATAACAGCAATTGCCTTGCTCCCATTGTGGGCACATGTGCATATAAAATGCTTTATTTCTATAAATTTACATGTAATGTAATAGACATTTTATTTACATGTAGACATACATTTCTGTAAATGTATGTCTATGCTAAGTTAGTGCTAATACTGATTAGAATGATTTTTTCTTTTAGTTCATATTTTTTATTTAAATCTTGATGGGAATTTTCTTATTTTGTATAATAAAGTAAACCTTATTTAATTACTTTTGTCAGTATTATTTTGAAACAAACTGATCTCCATATATTTTTATTTTTACCAGGGAAAATAAAATGTGCACAGAAATTGTGAGACCCAGTACAGATACGGAATAGGGCTTCTGCATACACTGTATATGGCTATATTTAATATGAAATTGGCTGCTCACTGAGCCTTTCTTAGCCCAATACAACAATATCTCTTGTATCTATATCCCCTGTGTATTTCCCAAACCTTTAATAATAATAACGAAAGAAGCACGTTAAAAAAAATCACTTTTATATTATCTGCCTTCCGTTTTTTAAGTAAAAAAGAAATTAGCACAGGCATTAACCCACAAAATATTTGCATGTTCATTTCATTTCGAATGTAAACAAACAAACACTACCCCTCCCCCTCCATCCAAGCTGCAAAACTCACGCATGCGCAAAAATAAGTTTCTTCTCCTTACGCCAAATTCTTATGCCATAGTGTAAACGCAATTTTTTCTACTCTTGGAGCAGAAAGACCCAACAGACCTGAAAGACCATATAGTGTAAACGCAGCATAATATCATTAAAATACGCAAATTTATCAAATCAAGGACCGCGTTCATTATCATTGATTTGGATGTCCAAATCAATGATAATGAACACAGGCCTTTCAATTTCATTCACAGTAGAGACTCACTCCATATTTTAATCTCCATCACCCGCGCGCCGCCTGATCTTCGGTTCTGAACAGCCCCTCTTTCTCTCTAGGAATATTTGCGAATATTTGAGACCATGTATGCCAACCAACCAACCACAACCAAATCAATCATTATTTTCGATTTTCGTGGTCGCGTTTGTAACGTTTGAGTTTCTTTCCGTCGTTTTTTGAACCATTTGTGTACACCTTTAATGTTCTGACAAAAGTTCTATTATTACTTTTTTATATTAGTTCTTTTTTTTAAGCTGTACTCTTTTTAATTTTTCAATTTAATAACAGGCAGGTTCAGCAAGTATTTACAGATTTTTACAACTTTAGAGGTAGGGAAGTGTGTTTTCATAGTTTGTGCCATTTTTATTTTTTTTTAAATTTACAATTTATTTATTTTTTATATAAAAGTGCATTGTTTTAGACTGTTCTGCAACACATTATATAAACGTATTTGTAATTATTTATACTAGCATGAATTCGCAATCCTGATTTTAAAAGACCAGTGTTTTAAAAATGAACTCTACGGGCATGTCGAAATACTTTTAAACTCTCCAAGTTCTGCAGGACCTGAAAGAATTTTTTCATCTTTTGCATTCATCCATTCTAAGTTGAGAAACCGATTGTAGCATCCTACTGCAAAATTTTTTTTTGTTTTGTAATACTCAGTTGCACTGTAGTAAGGAAAATGAGAAATTTAATGAAATATTTTAATGAGGTAATTATTGTACATTAATTCCTTTAATAAATTGGGTGTAAATGAATAGCACTGTCTTTGATTTACAGGAGTTTCAATCTACAGTAGGTTAATGATCCATACTAGTTACTAGATTTTTTCAATTAAAAAGAAAAATAAATTGTATTTAATTTTTCGTTTTATACATTTAGATTTTAGATTTCTTGATAGTTGATACTGAATCTTATAGTTGTTTTTTTATAAGTGTTATAAAGCAAATTGTTTCTGTTTTGTTGATTAGTTGATCTTCAATTTTGTTCAGGGTGAAAAATAAAAGAAGAAAAAGGGAAAAAAAAGCATTTTTAGTAGGGGAGACTGGTACACACTAGACCTATAGGCACAGTGGACCACCCCCTAATATTTTATTTATTTAATTTTTTTTTTAAGCTTCTCTTCTATCCTAATAGACAACAGCACTGCACTGATTATTTATAGCCTTCAGAAAATACGTTTAGCTCAGATAGAACTATTTTATATTTTATCCTGATTGGTTGTTTTGAGCTTCTAAAAGTAAAATTTTCATCATATTTTAATATTTTTAGTAATTAAAGGTTGTAGATAAATAAAATAAAACAGCTTTTTTGCAAAGCTAAGATACTTGTTTTTATTTTACTTGAAAGTTAATATGTTTAAAAGAAAGCTGTAAACAATATTAATATGATTATTTATTGAACTTCAACATGGGGTACAGTGGACCACCCACTCCTGGGGCACAGTGGTCCACAATCCACTCTGCTCCTGTAATGCAGAATGTTCAAAATATTTAATAATTGCTTATTTTCTATAAAGAAAGATTGTTTTAAAGTAGATTTAACTGTAAAATAAAGTAAACAAATAAAAATAACAATTTATTTAACATAGTAAGAAATATTTTGTTTTGTATTTACTGCCTTTGATAAATATAACTGTAGTCTAATTGTTGATGATTCTATTCAAGTAAGATTCATGAGACGCAAATTGAATGGAAATCAGTTTATTTCTCCTGAAACTGTAGATGAATCTGCTGTTGATGTCAATGATTTCATAATGTTGATCTCAGACCCAAAATTATTTCTTGAAAATTCCAGGCTCAATCCTACTCATAAGTACTTTGGAATTTCATTTGCAAATTTTAATGTGTGCTGATCTTTTTGTACTTAAGCAATAACTTCAACTAAATTGCAATTGTTCCTGTATTAGTTTATTATTTTCAAAATATAATTAATTTTTTGTTTTTGTTTCAAAATTTATATTACTATGTTATTTTGCGGGTGAAGGGGCAACAAAAAAGAATTAGATTAATGAGAAATAGATTTATATTGTATTTTAGATAATACCTAATAGTGGTCCACTGTACCCCGGTGGTGGACCAGTGTACCCCCGCTTACGGGGTACACTGGTCCACTTTACAAGTGTATATATATATTTTTTTTTTTGAAAAATGTATTGAAAACTATGTTGTGAGAAAATTGATGGATGTAAGAAGGTTTAAGGAATATTCAAAAATATTTTCATACAGATCGGTCAGTCTGTTAAAGAGAAAAAAAATGTTAACTGAAAAAGTGGTCCACTGTGTACCGGTCTCCCCTATATTGTTTAAGTTTTCGTGTTAAGTGCAATATATTTTAGTTTCTAATTTATATTATGCTTGAAAATATTTATTATCAGCAGTAAGTTGACTATTTTGAAAATATCGGATATTTTTTATATTTTCGAAAATATCATGATATTTACGAACTCTGACAGGTAGTAACCCTGACAGTTGTTACACCAAATACAGTAGGCTCCTTGAAATCCACATAGCTTCAGACCAGAGGTTGTGCGTATTTTTGAATTTTGTGGATTTCTGATCACTGTTCTGTTTACCTTTTTTAAACAATAATTTGAATGTAATAAGGCATTCAAAATTATAATGAATGCTTACAATAAAATAAAATATTAAAATAATTAAGGAAAAAATAATACAGTAAAATAATAAAAATTAAGAAAATAATTAAAAAAATGATTAAAGTATTAAAAGTAAAGATCAAATAAATAAATAATAGTACATGACAAAACAGGCATAATGATGATGAGATCAATTTTTCTTGAATTATTCAATAAAACTCTCCTCATAAAGGTACACTAATAATTTACATCAAAACCGTAAGATAACAAAATTTTATTTCATCTTTAGCCAGATTTAATAACCAAAATAGCTTGATTAATATTAATACATAAATGTATTTGATAAAAAGATCACCACTGATATCAATGCTATCTTGAATTTTCTCAGAAATAAATTTATACTTCCTTCATGAGCAGGGCTTAACAAATGCGGTCGCCACTGGCGACCAAGATTTTCTGTCTGGCGACCAAATTTTTTAATTTGGATATTTATTTTATTTATTTATATATATTTTAAAAAAATGACCTAAGAAATGAACACAAACCCTTACACCCACCCTCAGCCTTACTCGTGCGCAGCAAACAGTGATTTTTTTCTTCTATCGTACTTTTAATAGAAGAGCTAAGTTTAAAATTCATTTTATTTCTCACCTCATGCACAAAAAAACGTCATTCTTTTCCGTTATAGCTAAATAGCATGCCAAATGTTTAGAATGTAGGAAGAAGGAGGGGGGGGGGGAGGTTTCAATAAAACAGTAAAGAATTGTGATAATCTAGCCTCTGTGACGGCATCCAAAATTGGATACAATTTGAACTCAATGCTACAAAATGTTCAAGGTCTCTTTTTGTTTCAAATCAGATTTTTGTATTTTGGAAATAAAACTGATTAATTAATCACATACATTTTAAAGAATAATAACATTTAAGTTAAGTGATTATAAGTAATTCATTTGAAGTAAATCTATAAAACTTAATTAAAATTCATTAAAATTAAATAATACGTATTTTTTAAATATTTCTCCCTGGGTAAAATATTATCTGCACACCGCACACATTACACAATCCGTAGGCGCCACCCTGGTTCGTAGACGATTTGGCTAGTCTATATGACGCAGAAGATTGAAGGTTTGCAGAGACTGGCTATTTTAAAAATAGAAAAAAAAAGAATTAACAAATATTAAGTATCTTTTTTTTGCTTTGTAACAATTTATTTCGTCAGTGAAATCTTTTGCGCTGCCTCGTCCCAGTTGTCTAGAGAAGTATTTTTTATTATGGAGAGTAAAAAACAAAAAACTATATTATTTCTTTAAAAAAAAAAAAAAAAAAAAAAAAGTCATCTGGAATTTATAAAAGTGATAATAAGGAACAGAATGATCAAAATGAACAAAATTCATCAATGCCCCCCTCATCACATATAGATTTTGGAGTATTCAACTATCCAGACATTTGAAGCATTCGGCAATCAGCATTTCCCGAACTTTCCTGTTAATTCAGTCTTTACAGTAATTTTTTTTTTCAGAGATATGTAATTTTGTTAAGTTTTATTAGAAAGCGCGCTTGGTTGATATGTGTTAAATGTCAGTGTGTTCTTCGTTTATATGTTAGTATAGTTATGTACTGTTCTAAACTATGTAACTAATAATTCTAACCGCTGCTTATTATTCTTTTTTTTTAAAATCTTTTATAGAAAACTTTTGTTTTTTGAAAAACAATGGTGGGGGGCGGGGTGGAAGGTAAATATTTTTGTACTGGCGACTAGAAATTTTTGCTGGCTACCAGATTTTATCAAATTTGTAAAGCCCTGTTCATGAGAAAGCATCAGTTCAACAAGGTTCCCAGCGAAATGGATTGTCATGAGAAATCGGGAAAGTCAAGGAAATTTTT
The DNA here is from genome assembly GCA_963931845.1 of Maratus michaelseni. Taxonomy (NCBI): domain Eukaryota; kingdom Metazoa; phylum Arthropoda; class Arachnida; order Araneae; family Salticidae; genus Maratus; species Maratus michaelseni. Next base: position 37,436,588 of record OZ007600.1, read on the forward strand.
AAATATATAGGAAAAGTTAGGGAATTAACAAAAATTTCCTAAAAAATCATAGAAAGGTCTGGGGGGGGGGGGGGGGGGGGGAATATGTATTTGAAATAATTTTTTTTAAAGAAAAGTGTTACTATATTTCTCGCTACATGGCGCCTTTGAAAAATCTCTTGACCGGTTTCTAGATCAAGAAATTCCTCCAAATGCAATGCAGAAAAACCATAATTTGGACAAAAGTTTTCTACATTTTTTTCAGACTTTTTCATGACATTTCACATTCTAGACTTTGTTGTATGGCATTCATTTGAAAACTGGCAAATGTGAAGTTTTTTGCATTATAGTATTTTATAGAATTTCATTTTGCAATTTTCTTGAAAAGTGTTTGAAATTTTTTCCTGGGAAAAGAGTATAAAGTTTTATTACAATACAAATTTCTGAATTTTTTTTTTTTGTCTGTTTGTTATTTTGTGTATGCCTGCGGAATTTTTTTGGATTTGGTCAGGGAAATTGTCAGACATATGTTTTGCTGGGAACCCTGTTCAATGACATTAACCAGAATTACATATTAAAATGTGCATGAAATGGTATAAAAATACAAAAAATCTTGAAGTTTCTCCCTACATCTTAACTGTAAGTTTCATTGTTTACACCTGAAACAATGTGTGGATTTTTGGAGTTTGTGGATTTGAGGGAGTCTACTGCAGAGGCAGATTACCCATCAGGCTGAGTAGGCTGAATCCTAGGAGCCCGGAAGAAAATGGCCCCTGTGCTAAGATTTTCTTTTGGGTTTTTTTCTTCATATTGGACTGATATTTTATGCAAAAGAGCAATGATGTATAATATTCTTTGTTTCACTCATTTATTGAATCTTTCAGGTTATTAACATACATATGGTGTTCCAAATGCTATTCCCTTTTTATTTTCTTCTATATTCATAAGAAGAAAGTACTGGATTCCTGAAAATTTTCGGCTTCCAGTTTGTATCGAATTATGACACTTTGAAGTTAATGGAATTTCAATGCTTACCTGTGCTAACAGAGCTTCTTTTATAGGTGAAAGCTGGGAAATTTACGCGCGTATCCGTATTCTGATCAAACGCTTTTCGCTCACAACTCCCTTTCGTCCGCAAATTTACGAATGACGGCTAGATTCGCGAGTCAGATCAAACATGCGGAAGGTTTTTCTCTCATAGAGCGCTCGCAAATGAGAGCGTCACGTGGTCAGTATTTGCGGACGGTTAGAAGTAGCCGTAAGGCGTTCGTAAGAGGAAAATCAAATATGGCGGCCAACATAGCGAAGCGATAGAAAACCATGTTAGGCTTGCTATTCCAGTTTTGTTTATACTTTAAATAATGCCGTTTACGGCTAATAAATATTACACTTTATGAATTACTCATAAATAGTTTTAGAAACAAACAAATAGCTAGGGGATATTCTTTAAAATACAGGTATGTGAAATGTTTTTAAGTGTTATTATGTTATCTTATATTTTGTATTATGATGAATATTATAGCTTAACACTATTTCTAGAACTTTTATAAAACCTTCATAAGAGTCATTATTAAGATAAGACATGTTATTAGAATCTTGGTGTTGACAGTGTAGACTTTCTCGACAGAGTTTCTCGTGTGAAGTGCTGCGCGTCCATTGAAAAATAAGTGTTTACCTTTATAAAATTACTACAGTTTCTAATAATTTAATAAGATAAAGATTTTTGTCAATTTTCGTTACGAATCAGCAAGAATTAGATTTGATGATGCGTAATAATAAAAGGTTGACACATAAATTGTTGAATTTAAGAAAATAATTTAACTTTCTTATTTTTCTGAAGTAAACAAATTGTTTGTAAGCAACTATATAATTTCCAAGTTTTATCAATTGTTGATTTTATTAACATGCAGCGAATTAATTTGTTCAGTATTTGATGTTAATTTAGAAGCAATTTTTAAATTCACACATAAAAATTAATATAAACTTGACAAAATATAAATTTGTAAGGATACTTTTATTAATTAAATACTGCTTATTTTCGATATTTTCTTTTTTTTTAGAGCTTGTCTTTAATCATAAAATGAAGAACTAAAAGTATCTCTCATTACATAGTATAAATTATTAACAAAATGAATAAATCATAATTCTTGAAACTATAATTTTGAGATTTATAAACATGCCTTATCTTAAAAAATGTTTCGTGAGTTCCCAGTATAATACAACATGTTAATAATAATAATAACACATTCAAAACATTTTACATTGTGGCTGATTGAGAGTATGTAAGAATGTATGATTGAGTATTGAGTTATGTGAAAGTAATTAATTCACATTTAATTCTCAAAGATTATTTCTTCAGCTTTAAAAAAAATAATAATTAATGAATCTCTCTGCACTACACCTAACTCAAATTAATAATAATAGTAATGATGATAATAAATATTAATGAGTTTGCAGATAACAAAAGTGTATTATTTTCAAGCTGAAAATTTTTTTAATTATAATTTATACCGGGAAGTTATAATTTAACAATGTTTATTTTTTATTAAAAATTTTTTTTCTTTTTTTTTAACGCCTTAGTGTATAATAAATTTCTCAAATATATTAATTTACACACGAGATTATCAACTTTTAACTTTGTATAAATTTCAACAGTGCAAATGAAATACATAGTAGTTATATGTAATAAAAAAAAAAAAAGTTTGTAAAATGTTTTCCTATTTTCAATAGCATATACAGTTTGTTTAAATTCTGAACTTTTCAAGCCAAATAAATACATTGAAAAAGATACCAATTAAAAGACATTGATAAATATATTATCATGAAATTTAATGTTTAACAATTCTTCACATTATGCCAAAATGGCACAAAAGAACATACCTTTTTTCAAAATGTACCCTTTCATTTGAATAAAATCATTATAAATGATATAAAATAAAATTGTTTAATATAAATAAAAATATCAGTTTCAATATTCTACTATATTATCAAAAATCCCCCCCCCCCCCCCCAACACAAATATCTAAACATAAATATGTAAAAGTTAACAAGTGAGAAAAACAGGGCATTAATAACACATTCTGCTGCTATTATTACTCATTTCTCTATCATTCGTTTAGCACTGAAGAAGAAGCTCCTATTATGAAGCCTTGAAACAAGTGCAAGATAAAATTTCTGTGTATATTTGTGCTTTTCTTTGCATTGGTTTTTGCAGATCAGGTATTTATCTTTGCACAGTTTTTTCATATGTATCTCAATTTGTAAGTACTCTGGATATAGAAGTTTTGAACCCTTAACCCCTCCCCCCCCCCCAATAGCAGGGCAGAAATATATATATATTTATATAAAATACCTCTTTGAATCAAAAATTAACTTTCAAATTCGTACAAAAAATTACCGAATTATATAGTTAAAATGAAATTAAACGTATAAAAATCAAAGGAAAAAATAATACAAAAATTATATATATACAGTCAACTCCCTCTAATCCGCACAGCTTGGGACCAAAGGTTGTGCAGATTATAGAATTTTGTGGATTATAGGTCATTACTTTGTTTACATTTTTTTCTCCTGTAATTTTACAGTAAATTAATTATTAATGAATAAATTAATTGATAAAAAAGTAAGATATTGTAAAACATTAATGTGATTTTTAATAAAATAACCCATATTTAACCCGGGAGAACTCGCGCGTGAGATTTTCTCTCACCATCATACTTTTTTTTTTTGTCTCAGCTGTTGCAATAAGACTCTTATTTAAACCCTCTTTTTCATTTTAAATAAAATTTTATAAACTTTTTTTTAAATCATTTTACATTTTTTTGTGAATAAAGTATTAAGACTAAATAGTATTAAGTTCTGGTGTGACAAGAAATCTAGCGAGTTCTCGCGGGTTAAGGAAAAAATTATTTAAATTTTATTTTATAATTTGTTTTGTTTGTTTTTACAACTTTCAAACATAGTATGAATTGTCATTTGTTTGAGAACTTTTGACTTTAGGTCTAGCATTTTTTTTTTTGGAGTCTATGTGTATAGTCTTTTATTTCTTGTTCGGAGAGACAAAACTCTCTTTCTGAAGAAAATTCAAATATTTGTAACCCATATCCAAGATCTGCTCAAGAGTTACTTTTTCACCATCATCATCATACTTTGTGGCAGAATTATCCTGTTTTCAGTAGAGTTTAACAGAGTAGTACTTATAATGTTATCATTTCTGAAACTCTGTAATTGGAGCTTTATCTTGAGAGGATATCCATTCAAGAAATCAGACACAGTAAAATGTTTTGTTTTAGTTTTATGTTAGTGAATTTTTCCGCATATTTCTGTTTAGCACTATCCAAACTGAAGCCACCAAAGTCAACATCTTCACCATTACTGTCTATAAATAAACATGCTGGTAACAAATTACGCTTTGCACCTACTAAAGTAAGTATCTTTGCATATAGAGTCCCATGCATCACCCAAGAGAAAAATACAGCCCTTAATTGTAAATTGTCTTCTATACCCCTCCATATTAGCCACTAAATCAAGGGTTATAATTCTGCACATAAATTTCATTTTGCATTGGCATTTCATGCTATGGATAATTCCCTGATCCATTGGCTGAATAAGAGAATTTGTATTCGCAGGTAAAACTAATGTAGAGACATTGTCTTTTTGTCATAATTTTGGATGTGCAGCACAATTGTCTAAGAGCAATAATATTTTACAATTTATAGGTAAACTGACTTTTGTACTACAATGCATGTAGCCTTCTTTTTCAAAATGAATTTCAAACCATTCTGTGAAAATTTGCTTTTTTTTTTTTTTTTTTTTTAAGTTACAATATGAAACAGACAGAAAAAAGACTCATGTATTTTTGATTTTTTTTCTTTTTTCATTTAATAAATAAGTTTTACATCATTGAAATGCAAAAATTTAGGGGGGAGAAAAACTGACTGCTGATCATTGATCAAATTGTCGCCATTTTGTATTTCTCTCGCAAAGTTAAAGCTACCAAATTTTCATTGTTTACATCTGAAACAGTGTGCGGATTATAGGCGTTTGCGGATTATAGAGTTGCGGATTAGAGGGAGTTGACTGTATATTGTTATATTTATGTATCCTGCATCCAGAACCGTTTTAAAGTGGTTCTCAAATGACCTGCCCCACAATGCGAAATTTTCTGACTCGTTTTGAAATAAGAAGGTATAAAATTAGCAGCCTGACTGTTGGAGCGATTTGGAATCGAAATGAGTTTTCCATTTTTAGATAAATAAATTACTTATCGAGTTAAAAGTTATAGTTGTCACAGCCGGTTTTTTCTGTTTTCTGGCGCTGTCGCACCGGAATTTCGGTTCAGAACACCAAATTTTATAGTATTTTCTGAAACATCTTTTGCCTTTATCAAAAAAATGGAAAACGCTATTCGATTTCATGGTTTCTGAATAAGAACATCTGCCAATTTCATGCTTTTCTGAACAAAAATGAATTTAAAAAATGTGTCAAAAAGTAGCTCCTTTGGATTTGAGAACAGCTTTAAGGCATTTTAGGGCCCTGTGCCCGATTGCTTTTTTGGAAGTCCCAATGTATACTGGTTTACCCAATTGTCACTTTTTTAAAAATATAATATTGTGTGAAAATATACCATAATGGAAAACCAGACGCTTTAAAACTAAGGTATTGTTGACTTATACGCAAAGGGTTAACCTTTGATAGATAATATTTAATTAATAAATTTTTAATTGATAGGAAAATACGGGATATGTTCACGAAAATAACCTCAAGGAGTAACATATATATATGAGCTTGTTGTTACAGTTTTCCTTAAATTGTATTTTATTTATTTATTTATTTATTTATTATTATTATTTTTTTTTCAATTTAAAAGCATACAATGAAATATTATTCAAGAGTCAGCTAATTCAAAGCGACTTATTGAGTGCGAGCCCTGGACACGGGCCCAATCACCCACCGTTAAGACAGAACTGAATATATGAAAAAATATAGTATATATTGCAAAAAATATTCAAAACATCCATTTCTGTCCCTTTAAAAGCTGTAGATGCATTCTCATTGGTTAATACAGACTGATCTTCGATTAAAACTCGATTCTCTTATCTACAAATCTTACGTGACGTCAGCAGTTACGGAGAAGGGAGAATGTTTGACTGGAATCGCGTCCACCAGTGCTTTTCCCTCTTCTCTCGTAAACCCCCCCTTTTGCGGATCGGCTCCCGCAACTTTACGAGCGTTTGGTCTGAATACGCGCGTTAGTTAGTAGTCAGTGGCCGGTAGACTCAGTTTAATTAGTGGCCACTTTTTGACATCTAGATAAATTATAATCGCTGTATTTGTATATAAACATATTTTTTTATAAGAGTTTTATATTTATTGTATGAGTATGAGTGTATTTCGCATGATTAAACAGTATCTCTTGAAGAAAAATAATCCGACTGGTGAGCATGTGGCAGGAGTCGAAATATTGAAGATACTGAAATGTCCTTAAAATCCACTTGTATCCGGCGGGAAAAAAGAAATAAATTACTTGAAATGCATGTGGAATCAAAGCTGATGAATATATTTTGCAGAATAAAACTGTATTTCTTGAAAAAATAATCCAACTAAAGAGCACATGAGTAAAAGCCGAAATATTGAAAATACAGCGAAGTCGTTGAAATCTGTTTGCATCTGGTAGGAAAAAGAATTAACCAGTTCTCTAATTAGATGTAATCAATGTAGAGATGCATATTTCCATGAAAAATGGTGTATTTCACTCGGTGGTCAATAACAGATTTTTTTAATCGCCACTTGGCGAGTGGCGACTAGGGTGGCGATCGATGACGGATTTTTCAATCGCCACGTTGCGAGTGGCGACCGCTAATTTTTGTTATTGTTACCAACAGATTAACAAAAAGCTAATTATGCAAATATAAATATAAATCCAAAAGGGCTGCAAGCAGTGTTAACTTTATACTTTAATCACGTTGCTTACACGAGCTACATAACAGAACAGAATGACAACACAGTAAAAAAAAGAGTAGAGTTGAGTTGTTGTCGCTTGTCTACAAGGGTTGAGTTGTACTTACCATAACACTTCCTCCACAACTTACATATCATTAACTTAAATATTATCTGAATTAAATGAAACTAGTCCTAACAAAACACAAAGTTCTTTGAACCTGACACAGGTCAGAGGTTTCATCATAATGTCAGCTAGCTGCATCTTTCCAGGAACATGTTTAATATACAGTTCACCGTTAATGAATTTTTCACGTACAAAATGGTACCGCACATCAACATGTTTTGTTCTTTTGTGGAATTCTGGATTCTTGGTGAGCTTAACAGCACTGGCATTATCCACAAATAGGGAAGGATTTTCTAAAGTTGTTATATCACTTAACAAACGCTTCAGCCAAATTAACTCTTTGGCACTCTCACTTGCAGCAACATATTCTGCCTCTGTTGTCGATAACACCACACTCCTTTGCTTCTGGCTCATCCATGAAATGGCACCGCCTGAAAATTTAGAAATCATTCCAGTCCTTGAGCGTCTGGTTTTCATATCCCCTGCATAATCAGCATCACTATATACTTGAAGCTCATTGGCATGACACTTAGCTTTATACGACAAACCAAAATAGACAGTTCCTTTCAGATATTTGAAAATTCGCTTAACAGCACACCATTCTGATTGATGACCTAGGATTTTCGAGGTTTTCAGAGACTGCACTAATTGCATATGATAAATCAGGTCTTGTGGCAATGGCAAGGTACATGAGGCTGCCAACAGCCTGCCGATAAGGAATTTCTTTTCCTATCAATTTATTACCTTCGTCATCAGAGACATAGCTTTTATCACTTGGAGTTGATACCGGATTAGCACAGTCCATATTGAATCTTGCGAGTATTTTCTTTGCATAGACACATTGGTTTACAAAAATTGAACCATCATCAAATTTTGTTATACTCATACCCAGAAATTGATTCAAACAACCTATTGTAATCTTAAAGGATTGAGCAAGTTGACTAATAAATTCCTCCACTTCAACTTCGTCAGAACCAACAACAAGACCATCATCTACATAGATTACAACAAAAAGTTTCTTTTTATCTCTATGTCTGACAAACAAACAAGGATCAGCAGTACTAACCTCCAGTTTGTTCCTTCATAAAGTTTACAAAACACTGGTTCCAACAACGAGGGGCTTGTTTAAGTCCATATAAACTTTTGTGTAGAAGACAGACTATTATCATTAAAACCTTCTGGCTGTGTCATGAAGACTTCCTCCTGCAGTATTCCATATAAAAACACAGTCTTCACATCAAACTGTTTTAAATGCAGTTGTTCTTTTGCAGTTACAGCCAAAATTGATCTTACGGTGTTGTATCTTGCGACAGGGCTGAATGTCTCATCAAAGTCAATACCAGCTTTTTGGGCATACCCCTTTGCTACAAGACGTGCTCGGTATCTTTCAACAGTACCATCAGGATTGAATTTCTTCTTCAGCACCCATCGACAGTTGATGACTTTGGAACCTTTAGGTCTTTCAACTAATTCCCATGTCTTGTTTTCATGCAAGGCAGACATTTCCTCTTTCATGGCATTAAGCCACAAGTCACTTTCACTTGAGGAAATAGCTTCAGTATATGTAGCGGGACTTTCAGATTCTCCTACAGCAGCTACGTTTGCAAGAAGAAATTCTCCGGACTTCATCCATGTAGGCATGCTTCGCTGTCTGTCAGATTTTCTAAGTTCTTGTTTTTCTTCTGCTTGATTGCTGTCTGCATTCTGAATTTCTTCACAGTTCTCAGATGAGTCTTCCTCTACCTCCACTGTAACAGGAGTGGTGCATAGGCGTTCAGGTTTAAAATATACATCACAAGATTTTATTTTGAGAAGGTAAATAGATTTTATAGCCATCTCTGTTGACATACCCCACAAGATGACCAAGTACACTTTTGTTGTCAAACTTACGTCTAAAATTTTTTGGAATGTGGGCATAACATTCAGTTCCGAACACTCGCAAATGATGCAGTTTAGATGTTTGTTGACCAGTCCAAAGCTCATGAGAACTCTTGTTTTCTTCTGGTGAAACTCCAGTATGGTTTAGTAGATACACCGCTGTTTCACATGCATTGGCCCACAGAGATCGAGGTAATCCACATGTAGAGAGCATAGAGCGAGCAAGTTCAACAATTGTCCTGTTTTCACGTTCTGAAGCTCCATTTTGTTCAGGTGTGTACGGTATCCCTGGAGTCAGAACTGTACCTCTTTCAGCAAGGATTTGTCGAACTTCACCACAGTCAAATTCACCTCCTCCATCACAACGCAATTCTTTCACAACATGACCATGATTGGTAGCTTCATTTAGAAATATACGCAAGCAGGAACTCACTTCACTTTTCTTTTTTAGAAAGAATATTCTACGATATTTACTATAGTCATCCTTAAAATAAAAAAAATATCGTGCACCACTGAAGGATCCCACAGACATGGGTCCATTTAAATCAGCATTAATGCTTTCACCAACTGACATGGCTCTGTAAGGGCGTGATTTGAAAGGTTTTCTATGTGCTTTGCCAAGAGCACATCCATCACAGAACTCATTTGTTACTGCATGTCTCACAGTAATGTTCATGTCATTTAATAATTTCTGAACATGACGTTTGTTTTGGTGACCAAGGCGTTCATGCCACAACTGCAGCGTTTCAGATTCTGTAGCAATACTTATTTCAGCTGGACATGCTGGAATAACGACTCTCATGGACATAACATATGTACCATCTGTCCATGATCCAACAGCAACAAGTTCGTTACTACGATAAAATTCAACATACTTGTCAGTCATTTTTTCTTCAACACCATGCTTGGCAGCTTGTTGAACAGAAAATAGGTGCCTTTGCACATCAGGAACATACCACACATTTTCCATATGAGCATCATACCACTTACCATGGATACAAACTTCAATATTTATTTTACCAGATCCATATGCATAGATCTTATTCTTGTCAGCAAGTGAAATTTCAATGGGCACAGGAAAATGTTTATAAGTTACAAAATACTGTTTATTTGCAGTCATGTGGTGAGAAGCACCAGAGTCACAAATCCAAACATCTGGCTGGACAAAACTTTCACTAGCACTAAATGCACCTTTGTTATTCTTTGATGGCAGGTATTTATCGTTGAATTTTTTCTTTGGACAGTCTTTACATAAATGTGCACTTGATCCACATTTAAAACAATTCTTTTGCCTACTAGGTCTAATATTACCTCCAGGAACAGTTTCAGAAATATTTTCCCTATTCCTCACAGCTTTTTGTCCAGAAACAGGAACACGAGCTGCAAATGCACCATAGTCCACAGCAGCAGTAGATTTGACACGCTGCTCAATCGTGCATAGTTTTTCAACTAAATTTTTTGTAGTATGTTTTTCTGAGTCTAATGACTCCCAAACATTGTTGAACTCTTGGTACTCTGGACCCACAGTCAGAAGAATTTTTCCATTTAACAACTCCGGTGGAATGGAACTTGAGCCAATACGAGCAAGTTCATTGGTAGCATGAGTTGCAACATTGTCATTTGGATCTTTACAAAATTGGAAAAATTGGATCATGAGTAAATTAAGTCTCTGAATGCTACTTTGTTTAAAAACACTGACTAATTTATCCCAAATGTCCTTTGCATTAGTGTAAGTCATTACCAAATCAGCAACCGAGTGGCTCAACGTACTTGCAATGAGAACGGCTGCTTTAGCATTATCACGCCGCCATTCACTCACCTTTTTATTCGAATCAGCATCGTCACTTACAGCGACCGGACACACACGTGTTCCTTCAATAATCGAAGTCATATCGTACTGTTCAAAGTGCATTTTCATTTGCCACTTCCACTTGCTCCAATTTTCAGCACCTTCCAATTTATCAATTTGCACCTTAAGTTCAGCCATGCTTGCGTCACGCGGTTAGGCCTAAGTTAGTTAGCTTTTCAAAATAATTACTTCACACAGTTTTAAAACATGCTGAGCCCATAACCTGTTATTGTTACCAACAGATTAACAAAAAGCTAATTATGCAAATATAAATATAAATCCAAAAGGGCTGCAAGCAGTGTTAACTTTATACTTTAATCACATTGTTTACACGAGCTACATAACAGAACAGAATGACAACACAGTAAAAAAAGAGTAGAGTTGAGTTTTTGTCACTTGTCTACAAGGGTTGAGTTGTACTTACCATAACAATTTTCACCTATAGCTTCTTTCCGTTTTTAGTGTCAGGAAACACTAAAATTTTATAAAATACTGTTGTGAGCTCGGGGTTCGAAAGGACTGATGCCAATATATAAGAACAATAAAAAGGCTTTATTCACTATAAACAGTGCAATACGATCACAAATATCTTCTGAAAATTACAAGATATTCAGTAATCTTCAAATCCAATAAAAGCGCAGCAAAATTTCACACAGAAACAATGCGTTCAATACGACGTATCAACGACAAAATCAATCTGAGTAACACAGTTCTCAATGCAAAGCCTCTCGTATGAATTCAATCGCAGTTGACAGACAACTAACTCAACTGAGCTGGTGGAGGTCCCTTATATAGACTTCAGGGATCTTTCCAGATTATTCCAGGACTTTCTAATGCTAGAAATTACCAGAAGGTCCTCCAACTCTCGATAGAGTACTCCAAACGTGAAAGGATCCCAATGTAAATGTATAAGGGGGGGTTGCACAAAAAGTCGCCAAATCCGTCGCCAACTTGGCGACATTTGGCGATTTATCGCCAAATTTGGCGACAAAAACAAGTCGCCAAAACCATCGCCAACTTGGCGATAAACCCATTCCTTGGCGATATTCCCATAGAACTCCATTGTAAAAACGATGAGGGTGCAAGGTTGTTTTTCTTACAAAGCACCTGAGGCCTTTAGCATTGAGTTACATGATGCTCAATAGGAAATACATTAATACTGCAATTTTCACAATAATAAAATAAAATAAATTTAAACAAATTGAATATTTACAAGTATATACAAAATTCATAACATTGCCCCCCTCTCAAGGACTGCACGTCCCGGGCAGTTCAACCTTTGATCGGAAAGCAAACCCGTTACCAACAAATGCTATACTACTCAAAACACTTAAAGCAAACATGGAAAATAACAATTAAACACATTCATAATGCTGAATTATACAAAATGTACACTTATTTAAAAAAAAAAATTAAATTAAATTAAAGCATAGACATCATTACATACAAGTATTTAAATAATAATAACATTAATAATGATAATGCTAAGCAAAATAAATAATTACATTAACTTATATACAAGACCATGGTCATACTAATTTACATTATTTACATTACACTATTTACAATCAATGAACTAAGTACTATGGCCATAGTATGGAGCCAGCCTGTCGTAATGAACGACTCTAGGCTTCGAACTTGGTGACTTTCGGATCCGAATTACGACATCGTTCAGTCTGTTTAGGACTGTATAAGGACCGTCCCAGTGCGATTGCAGTTTGGGAGAAAGTCCTTTACGTCGAGTCGGATTATAAAACCAAACCTTGTCACCTTCTTTGAATTGATGTCCCGTGGCTTTCGTGTCGTACCTGGTCTTCATCTTCTCCGTCTGTATATTGATCCGCTCTCGAGCCAAGTTGTGGACGTCTTCAAATCGTGCCTGGAGATTCTGCACGTATCCCTCTGGCGATGAAGGCGCATCTGGAGGGCGACCAAAAATCAGATCACAAGGTAGACGAAGATCACGACCGAAAAGCATCTGAGACGGGGAATAGCCGGTTGTTTCATGGACGGCGCTGCGATAGGCGAGAAGAAACAAGGGAAGTTTTTGGTCCCAGTCTTGTTGGTTTCTTGAGACTAGCAGTGAGAGATTGTTGAGGATGGTACGATTAAATCTCTCAACCATGCCATCCGATTGTGGATGTAAAGGCGTCGTCCTAGTTTTGTCCATTCCGAGAAGTTGACAGAGACCCTCAATCACAGCAGAGATGAAATTTCTCCCCTGGTCAGAATGCATTTGAAGGGGGACTCCATACCTTGATATCCACTGGTGTACCAAGGCATCCGCAACCGTAGAAGCTTCTTGATCAGGGATGGCATAGACTTCAGGCCATTTCGTGAAATAGTCCATGACAACAAGGAGGTATTTGTTGCCATCAGCACTTCTTGGCAGAGGGCCTAGGATGTCAAGGGCGATGCGTTCGAAAGGTGCTCCTACATTGTAGAGATGTAGTCTTCCTTGGCTACGTTTCTTTGGTCCTTTTCGAGCTGCACATGCATTGCAAGATTTGCACCATTGTTCGACGTCAGCTCTCGCTTTTCCCCAGAAGAAGCGCTCTCGGACTCTGTGTAATGTTTTCATGACTCCAAAATGGCCTCCGGTGGGACTGCCATGTAATTCTTCGAGGACCTCTGGGATTCGGGATCGAGGAAGTACCAACTGCCACCGAGATGTCTTCCCATCTTCCGATTCGAATTTTCGGTACAGGACACCATTCCTGACGTGGAGGGAGTTCCAAAGAGCCCAATATTGCTTCGTCGTAGGACTATAAGTCGAGATGTCTTTCCAACTGGGCTTCGTGCTAGAAGATTCTAATAACTCCAAGATTGGTTTGATGTCAGAGTCTGCCATTTGATCTTCTCGAATCTTCTCACCACTCCAGGGATCTGGTGGCGTTGATAGTGAAGTCTTCGTCTGGCGTATGACATGTTCGGGATTATACTTGTTCTCCGCTCTGGAACAATAGCGACAACTTTCGGGACACGGTCTTCTTGATAAGGCATCAGCATTTCCATGCGATGAGCCTTTACGATGCCTGATGTCAAAGTCGTATTCCTGGAGTCGTTGTATCCATCTGGCTACTTGGCCCTCTGGGTTCTTAAAATTCATCAGCCATGTTAGGGATGCGTGATCAGTACGAAGGAGAAATTTCCTGCCATAGAGATAGTGATGGAAGTGTTCTATGGCTTTCACTATAGCTAATAACTCCTTACGAGTGACGCAATAATTCCGCTCTGGTTTCGATAAACATTTGCTCCAGTATGCTACGACTCGTTCTTGGCCATCTATTTCTTGAGAAAGTACAGCGCCGACACTTTCATGGCTGGCATCCGTGTCCACAATGAATTATTTGTCGGGGTGTGGATAGGTAAGAACTGGAGAGGATGTGAGAGCTTCTTTCAGTCGCTGGAAGGAATTCTCGCATTCTTGTGTCCATAGAAACTTCTGCTTGCTTTCAGTGAGCCTATGCAAGGGTCTTGCGATGTTGGAGAACCCCTGTACAAACTTTCTGTAATAAGTGCATAGTCCCAGAAAGCTTCGCAACTGATGGACATTTTCCGGACGCTTCCAGTTCTTTACTGCGGACACTTTTTCAGGATCTGTTCGAACACCTTCAGCTGAGATGATGTGTCCTAAATAGTTTACTTCTCGTTGGAAGAACTTGCATTTCAAAGGGTTCAGCTTTAAATTCGCCGCTCTTAGCTTCGTTAACACTTTTCGAATATTCTCTAGATGTTCTTCAAACGTGCAGCCACCAATGATGACATCATCTAGGTAGATGAGACAAGCTTCAAAAGTCAGGCCTTTTAACACTGTCTCCATGAGGCGCTCGAACGTTGCTGGAGCATTGCAGAGCCCGAACGGCATAACTTTAAATTGCCAAAGTCCTTGTCCAGTAGTAAATGCAGTCTTCTCTTTGTCATCAGGATGGATCTCTACCTGCCAATATCCACTCTTCAAATCCAGTGTGGAAAACCATTTATGTCCTGAAAGAGTATCTAGCGTGTCGTCTATTCTTGGTAGAGGATAGCTGTCCTTCTTCGTGATGTCGTTAAGTTTACGATAATCCACACAAAATCTTGTGGAGCCATCTTTCTTTCGGACCAACACGATGGGAGAGGCCCACGGACTTGATGACGACTCGATGATGTCACTATCCTGCATCTCTTGTATGAGCTTAGAAACCTCTTCTTGTTTAGCGAACGGCAAGCGTCTTGGATGCTGTTTAATCGGTGGATGGTCGGCAGTATCAATTCTATGCCGTGTCAGTGAAGTGCGACCAATATCACTCTCGTTTTGAGAAAACACATCCTTAAATTCCTGGAACAGTCTTCCTGCGGCATGTCTCTGTTCGGGAGATAAATTTTCATTTCGTCCAATTTCAGGTGTTAAACTTGTAGGCGGCTCCGACAACGTCAAGCTCGGGTCTTTGCATACACAGGTGACTGGAGCACAGGTTGCAAGCACTTCACCCTTCTGGATAATTCTAGACTTTTCACTTACGTTCGCAATTCTCACAGGTATGACATCTCTCGACAGATCTACCAGCGCTGATGCTATTAGCACTCCCTTTGGGCTTTTCTCAGGATATCCAGTCAAGCCATACTGGAAAATTCTTTCGTTTCCAGTTAATCCAGGTATCATCATTTCGGTCCGAGGAGGGATGATAACATCTGCCTTGGCTGTGATCCGTTGAATAGACCCGGACTCATTTCCAAGTTTGAAAATAGTGACATCTTCTTGAGCAGAGCGTAACTCATTATTCTTAAAGTCCAGTGTGAATCCATGCTCTTTTAAAAAGTCCAGTCCGAGTATGAAAGGATCTGAAATATCGGCCACATAGACTGTATGGTGGTAAGCGGCGTTCCCAAACTTTATTTTCAGTGTCATTCTTCCATGTATATCGATCTTATCTCCGGTCGCAGTTTGAAGAATAACACGCGGCGGGGTCCAGAAGAGATTTTCTTTCAGCCGCTGAGCTAGATCTTTCCGAATGATGGTCACATTGGCTCCTGTATCGATGATCATATTACAGGGCAAATCATTCACACTTCCGACTAGAAAAACTCCGTTCTCGCCGCAACTTCTTGCAGAAATTTCACATACTTGAAAATGGGGCTTCTCAAAATCTGGCAACCTCCGCCCCGCAAGATGGCCATTAATCAGTTTTCCTGCTCCTCCGTTAGCGGGAGAGATATTACCTTCGGTGCTGGGTCGTCTTGGGCAGTCGATTTGTATATGGCCTTCTCCACCGCATTTCCAGCACTTGATCTGCCTGTAACGTTTGTTGGCCATTAAGGAGTTCATCTTTCTCATTATGCCATTCATCTGCTGCTGTAAGCACTCCACAGCTCTATCCAACGTCTCAGGCAGGTTGGCTGCTCGCACAAAGTGTCGATCTTTCCTAGTAGCTTGCTGGGCTGTCTCGAATTTCAGAGCGTAAACCAAAGCCCCTTTTAGATCTTTGAGATCTGCAATCCGGAGTGCTGTCTGGATCTCAGGGTCACGCACACCATCAATAAAATGCTGCAGAGCTAAGCTTTCTCTAATTTCAGTCGGACAGTCAGGATAAGCAAGATGTGAAAGTCTCTCGACATCCGTAGCAAGCTCTTGCAGGGATTCAGTGGATTTCTGCTGTCGAGTTTTGAGCTGGAGTCTGCTATATTCCTTCATGCATTTCTCGCCAAAGCGCAATTCTAAGGCACTGACGAGCGTTTCAAAATCCAGCGGTTCATTTGCAGGCAAAGTCTGTAGGACGTCGGCAGCATCAGCTCGTAGAGAAGCAGCTAACTGGCAAGCCTTTGTCTGGGAATCCCATCCATTGGCGTCCGCTACGATCCCAAATTGTGTCTTAAAAACTGGCCATGAGGATTTTCCGTCATAGGTTGAGAGTTTAATAGAGGCCCGAGGAAGCATAGCTTGATACTTGACATCTTCGGGATAGTTTTCGGCAGTTATCTTTTGTTTCTTGACTTTTTTCCAAATCTTTTTTTACATTCTCTATGTTTTCTTCAACGGTCTTGGCGATCTTTTGAACTTTTTCTTCAACTCTTTCTTCTACGGTTTTGGCTGCCAATTGAACATTTTCTTCTATTTCTTGAAATCTTCCTTCAAATTTGTTTTCCACGCTGTCAATTCTTTCATTTAAAGATGTTATTTTATTATCTATTAATTCTTTCAACTCGCCAAGGTTGGTTGACATCTCCTTCATTTCAGCCTGGTTTGCAGTCATTTTCTCGTCTATCGCTGACATTTCCTTCTTCATTTCTTCCGACATTTCCTTCATTTCAGCCTGATTCTCAGTCATTTCCTTCTTCATTTCTTCTTTCAACTCGGAAAGGTTGGTTGACATCTCAGCCTGATTCGCAGTCATTTTCGCATCCATCTCTCCTAATTTCTCCAATAATTTAGTCAGTTGCGCCTCCATTGCTCTGGTAATCGGCATTCAATCCCACTTCTGACACCAAATGTCGTGAGCTCGGGGTTCGAAAGGACTGATGCCAATATATAAGAACAATAAAAAGGCTTTATTCACTATAAACAGTGCAATACGATCACAAATATCTTCTGAAAATTACAAGATATTCAGTAATCTTCAAATCCAATAAAAGCGCAGCAAAATTTCACACAGAAACAATGCGTTCAATACGACGTATCAACGACAAAATCAATCTGAGTAACACAGTTCTCAATGCAAAGCCTCTCGTATGAATTCAATCGCAGTTGACAGACAACTAACTCAACTGAACTGGTGGAGGTCCCTTATATAGACTTCAGGGATCTTTCCAGATTATTCCAGGACTTTCTAATGCTAGAAATTACCAGAAGGTCCTCCAACTCTCGATAGAGTACTCCAAACGTGAAAGGATCCCAATGTAAATGTATAAGGGGGGGTTGCACAAAAAGTCGCCAAATCCGTCGCCAACTTGGCGACATTTGGCGATTTATCACCAAATTTGGCGACAAAAATAAGTCGCCAAAACCATTGCCAACTTGGCGATAAACCCATTCCTTGGCGATATTCCCATAGAACTCTATTGTAAAAACGATGAGGGTGCAAGGTTGTTTTTCTTACAAAGCACCTGAGGCCTTTAGCATTGAGTTACATGATGCTCAATAGGAAATACATTAATACTGCAATTTTCACAATAATAAAATAAAATAAATTTAAACAAATGGAATATTTACAAGTATATACAAAATTCATAACAATACAAAGTACAGTTGAAGCACTTTATAACGAATTACGATATAACGAAAAGCACTATATAACGAAATGTTCATAACCATTTAGTTGGTCTGCATATTAAAGAATACTGAATTCGAAACGATATAATGAAATATTTATAACGAAAAGCACGATATAACGAAAAGAATTCAAGCATGAAAAGTGGAAAAAAACGATATAGCGAATTTTTCACTTTTTTTTGTTTTTACTTAATACGAGAAAAAGAATTTTATTTCTTAAATATAAGCTTTTTTTCCATGATATAACTTTCAATCTTATTCTCTGCAGGCAATCACATATTTTCCATACTTCTAAGAGAGATTTTGGGAAGGGGGACAATGTTTTAAGACAGACAGAGGTTTTTTTTTATTCAATGACTGACTTCACTGACATTAGCTTTTCCTGTAAATTTATCGCATGCTAATTTTTAAAACTCTTTGTACGCTGGCTGTCTGGCAAAAGAAAATGTTTGAGTTTAGAAGAGAAAGTCGAAATTATAAAATGCGTCTTGAATAATGTTAAAAAAAAAAAAAAAAGCAATGAAACGAAAAATTTTGGGATTCCAAGTAGCATTCTCAGCACAATATTGAAAGATCGAGAAAAATTCTTAAAATATTTGAAAAGGATACAGATTCCCTATCGTTTAAACGTATACGCATAGCGAAATACGCAGATGTAGAGGAATTATTATTTTCGTGGTTTAAAGATGCAAGATCAAAAAGCATCCCTATTAGTTGAATTATTTTACAAGAAAAAGCATATGCGTTTGCCAAAAACCTTGGATATAAATACTTTCATGTAAGTGATGGTTAATTAAATAAATTAAAAAAAAAATAAATTGTATGTAAAAAATTATGTGGAGAAATAGCCTCTGTTTCAGAAAAGACAGCTGAATAGTGGAAGAACGAAAATTCAAAAATATTTGAGGATTACGATCGAAAAGATATATTTAACATGGATGAAACTGGATTGTTTTTCCGTTTGATGCCTGATAAAGTTTTAACTTTGAAAATTAAACTTGTCACGGTGGGAAAAGGAGCAAAGAGTGACTTTTCTTAGAACTATGCCGCAATGCCGACAGCTCTGTAAGGCGAAAATTTCTTCTAATTGGAAAAGTAAGGAATTCATGGTGTATCCCAGAAAACATAATGAAAACTTTGCTTGTAATGTACAGGCATAATTGCAAAGCTTGGATGGCAAAATGTCTTTTTGAAGAATGGATTTTAGATTTTGACAAGGAGATGAAAAGCCAAAAAAAAAGTTCTGCTTATTTTAGACAATTCCTCTTCGCATATGAGTTCTATCCGTCTTAATTGTATCAATTACAAAATTAAAATAAAAAATTTGTGATATGAATTGTAAGTATATATTCGTAAAAATATAATTGTTTTCAAATTCCTGTTTAAATCAGCGATTTCTTCTTTTTACTGTTTGTAGTAAAAGTTATCCTTCCTATGAAGGCTTAATATGAATGCATACTTTTTTATAAAATATAAGGCCTAGCTTTTTTTAATTAAACAAAAGCGATTTTGAGAGATATCTTTATGTAATAAACTGTCTTTTAGATGATTGTCTCCATTACCCGGACTACATACTCAGATTAAGTTCCGATCACATTAGCCGGATAATTGGAGTTCTTACTGTATAACGAAATAATTCATTATAACGTTTTTGCGAAACAATTTGTTATAACGTTTTTGCGAAACAATTTGTTATAACGTTTTAACGAAATAATTCGTTATAACGTTTTAATGAAAGCACGTTATAACGAGCAAATCTTCGGAGCACTTTCGATTTCGTTATAAGGTGCTTTGACTGTATAATAATTTAGTACGTTTTGGTCATAAAAGAATAGGATTTTTTTTATGTTCTTCGTAAACTAAGGACATTTTTATGAATATAACTTATAGAACCCAGGGGCCGTATAAAAATTAAATTTATATGTTAATATAATATGTATTATTATACCCTTGTAAAACAAATGCCATGTCTAAAATCTGTACTTATTGTAATTGTAATTATGTTTCTATCATCAATGGTCTAAGAGATAAATGAGTAAACAGGTATTTTGAATCACCCTGTATATGTTGCTTTGTAGCAGGGGGGGGGGGGGGGGGGGGGACAAAAAAATCAAGCCTAGGGGCCCGGATGGTAGTTATTCCGCCTCTGGTCTACTGTAATAATAATTAAGTGGTTAGTATGTTTCCAAAGGCTTTAAAAGCCCATCTTTTTAAATTTTGTTGTACCTTAAAACCCCTATATGAATTTTAGTTGATCCCTTTTCTGTATTCTTTATTTAACTTTAAAACATGTGGCCATGTACTTCAATATTTAGTATTTAATTTGAAATATGTCTTGATAAATGTAGTTGTGTGATGAATTTAGAGATGCATATGGAAAAAATGCAGTATCTGTTGAATGAACAATTATAATATTACTTTCATAAAGAGCAAAATTTTTAAAATATATAAAATTAAAATTAGCAATGATGAATTCGTCAAGATTTATCATTTTTTGAGTGGAAGATTGAAAAGACACTTGATGCAGGATATTATTTTGAAGTATTTTGATTAACTTAAGAGTAATTATAAATTAAATCTACGATGATCAAAAACATACTTGTAAAAAAAAAAAAACTGATACATGGTAAAATTAATTTCCCTTATCTAGAGTCCTGCATTGGGTCAGGTAACCCAATTTTGCCTGACCTGTGGTTTGAGTCTGATTGGTAGTAATTCTTTCCATTGCAAGTTGTGTTGGGTTCAGGTTGACTCTATTTGTTTTGGGTTCAATTTTGATTCTTGGTGGTTGGAGTCTGTTTAATCCAATTTTTCAAAGACCAGAATATTGTTTCAGATAAAAAATATGTATAAATGACCAGGAATGGGGAAATACATGTTTTTACTCGCTACTGGCGAGTGGATTTATTGACAGGGCGAGTGAATTTTAGGAAGTCTTTGAATAATAGCTGACTATAGAAGATATGACCAAAAACTTTATTTTTTGTACTAGTTCGCTATATTTTGTAACCTTTCCAATTTACTGTGATGTAAGCATGGTATTTACTATATTCAATCCTATACTAAACTTTCCTCTGTTGTATATATTTCTTAATTTTATGGAAAAAATTATGAAAATGCATTGTAGCAGTAGTAGTTGACTATTTTTGAAGTCATGTATATTTTGTCATAACGATTTTCAGTTCTATGCTGGCTGGTAAGATTTTCTCAAATTTCCCCAACCCTGTAAATGACTATCTACCATCTTCATTTTTAACATAAAAGATAAAATTGATATTAGAGATATGATTATAGATTAGTTTTTCATTACATTAAATACATTACATCAATTTTCTTTGATAGCGGGTTTCGGATGAATGATTTTATTTTATTTATTTTTGTCTAGTTTTGGGTAGAGTTCTGCATCAGATCAGGTGACCTATTTTTAGCAGACTCCGACCCAGCCTTCAGATCGGGTTGGTTTGTCGTTAATTTATTTCACTGCATGACAGGTTGACTTTGTTTCCGGTCAGGAGGTTTGAGTTAAGCCCAATTTTTCAAAAGTAATTCTGTACATTTTTCAAATGAAAAAAACTATGTTACATTTGAATATTAATGATTATATATTAACTTGTTTGACACAGTCCCTAGGTTCTCGACTTTCCATTGGAGTGAGGAAGTGAATCATCTAGGAATGGAGCAGATGGAGAATGCAAAACCTGAGGAACTTGGTAAGTGATTTAGTTCTTTTTTGCAGAAAGATGTGATTTTTTTTGTGTGTGTGGAATGGACAATATTCTTGTAACGTCACAGTAGGTAAAATGGCTGCATGATCATTTGTCTATGCTTTTTATGTGAATGTTTTGCATTCATGAAGGTTTTTTTTTTTGCTATTTCTCTTAGCCACGTTATTTTATTGTCATAATTATAAACGCAGAAAAACCAAATTAATGAATACAAAAGCGATTTTCTTTCATTACTTAATTATAAGTAATGAAAAATTTGATAAAAGCATGATTTGCAAAATTTAAATCAATTTTTCCAAACACGGAACCTTGAAAGTCGTTACTTTTTCAAAAGTTATTTTTGGTCCATAAAAGTCCTTATTTTTATGCAAAAGGTCCTTAAAAGTCCTTAATTTTACTCTCCTATTATTTCTTAATCAGGGTGAAACTCTTCTGCGTTTCAATGAATATATGATTTAAAAAAAAAAAAAAAAAAAAAAAAAAAAATAGCTCGATACTCTTTTTCTTCAGAAATTTAGCTTCCCCTCCTTTTTGCTCTTCTCACAGTACCCGAAGTTTAAAACTCCTTAATTTTTTACAACTTTTTCTGCTCTATTTGTTACTTTATTGTAACAATAAATAATCAATCATATAAGTTTCATTAAAATTTCATCTACATGCCCTCTTCCAAAATTTCACTTCCCCTTTTGGCTTTTGCTCTCCCCCCCCCTCCCCCCTCCCCTTCAGTACTCAAAGTTTAAATTCTGTAAAACTTTCATTTTTTTAAAAAAAATTCTGCTCTATTTTTTATTTTATTGTAGCAATAAATAATCAATCATAAAAATTTCTCACCCAAAATTGGTGTTTTCCATGCACCCTCCTCTTCCTCTGTCTCTCTCTCATTAACACATACACACATGAAGCACACAAAATTTAGTCTCTTTAATTAAATTTTTTTATTCTATTTGTAAATCTTTAGTAAGGTAAAAAAAAAGTAATTTAATAAACTCTCCCCTCCCTCCCCAAAAATATCTGCTTTGCCCTCCTCCTCCCCCAGCTCACCCAGTTTAAAATATTTAAATTTCTTTGGGTTTTTTTAAAAAGTTTATCTGCTCTATCTGTTATTTTATTGTAACAATAAATAATCGATCATATAATTTTCTTTTCTCTCCACCAAAATTGACATTTCCCCTCCTCTCACCAAGCATACAAATTCTAAATTCTTTAAATCTCTTTAATTTAATTTTTTTTTCTACTATCTGTAAATTTTTAGTAAGGCAAATAAATAATAAGTCATTTAATAAACTCCTCTTCCCTGCCCAAACTCACCAATTTTAAAATGTTTAAAAGTCTTTGTGTTATTTTAACTTTTTGTGCTGTATCTGTTACTTTATTGTAACAGTAAATAATCTATCATATAATTTTACCCCATCCCCACCCTTTGCTTCTTTTTACCAAATACGCAAAATTTAAACTCATTAATTTAAATTTTTTGTCCTATTTGTGATAGTAAGGTAAATAACACTGATAGACAAATCTTAACGAATTTTCTGTTCCTCTATATACATTGGGTGTTTCTTATTGATTTCAAGGTGCTGAAAAAGAATATGTTTGTAAAAATTTTCTAACACCCTCCGATTTTAAGGAATTTTATTTATACTTTTTGGATTATGTAGGCTATCGTATAGCAGTATAACTTGTCTTTCAGAGCGTGTGTACTGATATTTCTTTGCTGTTTAAGTCTTTTTACATATATTTTGTTTATAACTAGGATTTCCCTCAAAGGGATTAGTCTGAGTGATATTGTTAAGAATGTAGGATTAACAATTACGACATAATGAAAAAGAGAAAATTAAATGATAGCATTACAAAATATCATACATAAATCCATATACACTGTTAAACAAATAGAAAAGAAGTACCGTCCATCAGATTTGTTTTTATAACATTTGGCAAATAGTCTCATTTTTTTTGCTTGGTCTTATAAAACGCCAAGCTTTTTAAAGTTACGTAATCAGATTTCCAGCCAATAGCGTATTTTAGCAAGCGTGGCTTAACGCAAATTTAATTTCATTGTTGCAACATTTTCCTTGTGACAAATATTTACATTTGAATTAATTTTTTCCCTCTACCCAAGCTCTACCCAACTCTTTACCTGTCTCGCTATCCATCTGTCAATCCGTCTTTCTACCTGTCTTGCTTCCCGTTTAATTACCAGTCTCTCGACACGTCTGCCTGTGTACATACTCCTCTCTCTACCTGTCTGTCAACTCGTCTCTGTGCTCTTCTGTCTGCCCGTCTCTCTATCCACCAAGCAACCCGTCTCTCAACCTTTACTCTACATGCCTGTATATCGGTTTCACTACTCGTCTCGCTACCCATCTCGGTACCCCTCTGTCAACCCTTTTTTTACCTATCTCGCTACCCGTCTACTTATTCGTTTCGCAACCCGTTAGCCTATCTCTGTCACTACCCGTCTCTCTACCCATCTCACTATCCGTCTGATACCCGTTTGTTTACTCGTCTCTCAACCTCTTCCCAACCTGTTATTAAATGGAAACAGAAGTAATTCATCTAATAAGTGTAATCAGATGCAATTTTTAATAATACATGCGTAAACCAGCATAATAATTCATCAGTTTTATTTTCATAGTTGTTTATATCATTTGGCAATAAATCTCAACTTCTTAAAACCGAATTGCATCAAGATTTTAAAAAAAGCCACAAGGTCCGTATAACTGGGAAGTACCCTCAGGGCTATTAGATACATGTTATATAGTTAAGTGAAAGTTTCATAACCGGGTTTGCAGTTAATTGCTTAAGTCAGAAAGCGTAGCTTAACGCCATTTTAAATTCAATGCTGTAACTTTCTTTTTATTTTTCTTATTTTTTTGGAGAGTTGGTGGGAGGAGGAAAGGTTAACAAATATATACATTTGAATTCAAACTTTTGCCCCCATGTTTATGTTGGTGTTGTTTGTATTATTAATTAATACTTTGTTCACCGAGCTTCATTCAAAACAAATGTAAAAGACTTCTTCTACAGTTTTTTCCAGGGGAAACTACCGTAATCAGGCCCAAAGCCAATCGGAGCATTTAATATTATTGTAACTTTTATAGAGTTAAAACAGTGTTGTTGCTTTACTGTTGTTTGAGACCAACCTTGTCTGTGTATCTGAATGGGGAAAAGTTCCGTATCCTATGCCGGTTGGCGCGATTGGCGAAAAAAATAAACATGGTGCCAAAAGGCAATTTTAGCATCTTACCAAATTTTTTCAGAGAGCGGAAAAACATGTGTTTCAAATGTTTACAAACGTACTTTTATTAAACCATGTTTTTGAACCATCTTAAAAACATAAATACGATGCTAAAATAAAATTTTATTGCCATTTTCGAAATTTTAATAAGTAATGAAAATACATAAACAAACATATTTAACAAACCTAAGAGGTATTTTTGGGATAAATAATTGTTATTGTCAGGGGACAAATTGTAAAAAATTAATAAACGAACGAAAAACATACCTAAATTAACTTTTGGGAACCTCAGGAAAAAAATATCTGATGTAAATAGCACTTAAAATCTTTAAATGGAGAAGTGTTCCGTATAAAAATGCAAAACATTATACGCTTGATATAAATATTTTTGGAACAGATGTCGCTAGCGTACTGGGATTGGCGTGATTTTTGTTTGCGCCATTTTGGCCAGAAAACCCCGTTTTTGGGAACCCGTTAGGCCAAGATTGCTAAAACAGCATGCTAGTTTGATTTTATTATGTTATAAAACACACACAATTTTTATTTTAAGCACACAGAAATTATTTTAGGAACAAATATCATATACGCACCACATTGGCGCGATTTTTCCCCCGCCAATTTGGCGAAAACTTTGTTTTTGAATATTAGTTACAAAGGTACTTCTCTATTATCTCGTCGACCACTTTATGACACCGTCGACCACTTTATGAACTATTTGATGACATAACAATCCCGTATAATGCTTCTGACATCAAGTAAATGGGACTGCATTTTTGGCGTTTAATCTTACAGTTTGGCGATAGTTTTTTGTTATGAAAAGTGGTCGACGGGATAACAGAGAAGTACCGTTACAAAAAGCATGCAATAATAAATGAACAGTTATAAATAATAAACATAATAATATAAATATCACAATAAATTGTAAATATCAACACTTATTAACACATAAAGAAAATAACCGGGTTACCATGTTTGGCATAAAATTGCCATTTTGTTGCAATCGCGCCAATGTGGTGTGTATATGACATCTTTACCTTATTTTATTATACAACCTACACAGTGATTAATTTATTATAAAACACACAATATTTAATTTAACATAAAAACACAGAATCTGCCCTTCCGAGTTGCTACACGAAGCAAAATCTCACCAAAATGGCCATGTTGCCCACACATAACATCGCCATTTTAGTACCAAAAAGATACCCCGGTGCGCCTGCGACATCTGTATCATCTTTTTTTAATGTTTTAATATTTTCGAAAGCATAGATAAAAAGGTAAAAATCTCATTCCCAACTGCCATTACAATTAGCATACATATACAAAAAAAAAATCTACTAAACATATGTTTACATAATATTACATCTGCAAAACATAACTTTAGAAAAAATAACCGAAAGACTGAATATCGGAACAACCACATCGAAATACTTATCACCAAAAAATAACTCGCCAAATCTACCGGCACAGGATATGGAACTTTTCCCTCTGAATGCAGAATATTAGCTATTTTTATTGTACGATAGGTGATTATAATAAAATTGTTTCATTTCACATACTACATACCATTTCATATATTTGTACTTTTATGTTCCATTTTATAAAAAATTGAAATATATTTTATTGGATACTTTTCGGTTAGCTGGACACCAGTGATATATGAAAAAATACATAGATAAATATATATATATATATATATATATATATATATATATATATATATATACACATACATACATACATATATGTATATAATATATATATATATATATATGTATATATATACATATGTGTGTATGTATATATATCATTGGCGTATCTTATACACACAACATGTATATAGATCACTGGCGCCCGGCTAACCAAAAAGTACCTTTTATTGTACTGAATATTAGTGAGTGCAAATTTTTTTGCTCCATGCTCCACGAACTTTGGAAATCCGATTGATTACGAATATCTCCCGCCGGTGAAAATGACGTACGCACTAAATTTTCGTGACGTATGTACTTTAATTGTGCTTTTTTTAATCTATTTTTTAATATAATTTCCAAACGGTTTGAAATTTATTATTGGTAAAAAATAGACGTCGTTGTCACCTTTATAGGTACCTGCTGTAAAAATTTGAACGAAATCCGTTTAATATTTTTTGAGTTATGCTTGACGAAAGGTTTTAATATCCACCGTAGCTATATATGGAGCAAAGTAATACTGCGCTGTGTATGAGTCTTCGTGTCACTCAGACAATTATCCTATTTTACTCTAAAATATGTGAAAAATCTTCAGGTGTTGCGTTAATGAACCTGATTCTTTTTTCTATGTGTGCGGGGAGCTAACTTTGTCAGAGTATTAATGCGCTTTTACGCCACTAATAAAGATTGTCTATAAAATGTACTTTGGATGTATAGTAGGTGAACAAGATAAGAAACGGGCACTTCATTCTTGTTGTACACCATGTGCTAAAAACCTCCGAGCATAGGTGAAAGGTACAAAAATGAGTATGCCATTTGCTATACCCATGATATGGCGCGAACCGAAAGATCATATAAATAACCACTACTTTTGTATTAAAAAGTTAAAGGATTCTCTGCAAAAAGCAAACATGAAATTAAGTACCCAACTTTCAGCAGTGCGGACCAGTATTTCATAATGATTAATTACCAATACAGAAACATCCGAAGAATTTTACATATGACGACGCAGCAGTAAAAATGGAAATTGATGAAGGTGAAACTTCCTCTACTTCGTCTGATAAAAACTATTATACTGACATAAATGAAGAACCACATCTATTTACTCAAGAAGAATTAAATGAACTTGTGAGAGACTTCATATTATCAAAAATAATCTCAGAATTACTGGGATCAAGATTGTAAGGTTGGAATCTCCTCCAAAAGAACACTAACATATCTATTTACTGAGATAGACATAAGAAATATTTGGGGGGTTTTCCAGAAAAGGTGATTTATGCTATTGTAATGATATAAGTGGTTTAATGTCTGCTTTAAATTTTCAGTATAACTCAGAACATTTGTGATTGTTCACTGTTGGCTCAAAAAACAGTTTGAAAGCTGTGCTACTCCATAATGGAAATGTGCTGTTGTCTGTTCCAATAACATATTCTTGCATAATGAAAGAATCTTATGAAAATATGAAGATACTGCTTCATGCAATTTGTTATGATGCATACCATTTCTGCCTTTAAATTTAATATTTTTCAATAATTTATTTATTTAAATAAATTATATAATCGTATTTAATCATTATTTAAAAGATTTCATAATATTAATCAACATTTAAATTAATTATTTAACAGTTATTATTTAAACTGTCACTATTTTCTATCTTTTAAAATTAATCTTTGTAACTTTTCTTCTAAGATATTTTACTATCAATTAAAATTACCTTCTATAATGAAATCACTTTTTAAAGTCAATAATCATTTTTAAATTAAAATATAATCATTCATTGAAGTGTCTGGATAAAAGAAATACAAAATTTCCGTTGTTTGTTGACATCGATTTCCGATCGTATCTCGATTTTTCTACTAAGTACAAAAATATATTTTTCACCTTTTTAAATATTAATTATTTTCGTTTTAAACCTTATTCAAAAGATTAAACAAAATTCTTTATGTAGTCTGCCAAAATTCTAGCGAAATTCAACTTAAATCTTGGCAGATATACATTTTTAAACCTTTTTCTTAATCCTGATGTTTACATTGATCATTTCCGGAACGACGCCTCACCATTTTTAATTGAAGCTGCGTGCGTAGAATAAACAACATCTTAGCGTGCAATCTTCACCCATTTTGGTTTAGGGGTTACTCACGTAGGCATTCAGGGTTAAGAGACTCATTTTTCAATGGGGAAAAGGGGGTTTGAAATTCTTTCCAGAACATTCTAACGTGAACAAAGTTAATTTCTGCCGCCTGTTGACATGGTTGTGTTGTCTTCAGCTCGTTCGTGTCGTTTACATGTGGAGTTGAGTGGTTGCGAAAGTTTTTTTCTCGTCGACGGTTGCGAGTTAAGCAGTTACCTATGAAGAAGAGGAATTTTCGCCTTTTCTGATTGGCTCACCTGACTTCCGGAGTCGGTTAGGAAAGTAGTTGAATTTGAATTAAAAAATCAGTCTATAACGTTCGCTCGGCCATATAAGGTGTGAGTATAAAAACTGTGTCGGGCCTTAACCTGGACACTTGTAATTTTTATCTAAGAAGTAGGTACTAGATAATTTTACCGTAGTAATTTACGATGATGACAAAGTTTTATTTCTTAACTGCTAAAACTTTTATTTCAAGAAACCTTTCCCGATCTAAGTTGATAAAAGAAGTCTGATTACGGTGAATGAGTGATGCCGGATTTTGCCTGTACCAGTGAAATAATCTTTCCTCAATTCATCTTTATTTAATTATTTCTATTAGTCTACATTTCAAGAAATCTTACTATCTTTGCTGAGAAAGTCATCAAACTTTTATTTCAAGAAACCTTTCCCGATCTAAGTTGATAAAAGAAATCTGACTACGGTGAACGAGTGACGTCGAACTTTGCATCTACCAAGTGAAATAATCTTTCCGCAGTTCATCTTAATACAATTATTTCTAGTAATCTACATTTCAAGATATCTTACGATCTTTGCTGAAAATGTCATCAATGCGTGAACGAATAATGCCAAATTTTCCTTCTGCCAGTAAAATATTTCCCCAATTCACCTTCTAAAAACTATTTCTGTTAGTTTACCTTTCAAGAACTTTTCCGATTTAGGCTAAAAATATCAACTCTTCATCTATCTAAAATCAAATATCATATTGGACATTAAGTATAACATCTTTAACTTTTTAGACTGAACTATTTCTTTTAAATTAAATATGATTCAATTTTTGACTCTAGTTTAAGATAACAATATTGAACTGAAATCGAAGCAAATGATTTAATATCTGTAAATCATCTATGAATATAATTTTAATAATGTGTCATCTTGTGGAGCTCCATTTCTTGATATTTAAAGTATGTTATTCATCGTAATAAAATCTACTTTAATTTTCATCTGATTCTCAATGGTATCTTCCTTTCCTTGGGTGAGTCCATTTATGTCAATTTATTTTTCAGATATGAAACCATTTAGATAAATAATCTAAAGTGTAGAATTATTTATAATACAAAGAATTCAAATTAAATTTAACTTCTAGATATTTAATAATATATTTTTTTAGTACTAGTTTCAACATCGCATCTTTATGTATTCCACTATACGAGAATGTCCTGTAATGACGAGTTGGGGTAGGATTTAGAGCAAATATCTATTCGGTTTTCTGGCTTATTTTTGGTATATTCCGATCCCATAAGTGATTGATATATCAATAATTAAGCATTTTTTATGAATTTCTGTTTGCTCTTTCCCCCATGCCGACTTGTCAGTACACAATTCATTACTCATATCATAATTGGAACATATGTGCAGATTTTAAAGTAATTGACATTCTCATTGGTAGTCAACTAGGTTTTTCAAAATACTGCTGTTTCCTATGTGCAGGGGTGGAAAATCTGCTCCAATTGCTCCGAACTGCTCCAATTTTGATTTCCTGCTACATTCTGCTCCAAAAATAGCAATTTTTTAAAATTCTGCTCCAATCTGCTCCAAAAATGAAAATTTCTTAATCTAAAAAATTAGAATTAAAAAAAAAAAAAAAAAAATTCATTAACTTCGTATAGGCTTGGCAACGCACTGCTATGATGCATGTAGCTAAGATATGCAGCATCATTTAAGTTAAAAAATTATTTCTAACTGAATAATGGATTATACTACATAATCATTGTCTTACATTTCAGTTTTTATAATATAACATATCTTAATCCAAAGAGGATGATTACTCCAAAACACAGCTGATGTACAATCTATCAAAAATAAGCATTATTGAAAAGATATCCAGCATTAAGACTGTTCTCAAACAAAATATTTTTACCCCCTCAACAGTGCAGAAATTTCTGACACATCCACAAACTATTTTCAGATGTAAAAGCATGAAATTGGTAAGGCTGAAAAGCTACTGAAGTAATATGAAATTGAATAGCAGTTTTTGATAAATGTCACATCTTATGCTATAAGTGATTTTTGAGGCATAAAGACCTTTACAGAACTGTAGCGTCCTAAAATTGAGTTAAATATGCTCACTTTGATAACATAAAAAATAACCTTTGTTTTTATTGAAAAATAGAAAATTCTATTTGATTTCAATGCTAAAACATAAGTTTGTTCTACTACAAAACCATTAAATTCTGATACAGAACTGCAATTTATTCTGATACAAAAACAATTTATTTATTTTCTACTCCTGTATTATGAGACTCCAAATCAGAAGATTTGTTATTATTATAAAGTGTGCTTCAGCCAATTAGCCAAAAGATTGGTTACGAAGATTGTAAAAAACAAATTGCATGAAATCAACAATAATACTGTTGATATAGAAGCATGCACTCTTCACAAAGTCCACAATGCATCTGGCCACGATTTTAAAATGTGTCTTATTGACTTATACTACTTTTTTAAAAGAAAACCACTGTGCAGTCTAGTGATTACTCACAGTTACAGGTATCACTTGGGTTATTTAAATTTACTATCAAATGTTTGTCATTTGCCAAAAATATATAATAACTATTGTAAGTAAACTTATTTAACTTGTTACATTCTGTTTTTAATTTAAATCCTTTCCTAAATCTTTTCCTAAAGTGTTAGATAAGTTGAATTATTTTTTAATTTCTAAAAGGGGGTGTAAAACATTTGTTGTTAGAATATGGTATATTTGTTATGTATTATTGGAATGTGGAAAGTTAATTCATCTATTATAGTCATATTACTACAAATTTTGAAACTCTAAGTAAGTAATTTTGTTGAAATTGTATATATGCACTATGTTAAAGGAAAGTTCATTAACAAAGCATATTTGCTTTTAATTTGAAGCTGCTACAAAATGTAATTAACCTATCCCAAAACTGTAATTGACGTGCTCCAAAACTGGCATTTACTGCTCCAAAACTGTAATTGACGTGCTCCAAAACTGGCATTTACTGCTCCAAAACTGTAATTGACGTGCTCAAAAATTGGCATTTACTGCTCCAAAATTGCAATTTGACCTGCTCCAAACCTGCTACAAAAATGGATTTTCGATTTTCCACCCCTGTATGTGAGTGGGACAGAAGAGCAAAACATGAGCATTATATCAAAAAGAAGTGGATAGAGCACAAACAATATATTGCAGGTGAAAAAATATCAAAAAGGGTTCTTCTAATCGATAAAAAGAAACTTATTTTCCCACCTTTTCACATAAAGTTGGGATTGATGAATTTCATTAAAGCGATTGTGACGATAATAATTATTGATGATAGGAATAAATCAATTGCCGTAATTATTTAGTATAGTGAACCTTTAAATATTGTAGTTGTGATTTAAATAAAGGCAATAACCCTGCACGATTTGTGCATCTGTTCTTTAGGTCAAATTCTTCAAGAAGAGAATAACATCAAAATAATAAAATGAATAAAATAGTCTTACTTGTGTGAAGTAATAGACGCAGACTATTATAAATGATTACTCCATTAGAATTGGATCCAATATATTTATTATTATCTTGAGGAAGGAGGAAGGATGAGGATAAAAGCAGCTGCACATCATGGCTTTATAAAGTTCTGGCTCGAACATCACAAAATTAACGAAATTCTTTAAATATTCTTTCTGGCGAAATCCATTAAGGGTTATAGAATTAATGTAGGTACTATTTGAATTACCAGTTAATTTAAACCTTTAAAATATTAAATTTAAAATTTACAACAGCATTTTAAAAAGATAATAAAAACTTTGAAGAACGAGCGATCTCCATAAGAATCCACGCAACGGCGAAATTTCTCGGATATGAGAGCCAGCACTAAGCCAGGTCTCCAGACCAGACCACGTTTTCAATAAATTCTTACTGCATCATTTTTAATAAAATTCTGTTTGAAAAATGCATGTCATTAGTATTTATACCCGTAATTGGGGTAGACAAATGTTAAAGCAAGATTAATTTAAACTAATTTGTTGATTATGAATTACGTGAAAATTAAAAGAGCAAATCGAAAACTCATTAACATTTGACAATTAAAAGAAACATTCTAATTTGTGTTTGAAAGACACGCTCAATTACCTGCAGCGCTAAAACGGCCGAAATATGAAATACTTCCCAAGTCCTGAGATCACATTGGCAGAAAACAAGGGCGACGCATGCGTAAAACGCAGGAGCAAGGGAGAGTCGCCGAATGCGATGACGTTACAGCTCAATGTCAGCGCCAATTGAAGCGAACGCAGAGCACGAAGCAGGGATGCCTCGCAGTGAAAACAACTTTGCCATATCGCTTGTTCAAAACAAACCAAGAGACAAGGTGGGGGGGGAAATGCACTGCCGTGAAAACCACCTGCGCGGTGCACAACTGCCGATAGAATAGCTTTTTAAAAGAATGGCAAATTTAAACAGGCAAGGCTATTAAATACAGAAACACATTGAGCTGAAATAGAAAGTAATTAAAAAAAGATAAAACTGTGATATCTTTATCACAGCGATGAATAAAGAAGGGCGTGGATTTCAATATCTGCAAGAACAATTTCCATCGCTAAGCTACGCAAAAATTAAGGAGTGTATTTTTGCTAGCCCACAAATTAGGCTCCTAATGAAGGATAAAAAGTTTGAAGATACATTAAGTGATTTAGAAAAGGCAGAATGGATTAATTTTTTAAATGTTGTGACACATTTCTTAGGAAATAATCGAAGTTCTAACTATGAAAAATTAATTAAAGTTTAATGTCATTGAAAATTCATTTTTTAGTGTTTGATTTAAATTTTTTCCCTGTAAGTATAGGAGCTGTGATCGATGAGCATGGAGAGTGCTTCCACTAGAATATTTCTGCAATAGAAACACAATATCAAGGCAGGTGGACATCTAATATGCTCGGAGATTACTGTTGTAACCTTATTAGAGAAGCCAGTGATTGTGTCTATAAGAAAGCATCCATAGTTAAGACATTTACAGCTAAATAATATATGAAATTTGGGAAATTTCTGACTAATATCAATTCTTTTCAAAAAAATTCTCTTACATTATTCTGAAACTTTATAAACAATGTATATTTTCAGTGTTTTAAATATTACTTTTAAGCTTTATAAGTGTTTATTTTTAACCGTTTCTTATTACTAAAATACAAAACGGCAAAATTTATAAGGTACATGTATTGAATAAATACTACAAAATTGAGATTTTCAAGATTTTGAATTTTTTAAAAATCTGTGGGGGATGGAATATTTTTAATGTCATATTCCTTTTCAACACCCCCTAAAATATAAAAGTCACCACTTACTTATTGAGGAACAGAAACCTTATTAATCAGTGTAATCAGTCATCTAATAAGCTCTCCTCCCCTAGTTCATTAAGTTTAAAATCTTTAAAAGTGTTTTTTAATTTCTGCTCTATTTGTTACTTTATTGTAAAAATAAGTGATTAACCATCTAAAATCCCCCTCCAACCAAAATTGCTACTTCCTCCTGAGCCCCCTCCCCCCTCCATTTAAAAAAAATTTAAATATGATCTCCATTAAGAGACCACCTGTCGGAGCGACCAATTTTTAATGGAAAGGAACACGATTTAGGAAGGTTATACTGTATATATATTTATATTCATACTAATTCAGGTAACTTCTGAACAGAATAACTACTTGTAATGGTTTAAAAAATTCTCAATAATTTACAAATAACATAACTTTGAAAAAAAACTTTCAAAGAATTCTACCTTTATAATGAAGTAGCCAGGCTACGAATGAAATTATTGAAAAAATCCATTAATATTCAAAAAGGCAACCAAACCCTGGTATCTGTTTCGCAGAACTTGTCAGTTTAAATCTAGATGGGATTAGTATTAAATATTTTTATAAAGATTGACAGATGAAATGGTTTTTATCAAGTTCAATGTACATTAAAAATGATAAACTTTTCAAAAATAATGGCTTGTTTTTTACCCTGTAAGATTTTTAAAAAAAAATTAAATTAATATTATTTCAGTTTATTATAAGAGAAGAAGTGTTATGGTTAATAATACATTTTATGTCATTGTCAATTCGCTATTTTCTCAAAACAAAAACTTTTCTAAATTATATTTTGTTTATTCGAATTAGAATATCAGAATTGTTAAACTGTTCTTTTTTTTTCTAG
Source organism: Maratus michaelseni (assembly GCA_963931845.1). NCBI lineage: Eukaryota > Metazoa > Arthropoda > Arachnida > Araneae > Salticidae > Maratus > Maratus michaelseni. The sequence continues at coordinate 37,471,794 of OZ007600.1, forward strand.
TTAATGACCAAGCACTGCAGCGTTCACCACAGAATCTAAATCACATTCCAACTCAACAAAGTGCTCAAAATTTCCAGTCACAAGTTCCAACAAGACCTCTTCTACAGAGTAGTTCAACTGGTGCAATTTCAAACCAGTCCGCCAAGAACTTTCTTCTTCCAAACAATTTACATATCTTACCTATTAACCCAAATGTTGCGAAAGATTGGCACCAGTCTGCTATACAGGACTTAAGGGTCAAATTAATACAGATAATGTAAGTTTCTTTATTTAACAGCTAATTTGAAACTATTAGGTAGCTTTAATACAAAAAGTATAAAGCTACCTATTGCAGCCGTTCGGAGGGAAGCAATTCCGGAAAATTTCGATATATTTTCACCGATCATGACCCCCAGACCTCAAAACCACCCTCCGTTCAAATGTTGATTTATATACATATATATATGTATATCTGATCTATGTCATACGATAACACTCATATTTATAAATCAAATTGTATGAAACTAATTGTGTGTATTAAGCTCACCAATGCCTCGACCAAGTTCATTGGCCAACTTAGTCTGCCATCTTGTTTCAAGATGGTGGCCACTGAAAATTTTAAAACTAAAATAAATATACAAAAAAGTTAAAAATTCAAATTTCTTTTTTAATTAAGTGTTAGGCCTTGATACAAGGATTCCAGAGCATTTTTTGTTTACCTCTATCTTAAAAAATTGCTGAGATAGAGCAGTTTGAAATTCTAGGGTGGCTGACATTTTGAAACAAGACAGCACATTACAAAAAAACCAATGATTAATTTATGAGTTTTAGTAACTCGATTTCTTGCAAATTATTTTCTTTCATTGTTGTAATCATTTTCCCAATCATATGCATACAACTATAGACGGCTTGCACATGACGTCACATGTCTGGCATTGCTTCATATTGCGCCCATGCTTAATTACTTCATATGCTTAATTATAAAATAATGATTATTTGAGTGTAGAAGATAACAAGTATCACTAATATTTGAATTTCTTTTAAAAGGGGGAGGACGGATTTATTGAAAAGGACATTTTTGTTGGATAAAAGAATACTTTTGTTGAGTAAAGGGGCACTTTTTGTTGAATGAATGGATGCTTTGATTAAACTTCCCATTGGATTATTTGTCAGCATAAATCAGTGTTAGAATCAAACATTTTCTTTGGAAAGGAGTTTCAGGAGTGATTTTTAATTTAAAAAAAAAAAAAAAACTGAAAATCACAGCAAATTTTCTGAAAGGTTACGTTACAGCAGAAAGGGTGAGGGGGGGGGGGGGAATCCTCTCTCAGCACTATTTTTGTTGTTGTAGGTCAGATCAACTAACTTTTGATTTGAGTCAATTTCAGGCTGAGTGAATTTCGCATTTTTTCCTTGGCCTTTGGATGATATTCGGGTTTTTTCAGAGATCCTTCTACGGAATTTACCGTTTTTCAGAGATCCTTGGACGAAATTGGCCTTTTTTTGGCGATCCTTTGACAAAATTGGCCGTATTTTCGAAATCCTTCGACGAAATTGGCTGTTTTTTGGCAATCCTTCAACAAAATTGGCCGTTTTTTCGAAATCCTTCCACGAAATTGCCCATTTTTTCAAGATTCTTCGACAAAATTTGCTGTTTTTTTAGATTCTTCGACGAAATTTACCGTTTTTTCGAGGTCCTTCGACGAAATTTGCCATTTTTAGGCGATCCTTTGGCAAAATTTACTGTTTTTTCGAGGTCCTTTGACGAAATTTGCTATTTTTAGGCGATCCTCCGACGAAATTTGCCGTTTTTTAGAGATTCTTTGACGAAATGCGCCATTTTTTCGCTATCCTTGGACGGATTTCGCGATTCCTCGAAGACTTTACGCGTCCCAACTCCAATTTTTCGTGTTATTTACGCGCTATAGCACGTCCGCGGCACATCGCTGTTACTAATTATTTACTTGCCTTTACTTTTAATATTTTAAATGTTTTTTAAATAGTCTTAATTTTTATTATTTTGCTTTATTGTAAGCGTTCATTATAATTTCGATTGCATTATTAAATTCAAATTATTGTTTAAAAAATTTAAACAAAACAGTGATATTCTATGTGGATTTAGCTTAAGCTATGCGGATTTAAAAGAGTCTACTGTATATTTAAAAAATTATTATTCAATCTATATTATAAATCACAAAAATGTGCATCAGTAACATTGACGCCATAATAATGCAGACAGCAATGACGTTAAACTGCATAAGATACAGCAATGGAGCTAATGTTTTAATTAATAAGAAAATGGAACGTTTTTTTTATTTGTCTTCTCACAATATAATAAAATATAACACCTTGTAATAGTATATTACTTTTAAATGCTAAAGGTGTAAAATTAACAACTATAATATAAATTAAAATAACTTTTATTAGTTGTTTTACATGTTTCGACTCTTCTGAGTCATTTTCAAAAACAAAAAAAATTTTGTTTTTGAAAATGACTCAGAAGAGTCGAAACATGTAAAACAACTAATAAAAGTTATTTTAATTTATATTATAGTTGTTAATTTTGTCTTCTCACTTTACTTTCTTTCTTTTTTAAAAAATAGCTACTTTTTTGCAAAAAATAAAAAAAATTACCGGCCAATTTTTACAAAAATTGCATTTTTCGATGCAGAAAAATGTTCTACATCATATGTGTGGTGAGTTTTAAATCGATACCTCAAGTACTTTAATTTTCTTAATATTCGCAAATTAGTAAAAATGAACCACTCGTTGCCGTTAGCAAAGAAGAAATAATCTCTTTTTCCTCACTACATACCTTAGCGTTTTATATATACCGTAAAATCCCGTTAATCCGCACCAATAAACGCGACGGAAAATCATAAAATAATCTGGGGGGGAGGGGGGGGGGGCGCTTACACGGTATTAAAATTGTAGTATATCGATATTTATGGGTGGTGTTGGGGGAGTAGGGAAGATGCTAATGGCCGATCGTCGCAAAGTATGCATTATTTTAATAAAGTGACAAAAGAAAAACATTTTGAACAAATAAATGATATACAAAATAGAAAAACAGTATAACTTCACGATTAATGGCGATTTCAGATTATAGAAAATTCTGGATTTCAGAAGCTTTAAAACTGCAATGCATTTAGATAAATAATAACACTAATATCTGTCATTAATATGGTAACAGAAAAATAAAAAGAATAATTTAAAATAATTAAAAAAAACTGAGATATTGCAGTTGAAAATGTTCTGAAATACTTTCTAGAACTAGTAATATTTTATGAGGTGTTGCAGACTGTTGTAAATTAGAGAGATTAAATAACCGTTTTTTTTTTTTAAAATCATGATTTCATATCTATAAATGTTAAATAAATAATACAAATCGCAAAAATTGAGAACATAGGAACGAATTGGTAGTGTTGCCAGATTTTTAAAACAAAAAACATTGCTACCACAAAGATAGCACAAAATACGCTACAAATTTGATTGTGGCGCCATCTACTGATCAATCAATTGATAAATTTTTTGTGATTGGTTTTCATAATAACGTTAAATATGACTATAAATTCTTTGATAAAATAAATAATTCTTTTTTAATCATAATAAATTATATATTATTAAAAAAAATATATTACACACACAGCATCAAATACACATTTTTTAACTTATTTCATGAGAAACTTTCACTATCGATATTTTTATTACCTTCATATCGCCATAGAGATAAATTTACAGCAAAACTAATGTTTGGTTATACAGTAGGACCCGTATTTAACGAGGAGCTCGGGACACTGAAAAATGCTCGTTAAATCCGGTCGCTCGCTAAATCCGAATCCAAGTTAATAAATAGTATGTACATAAAAAGCAATTTACGTGAGTTAATGCTTGATAATCTTTAATGAGAAGTGCAAAAATATTCCCCCAAAGTTGATTGTTTGACTTTACAAAATTTCGTTTCATTTGTATTTAGACGTAAAACTTTAATGCATTTTAAATGTTGCATCATCAATATTTTTCATTACTTCAAAAAACTGTTCAAGATTTTGTAATGACTGTGCAGCACAATCACGTGACGATGTTTTAATTACAGTTTCTTCTTCCGAGTCACTATCAGTCACTATCAATAATTGATAACTGCCTCTATGGTTTCAACTGTTGGATAACTTTAAAGAATGGTTATTTTTTCTTTACAAGAGGAATGGGGGAATTCTAGGAAAGCTGTGGGGTTTTCCTTTTTTCAATCCTTATTTCTGTAATTATTTCTCACTTTCACAATTATTTTCCTCGTTAAATCCGAGAAAAGTACAAAAATTTGCTCGCTAAAAGAGTATACTGAATACATTTATAAACATTAGACCAAGCAAACGTCTCCATTTTCCGCGCTAAATCCGGAATCTCGTTAAATGTGGGCTCGTTATAAACGGGTTTGACTGTATTGCTTTTTCAGATTGACAATAGTTGAGGTTGTGTATGTTACTTTTGTGTTTCTATACGTTTGCAATATATCAAAGAATTGTCGGAAAAAAAAAAAAAAAACACTCGTGAGATAAAATTTTTGCTGTTGATCTTGGCGTGCGTCACGAAAAATCGTAAATTATTTATAACAAACCTCGGATATACCGAACCAGTTTTTGTTGGTCTGTCAAAGTTCATTATAAGCGGACTCAGCTGTTTTCTCTCTTAAAGATTTTTTTGAATGATTCTTTGTTAGCATTAGATTGTACAATTGACGAATTCAATATTTTATGATGTCAATGAAATTATAAAAATTATTTTCTCATAAATTTGTATTTTATTTTGTATACATAGCTGAAGGTAAAAAAAAAAAAACATTATTTATCCTACTTAAAACTAATTGTGTATTGAATGTTGGATATTATAATATTCTCATCTAAATATATTTAAAAAAATACATATTGTAATTAGTTCTTTGAAACAGTGTATTGTACGTTATGAAACTTAGTATTTTCAAAATAAGTTTTAGTTTCTCTATAATAATTATGAAAGAATGTAGTGGATTTCAGTACAAATATATTAAATGGACTTAATTATTCTTATATTATTATTATTTTTTTTTTTTAGAGTTCAAATGATGTTTCCTGGTACTGATGTATCAACACCTGGATATCAGAACGATCAATTTGGTTACTTATGCCCAAAAAGTTGAAGCTGGTGTATATAGTGCTGCAAATAATAGGGTATGTTCGATAGTTTTAATATTTTTGGAAGTATGAATAATCTGAAGAATATTTGTGGAAAAACTAATTTATTGGAATAGTTTAGATTTTGCTTGTTATTTTTAAAGAATTTTTCACCTTGTTATATAAATGACACCTACATTTTTTTTTTTTTCTGAGTGTCAAACTACATTTCATGGTTACAATTTTATGTTATATCATATTTTCTCATTTTTTTTCACAACTATGTTAACAATAATACTGTTTCTATTTTTATGGCTTTCTACAAAGGTGTAAAACCTGATTAAACTACAATATTTGGATTCTAGAAAAATGTTTAACTTATTTTTTTTATAAAGCTAATTATCATACAAAACAGATTATCAAGCAATTATGTCCTTAGAAAGAAAATTTGAACTTATATATACAACCAGGAATAAGCATATTAAAAAAAAATTTCTCGACTAAAAGTACATCTGAAAATGAAAAAATTAGTAAATAAATTAACCTTTTGGATATCAATTATGGTGTAGCATATAAAAATATTCACAAATCCTACTTAAACTTTTTTTCATTTCTTTGCGAATTATTCTAAAACTCTCATTGCTAGAGTCCAGCAGTTCTTCGTTTTCTTCATTTATTTTCAATTGTTTACTTGGAAATGGTAATGTAAAGTAGGAAGATGCATAGTGCTTCGCCATTTTAAAATGCACATGCTCACCCCCAAGCTATAAATCTGCACCATGCTTTTGAACAAGGTGTTCAGCACTGTAAAAAATTTTCGTAAAATTTCAGTAGGTGTACCCAGGGGTGCAGAATATGCCCGATCTGGCGATCTAGGATCGAGGGAAATTTTACCCATCTGGGGAAATTTTGCGAAAAAATATACAATTGATTTTGATTTTAACAAGTAATTACATAATTTCCTGAGATAGAAAAAAGATCCGTATGGCGACTTTCACAAAATCGATCTCAGAATAATATGTACCATATATACTCGCGCATAAGGCGAGAAAGTTTAGAAAGATAATCTGCTTCAAAGTGGTGGTGAGGGTCAACTTATACGCGGGACAAGAAAGTCGATTTTTTTTTTTTCCTGGTTAGAAAAACGCCGACGTTCCGGAGTAATTAACGCAGTCACGATCCTCCGAATTTCTAAGGCTTTTTCTAATGAATTATCTTCGAAAAAAAAATTAAGTACATTTTTTATCTGGTGTAATATTCTGACATTAAAAAATCAGACACAAGATTTAAAATTCAACCTGAAACATAAAAAAATTAAAATCAACCTGACCCACAGTGAAAAAGATAGTCAACCCGATCCGCAGCAAAAAGTTAGAGTCAATCGAACCAACAAATCGGGTAAGGGTAAAAACATATTACCCTACCCGACCCGATACAGGGCTCTAACGGGAAGGATCGATTTTTAAAACATCCATGTGCATTCACATTTATCCACAAAAGTCCACATATATTTTATGCTGCGTAATTTTGCATGGATAGTCTACACATCGCATAGTTTGCAGTAGTAGCGGAAAAACAGCCATAACTTAAACACTTTTAAGTATTTAATAAGATAATATATTAAAGGATTTTACAAACTGCAAATAGAAGAAACAAAGACATTTTTAAAAAATGGTAATACAGTACAAAGTCCAAAATCCGGAATCCTCCGGACTTCAACGATTCCGGATTTAGGATTTTTCCGAATTTTGGATCATTTGCAGTCCCCCCCCCCCCTCGTTATTTATTTATGACGAACGCATTTCAATACTGAAAAATATTATACTGAAGCAAATTAAATATTTTAAAAAATGAATGTATTTTTTAAAATGGTAAAAAAATAATATAACGAAACATAGTATCTACTGAAAGCTGATGATCTCATTCCGATAACTTTCGACTTCCGAATTTACGGACTAAAATAAACAAAACAAACTGCCAGATAATTCAATCCTTTCTTTTTCTTTTCAGTTACTCTAGTGGCCTTTTTTGGTGTGGTGCTCCGATTTTGGAGTAACTTATCATATTTTGATAAAATTTGGTAAAACAGCCTAATTTGCTATTATTGCAACTTGCTGTAAATTTGAACATAATTCGTCAAATAACGACGGAGATATTTTTTTATTTATTTATTTTTTATGGTAAGGAAAAACGTTTTTTTCATTCTTTTCTTTTAATTACTTTTTTCTGTTTTCTTGCAGCTAAATACAACTATGAATGTGGCGCTTCCTATGGAATATTGGGAAGTCGTCAATAAAGATTATCGGACATCTATATCACAGCTTCAATTTATTGAATAAACTGATACAATTTTCAGAGATTGGTGGGGAGGAGAGGGCGTTGAGTAAAAAAAGATCGAATAAAAGCGTAAAGATATCAAATTGGAAAATATATGGAGACAAATATAACAGAAGCAGGAAAAAACGATTCAGTCCAAGGCATACATAAATAAATATTTAATAAAAAAAAAACGAAATATTAAAACAAAATATTATAAAAAAAAAAAAAAAAAAAGGCTAGTTTCCAAAATGTCCAGATTTTAAAGAATTCTGAATTTCGGATGTCCGGATTTGAGGCTTTGTACTGTACTTTATTAATTGTATTTAAAAAAAAAAAAAAAAAAAAAAAAAACTTTTCTGCTATATTTTTAGCAGTTATTACAAGTAGAGATGCAACGGATGTCAATTTGGCCGGACACCGGATATCCGGCATAACTTGCAACCGGATATCTGGCCATCCGGCTGCAGTATGTTTTGATCTGTCTTTTTAAAAATTTTATTCATTTTTAAAGAAATTAAACGCGGGTTTAGATTAGCTAGCCATCACTATGTTATTTTCTTTTTTAAATTTTCTATTAACAATTATTTTTATGAAAATATCAGTTTTAGTACCAATATTATAATTACATTATTTTAAATTTTTAGTTATAATAGTATCAGCTAAAAAGTTTAGCAATAATAAATTAATTTTATGAGATAAACTTACTTACTACTGAATACTTTGGAAAGACAATATTTAATACTTTTATCTTCCCCTTCTTTAACAGTGTGATGTTCAAGCTGTAAACTCCCCTCGTTAGCTTTCATTGCTTTAATACTTAAAAAAAAAAATTGTTCTTGCTACTAACATAACAACTGAATTGCTTAACAACAAAATTGGTAGTTTAATAGTAAACTAAATTAGTTTAGTAATAGATTATTTTCACGAAAATAACTTAAAACAGAATATTTTTGTAGCAAAATGTTTTTATTTAATATCTTTTTTTTTTTTTCTTGAACTTTATTCTAATCTATGCATAACTTTACCTTATTAAAACAAGTTTTGTGTTATGAAAACAGAAAACTTCTTGCTTGCTACTAACACAGCAAAAAAAGGTTCTTATTTGACGAGTCATTCTGCCACCTTTTTCCTTTAACTGTGTCTGTTGTTCATATATGCAGGCACATGTGTATGAATAGTTATAGTTGTCTGTATGTTTGCTCTTTTATAGGTTTCGAAACAAAATTTCCCATAAATATAAGTAAATTATTTTTAGTTTAATAAATTAATGCTTTGTATTTTTCAAGATTAACTGCCTTATTATCTGGAAATTTTAACTAGGAGTTCAATGAAATAATTTCAGGCCGGATGTACTGCCGGATAATCATAATATCCGGCATAGTGGCCGGATCAGCCGGATACAGTATGTTTGCCGGATATCCGTTGCACCCCTAATTACAAGACTTGATGTAAATAAAATGAAACATCAAATTCTCTTGTTTTTCTATCAAATCCAGAACTTATGAATCACTCTACTACATTGCGTGACCTTTGGATATTCCTCACAGCCGCTAGCAGTTTCTGTTTACACTTTCTCTCTTTGCCTGCTATCAGCATTTCGGACTAGTATTTTTTCCCCCAAATTCTAAAACTCTGAGAAATTAAAATATCTTTATTAAAATTTCACATTTTACTTAATGAAGATAGTAAAGTACGTATCTCAAAAATCACCAAGATCGGGAAAAAAACTTTCAGAAATATAAAAAAAAAAAAAAAAAAAAAAAAAAAAAAAAAAATTGCACAGAGCAGGTTACATTCATTTATATTTTTTCTCTTCCTTGATTAATTGTAACAAGAACGAAAAATCATGCGTCAAGCATAGATTATGTACCACTTTCCAACGCTTCCAAAATAATTTTACAAATCATGACCGTTTAATAAGCTAAAAGATAACATCTTAGTAAACAATTTGGAAAATGCATAACCTATTTAAAAACATAATTTCAGGAATTTCCAACGTATACAATATTCGGAAAAATATCCGAATACTTTTATTCAGCCCTGTATACGATCTATAGATTTCTATATATACTACGTAGGATGCTAAATTTTAGTTCAGTTAAGAAACGCGTAGCACAGTTTAAAATTCTCCTTCTGGAGTTTCTGTCAATAAACGGAAATGTGTTCGCGAACTTTTGTAATTCCCTGTATATTATTTACAGAATTTATACACACCACGTAATAAACAACAAGTGAGTTAAATTTAAAATCGCGTTCAGTAACTTAAAACGCACTTCCAGGAATTATTGTTAACAGACAGTAGAGAATTCTTTTGTGTGTCCTTGTAAATGAACAATGACTGCTATACACACAATATTCTGTAGTAAACCTCTTGTAATGCACCTTAGTGATATATATAAATTTCAATGCGTTTAAAATAGTGAAACATTATTTAAATAAACCGCAGACGATTTTTCTCCATAGACGTAATGTAACAGAATTCTTTTGACTGTCCCTGTAAATTAACTATAAGTGCTATCCACACCCTATTCCATATTAAGCTTCTTGTAATACACCTTAGTGATATATATCAATTACAATGTGTTTGGTATTGTTTAACATCATTAAAATAAACTGCAAATGATTTTTCCCCATAGACCGTAATGTAACGGAATTCTTTTGAGTGTCTCTGTAAAAAAACTATAAGTGCTACACACTTCAATTGAAATAGGGAACGTGCTATAGATAACGACAATAACATATAAAAATTGCAAGGCAATCCGAGCATATTTACGGGAGTTAGAGCACGGCCAGATGGCTGACGGTCAGACAAACCGAAGTCATAAACACTTTTCAACTAGGTTGGAAAGTGTTAAAAAGAGGAGCGCCCAGTGACAGAACTATCTTCAAGTGTCTGCAACGCTAATAATGTTTTCAAAAATAGTCTGCAATACGCAATATATCATATAAATTTATTCTTGCTGCTGTTGTAGTTGTAGTGCTAATTAATTAAGGTTAATTAATTTTATCAGCCTTTCTGAGTAAGAAAAAATTCTGAAATTCATAGCACAGGGGGGAGGGGAGAAAATCCCCTCTCCGCAATAATTATTCTTGTTGCAGGTCGGATTAACTTTGCTTTTGATTAGAGTCGATTTCAGGCTGAGTGTAGATTCTTGCAAATTGAATTTGGGTTAACCCGATTTTTCAAAAGTTAGTTCAGTATATTGTTTCAGATTAAAAACTATGCCTATATTAATAAGCATAGAAATTTGTGTGTCTGCTGTTTTCTAAAGGAATGCTGCATATTTTCCTCGACTATTTCACAAAATTCATGTTTTTTTCGTGAACCTTTGACGAAATTAGCATTTCTTTTTTCCCCCGCGATCCTTTGGCGAAATTCACGTTTTTTTTTTTTTCTTTGCTGCCCTTCGACGAAATTCGTACTTTTTCTGTGATCTTTTGATGAAATTAGCAGTTTGTCCACGATTCTTTCATGTAATTGGCATTTTTTCTGTTGCCATTTGATGAAATTTGCATTTTTTCTGTGGCCCTTTGATGAATTTCGCGCTTTTTCTTTGGCCTTTGGACAAAATTCGCGTTTTTTCCTCGATCCTCCGATGAAATTTGCCGTTTTTTCAAGATACTTCAACGAAATTAGCCATTTTTTAGAGATCCTTCTACGAAATTTACAGTTTTTTTCCGCGATCCTTCAACGAAATTTTCCGTTTTTTCGAGATCTTTCGACGAAACTTACCATTTTCTGGCAATCCTTCGAAGAAATTTGTCATTTCTTCGCGATCTGTCGGCAGAATTCTCCATTTTTTTGCAATCCGACAATGAAATTTGCCGTTTCTTCGACAAAATTGACCGTTTTTTCATGATCCTTCGACGAAATGAAGTTTTTTTTCACGATCCTTTGACGAAGTTGGTGTTTTCTCCGTAGCCTTTTGACAAAATTTGCATTTTCTGCGATCCTGCAATGAAACTCACGTTTTTCTGATGGCATTTTGACGAAATTCACGTTTTTTCATGGCCTTTTGACTAAATTTGTTTTTTCGTGATCTGTCAACATAATTAGCCATTTTTTGCGACCTTTAAATGAAGTTCGCGTTTTTTCCGCGATTATGCGACAAAATTCGCCGTTTTTTTCACGATCCTTTGACAAAGTTTGCCGTTTTTTCGCGTAATTTACGCACTATAGCGCGTCCGTGCCATCGCTGTATGTTTTTAGTCTGCAGGTGCCCTAAAAAGTCTGTAACGCCCGTCGCAGCGTCGCGTACATTCTGCCACGGGGGAGGAGCGTATTAGGTTTTGTTTTATTAGAGTTTAGTTTTTCTAAATTCTAAAGTCCTAATAAAATACTTTCTTTTGAAAATTTAGCATCTGATAAGGATAAAAAAGTGTAACCGGCAAAAACCTAAATTGGAGATACACATCCATAAGTATTAAAAGAAATTTTTTTTTTCACTCATTTCTTTCAGCATTATTTTTTCCTGACCGAAATATGGTTTAACGTTTTGTTTTTGTTTTAAGGTGCTTCTCAAATCATCTGCTGAACAACGCAAAACTTTCTGACACAATTTCTGACTCATTTTTAAACGCAAAGGCTTAAAATTGGCAGACCTGAGTATTAAAGCGATTTAAAATCGTAATGAGTTTTTCATTTTGACTGTCTCAGAAAAACAAAAAGTCATTCCCAAGCACATGAAAACATCACAAAAAGTGAGTGTTTCAAATTCTCAAGAAAAAATGTTAAAAACCTCTGCTCAGTGATTATTAAACAGCTTAAACAAAGAATATGTGAACCAAAAATTGTAAAACATATGAGACAATGCTTCAGTAGTAAACTCATTTTGAGCCCTACCCCATCTTTAGAAAAAGAATCAAATCAAGAAGATCCCACACTACCATTGGTAGAAAACTCACTACAAGCTCTCACTGAATGGGTAAGCAAAAATAGAAAAGAATTTAAATTTAATAATGAGAAAACTTAATCAGTGGACAACTTTGAAAAAAAAAAAACATTCTAAAAACTGAATTTAATAAAAAAAATCCTGAATTCTAAAAAGAAACCATCATTTCTAGATCAAGAAAGTGGTATTATAAAAGAAGCTTTTACCAATCCTGATGTGTACACTGATGTACCAGAAATAGTTTACCTCCTTGAAAACTGCTTGAAAATTTGCAGTGAGTGTGTTTGTGAATCGATTGGCTCTGTTATTGGAAAACACATTTATAATAGAACCCTAAAATCGATTAATCTCTTTCATGAAGTTTTTATATCGTGGAATGGACCTCCAATGCATAAAGCTACGGAATTATTAAAAGCATCCTTAAACAGACATTTTCATGGTGGAAATTATCATTTCACTAGATTTTCTTCAAGAAACAGACTCAAGATCTACAAAACATCAAAAATGATTGACAACATCCACAAAGACAGTAGAAGATTAAAGTTTCTCAATAATCGACAATTTATCAGAAAAGGCAATCAAAAACATTGTATTTGTTGGTTAAAACTGTGCATTTATTAATAAATATTAGGCATAAGAATTAGATTAAAACTTACATGCATTAACTTACCTTTCCAATAATTTGGCATGTTACAAGTTCAGTCTATAGGTTTTTAAAGATGTGACTTCTATATTGCAAAATTTTCTGTACCTACGGTAATACAGAATTTATTTAAGCCTATAACACATCGTAAAATTTTGGGGAAATTTTCGTATGGATTGGGGGAAATGTTGGGAGTAAAAACATTTTCTGCACCCCTGGGTGTACAGTTTTCACTCTTTACGGTATGAGTACTGTACTTCTAAGGTATATTAACCGTTAAAAAACCTTATGTGTGCCATTTTGATTATAAATGGTATTTATACCATAAAATAATTGTTTTTCAGTAAAAAATCGCTATTTATACTGTAAAATAATTATTTTTCAGTAAAGAAAAAGCTGGTAGTCCTGTTTTGGTGTACGGCAAAACCATGAAATGCTGCTCTTGTTACATAATGCGTGCATGCCTGAGGAGAGGGGGGGGGGTGCAGCCGGTTCATATACTTTAAATATTTTATGGTACATATACTGTCCAGTTAAATTACAGTAAATATACTGGTCACAAAGTTGCCAGTATATGCACCGTAATTTGTGACCAAAAATTTTTACAGTGAAGAATTTTAGGGGTGTTATCTCTAAGATCAGTTGTCATTGCTTAAAGTGAAGTCAACTTAGAGGTGATTGACAGTGCAAGGGAGCCTGACATGTGCTGCTGTCTGATTTTTTTAATCAAAAACAGGTGCTCTTGAAGTGCATGCAGCAGAGGAAAAAACTTGCGCTAAAGTACGAATGAGAGCATTTGTTAAACAAAAATTTAAATGAAAGAAAGCTAGGCATCAAATTTGAAAACTAGGCATAATTTTGCTGTTGGAAATTCAATATTTTAGTTGCATTTGATGACTAACAACTACTAATTTCTAACTCTGATCATATCTAAGCCAAATTTTAAACAAACAATAAATTCAAGTGGTTAAGATGCATTTGAGGGAAATCTGAGATTGTCTAGGCAAGGCATCTTTAGTTTCATTTTATGGGAGATCCATCAGAAAGAATTTTTCTTGTGTTCAAACTCATTAAAAGTTATATATTTTTGAATGAAATAAATTTTACATTAATTGTATTGTTCAAAATGCCTAAACCCAATCAGGCGGATGTTTATTTTCACATAAAAGAAGGAAGAGAAATTCCTTCAAAATAATACAATATAGAGAGGATTCCAACAAGACAAGTGTAGTCGAATTAGTAAAGGCATCTGTCTAGTGTACAATAGTATCCAGGATCGATCCTCTTGGTTTAATTTTGAACGGCGTTCCCAATTTAATATGCTAAAGTTAATAAAAAATAGTAAATTTAAAAATAAAAAGTAAATTCATTAGATTAAAATAAAAATTTATTTTTAAACAGGGTTCCTCATTTAAAATTCTAAAAAAAATCCATTAAAAATTAAATTTATTTAAATTAAACTAAAAAATAAATTCCATTAAATTAAATTCATTCAAAAACAGTCACGTGACATCCTTCTCAGCAAAAAAACAACTCAACCTTTGAAAACCGAAACTAAACTTCCTGCTGCCTCTTTTCTGCTCCCCATTCCTGAAAAAGCACCCCCTGTGGTGTAATACACCAAAATATCCTCCCACTTCTTTCCCCTCATCTAACAGAATTCACCCCATCCAAGCTTTGCATCCCCTTTCACCCCTTGTCTAACAATACAGGACCAGACCACCTGTCAATCAAAATGGCATGGCAGGTGGACCTCCTTTCAACAGTATGCAAAAAGAATCGCCCCCATTTAACAGTAGGATCCCCATTCACCCCTCATCTAACAGTAGGGGACCAGACACGCCCACCTGTCAATAAAAATTACCACGCCCCTTTTTGTCCCTCACCCAGCAATATACATATAAGCCTAAAGTTGAGGCAAATGCAACTTGGCAGTGGAAATTATTCTAGAGAAAAGTGTACATGCGTGAGAAGAAATAGTTCTTTACTGAATTTGAAAGAAAAAGCACTTTAAATCTGTTTTTTTTTTTTAGATTTTTCCATTGAAAAGGATTTACTGATTAAACAAAATTGATTCAGCTTAATGTATAATCATTTTTATGATATATACCTGTAATATTAACTGAACTTGTATTGCTTCGCAAAATGATTTTCTGGCGAAATTTTGGCGATTGAAATAAGTCAGTGGGCAACCCTCGGACCCCCCGCAGCGTTAAGTGGTTGACCTGCGACAGATAATTCTCCTGTGATTGCCGGAGATTTCAGATTTTTGATGTCCAATCAAATGTTCCATTTTTTAAAATATTAAAGATAGAGTAATAATTTCGACGGATTTGAATTTTTCGGAAAATTTCAACTCAAGTACATACCAAACATATCGATAAAATATATAATATAACAAGAATTTTCTTTTCTTTAAAATAAAACTTGTCACGAAAAAGTTCTTTATTCACATTCAACGACGTCGATATTTCCGTGTTTCCTAAGTTAAAAAGTATTGTTATTTTAATTACAAAGAACTGATCAGCAGTTTATTTAATTTATTTTTTTGAGGTATGGTAAATATTCAATATATCAACAGTATTTTAGACTCAGAAACTCCATAGACGTAATGTAACAGAATTCTTTTGACTGTCCCTGTAAAGTAACTATAAGTGCTATGCACACCTTATTCCATATTAAGCTTCTTGTAATTCACCTTAGTGATATATATCAATTACAATGTGTTTGAAATCGTGTAACATCATTAAAATAAACCGCAAATGATTCACAATAAATAACTGTTGGTGACTCATCTGACGATTCTGAGCATTACACAGATGGTAGCCTTAGCGGAATAGAGCCATTAGATTAATAACATAACTAATAACATAACAGTCCTTTTAAGGACTAAGTCTTACCCAAGGCTAAAAAAAAAAAAAAAAAAAAAAAAAGAATTACACTAAAATACATACTTCAAACAATGCCTTTGGGGGGGGGGGGGCTGTACATATATAACGTTATCAACATTTTGTTAATTTCGGACCCCCTCTCCCCCTTAATGATATCGTTATCAATTTCTAAAATATATTTTAAAATGATAACGATATCCAGTGTTGAATTCAGGGGGTGGCCCAGGGGGGGAGGGGACATCCCTCCCCGGAGCTTTGAAATGTCCCCACTGGAAGATTTGAAATTTTATGCTTTCAATGGTCAAAAACTGGAACTCTCCCTCCTGGAACTTTATAATTGCTCCCCCCGGAGCAACAGAAATCCCTCCTGGAGAAAAGTGTCTTAATTCGACACTGACGATATCAAAAGACAAAACCCCTCTACCCTTACAGATATCTTACGATATCATTTGCCAGATCCCCTCTCCCCACTAAAGTCATGACGTTACATATGCACAGACCTTTTTTCTCTTTATAGAATATCCCATTTAGAAAATATTTATATCATTAATCGATTTTCGTACCCTTAAGGCTGTTCTCAAATCCAAACTGGCTACTTTGACATAATTTTAATGCATTTCTGTTTGGAAATGTATAAAGTTGATAGGTGTGCTTATTCATAAACTTTGTAATCGAAAGACGTTCACCCCCCCCCCCCCCTTTTTTTTTTATCAAGGCAGAAGATTTTTCAGAAAATACTGTCAAAGCCGGCGTTTTGAACCGAATTTCCAACGCCGCAGCACGAGAAAGGGGGAAAATGTGTCGTCATGTGAGATGAATCGCTTATAACTCTATGTAATTTTTATTTATTAAAAAATGAAAAACTAATTTAAATACTTCCACCTTTAGATACTTCCAGTCTTTAGTTTAAAAAATGTAGTTTTCTTTACAGCTGTTTGTCAATTTAAGTTAACTAATTTCTAACATTTTCAGGAAGTCATTTTCATTCGTAAATACATACAAATTACAGAAATTCTCATTCAGATATCAAGAAATCGAAGTGTTTCGCATCTTCATAAAAAGGCAAATAATCTTTCAGAAAATGGTTAAAAATTAGCATTTTAACCTGATGAATGCCGAATAACCTTCATTGAAAAGAGAACAAAATTTACTATATTCGTCTACAGATATAAACAAGATTCTTTTTGCTCATGTGGAAAAATCCCACAAAAACGCTAAAAATCGCTAAGATTTCAAAAATTGCAGAGGAAAAAATTATCCTTTTTTGGACTAAAAGATAAACAGGATTTCTTTTACGAATGTGGAAAAATCGCCTCGTAAACCCAAAAATTCTATAAATTCAACTAAAAATATACGCATAAATTTAAAAAATGTATGTACGAATTCCAAATAAACTTTATTGAAAAGAGGATAAAATTTACTAAATTGTACTAAAAGTTTAAAACAGGATTTATATTTAAGAATGTGGAAAACTCCCCGTTAAACACAAAACATCCCGTTAAATCGCATAAAAATCGCTAAAATTCCAAAATCGCAGATGACAAAATTTATCAGATGACAATGAGTTAAAACATTGTAAAAGAAATTCCTTAACGAATATCAAAAGATCGGCGTGGAACATAACAGTAACATCCAAAAAGGATTTTTCTACATGCCAAATCATCGCTTTTCTTCCAGTATGGGAATCTACGAGTGCCAAAGTGAGTGAGCAGGCCTTCGTAGCTTTGCCTCCACTGCCAAGATACGTTTGCCGCGACATTAGTAGCTTAGTGGTTAGCATGTCACACTGCCAAGCGACATATCCAGAGTTTGACTTTGGACTTGGCAAGATTCACTCAATTTTTCATCCTTTCAGGGTCGATAAAAGGAGTACCAAGCTTGCTTTTTTCTATGCTGCTTGTTATTAAGTTATTTTGTGTTAATTTTATAAAAATATATCTAAACTTTTGAAATATATTATTTTTAAATTAATGCAATTAATATATATTTTTTAAATTGAAGTACTATATCAAAGCAGATTTTGTGTATGTTTGGACCTGGAATTTTTTGAAATTTGATCAGGGAATTTGCCAGACATGTTTTGCTGGGAGCCCTACTATACAGCATATATCCTGATGTTCAACCTCCTGGAATTTTTTTAAATTTGATCAGGGAAATTGCCAGACATGACCATCACTTGACTATTAGGACTCCCAGCAAAACATGTCTGGCAATTTCCCTGATCAAATAAAAAAAAAAATTTCTAATTGTATTAATTTAAAAATAATACATTTCAAAAGCTTTTGATAGATTTTTTATAAAATTAACACAAAATAACTTAATAACAAGCAGCATTAAAAAAAAAAAAAAAAAAAAAAAAAAAAAAAAAAAAAAAAAAATTAGAAGTTTGTATTATAATAACAGGGTCCATACTCTTTTCCCAGCAGAAAATTCAAGCACCTAACTACCCAAATTTCAAGCTCCTTTCAAGAAAATTTGAAAATAAAATTCTGTAAAATACTATATTATTTTGAACAATGCAAAATTATCAAATGCAAAAAAGGTTCAGCTTTGTCAGTTTTCAAATGAATGACATACAGTAGCAAAGTCTTGAAGTGTAAAATGTTATGAGAAAGTTTGAAAAATATAGAAAAGTGTCCATACTATGGTGTTTCTCCATTGGCATTTGGAGGATTTCAAATTTTTACCTTCCAAATCTTTTTCATTTTTTCTTCCAGACTTTTCCATGACTTTTTAGAAAATATTTGTAAAATACCTGACTTTTCCAATATATTTTTTAATTTCACTGACTTTCCCTGATTACTTTGAAATTCCCTGACTTTCTATGTCGCTGGGAACCCTGTATAGAAGCTCAGAGCCCATTGTCAAGAAAACAGACTTGGGCACTGTAGGCCATGACTCTTGATGGATTGTAGCACCACAGAGTTTAATATATTATTTAAATTTACAATATTTCTTTGGTGCATTCGTAATTTATATAAATACATAGCACCTAGAGTCATCGTCTGGTCTGTCCATCTGTCTGCATATAACAGCGCAAAAAATACCCAACCGAATGGCTTGAAATTTAATACATATAATTGTTGCAGAATTTTGTTGAATCATTTGAAATTTTATGAGAATCGAATAAAAACTTTAAAAAGATATAAATAAAAGTTTTCTTCGTTCTATTAAATCCTATCATACATAATTAATAATAAATTCAATGATATCGTGTGGTGAGTAATGATTCTAGGCTGCCATGATGATTACATCCCATTTAAGATGGAGTCCTATTATTTCCGTATTACTAAATTTAAAAACCGAATTTGTATACTAAAATTGTTTAATTATAGCAGTCTTATAATCTACAGACAGTTTTTTGGATAGATGTTTCCGGAGAAATAGATATTCATTGAAAAAGAGTTTAAATATGGATTTCAAGTTCTGAAATTTTTAAAGCTACGCTTAAGTTTCCCATTGGAATTTTCAGTAAATGTCAACAAAAGATAAAATGTTGCCAACTTAAAATGTTTTATGAAACTTAAAAAATTTATTATGGAAATTAATCATATCATAATAACAGATGATATAATTCATTTTTTCACTGAAATAATAATGATGATTTTTTTTTTACATAGTCTTGTATTGGATAGTATATAATTTTAATGTAAAGAATTTTAATTAATTGTTTGTAAAAGTGAATTGAAACTTAATTTCATAAAAATATCTATAATATGAAAATCTGCACATAAAATAAATTTTGTATTCATGCATTTTCGCATAAGAGTGCAACAGCTATTGCACCAAGATCTGAATATTTATAAAACTAGTTATAGTACAAACACACCTCAATTGTTATGTTTGATGTACAATTTCCAACTTGTTTACATCATTGGCAGAAAATATTTCATGTAATATTTATACATATTACAATCATTCAGTAGGCTAAAAAAAAGGGTGTAATGGCTAACGTTTGAACAAAATCTGAAATGATGAGGTTGAGTCCTGGCAAGTCCAAACTTCAGTTTAGTTTTATTAGAGATTCATTTAAAAAATTGTATTTAAATATGAAATTAATGGCAAAAGACAGAAGCAAAAAATACAGGGGTGGAGGAGACTTAGATGATTGTTACTTCAAAGTGAGGAATAGGACAGAAAAGATTAAATAGTGTAAAAATTTTTAAAGTGTGTGGTTCGGGAAAGGGTAAAGTAAGGAAGCAAAATTTTTAGAAAAGAGAAAAGAACTAGATGACTGATTTTTATTAATTGTTATTCCGAAGTAACAAATAGAGCATATATATAATTTAAATGAAAGAATTTTAAAGTTGTTAAACTTTGTGTGCTTGGGGGGAGGGATTAGAGGAGCATAAAATTTGAAGGGGGGTGGATGACATGAGGAGAAAACAATCTTGCAGGGTAGTCTTTGCAAGAGTCGTACTTGTCCAGAAATTCCTGGAAAAAAAAATACCTGAAATGTCCTAAAATATGGTAGTCTGTAATAAAATTTCTAAAATTTTGCAAGTTTGTAATATATTGGTATTTGAAATCATCAAATTAGATGATCAAAATGCCAAACTTTCCCACCATATGCAACAAAATATTTATCACGATCATAAGTACAGTACATATGCAATGCCAAGTACTTTTGCTTCTCGCTCATTTCTTTTCTTATATAGGTAATGTGTCTGTGACATCAATATAGGCAGAATCTAAAGTGCCTACACAGATGCCCAACATTTCTGGAAATGTAGGATAAAATACGGTAGTAAAGTAGAAAATATGGAAATTTGCAAAAAAAGAAAGAAAAGAAAAATTTCCTATCGAATTTCGATTTAATTTACTCTGTGAGCCGTGAAGTTTCTCAATCCATGATGTGATTTCTGCAAATATACTTATATTTTGCCGAATTCCACTAATCATTTTTTTTTTTTTTTCAGATTAAAAAAAAAATCAGTATTTGGAATTAATTAGGTGCAAAGAAAAAAATATTGATTTGAAAATTTTTGTTTCTCAAACACATGATATGATGTCTACTGAACATAAAACAAATTTACAAATTTCGTCAATTAATCGTTGAAACAATCCCAAATTTCTCTAATCAGTCGTGGGGAAAAATCCCGAATTTTGCCAATCAGTTGCGAGAAAACTCACATATTTCGTCAATTTATTACATAAAACATTTGTAAATTTCATCAATCAGATGCTACACAAAAATCGTTCACATAATGAAACTCAGAATTTTTTCAATCCTACACAGGAAAAAAAAAAAATCACAAATTTCGTCAGTTTGTCACTGAACAAAATTTGACTTTGGGAACTTCGTCAATCTATTGCGACAAATAATCTAGTTTCGTCAATCGGTCATTGAAAAACAGAGTTGCAGGTTTTGTCATTCAGTTGTTGAAACAAGTCATGATTTTCTTCAATCGGTTATGGCTAAAAATCACAGATTTTGTCAATCGGTCATTGAAAAGTACAGCAAAATTTGTCGATCTGTTCTTGATAAAAATCGTGAATTGTGTCAATCGCTCACAGCAAAAAATAGCGAATTTCTTCAATCAATTGCAGCAAAAAGTTGTGGATTTTGTCAATCGGTCATGAAAAAATATCACAATTTTTTGATAAGTCGTTGATGAAAATCACGAATTTTGTCAATCAGCTGTGCAAACATTCACGAATTTTATCAATCAGTCTCAGAAAAATATTTGATAAAAATCATGACTTTTGTTAATCAGCCATGACAAAAAATCATGAATTTTGTCAATCAGCCGCAGCAAACGATCAGTCATTATAAAAAGATCTCAGATTTTCGTCTATCTGTCACAAAAAATTGCACAAAAATTTTTACTGATCAGTTATAAAAAAGAAATCTTTCGCCATTTTCGTCGATCAGTGAAGAAGAAATAGAGATTTTCGTCCATCAGCAATGTAAAAAATCTTTATTTGTTAGCAGTTTCGTCAAATGGTGCTGTTAAAATTATTTTTCTTCAAAATGTATACTTAAAAAAAAAAAAAAAAAAATATATATATATATATATATATATAGTGTACTATTTATGATAAAAAAAATTGTATTAAACTGGGAGTTTAGGGATTTTTTTTTAGTTAGTATACCAAGTGAATGTGTCCAGAAATTTTGAAAAAAAGTATGTCCTGAAATATCACATACTACCCCTGTCTTTGTACTTTTGCATATTTTTATTTTTCTTCTCACAAAAATGTGATTTATTTTTTTAATGAAATATCTTCCGGCAAAAAGTCTGTCATTTTGTGACATTGCTGTCATATCATCCCAATTCTGCTATAGAACTTCTCATATCTGTTTTTCAATATTTAAAATTAAACTTATTGTTTGGCTGTCACAAAATTGACTTAAAATATTTTGGAAGTTGAATTCCGTAGACTACATAACAAATTTCTTTTATTTTTAGGTGGAGTATATTATGTTGCTTGCACAAAAACTCTATAAAATCCAGGAACAACTTGGAGAAAAAAGGCGAAAAAGAAAAGAATTAGAAATGCAACGACTTAATTTAGGCCCAGGGATTGGAAATAATGCTGCAGGAAGTTCCAGTATGTAAATATCATGTTAAAAAATTATGGATATTTTTTAATAATAAACTTATTAAAGATCATTTCTTTGAAAAATTGCCATGTTATTTTGTGGCTCACTTTTTATTCATTGAACTTTTATATACATATTTATGTTCATGTTGAATAATTTAGTTTAATTGCCTAAGTATCAGTTAAGGCCCAAAAGTTTTTGGTGTTTATTTTCTTGTTTTTTTTGCATGCTTCACAATAACTGCTGCAAACAGCATCCAATGAGTCTGTTATTAGATATGTTGGTGAGGTACCCAGAATTAGCTGTATAGTTTTTAGTTCATTTGTTTGAAAAATGTGAAATATTCTCTTTTATGTTGTAATGCTTTTCTGTGCATATTCAGGAATTTAATAATTTTACCATTCATTGAAAAGAAAATGACACATTTAGATAATCGATTTAAATGTTAAATTATGGATGTTAAAATTTCGCAATGGAGGTCTTAAATTACTCAGATTATTTTGAAATTTTGTCAATGTATATGTCAGATATTCTAAATTATATCTTAAGCAGGGTTGGGGAATTGCATCATTTTGCTCTCCACTGGCGAGTGGATTTTTTGACAAGGCGAGTGAATCTTTAAGAAGTCTTTTAAAAACTGCAGGTTATAGAAAATATGTTTTTTACTTGTTAGCTATATTTTGCAACTCTCCAAATTACCGCAATGTAAATATGGTACTAAGTTCAATCCTATACTAAACTTTCCTCTGTTGTATATATTTCTTAATTTTATTGAACAAAAATTTCGAAAATGTATTGTAGTAGTAATGAATTATTTTTGTAGTTGTGTAAACTCTGTCAACAATTTTCAAATGTATGTTGCTTTTTGCTAGCTGGCAAAATAAATCTTTGGCTGGTAAGATTTTCTGAAAATTCCCCACCTCTGATCCTAAGTAATTATTTTTTCTTTTATTTTACCAATTGCCTAGCAACTCTTTTTCATAATGTGTCAGAAAAATAAATCTTTTTTAAATAATTCATTCCTTGTGACTTTCCCAATTACTACCGTATTTCAAAAATCATAAAAAAACAACAATTTTGGCAATTTTTTTTGAAATATCCTTTTTATATACAGTAAAATGTGTAATGCTTTTATATTTGTTAATATTTAAATTTAAAAAATCTGCATGGTTTATACATTTAAGCAGTACATTTGTTCTGAGAGGAAAAGACACAAGGATAAGCATAATCCTAAACATTTTGTGATTTTAATGAGAGAAAATAAAAATTTTAAATTTTGGGATGCCTACTTAATTATTTACAAAAGTACTGTAGATATTTATAAGATTTGTTAAGTTTTCTGTATTTTTTATTGATTTCAAAGATGTGTATATTTCAAATCACTATCAGGGGTCTATTCAGAGGAAAAATTGAATCCGTTAACACAGACTCTTCACAAAATTAGATGACAATAAAACTAACTCTTCTAAAAAAAAAAAATTCAGAAAAACTGACTCTTCACACAAAAAAAAAAAAAACTAAGAAAAACAAGACTCCTCACAACATTAAATTTCAGAAAAACTGTCCTTTCACAAAAACCCCAGTGCACCACACACATTACCACTGGTAAATGTAAAATTCTGCAAAAATCTAACTTTTTTGTTTGTTGTTCATTTTACTTTTCATCTGAACATAAAGAAACTAATGCCTCTTTTAGTTATCACTAGCTGGCTTTGCTTTCTTTCTTCCCTCTATCCTCATTTGGAATCAATGTTGATTGGCTGATAAATGACGTCATAGCAATAGTAGGTGTGGTGATCATATTTTCGGTGATTTCTTTCATTTCCTAATTTGGTAACACTTGCTTTTATTTTACTGTGTTTGCTTCACGTGTCCGCTGTCTGCATGGTAATTAGATTTTTTTATGATTTTGAAACACCATTCATTTTAATCTTTTGTTGTTTCATCTTCATGTGCAACTCTTCTCTTATATTTTCTAAAATATGAAGTGTGGACGTCCCTCCACAGGAGGAAATTCTCAAAATGTGGATTATTTATTTTTTTTAAAAAATATGATCTTCCATGCCAAGGTTTGTGATAAAATTTTAAATGTTTCAAAGCAAGCAATCAAGATACAAGTGTACCAGAACTTCCAATTCGAAATTCATCTCGAAGAGATGATTCAACAATTGATAATTCAAAGTTATCATCTCCAGATGATCTAGTCGAGATTTCAAATGTATATATTCCAGATGATCCAACTGAAAATTCTTCTCCACATGATCTGATTGAGAATTCAAGTTTATCTTCTCCCAAAGATGATAATTTTGGAATAAAAATGAAATATCTCCTGTTGAAGATGATAATTTTAGAAAAAAGGAAATATCTCCTGTTGAAGATTATTTTAGAAATAACGAAATATCTCCTGCCAAAACTGAAAATTTTGAACAAAATAAAATATTTTCTCCCAAAGATAATAAGTTTAAAAAGGAAAAATCTCCTGCCAAATATGATAATTTTGAGAAAAGTGAAATGTTGTTAAAATTGAAAGACCAAACTGGGAAAGGTATAGAAAATTTTCCTCAGAAACAGCAATATTCCATGAATATTCAAAAATATTAAAAACATAATTGGATTTATTACAGTGTGTCAGGTGAAGGATTTTTGTGTAAACTGTGTCCAGTTTGCTTTTTGAAGATGCCTTGGATTGATCAAACCATATATCTACTAGGTGATCATCCATCATGATGTATAACCAGACATGAAGGAAATACAAGACATAATCTAGCAGTTGCTGCATCAAAAATCAGTAAACCTGTTTCTGAAAGTTTTTAGGGAGGATCAAATGTTGTAGCTCACGAGGCTAAAGAAACTAATAAAAAGTTAATGGCTAAATGCATAAAAATCCTCTATTTTATGATAAAAAAAGCAGTGGGCAGTTACAGAAAAATTTGCATCATTAATAAAGTTCATATGGATTTGAAAATTCATGCCTAATTCTTTTACCATAAAAGTATCCTTAAACTGGTCATTTGCAAATTTTTTCTCATTATCAGTCCTAAAGTATTTAACCAGCTTGCCCAAAAATGTTTCAGCTTGGGTGATATGCAGCTTGACAATGTCGAAAACATCTGACTTCAACTTCATAGGGTAAACCAATACACAGTGAGAGAGATCATCAATGACAAAGAAAAAATATTTCTCTCCACATTTCCCATCAACATGGCTAGGACCCCACAGATCTGCATATAAGAACTCCAATGGTCGTTTTGACTGAATTCCTTGTCATGATTTATGTGAAATCCTCTTAAATTTGCCCAGCTTGCATGCATCACATAAAAAAATCTGTATTTTCAGACATTGTAAACCCCGAATACTTTGCTTCCTGCTAGACGGACTTATGTGTCCAAACCTCCAGTGCCACATATTTAACTGTTTGTCACATCGAAGATATTCGGTTATATAATTAGTAAGAGGTGAGTTTGTATATATTTATGAAAAATCTGTACCAGGTTCTTTTTATAAATGAAATCGCTAGGTGTGATGTCGATTGCCAACACTAGTCTGCAACCACGTGGTGGCGATGAATGAGATTCAACAGGAGTACTTGCAACAATATATAAAATAAAAGATTGTCCTACCTGTATGCAGTAGATAGATAAAGGTGTTGAACGATGAAAATTACTAGAAACGACCGTCTTGAAGGTGAACCACATCATTTTTATTTGACATTTGCAGAGACGAGATGGGGCTTTCTTTTGGCGATGCTGACCAATGTAACTTTTCCTTTAATATTACTGTTCTTTTACTTTATAAATTTAACTTATATCGGTACAATAACAGTTACTAAATATGATAAAAAAAAACTCTAGATAAAAACTGGCCATCATCGGCCTAACACGTGCTTCATCAAAAAAGCGAACACACAAAACGCTCTACGAAGAATTGTACTATACTCACGAGAACCCGACTTGCTACTGACGAGAATTTCTCCTCCCGGTAGCGAAGCAGACACTTGGCAAAAACGGACCGTGCCGATGACACTCAAGGAGGAGGTATGGCGAACGGGAGCAGCGTTCGTGACGTCACACTCTCCGATGATTCCATAAACCTCGCAGGAGCGAATGCCGGCGAAACATGCTCCTAAATGAAGAAGCCTGCAGTTGAAAGATACGGCCACAAGTGCGTTTGAAGTGTTTAACATAAGATCGTTAGTGAAAACTTAAAATGAGAAAGAAGCGGCCGATTTTGATGGGAGACATATCAAAATAAAGGTACTGAGCTAAAATTTACAATTAATTAAGAAAATTTAGAGAAAAACTGCCATGAATTTAAATAAACCTTAAAAACTTCTAAAAAACGATGTCATCTACATGACACTGTTCATCGCTTTTTAATAACAAAGATTCAAAAGATAAGCTTTGTGCTCAGGATTTGAATGTTTTGGATACAATTGGTAAATCCGGTCAACAAGAAAAACACTAAACAGGAACTAATCACCTCGCTGAATTTTCACTTCACCTTTACCCTCATGAAAGAACATTCCTTTTAAATCCAATTGAGGTCTAGAAATCATGTTATGCTGCAACTGGGTAGAATGCATGACATTAGTTAAAATAAACACCCACTGCCTGAATCACAACTTGATCTCCCCCCTTCCTTCTATTGGAAATGATATATCCTTTACTGTATCTTGCATGTGCTCATTAGATAAAAGAGTATATTTACAACTGTCATCATAAAAGTGATGGCTTGCACCTGTATCTAGTATCCAACTAGAATTATCACATACATTAAAAAAACTAGCATAGGAAATATACATAGACGACTTATGTAGAACAATGCTAAAGTCATTCAGTTCTTTGTGGTGATAGTTGCCTTGTCCAGGTGATACCTCCCTTCTGTGTCAATGTCTTTTTCTGGAAAAAGATGACCGGTAATCATTGTATCTGTTTTTGGTACATCCGCGTCTATAAACATCTAAAGAATTGCTGGCATCATCTGATACAGAAGACTGGCTCCCACTGTTTGGCTATGATGAAGAACTATGATGACGTCGATGAAATTGCAGAGGTGGCCTAACTGAATGACAATTTGCACGAACATGTCCGGGCTTATTACAGTTCCAACACCTTAAATTCTTGTATTTCTGAGAAAATGACATTTTTCTTCTGTGAAGGAACTTGCAAAGCAGCAGTGTTAATTTTTCCACTATCAGCATTTCTCAATTGAAGTCTGGTTTCTTCCGCAATCAATTCAGAAACTATCAAATCAAATTTGAATACACTATCTTTCCTTCACAAGAGGTTCTGCACACTCGAATCATATTGGGATGGCAAAAAATCTCAGCAGCTGATAACTCAAATAGGACCCATTAAACAATGAATCTATCTGGAGGATGTCACTGAAAATTCGTTGTCGGCTTGAAAACATATTGATGGTTTCACCGTGCCTAATTCTGGATTCAATAAGTTCTGAAAACAGCTGCATATGGTGAGAGGGGTATCAGGATGAAAATTACTTTTCAACTTTCTCCATGCTGAGACTGAGTCAAAACACCCCTCAATTATTCTTTTAAAATCTTGCTCAACATTTAAGAAAATTAATGATAAGTCTTGATTTGCTCTTGTCCTAAAACTTCCAATTACTTCATCCGTCACCTTATCGCTTTTTTCCTCGTCTATAATATCCCAAACACCTCTATCCATCAAAATGTATTTCATATCTCAGCTCCAGAAAGGGTAGTTTCTTGCATTTAATTTTTCAATATTAATCATCGCCATTTTCAGTAGGAGTTTAAAACAAAAGTTAAAGTTCAAAGGTTAAAAATAACCTACTCAAAAAATAAATCTTCAAAAGCGATTGTGTTGTCATTCACTACTATGCTGAAAAACTCATGCTGCCCCCCTCTCCACTTTTTGACTTGGGAGGCCGCTTTTCTCAGCTTAATTCTTATCACTTCCTGGTTTGGGACACACCCATAACTACATTTGTTAAGCAGTTAGATAAACTAAACTGTGATATGTACGAATTGTGCTTTTAATAATACAATACTGAAACTAACAGAGTCCACTGGTCATAAATACCCTGGGTGGAAGATATTGACTGGAAGTCCCTACAGTGTGAAGTGTATTTAAACTTGTAATCCTAAATTTAATTAAGCCGAATAAAAAATAAGTCGCTCTAAATTCTTTTTAAGGAAGGTTGTCAAACTCTTTAAAAGGATCCAAGTTTATTGAAGAAAAACAAAGTCAGCAAAAAAAAAAAAAAATAGACTCATAATGCAGATTTAAAGTAGATGACAACAGAGGAAAAACACAACATCTGTATATTATTGACTTCAAGGTGATAACTGCCGATAAATATAACTTGGATAAACATAATAGTTTCAGAAACATTACAATATATGGGTCATTTCCATGTCAAATCAACCAAACATTTTCAATATTCAACCTGACCATTTCAGATTTTAATGAAACCTTCAGGAATCATTCTCCCTGATGATACAAATGAGAATATACTTTTATAATTTTGTTTTATCTCAGTAAATTTTCATACAACTAATTTTTTTAATTTCAAAAAGTCATCATTTTTTGGCTTGTATAAATGTTTTTAATTTTGAATTTCTCAAGTTCTATCAAGTGTAGAGAGTTGTTTGACCCCTCATTTTAAAGAGTAATTCATAAGGTTTAATTTGATATGCAAATTGACTATGCTTGGTTAAAAAAAAAATAATTTAGTTTAAAAATTTTTAAAAAAATATTTCTAAAAAAAAATTGAAAAAAAAAAGTTTTTTGTAATATTAATTCTGAAAGTTTTAGAGTAAGATCTTAATGGGATCAGCAGTTATAAAAAAATAATGTTTAAAATTAATAAGACAATACTATCTAGTGCAATCATAAAGTTGGCGAGGTGCCAACTTTAAATACCAGTCCCAACTGGTGTTTAACATTAGTTTTTTTAATATAACTGCTGATCCCATTGAGATCCCACTTTAAAACTTTCAGAATTTAAAGTTTATAATATTACAGAAAACATATATTTTTTTAAAAAACACTATTTTAAAAATTTTTAAACTATTTTTTTTTTTAACCAAGCATAGTCAATTTGCATATCAAATTAAACCGTATGAAAATCTCTTTAAAATGAGGTGTCAAACAACTCTCTATGCCTGATAGAACTCGAGAAATTCAAAATTGAAAACATTTATACAAGCCAAAAAATGATGATTTTTCGAAATTAAAAAAATTAATTGTATGAAAATTTACTGAGATAAAAAAATAATAAAAGTATATTCTCATTTATATCATCAGGGAGAATGATTCCTGTAAGTTTCATCAAAATCTAAAATGGTCAGGTTGAGTCACTGGTTGATTTGACATGGAATGACCCATATATACCATGATACCTAACTTTTAAAAACTTACAATATATCAAAGATGCATAAATTATTTAATTGAGAAGACCTGCTTCTCATAATACAGACATTTACTCATCTATAAAAGATGAGAGGGGATAAAAATAAATCAGAAGCGACAGAAACTATTGCAAACATTCATCTTATATTAGAGATTCGTATACACGTGCTGATAACACCCACCTTCCAACACAATCCTTGCTATGTAAGCAAACGATGAAGATTAACCATAGAATCGATATTAAACTGACCTATGAACTGGAAACACAACCGCAAGCTAGCAGAGTAAAATTAAATCATTGTTTTGCTCTTACGTGGCATTCAATGTCGTTCGTATACACGTGCGAGAGATTCGTATACACGTGCTGATAATACCCACCTTCCAACACAATCCTCGCTATGTAAGCAAACGATGAAGATTAACCATAGAATCGATATTAAACCGACCTAGGAACTAGAAACACAACCACCAGCTAGCAGAGTAAAATTAAATCATCGTTTCGCTCTTATGTGGCATTCAATGTCGATAATAGTGAGATATTTAAAAGAGATATAGTCTTCGAAAGGTTGAATAAAGGCAATTTATAGACTAGAAGTCTAAAACTTTAAGAGATGAAAGGAACTTAGCAAATAAAGGTAATTTAAATTAAATAAATAAATATATATATATATATATATATATATATATATATATAAATATATATATATATTTGTGAAATATAAATGAAATATAAATTATAAGAAAATGTCAGAAATGAGGCATTGAGGACTAACGGTTGTTCCTGACACATTCGCATTTGGCATATAGGCGAATGATTAGTGTGGTTCCTGATTTAGATGCAGATAATCCCACTGCTTCACTGTCTTAAGATCACTAAAATGGAGATTTTCTTGAATCTTGAGCGTATCTCTAAACACTCTTTTTGAAAAAAAAAAAACCCACTGCATTTAAAAATCAAAATTACTTTAAATGTTTAAGAAAGTAGTTAGTTTTGACTTGAGAAACACTTTTATGTCTAGTATCTTTTGCACATTTTAATTGGGTAGAAAAGAAAGAAATTTTTTTGTGGAGGCACTAGTAACTTTAATTTCTTTTGCAGACAATATAACCTAAGTTATAAAATGTTTCATGCCAACTTATGCTTATTTAGTAGAATATAACATTTTGTAGTATTAGACATCCAATTTTAAAACACTAGGCATGATGTTTAAAACTTGTAGTGAGGTAGTTTTATCATTCTTCTTAATAATATTAATTTTGTTTTCATTGAATAGAAGTACAATAATGTTTTGTTGATCGCTATATATATTGAGTTTGTTCTTTTTACAGGGAAGCGGAAGATAGAAAAAGATTATGAAGACCTGTTGCTCAGTGGTACTGATTCTGATTTGACTATAGAAGTAAAAGACAAGAAGTTTAAATGCCACAGGGGCATTCTACGTGTGCGATCGCCAGTCTTCTCCGCTATGTTAGAACATGACATGAAGGAAAAAGCGAGTGGTGTTGTAAGAATTGTAGATGCAGAACCAACAGTATTTCAAGAATTCCTCCTTTATCTGTATACTGGGAACAGTGACCACCTGAATTTGAAAAATGTCATTGATGTATATAAACTAGGAGATAAATACTTTCTAGAGGACCTTAAAAATTCATGTGTGGAACAGATGATAAGAAACATATCTACTGAAAATTTTACCGAGTTTTTCCTGATTTCCCAACAATGCAATGATTCGGGACTGGCGAAAACTGCAGTTCAGTTTTTTTTTAAAAACTCAAAGGAGATAGTTGATAATGAAAACTGGCTCCCATTTTTGTCAAAAAATCCAGTTGAGTGTAATGTATTGATAAAAGCTCTTGCTGGATGCAAGAAAAAAAAATGATGCATTAACTTCTGCAAGTTTTTTCAGCTGTCCCAACAATAATTGCTTAGAAAGCAATATGATGTTGCATGTATTTTTGCTTAAAAAAATAAAGTTACTGAAAATGACATGTTAAAATTTTTCTTGTCCATAAGTGCAACTCAATGCAATTACAACTTTTGTAGTGAGTTTGAGTAACAAAAATTATATGTTACAGTCAATCACACATTCTTTTTTAGGGTTTCGTTCCCTATTACTCCCGCTCCGTTGTCTGTCCGTCACAGAGCCATTCTCAGAAACTGTGTAACTTACACAGTTGAAACTTTGCATTTATATAGCTGAATACCAGCTATGAAGCACAAAATATTAAAACTTGAAAAAATCCTATTATTTTAATAAATAGAGATAAAAAACCAAATTTCTAACAGCCTTTTCCTATTAAATTTAAACATGTTTTGTTATAGCAGTTGCCGAAAATTAAAAAAATCCACAATGAAATTCTTTCTACAATAATTAATTTTCTATTGAACGATTTCACGTTTAAAATGAAAATGAAATAAAAAGTTTCACCAATTGAAAAAAAGATAAATATGAAATAAAATTGATTGACGTCATAGTGGTAATAAAACGGAAAATTTATAAGATTTCTCAATAATACAACGAGTATGTGTATGTACACAAAGCAGATTAATATCGTGTCATTAGAGAATTAAAAAGAAAATCTGACATCATATTGGAAGTTTAACGAATTTTTCAAATGTTTGAGAATAATACAAAGCGAGTATCAATATGAGTAATAGAGAATAGTAAATATATGAGTTTGAGAAACATATTGAATCATGATAAAAATCCAATTATGGAAATATTTGCATATTTTAACATTTTGAAGGTGTACAACATGTTTAATTTTGAAATTATTTTTTTAAATATCACATTTAGTCTGCATAACAGATATTATTATGACAATATAATAGCGGGCTTTGCCCGCTATCGGGCTGATTTAGATATTTGAAAAAACAAAAAAATAGACCGGTAAATTTTTACTTTATAAAAAACATGACTTTTTTTTTGTTGCTAAATGAAATTTATTTGGATTTATTAAAGAAAGAATAAAGTGTTTTGAAAGGAATATTAAACGAAACCCTTTGAGCGATCTTTGATCACACTTACCCATTTGTTTAATAATGTAAACTATGAAATTAAAAAAATCAAGACATCTGTTATGTTGAATGTGTAATATTTTAATTTATGTTTGCTGAATACATACTTGCCAACTGTTACACTTTAGGTGTAAAATTTACATATTTTGACCATTTTTTACACTTAACCTACTTATTTTTACACATCTTCCCGTAAATTAAGAATTGCTTTCTGACTGTTCTTCATAGTTTTAAATACTTTATGTAAGGGGTATTGTTATTATATGTACAGAGGGTGGTCGCACATTTTTTAGATTATTGTCATGGTACTTACATAAAATATTTGTGTTTTAAATGTTCAATTTGGTAACCCTTATTCTGAACTACATTTCTACTCCATATCTTCCATGACAGTGGACGCTTTGATAATGTGCTTTTTAAAATCCTAAAAGTGCAAAATTCCATGGGTGATATACATCAAGAGATTTAGCAGGTATATCAGAGAAAGGTATAGGTCCTTATACCTGTTTCTCCCGGAAATTATGTTGTGTTTTGTAGCTGTTTGTTTTATCTTGATGCAGTTCGACAGATTTATGCAACTGGGGATAAAGAGATGGTATTTGTTGTTTGAAGATCAGGAATAAAATATGTATCTGTTAGTACAGTCAAAGCACCTTATAACAAAATTGAAAGTACTCCAAAGATTTGCTCATTATAACGTGCTTTCACTAAAATGTTATAACGAATTATTTTGTTAAAACGTTATAACAAATTATTTCGCTAATACATTATAGCAAATTAGTTTGTTATACAGTAAGAACTTCAATTATCTGGACAGATGTGGCCTGAACTTAATCTGAGTATGTAAAAGTCCAGATAAGGGAAACAATTATATAAAAGGCGGTTTATTACATAAGAATATCTCTAAAAATCACTTTTTTTTATTTAAAAAAAAAAAAAAGCTAGGTCTTATGTATTACTAAATAAGTTATTTATTCATATTAAGTCTTCATAGAGGATGGATAACTTTTACTACAACAGTAAAATAAAGAAGAGCATTGATTTCAAAAAGAATTTCAAGATAATTATATTTTTACGAATGTATACTTACAATTCATATCACGAAATTTTTAATTTGTGATTATAGATCTGAATCACTGTATTTTAGATAGTTTTGATGTATTATTTTAACGGTAATATAATATATATTACTATGCTACGTATGAAAAAAAAAACGGATAAATTTAAATGTAACAAGAATATATTCCTTGTTTAAGTAAAAAAAAAAAGTGAAAAATTCGCTATATCGTTTTTTTTCTTACTTATCAGGCTCGAATTCTTTTCGTTATAAATATTTCGTTATATTGTTTCAAATTCTGTATTCTTTAACATACAGACCAACTAAATGGTTATGAGAATTTCGTTATATAGTGCTTTTCATTATATCGTAATTAGTTATAAAGTGCTTTAACTGTATGTGGGGTTGATCTTAACATTTTATTCCACTCTCTTTATTTTTTATTTGCCGTTATATGCAAAGCCAACAACAATCTTAAATTCTTTGCTAAAGCTTTTTTTAGATACATTGAACCATAGTTTAAGATTTTTTTTTCTCCTCTTTGATGATAATAAATGGATCTCTTTACAAGTATTTAAATAAACCCAAGCTTCATCTACTGTAACAACATTTTCCCATTTTTCTCTGGATAAATGCTTCTTATAAAGAACTCTGCATTGTGTTCTACAGCCGGCGATATGTTGTGGAGTAAAGACAATGAACATTGTGTTTTCTGTCTTTTTTAAAATTTAAATAAGTGTTAATGAGATTTTAACAGTTGACATTGAGAATTTTAATGATTTTGCAAAAGTCTTTTGACTTGGAGGATTTTCTTTACCATAAAAGATCTTACTTTTGCAATATTCAAAGAAATCCTTTTTGTTCTTGGATACATATTTGGAACAATTTTTCCTCTTGAAGTCAGTCATTCACATTTTCTACTGTTTTATTGACAATATTACGTACTGTGGTTTTAAATATAGAAAAAACATACCTTTTGAAGACTTTTTTAAATAACTGAAAATGAATAATTATCTTCGGAAAGTTCAGAAAGATAGCTGCCATCTACTGGTTCTTTAAAAGTGCCATTTTGCATGTAAACAAAAATTTCAGTTGCCAGACAAGAATTTATACTTTCAAAATCATATTAACTGTGAACAATAATTTCTCTATTTTAATAATTAAAAATTATTGGAAATTATTAAAATAATTATTATTTTAATCATTTCACAACCTTTTCTTTTACAGCAAAACAAATTAGCCTAAAAAATGTGTGAACAGCTTCTGTACATGTTAGTAATATTGTTTTATTGTTTAGTTAAAAGTATATGTTGGGAGTATTGTTAAAAGGATTAGTTTGGATTTCATTGTCAAAAATATAGAAAATATTTTAATTATTTACAAAAAAGTATGAAAAAAAAAATTCTCTTCACATGATGTTTTCATATTTACCACTTTCAAAAGTTGCCATATATGCTAATACAGGTAAACTGTATTGTATGAAATCTTGATTAAACATGTAATGAATTTTTATTTTTCAATTTACTATCATTTTGTAACACATTTTAAATGGAAGATCATGGAATGTGGATTGCGATGTTAAGATTACCTGCAGTACATTTCAGTTTGAAGATGGTGTTCTTTTTTTGCAGGGTCTCTCAAAAGATTGAATACATTATAGTATATGAGCGGTAATTGCATCATTTTAAATTTACAAGCACATTTCATGTCCAAAAAATGAAGAATTTTTCTCTTCTAAATTAGTTAGCACTTTCACTCAGTATCGCTGCTACTTTTGATACATCTCATTTGATCATTAAATGTGTTTAACCCTTTCATGGGCCATTTATTTTTCTTTTGAATTCCTTTGATTTTTTTGTGTTTTATTATCAATCAAACAATGGCATTTTAAGAAATATATTTTATTTTGCTGAATTTTATGTTTACATTTAAATTTTAGGAGTGGCAAGTACTAATATACACTTCCGTATTCTTCCCACTCCTGAAGTATACTTCCTACAGAACCATTTATGGTCATAGAGAAAATTCAATTTAATGTTGATTATTTGCCATGGAATGATGAGAAACATGTTGCAATGCATAAGGGTACATCACATTCTGCACATATGTTGCAGTCCTCTTTTCATGGGCCTTTGTGCTACATTTCCTACATCCTCTATAGTTGGAAACCAACTTTGGCATATGATTTCCCACACTGGCTAAGTGCTCATCATCTTGAACTGCACACTTCTTTACTTGGAAACTAGCAGAACGGCCTTTCTTTTTTCTTGAAGAATATCCATCTATTAGCTGACGAGCTAATGCTATACGGAATATTAACTGGTCTAAACTTCTGTTTCTTTTGTTCACTTGCCACAATATAAAACAATTTATGATGCCAAGGTCAATAAGAAAATAAAAGATATGGTGCGGCCATTTTACATATCTTCGTCCTATTTGGTATCTTTCTTTTCTTCGATCGAAGCGATCAACCCCTCCCATGATATCGTTATATACAGCAACAGCTTTTGGTCAAGGTACTTTTGTTTTAGTACCACACTTTTGTGTCCGATTTACAGATGCCATAACTGCAGGATTATGTGCATATTTTTAGTTTTTCATTAGCTTTCAGCATTGGTGGAAGATCCTTCCTTTGTGGCTTCACAGTCCCTATAAAAAATAAACC